>JAEOAD010000006.1:8240000-9440000 GCA_036365145.1 Orientallactaga sibirica | reverse complement strand
AGGTGTGTCACAGTGGACGGCTTTGAGGCATTAGAAGCTGGCTCC
Source organism: Orientallactaga sibirica (assembly GCA_036365145.1). Lineage (NCBI taxonomy): Eukaryota > Metazoa > Chordata > Mammalia > Rodentia > Dipodidae > Orientallactaga > Orientallactaga sibirica. The sequence goes on along the minus strand of JAEOAD010000006.1, from coordinate 9,439,955 downwards.
AGGCCCTCTTCTCCCTCTGCTTCCTGTCCTGGATGTGACCGTGCACACTGCCTTCCCCGTTATGATGGATTCGACCTTCCGAAACTATAAGCCAAACCCAACTCTTTCCTTCCTTAAGTTGCTTCTGGGCAGGGATTTCCTCACAGCAGTGAGAAGAGAAAGTAACTGATAGATTGAGGCTTGCTGGCCAGCTAGTTGGTGAGGTGAGCTTCAGGACAATGAGAGACTGTCTCAAAAAAAAAAAAAAAAAAAAGAGATTGCATTTTTAAATTTTTTTTTAATTTTAGGTTTTTTTTTTTTTTTTTTTAATTTGAGAGAGAGACAGAGACAGAGAGGAAGAGGCAGAGAGAGAAAGAATGGGTGCACCAGTGGCCTCTCAGCCACTGAACGAATTCCAGATGCATGTGCCCCCTTGTGGGCAAGCATGGCATTGCACACTTGCAGCACTTTACATCTGGCTAAATGTGGAAGATCGAACGGGTGTTCTTAGGCTTGGCAGGCAGACACCTTAACTGCTAAGCCATCTCTCCCAGCCCTATTTTAGGTGTTTTGAGATAAAGGTTTCTCTCTGGCCCAGGCTGACCTGGAATTCACTCTGTAGTCTCAGGGTGGCCTTGAACTCATGGTGATCCTCCTACCTTTGCCTCCTGAGTGGTGGGATTAAAGGTGTGCTTCACCATACCTGGCTAGGGATTGCATTCTTTTTAAAAATTCTTTTTATTTTATTTTTATTTATTTACTTATTTATTATTAGAATCAGAGAAATGGAGAGAAAGAGAGAGAGAGAGACAGAGCGCTAGATAATGGGCACACAAGGGCCTCTGAAAACAAACTCCATGTGCATGCGCCACCTTGTGCATCTGGCTTACGTGGGTCCTGGAAGAATCGAGCCTTGAACCGGGGTCCTTAGGCTTCACAGGCAAGCGTTTAACCACTAAGCCATCTCTCCAGCCCAGGATTGCATTCTTGAGGATGACACTTGAGGCTGGCCCCTGGTCTCTACCTACACAGGCGTGCGCACGCGCGCGCGCACACACACACACACTACTGCATTGCAGGCATTAGGTGCATTTCAAACTTTAAGGGTTGAAGAAAACACTTTTAATTTCCCATCTAGCCCATGTTAACATTCATCTTTCTACCAATGTGACTTTAAAATATCGTGTTAATATATTTTCTTAATGGAGGAAGGGACCACGGGAGGGCAAGTGTCTAGAGCCAGGAAAACTCTCTGTGATAGATTGGGACCAAACACTTGGCTGGGATGCCACTTCCCTGGGTGTCCCTTGAAACCCCAGCTTTAATTAGCCCTGTGTCCCCGGGCCATCACCAATAGTCTTGGATGCCAGCTTGCCCTTCTGGCTTGTGGGAGGAGCACACCTGTCTCTGCAAGCAGCACCGCTGGAGGCACTGGAGGCTTGGGGCACATCTGGGGAGGCTTCCCTGGGGCTGTGCAGCAGGGGTGAGTGGCCATGAGATTGGGACATGGAGAAGTGACAACCTCGAGGGCCTTCGGGAGCAGCTACAAAGAGGTTGAAAATCTCAGAATATGTGAAGATATGAGAAGAAAGATGGGGCCCTGCCTGATTCTGTCTCCACACCCCACTTCCTGTGTCTCCCTGCATGTCTCCCAAGGCGTTTAGGGCAGTGGGTGAGGTTCCAGGGTTGATAGGGCACTCCACAGCCACGACCTGTAGCAGCTTTCTGCACACACACTAATGCCCCCAGGCTCTGCCCTTTGTGCCTTTCCCGACTTCATCTTCACACAGGGTCAGCACCACACCTGCACCAGTGAATGCTGGAAGCCAGGTGTGCTCTTCTGTGTTGCTTAAGGTAATTGCACTCTCCCCTTACGAATCCCCCAGCCAAATCGTTTCTTTTTTAATTTTAAATTTGTTTTTTCAATATTTTATTTTTATTTATTTATTTGAGAGAGAGAAAGAGATAAGTAGTCAGGTGGAGAGAGAGAGAGAGAGAGAGAGAGAGAGAGAGAGAGAGAGAGAGAAGGCATGCCGGGGCCTCCAGCCACTGCAAACGAACTCCACATGTGTGCTTCCCCTTGTGCATCTAGCTTATGTGGGTCCTGGGGAATTGAACCTGTGTCCTTTGGCTTTGCAGGCAAACACCTTAACAGCTAAGCCATCTCTCCAGCCCCTTAAATTTATTTTTTATTGCCACTTCCATAATTATAGACAATAAACCATGGTAATTCCCTCCTCCCTCACTTTCCCCTTTAAAACTCCACTCTCCATCATATCCCCTCCCCCTCTCAATCAATCTCTCTTTTCAGTTTGATGTCATGATCTTTTCCTCCTGTTATGATGGTCTTGTGTAGGTAGCGTCAGGCACTGCGAGGTCATGGATATCCAGGCCATTTTGTGTCTGGAGGAGCACGTTGTAAGGAGTCCTACTCTTCCTTTGGTTCTTACATTCTTTCCACCACCTCTTCCACAATGGACCCTGAGCCTTGGAGGGTCTGTTAGAGATGTTTAAGTGATGAGCACTCCTCTGTCCCTTCTCAGCACCATGGTGCCTTCTGAGTCATCCCAAGGTCATCACCATCTGAAAAAAAGAAGCTTCTCTAATCCCAAATCCTTTCTTTTCCACTTTGTGCCCCAACTCATGTGGGTTCCCTGTGTCACTTAAGGGTCCAGCTGCCACCTCCTAGGAGATGCATCCACCAGCCCTAATGTATTCCATCTGATCTACCATCAGTGCCCATCCTGCAGCTGGCTTGAGAAGGAGTGCCAATCCCTGACCCTGACTGTCTGAGCTTTGCTGACTTCTGCAAGCTCCTTGTCCATGGGCCGGATGCATTGTGGCCATCCATTCATGAAGCCCATGGGACAGAGGAGGCTAGGACCATCCCCTCAGTACCTGGCATCCTGCCCAGCACAGCTGAGGCCAAACATTCTTCATTATCCTCTAAGTCTCAGAAGGGCTTGTGGGTCTTCCGGCAGCTGTCTTTCTCTTTGAGAAACAGAAGCCGGGGCTGGAGAGATGGCTTAGTGGTTAAGGTGCCTGCCTGCCAAGCCTAAGAATGCCTGTTTGATTCTCCAGGTCCCGTGTTTAGCCAGACAAGCCAGACAAGGATGCAATGCCGCACTTGCCCACAAGGGGGTGCACGCATCTGGAGTGCGTTCACAGAGGCTGAGAGGCTGCTGGCGTGCCCATTCTCTCTCTCCCTGTCTCTCTCAAATAATAAAAAATAAAAATAAAAATAAAAAAAAACAAGAAACAGAAGCTAGGCTCCTGTGGACAGGTTGTGCAGTGGCCCCTAAATGATGAGCCCATACAGAACTTCATCATGCCACCTCCGTTAGAATAAGGGTCTCAAGATGACAACATCTTTGTGGATTAAAGTGGATCCTGTATCCAGTGAGAACGGGACTTATGAGCCAGAACGTGAGAAGCTGGGTGTGGTGGGGTACTCCTGTGAGTCCAGAAGAAAATGGGAGGCTGAAGCAGGAGGATCAAGAGGTCAAGGTTAGCCTGGGCTATGTTGCAAGGGCCCTGTCTGTCTCCAGGAGGGTGGGGCTCAGACAAGCTCAGAGAGGACAGTCTGTAAAGATGGAGGCCCTTGCTACAAGCTGAGGAAGACCAAGGTGGAAGGAACAAGGAAGGATTCTCTCCTAGAGCTTGCAGAGGAGGGGAGGGAGCAGGGCCTGGTTCACACCTCCACCTCAAACTTCTGGCCTTTCTAACTGGAGGGTGGGGCATATCTCCCCTCCCTGCCTCCCTTCTTCCCTTCCTTTCTTCCTTTCTTCCGTCCTCTCTCCTTCCTTCCCTCCCTATTTTCCTTCCTTCCTTTCTTCTTAAAAATATTTAATTTATTTATTTATGAGAGAGATTGAGAAAATGAGAGAGAGAGAAATAGGCACATCAAGGCCTCTAGCCACTGCAAACGAACTCCAGATGCATGTACCACCTTGTGCATCTGGCTTATGTGGGTCCTGGGGAATCGAACCTGGGTCCTTTGGCTTCACAGGTAAGCACCTTAACTGTTAAGCCATCTCTTCAGCCCACTTTTTTTCCCTTCCTTCCTTCCTTCCTTCCTTCCTTCCTTCCTTCCTTCCTTCCTTCCTTCCTTCCTCCCTCCCTCCCTCCCTCCCTCCCTCCCTCGTTCCCTCCCTCCCTCGTTCCCTCCCTCCCTTGTTCCCTTCCTTCCTTCCTTCCTTCCTTCCTTCCTTCCTTCCTTCCTTCCTTCCTTCCTTCCTTCCCATGCATATGTTTGTGTGGTATACATATATGCATGTGCATCTGTGTTCACGTGTGTGTGTGTGTGTGTGTGTGTGTGTGTGTGTGTGAAGGCCAGAGGGTAAAAAGTGGGGTGTCTTCTTTCATTGCTCTCCACCTTATTTATTGCCCCAGGGTTTCTTGCTTAAATCCAGAGCTTGCTCATTTGACTAATCCAGCGAGGCACCTCACCCCAGGCGCGCCCTGTTTCTGCCTCCTGAGTGCTGGGATTATCGGTGGGTCCACCACAGCTTCCTGGTGTTTATGTAGGTGCTGGGGACCCAGACTCTGGAACTCAGGCATGCAGAGCCATCTGCCCAGCCCTGGATTGTGTTTGGAAGCTATTGTTTGGCATTGCCTAACCTGGGGTGATGTGTTCGGCAGCAGTACAAAACCTTTAGGAAAGACTCCTGACTTCTGGGAAGGTCTAGGGTCCCCCTCCTTGAAGTTGGTGGCTTCTGTCAACCTCCCTACTGGATCCTTTGACCTACCTGGAAGTCCACGTCTGAAATAGAAACAGACTCCCTGCACTTGTGGCATGACTGAGAGCCGCTGCGTGTTTGAATCCTGGTAAATTGAGCCAAGAGAGAGTGCATGAGGCAGGAGACAATGCAGATGGCCATTGCTTCCCCAGGCAGGTGATTTTAATGGCTCCGTGCCTCAGTTTCCCCACTGGTTAAATCAAAATGGCGGTAAGAATGCCCACCTCCTGGGTCTTGGTGAAAGGTGCACGAATTTGCATGGAGGGAGCCTGGCCTGGCACGCTGAGTGGTTCCCTTGCCATAGCTGCATGGAGTGGGATGGGGGTGGGCTATGGCATTCCCTCACAAGCTTAAAGATGGCTAGGCTGGGCTTTCTGACTTTGAAGCCCAGGCACTTTCTATGTCTGACACACGCCTCTCCTTTTGGGGGAGCTTCCTGGCATTTAAGCTTTGAGGAGGCATGGTGTTGTTAGCCGAGATGCTTCATAGGCCATCTGGCCCAGCCATGTGGCTCAGGCTGCTTGTCAGTTTCTCACCATCACTGTCGGCCACCACCCAGCAGGAAGTGGGGCCCGGAGCTTGGCAAGAGCCCAGAAAGTCACCTTTCTTGGGAAGAAAGAAGATAGGGGGGAAGCCCCGTCCAGAAATGTGAGCCTGGGAAGATGAGATCCGAGCTCGACTCCAGGGGCAGGGGTGTGCAGATGTGAGCTGCGTTGTCCCTGGAGGCCCAGGGAGGACCTCTGCGTCAGCATCTCACCCAGAGACGCTCATTTCAGTAACAGCCAGAGAAACAGGTGCGGCGGGAGCTGCTGTCGGCACAGCTCAGCACAGTGAACTGAGGGTGTGGGGTCTCGGGGAGTCCAAGCCAAGCCAAGGAGCACTTGGAGCCGATGAAAATGAACATTGGAAACGGAAGGGCTTCCACCTGTCAGCATGCTGAGGTGCCTTGAGGTGGGGGTCACAGCATCGGGCAGGGGAAGAAGGGAGAGGGAGGAGCTGCTGTGTCAGGATGACACTGGAAGTGGTGACACATTGGAGCTGTCTGCAGGGTGGGGGATGGGCGGGGGGGTCCTTGGGACCTCAGCATGGATATCTCAAGTGGCTGTGTCCCCAGCTGTCCTGGGAGGGGCCAGTGCACCCTGTTTCTCTCTGAGGACAAGTCAGATGCTACAGAGTAGGTACATGGCAGAATAATCCTGAGGCCATTGTGTGTGTGTGTGTGTGTGTGTGTGTGTGTGTGTGTGTGTGTGTTGTACACATATATTTGCATACATGTGTACACATGCATGTGGAGTAGGCCAGAGGACAATCATGTCACTTCTCAGGCACAGTCTACATTTTTTAAATATTATGTATTCGAGAGAGAATGGACACACCAGGGCCTCCAGTCATTGCAAACGAACTCCAGACACATGCACCACCTTGTGCATCTGGCTTACATGGGTCCTGGGGAGTTGAACCTGGGTCCTTAGGCTTTGCAGGTAAGTGCCTTAATCGCTAAGCCTTCTCTTCAGCCCCTTCTATATATTTTTTTTTGTCGTTACAGACAAAGTCTCTCACGGGTGTAGAAGTCACCAAGTAGATTTGGCTGTCTGGCCTGTCAGCATCTCTCCAGCTCTGGGATCACAAGAGCAGGCTCCCATGCCCAGCTTTTTAAAAGTTTAAATATCTTGGTTTTACTTCCCTGTAAGGTGAGGCGAGGTTAGGCTGATGTCATCTTGACCGGAAGTCCATGTAAATAAATCTTGCCCAGCTTTTTAAAACCTGAGTTTTGGGAATTGAACTAAAGCACACTTACCGAGTTACCTCCTCAGCCCCTCACTTTTTAGTCTGGAAATGACCACAGTGGCACCTCTGTTCCCAGCATCCTTCAACCTTCCCACGTTTGCAGAGTGACTTCTATGGTCCTAAGCAGTTCAGGGAGGTCAGCGGCCCGCGGAGTGCCCACACAGAATTGAAAAGTTGAGGCAAGCAGTGTTTTGTTTCCGAGTGGCGAGGGTACACCTCCAGGATCTTGGGTTTTGAAAATCTCCACCTGCTGTGGGCCTGGGTGGATGGAATTGATCTGTTGTTTTAACCTTGAGACATCCCTCTGGCTCTGGAAAGGAGATTGAACAAAAAAGGGGCCAGAAGTACTAGGCGGGGAGGGCTGAGGGAAGATGGGGGAGGGCAGAATCAAGCCCAGGAACCTGATCCTGCCATCTTGGGTGGCCCCTCCTGCAGGCCTCGGGAAGAAGGCCAGTACACAGGAGTCTGGGCATCTGTAATCAGGTGATGCAAACTAATGGCTCCCTATACTTTACAAAAGCAGTTTAAGGGGGCTGGAGAGATGGCTCAGCGGTTAAGGTTCTTGCCTGCAAAGCCTAAGGACCCAGGTTACATTCCCTAGGACCCATGTGAAGCCGGATGCACAAGATGGCACATGCATCTAGAGTTCATGTGCAATGGCTGGAGGCCCCAGCATGCCTGTTCTGTCTTTCTCTCCCTTATAAAATAAATAAATATTTTAAAAAAAAAATAAAAAGCAATTTAAGGAAGAAAAGAGTTATTCTGGCTCGTGGTTTGAGGTTACAGTCCATCATGAACAGCTAGGTATGGATGGCCGCAGGACCTTGAACTTGAGGTGGCTGCTCGTATTGTGTTAACCTTCAAGAAGCCAAGTGTGATGGACGCTGGTGCTCAGCTTGCTTCTTCCCTTTTATTCTGCTCAGATCTCAGTCCATGGGATGGCTGCTGCACACAGGTAGAATAGATCTTCCCGCCTTGGTTAATCTAATCTAGAACCCCCACTTCCCCCTCAAAATGTGCCCAGAGATTTGTCTCATAGTTGTTTCTAGATCCTGTCATATCGGTGACAGTACGAACCTCCCCAGTGTCCTTCAGTAGAGGGGATAGCTGGGGAATGGGACTCACTAGATAAACGCGATGGACGTGTTCTGAGGACTTCTGGGCTCTGGACACTCTTCCCCTTACTCTGCAAGGTTGGGGCCCCTGCTGAGCCTCGTAGTCTGGCTAAAGGGGTGACAAAGCACCTCAGGAGTGACCCCCCTCTTCCTGGTGTGCAATGAAAGCCTCTCTAGCTTCATTGGCAAATGGACATTGGCCTGGGTGGCCTTTCTGGCTGGGAAGAAGTCTTCATCTTCTTCACCCTTTGAACCCAGGCCAGCAGGTACCAGGGTCCATGCTGCTGGCCCAGCACCTCTTCGGGGCAGCTGGCTGTGTGCTGGTGGGAAGAGAACTAGTGGTCAGGATGCTTTATGGAGAACCAGGATGGCTTCGTAAAGGAAAACACCTGATGTCAACCTCTGGCTTTATGCACACGCACACACACATGCAAGTGCATGCACGCACATGCATCCACACACACGCATCCACACACATACAACACATGCATATGCACATGCAAAAGAACCCCAACACCATTCAAGGTCAACCTTGGCTAGCCTGGGTACATGAGACACTGTCTCAAAAATACAAAATAAGGGCTGGAGAGATGGCTCAGCGGTTAGGGAACTTGCCTGCAAAGCCTAAGGACTTAGGCTTCAATTCCCCAAATACCTATATATAGTTGGATGCACAAAGTGGTACGTGTATCTGGAGTTCATTTGCAGTGCCTGGCATGCTTGCTCTCTCTCTCTGTCTGTCTGTCTCTCTCTGTCTCTCTTTCTGTGTCTCTATCTCTTTGCAAATAAATAAAAATATTTAAAAAAAAAATTAAAACAAGCTGGGCGTGGTGGTGCACGCCTTTAATCCCAGCACTCAGGAGGCAGGGGTAGGAGGATCGCCGAGAGTTCGAGGCCACCCTGAGACTACATAGTTAATTCCAGGTCAGCCTGGACCAGAGTGAGACCCTACCTCGCAAAACCAAACAAACAAACAAACAAACAACAACAAAAAAAAACCCAACTCAAGATAAGATAGAGATAATAAGGTAAAGTTGGATGAAATAAAATAGGCTTGCTCTGGATCATGAATCTGTCCCTCTGTCCTGATGGAGGTGGACGCTATTTCTGACAGTGTCCCAGCCCAAGGTAAATGGGTGCAGGTCTGCTCCTAGAGAGTGGGGGAATCCAGCAGGAGCAGGAAGCAGTGACTGTCTGTCCCAAGGGCTGTCAGGACACAGAAGGGAGCAGAGGGTCCCGAGACACCTGTGGCCAGTGAGAGAGTGACACTCAGTGATTCAGGGGCAGCAAGGTGAATTCTAGTCTTCTTGTCCTGTCCCCCAAATGACCTGTCCCCAATGGTTACCTCCCAAGGATCAAAGCCAAAAGCCAGAGAATGAATGAGAGGTGACAAGTCAGTGAGAGAGGGGTGACAGGGACACAAGTAGGATACACTCCGACAATCATGGCGTACGAGCTTCCCGCAGCTGCTGTAACAAATTGGAATGCCCCTCTCCTTTCCCTCTCCATCCTTCTTACCCTGAGTGTCTCCTACAGGGATGTTTGTCTCCAGGGCTTAGGATCGCCTTAGCAAAACTATCTCTTTGAGGAGTCTTTCCCCCAAACATTCAAAGTTCTGGGGATTAGGCCGTGTGTCTTGTTAGGCACGTCCTCTGTTTCCTCAGGATCCAAGATGGCCACTGTTACGCCATCTGTCACATCCACATTCCGGGAAGAAGAGAGAAGGGCTCAGCTCTTCCTTCCCAAGGATACATCTTAGCACTTGCACCGGCCTCTGAGCCACGGTGCCCTCATCTGAGTTGGAGCCATGGGACTGTCGGGAGAATTCACTGAGTGATGGGCAAGCATGTTTTTTTTTTAATCAATGCTCACGTTATTCACATGCTGTGTTCACTGTGCCCCATCGACAAGGCAGGGGTACTGGGCAAAGACTAGATGAGAGATACAGAGGGGGACCACTCACCCAGGGTCAAGCCAGCTTTCTCCCAAAGCTACCCATTGCCTCTGGAGGAAGCATGTCTGGTCAGGTCAGCCACTGCTTCCTTGCTAAGCTCTGGCCACTGTCACCTGCTCTCCCAGCGTCCCCTCCATCAGGCTGCCCTTGCTCTATGTCTCCACCCTGGGACTATGTCAGGCTTAACACCAGGACACAGGGGCGGACATGTCTAGATTCATCCCTTTGGCTCCGCGTTTTCCTCTTTCCCAGGAGTGGTTTTAGACAAGAGGGCCTTGACTGCTTTACAATCATTACTGCTCTCTCAGTAAACAGAAAGGTTGGAATTTCACCAGGGTATGCACAAATTGCACGTTTTGCATTTTCTCTGCCTTAATCGATACCCTAACAGAATTAAGAGGTCCCAGCAAGACGTGTGATCTTACCCAAGCTAATAAAAGCAAAACCCACACGCCTGCCGCCGGGACCTTTGCGAACGCATTCCTACAGAGCTGATGGTCACGTGTTCCTGCTGTGCATCAGATTTGCTCCAGTTCATTCAGGCTGCGGTGAACAGAACGTGGGTTTTTGGAGGGGTGCCCGATCGACCATTGCTACTATAGATGAAAATTGTTGCTTTCTCTAAGGTTACCCAAATCACATTAAATTCAACTTCAGACCCAGTCTTCTCTGTCTATTTATGTCCTTAGGACTTATCACTTGATATCCTGCTAATTATTATTTTTTTATTTTTTGGAGAGAGACACAGAGAGAGACAGAGAGAGAGGGAGAGGGAGAGGAAGACAGATAGAGATGGGTGCGCCAGCAGTGTCTCAGCTGCAGCAAAGGAAATCCAGATGTGCGCGCCCTCTTGTGGTCAAGTGTGGCATTGCACCCTTGCATCACTTTGCATCTGGCTAAACGTGGGACCTGGAGATTGGAACTGCTGGAGATTGGAACCAGCGTTCTTAGGCTTAGGAGGCAGGCGCCTTAACCGCTAAGCCATCTCTTCAGCCCTGCTAACTATTTTTTTTAAAATAAAACTATTTATGAGTGTATGTATGTATGGTTCCCCTACTATCTTGCTGACTTTCTTAAAAAATAACTAATTATTTGTGAGTGTATGTCACAGCACACGTGTGGTGGTCAGAGGACAACCTAGAGACGGCTGTGTTTTTCTCCAATGTTCTTTGAGGCAGAGTCAGTTGCTGCTGCAAATAAATGTCAATCTAGCTGGCCCGTGAGCTTTGGATTATCCTGGCTCCACTTCCCACTGTCATAGGGCTTTGGGGTCACAGATGGCACTTTGCCTCTGGCTTTACCATTGCAAGCAAGTGCCTTTAGCCACTGAGCCACCTCCCCAAGCCCCGGTACTGACTTTTTTTTTTTTTTGGTTTTTTTTTTTTGAGAGAGAGACACAGAGAGAGACAGAAGGAGAAGGAGAGGAAGACAGAGATGGGCACACCAGCAGCCTCTCAGCTGCTGCGAACAAAATCCAGATGCGTGTGCACCTTGTGGTCAAGTGCGGCATTGCGCCCTTGTGTCACTTTGCATCTGGCTAAACATGGGACCTGGAGATTGGAACCGCTGGAGATTGGAACCAGCATTCTTAGGCTTAGGAAGCAGGCACCTTAACCCCTAAGCCATCTCTCCAGCCCCTGACTTTCTTATGTTGCTTACTCTCTCTTACTGATTCTGTCTCCACCAACTAAGACTATAGGGTCTGGTTGTTATTGTTTGGGGTTTGTTCTATCACTGATGTATCTCAAAGGTCTAGAATAATCCCTGTCATGTGAGAGACGCTCCCCAAATCCTTTACTTTAGGAAGAAAAAAAAATCTCCTGGCACACTCAAACAAAATGAATAATTTTCATTACAAAAGCATACATGTCAAAGTGACCTCCTCACTGAGTAAGATGTTCAGATTCAGCTAGCCAGAAAGCCCCAGACTCCCCACCACCTCCAATACCACACCCCCAACACACCCAGCACTGGGATCATAGGAACACACCCATTGTGTCTGGCTTTTATGTCAGTGCTCATAATCCAAACTCAGGTGTTCATGCTAGTGCAAAAAAAAATGCCTTACCCACTGAGCCGTCTGCTCAGCCTCCTTGTCCCTTTTGGGGTCTAAATTTCTGTATTTCCTGCTGGCTGAGTAAATAAATGGATGATTTCAACAGTACACGACCACGATAGAAAAAAATGCTCTGCTCTCCTCTGCTCTCACATAACTCCCCTACAGACTCAGCCTGCCACCAGATGAAGAAGAAATAGTTTCTGCCCTTATCTCTCAAGCACATGACCAATTTTTAAAATAACATTTAATGACCATTACATGAAGATATCATTGCATCAACTCCATTCCTAAGCAGTTTGGAGATGGCAAAATGCCATTGTTTCTCTATGATGAACCAGCCCATGGGCCTGCGAGGGGGCTTCCTGGGCCAGCTCACTTCATTTTTTCCACCCAGCTTCTCTGGATGGGGCACTCTGTAAAATACACTCTTTCCCTTATCAGTTTTTTCCCCACTGGTAACACTCTTGCTCCACAAGCCTGACAATTAGAGGTAATTAGGATAAAAGGCATTTATTATAGTAATTGGCATTTCTACAGTATGTCATACTAGCTGGTTTGGGAATGTGCTTTGTGGATCCAGGCGGAATCCAGTTGTCATTGTGACATATATTTCAGGGCACACTGGATTTGCCCCTCCTGAGCTCCTAGGAGGTCCAGGGCAGGTTTCCTGTGAGTCTCTTCCCAACCAATCAGAGGGGAGTATGCAAATGAGGGTATGCAAATCCTCCATCATTGGGCCTGAGCCCACTGCCTATAAGAGGCCTGGGTCTGTGGCCATCTTCTGATGACTGATTTTTTTGTTACACTGACCAGATGTTTGACTTAATTGACAGGATTGTTTCTCTGTCTCAGCTGAGTGGCTCAGAGCTGTCAGTAGGAGCCATGGCAAGGGAGCCCTCCGAAGAGATGGCACACATGAGACCACACAGGGGCTTCACATCTCAGGACTGCCCCTGTTTGCAGCCATCTTGTCTGGCGTCCACCTCATCTGGTGCCCATTTGTTCTCACGCACAGGGACAGTGATGCACAGTGAATATAAGCATTGGGCCCTGACTATGGCTTGCTACATTTCAATCTTTTCTGCATGGGTTATTAGCTGGGTGACAAGGCTGGAGAGATGGCTCAGTGGTTAAGGTGCTTGCCTGCAAAGCCTAAGGACCTGGGTTTGATTCCCCAGTACCCATGTAAAGCCAGATACACATGTAGGGCATGCATCTGGCGTTTGTTGGCAGTGGCTAGTGACCTGGGCATGCCCGTTTTCATTCTCTGTCTCTCTATCATCTATCTATCTATCTATCTATCTGCCTGTCTGTCTATCTATCTATCTATCTATCTATCTATCTATCTATCATCTATCATCTATCTATCTATCTATTTATCTATCATCTATCTATCTCTATCTCTCAAATAGATACATAAATACAATATTTAAAAAATTAGCTGGGGCCGGGTGTGGTGGCGCACGCCTTTAATCCCAGCACTCGGGAGGCAGAGGTAGGAGAATTGCTGTGAGTTCAAGGCCACCCTGAGACTACATAGTGAATTCCAAGTCAGCCTGGGCTAGAGTGAGACCCTACCTCGAAAAGCCAAAAAAAAAAAAAAAAAATTAGCTGGGGGCTGGAGAGATGCTTAGTGGTTAAGGCATTTGCCTGTGAAACCAAAAGTCCCAGGTTTGATTCCCCAGTACTCATGTAAAGCCAGATGCACAAGGTGGTACATGCATCTGGAATTCATTTGCAGTCGCTAAAGGCTCTGGCATGCCCATTCTTTCTCGCTCTCGCTCTCTCCCTGCTTCTTTCTTTCTCAAAATAAATAAATAAATAGCTGGGTGACCACATGTATCCATTAGTCTTGTCATCACTGTGCCCACCTGACAGAAACAACCTGAGGGCGCATGGTTTCAGGGTACAGTTGGGCCTGGGAGGGAAGGGGAAGTATGAGGCAGATGCTCCTCACATCAAGGCCAAACAGGAAGCCGAGAGCTACATGGGGACCAGAAGCAAGCATAACCTTCAAGGTTTCCCCTAAGCAACCTACATCTGCCAGCCAAGCACTGTGTCCCCAGAGTTCCACGACCTCCCCAAACAGCGCCACCAAGTGTTCAAACACGTGAGCCTATGGGGAACATTTCACATGCAAACCTTAACTTGGGACTTGATCTCTTTGCGCTCTTTGGTGAAGAAAGGGAGATAGTAAGAGTGCCTGACACAGAGAGCTGACTTAAGAGTTAAATGAGATAATGCAGCTGAGGCCCCAGTGCAACAGCAGAGACAAATAGTAGGTGGTCTCCTTAAAATGTCCTCCTGGGAGGCACTCAACTCCTTCTTTTTTTAAAAAAAATATTTTATTGATTGATTGATTGATTTGTGAGAGTGAGAAAGAGGCAGATATTTATATAGAGAGAATGGGCATGCCAAGGTCTTTAGCCACTGCAAACGAATTCCAGACACATGCACCACTTTGGGCATCTGGCTTGACATGAGTACTGGGGAATGGAACCTGGGTCGTTACGCAGATGAGTACCTTAATTGCTGAGCCATCTTTCCAGCCCCTCAAATCCTTCTGAATGCATCTCCCCTGAACCAGATACGAGACACAAAGTGCCATGTGTCCCCAAAGAAGTACAGCCAAAAACTTCATAAGGGTTTGAAGGAGGAACAGTCCTGACTGTGAGCTCAAAAATTGATGGGATTCAGGCTTGAGGCAGTGTGGAGCCCGTGAGGAAGCAGGGAAGGGTGAGAGAAAGGTTTGGGTGGAGATAAGTTCACAGCAGAGGACACGGGTTTGTGTCTGGTTATCTCTAGTCACTATCAGAGGACGGAGTTTGCAATTGAGCTACAATTTGCTAGGGAGTTGTATATCACACCCAGGCTCTCCAACTCTGACCTCTCCCCCCCACCCACCCAACCTCCCACAGACAGAAAGACTGGGGGAACATGTCATCCCTACAATGACATTTTCTATGATCTTGAGATGTCACTCTTGCAACAGGCACATCATGAACTTCATCTACGTTATAAAAATATGATAGCCAGGGGCTGGAGTGATAGCTCAGTTGGTAAAATGCACGCCTTGCAAGCATGAGGACCTGAGCTCTTATCCCCAGTGCCCACATGAGATGTCATGTGCAGTTGGTTATTAAGGTTGGGGGCTGTACTGCTACTGGGTTAGGGTCTCTGTCACCAGAATGTCCATAGCCCAGCTCTGCCTGCCCCTCACACCATGGGCTCATCAGTGGTTGATTACAGGATAGACACCAGGCAGACATGTACCTTCTACAGGTGCAAGTTACTGATTCCCTGACGTAGCCCGACATCACTCAGACGCGTGCATACGCAAAGCCGTTCCTCCTTGCTTCTCACTCTGAAGATGAGTCGGACCACTTTTCTGCACATCTTGCAGTGTGTGGTCATGGATTAGTTACCACAAACTAAATTATACAACACTGAGCAGCACAGCCCAGGCCTTAAATACCCAAAACCCAATGACAGCTTTGTCTCTAACCCTCACCAAATCCACAGTGAGCCTGAGGGACCTCTTGGGGCTACTGTCCTCCTCCGTGACGGACTCAAGGAACTGAGCTAATGATGGCTGCATTTTCCCATGGCTATGACTGCTGCAGAAGCATGCTGTGCTTAGTGCTCGGGGAAGGCTGGGAGGTAGCCTGGACGTTCCTGAATGAGAAAGGAGCACGCTTGTTTCTGCTCTCACTTTGTTTCTTTGCCAGAGGCAGTGCCCATGAGCCTGCAAGAGGGCTGGGAAGCATCATTTAGGTGGGAAGGAGGATTGGAGATGGGCGAGGACCCGTCCCATCTGACACCCATCTTTGGCACACAGGCCGTGGTGATTCACGGCACCGTAAGCTTTTCTAATGAGTGCTCTCATTTCTGATCTAACCCGGGCTGACAACAGGGCAAGCTCCACCTCGCTTCCCCTGGAGTAGCAGCCAGTATTTACATATGTGACTGATTTGGCAGTTATTTTGAGGAGAAAGAGGCTAATCCTGTATGCAGAACCTCCTTGTGGGATGCTGGGCTTTTTTCCCAGAGCGGGCAGCTTACCTATATTTCAGAGGCTCAAATCCACATAATTAGGGTGCCTCCCCTGGATTAGGACTCTTGAGTAAAACCTCTTAAAAATCTCACACACTCTCCTGGCTCGTAGACAGGAATGCACAACTTGCCGTCGTCTGTTCTTAGCTCCGTGTGGTGATGTCACATAGTGAGTAGAAATGGAGAGCTCCATAGGGTGTGGGTTTTTTTTGTTGTTTGTTTGTTTGTTTGTCTGTTTTTTTTTAGAGGTAGGGTTTCACTCTAGCCCAGGCTGACCTGGAATTCACTCTGTAGTCTCAGGGTGGCCTCAAACTCATGGCGATCCTCCTACCTCTGTCTCCCGAGTGCTGGGATTAAAGGCATGCTCCACCAGGTTGGTTTCAGTAAAGGAAGGAGGAGGATGAGGAGGAAGAAAAGGAAGGGGACAGAGAGGACAGTTGGTGGTGGCAGAGGGCACTGGGTGCTGAGCAACTCCAT
The DNA here is from genome assembly GCA_036365145.1 of Orientallactaga sibirica. Taxonomy (NCBI): domain Eukaryota; kingdom Metazoa; phylum Chordata; class Mammalia; order Rodentia; family Dipodidae; genus Orientallactaga; species Orientallactaga sibirica. The sequence continues at coordinate 9,423,791 of JAEOAD010000006.1, read as the reverse complement.
CTTTTGTTCCATAAGGTACTAAACAGCCACATGGTGTATAATGATTCTGGGAAAGCCATACTCACCATACATACCTAGATACGCGTGTCTGTGTGTGTGTGTATGCACGCATGTGCAAGAATGTATAGGTGTGTGTGCGCAGAGGTTAATATGATGCCCTCCTCAGTCACTGTGCACTTTTTATTTACTGTGGCACGGTCTCTGGCTGAAGCTGGAGCTTGTATTGTTAGCTAGTCTAGATAGCCTGCCTGCTTCATGGACTCCATCTCTACCCTAAGGCAGGGCTACAGGTGGGTCACCATGCCCACCCAGGTTTGATGTGGATGCTGGTGATCTGAACTCTGGTCCTCACACTTATACAGCAGGCACTTTATCCGCTGAAACATCTCCCCAGCCCCAAAGCATATTCTTTATTTTTAAAATGTATTTTATTTTATTTATTTATTTGTAAGCAAAGAGAGAGGGGGGTGGATAGGAGACAGACAGAGAGAGAATGGGCACACCAGGGCCTCTAGTCACTGCAAGTGAACTCCAGATGCATGTGCCCCCTTGTGCATCTGGCTTAGGTAGGTACTGGGGAATCGAACCTGGGTCCTTTGGCTTCACAGGCAAGTGAAGTTAACTGCTAGGCCATCTCTCCAGCCCTCCAAAAGCATATTCTTATGACCAATATTAGTGACCTTTGCGTTGTTATGACCAAAATACCTGACAGAGACAACCTGAGGGAGGAAGGGTTTGTTCTGACTGATGGTTTGAGACAGTCGTTAGTCCATTATGGTAAGAAACACACAGCCTCCATCCATGATGGTGGGCTCCTGAGTCAGTGACCTTTCACACTGTGGCAGACAGGAAACAAACCAAGCAAGTCCCCGCCCTCAGAAAGGGCCCACAGTCTTCAAACTCCCACCACAAGCTGAGGACTAAACACTCAAAAGATGACCCCCCCGATGGGGTACACTTCAGAGGCAAACCAACAACAAAGAGAGGCAGCTGGGATTGTCCTTCCTTCTCTTTTCTGGTCCCTCCTTAGAGGGAGCCGTGAGCTTTAGATCTGGGTCCTGCACGGCCTTTAGTAACTGTGTAACTGTAGGCAGCCCCTCAGCAATCTGTCTTCATTTTGTTTAGTTGTGAAATGAAAACAAATATTAAATATTCCCTTCAGGTTTATTGGGGAGTCAAATAAGCCAAGAAACACATCCGGTTTTATAACTGTAAAGGGCCCGAAACACCGCTGTGTCGCCATGACTATCACTGTGGCTATTCGGTGCCCTTGACCAGACATCGAGCACAAGACACTCAAATATCAACAGCTGCTTAAGTCAAATATCAGCAGTTGTTGTAAGTGCCTCAGAATGGTGCCAGAGCCAGGATATTTCTGCCTTAGGACATAATCTCACGGAAACACTCACTTCTAATTTCCCTCTGCCTCCCTCACTGCCTCAGCAATGGTGTCCTCTGACTTTGAGTGGGCAGCCGTCTCTGTGTTTTTGTCTGAGATGAAATTCATGTATCTGGGTATCTGTGTTACATGTTTTCTTTTTCCAATATTTTATTTATTTATTTATTTATTTATTTGAGAGAGATAGAAGCGCAGAGAGAGAGAGACAGAGAGAATGGACATGCCAGGGCCTCTGGCCACTGCAAATGAACCCCAGATGCATGAGCCACCTAGTGCATCTGGCTTATGTGGGTCCTGGGGAATTGAACCTGGGTCCTTTGGCTTCACAGGCAAATGCCTTAACCGCTAAGCCATCTCTCCAGCCCCCAAATTTTTTTAAATTAATATTTTATTGATTGATTGATTGATTTGGGAGAGAAGGAGGGAAGGAGGAAGAGAAAAAAGGGGGAGGGAAAGAGGGAGACAATGAAAGAGGGAGAAGAGAGAGAGAGAGAGAGAGAGAATAAGTGTTGCAGTGGCTCCTGCTGCTGCAAATGAACTCCAGTCACACACACTACTCCGCACATCTGGCTTTCTGTGGGTGCTAGGGAATTGAAGCCAGGCCATCATGCTCTGCAAGCAAGCACCTTTAACCACTGAGCCATCTCACCAGCCCTTTGTATTAAGTTTTTATTGCTGCATAAGAAATGACCACGAAATTTGTGGAGGATAGCAAAGGCAGATTTACTGTCTCAGAGCTGTGTCCTTGGGGCCTCCTGGTTGAAGCAAGGCCTCTTATTTGTAAGCTCGTAGAGGGATATATCAAGTTCTAAGCTCCCTGAGTTTGCCGACTGGATTAAGCGCCGTTAGTTTATATGACTCAGCACCCCTCACCCCCGCCGGCTGCCTTACGAGGGGGCATCTTACTTCCTAGAGCCTACCCATAATTTCCTGCTGCACAGCCCACTCCTCAGCATGACAGATGGCCCCTTCATGGCCAATGGGAGAGAATTTTCTGATGATTGGAAACTCCGTGGCTTCAAAAAAGGGCCAAGACCCTTGGGGGGGCTAACCTGACCGTCATGATGGTCTTCCTTTTTATTAACTCCGTCAGTTGTCCAGGGCTTTCATTGGTTGCCTTTTGCTATAGATAGGGTAACATCATGGTGTGTTGGTTCACCCTAGCTACATTTCTCACCTGTCACACTCAAGGAGTGGGGATGATGATGCTGGAGTGGAAACGTGTGAGCCCTCTGAGCATTCGGTCTGCCCAGTATCCAAGAGGCCTGTGTGTCCTCTCCTGGACTCTTCAACACCCCGTCCTGCTGTTTTTAGTTACTTCCACATTTGATGTGACCAAGACAGATGACAGAATGACCTGAAGGAGGAAGGATTTATTTTGCCTCATGGTTGTTGTGGAGAATTCGGTCCCTAATCCTTGGCTGCATTGATGCTGGGCCCCATGAGGCAGGCAGATCACATGGTGGCGGGAGCATGTGGTCAGGGGCCTGTGCACCTTATGATGGACAGGAAGCAGAGAGGGAGGAAGGAAGAGACTGGAGCCAAGGATTACCTTTGAAGACACACCATCCAGTGTGGTATGTCCTCCAACAACACTCTCTCTCCTAAGGTTTAGAATGCAGAGCCTGATGCAGGGATTGGGGGGAATGCATACATAGAGGTACAGCTCCACAGCAGAGGGGAGGAAGAGGCAGTCAGGAAAGCGTGAGAGGGCCTATATGGTGACGTGTCTCCTTGATGGGCTCTGCCTGAAGGCAAGCGAAGAGGGGGAAGTGTAGATTCTTTATCAGGCACATGTTCTCAGTCCAGCTGAACTCTGGTCTGGCTGTTGGGAACGCCCATGAAGGAAAGAGTGCTGGTGGTTGTCTGCCTGGTGTTCCCTTGTGCTGTGACAAAATACCTTCCCTTAAAAAAAAAAAAAAACATCCTGGGCTGGAGAGATGGCTTAGCGGTTAAGGCGCCTGCCTGCTAAGCCTAAGAACACCGGTTCCAATCTCCAGCAGTTCCAATCTCCAGGTCCAACATTTAGCCAGATGCAAAATGATGCAAGAGCACAATGCCGCACTTGACCACAAGGGGGCGCATGCATCTGGATTTCATTCACAGCAGCTGAGAGACTGCTGGTGCGCCCATCTCTGTCTGTCTCCCTCTCCCTCTCTCTGTGGCTCTCTCCAAAAAAAAAAAAAAAAACACATCCTAAGGGAGGAAAAATACAGTATGGCTCACAGCTTCAGAACATCACGGGGAACAAAGAGTAGAAAAGTTCACATAAAGCTGGACGTGGTGGCACATACCTTTAGTCCCAGCACTCCAGAGGCTGAGTTAGGAGGATCGCTATGAGTTCGAGGCCACCTTCAGGTGACAGTGAATTCCCAGGCTGATAGAGTGAGACCCTACCTCAAAAAAAATTTTTTTAAGTTCACATAGTAGCAGATGGAAGAAGAGGAGACCTGGTCTAACCTTCAAAGACACACTGTTGGTGACTTGACTGACTTCCATCAGCTAAGCTCCACCTACCAGTTTGCACCATCTCTCAGTGTAGGACCACCGGCTGGAGCCCGAGAATTCGACACATGAGCCTGTATGGACAATGTTTCATATTCAGAGCACTTCCTGTTTCCGTTTCCCCCTGGGAAAGGACCCATCGTTTGGGAATTGTCCTGCACAGGCTGTGTTATGGTCTCCCAAGATCTTCTGCTCTTTGGGAACCCTGTGACCTGCATGGAAGGGTTCTGCTACCATGACCACGTGGTGACACCAATGGCTAATGCTTTGAGAGATGGGTGAGGACAAGAGATCAAGATTTGTTTGTTGATGTGATGGCTAATAGCCTCCTGGCACTGCCCAGGCAACCATCCATAGAGATGGGAAGGGTCCATGGGAAGCTGGTGTCATCGGTCAAATGTGAAATAGGGTCAAAGGCAGGATGGATGGAAGAGGAGGGAGGAGAACTGAGAGTATTTATTAATTTTAGTTATCTTTTTTTTAATTTAATTTAATTTATTTTATTTTTGGAGAGAGACACAGAGAGAGAGAGAGACAGACAGACAGAGAGGGAGAAGGAGACAGAGATGGGCGCGCCAGCAGTCTCTCAGCTGCTGTGAACGAAATCCAAATGTGTGAGCCCCCTGTGGCCAAGTGCTGCATTACGCCCTTGCGTCACTTTGCATTTGGCTAAATGTGGGACCTGGAGATTGGAACCGCTGGAGATTGGAACCAGCATTCTTAGGCTTAGCAGGCAGGCGCCTTAACCACTAAGCCATCTCTCCAGCCCTAGTTATCTTTTTTTATGACTACTTTGCATCACAAGTTCAATACAGTTAAATCAAAAATGAGAACAGTGGGCTGGAGAGATGGCTTAGCGATTAAGGTTCCTGCCTGCCAGGCCTAAGAATGCCCATTAGATTCTCCAAGTCCCATATTTAGCAAGACACAAAGTGATGCAAGGGTGCAATGCTGCACTTGCCCACAAGGGGTCGCAAGCGTCTGGAGTTCATTGACAGCAGCTGAGAGGCCGCTGGCATGCCCATTCTCCCCACCCCCTCTCTCTCTGTCACTCTCTGTCACTCTCAAAAAAAAATGAGAGCAGGAATTGGGGAAATGGCTGAGTGGATAAAACACTTGCCAGATAGGCTTGAGTCCCTGAGTTTAGAACCCTAGACCCTAAGTAAAAGGGAGAAGCCACTGGGGTTGTGTAACCCCACCATGACAACAGCAAGATGAGAGGTAAAGACAGGACAATCTCCTGCAGGACCACGAGCCTGGCAAACCCAGCAGTGTACAACAAACCACGAGAATTCTCACTTCAAATGAAGTTAGAGCAGGGAATGATGGACACCTGGAATTTGTCTTCTGACCTCCGAATGTACACCATGGCACAAGTATGACCTCCAAATATGCACCATGGCATGTGTGTGCCCTCATTTGCTCATGTTCACATATGTGACTGGGCACACATACACTAAAAAAAATGAGAACAATACAAAAGTATGCATAATGAAAAGACTGCTCTTTTTGATTTCATTTTATTTCTAGTTGCAATTCTGAATACAATCTTTAAAAAATTGATGGCTTATTCAATCAAAGATAGATAGGTAGATAGATAAAAAATGATAGGTAGATTATAGATAGATGATAGATAATAAAGGTAGATTATAGACAGATGATAGATAATATAGGTAGGTTTTAGATAGATGATAGATAATACAGGTAGTTTATAGATGATAGATAAAAAGATAACATAGGTTATAGATGATAGATAATGGATAAATAGATAATGTAGGCAAATTATAGATAAATGATAGATGAATAGATAATATAGGGAGAGTATAGATGGATGATAGATAATAGTTAACAGATAAATAGATACATAGACCATAGGTATATAGATGATAGATAACAGATGAATAGATAACACAGGGAGATTATTGATGATTGACAGAAGATAGATAGATAGATGGACAATAGATAATGTAGGAAGATTATAGATGGTGGATAGACAGATGGCACACACAGATCTCACATGGATGATATATCGATAGTTGGAGGTCAATGATAGACAGCATGTAGAAGGTAGAATGGCTAGGTATAAAATAGTAATGGTTGAGAGCATGTGCTTTTTTCAGAGTAACACCCCACTTCACACTAGTTTACACCCCAGCATGAGTGGGTTAAGGATGGAAATATCAATTCTACACCATGTTTGGCCATCATAGACAATGCTATAATTAGATCTTTGGATAGACAACTTTGTGTGAAAGTTGCAAGTAACGTACTAGAGCAAAGGGTGGAGAGAATTCACATTTCTGCAGGGATTGCCAACTTGTCTTGAACTACCCTGCTTTGGTTTTTCCCTCCTGATGGTCCATCCCAGTAGCATTTAGTTGTACTTGTCTGCCCACCGCCTCACCAGAGCTGGCACTTTCTTCTTTGTGTGTGCATGAGGAGTGGGGAGTGGCACACACACAGTAGGTGTGATGTGTGGTACTGAGTGGTGCATGTATGTGGCGTAGGCACATGTGTGTCCAGATGCGGAACCCCACACATCACACAGAAACCAGGAGAACATCAGATGTTCCCCTCCGTTGTTCATCCATTTGTTTCTTTGAGCTATTTTTTTAAAACTGATTCTGGAGCTGGCTGTTTTGGGGAGCCCCTGCAATTCTCTTATCTCTGCCCCCCCACAGGACTGGGATTACAGACATACATGGCCATGCCCAGCCTGTTCATGTTAAGTTCTAGGCAATCAAACTCAGTGGTTTCAGGCTCCCTCAGGATCACAGGCTTGTGAAGTAAATGCTCTCAACCACTGAGAAATCTCTCTAGCCCAAGATATCTTATTCTTGCTTTTTGTTTTTTTTAATTGGATTTATTTGAGAGAGAAAAAGGCAGGTTGTATATAGAGAGAATGGGCGGGCCAGGGCCTCCAGCCACCGCCAGCAAACTCCAGATGCATGCACCCCCTTGTGCATCCAACTTAAGTGGGTACTGGGGAATCGAACCTGGGTCCTTAGGCTTAGCAGGCAAATGCCTTAACCACTAAGCAATCTCTCCAGTCCCAGAACCCTCAATCGTTACTAAACTCTTGTTAGAAAGTTGTGCTGACATTTTCATTTGCATTCTGAGAGCATCTGAGAGCGTCTTGGACACTGAAGGTGTTTGAACCATCCTTCATGGCAGCCAGTCTCCTGGGTTCTGAGCATCCAGGCTCAGCAAGAGGGCCTGCTTAGGGAGCCTAGGGCCATGCCTAGAGGGATAAGAAGGAGCAGAGAGTCCAGCAGAGTCACACAGGGACTGCAGGGTTAACCTGAATGAGAGACATCAGGGAGCAGCAGGGTGTGCTTTGAGTCTGATGAAGAGACGTGGGGCTGGACATGTATGGCAATATTTTAAAAATATTTATTTATTTACTTGAGAGAGAGAAATAGGCAAAGAGAGAATGGGTGTGTCAGGGCCTCCAGTCACTGCAAACGAACTCCAGATGCATGTGCCACCTTGTGCATCTGGCTTACGTGGATCCTGAAAATTCAAACTGGGATCCTTTGGCTTTGTAGGCAAACACCTTAACTGCTAAGCCATCTCTCCAACCATGTATGGGAACATTTTGCTTTCAACTTTAGCACAACTGAGAGAACCTTGAAGTTAGTTGGCTATAGAGGGTGGTCAGTATCAGTGACTTACTGATCCTGGACACACAAACTTGCCTCCAGGAAAAGGAAGACCCCTTGAGTGAGGAGGGTGGGAACCCATGCTCACATACTGTCCAGCCTGGGGCCAGCTCGCTTCCTCCAGGAAAATGTCTTTGGGAGAAAAAGAGTGAGTGATAACCTAGACAGAAGGATCATCTGGATATTAAAGTCAATGCAAACAGAGGTGTGTGTGTGTGTGTGTGTGTGTGTGTGTGTGTGTGTGTGTGTGTCGGAAGATAAAGATGGGGACATTGAGGAGTTCCAGTGGGTGTGATTTTGGGGGAAGGACACTTGTCCCAATGATACTTAAGACTTTACATCCTTAAAGTTAGAGACCCAAGAGGTCATTCAATCCCACCTGTGGTAGTTTGAATATATGTCCCCCAATATATTCAGTGTTTTTTTTTAGTTATAGCATGCATCTGCAATCACCTTGCTAGAGGCAAGGTCACTGGGGGCCCCCGGTCTTAAGGTGTGGTGATGGTTTGAGATTCCATTGTAAAGATATGCAAATGTGCCTAGCAGGAGTTCCTGAAGTTTGCTGTGTGACCTTTTGGCAGTAGTTTTGCTCTGTGTGCTGTGGTGGCTGGTTGGCTTTTGCTCTCTCTGCTTGGTCCTGTGGAGAGCAGGTCATTATGGAACTTCCCTGGATCTGTAAGCTTCAATAAATAATATCCCTTCCTCCATAACTGTGCCTGGTCTGAAAGTTCATCTCAGCGAACCTGAAGCTGTCTGCAACACCACCCCTCCCCCACTGTGCCATTCCAATGCCATGCGGGACTTGGACTTTGGTCTTGCAGAAATCAATGCCGACGCCAGCCAATCAGTGCATCCTTTCAGCTCCCTCTCAACACTGTTGTCACATCTGCACTCTCTAGCTGTCCTAGCCCCTCTATTTCCTTACAGCCTATTGATTGGAACCGATGACACTCCCGGTGAGTTTCCGACAGGACTCACCTCGGGGGAACACTTTGGTTACTTTCTGTAGAAAGCTGGCGTCTCCCCCTGCATTGCCAATCAGTGTACTTCTCTGGATTGGCGTAGGATCTTAGACTTAGGCACTGTCACCTCCTCTTCCTAATGGAGCTGCTGAGGGCCTCACTCCTTACACCTGGCAGGGGTCACTCTTATTTTGCAAAAGTTTAGTGAAAGACCATAGACACATCCCTTGCATTAGGATGCTGGTGTGAGATGCCAGAATTTCCTAGTGTTCATTGCCTCCCTGATTCACTCTCATTCTGTGTGTGTGTGTGTGTGTGTGTGTGTGAGAGAGAGAGAGAGAGAGAGAGGAAGAGAGAGGGAGGGAGAGAGAGAGAGGGAGTGAGAGGGAGAAAGAGAGAGAGAGGGAGAGAGAGAGAGAGAGGGAGAAGGAGAGAAGGAAATGCTGGAGAGAATGGTGACTTCCCAATGTTCATGTCGTTGGCTTCACAAGAGCCTCCCTCATGCCAACCATTTCCTTGCCACGTCCTTTAATTCATCTCTAAGACTTCCTGGACTTGATGCCACAGTTACTCACCCGGCCTCGTCCTGGCTTCCAACATGGTGAGCTGAGGCAGGGTCATGTTCCCAGCCATAGATGGCAACACTCTCCCCTCCCCCAAAATCATACTGCCCTGAGCTGAGAATCCAGCCAAGCCCAGCGTGCACCAGTCAGTGTCAACCGAGTCCTGTCAGGTGACACCAAGGGTTCTGTCGCACAACCAGCTGGTGTGGTGCATTTTGAACCCTGGTTTATCTTAAGACGCTCAAGATGTGCCACGGGGAAAAAAAAACCTTCACTGTAGGTTGCTCTGGGGTATGGCTAGCCATGGACTCTGATTCTGCAGAAGTCAAGCAGGTGATCTAGAGAAACCATTGTACATGGTTACTCGCTGCCCTCCATTCTCAGAAGACGTTTGCTGGGGAGGTAAAATTTGATGGGTTGGAGTTCCTTCCAGAATCTTCTCATGCCTCCTGTTGTCTGTCTTTTGCCTCTGCTTTTCCTTGTGGAAGAGGGACTTTTAAACAATGGTCTCTAAGGATCCGGCATATCCAAACAGTCATTTTAGTAGAGAATTCCCTGGGAAGTGACAAGGAGAGGAGTGAATGTCCCTGGAAGATTCCCCCAGCAGCCTGTGAGGCTCATTCTTATTCCTAATCTGTAAGGGAGCCAGGATAGGCCTCATCTCCCTCTCTAGGTGCCAGGGACCACGAAGTAGAGCGACCCTCTTTTATCTTGTATCTCCTACAAAAAGGCTTCTTGCTTCCCTATTCACAAAGAGGCGTAGGTGTGACTAGGGAGTGGAGAGAGAACTTGTGTGTTCCTACGAAAGAGAGACTCATGCAAAGAAGCTGCAGGCCCTCCAGGCCCCGCATCTAATTGTCAGAAAACCGGGACCAACACGCCACTGCTGAATCCCGGTAATGAATTGTCAGCTCTCTCCATCACAGGTCCTTGTGACCAGCCTGGGGCGATGCTCAGTAAGTGAGAGGTTGATAATTCAATCACGCAAGCCAGACCCAGGCAGATGTTGACCCTTATGCCAGGGGCTGAGCTAGCCTGAACCATGCTCAAGTTTCTCCTTAGCTAGAGTTGGCTGAGAATGTCCTCAGATCGGTCATGAAACCCAGCTCTCAGTTCTTCCCCACAAATACAGGGGTGTCACATCTAGAAACCAACAGACTCCCTTTGCACCTGAGATTAAGTGGTATGAGTAATGGTCTGAGGTCTAGCCCCTCTGCCCAGCCTCACCCTCGGCCCTGCCTCCCCTACTTATCTACTTCTAGAGTGGGGGGGCTGAACTTTGAGAGGATCCACCTCCACTGTGGGGGAGACTCTAGTGAACCAGTGAAAGCTTGAACACTTCCTCCCAGGAGAATGGGTGATCATGTGAAGTTCAGCGCCTGAGTGTCACACTTCATGGACCTCTTCCCCTCCTCCCCAGGAACTCCTCTATAGACTACAGAGTTCAATTAACCAACTAGAACTTCTCTGCTAGATAACTTCACACTTGTGTCCTTCCCTTAATGCATGTAACCTCAGGTTTGGGGAAGCAATGACAATTGAGTAGGAATGTGCATGATGGTAGGCAGCCTCGGAGATGAGCAGCTGAGTTGTACAGCCCGTGTGTGCATCCTGCAGGCCTCACAACAAGCCCTCTCTCTCCTGGCCTGTGTGTGAGCAGCCAAAGTGTTTTCCGCCAGTACAGGAAGTGATCGCTGCCTTCTTTGCACTACCTTTCTATCCTGGGTGCTTGCTCCAAGGGAGATCCAGCCCCCGCCCCCGCAGTGGGGACTGGTTGCATTTGTTGCATCATTGGGTGACCCCCCCCCAGCACCTGTTTCAGACTTTCGTATAACAAGCAATGTTGTCAGTCCGAACGTGTGTGACTGCCCTGTCTACTATGCGACAACGCTGGACATTGTCCAAGCGCTCCGTCCCTCATCTTCCTCCGCGGGATGGTGTGTCAATCATGCCCGTTCACTCAGGGACATGGCGGAGGCCATACCAGAGAGGCGTTCCTCCCCATTCTCCCCGGTCGCCCCCTTGGTAATATGATTAAGGCCTTTGACATTTAACTCCAGGGCAATTTGTTTGTTTTCACCCAGGCTGAAAATACCAACAAATGTCACCCGCCTTCACTGCTCTCTCCCGACACGCCTCATGAGACAGGGAACTCACAGGAGACTCAGATCCTCCTGAATCCACAGGAGATGCAGGCGGGTAACAGGTGGTTGTGAAGGTGGCTCAAGAGGAAGAGAGGTGAGCACAGAGGTAGAGAACGTTGGGGCAAGAATGCCGAGGTCAGGGGCAGAGTGAGTGAGGGCGGTTCCATCAGCGCCACCACACACAGGACATCATGGAGGGAGAGTCCGTTTGGGCACATGATTTCAGAGAAGCCAGTCCGTCACAGCTCGACAGGCCTGGCGTGACGTGCAGTTTAGGCAGGAAGCAGAGGCAGGAGAGTGCCTACACACGGCTTGATTTTTCTTTCTTTTATTAAAAAATATTTCATTTATTTATTTGAAAGAGAGAGAAATGGACACACCAGGGTCTCTAGCCACTGTAAAAAAACTCCAGACACATGCACCACCTTATGCCTCTGCTTTTAACCTGGGTACTGGGAAATCGAACCTCGGTCCTCAGGCTTTGCCGGCAAGAGCCTTAACCCCTAAGCCATCTCTCTCCAACTCTTTTCTTTTCTTATTTATTTATTTATTTATTTATTTATTTACAAGCAGAGAAAGATAGAAGAGAGACAGACAAAGAGAGAATGGGCCTCCAGCCACTGCAAACGAACTCCAGATGCATGTGCCCCATGTGCATTTGGCTTAAATTGGTCCTGGAGAATCGAACCAGGATCCTTTGGCTTCACAGGCAAATGCCTTAACTGCTAAGCCATTTCTCCAACCCTGGATTTTTCTTTCTTTTCCTTTTATTTTTCTCCTGGTTTCCAAGCCCATGGGATGGTACCACCGTCATTCAGGAGAGATGTCTCCCTCAGTTACTCATCTCTAGAAATATCCTTACGGACATCCCCAGAAGTGTCTCTATCTTACAAGTTACCTCAGTGGTTCTAAATCCAGTCAAGCTAACCAGGAAGTTTCTCTCTTTCTCTCTACCTGCCCCCACCCCATGTCTCTCTCTTATCTCACTCTAGCCCAGACTGATCTAGAACTCACTCTGAAGCTCAGACTAGCCTCAAACTCACAGTGATCCTCCTGCCTTGGCCAAATTGTCCCATTGAGGAAACTGAGGCACACGAGAGAAGTGTCTTGCCAAAGTCTAAGACAGGGTCAGATGTCAGCTCCCAGGACTGGCCAGGCTAGTCTTCCTGCAGGCGAGAGTCCGGATGCGTCCATCCCAACGTGAGGATGGAAACGTTTAAGCATGCAGAGAGCAAATCCCCGGGTAACGGAGCCTGGTGTTCGCAATAAAAATTTAAATGCGTCCTCATAGTGGCAACAGCGGCTTTTATCTGATCGGTCTGTCAGTGCCTTGGAAGGCTGGATCCTATAAATGGCAAAACCAAATTGAATTCATATTTACTGCCCTCGAGTCTGTGGGGGTTCATTGTTTGCAGTGGATTCATCGTTTTCTTCTCTTTCTCCTCTTCCTCTTCTTTCACTCTCTCCCTCTTTTTTTTCTTACACTTCCGGTTGGTTTTACGATCCCATAACTCCTTGGGAAAGTTACAGAGACAAGGACTAGAGCCAAGTCACCTCTCCAAAGTACCCACCCTGTCCTGTGGCCCGCAAGTGGCTCCTCAAGGACGACTGCAATCTCCTTGACCTCTGACCTCTGGCAGGAGTTTGTCATTGGGAGGCCTCCGCAGGAAGTTGCTCCCTTGGCTGGCTCCCCCTCCCTGGGGGACAGGCCACCAGAGGGTTGTTATCTGTCCACCCTTAACCAGGCTGAGGAATCAAATCTGCCCTCAGCTTTGTGAGAGCTTCTCAGCAGTGAGAAGGTAGGAGGTGTCCCCTTGGCTGCAAGCCCCTGTGTGCAGCACCCCATCCTTGCTTCCCCTAGCTCGACCTACATCTCTACCAAGAGTCCCTTCCCGAAGCTTCCTTCAGGCATCCCTTTGTTTCTGATCTCTGCTTCCCCCCAGAACTCTGAGATCCATCTCTCTGCCCCTTCTTCTAAGAACTCGGGGACACAAAGGGTCTTTTGCAAGCCGGAAGTAAGGTTGAGGGGCCTGTGTACATAGGAAATAGGATTGCATCTTGACCTAGCCTTCCTCTTCCTCAAAGCCACAGGAATCATGCTTTTCTAGGAACTGTCAGGCCCCCCAAATGGGAGGGCTGGTCCCCACTGTGCTTTTTTTGCACGCACACGCGCATGTGTGGTATGCACGCATATGTGTATGCATGATGATAAGTGTATAGATGTACGTGTGTGCACATCAGTGGCTCTACACCTGACTTGTTGTGCATCTGGCTTTAAGTGAGTAATAGAGACTTGAACCCAGGCTGTCAGGTTTTGCTCAGCCATCTCCCTAGCACCTTCTTCATTTTTTTAAAAAGTATTTTATTTGAGAGAGAAAGAGGCAGAGAGAGAGGGGGGAGGGAGAGAATGGGTGCACCAGGGCATCCAGCTATTGTAGCTGAACTCCAGACACATGATCCACCATGTGCATCTGTCTAACGTGGGTCCTAAGGAATCAAACAGGGGTCCTTAGTTTTCATAGGCAAGCACCTTAACTACTAAGCCATCTCTTCAGTCCTGTTTTGTTTTTGAGACAGGGCCTTTCACTGACCATAACTCTAAGCCATTTAGCTATAATAGCTAGCCAGCAAGCCCTGAGGATCCTCCCCTGCTCTGGGACTATGCTCCACCATGCCTGGCTTTAACATGGGTGCTGGAGATCCAAACTCAAGTCCTCATGCTTACATGACAAGCACTTTGACTGCTGAGCCATCTCTCTAGTCCCTCACTTCACCTTTATGTATCTATAAGATATATCTATAAGTCCTAGTTGACCAGCCAGTGAGGGTTATGTTCCAAAGTCCAGGAAAGCTAAACACTGGAGAATCAACAAGGGATTATGGGATCATTATTATTATTATTATTATTATTATTATTATTATTATTATTGTCCCTGATGTCCCTCTTCAGCAACCTTCCCTGCCACTCCACAGCAGGTGAACTGAAACACACAAATAGCCATCAAGAAGCACCTTGGATTTCCAAGTTATTTTTATTTTTTATTTTTTGGTTTATTTGAGGTAGGGTTTCACTCTGATCCAGGCTGACCTGGAATTAATTATGTAGTCTCAGAGTGGCCTCGAACTCACAGCAATCCTCCTACCTCTGCCTCCCAAGTGTGGGTGCCATCACGCCCGGCTTAGTTATTTTGTTTTAATAGTTACGGGTGTCATTAGGAGCCAAGATTAAACATGCCCTGCTTGATGTCACACCCGACACTTAACAGAGCAGGATGATGACTGCAGGCCTGGGTGAATGAATCATTAGACTGTCCACGGTAATACTTGTGACTTTTTGTGACACTTGGCATGGTCTGTCTCCCCTGATGATGAAGCAAGATATGCAGGCACAAGAGGACGGGTGTCCAGGAGGACACAGACCTCACTAGGAACCTCCAGTCAGGAAGACAGAAGGATTTATGGCTTATGAATATCATCTCAGACCTAGCAGGCAGGATGTTAGGGCTGACAGTAAAATACAAAGTAGACACAGCTCTGTCCTCAGGGAGCACCAATCTGAAGGACACATGACCTGTCCTCAGGGAGCCCCAGTCTGAGGGAGACACAGCCCGTCCTCAGGGAGCCCCAGTCTGAGGGAGACATGGCCTGTCCTCAGGGAGCCCCAGTCTGAGGAGACACGGCCTGTCCTCAGGGAGCTCCAGTCTGAGGAGACACGGTCTGTTCTCAGGGAGCCCCAGTCTGAGGGAGACACGGCCTGTCCTCGGGGAGCCCCAGTCTGAGGGAGACATGGCCTGTCCTCAGGGAGCCCCAGTCTGAGGAGACACAGCCTGTCCTCAGGGAGCCCCAGTCTGAGGGAGACATGGCCTGTCCTCGGGGACCCTAGTTTGAAACGGAGACAGTCTGTCCTCTGGGTGTGCCACTTTGAGGGTGACATGGCTCTGTCTTCAAGTAGCCCAGACCTGCTGAGAGAAATACAACCCCACCCTCTAGTGACCTTCAAGTCCAAAATCTTGTTCGTAGGCCATCACATCATTACGTTCTATAGCCACAGTGAATTTTAACGCCGTCCAGCCTGTGCCTACCCTCTAGCCTGGGTGACTCAAATAAGAGAAGCCAATTTTAATTTTCTCCTGAGCCAAACATAATGAGGAGGGTAAATCAGGGAGCGAGCATTCCCCAGGCCCATGGAAATGAGTTTTGGATTATCTACTGCTTTGAATTATCCACCCCACTGCTCCCTTCATTAGCCTGGTCCTGGAATGGACGGTGGACCAGTCTGGACGCTGTCCTTTGAGGAGAAGACTAGAGGGCACTTGGAGGGTAGACAGTGCTGGTGAGTCGGTGGGGTTGCTGCCATCTTTGAACTGGATGTGAGGTGTGGAGATGGCAAAGGCTGGGTCCTGGGGTTTTAAGTCACCTTCTGCCAAGGGGGACAGGGCTTGGCAATGGGAAATACATGACTGTGCCCATATTCTCCACCATCACAGGTTTTCATTCTGGTTCCCAGAGCTGCCTACAGGCTAGAGACTTCAAGTGGTCAAACCCAAAAGATATGTGAAATGGGGTGTTGGCGGGTGGGGGGGGCAGGAGGAGAGTTTAGAGACACAATCTTGAAAGCCATGACTGAATAACTGGATGTGACCTCAGAACCCTCATATCTCCCACCTGAGGGGCCAGGGTGGAGGCTGAAAGGTGGGCACAGGGAAGTGTGAAGCCTAGTTTGAGACTGAGAGCTGCCAGCCGTGGACCGTGCCCCTAACCCGGGGGCAGATCACAGGCAGCTGTGTGGATTCCATTGCCTCTCACCGTTCTCCCTTTCTCCTCCTCGCAGCCTCGCTCTCATCCGGGCTGTCTGTTCCACCTCCTTTGCCCACGCAGGTCTCTGTCACAGTTCCCCACCTGTGTCGGGTGTTCCCTCACTTCCATTCATGCAACACCTACCTCCTCACGCCCCCTCAGGAGAGCGCTCAGTCACACAAGCCTGCAGTCACACATCGACCTCCTCACATCCCACCTCCTCCAGTCACACTCCCAGCCCATTCACTCCCAGGCACATGTGGGCCTCCCTCCATTCATGCCCAGATACTCATTCACAGGGCTCATGTGTGTCCCCAGACAGATGGCTGCTGCTCCCCAGGGCAGGTTGGGGTGACACTGGGCAGAAGATGTTTCCACTGAACTTCTTAAAAATTAATATGTATGAGAGGGCTGGAGAGATGGCTTAGCGGTTAAGGCGCTTGCCTGCAAAGCCTGAGGATCCAGGTTCGATTCCCCAGTACCTATGTAAGCCAGATGTACAAGGTGGTGCATGCGTCTGGAGTTGGTTTGCATTGGATGGAGGTCCTGCATGCCCATTCCTTTTCTCTCTCTTTCAAATAAATAAATGAATGTGTGTGCACATATACATATATGTGTTCATGTGAATGTGGGGGCATGCATGTGGAGGTCAGAGGACAACGTCCAGGTCCACTCTCCCTGCTCCACCACATCTGAGGCAGGGTCTCCCTGGCTCTTGTTCTGTTCTTGCTGTCTTTTGTTGCTGTGTTGGCCACACACTTCCAGGAACTTCTGTCCCTGCCTCCCATGTTGAGTCAGCATGCTGGAATTACAGAAGCCAACAACAGCTTCCAGCTTTTTACCTGGAGCCTGAGGATCAAACTTGGGTACTCAGATAAGAGCAGTGAGCGCTTTACCCACTGAGCCATCCCTCCAGTACCCTGTCTTTTTTTTAAAACAGGGTCTCATGTATCCCAGGCCTTGAACTCCTGATTCTCCTGCCTCTACCTCCCGAGTTGAGTGCACCACTGGGTCCCATTCATGTGGTGCTTGGGATCGAACTCAGGCCCTCAGTGCATGCTAGACAAGCACTCTACCAACTAAACTACCTCCCAAGTCCCCTCCACCTAAGTGTTACTGCTTCTAATTTGTACGGGAGCTTGAGTTTCCTTCCTCCGCCATGTCATTAGAATCTGTTAGTCGTCTATGTGTTCTTCATGGTTTTCAGGCCATTTTTCTTTTTCCTTTTTTTTTTTTTTTTTAAATCTCACCTTGGCACCATAGCCCAGGCTGCTGGATGCTTATATAATAGTGGTCATAATTAAGAAGCTAGCCCGGGGCCGCAGTCCTCAGAAGTAGAGCAATGAATTGAAACAAGGATTTGAACGTCAGTGGGTGATCTGGGTGGTTTCAGGAAACACAGGGAGAGAAGTGGGAAGATACGACAGGGAGGGAGGAAAGCCAGTAGATGCAGCTTTAAACAATGGATGAGCGTGAAGGACAACTGAGGCTCCTCCCCACTTGGCGCCTCTAGGGGGCAGTAGAGAGCAGATCTCCCTGAGTCACACTAAGGGACCCCGGGCTAGCATGGATTGGGGCCTAGTCTCTCAAGCATTCATTCCCCAGCCTGCCTGGCCTGCCCAACAGGGATATTTACTGTAGAAAGTTCCAGAAGACAGACTGCCAGAGGTGCCATGATTCTTCATGTTAGAGCACCGATTCATTTATTCACTCTTTGTTAATCCACATATCAAATATCTCAGGTGCCACTTCGGTGCCAGGGACTGAACTTGCTGCCATGGATGTATAGCTGAACGAAATGCAATCCCCGCCAAGAAGGGGCCCCCAAGTGTATAGGGGCTGACAGGTGAATTGCCTTGTAATACAAATAAAAGTTATCATGAACACCTTGACCGAGAGATGCAATGTGGTCTTTGAGAAGGGAGAGGAAAGAGTCCAGTGTCGGGAAACTGACTTCTGGTGTGACATGTTGCATAGTAGTAATTTTTTTAAAAAAATGTTTTTTAAAAAGATTTATTTATTTATTAGAGGTGGTGGGGTGGAATGGAAGTGCCAGGACCTCCAGCCACTGCAAATAGATTCCAGATGTATATGCCACCATGTGCATCTGGCTTACGTGGGACCTGGAGAATCAAACCTGAGTCCTTAGGCTTTGCAGGCATGTGCCTTAACTGCTAAGCCATCTCTCCAGCTTGCATAGTAGTAGGTTAAACACCCCAAATGGGCTCCTGTTGCCTGTTTGATGTTTGGGATACGAGTTCTTCTTCTCTTTGCTGTGGCCTGTACTGCAAAGGTTGCTCTTTTTGTCTGGCTCATGAAGAAATTTGGGGTTCAGAAGGTGATTTCTGTCTCCTTAACTTTGCATGGGGATAGCACGGGGAGTGGTGTTGCCTGTGCTTTGTGTGTGCCGTTCATTAATTCATTGTTTATATATTTTGCATGTGTGTGCATGTGTGCATGTGTGTATGTGTGGAAATGAAACTGCACACGTACGCATGTGTGTGTTGAAGCCAGAGGTCAATGTCTGGTGTCTTTCTCAGTTGCTTTCCAACTTATTTTTCTTTTAAAGGTTATACTTCTAAAAAATATTTTAGGCCTGAAGAGGTAGCTTAGCAGTTAAGGTGCTTGTCTCTGAAGTCTAAGGACCCACATTAGCCAGATGCACAAAGGTGAGGCAAGCATAAAGCTGTACATGTCCACGAGGTGTCGCAAGTGTCTGGAGTTCAATTGCAGTGGCTGAAGCCCTGCCACACCAGTTCTCTCTCTTTCTCTAAAAATGAAAAATATATAAAATAAAATATTTTATTTTATTTATTTATTCATTAGAGAGAGAGAGAGAGAATGGGCACACCAGGGCCTCTAGGCACTGTAAATGAACCCCAGATGCATGTGCCACTATATGCACCTGGCTTATATAGATCCTGGGGAATTGAACCTGGGTCCATAGGTTTCACAGGCTCACCTTATTTTTGAGACAAAGTCTGTCACTGAATCTGAAGTTCACTGATTCAGCAAGACTAACCAGCCAGTAAGCCCTATGGATCCTCCTGTCTCCACCTACCCAGTGATAGGATTATAGGCTTGCACCAGCATGCCTGGCTTCTGCATGGGTGCTGGGAATCAAACTCAGGTCCTCATGCTTACAAGGCAAGCCCCTTACACACTGAGCTGTCTCCATAGCCCTGTTTGGTGGTGTTTTTAAGCAGCCAAAAGGCAAAGACCTTCTGAGTCTGGTAGACTTTCCTAGAAGTATTCTTAGACTATCATAATCTCTCTTCCCTCTCGAGCTCTAGAAATGATCCCTGAAAGTAGAGTCTTTCCCCCTCCCTCTCTCTTTTTCTCTCTTTCTTTCCTTCCCTCCCTCCCTCTCTCCTTTCACACTTGAAGCTGTGGCTCTGGCATCGCCATCTGAGCTCCCCAAGATCAAGGCTGTGCCTTAGGTGGGGAGCACTCTGAGGCAAGGGTTCTCCTTCCCCAACACAGTCATGGGTTCTTTTCTGGGGTTTCAGAGGATTCCTACCCTATCCAAGGTGGACAGGCTAAAGGAGGTGGCTTTAAAAAAAAAAAAAAAAAACAAAAGCTGCTCACCCATTTTTTTTTCCTTACCAGTAAGGAAGCCCAGACTGCCACTTCCTGTGTCTGTGGACACTACAGAAGGAAGTCAGGTTTCCTTGTCCCCATGATGCCCAAGAGCCTCTGCTTGCAGGGAGCCTAAGTGAGGCCATGGCTGATGGGGAGCGGCAGAGCTTGGGCAGGCAAAGTCTGGGAGAAAGGAGGTGCAGGCAGCTGCTTTCTTCCTGATGGCAGACCCATCCAGCCCCTCCCTGTATTCATGCACACTCTCCTGGCCTGGAACACCTTGGAGGGGCCAGTTGTTTTTACCTGTAGCCAGAGACAAGCATCTCACTTGATTTACTGGCTCCAGAGGTTGGAGGGGCGGAAGGGGCTCAGGCTGGTTGCTAAGATATCTTTTAAATGGAAATCAGGGCGGAGAGACAGCACATATATCGAGCCAGCCATCTGCTACATGCCTCTTCGGTCTGGAGCAGCTCAGAGAGGCTGGGATATGAGTAAAAAAATAAATAAATAAATAAATATATATATATTTATTTATTTTTTTGACTGTGATTTTGGGTCTTACAGCCAAACCTAGGGACCTCCCTTTTCTGCATCACATCTATTGCTGTACACTCTTTTTTTTTCATCTTTCTTCCCGCCCCCCCCCCCCGGTTGTTTTAAGTATAAAATTCCATCTGGGGATACTGGTCACAAACTCACAGCCTCGTTCTATAATTCCAGATTTACTGCCTATGTGTTTCTGTGTGTGTGTGTGTGTGTGTGTGTGTGTGTGTGTGTGTGTGTGAGAGAGAGAGAGAGAGACTCACCACCATCAGAGCCTGACAAGTGGGCCTTTCTGAGCCAGGGAGGGCTCTGCTTCTGAAAATACCATCCACAACATTCTTTCCAGGCCCTTCCCAAGTAGAAAGTGTTAAGTGTCCAAATGTAGTGACAAAGCTGGGCCCCCTCCAGTTCCCAAGCAGTCCGCAGTAGAAGGTGCCAGGTTCTCTGGGTATTTCGGCACTCGAAGGCCTCAGAAGGAGCCTCTTCTACTCAGAATATGGCCTGAAGCCAGGCTAGTCCTCATTGTGGAGGGTGGTTCTTGCCAGGGTAGTTAGTTTTGTTTGGGCAGTCCAAAACCACTTTGAACTTTATTGCCTAGTGGTTAAAAATGTGGGTAGTAGTACCCGGGGCCCCAAGGTGTGGTGGGGCAGGTTGGTCACTGCAGGAATGTAGTGCACAAACACCCAGTGGGGAAAGTGCGTGCTAACTGCCCAAGGGGACCCGCTGGGCTGCAAACACTCACTTTGCAGGTTTATGAGGATCACATAAAGAAATCCAAGCAAGGGACGGAGGTTTTACTATTCCAACCCCGGGTCAACACCCGCTACTAGCTTGGCTCAAGGCACAGCAGGTCAACGTGCCTCACCTCGCTTCTTGATTCGGCTTGTCTTCGTCTCCTCGTCCTTCCACTCAAGCGCGGCTCACAGACATTCTGTGCACACAGAAAGCTGATTCGAACGTTTTCATGGGTGTGTGTGTATGATTGCGTGTGGATGTAGATGATTGTGTATGTGTGTGGATATATATGATTGCGTGTGTGGATGTAGATGATTGTGCATGGATGATTGTGTGGATATATGATGATTGTGTGGGGGTGTTTGGGATGTACGATTGTGTGTGCATGTGTGTAAGTATATGGCTGTGCATGTTTGGGTGTATGGATGTATATGATTGTGTGTGTGTACATGTGTGTGGATGTATATGATGATTGTGTGTGTGTGGATGTTGTGGGATGGATATATATGATTGTGTGTGTGCATGTGTGTGTATTTGATTGTGCATGGATGTATATGATTGTGTGTGTGTGTACATGTTTGGGTGTATATGATGATTGTGGTTTGGGATGTATGTGTGTAAGTATATGATTGTGTGTGTGTGTATATGATTGTGTGTGCGCATATGTGTGTATATATATGATTGTGCATGTGTGTGTGTATGGATGTATCTGACTGCATGTGTGTGTGTGTGTGGATGTATGATTGTGTGTGTGTGTGGATATATATGATTGTGTGTGTGTGCACGTGTGTGCATGTATTTGATTGTGCATGGATGTATTTGTGTGTGTGTACATGTGTGTGGATGTATATGATGATTGTGTGGGGGTGTTTGGGATGTACGATTGTGTGTGCATGTGTGTAAGTATATGGCTGTGCATGTTTGGGTGTATGGATGTATATGATTGTGTGTGTGTGGTGTTTGGGATGTATGTGTGTATATATTGTTGTGCATATGTGTGTGTATGGATGTATGTGACTGCATGTGTGTGTGTGTGTGGATGTATGGATGTATATGATTGTGTGTGTGTGCACGTGTGTGGATGTATTTGATTGTGCATGGATGTGATTGTGTGTGTGTGTATATGTGTGTATATATATGATTGTGCATGTGTGTGTGTATGGATGTATCTGACTGCATGTGTGTGTGTGTGTGTATGTATATGATTGTGTGTGTGCATATGTGTGTATATATATGATTGTGCATGTGTGTGTGTATGGATGTATCTGACTGCATGTGTGTGTGTGGATGTATTTGATTGTGTGTGTGTGTATATGACTGCATGGGTTTATGTATACGATTGTGTGCATATGTGCATATGTATACGATTGTGCCTATGTGTGTATGGATGTGTATGATTGTGCATGTGTGTGTATGGATATATATGATTATGCATGTATGTATATGATCGTGTGTGTGTGAGTGTGTGTGGAGGTCTGAAGACAACCTTTAGGAGTTTACTACCCCTGCCACCCCCACCTTGCTTCAGAAAGGGTCTTCTGTGCTCTTTGTGACCCCTGACTTCGTGTGCACCAATCTGGCTGGTCATGGGTTTCAGGATCCTTCTGGATACCCCTCCCACGGATGAGTGCGCCATTTTGTATCCTGCTTGACATGGGTGCTGGGGAGTCAAACTGGGGCCCCCAAGCTTGCAAGCAAGTGCCTTTAACCACTGAGGTATCTCCCTGCCCCTGATTCAGACATTTAATGCCAGAGTCCATCCTACAGCCTCACTCTGATTCTGCCAGCTTTGTCGATCAGTAACCCTTTGGTCGTGCCCACCAGTTTTCATGACTCCCTGTTCCTGGTCCTTCAAATCTCCACCTACCTCTCCCTAATCCCTTCCGCTGGCTGCCCATACCACTCAAGATGCCTCGAGGCACCTATGCCAGCCACCAGTCTCCCAACATTTCCCCATATTCCTGCCCCGAAAACAGAGTCCCCCCCCCACCGCCCCACACTTGCTAATTACTAGTGTTTATCCACTTTGCCTTCCGCCCTCCAAATCCGGGGTTGGAACCACCCTTTGTTTGGCTGATAGAGTAATGCATTAAGTGACAGTCTCAGAATACAATTTTAATTAAGATTCAATAGTCACTTCCCTGTCAGTAATCTTCCATGCTGATTACTTAAAATATATTTACCCAGCTCTATTATGTCACAGCTTTGAATTCATTAGATGGTTGCTAATCCTCAACAAACTTTATTTTTTTTTAAATGTGGTTTGTTAAGTATCATTGACAAGGACAAAGCTGTTTGAAGTGATGGGTCCTGGATCTGTCATGGTGACTATCCCAAAGGGTTCAGCCTTCCCTGATTACCACCCCCACCTCCAGAGAGCAGGCAGCAGGGGAAGACTAGAGAGGATGCTGTAGGCCGCCCACTGTCCTGCACTGAGGAGGCCCATTGAGTCAGCCTCCCTTCCACAGAGCTGGGGGGAGGGGCAAGGAAAGACCCGGAGGTCCAAGCCATGATGTGCCTAGAGAGATCCTTGCTCACTCTACCAGACCTCGGTGAAGTAAGTAGAGGCCTGGGCTTGCCGAGCTCCTCTGTGTTCAGAGAAAAGCAGTGGGCTGAGAGCTTCCTTGATTGACAGCTGAGGATCTAGCTACCTGATGGGATCTGGGGCAGGGTGGCTTGCTCACCTGTGAGAGGGGCTTAATGACAACAGGCACTGATGGGGTGGGAAGTTGTTCTTGAGCTCAGAGCAGCATAGTGTGGAATTACGCATGCAACACATTCTTTCTTTCTTTCTTTCTCCCTCCCTCCCTCCCTTCCTTCCTTTCTTCCTTCCTTCCTTCCCTCTTTCTTTCTTTCCTTCTTTCTTTCTTCTTTCTTTCTTTCTTTCTTTCTTTCTTTCTTTCTTTCTTTCTTTCTTTCTTTCTTTCTTTCATGGTTTTTCGAAGCAGGGTCTCACTGTAGCCCAGGCTGAGCTGGAATTCACTATGTAATCTCAGGGTGGCCTCGAATTTGCAGCCATCCTCCTACCTCTGCCTCCGAGTGCTGGGATTAAAGACGTGCACCACCACACCCACCTGCAACACATGTATTAATGAGGGCACTCCAAAGGAACAAGATGAAAAGAAATAAATGCTCTGAGGATGGGGATGGGGTTCGGTGGCTATTGTGGTGACCATGTAAGCATGAGGACTTGAGTTCGGATACCCAGCACCTGTGTAAGAGTTGGGTGTGGTAGCGTGTGCCTGTAATCCCAGGGCTAGGGGAAATGGAGACCGGAGGACCAGTAGGAGTTGTCTCAAAATAAAAATTAAAAAAAAAAAAAAGGGCTGGAGAGGTGGCTTAGTCGTTAAGGCATTTGCTTGTGAAGCTTAAGGAACCCCGTTCAATTCTCCAGGTCCCATGTTAGCCAGATGCACAAGGTGGCACATGCATCTGGAGTTTGCAGTGGCTGGAGACCCTGGCGCGCCCATTCTCACTTTCTCTGTGTGTGTGTCTCTCTCTCCCCCTCTCTCTGTCTCTAATAAATAAATAAAAATAATTCTTTAAAAACAAAAAGGTGGAGAGTGACTGAGAAAGACACTCAGCCTCCACAGACATGTGCACATGTGTATTACTCATGAATGTGAGTACACACACACACACACACCACATATATATCCCCTCCCACACACATATACCCCCCAAAATACAAATAAAACCCTCTAAAACACTTCAGAAAACCTCCATGAAGGATAAGACAGGAAACATTTTTGGCTTTGCTGGCCATGTGTTACCCATTCATCTCTGCCACTGTAGCAAGAAAGAAGCCTTAGGGAACAGGCAAATGAATGAGCTGTGTTCTAATAAAACTTTATTTACAAAACAGAAGGCAGGCAGGAACTATATAGCCCATGAGCTGTAATTCACAGCCCTGTCCATTAGGGTAACGAATAGCTGCATATGGAGAGAGAGCATTTGGAATGTGCTGTAAGTGTGAAATACACACCAGATTTTGAAGACTTCCTACCAAGAAAAGAATTTTCACCATCTCATTAATAATTGTACTGATGATATTGAAATAATATTTTGGCGAATGTGGGTGAAATAAAATATGCTAGTAAAATGAATTTCACCTACTTATGTTTTACTGTCTTGAAGCTATGATGGCTGGAAAGTCTACAATTACACTGAGCTTACACTGGGTTTCTGTTGGACACTGCTATTCTGAGAAATGTGAGCAAAGTCACTGACCCTCAAGGGGGTCTCGAGTGGAATATTTACCCTTAAAGAGATATGATAATAGAATTTCAGTTTGGAACATAATAAAGTATATGATTGCAAGAGATTTTTAAAATACAATTTTCATATATAGTATAGAAATATACAGTACATATTTTGTGTGTCTGATAGTGCTTACACATGTACATACATTTTTCATGCATGCACTCGTGTGTGTTCACACAGGTATGCATACATGTGTGTGCATGCACATATGAAGGCCAGAGATTGAGTCATGTATCTTCCTCAATCACTCTCTCTTTTTTTTTTTTTTTTTTTTTTTTTTTTTTTTGAGGTAAACCCAACAGACTGGTCATTTTTAATGAGAGAGCAAGATCAAGAGAGAGAGAGAGAGAATTGGAGCACCAGGGCCTCCAGCCACTATAACTGACCCCCAGATATGCATGCTACCGTGTGCACATGTATGACCTTGCACATGCATCACCTTGTGCACCTGGCTTATGTGGGATCCAGGGAGTCAAACATGGGTCCTTAGGCATCCCAGGCAAGTTTCTTAACCTCTAAGCCACCTGTCCAGCCCCCCACCTAATTTTTTTTTTTTTTTGAGACAGACTCTCTCACTGCACCTGAAGTTCATGAATTCAGTCAGGAAATCAAGAAATCCTCCTGTCCCCATCTCTCCGGAGCTAGGATTCCAGGCACACTCTGTCACACCTGGCTTTTGTGTGGGTACTGGGGATCCCAACTCAGGGCCTCATGTTTACATGACAAACACTTTATCCACGGAGACATGTCCCCAGTCATTATATATACATACATATCTCATTAAAAGAAAATTCTTTAGGCTATTTTGTCTGCTTCTCTGATCCTCAAACTGGGACCTATGGAACTTGACTCCCTCAAGATATTAATAACTTGTTCAAAAACAAGAGTGATGCAAGCATCATCCTTCATCCGGCGTCTCTCAGTAGATTGTCTCAACTCTCCAGAGCCAGCTAACACTTACAGAGTGTTCGGGAGAGCAAACGAGGAGACAGCACCTTCCCAACTCATTGGCCTCAGCCACTTCTGCAGAACCCTAATTAGCACTCCTAGGAGGCAATTTGAGAAAAAAGCTGGCCGGCAGGAAGCTAGTGTGGGATGGGCTCAAAGTCCAACCCAACTGCTTGTTTTCAGCACTACATGAAAAGGTACATATTTGGTACAACGTGGCATAGTGAGAAAAACTGCAAGATTGGGAAGTCTAAAAATTGCAGCAAATTCCTACCCATTTCCTGCCCTGGATGTTCATTCATGCCAAAGTGCCTACTAAGTGTTGGGCAGAGCTCGAGGCTGTGGGCAGCGGGAATGAGCCCCTTTCTCTTGGGACTTTGCTGTCAGAAAAAGGACAAACAATAAAGAAGACACTAGGCCAAACACTGAGGAAGCAGAGTGTTGCAGGTTCCAAGAAGAAGATACTCGGCAGGGGAGGGTGACACGAGAGAAGGCACCATGGGAGAGGATGCTAGGGAAGGCCCCAATGGGGTGACTTTTGCATAAAGACCTAAGCGGGCTTCAAGGCCAAGGGCAAGTCCTTTTCCATGCATGAAGATAATTCTTTCCTTGTGCTGCATGGAAATGAGAGAGAGAGAGAGAGAGAGAGAGAACCCTGTACCAGTCAAGTTCCAGAAGCTCGTGCCCTTCCCTCTCTTTCTATTACCATCTCCCTTCTTCCCTGGATTCTCAGAGTTGTGAGCTATATGGATTATCCTTGGTAAAGAGTTCCCCAAAGCCACACTCCTACCAACCCTGGCTTTTCATAGGGCTTAACTGTCTTCCTGCCTACATACATATCTCTAAAGAATGCCGGTCCTAGTTCATCTCATGTTGTGCCTAAATAAATGAAGAAGGTACTGCTGCATCTCCCAACACGCCATAGGATGTGTTCTAAGCGCAATGGTTGCCGGATGAACCACGACTGACCCATCCACCCACATATCCATCTACCCCACCTTTTCATCCACCCTTCCTCCCATCCATCCACTCACCCATCCTTACACCCACTCATCCATCCATTCTCATTTATTCAGCCACCTATACATCCATTCACTGACCCATGCATCCATCCATTCATCCACTCATCTATGTATCCATCTGTCCACTCACCCATCTGTTCACCTACCCACCCATCAATCAAATCAGCTGTCCATCCAACCATCCACCCATCTTTCCACCCACACATCTGCCTATCCATCTATTTACCCATCCATCCATCCATCCATCCATCCATCCATCCATCCATCCATCCATGCACTCAGCCACCCTACATATTTATTTATTCACCCACTCACTTATTCATCCACCTATACATCCAACCTCCCACCATCTATCCATCCATCCATTCATCCATCAATCTATCCACCCACCCATATATTTGCCCATCTGTCCATCCATACATCCATCCATCTACCCATCTATCCATCCATCCATATACCCATTCCACCAGTTTACCCATTCCATCCATCCATCTAGCCACTCTACCTATTCATTAACCCAACTACTCAGTTATCCATCCACCCATACATCCAACCTCCCATCCATTCATCCATCACCTTTTCTTTCACCCATCAATCCACCCATCCATCTACCTGTCCACTCATCTATCTGTCCATTTATCCATCCAGCCAACAATTTTTTTTTGAGAAATAACTGTGTTCCCGAGCTGTGCTAGATGTTTGGGATTCCATAATTTATGAAGCAGCCCCTGATCTCATGGAGCCAGCACGCTAATGGGTTGAATGGAAAACCATCTATAACACTGGTTAGTGGTTAAGGCACTTACTTGCCTGAGAAAAACCTAAGGATCCATGTCTGATGCCCCAGGACCCACGTAAAGCCAGATGCACAAAGTGGCACATCCATCTGGAGTTTGTGTGCAGTGGGCTGGAGGCCCAGGTGCCCCCATTCTCTCTGTCTCTGTCTGTCTCTCGGCTTGCAAATAAATAAATAAATAAGAATATTTTTTAAAAGGAAATAATCTATACACACAATAAATGAATGAATGAAATAGTATATGAAGAGGTGATAGGAATCGAGGAGAAAAGATGAAGTAGAAGTGAATGAGAAGAAACAGTTGCCTACCTGGGCATAGCCAGTCTCCTAGTCTTCCGTAAGGCAGTGGCTTCATGGGAGGAAGGAAGCCCTGGGATATGGCAGTTACCTCCTGGCCTTGACCTTGTGTCCCTCCCTTCCAGGCGCAGAGGCTGAGTGACCAGATCATGGAGACCCTGCTTGGCGGACTGCTGGCATTTGGCATGGCATTTGCTGTGGTCGATGCCTGCCCCAAGTACTGTGTCTGTCAGAACCTGTCTGAGTCACTGGGGACCCTGTGTCCCTCCAAGGGGCTGCTCTTTGTGCCCCCTGATATTGACCGACGGACGGTGGAGCTGCGCCTGGGAGGCAACTTCATCATTCACATCGGCCGCCAGGACTTCGCCAACATGACGGGGCTGGTGGACCTGACCCTGTCCCGGAACACCATCAGCCACATCCAACCCTTCTCCTTCCTGGACCTGGAGAGTCTCCGTTCCCTTCACCTTGACAGCAATCGGCTGCCCAGCCTCGGAGAGGACACCCTGCGGGGCCTGGTCAACCTGCAACATCTGATCGTGAACAACAATCAGCTGCGTGGCATCGCCGACGATGCCTTCGAGGACTTCCTGCTGACGCTGGAGGACTTGGACCTGTCCTACAACAACCTGCACGGGCTGCCCTGGGATTCCGTGCGCCGTATGGTCAACCTCCACCAGCTGAGCCTGGATCACAACCTGTTGGACCACATCGCCGAGGGCACTTTTGCCGACCTGCAGAAATTGGCCCGTCTGGACCTCACGTCCAACAGGCTGCAGAAGCTGCCCCCGGACCCCATCTTTGCCCGCTCCCAGGCTTCCTTGCTGACTGCCACACCCTTTGCCCCACCCTTATCCTTCAGTTTTGGGGGGAATCCTCTACATTGCAACTGTGAACTTCTCTGGCTGAGGAGACTCGAGAGGGACGATGACCTGGAGACTTGTGGGTCCCCGGGGGGCCTCAAGGGTCGTTACTTCTGGCATGTGCGTGAGGAGGAGTTTGTGTGTGAACCCCCTCTCATCACCCAGCACACTCACAAGCTGCTGGTTCTGGAAGGGCAGGCTGCCACGCTCAAATGCAAGGCCATCGGGGACCCCAGCCCCCTGATCCACTGGGTGGCCCCCGACGACCGCCTGGTGGGGAATTCCTCCAGAACGGCTGTGTATGACAATGGGACCCTAGACATCCTCATCACCACCTCTCAGGACAGCGGTGCCTTTACCTGCATTGCGGCCAACGCTGCAGGGGAGGCCACGGCCACCGTGGAGGTCTCCATCGTCCAGCTCCCCCACCTCAGCAACAGCACCAGCCGCACGGCACCCCCCAAGTCCCGCCTCTCGGACATCACGGGTTCCAGCAAGACCATTCGGGGAGGGGGAGGCAGTGGGGGTGGGGAGCCTCCCAAAAGTGCCCCAGAGCGGGCTGTGCTCGTATCAGACGTGACCACCACGTCGGCCCTGGTCAAGTGGTCCATCAGCAGGTCGGCGCCCCGCGTGAAGATGTACCAGTTGCAGTACAACTGCTCGGACGACGAGGTACTGATCTACAGGTGAGCCAGTGGCTGTCGAAAGGGGAGATGGGGCTGGGGCATGGGGAGGCTACTTGTACCCCTTTCTCCCCAAGGGTACTTGGGGGGATCCAGGGCCCAATTCTCACTGAGGCAAGTAAGAGGAAATATATAACAAAGCCATGTTGCCGTGAAGGTCAAGGGTCTGATAAAAAGGAAACTTGACAGAAGGAAAAGCAATATTATGACTTATCTGAGCCGGGCTTGGTGGCCCATGCGTGTGGTCCCAGAATTCCAGCTCTGTGGAGGCAGAGTCAAGAGGAGCGTGAGTTCTAGGCAGACCTGGTGTAATAGTGAGTTTCAGACGCGCCATGGTTACATAGCAAGACCCTTGTCTCTGGGCGTGGTTGTGTATGCCTTTAATCCCAGCACTCGGGAGGCAGAGGTAGGAGGATCGCTATGAGTTCGAGGCCACCCTGAGACTACATAGTGAATTCCAGGTCAGCCTGGGCTGGAGTGAGACCCTACCTGGGAAAAAAACCAAAAAGGAAAAAAATAAAATAAAATAAAATAAACATACCTTATGCATCATTCACCATAGACGGGTGCAAGATATCGGGTCGCAGATGAGCCCTTTCCACACTGACCTCACTTTCTAAGGGGGCGAGGGATGCGGCCCAGGCTCTTAGCGCTCAGGGAAGATCCTATAGGTCACTTATTATGTGTAGAATGGCCAGATTGAGAAGGGAACAGTAGGTCTCACCACACTATCCCAGAGGCCACGGGGCAAGAAACCCAGTCCCGAGCCAGGCATGGTGGCGCACGCCTTTAATCCCAGCACTCGGGAGGCAGAGGTAGGAGGATCGCCGTGAGTTCGAGGCCACCCTGAGACTACATAGTTAATTCCAGGTCAGCCTGGACCAGAGTGAAACCCTACCTCGCAAAACCAAAAAAAAAAAAAAAAAAAAAAAAAAAAGAAGAAAGAAAAAAAGAAAAGAGGAATGCAGTGTATGTCCCTAAGGGCCACCAACTCCCTTACCTGGTAACTGCTGGGCCAGGCTGGACAGCAGTTCCCCATCTCAGCCTCCAGAGGGAGCAGTGATAGGGTTGAATTACAACCCACGCATGGGTATACAGCTATCCAAAGACAACCGAAAGTGATGTATTTTTTTTTTTAAAGCTTAAAGATACATATATGCATTTTTCCACTAATAAAACTCATGATCTTTGTATAAAACTTGGGAAGCAGGACCTAGGGAGATGGCTCAGTGGGTAAAGTGTTTGCTGTGCAAGCATGAAGCCCCGAGTCTAAGCCCCCAAAACCCACATAAAAGCTGGGTGGCAAGCTGAAGAGATAGCTCAGTGGTTAAGGCGCTTGCCTGCAAAACCTAACGACCCAGGTTCGATTCCCCGGTACCCATGTGAAGCCAGATGCACAAGATGGCACATGCGTCTGGGGTTCATTTGCAGTAGCTAGAGGCACTCTTTCTACCTGCAAACAAATAAATAACATATATATTTTTAAACACTGGGTGTGACCAGGGAGGGAAAGGCAGGGACTCCCTGGCGCAGGCTGGCTATCTAGCCGAGTGGAATTGGCCAGCTCCAGCTTCCACAACAGACCCTGCCTCCAACGATAAGGTAGAGGACAACTGAAAAAGCCATGGAATGCCAACCTCGTGTTTCCACACACATGTGTACATGTATAGACACACACTGCACATGTACACATATACACAAAAGAAAAGAAAACCAGGGAGTAGAGCTCTAAAAAACAAAAAAACAAAAATTAAAATGGCCTGTCCTCCCACTACCACCCAGCTCTAACCGGATGCATTTTACACCAGTTCAAAATGATATTTATGGCCAATGTAATGTAGACCATTATTTCTTAATCCTTTTCGCTCAAGATTATAGCTGGCTTAGCTCTCATAGCATTAAAATGCTTTTCATAGGGCTGGACTGTCATTTTTTTTTTTTTTTTGAAACAGTCAGGCTTCAAAAAAGTCAGGTTTCCTTCCCATCTTTCAATATATAAAGTAACTATGATGGATATTTTTGTACAAAACAAATGCATTCACTGCAACCCCAGTGATTTCCTTAACATATTTTTCTAGGAGTTGAATTATTGGCTTCACAGGTAAATTATAATGCTCACATGTTCTCTATTTTAATATTTATTGCCTTTTTTTCCCTCATCGGTGGTACGTGACCACGTCTGTTTTGAGCGCCGTTTTGCCAGTACTGAAGTACGTAATGCCATTCCTCTTGGTCAATACAAGGGGAGAAACACGAAGCCTGTTTTCATTTACATTTCTTTGATAGCTTGTGAGCTTGACCTTTTGAAAAGAAGTGGATTTCTTCACTTGTGAATTTGTCATCCTATCTTGACTTTGACAAAGAAGCATAGCGGGAGAGCGTCCCCACCTCTGTGGCTGGCTTGAGCCTGGTGCGATGGGAAACATGGCTGGTGAGAGGGGACAGATGATGTGAGCGCCCAGGTGGCAGTATGCTAATGTCATTAAAACATCACACCCCCCCCCAAGGGTGAAACAAATGCCTGGAGAGGATTTAGGGCTGAGATCCTGTAGTCACTCAAGGTGGAATTGAAATCACTTTCCACTGGGAATCCCTGAGAATGACAATAATACGAAAACATCCAAAACCTAAAGATGGCCGGGCATGGTGGCACACGCCTCTAATCCCAGCACTCAAGAGGCAGAGGTAGGAAGATCACTGTGAGTTCGAGGCCAGCCTGAGACTACACAGTGAATTCTGGATCAGCCTGAGCTAGAGGGAGACCCTACCTCGAAAGCAAAACAAAACAAAACAAAACCCTAAAGATGAAATGACAGGGGATTCTGGAGACCTCTCAGGCATGGTCCTGCGGAGCAAATGAGATACTGCATCAAAAATCCTCCAAGCAGGGCTGGGGAGATAACTCAGGAAGCAATGACCACCTAAGTAGGCGCACTCGGGTTCAAATCCCCAGGCCCCACATAAAAAGCCAGCATGCTGTGACGGGCACTTAAAAGCCCAGCCCCTCCATTTGGGCAAGGAAAGGATGTGGAGATAGGAGAGTCTATCAAATCCACCAGAAGCTCGGGAGCCCCTTAGCCTGTGGCAAAAGCGGTGGTGGACCATGTGAGGCCCTGCCTCGAGGGGGGCAAAAGATGAGGGGGTGGCACCAGGAAGTTGCCCTCTGACTTCCACATGTGCCTGTGGTGGCACGCATGTGTCTCCACTTGCAAACATGAACACACACATACACACACACCCACATATCATATGTACACAACACACACAACTTTTTAAAATGTGAAGTTTAGGTGGCTGGAGGGATGGCTCAGCCATTACGACACTTGCCTGCAGAACCTAAGGAGGCAGGTTCAATTCTCCAGTGCTCACATCAAGCCAGACGCACGAAGTGGCACATGCATCTGGAATTTGCAGAGGCTAGAGGCCCCGGCATGCTCATTTTCTCTCTCTCTCCCTCTTTCTCGCTCTCTCCCTCCCTCCCCTTACAAATAAAAATATTTAAATTTAAAGTTCATACAAAAATAAAATAAAATTCCCCAAGCAGTACTGACTCCTATTACCCAGACAGGGACTGTACACAGCATTCAAAGTCCTTCTCAAGAGGGTTCTCGCAGCATAGAGCAAGGTTATCATCTTGTCTGTTGTCCTGAGGGAGGAAGTGAGAGGGCACTGCTATGGAATTCAGTCTGATCTGTAAGAAGACCGAAGCTCAAAGTTTTAGACAAAGTTCTAAGCAGAATGTGCTCAGGAGGCAGAGGAGAGCAAGAGAAGACCCTCATGATGACATGACTGCAGCCTCGTCATGTGCGTGGGGCTCAGCTTTACAGACTCCTTCTCTAGTCTCCTGGACATGCCAGGAAACCTTTTATTATTATTATTATTTTTTTGAGAGAGAGAGAGAGAGAGAGAGAGAGAGAGAGAGAGAGAGAGAGAGAGAGAGAGATGGGATGGGCACTCCAGCAGTGTCTCAGCTGCTGAGAACGAAATCTAGATGTGTGCGCCCCCTTGTGGTCAAGTGCGGCATTGTGCCCTTGCGTCTGGCTAAACGTGGGACCTGGAGATTGGAACCGCTGGAGATTGGAACCAGTGCTCTTAGGCTTAGGGGGCGGGCGCCTTAACCCCTAAGCCATCTCTCCAGCCCAGGGTCAAGAGCTTTTAACGACGCTCTCCCAAGTCACACAGCCAGAAGGAGGCAGGGCTGTCACTACTGGTTTGGATGGATGTCCCCATCCAGAAGGTTTGGCACTCTACAAGCTGGTACCGGGAGGTGCTTTGGACATTTAAGGAAGTGGGAACCAGGGCTGGAGGGATTGTTCAGTGGTTAAGGCACTTATCTGCAAAGCCTAAGGATTTGGGTTAAATTCTCCAGGACCCACATAAGCCAGATGCACAAGGGGGCTCATGCGTCTGGAGTTCATTTGCAATGGCTGGAGGCCCTGGGGTGCCCATCTCTCTCTCTTTCCCTCTCTCTTTTTCTGTCTCTCAATCTGCCTTTCTCTGTCTCTCATAAATCAATAATAGAAAGAATCATTACAGATATTTCAGAAAAGAGGTGGGAACTAGTGGAAAATGTTGAGGTCATTGGGATATACTTTTGAAGGGATTGTGGGACCCCCATCTCTTTTTCTTTCTCTGGCTTCTGGCTCAAGATATGATTAGTTTTTATTTTATTCATTTACTTGACAGAGAAAGAGGGAGAGAGAAAGAGAGAGAATGGGCCTCTAGCCACTGCAAATGAACTCTAGACACATGCACCACTTTGTGAATCTGGCTTATGTAGGTACTAGGGAATCAAACCTGGGTCCTTAGTCTTTGCAGGCAAACGCCTTAACCACTAAGCCATCTCTCCAGCCGTGAGTACTTTTTGACACAGCTTTCAGCCATTGTCAGTGGTCTTGGGCCTGAACTCCTAGAACCACGAGCTCAGTAAACCTCTTCCCTTCATGACATTAATTGCTTCTGGTATTTCCTTATGGACACAAGAACCCAAATAAAATAGCTATGACTCAAACCCTGGTACACACCCAGGCTCAGCCACTGTGGTTGTGATAAGGGGTTCCTGTCTCTCTCCAACACAGCTGGCCACGTGCATTCACCACCCCACGCACCCACATGGGGATCTGTGTTCCCACCAAGAGCATTGAACAAGGCCTCAGAGTTGCACCATGGCAACCTAAGCACCAGCCATCACCGGGTTGGTAGCTGCTACATCTTCATGGCTCCAGCTGAACCTGGCTGAATCCCTCCCAGGGATGCTGGGGTGGCAGGAGTAAAAAGCCCTAAGCAGTGTGACACCTGTGCTCTGAGCCTGTGACTCCACCCCATGAGCAGGGCAGTGCAGCTCTTGTCCTGGCTAAGTCCACCTGTACTTACCACGTGGGACCCATGGTGTTCTGTAGCCCAGGGTTAGGGCATCTTACCTCCCAGGCATCTGGGCCCCAGTGGCTGAGGCCAGAATCAGGGGCCATGCTAGAGGCTCAAGAGAATGCAGCTAGAGATGGGACCCCTGGCCCCACAGAAGTCCACGGAAGCTGTAGGCATTGTGTCTGACACACAAGTTTCCAGGGAGGGTCATTGAGGCACGGCTGAGGTGGGCAAGGTTTTGCCTAATGCAGAGTAAACTCCTTAATTATCCAATGGTCTAGCTGTCTCCCCACCAAGGCGTTTATTTGCTCCCCACATCCACATCCACACATCCAAGCCTTATAGGCAGACACAGCAGACACAGTCAGTCCTTCGGTGGTGGCACCTGGCTTGTTTTCTGTGTGACTGGGGAGGGCTCACAGTCACACCTGTCATCGCCAGAGCCTGCCTTGACATGACCAGGGCCAGAGCTTGACATTAATGGGGACCCAGCAGAGGGGAGAGGAGTGAAAATGGGAAGGAGAGGCCACCTAGAGGGAGCAAACCCCCACGCCTGGCCTCACTCCTGGTGCGACATTAAGTGCCCAGTGTGTCATTATTGGCCCTAGTGACATTCACAAACACTTGTCTCTAAGAGTCATAAGAAAACCTGTCACCAGGTGTGATGCTGGAGCTGTCCCTCTGAGGTTCAGAGAAGAGCCAGCATAGTGGGGCTAGCCAGGCTGCGGGCTTGTCTTTGGGATGTGGCTTGCATCTCTGAGAAGGGGAAATGACGGTGGGCCTGGCAATGACCACAGCAGCCTCTGCCCACTCTGTGCACAGGTTCCCAGGCTGCTGGACACCCCACCTGCAGAAAACGGGCTGTTCAGCAGAGCTGTGCATAGCTAGAGCTATGCCTGTTGTGTTAGTTACCAATCTCACTGCTGTAACAGAGTATTTGAGCTAAAGCCATTTAAGGAAGAAAAAGGTTGATTTTGGTTCATTTATGTTCCCCATATTTTCACTGAGTTTTTTTTTTTTTAATTATTTCTTGGTGCTGGGCATGGTGGCACATACCTTTAATCTCAGCACTCAGGAGGCAGAGGTAGGAGGATCGCCATGAATTCAAGGCCACCCTGAGACTACATAGTTAATTCCAGGTCAGCCTGGGCTAGAGTGAGACCCTACCCCGAAAAACAAAATAAATAAATAAATAAATAAAACAATTTCTTTTATTTATGTGCAAGCAGAAAGAGATAGAGAGAAGAGAGACACACAGAGAGAATGGGCATGTGAGGGCCTCTTGTCATTGCAAACTAACGCCAGATACACATGCCATGTTGTGTATCTGGGTTTACGTGGGTACTGGAGAATTGAAACCCGGGGTCATTAGGCTTTGCAGACAAGCGCCTTAACCACT
Source organism: Orientallactaga sibirica (assembly GCA_036365145.1). Taxonomy (NCBI): domain Eukaryota; kingdom Metazoa; phylum Chordata; class Mammalia; order Rodentia; family Dipodidae; genus Orientallactaga; species Orientallactaga sibirica. Next base: position 9,387,267 of record JAEOAD010000006.1, on the reverse strand, counting down.
TACCTATCTCTCCAGCCCCTTCATTGATGTTTAAGCACGTGTAACACTAATTTGATCACATTCCAGTCTCATTTCCCTTCCCTCCTCCCCTCCCCCTTCCCTATCCCTGTTCCCCTGAGCACCCTTCTCTTCCCTAGCAAGTCCTTACTCTATATTGATGGCTCAGTCCCCTGTCCTCTCTGTCTTCTGTCAAAAAGTCCAGAAAGGGGCTGGAGAGATGGCTTAGCAGTTAAGGCATTTGCCTGCAAAGCCTAAGGACCCATATTCCATTCCCCAGTACCCACGTAAGCCAGATGTGCAAGGTGGTGCATGTGTGTAGAGTTTGTTTGCAGTGACTGGAGGCCCTGGTGTGCCCATTCTCTCTCTCTCTCTTTGTGTATCTCTCTCTCTCTCTCTCTCTGACTCTTTATCTCTCTCTCTCTCTTTCTTTCAAATAAATAAAATAAAATGTCCATAAGCTCAGAACTCTGCAGGCCTTGTGGTGGCAATGATGATCTCTGTGAGATGTGAATGCACGGTAGGTTCATGACTGGAGGACAGGGTCCCAAAGTCCTCCTTTTTCCATCCTCTGGCTCTTACAGTCTTTCCAACTTCCACCATATTCCCCGGGCCTTGGAGGCCGTAATGGAGTGGTCTAGCTTAGTGCTAAACTCTCAACAGCCTCTTCTTTTCAGCTTTGATGAGCTGTGTGTTTTCCCAGCATCTGTTACCACCTCCGTAGAGAAGCCACCCTGGCTAAGCAGGGAGCGTGTCACTCATAGTCTTTTAGACATCTTCTCTGAGCCCCATTGGGTGCAGTGGAGACAGCTTGTCCACGCATAACACTAAGCTTTCTCTTCATTCATATCATCTTGAAGAGTCTTGGGTCTCCCCCTGTGCTTACTGCCATCTTTAAGACAAGAAGCTTGTCAGGCTGAAGAGATGGCTCAGCAGTTTAAGGAGCTCGCCTGCGAAGCCTAAGAACTCATGTTTGAATCTCCAGGTCCCATGTAAGCCAGGCACACAGTGACGCAAGCGCGCAATGCCACATGTGTGCACAAGGGGGCGCAGGTGTCTGGAGTTTGTTTGCAGTGGCTGAAGGCCCTGGCATGCCCTCCCCCTCTCTCTCTCTCTGCCTCTCTCTCAAATAAATTCAAACAAGAAGCTTCTCTAACCAAGTGACAATAGCATAAATCAATGGGCAGAAACATATGTACATATGTATTTAAGAAGCCACTTGCCAGGGTCATCTTATCTATTATTCAGAGAATAGTGGTATCATTCCTCTAGGCCCTATACACTTCTAAGCTTTGGGCTTGTGGTTGTTTGAATAAAGGCCCCCAATATGTTCAGTGTTTCATTAGATTGTAGTTTGCATCTGTAGCCATCTGGCTGGAGGAGGTGTCACTGGGCGGATCTTAAGATGCAGTGGTGAGTTTGAGATTTCCGTCTAAAGATATGGGAAGTGTGCCCAGCTGGAGTTCCTGAGGTGTGCTGTGCTGTGTGGCTTTTGGCTTGTGGCTTTTCTGTCTGTGTTTGATCCTGTGAAAGCAGACCAGCTTCTTCTGCCCTATGGAACTTCCCTGGATCTGTAAGCTTCAACAAATACCCCTTCCTCCATAACTGTGCCTGGTCTGGAAGTTCATCTCAGCGAACCTGAAGCTGTCTGCTACAGGGCTTTTAACTCAGTTTTCAGTAGCAGACGTGAGTTCCTTCCCACTCAGTGGGCCTTAAATACAAACACAGAGTGGTTGGTTACCCCCAGCATATCCATTCCATTATTGCACCTACAGGCAAATCTTGCCTGTTGGTTGGTTGTGTGGCTGGCACTGTCCACTGCTCGGTAAGACAGTGGATGTCCTTTCTCATCTAGCATACTGCATGACACTCTCCAGCATGGAAGCTGGCCAGCAGGGAGGTGGATTCCCACCTAGTCCCAGCTTGATTTCTCAGTGTCTTGCCACCACATTGGCTCATAGTCTGAGGGTACAGGCCGCCATGGCAAGGAAGGCTGATGGTGGTAGCACGAGGCAGCTGGTCCCATTGCGTCCACAGGTAGATAGATGAATGCTGGCGCTCAGTTCACTTTTTCCTTTTTATTCTGTTCAGGACCCCAGCCCAGGGATGGCTTAGTGGTTAAGGCACTAGCCTGCAAAGCTAAAGGACGGAGGCTCGATTCCCCAGGACCCACATAAGCCAGATGCACAGGGTGACAAGTGCATCTGAGTTCATTTGCAGCAGCTGAAAGCCTTGGTGCGCCCATTCTGTCTATCTATGTGCCTCTGTCTGCCTCTCTCTCTCTCTATCTATCTGCCTCTTTCTTTCTCAAATATAAATAAAAATAAAATATAAATAATTTAAAAAATTTACCACCAGAGCTGTTATGGATGGTCTATCTTGCCTGTGGGGAAGGGACGGAGGAGTGAGAGCCACTCTCTGCCCCACCAGAAGCCCATCCAGCAGCATGTTAGCGTCTCAGGGCACGCTGCCTCCCCCACCAGACAGCTGGAAAATTCACAGTGGCATTGTGGGACCCGAGGAACAGATTAAGTCAGTTACTTCCCGAAGGGAGAGGGGTGCGAGAGGTCTGGAGTCAGCCACCTGTGCAGCCCTCTGACTCAGGTATGTCCCTAGGCAGTCTGTCCTCTCCTGAAAGCGTGGTTGAGCGCCTATAGGAAAAGAGAAAGGAAAAAGGTAGAAGTTGGGGTGGGGCAGGGAGAAGTGACAGAACCCAGCAGAGGGGACATCCAAATCAGAGTGCTTTGGATGTCATATTGTTACTCATTTCCTTCCCACTGACTATCGGAATCAGACATCCACAAACTGACTTCAGCGGGAGCCATAGTATAATCCGCACTGAACAGAGGGCAGAGCCAAGTCGCAACCGTGTGTTCTCCAAGTCATGCAGGGCAAAGGCTAAGAAGTGTTATCTCAGGCTCCGGAGGTGGCTCCGTGGGTAAAGCACTTGCCACGCAAACACAAGGACCTGTGCACAGATCACGGGCACCCATTCTTGTATGGTGGTACACACGAATTATTAAAAGCCAGGTGTGGGGGCTGGAGAGATGGCTAAGCAGTTGAGACGCTTGCCTGTGAAGCATAAGGACCCGTGTTCGACTCTCCAGGTCCCATGAAAGCCAGACATGCAAGGTAATGCAAACACATAAACTCACACATGTGCTCAAGGTGGTACACACGTCTGGAGTTCAATTACAGTGGCTGGAGGTCCTGGCAGGCCAATTCTCTCACTCTCTCTTTCTCTTGCTCTCTCAGTCTTGCTCTTACATAAAGAAAAGGCCAATCTGTTGGGCTTACCTAAAGAAAAGAAAAAAAAAAAAGCCAGGTATGGTGGCACACACCTGTTACCCCAGTGCTGAGACAGTGGGGCTTTCTGGCTAGTTTAGTGAGTTTTGGGCTGTGAGAGACCTTGTCTCAAAATATAAGGTGGAGAGGAATTAAGGAAGACATTTTACACTGACATTAACCTCTGCTCTTAACATACATGTTCACATGTGCTCTCCATACTCACATATGCAAAAAAGGGAGAGAGAAAAGGCTAGAGAGGTGGCTTAGCCATTAAGGCACTTGCTTGCAAAACCAAAGGACCCAGATTTGATTCCCCAGGACCCACGTAAGCCAGATGCACAAGGTGGCACATGCATCTGGGGTTTGTCTGCAGTGGCTGGAGACCCTGGCATGCCCAGGAGATAGGAGACGGTTCCCAGAAATGGAAAACCCACATAAAGACCCAGACTGGGATCTTTCACCAGCATTTACCTGATGGGGGGTTTTGGTAGTTTGAATGTATGACCCCGGTAGACTTACTGTTTTATTAAAATTGAGTTTGCAGCTTTAACCCCTAGAAGGCAGATGCCTGCTACTGGGGGCAGATCTGAATTCCAGCCCAAAGGGATGTAGAGAGGAGATATATATATTTGGTGTTTGTTGTGTGATTGTCTCTCTCTACTTGGTCCTTCTGCCATTACAGAACTTCCCCTAGACCTGTAAGCTTGAAACAAATCCCTTCCATCCATAGAACTGTGTCTGGTGGGATGATCATCCCAGCATGGTGGAGCTGATGACAACACGGATGACAAAGTGGTTAGTCAGCCCCAGTGTTGGGTTCAGCTCAGTCGGGTTCTCGGGAAAGGGAGTGATCTCTTTTCTTTTCCTTCTGTTATAAGAGAGAAAGAGGTAAGACAAGAGGCAGCCATTTGCATCCTCCAGTGAGATTTTAGAGGAAAAGAGAGAAGACCAAAAAAAAAAGCAGATTCTCCCTTACCAGCTCAGGGACATTCTTCACTTTTTATTTGTGGGGACCTCTGCCCCACTAAGTGTTCTCCTCCAGAATTGAAGTGTGTATTTACCTGTCAGAAACATTTCTAGTTCAACCGGGAGTCTTGACACTCCCTACGGAGCGAGTCGAGCGGAATCTCAAAACCCACAACGGGCTCCTGTACTGGGGAGACATTTTCCAGGGCGCTTTGTCAGAGCGTCTCCCATCATGTCATCGTCTTCCCATCCTGTCCCTTCCACTCTACTCAAGATGGCAGCACCACTCGGATTCGTAACCCTCCAGGCGACTGCTTAGAAGTGACTAATTTCTCAACATGTCATCTCCCCACCCCGTGCTTGGTTGAGACCTGGTTGGTGACGTCTCTGGAGATGGGACTCACTCCCGGTGTGTAAATAGTGACAGGCGTCTGTGAGCAGCACCTCCCCCATGTGCTGCAGGGAGAAAGGCCTCTGGTACTGCATGCATGTTTGGCTGGTGTGACAGAGCATGGGAGATGTGAGGACAGGGCTAGTGACAGCAGTTACCACAGTAGCACCAAATGCCTGCCTTATGGCTGGCATCTCCTGGGCATGATATTCACAGGACCCAGTGTCCCGCAGCTTCATGGGGAGCCTGGATGGGGGCAGTGGGAAGACATGGAAACCAGGCCTTTTTAAAAATTGTTATTTACTTATTTATTTATATTTTGGTTTTTTATTTTATTTTATTTTTCTTTATTTATTTGAAAGAGAGAAAAATAGGCAGGGAGGGGGAGGGGAGAGGGAAAGAGAATGGGTGCACCAGGGCCTCTAGCCACTGCAAACAAACTCCAGATGCATGCACCACCTTGTGCATTGGGCTTATGTGGGTCCTGGGGAATCAAACCAGGGCCCTTAGGTTTTGCAGGCAAGTGCCTTAACCACTAAGCCATCCCTCCTGCCCATTTTTTTTTAATCGACAACTTCAATACTTACAGACAATAAACCATGATAATTCCCTCCCCTCCCCCACTTTCCCCTGCACATCTCCACTCTCCATCATATGCCCTCTCTCTCTCCATTAGTCTCTCTTTTATTTTTATGCCTTTTGACCACTGTCTCAGGTTCCCGAGCACCCCAGAGCTTCCCTTCTCCACAGCTGCACCTTGGAATCTCTTTTTTAAAATTGTATTTACTTATGTATTTATATGAGAGAGAGAGAGAGAGAGAGAGAGAGAGAGAGAATAGGCACACCAGGACCTCCAGCCACTGCCAATGAATTCTAGACGCATGCACCACCTTGTGCATCTGGCTTACGAGGTTACTGGGGAATCAAACCTGGGTTCTTGGGTTTCACAGACAAGCGTCTTAATCACTAAACCATTTCTCCAGCCCTTTTTAAAAAACTTATTTTATTTATTTATTTGAGTGGAAGGCAGAGAAAGAGAGAGAGAGAGAGAATGGGAATCTCTTAAGGAACTGTGTCTCCCATGGGCATCCAGATGTCTGTGTCTCAAAACTCCCCGCAGCTGCTGCCAGGCATTGAAGACCGTGCCATCAGGCCAAGGAACATCAGGGGTATGGGCAGGGCTGGCTCAGAGAGGAGTCCATAGCTGGAAGTTAGTGCTACGTTGGCGGGGAGAATCCTAGAGTCTTCAGTCTACCGTGCACTCCTCACCCCTCCAACCCCCACCCTATCTCCAAAGAGATGGTGTATGTGGAGACGCATGGAAACCAGGACTCTCTGCAGAGGTTTTTCTGGGGCATTTTTCTTAGTCCTTAGCTGAATATGAGCACGCAACTCAGACTGGGGCTGGAGTTCTGACCGCCCCTCTTTCTCTGTCCGGCTTCCAGCTTCACATAATCAGGATGGGGACAGTGACAAGCCTGCTGTCTCCCCCACCCCTGAGAGAGTCCTGTGAAGACAGAGGTGGATTTGAAGGCTGGAGAAGCACCTGGTCAGGCAGGAAGGGCTGAGTTCTGAGAGCAATGGCTGCTGGTATGGCAGCTTTCTTCCTACTAGGTGGAAGAAGATCACAGAGAGACAGCAACAGCTGTTCTGGGAGCTCCAAGGGCTCCACGCAACTAAGGCAGGTCAGCCGCACTGTCCTTAAGGTGTGCACGCTGCACATCATGGTCCCTAGCCACCCCCCCGCCCCTGGCCTGCCTGTGGCTTGTCCAGTTCTCAGGGAAGCCACCTGAGCTGTGACAGAGACAGCTGGAAGGCTATATACAGCCTCCTCACCCGGCAAGTAGAGAGAGGGGAGAAGGCCACCCCTGAGGTCCCCTGAATGACAGTGACAGTCATCCTACATTGGACATTCACTTGACCATGCCCATTGGATGGACTTTCTTCCCTGGCCCCTGGGCATTCCCTCACTGAGACTTCCTGGGATCACCTTCCCATGAAACAGATGGCACTCTGATATGCTTCTTGGGGATGCAAGGGGACACAGGACCCCCTCCTATAGGAGTAAGAGCCTCTGGTTGAAGGTTGCAGGAACCCTGCCATTTCTTTTCCTTCCTTCCTTCCTTCCTTCCTTCCTTCCTTCCTTCCTTCCTTCCTTCCTTCCTTCCTTCCCTCCCTCCCTCCCTCCCTCCCTCCCTCCCTCCCTCCTTCCTTCCTTCCATCCTTCCTTTCTCTTTTTGAGAGAGAGAGAGAGAAACAGAGAGAGAGAAACAGAGAGAGAGAGAGAGAGGAAGAGGCAGAGAGAGAGAAAATGGTTGCGCCAGGGCCATTTCAGCCTCTGTGAACAAACTCCAGACGCGTGGGTGCCTTTGTGTGCAAGTGTGGCATTGCGCCCTTGCATCATGCGTCTGGCTAAACATGGGACCTGGAGAATCGAACAGGTGTTTTTAGGCTTCACAGGCGGGTGCCTTAACCGCTAAGCCATCTCTCCAGCCCGAACCCTGCTATTTCTAACTTCTTGGATTTCCTACCTTGGAGCCCCAGGAAGGGAAATCCCTTGTTTGGGCATAGTGTCTCCCAGCCCCCAATAAAGCCAGTGCTCTGTCGGGAACAGAGACGAAGAGAAAAGGAGGCAGGTGAGGAGGCATGGTGAAGAGCCGCCTGGGTGACAGTACCATCCTCACTAAAAATCCAGTGAACGACGCCGGGCGTGATGGCGCACGCCTTTAATCCCAGCACCCGGGAGGCAGAGGTAGGAGGATTGCTGTGAGTTCAAGGCCACCCCTGAGACTATAGAGTGAATTCCAGGTCAGCCTGGGCCAGAATGAGACCCTACCTCGAAAAAAAAAAAAAAAACATAACAAAAACAAACAAAGAAACACAAAAATCCCAGGGACCCCTGTGTACTAATGCCAGCCTGTAAGGCCTCTGATGGGGGCCGCCTCTCTACCTCACTGTGTGTGTTCTCTCCTCATCTCTGGGGACAGCGAGCCACAGAAAGCAGCAAGCAGGGACACCATAGTTCTTGCCAATTAGGCCCGTAGAGTAGCGCATCAGTGTGTGACAGGAGTGGGCACCGCATGGATGGCAGAAGGGTTCAGGACAAGATGTCAAATTAATTAATGCTCGTCCGCTTCTGAGCCTCAGACATGGTGAAGACGAGCAGAGAGAATTCCAGAAGCCCATGGAATGGGGGTGGGCCAACCTGGAGAAGGACCGAATGAACCAGCAAGCATACCAACCGGGCACAAGGAGAGCCGTGGGGTGGGCTCCCGCTGTGGGCTTGGTCCTGCTCTGTTGGCTCTTCACGGAAGGAAGATCTGCACGTGGAGATGAAGTTCTGCCTCAGTCAAGCAGGCAGGTGTCAGGAAACACCACACCAGACATCTGTGAGACTCTGAGCCCCTCACCAGGTAATGACTTCTTGAGGAGATGTTAAGGAGCTCCCTGTTGAGTAATGGGCCCTCTCTGGTGGTTCACATGTCAACGAATAGCTGGCTCAATTGATCCACCTGAGCCTTCCCCTGTGGGAATTCAAGTGGATCCCCTATGTGGGCTGGAGGAATGGATTTGAGGGGCGTGGGGGGGCTTCTGGAAGCAGGTGAGGTGGAGTGCATCTGTGTCTTGGAGTATGGGTGGTCTTAGGGGGAAGAAAGATAGGATATGATCATTTTCGGTGGAACTGATGAAGAAAGAGGCTGATGCAGGACTGACCAGACCTAGTGAGGGCCAGTGAGGGCTCTGGTGCATCAGCCAGCAGCCACAATGATCACACCGCTCATTTGGAAGACTCTAGATGGCTGTAGCTCATGTGTTTGAACACTGGGTCTCCAGCGGCTGGAGCTGTTTTGAAAGGTGGAAACTCGCTGAAGGAAGTAGGTTACTGGGGGTGGGCTTGGAGGCTTTACAGCCTGACCTCACTTCCTGTCTAATGTCCTCTTCCTGACTATGGATGCAACGTGATCAGCTCTCCTCATGCTCCAGCCACCATGCCTCCCTAGAGTTACGGACTATGTCCCCTTAAACTGTGGCCCAACATAAACACTCCCTCCCTTAAATTGTTTCTTCTCTGGGAATGGGGTCACAGCAAGGAGAGCAGGAACTAGTGCAGCTATTTAATGTTCTCAGGAGTGGCTGTGCAGGAGGTTGGCAGGAGCTGACATGGGCTTTGGGCTGGGTTCCATCCAAGCTCCAGGTCTGGCTGGGGACTGGCTTTGTAATTTCACCCTGGAGTCCCAAGTGTGTGTTTTTTTTTAATTATTGATTTTTTTTATTGACACCTTCTATACTTACATACAAAAAAAATATGATATTTCCCTCCCCTCCCCCATTCCACTTTAGAACACCAATCTCCATCATATCCCCCTCCCTCTCTCCATTATCTTTCTTTTAATTTGATGTCATCATCTTTTTCTTCTATTTTGAGGGTCTTGCGAAGGTTTCTTCTCTCTTCTCTGGGTGCGGGTTGTGGCCGAACAGCAGGTGGGTAAACCAACTGCAAGATCAAGGGTGAGGCTGCTCTTGGTATCACACCTGCTAAGTCACGGGCGTCAAAACAGGTTCCAAGGCCAGGGCCACAGACAAGGGGCAGGGCTCCTTGGTCAAGCTGTGCCGAGGCTGTGGTCCGGTTGTTTCTCTTCAGGAAAGTGAAGGAAGGGGACGGATGACAGAGCCTAGATCCCTTGGACCACAGGCTGTCTCCAGGCCATGGCTCTCAAACCTGAACATGTATTCAAATTGCCTGGTAGGCCTGTTCACAGTAATGCAGTGTGATGTAACAGTGTACTTGGCCCATGGAGAGGGAGCCAGGACTCTGGTGCAGATGGAGGCACAGTGGCACAGGGTGAGCAGGGCAGGGCTGCGTCACGAAGGAGGAGATGGGAGGGAGCCACTGGGGGTTGCATGGTGCAACAAGATGGTAGCTATGGAGTCCTAAGGGAGGGTGGAAGCCAGAAGACCAGCTCCACAAGGGTACAGGGGCTCTCTGCTATGTATTAAGAGCCTCCTGGCCCTCAATGTCCACATGTCTTGGGCAGTGGGAAGATTGGCATGGGCGTGAGTGGGAAGTTCCAGGTCAGGTCATGGTGGTTTTTATACCAGACCCTTTGGCTATGTCTGCCTGGCTAGAGGATAAGTACACTTAAGACCTCCAAAACTTCCTTGGTAAAGGGAAGGAGCGTCTGGCCTCTAGTGAAGAGAGCAATCTCCCGCAGCCTCGCCGGTCACTGTCCCAACTCCCCCACTACCTCCTGCCTACTTCATTCACTTCCTTGTTCTCATTCTGATATGAGTCACTTTTTTATGTTTTAAAAATAGTGTTATCAATTATTTATTTGCAATCAGAGAGAGTTTGTGATAGATGATAGATAGATAGATAGATAGATAGATAGATAGATAGATAGATAGATAGAGAGAATGGGCATGCCAGAGCCTCTTGCACTGCAAATGAACTTCAGATATATGCACCACTTTGTGTATATGCTTTATGTGGGTTATTAGGGAATCGAACCCAGTCCATTAGGTGTTGCAAGCAAGTGTCTTAACTGCTAAGCCATCTCTAGCCCCTTATTTTTATTTATTTATTTTATTTTTTAAAGAAACATATAGAATTAAAAAATGTTTTATTTATTTATTTGAGAGAGAGAGAAGAGGCAGAGAGAAAGAGAGAATGGGCACAGCAGGGCATCCAGCCACTGCAAACAAACTCCAGACACATGCACCACCTTGTGCATCTAACTCACGTGGGTCCTGGGTTATAGAAACCAGGTCCTTAGGCTTCACAGGCAAATGCCTTAACTGCTAAGCCATTTCCTCAGCCTGCATATTTTTATTTTTTAAAATTATTTTATTTTAGTTTTTGGGTTTTTTCAAGGTAGGGTCTCACTCTAGCTCAGGCTGACCTGGAATTCACTATGTAGTCTCTGAGCATATATTCAAATTGCCTGGTAGGCCTGTTCACAGTAATGCAGTGTGGTTTAACAGTGTACTTGGCCCACTGGAGAGGGAGCCAGGACTCTGGTGCAGATGGAGGCACAGTGGCACAGGGTGAGCAGGGCAGGACTGCGTGACGCAGGAGGAGATGGGTGTTAGATAGGAGTTCGAGGGTGGCCTTGAACTCATGGCGATCCTCCTACCTCTGCCTCCCAAGTGCTGGGATTAAAGGCATGTGCCACCACACCGGCTGATATTTTATTGAAATAAGGTATCATGTAGCCCTGGGCTGGCCTCCAACTCCCCATGAAGCAGAGGATGACCTTGAACTCCTGATCCTCTTGCTTCAACCTCCTGAGTGCTGGGATTATAGGCGTGCCGCCACCATACCCTGTGTGTGTATTGCTGGAAATCGAGCCTATGGCTTTGGGTATGCTAGACAAGTCCTTTCTTTACCCACTGAGCCACACCCCCAGCCCCTGCTAGCCATTCTTTATGCTCCTATTGAATTAGCTCGTTAAGCCCAGACATTCACAGACATTCCCCTCACAGTCTCTAGTGACTCACCTGGGCTGGCTCCTGGGCATGGCGGCCGGGATGGCCCATTGTCAGGTATGAAGGTGGCCTGGGGTGAGGGGCTTGTTGTCCTATGCTCTGTCCCTGGGGTGTGTAGGCAAGGGAGCTGCTGAGGCCGTAGGCATGGGGACAGACTCTGAGAATCCGGGATGGAGGCAGCGGTGGCAGCTGGCCCTGAACACCAAGGAGATATTTTTACCACCCGTCAAAATGCCACCACGCGCAAGCCCAGCTGGAGCCAAGGCTGCTTCTGACTGTCTCCAAAGAGAAGGGATGAGTGGCAAGGCGGGCTTGACAAAAGAAACCTAGGAAGTGAGACAAGGAACCAAGGGTTCCATTTTCCACCAGCCAGGGCTGGGGAGACTTCTGTTCCCCATTAGAAGTGAGCAGGGGCTGGGGGGGATGGCTCAGTGGATTAAAGCACTCGCTATGCAAGTGTGAGTTCGGATCCCCAGCGCCCACTCTCTCCCCTCCTCTCCCCCGCCGTGTAAAGCCGAACTTGGAGCTGCTGCTGTGAGATCTAACCACTAGACCACCAGGGCGTCTCAGCCTTCTTCATTGCTTTCTGTTGTGGTTGGTTTGTTTACTCACGTAGCCCAGGCTGGCCTCAAATTCACTATGTAGCTGAGGGTGATGTGAACTTTCTCATCCTCCTGCCTCCACCTCCCGCTGGGAGTATGTGTGCACCACTATACCTGGTTCATACGGTGCTGGGGATTGAACCCAGACTTTGTGCGTGCTAGATAAGCACTCTACCCACTGGGCCACATCCCCAGCCCGGTCCTTGATGCTTGAGCTTGATAGAATGTTGCAAGGGTCACCTGTCTCGGTTTCTCTGTGTTTGTGTGAGAAATCCTTTCCTGTCTGGGCTGGGAAGTGTATGGAGTCTAGACCACAAAACCAGTGGGTACAAATTAGGTCAAAAGTACCAAGCAGGGTTGGAGAGATGGCTTAGCAGTTAAGGCACTTGCCTGTAAAGTTAAAGGATCCAGGTTCAATTCCCCAGGACCCACATAAGTCAGATGCACAAGATGGTGCATGCATCTAGTTTGTTTGCAGCTACTGGAGGTCCTGGTGCACACATTCTCTCACTCCCTTTCTCTCTCTAAAATAAATAAATATATATTTTTAAATTTAAAGCCAGGCATGGTGGTGCATGCTTTAATCCCAGCACTCAGGAAGCAGAGTTAGGAGAATCACTGTGAGTTCGAGGCCACCCTGAGACTATGTAGTGAATTCCAGGTCAGCCTGGGCTAGAGCAAGACCCTACCTTGAAAAACCAAAAAAAAAAAAAAATTTTTTTTAAAGTACCAAGCAAAATGCAGGTGGGCAATAATGGTTGTCATTAATCCGCGGTATCACGGTATTGGGGTAGAAATCTACATAACCCACATAAGCCAAACGCACCAAGGTGAGGCAAGCACAAGGTCACATGTGCCCACTAGGTAGTGCAAGCGTCTGGAGTTCCATGGCAGCGGTTGAGGCTCTGGCGCACCAATTCTCTCTCATTCTCTCTCTGAAAAAATAAGGTGGGCGTGACTAAGGAAAACACCAACATCAATGTCTGGCCTCCACACACACACATACACATGTGCACCCATGCACATATGATCATGCATATCCACAAACACACGTATGAACACACACACACACGAGAAACCACAGAATGAAGGTAGGAGGCCTTGGTGGCTTAGAAGGCCAGGGAGATTCCATCAGAAGCAGGCAGGCTGATGCCTGCCTTGTGCCCCTTCTGTGCACTAGGTGGAATGATGGCCATGCCCGTGGGCATAGTAATTTATAACCTGCCGTTTGAACTAGGACTGCACTGCCTCCCTATCACTGCCGCCTCGCAGGCTAACACTGAACCAGGTCATACTTCAACCCGCATGATGGGCAGGCTTGAGGGAGAGGGGAGAGATAATGCATAGTCACTTCTGCCTTCCAAGAGCCATCATGTCCCAAAGGCACATGGCTGCTGCCTTCCCTACTGAACGAGGACCCTGCCGGGCACCAAGGGCCACGAGAGCTGTAGGCTGCGGGCTCTTGACCTTGAGGCTTAAGCAAAGTGAAGGAAAAGAAGAAGAAGAAGATCATATTTAGTCCATCAGAGCCACGGGGCCGTGAAGGATGAGTGTGAACAAAGACGTCAGTAAATCACCTACTGTCAGCCAGGGAGCCTGCTGGTCTGGCTCCTGGCTTGTCACCCACAGTGTGGCGGGCATCTGTGGAGCAGGGGGGAAGGGAGAGAAGAGACAGGGGATTCCAGACACCCAAGACACCCGAGGGGGCTGGCTCTAGGCTCCGGCTGAGAACCCCTGAGCTGTAAGAGTTTTTAGAAGGTAATGGGTCCCTCAGCTCCAGCCACCTCTGCAATGATAGGACACCCTGACAGCATGTCCTGAACCTCCTCTGTCCTCTGCCTCCCCTCCTCTTTTACCCCGTTGTACTTTGCCGTTTTGTCCACAAGGTATTCTCCTTAAAAAAAAAAAATCTTAGCACATATTAGTTGTATGAAATTATGGGTTTTGTTGTGACATTTTCAGCCTGTTCAAGGCCTGTTCTCCCCCAGTGATGTAAATCAGATGCACAGGTGACTGTTTGCATCTGGGTTCAATACCCCACCTCCACTGGAGGCCCTGGTGTGTCCATTGTAGTCAGTGCTGTCACCTCATGTCTTGGGACTGTCACTCTCAAATGAATAAAAATAAAAAATTATTTAAAAAAGAGCTTAGCAGCAAAGTTGTAGGACTCAGGTTCAATTCCCAAGACATTTTCAGCCTGTTCCACTTTCTATGTTCTAAGTGACCAGTGATGCATCTGGAGTTTGTTTTCAGTGGCTGGAGGTCCTGGTAGACTGAATGGTCCTGCCCATTCTCTGTTTATCTCTCTCTCAATAAATAAATAAATTTTAAAAAGAATAACCTAAAAAATGTTCTTCCTCTAACGTAATAGCCCCTGTTGTAGGCCTCTGGTTCTAGGACCCTTAAACTTCAGGGACAAGAATTAAAATTATTAGGCCTAGACTGTCTGAGACCTCTGGCTCTTTTTGTTGTCATTGTTGTTAATTTTTATGTATTACTTAATAAATAAATAAATAAAAAAAGAATAACCAAAAAATGTTGGTCCTCTAACCTAATCCCAGCACTTGGGAGGCAGAGGTTCTAGGATCCCCGTGACTTCAGGGACAAGAATTAAAATTATTAGGCCTCAGCCTGGACCAGAGTGAAACCTTTTTGTTTTCAAAAACCAAAAAAAATGTATTAAAGAAAGAGAGACAGAAAGAAACAGTTACAGACACACACACACACACACACACACACACACACACAGAGAGAGAGAGAGAGAGAGAGAAGATGAGAGAGAGAGAGAAAGAAAGGAGACATTGGGCCCACCAGGACCTCTTGCCACTATAAAAAAATCTCCAGATGTGTGCACCACTTAGTGTCTCTGGCTTTATGTGAGAACTGATGAATCTGCCTATGCAAGCAAGTGCCTTTAACCCCCACTCACTCCTGGCTTTTAAGGTGTGACAGCTCCCCGGAACTCACTCAGTAACCAAGGCTTCAGTTTCCCTTCTCTGGCTGGTCCCAGCCCAGTGTCTTTGTTCGGTCTCAGCTGTCCCTCATTTCTCTCTACTTCTGCCATCCCTTGCAGTCTCAGACACCTTGGTTCCGTGTTGAAACTGCCCTGACCACTCTAGAGCTTTTCAACGGCGTCTCCTTACAACTGCTGTGTGGTGGTTTGAATGTGAAACCCACCCCCGCCCCATAGCCTCATGGGTTTGTGATTGAGCCTCACACTCCGTCCCCGGCCTTTGGGAGATGGAGCCTTGCTGGAGGAGGGGTGTCACTGGGGGCCAGCCTTGAGGTCTGTTAGGCCAGCCCAGGTTAGCTCACTTACTGCTGCCTTCCAACAGATGTGACAAGATAGGTTGTGCAACCTCTGCTCTTGCCATGCTTTCCCTGCCGTGATGAAACTTCCCCTCAAGACTGTGAACCAGAATAAACCCTTTCCTCCCATCAGCTGCTTCCTGTTGGGTGTTTTGTTCCAGCAGCTAGAAGTTAACTGACCCACGCTGCTCACACCACCACTGCTGCCCTGATGCTGGGCCTGGTGTGCTTTCCTAACTCCACTAACAGTAATGGTCAAAAGTAGGCAAGGGGCTGGGCAGATGGCTTAGTGGTTAAGGCACTTGTCTATAAAAGCCAAAGGACCCATGTTCCGATTCCCCAGGACCCATGTAAGCCAGATGCAAAAGGTGGTGCATGTGTCTACAGTTCATTTTCATTGGCTGGAGGTTCTGGCATGCCCATTCTCTCTCCCTCTCTCCCTCTCTCCCTTTCTTTCTCTCGCTCAAATAAATAAAATAAAATAAAATATATTTTTTTAAAAAATAGGCAAGAATGAGCTGGAGAGACTGCTCAGTGGTTAAGACATTTGCCTGCAAAGCCTAAGGACTCGAGTTCAATTTCCCAGTACTCACATAAAGCCAGATGCACAAGGTGGTGCATGCATATGGAGTTCGTCTGCAGTGGCAAGAGGCCCTGACATGCCCATTCTCTCTCTCAAATGAAGAAATAAGTAATAACCTTTTAAAAAGTAGCAAGAAAATATAAACCCAGAAAAGCTGTGTGTGGGGGGAGTATGTATTTATGTTCATATGTGCATAGACATACATGTAGAGGTCAGAGGACATCTTTAGGTGCCACTCGCCTTTTTGTGAGACTCACCTATTAGCCTGGACTGTCTAATCGGTGAGCACTAGGCATCCTCCTATCTCCATCTCCCTGGTGCTAGGAGTATCAGGCAAACACGGCCCATCCAGCATTGCACATAGCTTCTGGGGTTTCCACTCAAATTCCCATGCTTGTGTGGCCAGCACTTTACTGGCTGAGCCATCTCCCCAGCCCCAGAGAAACCTTTCACTGTGCCCAATGTTGCAGCACCAGAAAGCAGCCGAAGAGATGAGTGACTTGAAAAGTGAGCCACACAGCCCACTCACGTACACAGAAAGTGGGCATGGCAATGGCATTTGCACCAATCAGGAGAGATCTTCATGCAAATGAGGGTCTGTGCTTGGACCAGTCACAGTAATCTTCAGAAAAATGAAGGACTGTGTCTGTGCTAGTCACCGGTTTTATGCTGAGTCAGTACAGGACATGCCCCCCCCCCCTTTCTGGTCTAGGGGAAGATTTCTGCAAGTCATCTAAAGCTCAGGGATGCTTGTGATGGTCAAAAGTCCAGTGTTAGATGTTTGAAACAGTCCTGGCTGGGATGCTGCCCTCAGGAGCCAGAGCCACATGTTGGCAGCACGCAGCTGCAGTGTAGTGTGACTTTCTTGGGGCACTGAGGTGCTGACATGAGGGCAGAGCCACTGTTGGTTAGTAATCCTTTGCTCAAGCAGCCAGGGAACCAGAGTCAAGTTTTATATTTTCTACTAGGGAGTCCAGTCACCCTAAGCCCCAACATCTTAGCTTATCTAGTGAAAAAATAAACATTAAAAGATGTGCTTATTATCATTAAGGCATCATTCACAGCAGTTACGCAAAATTGAGCAGTGCTCTGTCTTAACCAGTTCCCCATCTGGAGGGTTGACTCATCAGAAATCTTGAATGGACAAGTAGAATCACACATACAGGTCAATGGATCCACACCTCACTTCCTCTCTCACACACATACAAATGGCCCCTTCTCACCCATAAACTCCTCAGTTGCTTCTCTCTCTCTCTTTCCCTCACGCACACAGACATTGGCTGATGGACACTCACACACACATCCCCCTCCCCATCCTACCTGCCTGTGAAACAAGGGCAGGTCCCTGGCAGCCTCGCTCCCTTCCATCTGCCACCTAGCGTGACCTCTTCCCAATGGGGTGAGGGGCAGGGACAGTGAGTCAAGTCCCGAGATCTCAGGCCCACGCATTTCATAAACAGTGCTGAAGAGACTTCCAGAAAGTTCCCGATGATGAGGCAAGCCTGTGACTTTTTCATACTCACAGGTGACCTTTATACTGAAAGATATCAGATCATATGACATCCCCCGGGGACACCACAACACATTGAGCGGCTCTTTCCTGTGCTTGGTGTCCCCGTCAGAGCTGGTTGGGATGGGGGATAGTGTCTTCTGTGTTTAGTTATTCCCTGGTCAATACCAGAGAAAACCGGGCCAGTCTGACCTTAAGCACCAAGTTCATGAATAAAACCATCTTCCCACTTAGTACGCAGACTCCAGTGTCAAACTCCTGTGTCCCAGTGGCTCACCTGCCTCCCCACTAGGGCTTCTACTGGGAGATGGAGAGGTGAAGGGAGGTGCCGGAGTTGTCTGTGAAGAAGATGGATAAGGAGGTAGGCTGCTCCATGGACAGATAGACAATGGAGTCTACATTAAATGACAGTGCTTTGCATGTGTTGGCCCGTATCTTCCTGTGACTAGGAGAGAGGTTTGCTAGATGTTTTACAAACAGGAAGACGCTGTGGAAAATTCAGCAACATGGGAGATACAATGATCTGTGGAGTCAGGATTTGAGCCCAGAGCCTGGCCCCTTGCATATTAATCCCGCATGTATTTAGAGTTGGGGATCCAATAACCACACCCTCACAGCCTTTTTTTTTTTAATTTGAGAGAGACAGACAGAGAGAGACAGAGAGAAAGACAGATAGAAAATTTGGCCTCTCAGCTGCCAGAATGAACCTGATGCCCCCCCAGTGTGCATGTGTAACTGCACTCTTGCATCGTCACTTTTGTGTCTGGCTAAACGTTTAGAATCGTTGTTCCTAGGCTTTGCAGGCAGGTGCCTTAACTAACCATCTCTCCCCCCCCTCACAGCCTTTTTTTTTTTTTTATTTTTATTTGTTTATCTGAGAGAGACAGAGAGAGAGAAGAGACAGAGAGAAAGACAGAAATGAACTCCAGAAAACCACTTCACTTTGTGCATCTGGCAGTGGCCTGAGGAACTGCACCCAGACCGTCAGGCTCTGAAAAAGAACTCCCATGGAGCCATCTCTCATGCTCCCACAGCCTTTTTAAAAACTATTTTTATTTGTTTATTTGAGAGAGAGAGAGAGAAGCAGACACACAGAGAGAGTGTGGGTCACCTGCCACTGTAAATGAACTCTTGCATGCACCACTTCACTTTGTGCATCTGGCTTTAGTGTGGCTGAGGAACTGCACCCAGACCGTCAGGCTCTGAAAAGCAGGCACCTTTACCCATGGAGCCATCTCTCATGCTCCCTCACAGCCTTTTAAAAAAACTATTTTTATTTGTTTATTTGAGAGAGAGAGAGAGAAGACACACAGAGAGAGAGGCAAGCCAGGGTCTCCTGCCACTGTAAATGAACTCCAGATGCATGCACCACTTCACTTTGTGCATCTGGCTTTAGTGTGGGTACTGAGGAACTGCACCCAGACTGTCAGGCTCTGAAAAGCAGGCACCTTTACCCATGGAGCCATCTCTCATGCTCCCTCACAGCCTTTTTAAAAACTATTTTTATTTGTTTATTTGAGAGAGAGAGAGAGAAGAGACACACAGAGAGGCAAGCCAGGGTCTCCTGCCACTTTGTTTACCACTTTTTGTGCATCTGGCTTTAGTGTGGGTACTGAGGAACTGCACCCAGACCGTCAGGCTCTGAAAAGCAGGCACCTTTACCCATGGAGCCATCTCTCATGCTGCCTCACAGCCTTTTTAAAAAAACTATTTTTATTTGTTTATTTGAGAGAGAGAGAGAGAAGCAGACACACAGAGAGAGGCAAGCCAGGGTCTCCTGCCACTGTAAATGAACTCCAGATGCATGCACCACTTCACTTTGTGCATCTGGCTTTAGTGTGGGTACTGAGGAACTGCACCCAGACCGTCAGGCTCTGAAAAGCAGGCACCTTTACCCATGGAGCCATCTCTCATGCTGCCTCACAGCCTTTTTAAAAAAACTATTTTTATTTGTTTATTTGAGAGAGAGTGGCTGAAGCAGACACACAGAGAGAGGCAAGCCAGGGTCTCCTGCCACTGTAAATGAACTCCAGATGCATGCACCACTTCACTTTGTGCATCTGGCTTTAGTGTGGGTACTGAGGAACTGCACCCAGACCGTCAGGCTCTGAAAAGCAGGCACCTTTACCCATGGAGCCATCTCTCATGCTCCCTCACATCCTTTGGATGGCTGCTGATTTTTTCCACCTCCCCTCCTGTGGTGACGTGCCTGTTAAATTCCAGGATATCAGAAGAGGAGATGGAGGCAGAGTGGGAAAGTGACTCACCCAAGTCTCACAGCAGCGATGGAAGATGTGCAGTCTGAGAGTGCCTGGTAGATGGGGACAGCTGTGACACTCCCCCTCCCGCCCCGCTTCCCCCTGGCTCAGCGACTGGGTTCTGTCATGCCTCTCCCGGGCTGAATGGAGCAGTCTCCCGCAAGGTCATGTCTTCCCCCAGCCTCGCTCCTCTTCTGGCTATCCTGCTTATTGGAGGAAAGGGTGGACGTGTGAGAGAACCAGCTGAAAACCTAAGCCTGAGAAGTGCTGAGTGGACTTTTCTGACCAGCAGGGGAAAGGGCGTCTCTCCGTGGTGGGGGTCAGGCAGTGGACAGGATACTGGGCAGTCCGCGAGCCCCAGTGCTGCAGAGCTTCTCCAAGGTTGGGGGTGGCTCCCAAAGCAGACCAGAAAGTGTCTCCATCCTCTTCCTCACCCGGCAGGCATCTTCATCACAAAGACCAGCAGTGTGCCAAGCAGGCTAGCATCTCAGTAGGCTTCCCCGGGGAAGCATTCCTTTGGCCAATAGGAGATGGAGGTTCCAGACAGCAACAGTGACCTGTCCAAGGTTAGCCAGCTGATGGTAGGATCAGATCTCAGCCTGTTCTGCAGCTAGTCAAGTCTGCATGCCATCACGTCTGTGGGTTTCGCTGAACATGTCCTAGGCACTAGACTTAAGTACACTTAATGGTGAACTTAATTTCCACAAGGACACCATAGGATCAGTTTTGTGAACCCACTTTGCAGACGGGAAGACCGAATGAGGATCAGAGACGTGGAGTGACTCCCTCTCGTGTCACAGATTAGCATCTTGCAAGAGGCTGCCACGGGCTTGGCTCCCGGGTGGCATTCCCCGTGCAGTGATGGGTCTGCTAGTGGGGGGTGAATTACGGGCCAGGTTCATCACTTTGTGATGCTGGCTCTGTGCCTGGGGACTGTCCTAGTGTACCTCAGATGCAGCTTGATGGAGGTAGGGAGGACCTTCCTTTTGCGCAGCTCTGTTTGCAGGGGTGTATAATTTCCCAGAGGCCCACTGCACTCTGTAAGGGACAGGTTGATGAGCAAGCTCTTCCCCGGTCCTTCAGGAGGCAGGTGGCAGCTGTCATCATCCTTGACATCGTTGCCGTGATATCAGATGCCCCCCGTAGGGGTGGGTGTGTTCATCTCTCATCGACTTCGTTTCTCACACTGACCACAGGAGGTTAGCCTTACTGGATCCTTTTATAGAACTTGAACCTGAGGTTCAGAAAGAGGAAAGCGGTGGTTTGGAGTTACAGCTGAGTAAGGGCGGGACTGGTCTTCAAAGGGAGAGCTCTGATTCTAGAACTCATGCTGGTCTCTCTTTCAGGGCATGCCAACCGGGTCCTGGGGTGCTGGAAGCTGGGGACGGTTCAATACAGAGAAAAGTCTTATATCTGGAACTGGTAGAATGGGATGGGAAGAGCTAGAGAGAGAGATGGAGAGAAAAAGGTAGAGTTGAGAGAGGAGAAAGAGAGGGAGAGAAGAAAAGCGAGAGAGAGAGAAAGAGAGAGGGAGAAAGAGACTTTGTACAGGCTAGAGAAGGAGAGCTGGCCTAGGGAACTATTGAAGCAGGGAGGGCCCAGCAGCCTAGGAGAAGCACAGGGAATTGTCACTGATGTCAACCAGAGTGCACCACCAGCACCATGGAATTCCACGAAGTCTAAGATGGGAGCTGCTGGCACGAAGGAGGGACACCCTAAAGTACGAGGGAAATGATGTGCAGAGAATATAAATGTCACCTCCTTATGTCGCCTCGGAATTCAGTCAGATGGGAAGAGAACACAGTGGGTCTTCGGAAGGGAACACAGCACAGGGATGAGTTACGCAGACAGCGGAAGCTGCTGATGGTCAGTCTGAAGACCATGGCCATCTCAGAGCTCAGCAGGACAGGAAGCCACTGCTTCCCAGTGGTCCCTCCATCCAAGCCCAGAAGGAGCTCTGAGGTGATGAGAGTGATGAGACTGAGATCCAAGTCCGTCAGGAGCTGAAGCCCAGGACCTGGCCTCAGACAGGACGTTGGGCTGATGGACAGCTGGAAGAGGAAGAAGCCCTGTACTGTGTCTGACGTCTCTCTTTCCTTGGCCAAATCATCCTAATAGTCTGAGAGCAGAGGACCTTGGGAACAGCAAGGGAGCCTGGGAAATGTAGTTCCCCACCATATAGTGCAGGGCAAGGGACTTGGAGAGGGAACAGGAGAGCGACTGTAGGGGTGCACAATGAATTCTTATACTTGTCTGTATCATTTGCTAGTGAGAAAGGGTGGAGAGAAAAGGGAGAGAGAGAGAGGGGAGGGAGGGAGAGAGAGGCCACTTAGGCCTGTTTTATTTCTGATAAGTGCTGGGGTTACAGTTTCAACTTGTGTTTGAGGGGGAGGGAGCTTAATTAACGGTAACACTTAGTGGCATCTTCACTTAAAATAGCACCGTGTGCTTTGTGCTAACAGACAGATACATAATGGAAAGAAACACTTCAGGAGTGTTTGCACAGACAGAGACATGCGATGACTGTCATTAGTCCCGGGGTCCCTTTGATCTCTCTGCCCAGGGAAGGCTGACCAGCGTGACCATGGACGATAGCTCAGTTGGGGTCCACTATGAGCAACAGCAACAGGAGGTTGGGGAGGACATGTGAGGGTCAGACATTTCCTTTCTGCATGTGTGGTGTGTGTGCACGTGTGTATTCGTGTTTGTATGTGTGTGCATGTTTACAAGCGTGTGCTCACGTGTGAGGGTGTGTGTACAAGCTAGAGGAGGGTGTCATCTTCAGGAACACTGGCCACCTCTTTTTTTGGGGGAGGAGGGAGCAGGGCCTCGAACTCACGGTGATCCTCCTACCTCAGCCTCCTGAGTTCTGATGGCGCACGCCTTTAATCCCAGCACTCAGGAGGTAGAGGTAGGAGGATCACCGTGAGTTTGAGGCCACTCTGAGACTACATAATGAATTCCAGGTCAGCCTGAGCTAGAGTGAGACCCTACTCAGAAAAAAAAAAAAAAACCAAAAAAAAAAAAAAAAAGATGTGTGCCACTAGATCTGCCTTAGTATGTCTTTTTTTAAATGGGGGGGGGTCATCTCTCATTAGCCTATAGCTCACCAATTAGGTTAGACTGACTGACCAGCAAGCCCCAGGGATCCTCCTGCCTCCATCTGTCCAGTTCTGAGCTTACAAGTGTGCACCACCACACACAGCATTTTATGTGGCTTGCTAGGGATTGAACTCGGCCCATCTCTCCAGCCCGAGACTGGGTTTGTTATTCATCTGCTTTCCACTCCGAGAGAGGGGGTCCTGATGCCGTCTGTGTGTCCACCTAATCGAGGAGGCCATTGGGTCCCAATGAGGAGTGATTTATTTTATTTTATTTATTTATTTATTTATTTTTTGCCCACAGAGGACCTTCATTTATAAACACTCTAGGTTGTCAGGTCTGGGCTGTGTCAGTCAGGTTTGTATTGCTGGCAGAAATCACCCAACCAAGAGCAGCTTGTGGGAAAAAAAGGTATATTTTGGCTTACAGAGTCGAGGGGAAGCTCCATGATGGCAGGGGAGAAAAGACGGCCTGAGCAGAGGGTGGACATCACCTCCTGGTCAACATCAGGTGGACAACAGGAATAGGAGAGTGTGCCAAACACTGGCAAGGGGACACTGGCTGTAATACCCATAAGCCTGCCCCCAACAATATACTGCTTCCAGGAGGTATTAATTCCCAAATCTTCATCAGCTGGGAACCTAGCATTCAGAACACCTAAGTTTGTGGGGGACATGTGAATCAAGCCAACACAGGCTGTGTTCAGGCGCCTTGAGGTTAGACGTGGAGGGATGCTATAAAGCCTTCTGCAGAGCAGAGGGGACCCTCCCTTCCATCCAAATGTCCTGGCCAGCAGTCCCATGGTACCAAAGCTGAGGATCCACCCTCCTGCCTGGTGCCTCTCTGCTTTACTTCTTCTCAAGTTGCCGGGATCCAGTGCTCTTGTAAGAACATAGTGGGAATTATTTATCAGAGAAATCATCGCGAGCTTGCATGTGATAAGCAGTGTTGAGTTGCTATGAAACATCCATGCTAGCTGTCAGCTTCCATACTATCTGATCCCAGAGCAGAAACAGTCCACTCATGGAAAAGCACCCACTCGTGGAGCTAAAAGCACACATAATTCTCACTCTGCTTCCTGGGGTGGGGACGGGTGACTGCTTGGCTACTGTTGGTCTCAAGGCCTCCTATTCCCTGACCACCTCATTACAGCTAGAACTTTCCTAAGTACGGTCTTTGTGTGTGTATGTACTTTTAAGACAGGGTCTCACATACCCCAACCTGGCTTTAGATTCATTATATAGTCAAGGATGGCCTGGAACTTCTGATCCTTCTGCCTCATGCTTCCCAATGCTAGGATCAGAGATGTGTAGCACCACAACCAATTAACACAGTGCTGGGGCTTGAACTCGGGCCTTTGGGCATGCTAGGCAAGCACTCAGTCAACTGAACTGTGTCCCTGACCCTTGTAAATACAGATCAGGGCTTCTTAAAAATTTTTTCACTCCCAGCCCCTTTCCACTCAAGACATATTAACATCACCCTGGGCAGACAAATATATAAAGCAGGTAGACAAAGCAAACATTTACCGATAATAACGCATAAAGAAATTGATTTAAAAATAAGTCTTCGATATATAATCTTACCATTTATTGAAGATGGAAGTGAACTTGCACGCTTAACGAGACAGACATACATGCTTGCTTATATTCACATTAAAGACGTCTTGGCTGGATGTCTGATACTGCGGAATGTACTTCAGTGTTTTTAGAGCTGATCAATATTTTGGTTTTACAGTCAATTCCACTTTACATAAATAATACAAAATGGCAGAAGGATGTTTAGGGTCATTTTAGAAATTGTTGGAGATTCTGTTTTCATCCCAAGGCCCAATTCCTTTAATGATTCTTGATGAAAATCAAGTCAGCAACTCAAACCACATTAAATCAAAAAAGACAACTATAACACAATGCAATCTGAAGATGTATTAATTTCATACTCACATGCTGAGGAATGACAGTAGGAAAATTGTGTCTTTACTTCCCATAATTAAACTATTCTGTTTCTAGGCGAGTAGAAACTTTGTATGTAGAGTAAAAGTATTGAAATTCATGACATACCGTAGTCTCAAATCTGAGCTGAGGTGTTTCAGGCGGCATTAGCATTTTTAAAATTTATTATTTGAGAGAGTGAAAGAGGCAGAGAGAGAGAGAGAGAGAGAGAGGGGAGGGAGAGAGAGAGAGTGCGAATGGGCACGCCAGGGCCTCCAGCCACTGTAAATGAACTCCAGACGCATGCACCACCCTGTGCATCTGGCTTACGCGGGTCCTGGGGAATTGAACCTGGGTCTTGGGGTTTTGCAGGCCTTAAACACTAAGCCAACTCTCCAGTCCTCAGGCGGCAATTTTGTTGGCACTGAGTGGTGTGCAAAGTGCACATCTTGTGTGTGTGAAACCAAGGCTGCAGTGATGCATCGCGGGCGAGCCTCGGATTCATGCTACCCTTGATTGTCGATTCCTTTTGGGTTATTGCAAGTTTTACAAACCTTTCACTGTTGCCAAAACTTTCACAACCCCTCCATTCAGATATGGAGTCCTTGAGGTGGGTGGGGTTTCATGAACCCCCTTGTCACCCAGCAACCATTAACTGTCTATATATCCTCAGGGTGGGTGGGGCCCTGTGAGTCTCCTCCCACCTGGCCACTATTAACCACCTGTTAAGTCCTCCGGGGTTAGGGCTTCATGAGCCCCTATGGGAATCACGAGGAAACACGAATGGGTCTCCTGAGGGTAAGTAGTGCCCGGCACAGAGTGCCCCCCGCCCCCGAGCTTCTCTTCTTTGTTGAAGCTGTTGCTCATAATCAGTCCAGGAGAGTGTCCATGTCCCAACAGAAGACAGCCAACAGTGAGCCCACTGCGGCCTCATGGCCCAGCTCCTGTGTCCTGGGACTGCTTGCTGTGAGGGTCAGAGCCAGAAGGAAGTCCATGGCCCAGAGCGGCTGTTCCAGACACAGGCACACCGTCCCCATCTCATTACGGCTGTGCTCTCACGGTGCCCGTGAGGCAGGATGGCAGTGCAGGGCCTGGCTTGTTGGCAGCCTGTGGTTGTTCTGCCTGGCTTGAGTCCGCCTCGTCCACACTGTCTTTGCTCCCTGCTCTGCGTCTCGTCTGTGGAGTGAAGATAACGCGAACGGTCCTGCAGAGAGAACTGCCAGGCGGTGGAGTGGACGGATGCAGAGTGTGTCAGACAGCCTGGGCCAGTTGCCAATGGGTGTTGTGTTGCTCTTACTTCTGTCACTGCTGTGGGCAGGCTTAGTTCCGGCTGCTCCATCTGCCAGCACTGGTCCCAGGGACAAGCAACAGCATCTTGGTGAACCCCAAAGTCCCCTACAGCCCTGGCTACACACCAGGGTGCAAGGGGAGCCCTGGCCAACACATGATCCAGCAGGCCCAGGGATCCTGTGGGTGGATGCAAACCACACTAGGCTCTGAAGAAGGCTCCAGGCAAGTGGACCAGGCATAATCCAATTTTCACTAAAATGACAAAACACATTTTCATATCTATGACCCAGACTAGGGGACCAAGAGCTAGTGCTAAGGTCCCAGCTATGTGACCTCAGGCAAACCGCCTAGTGTCCCTGAATCTCAACCACTTGTTCCTCCTTTGTGAGCTAAAAACACACTGTCTCTCAGGATGGCCATGTCTGGGTAAAGCAAAGGCAGAGATGTCCCAGAGACAGACCTTTGGCACTGCCCTGTGGCACTGGCTTCGTCCACACCATGCCCTGTGGGACAGGAGTAAGGGTGAAGCTGGGGGCATCTACTCCAGTTCTGGCTCCCTCCAGCAGCCCTGTAGCGGAGATGTGATTGGACTGGAGGCTCTGATCGGGTTGTCAATATCTGCCTGTCAGCTCCGTCACCCCCAGGCGGCTTCTCCCAGGTGGATGTCTTTCAGGCTTTGGTATTTCATGTTTGAGATCTCAATTGAGTTGCCTCGCTCCAGGTTTGAGGGCCGGTGGGAGCTGCTGGAGGCTTTCCATTCTCAAGTGGTAGGGGCAGGCTTTGGAGGAGGAAAGGGGCTACAGAGGGGCGTTCTTAGGTCTAGATGGGTCTTTATGCAGGAGTATATATGGGGGGGGCGGGGGCTTGAGTCCATCCCTGGGCCCAGTTGAAGAAGCAGGACACTATGACAAAGGTCTCAGAGGACAGGACTCCTGGAAGTTCAGGCCTCACAGGTCCGGGCTGCTGTGGATGAACCCATGTGGTGTGGGGCGCTACTGCCTGTCCTCAAAAGCCAGAGGGATGAAGCAAGGCTTTCCTGACTCGGGAGCGGACCAGGCGTCTTGACTAAGCCAGTCTGCTATGGCTTCAATGCGGGAAAGGGTGCAGGGGGTGGTGGTGGCAGGCTGCCTGTCCTTTTGGGAGGCATGGTAGCATCCCAGGCCTCAATGACGCACTATGCCCCCTCTGAGCAGAACGTCCCTTTTCTTCTAGTCCTCTCTTGCTGACAACCCCTAAACCTGCATCAGCCAGCGCCCTCTGCTGGGCAGGAAGACCTGTAGGGGGTTACCAGCAGCTCAGGGTAAGACCTGGGCTTTGACTCTTTAGCAAGGACCCAGAGGAGTCTGAGAACTCAGAGGCCAGAATGAGGCGACTGTGGAGAAAAGTTTGCAGCAGATACGGGGGAGGGGCTGGTACCCTAATTCCTAATGAATCCTAACTCCTTATTCTTTTTGCCTCTGACCTGTCTGCATCTCCCTGGATACCTGTCGGCCCATATGATGGACTTCTGTTCTCTTTCTCTCCTCCCATCCCATTTCCAAATCCCTTCCTTCATCTCTACTTCCAGCTCTGCCCCGTCACTCCCTCACCTTCAAACTTGCCCATGGCTTTGGGGCCTTTTCCCTCACCTGACCTCAAGTGTGTTTCTCTCTGCCTCCCTGTCTCTCTTACACCCTATCCCTTCCCCAGGTCTCCCGGCTCACAAAGCTTGGGTTTTTTTTTGCCTCTATTTTCTCTGCCCTACTCCCAGCAACTGCCTGACCCCTCCCCCTTCTCCTAACCATCTTTCCCTTCTTCCGTCTCTTCACTTTTCTGTGGCTCTGTCTTTTTCGCCGCCCCCACCCTCGCTCTGGCCTTACATCTGCCATTTCTTCTGCCTGTGATCTGTCCCCATCCACGTACCCTCAGTATTTTTCTCTCTGTGACTATCTGCCTTTTTTTTTCCAGGATGATCCCAGCTTCCAACAAGGCCTTCGTGGTGAACAACCTGGTGTCGGGGACGGGTTATGACTTGTGTGTGCTGGCTATGTGGGATGACACGGCCACGACACTCACGGCCACCAACATCGTGGGCTGTGCTCAATTCTTCACCAAGGCCGACTACCCGCAGTGCCAATCCATGCACAGCCAGATCTTGGGGGGCACCATGATCCTGGTCATTGGGGGCATCATCGTGGCTACCCTGCTCGTCTTCATTGTCATCCTCATGGTACGGTACAAAGTCTGTAACCACGAGACCCCCAGCAAGATGGCGGCGGCCACCGTCAGCAACGTGTACTCGCAGACCAATGGGGCCCAAGCTCAACCGCTGAACGGTGCACCTGCTGGCCAACCCCCCCAGGCACCACCCAAGGTGGTGGTGCGGAACGAACTCATAGACTTCAGTGCCAGCTTGACCCGGGCCTGTGATTCATCATCCTCCAGTTCCCTGGGTAGCGGGGAGGCTGCGGGGCTGGGCCGGGGTCCTTGGAGGCTCCCACCTCCAGCCCCTCGCCCCAAGCCCAGCCTTGACCGCCTGATGGGGGCCTTTGCCTCCCTGGACCTCAAAAGTCAAAGAAAGGAGGAGCTTCTAGACTCCAGGACTCCAGCCGGGAGAGGGACAGGGACATCGGCCAGGGGCCACCATTCAGACCGAGAGCCACTGCTGGGGCCTCCGGCCACCCGTGCCAGGAGCCTTCTCCCCTTGCCCCTGGAGGGCAAGGCCAAACGAAGTCACTCCTTCGACATGGGGGACTTTGCAGCTGCTACGGCAGGCGGGGTGGCCCCTGGTGGCTACAGCCCCCCTAGACGGGTCTCGAACATCTGGACGAAACGTAGTCTCTCTGTCAATGGCATGCTTTTGCCCTTTGAGGAGAGTGACCTTGTGGGGGCCAGGGGGACCTTTGGCAGCTCCGAGTGGGTGATGGAGAGCACAGTGTAGCTCTGTCCCTTCTGCCCTCAGGGTGGGAGAGGAAGGGGACAGAGTCGTCACTGGTGAGTCTTTGTGGAGTTTTCATGGTGATGTTTATATCCAGGGACAGTTCATCTCCCTGTCAATGGCCTCTTGTCCCTCCTCTCAGCCACCACCATCACCCACCGAGGACAACCCCATGTCACCTTCCCAGGCCTGTCCCCACCACCCAGCGGGGTGTGCTCAGGGAACGTGGATTCACTCAAATGTTGGACTGAGCCCTGAGTGTTTGGAGAGGCGACACGGCTGCCTTTCTGATCACCAATGTAGCGACAAGCGAGCATTTTTGGATGGCTTATGGATCCCGTGTTGTTGTTGTTGTTTTGGTTTCTTAATTTATTTTTCCATTTCCCAGACTCCTCTTCTTCATTCTTATGGGTGTGAAAGTGTGTTCCCAGCAGCCTTGCCCTGGGTGATATTGTGGCACCCCCTGTTCATCATGCACCCTCAACCCTATGCCCCACTCGGGGAGACACGACTGCCCCATAGCTGCCCTCGTTTCCATTACTGCTCAGGGCATCCATACCCAGCACAGAAGCCCAAGCTACAAGGGTGACTTCAGGATATATGTGGGGGCTGAGAGAAGAGCCCCATGTTGTGGCACAGAAGGGCTTTCACTCTGGGCTTGCTTTAGCGGGTTACCTCTTTTCTGGGGAGCAGGGATGGGAAGTCTCCTATGGGCTTATGCTGGCCCAGAGGACTTCTATTAAGGAAGACAGATAAGAGGGCACCCAAAGCACTGAGTCTGGTTCTAAGAACGCACGAGGAACTTGGTCCAGACGCTTCTCTCTTCGGACCTCAGGGTCTCCACGTGGGATGATTCCGGAAGGCCTCCAAGAATGAACTGGCGCTTCCCGACTCCAGGTGTGTGGTGCCTAGCTCAGTGACGATAGGATCAAAAGCTACCGGGGAAGTCCTTACCCGGACTGGGAAGGAACATTCTAGAGCCACTTAGCGGGAAGCTGAATCGTTTTAGAAGCATACTTTCAATGCTCAACTCATTCCTTCCTCCCTCCCCACCAGAGCACGAGACTTGTCTAAAGTCTACATACAAGTGGCCAAACCAGAGCAGGGACCAAGGCTGCCTACCTCCTGGGGGTGGCGTTTGGGATCTGTGACCCCGTCTTCACCTTGAGTCGGTTGGCTCTGTGACCTTCTGCGTTCCATGTATGTCCCCTGAAGAGGGTGGCTCAGGGCAGGACACGGGAGAGGGGCGCCTTCTTGTGGTCTGCTCTGGAGGGTCCTTGCATGGACATGTCAGAACAGGACTGAGGTGGCGCACGAGCTCCTGTCCCCCACACTCCCACACAGCTGGAGGGAGGCTGCTTCGGACAGAGTGGAATGAATCCCTGTCGGTCGCTCCTGGTCTCTCCCAGCTTCCTGCCAGATCTCCCCTCAAGGTCAACACACTACCTCTTGATCTTTTCATCTCCCTGATTCATTCTATCCTCTCGCCAGCCTCTTCCACAGACCTCTGCCTTCCTCCTGCTCATCTCCCTTCTTCCGTATACCAGCCACACAGCCTGCCAAGCATGCATGTGACAACACTTGGGGCCTCCAATCTCAGATGGATTCAGACCTGGAGCTGAGCCTCTGGTTCCTCACCAACACCCAACCCCACCCAGGAACACACAGCATGGGTGACACACACTCTTTCTCTCTGAAGACAGCTTCTGGCTCTTTCCCTAGCGCCCCAAATCTCACACTGGTGTCCCTTTCTTCCCAACCCCTCTGCTCCCTTTCCCCTCCCCCCTTCTCACTCTCCTGTCTCCATCACCACTTTTTCTGTCTGCTATTCTTTCAGCCTTCCCTCATCCTTCTAACAAGGTCATTAACAGACCCAGCCAGTGTGCCCTGAAGACCACAGGTTAGTTCTCCAAGCCAGTCTATGTACCAGCAGATATACCTTCCCTGTTCTGTTCCAGTCCTCCCCAGCCCCCAAGACACACACACACACACACACACACACACACACAGAGAGAGAGAGAGAGAGAGAATTGGGGGATTTGAAAGGAAATCCTCTCTCCCGCCACCACCTTTCCTCCTCTTTTATTTTTGCTTTGCACCTTTCTCCATTCACCCCGTCAGAATGTAGCCATTGTGGAAGTGGTTTCCAAACACCACCTCTCTTCTTGCCTTTAGACCCCTCCTGCTCACACAAAGGGGAAGTGAAGGATGATGGAAGGGGAAGAGGAGGAAGCAGCCCACTGTCTCTTCCTTCCGGTCAGCAGCTCCACCTTGTCGTGACGTGATCTGTAACTGCTCTTGTGTCTGTCATGTTTCTGACTTGGAGTTTGGGAAAGCAATGTCCCTGTGGTCAGACTATATGTGTCCATCTCTCCTTTACATGAGTCCAGTACAATGTGCAGTTTTCAAAAAAGCCACCACCACCACACTGCCTGGGAGGGGGGTAAAAAGAACATTTTCATGTCTCTGAATATCTGTTGTCCATTTCTCTGGAAACTCCTGGTTTTCTAAAGATGACTTTGAAGCGTCTTCTTCTCTTGCACCCGTGTTTGTTGCTACTCTGGGGAAAGCTTGCTCCCTGCCAAGTTCATGGGCAAGGTGGGAGAGTCTTCTGAAACACAGGGTGGGGCCGTACGCCATGGAAGGAAGGGAGAGGACTTCAGAGTGACACTTCAGGGTGAGACAGGAAAAAAAAAAAAACAAACAAACAAACAAACAAAAAAACAAACCAACTCTAATCTCGGCCATCTTGATTGTCCTCCCTGGCCACCTCCATCCTCCAGTGTACACTCTACCTGAACCGTGGCCACTGCTGCACCTGGCCACTAGGGGCGCATGAGTACCTCCCCACCATTTTGGCCCGGCCCCACAAGACATTTCTTCAAAACAATACAAAGTCTTACTGAGCAACCATAGGAGAACAAATCCAAAGTACAGAAGTGAGTGAGCTTCTGGAACGTGTCCCTCTCCGCCCATCTGCACTGGCCAACCAATACTGGCACACAGTCATAAAATATGAGCCACACTGTCATTTTCAGTCATCCTGGCCACCACACTAGATTAAGTATAACTGGGTGTAATTCATATGCGTAATAGATTTTAATTAACCCAAGATATTCAACGTATCATTTCAATAAGCAATTATAAAAACGATCACGACGAAATTAGAAGAAAAAAAGGCCATTGATAATTTTTTTGATAGCAAGTTCTGGAAACCCAGTGTGGATTTTACACTTGCAAAACATCT
Organism: Orientallactaga sibirica; assembly: GCA_036365145.1. NCBI lineage: Eukaryota > Metazoa > Chordata > Mammalia > Rodentia > Dipodidae > Orientallactaga > Orientallactaga sibirica. Next base: position 9,355,390 of record JAEOAD010000006.1, on the reverse strand, counting down.
CAATTGAGATTAGCCACCTTTCACATGCTTACGAGCCACGTGGAGATAGCATGGCCACTGTATTGGGCCGCGTGATTCTAGGCGTATAACGATCTTGACAGAACAGCTTTGGATGGGAGGGAGAAAGAAAAATTGTGAGTAATCACGTTTTCCCTGTTCCGTGCCTGGTACCTCTCCTGAGTGGCTTACTATATATCCTTACTGCAGTCTTTCAAGGTGGATATAAGATGGTGCACATTTGAAAAATGAGGTGTCCTTAGCTCAGAAGGGTTAAGGAACTTGTCCAAGGTCACGCAGGAAATCTGATTGTGAAGTTTCAGGTGTTTCCGCCATGCTACGTGCCCTCGCTGTCCTATCTTTCTCCCTCTGACCTGTGCAGAGTACATTTCACTTCTCAGACCCACAGCCTCATCTGGAAGCTTTGGCCTCGGATCTGATGGACCCCTTCTGAGTTACCTCCAGGCACAAGCCAGGGGTCCAGTGACTCCGTGTGATCTCGCACTGGCTTTCTGGATCTTCCTGGTTTGAAACACATTCGCTCCCTTGGCCAGAAGTTCCATCCAGGATTCAAACTACCTTCTCTGGCTCCCCTTTGGTTCTCCCCTGCTCCCCCTTGGGGAGGGGGGCTTATTAGGGGATCCCCTGGCTCAGCAAGACTCTACCTCTCTAACTGCCATCGGATGGGGGTCACATATTCAAAATACATAAAGCTGTTGGGGGGGGGTATCTCATTTAAACATTCCAACCCTGGCTCCCATAGACTCAGGGCCATCATATGGTGAAAAATGCATCCAGTCCAACTGGAAAAGGCCTGCTAGGCTGAGCCCCTGGAGCTCCTCTCTTGGAATGTAGAAAGTCCCACACCAGCTCCTGCCCTTGTTCCCATCAGAAAGCCACTTGCCACCCAGGGCCTCCTTCCTGGTAGTGGGACATTTTGAGTTCCCCTATCATTAGCTGAGGCATTATGAGCTAACTTGACTGTCAGACTTTCAAGCAAAGAGCTCCACCCTTTTGTTCTATATTTTTAACAATGCCACATCCTCAGATTCTCCTCAGCAGGAATGCTTTCCATGTTTTCATCGCAACAGTTGATGATAAGCACACTTTAAAAAATATTTTATTTCTTGGGCTGGAGAGATGGCTTAGCGGTTAAGGCGCCTGCCTCCTAAGCCTAAGAACGCTGGTTCCAATCTCTAGCGGTTCCAATCTCCAGGTCCCACTTTTAGCCAGATGCAAAGTGACGCAAGGGCACAATGCTGCACTTGACCACAAGGGGGTGCACGCATCTGGATTTCGTTCACAGCAGCTGAGACTGCTGGCGCGCCCATTCTCTATCTGTCTCCCTCTACCCTCTCTCTCTGTCTGTCTCTCTCTCTGTCTCTCTCTAAAAATAAAAAATAATTTAAAAAATATTAAAAAATATTTTATTTCTTTATGATTATTTGACAGAGAGAAAGAGACAGATGGAGAGAATGGGTGCACCAGGGCCTTTGGTCCCTGCAAATAAATTCCGGATGCATGCCGACCTTGTGCATCTGGCTTATGTGGGTACTGGGGAATCAAACCTTGGTCCCCAGGCTTTACAGGCAAGCGCCTTAACTGCTGAGCCACCTTTCCATCCCCTATAGGCATACTTAAAAAAATATTTTTATTTATTTATTTGCAATCACAGAGTGGTTGGGGGAGTGCCAGGGCCTCCTGCTATTGCAAACAAATTCCAGATGCATGCACCATTCTGTGCACCTGACTTCATGTGAGCACCGGGGAATCAAACCTGGGCCTTTAGGCTTGGCAAGCAAGCACCTAAACTGCTGAACCATCTCTCCAGCCCACACATTTTTATGGGGTGTAATTTTCTAGTCAAGTAAGAGAAAAGTCACCGGGCCAGACTTCCCCTTTGCAATATGGAAAGGAACTGGCCCCAGAGTCCGGAGCATTGATTGTCTGTAAGTACAGCCTGTATGCCTGTGACTTCCTCCTTTCTGTGTGTCGACAGCGACAGTCTCAGAGGTTTTGCCAGCTGGGTGGACCCTCCTTTGTTCTTACAGCCATTGGGATCTCTACCAGAGACATAGAGAGACTTATTCAAACTAAGACTGTCTGACTGTCGGCAGACAGCAGTCGAAAGCTGAGCATGCCTCAAATATTACACCTAAATCCCCACACTCAGCCTTTCCGTACAGCGTATTTGGCAGTGGCAAGAGTTTGTTGCGACAACATAGCTTCTCACACATCAATACTGGAGCTTCCTACCTCTGTATAGTAGGACCACACACATCCTGGTTACTCTTCCAAGGTGTAAGGGAACACTGCCCCTTCACAGTTTAGAACTCTTTGAAGGCTGGGAGGTAGCTAGCTGTTAGTAAAGTGTTTGCCTCAAAGGCATGAGGACCTGAGTTCCATGCCCAGTGCCCACGTAAAATGCTCGGCATGGGCTGGAGAGATGACTTACCAGTTAAAGCACTTTGCCTTCAAGCCCAAGGACCCAAGTTCAACTGTTCAGTACCCATGTAAGCCAGATATACAAGGTGGCACATGTGTCTAGAGTTCCTTGGCAGTGGCTAGAGGCCCTGGCAAGCCCATTCTCTCCCTTTCTCTGCTTCTTTCTCAAATAAATAACTAAATAAACAATAAAATATTTTTCTAAATACTGACATGGTGGCTCCTGCTTATAATCCTAGCACGAGAGAGGTGGAGAACCCGGGGGCTTGCTGGCCAGCCAGTCTAGCTGAGTGAGTGAGCTTTAGGTCAGTGAGATGATGATGGGCTGGAAGGATGGCTCAGTGGATAAAGTGCTTGATGCTTAAGTGGAGTACCAGAGTTCGAATCCCTAGACCCCACGTAAAAGCTGGAAGCCATTGTGGCATCTGTAATGCCAGCACGGTGACTGTGAGATGGGGGTTGGGGGTGCCAGAGACAAAATTTCCCAGAAGCTCACAGATCACCTAGCCTGGCAAACACAGCAGTGAAGGAGAGTGAGAACAGAGCCTGCCTCAAACAAGGCGGAAGGTGGGGACAGACACTCCAAAGTTGTCCCCTCACCTCCACACATGTCTGTGGTACATGCATGTTCACAGTCACGCATGTGAACACACACACACATACATACATCATACACACACACTAAAATTTGATATATTTTTATTTATTTATTTACAAGCAGAGAGAGAGAGAGAGAGATAGAAGAGAGACAGACAGTGAAAATGGGTGCACCAGGGCCTCCAGCCACTGCAAACGAATTCTAGACACCTGCACCACTTTGTGCATCTGGCTTTACATGGGTCCTGGGGAATCAAACTCAGGTTGCTAGGCTCTTGAAGGTAAGTGCCTTAACCACTGAGCCATCTCTTCAGGTCCAATGCGCTAAAATTTAAAAGTATACATTAACAAGGTGGATAGTAATTGTGAGGGTGACATCAGAGGGTACCCTCTGGTCTCCACACCCATGTGTACGTGTCAGTCCTCTCTGGAGGCAACTTCAGAGACCCACCCGAGAGGAATACCTGTGGATCCCTAACCAGATCAAGTGTACAACAGAAGGTCACCATCAGGCACTCCCGTTTGCCAAGGCACAGCTACCTATCGCTGTGAGCTGACCTACCTGATACGGTTCCCGCTTTCTCATGAAGTAAGACCCCAGAGCCCCATTCCCGCCCCATCCAACACAGACTCCACACATCGTGGTTAATGAGAAGGTCTCTTGCTCAGGGTTTCAGAAGGGCCGTTGCTGAGAAGAGATTAAAGTCCTGGTGACTCCATGAATTCTCATTCCAGCCTCAGGTCTCTGCCACATTTGCCCCACCAAGCGTGGGTGGAGGACAGGTGGTTCTTGACGCTGACGTAGTTTGACCCGCCCATCAAAGCTGGTCTCGTTGCCTCTACCTGCCCACAAGGAAAAGTCCTTAAACCTTCATGACATGGGCATGAGGTTGGCATTTTTTTTTCATATTAAACTGCAAAATTAAGGAGAAAAGCATAGCTGATATTGGTGGAGACCTTCCTACATGTCACATGCTTTCTAAGAGCTTTAGGACAGATTATCTCTGTCCATTGTGAGGAAGGGGGAGACAGAAAGGGTTAAACAGCTAGTGAGGGACCGAAGTGGATAAAAACACTCAAATGAACTGCAGAGGGGCCTGGCCATGTACCCAGAGTGGGTACCCTACCTTTGAGAAGACTGAGGCCAGAAGAGAAAGAGAGAGAAATAGAGAGAAATAGAGAACTCTGCATGAACTCATGCAATCAGTTTTGGGCCAGCACCAAGCCCAGCCTGGAGGGAAATTTTTCAAAAAAGCAAAAAGTCACTGCGTGTGTCCCCGAGGCATTGCCTGCTTCCCCAAGGGGCAGGGACATGAGCTGATTCTACAAAGATGGCTGGTTTCACTCATTTCAAGACAACTTATGTCTCTGGAAAAACTACTGTCCAAGAAAGGATGGACATGTGCTGCAGAGATGGCTTAGTGGCTAGAGCGCTTGCCTGTGAAGTCTAAGGACCCAGGTTCAATTCCCCGGAATCCACATAAGCCAGATGCACATGATGGCTCATGTGTCTGGAGTTCATTTGCAGTGGCTAGAGGCCCTCGTGAACCCATTCTCTCCCCACCCTCTCTAATAAATAAATAAAAATAAATAATATTTTTTTAAAAAAAGAAAAGGTGGACAGATAAATTGGCCAGAACCATGCAGCCCAAGGTGACACCACTGATGAGAAGAATCCACAAGATTTGAAGTTCTGAAATCTGGTCACATCTTTCAGAGAGGAAATTAAGACCCATAAGGAGGGAAATGGATGCTTTGGGTCAAGCAGGGTCCCTGCCATGATTGGAATCTTGCACCTGGACCTTCAGCACCTTTAGCAGGGGCTAAAGGACACAAATTCAGCATCACAGGAGCATTGGAGAGGGTGGAGATGAGGTCAAGGATGCTGTAGAAAATGGGGCAGCCTGTGGTAGCTCAAGGCAGGTCCAGGGGCTCCTGGGGAAGGGGCCATTCAATGGATCAAGTTTGGGAGGCTATTTCTAGGTCTCATATCATTAGGACAGATTGACTTCACTAAGTATAACCTGGTAGCGTGCCATGCAGGTACAAAGAGCTCACATCCGATTGGAAAGGCGTTGGTGACAGTCATTATTATTAATGATATGCAACATTGAAACATTATTATAATTAGAGCAGAGTCATTTCAGGTATGCTGGATTCTCAGGGCTGGCAAAAGAAGTTATCCACCCCGGTCTCCCTCGACAGGTCTTAAGAGTCCCATGTTGAATATCCATGAATGTTCTGATTAATTTTATTACCAGCCAAATCATGCATGATGAATGTCAGCCCTCACCCAAGGCAGGAGAGTGGATCCCTGGGCTCCAACCTCGCCCAGGCCTGGCAGGCCTGGTTCCACATCCCTTTGGAGCCCCTGAAGATCTGTCATTCTTGCCTTCATGACAATCCAGAGCCCAGCCGGGAAGCACCACTGGAAGATTTCTAAATAGTCTAAATAGTGTCAGAAAGCAGGGTGCACGGGGTCGAGGACACAACTTGGTTGGTAGAGTGCTTGGGATGGCATGAACCAGGCCTTGGATTTGATCCTCAACATCACATAAAACTGGGCATGGTGATGCACTCCTCTCATCCCAGCACTCAGGTGGTGGAAGAGGCAGGAGGATCAGAAATTCAAGGTCATCTTTAGCTACACAGTAAGTTCAAGGCCATGGGATCCTGTCTCAGAAAGAGATAAAGGGAAAGAGAGAGAAAGAGAAGGAGAGAGAGAAAGAGAGAGAGAGAGAGAGGAGGGAGGAGGGAGAAATAACGAGGGAAAAAAAAAAAAAAAAAAGAAACTGGAACCTGGAGAGAGAGCCAGGGTCCAGCTGAGAAAAATAATGGGGGTGGGGGTGGGGAAGGGATGTTGCTGTTCCATTGCCAAATCAGCTTCGGTGTACATGACCTTGGAAGAAGGAAGGAGATAGGAAAGGGCAGAGAGTATGTGGCACCCTCTGCCTGCCGCAAAGCACCTTTGTGTTCTGAGACCCACAGAAGTAGCCAGAAGGACCTGGAACTCACCGCTGGGGTGAGGCCAGCAGCTCTGTGCCTTCCCCATCAGCAACCCAGTCCTTGCTCACTCTTCAATCTTGCGGTAGGGGCAAAGAGACGGGCAAAAATCTAACAACCAAGGCTCTAGGAGGTCACAGCCACCGTGGCCACCAGAGAGTCTCCCTCTGGCTCTCCTTAGCTGTGGGATGGACAGACTGTCAGGGAGGGCATCTGAGGAGATCGTGGGTCCTGCTCAGAGGAATGAACGTGGGCCTGAAGTGTGAAGTAGGAGGGGGTTTTCCAGGGGAGGGTTGACCACCCGAACCACTGACCAGCCTTTGTGCCTCCTTTGAATAGTAAGGCCTCTTCTAGCGCATATGCCCAAAGCCTGGGAGAGGCAAGAAGGGCCAACAGCAACATCAAGGAGGACCCAACTTTTAGAGGGTCCTGGGGAGACCCCATCTTCTGAGAAATTATACAAACAAATGAGGTGGGTTTAGCCTTGACCTGGGGGGGGGGAACAGATTTTTCTCAGGGCTCACCTCTGAGACTTCCATCCTCCCAGCTTTTAAGGAAAGTGAAGGTCTAGGGTTGGGGAGATAGCTCTGACGTAGGGTGCTTAAGAGACAGAAATCAAAGGACTGCTCAAACAGGGAGAACACATGTTACCAGACACAGTGGTGTCTACCCTCCTGGACATGAGTTACTCTGTGATTGCTATGACCAAAAACCTGGCAAAAGCAACTTAAGAAAGGGTTTATTTGGCCTCACAGTTTGAAGGGATCCAGTCCATTATGGCAGGAGAAGGCATGGTGGCAGGAGCATGAGGCAGCTTATCACATTGTGTCCACAGGTAGGAAGCAGAGAGAAACGAATGCTGGTGCTCAGCCCACTTTCTCCTTTTTAATACCGTCCGGGACCCGCCTCTCTTTAGCCCATGGAATAGTGTTGTCCACATTCAAGGTAGGAATCTTTCCACGACCTCATTTAAGCCTTTCTGGAAACTCCCTCACAGACGGGCCCAGACGTGTGTCTCCTAGGCGATTGCAAATCCCTTCAAGTTCACAATCAAGATCAACCACTGTATCATGTTTTCCATGTGATTTTTTTTTTTATTCTTCAAAAGCCTGCCCTGCCCTGTGACCCAGGGATTAGATGATGCAGTCGACATCTGAGAAGACTGAGGTGCACTGAGGCGAAGCAGCCTGCTCAAGGTCATCCGCTAGTTAGGGGAAGGATGAACCCCTCAATTCCTGGAATGACTCCTTATTTCCTTTAGAAACTATCAAAGACTTCTGAATTTCAGTGAGTCATCTGAGTCATGTGAGTGATGCCATTATAAGAATGAGCCTGACGCATACACAAGGAAGTCCTACAGAAATGCGCTGAGTAAGCCCTCACCTCTCTGTGCCTGCCCCACTGCCCCATAAGGTTGAGGTCAGGCATTAAGGTTGCTTTTGGGGTCCTTCACATTTTCCTTGACAAAGCAAACATTACATCATTCCCAGAACACTGTGGGCATTCTCTTTGTTTCCAAAATATGGAGGCTAGACCAAGGGGACAATAAGATGGCAGACCTTACATAGCAGGTTCCACACCTCTCCCTCCCCACTTCACACAGGACCCAGAATCCCACATGCACCCTTCTTTGAAGGAGCTGGGTCTTCCCTGCTTCTAGGATCCTCAAATCCGAAATAGCTTTAAATGTCTGTGCATCTCAAAGGGATCCTGTGCTGTAAATTACAGAGCTCTGCCTAGAACCCAAATAAGCCGTAGGATTTGAGATGTCACCAACTCAACATGACAAATGGAACAGATCAATGATAACTGAGGTTGTAAATTACGTGACATTAACGATCATTATATGCGTATTAGGGCCAGCCTCTCAGGGCTGGAAAAGATCAGAAGACTCCGAATGAACCCTCTTCCGCTCATCAGTATCCCTGCGGGCTGGTTTTATCCTAATTACACGATTACATAGTTTTCATAACTCCAAGAGAAGCCATGAGAAGGTCTCTCGAGCCCTGCGCCTTGAGTTCACAGCATGATGGTCTACATATTTGTAGACTCTTCCGTTCCTGCTCCTTAAAAAGTCCCCAACCTGGGACAGTAGACTACTTCCAAAACCTTTCCACAGTCATTTTGGGGACAGAAAACCAGCCAGCTAGGGGGCCCCTGCAGAGCAAGCTTATTCTCACCCAAACCAGCTCTGGTCTCCATGACTTGAAGGAAAAACAGAATGGGTGGAGAGGGGGAACAGGGGGAGAGGGGGAGAGAGAAGCAGGGCTCCTGGCAGCTCTGGGACTCTGGAAGTGGCTGTGCCCTATTCTGTTGACTTTCCCCACCAACTACAGGTGTTGAGAAGTTGCCCACCACTGGCCATGGGTAAGACCCCAGCACCTTCTTCACAGGCTCTTAATTGGGGGTGCCTCCACCCTCTCACTGGGACTCTGTTTCCCCAGGAAGGCAGCTTTCACCCTCAATGGCTGGGGGGACCAAAGGTGCTTGCAAAGCCTGCAGGCTTGGGTTCAAGTCCCTAGTACCCACGTAAAGCCAGATGCACAAAGTGGTGCATGTATCTGGAGTTCGTCTGCAGGGGCTGGAAGCCTTGGTGCATCCATTCATTCTCTTTATCTCTCTTCATGGGTAGCAGGACCTCCATGGGAATCACTCCATGTCCCCCCACCGCCCCAACCTTCTGAACCACCCTGACCAGGTGTAATCTCTTGTCTTGTCCTATGGCAATGACACGCACAGAGAAAACTGGGTGCAGGGGATGTCCAGTAAGCTTAATGAAGACAACAATGAAGGCTTATTTAAGAGGAAGGAGCTGGCAGGGACACCCCTGTTGGCCACATTTGGGTGGGAGGGGGAAACAAGGGTCAAGGGGATTTCTCTGAGAATCTACAGAGCGATCAAGCATAAGCCATAAAGAGGACCGTAGACAATGCTTACTAAAAGCCATCCTGAGCTATAAGGGACTTCAGGGGAGTCTGGGTGGCTGTCCAAGCTCCTTGCATCCCACAGGCCTCAGCAGAAGAGAAGTTCGAGGAAGCAAAAATGCACAAAAGAGTGAAAATAAGCCCAGGTAAGGCGGCAAATTTCTATGTTGATGGTAAATGGAAAAACCTCTGGGTCAGAGCTGGATTAGGCAAAAAAGCAACAGGAAGCCCCAGTGGAGGAAAGTTCTGGGGCAACTCCCTCTTTGATACAAAAATTCCACTTCACTGCCAAACCCTTCCAAGGGATCATGGGAACTTTGACCTCTTAAGAACTGGACGGCTCTGTTGCTGTCCCTGTAGACTGCAAATCTTTCTGAAGACCGAGTGCTGGGACAAATGGAATGTGGCTGAAAAATACCCAAATCACATCACAACACCCTCTTCCAAATAGCTTGATCTCCGCTGGGTGGAGGATGCAAGAGCCAGCCGGCATGTCTCCTAGGTGGGTGCTCCTCATGGGTTGCTTCCCAGTTCCTAGCAAACGTCGCTGTGGTGCAAGGGGCCCCGTCTGCGCTGGAACAGATGCTTGGATAAAACGGCCAGATGTGTGTCTCTCCCTGTGGGAGGAAAACCAGATCCGTGAAACATTCCATAGGAAGGCACGGGTGGGTGGATGGGTGGGGGCCAGTTTGACTGTGCTAAGTCTGTTTCCACAGAGGAACCATCTTCCTCCCATTCTCACAAAGATTCTCAGGAATTATTTTCTTGCTTTTCCGGTGGGTGGGCCTGTTTGCTGCGGCTGGCAAGAGTAACCCCCCGGCTGGATCATGAGTTCTCCTGATCCCTTCACTCCTCCATCCATTCCAAGACAGAGCTAAACAAGGAGGCAGAGGAGGAAGGGCCTGTCCACACTGGGGGTGAGGGGAGCCCCAGGCCTGGAGGAGGGCAACTCTCCCTCGTACGGGCTGGTGGAGGACCACCTGATCCCCCGCGATGAGGAGATAGATGCACTTTGTAGGGAGTACAGAAGAAATATAGAGGCAATGGGAGGATGGGGTGGAGACCCAGTGAGGAGAGCCCCCTCCCCCCCAGACCAGCATGGCTAAGTGCTTCCAAAACATGTCTGGCAAGCCTTTAACTGTAGGCCCTGAGGTTAATGGTTTCCAATGACACTTCTGAGAAGTTGCAGAAACCAAACTGAGCAAGTGGGTGGGCGTCCAGGTGGTCATCATCGGTTTCTGGGGCTTTTTTTTTTTGCATCCTCAGACTGGTCCCATCTTCGCCTGGAGTCCTCCCCAACAGCTGCAGCTCGCCTCCCTCCGCTCTGCATGGCTACATTTTTGCAAGAAGTGAAGTAACCGCCAACAGCTCTCGTCCACCAGCGGTTAACAGCATCTCTGGCCACGCCCACCCACAAGGCTCCTCCAATCAGAGGCTTCTCTCCTCTCTGGCCATCCTGGGCTTCCAGAATGTTCCACCGAGTGGTCCTGGACCAGCCTCCCTGGGCCCTGGGGTGCATCTACCCTTGGGGGAGCATGGTCCTTAGGTGTGGGATGTGGACTCAGAGGAGGGGACTTCCAGAACACACCGCCACCTGGCCTGGCTCCAGAAAGTACCGGACCCCACCTGATTGATAGGCGCTCTGCCTTCTTGCCTTCTCTGAAGCTTGGAAAATAAGTCTTTCTAATTTCGAATAAAATTTCCAAAGTGAAAAAAAAAATTAAAGATACAAGCAGGCTCTCTCTGGGTCTTTTTTAAAATAAAGATGATAGTCCATTTATTAATTTATTTTCGAGGCAGGGTCTCACTCTAGCCTGGACTGACCTGCACTCACACTGTAGCCACAGTCTGATCTTGAACTAATGATGATCCTCCCACTTGAAAAAAAAAAAACTGAATGAATGAATGAATGAACAGGATGCTAGTCTAGTTGCTCACTTCTTAAAGGACTTACTTAATCATATTGTCACCCTGGGGGCTAGGATCTCAACAGAAGAATGTTTGTTGTCTGTAGCAAGTCCCTGGGAGTGGGGGGGGGCATTTGCAGGTTCTTCCTCCCAGTCTGGTCTTCTATTTCCACTTTAAAAATATTTTATTTATTTGAGAGAGAAATAGGCAGAGAGAGAGAGAGAGAGAGAATATGGGTGCGCCAGGGCCTCCAGCCACTGCAAACGAACTCCAGACGCATGCGCTCTTGTGCATCTGGCGCACGTGGGTCCTGGAGAGTCAAACCAGGATCTTTTGGCTTTGCAGGCAAATGCCTTAACCGCTAAGCCATCTCTCCAGCCCCTCTATTTCCACTTTCTTGAGAGCAAGCCCTGAAGCACAATTTTTTTTCATGCTGTTGAAGCCTGGGGTGCCTTTATGCCCTTTTGTGGCGTTGGCTGTGGATGCCATATCAAGACATTGCCAAATCCAAGGTCATGAAGATTTCCTTTCTTAAGGAAAAAAAAAGGGGGGCTGGAGAGATGGTTTAGCAGTGAAGGTGTTTGCCTGTGAAGCCAAAGGACCTAGGTTTGACTCTTCAGGACCCATATAAGCCAGATGCACAAGGGGCACATACATCTGGAGTTTGTTTGCAGTGACTAGAGGCCCTGGCGCACGCATTCTCTCTCTGTCTGCCTCTCTTCTCCCTCCCTCCCTCCCTCCCTCCCTCCCTCCCTCCCTCCCTCCCTCTCTCTCTCTCTCTCTCCTTGCAAATAAATAAATAAATAAATAATTTTTAAAATTCTTTTAAAAAATGAAGGCTGGAGACATGGCTCAGTGGTCAAAGCACTTGCCTGAAAACCTATTGACCCAATTTCGATTCCCCAGTACCCACATAAAAGCTAGATGCACAAAGAGGTACGTGCACCTGGAGTTTGTTTGCACCGGCTAGACCCATGGGGTGCCCATTCTCTCTCTCTCTCTCTCTTTTCTCTCAAGCTCTCTCTGCTTGCAAGTAAATAAATAAATAATTTTAAAACAAAAGAGTTTCAGTACTTACATTTGCTGTTCCATCATTCAAAATTAATTTTACATACGGTTCAAAGTACATTATTGCCTTCCTTTCACACATGGTTAAACGGTTACCGCAGAACCATTTGGTAGAAATACTGTTCTTTTCCACACTGAATGGCTTTGGGACTCCTGGAGAAGGCCTATTAAACAGGTGCATCTGTCTATTTCTGGGCTTTATCTTGTATTTCAATGATCTACATGTCTATGCCTTCTATTTCTTTATCAGTTTTTTTATCAGTATTTTTCAAGAATTTTATGTCACCATTTATATAATTGTTCATGCTTCCCTTACAATCATCCCTTCTGTCCCCTCAGACCTGCTGGGGCCTTCCCCAGTAAGCCATCCCCTTTTCCCTTTTTGTTGTGGCATTTTTCAGTTCCACGGTTTCTGTTTGGTTCCCTTTTACAGTCTCCACTTCGTGTGCGTGCGTGCGTGCGTGTGTGTGTTTGCATTTCTATTTATTAGCATTTCTTTAGCTTTGTGGTTTCTCTAGCACTATAAACATACTGTTGTTTCTCATTCTAAGCATATTTTAAAATAGTTGATCTAAACTCTCAGTATCTAGGCTTCCTTGGGAATAGTTTCTTTTCATTTTTTTGTGTACCCTTATGTATATATGACTTCTATCCATACCACCCAAATTCTTCTGTTAAAACCTGGAGATTACGAGGTTGGGGCAATGGCCCAGTGGTTAAAGGCACTTGCTTGCAAAGCCTGCGGGTCCAAGTTCAGTTAACCTGGCCACTCACTTAAAGCGGGATGCAAAAAAGAAAAAAAGGGGTGGGGACACAAACATCTGGTTCCATTTGAAGTGGCAAAAGACCCTGGCATGCTCATAAATACACACACACACACACCATGTGTGCACAAATAAGTAACTTTGAACATTATGCCTCAAATCTGGAAAGCAGATTCTCTGACAGCTCCTTAGTTCTTTGCATTTGATGTTAGGATGTGTGGTCATTGACTTCACCTCAAAAGCCTAGAACTAGAAGGGAAAAAAAAGGTAGGTTCTTGCAAATAAACTTTGTGTATATGGGGCTCTACCTCCACCACTTGACCCGAGCTCACCTCTACCTTAGCTTCATTTCCTGCTGTGGAGGGAGTTCAGATTGGCCCCAGGTGAGAGGCTGGCACTTCCTCACATGTGTTCTGAGCATGTGCCCATTCTAATGATGGGGGGGACTTTCCAGGTTCCCAGGAGTCTGTGGGAGCTTTGTAAAGAGCTTGTTCCCCCAAGTTTCCCTGGACTTTCTTCTCAGGCTTTTAGTTTAGTCTATTGTCTCCACCAACTGGGACTTCATTCATTTGACAGGAACAGCTAACACGTTTGCCTTTAAACAGTGTGTGTGTGTGTGTGTGTACGTATGTGTTTGTGTGTGTGTGCGCGTGCACACGCACACATGCGTGAATGCACATGTGGAGGCCAGAGAATAATCCTGAGTGTCCTTTAGAAATGCCATCCACCTTTTAAAAAATGTCTTTGTTTGTTTGCACTTGTGTATGTGTGCGTACACACCCAGGTCTCTTGCCACTGCAAACCAATACCTGTCATATTTTACATGGGTGGCTGGGAGATTGACCTGGCCCCACAGTCTTTGCAAGCGAGAAATTTTAACCACTGAGCCATTGTGAGAATGGGCACACCAGGGCCTCAATCTTCTGCAAACGAACTCCAGACACATGCACCACCTTGTGTATCTAGCTTACGTGGGTGCTGGGGAATAGAACCTGGGTTCTTTGGCTCTGTAGGAAAGTGTCTTAGCCACTAAGCTATCTCTCCAGCCCCTCTTATTCTTTTATAGCAATTGTGTTTCCTAACCCAGAATTCCATGAAGCGTCACACTTAGCCTGCATTGTGATGTTGCAATCTGTAAGCCCCCTCACATTTTCTTTGTCCTGGATAACTTTGATTTTTAAAAATTATTTATTTATTTGAGACAAAGAGAGAGAAAAGGAGACAGATAGAGAGAAAGAGAATTAGCACACCAGGGATTCTAGCCAGTGCAAACAATCTCCAGATGCACTCACCACCTCGTGCATTTGGCTCATGTGGGTACTGGGGAATTGAACTTGGGTCCAGGCAAGTGCCTTAACCACTAAGCCATCACTCCAGCACATACTTTGCCATTTTTAAAAGCTACAGACAAGTTATTTTTTTAAAAAAGTCTTCCCCAATTTTGGTTGGTCTGGTGTCTATTGTGGATTACACAAAGTTAATGAACTCCAGGCAGAAACAGTGCCCACGTGGACTTTGGGTCAATGACGAGTGCACATTGACCTGTGTTGTTTGTTTCATTCCTTCACTGACAATATTAACTTTGATCATTTTACTAAGATTTTTTCATGCTAGAGTTTTCCAATGTAAACTTATTTTTGTCGCTAGCAATTAATATGCAATCTTGTAGAAAGTAGTTAAGGAGGATGGCACTTTTCTGTCCCTCAGGTTAATTCTGTTTTCTTCTTTGGATATGTAAAATACTAACATGACTCCAAATGTCAAATTACATCTTAATTAGCGAGCTCTCATTCGCTGCCTTATTATTTCCACTCAACTCATTTGTATAGTTGTTTAGAGAGGACTTCCCTTCTTCTGAAAGCAAATACCCCATATACCAATTGACGTTTCTGCTCTGTCAGGTCTTATTTACACATATCTTTAATTATACATTTAATTATACATTTTAGTATCTTAGCCTCTGTTCTGTTTATGCTGTTGATTTTGAAATAAAAAAGCAGATGTTTATTTGTTGTTTGGTTTAGTATTTTTTGCTTTCTGTCTCAACTATGCACCAATTTAGATTAATTATTTCCTTTCTTGTATTTTGAAAGGGAGGGTTTTTTTTAGAAATTAAATTGTTTTGATTCTTCAGTTTTTTTTTTAGATACAGCATTTATAGCCATGAATTAGCCTCTGATTATTACTTTAAATACATTCTATAAATATGATAGCTAGTGGTTTGATGTTCTGTTTATTGAGAACTCTCTAATTCCCTTTTATATTTCAATCATCTCTCCACAATTGTTTGATAAAAGGTTGCTTTAAAAAAATTCAGTTGGGCTGGAGAGATGGCTTAGTGTTTAAACGCTTGCCTGTGAAGCCTAAGGACCCCGGTTCAAGGCTCTATTCTCCAGGACCCATGTAAGCCAGATGCACAAGGGGGCATATGCATCTGGAGTTCGTTTGCATGCCCATTCTCTCTCTCTCTACCTGCCTATTTCTGTATCTCTCTCAAATAAATAAATAAAAATATAAAAAAATTCAGTTGGAAAAGCATCATTACAAATATTTTTGAAGCCAAGCATGGTGGCGCATGCTCTTAATCCCAGCACTCGGGAGGCAAAGGTAAGAGAATCACCATGAGTTTGAGGCCACCCAGGACTACAGTGAATTCCAGGTCAGCCTGGGTTAGAGTGAAACCTTACTTCGAAAAACCGAAATTTTATGTACATACTGAGGGCTGGAGAGATGACTTAGCAGTTAAGGTACTTGTCAGCAAAGCCAAAGGACCCAGGTTCAATTCCTCAGTACCCACATAAAGGCAGATGCCCAAGGTGGCACATGCATCTGGAGTTCATTTGCAGTAGCTAGAGACCCTGGCGTGCCCATTCTCTCTCGTGTTGCTCACTATCTGCCTCTTTCTCTCATTCTCTCAAATAAATAAATCAGCTTAAAATAAAAGATAAAGTTGGGCCTGGCCATGGACATCTATAACCCCAGTCCCACAAGAGACAGAGGTCAGACACTCACTGGGGCTCACTGGTCAGTTAGTCTGACCTAAGGAACAAAACAAAACAAAACAAATGGCAGCTCGAGGATGAGTGAGAGACTCAGCCTTAAGGAAACACATGGATGAGTGATGGAGGAGGGTATCTGACACTCTCCTCTGGTCGCCACATGCACACACACAGGCTCCATGCGTCTGTACATACGTGTGCAAACACAACACACACACAGAGACACTTTAGAACTGATCAAAGCTACACAAAGCTCCATCCCTACACTCAGCTCCTGTTTCTTGTCCTTTCCCCGGTTTGAAGTGTTTTAATAGGATTTGGCACAAAGCAATTTGCCTTCTGTTTCTTACAATTAAGGGTCTCTGAGCTTTTTGGGTGTGTGGTTTCAATCATTTTGATCAAATTTGGAGTACTTCATGTCATTATTTCCTCATTTTCTTCGTCTGTCCTTTGATGACCACAATTATAGCTATGATAGGCGCCAGGAAGTGAGTGCACACCTCTCTCTAGTCATTTCATTTCTGTTTTAAATTTTAGGTATTCGAGACATTCTCAATGTCATTTTAGATCGATTTTATCACTGCCTTCAAGTTCACCATTCTTTCCTAATCTCTTTTTGCTATTAGTTATAAGCAATGTGTTTTAATGTAAAATGCTGTAGATTTCATCACTAGCTACTCACGTGGGATCTTTTATGAACATCCTATGCATGTATATTAACCCCTTTAACATGTAGGTTATAATTACAACCAACTCACTGTCTGTCTCCTGATTGTAACCTGTGTGTCTAATTCTGGTTTGTTTTAGTTGATTGAATTTTTTTCCTCCTCATTATGGGCTGTAGTTTCTTGCTTCTTTGCATAGCTGGTAATTTTTTATTGGATGCCAGACATTATGAATTTTAACATATTGGATGTGGGGTATTTATACGTTTGCTATAAATACTATTGAGCTCTGTGCTGGAACACACTCAAGTTCCTTAGACACAGTTAATCCTTTCATGCCATGTTTTCAGGATTTGCTAGATGGAACCGTAGCATGATTTAGTCTAGGGAATTCTAAGGCAAGACCTTTCTGAGGACACCATGTATTGCTACATGAGTTATGAGATTATTTTTGTTCAGTGCAGCTATCTAGGACAGAGGCTATTCTTGGTTTTACTAGAGGACCAGCCGCTGTTCCTCTCCTCCTCTCAGTGCTTCTGTGACTGGCTCCGGGTAATTCTTCACATGACCGGAATGTGCTGATCAACGCTATGAAGAACACTTGGGAAACCTTCCTCAGTGCTCCCCCGTCTGGCACTGTGTCCTGAAAACTCAAGCTGAGGGGCTGAAGAGATGGCATAGAGGATAAGGCATTTGCCTGCAAAGCCTAAGGACCCGGTTTGATTCCCCAGTACTCACATAAGCCAGATGCACAAGGTGGCATATGTGACTGGAGTTCGTTTGCAGTGACTGGAGGCCTTGGCATGCCCATTTTCTCTCTCTCCCTCTCTCAAATGAATTAATTAATTGAATAAACTTGGGCTGAATCTCCTCAGACTCTCAGTTTCTCAAATTTGGGAGGCACCAAGCCCCTCTGGCTTTTCCTTTCTCTTGAGATCCTAAGCTTCCAAAGTTGTAACACTCATATCATTTGTTCCCATCTCTTCAGAAACATTCTTCATATCCTTTTTAAAAAACATTATTTTTGCTTGTTTGTTCTTTGTTTTCTTATGTGACAGGGAGAGAATTGGCACACCAGAGCCTCCAGCTACCTTGTGTCCTTGTGCATCTGACTTATGTGGGATCTGGTGAGTCAAACCTGGGTTCTTAGGCTTCACAGGCTAAACCATCACTCTGGCCATGATTTTTTTTTTTTTTTTTTTTGGAGGTAGGGTCTCACTCTAGCTCAGGCTGACCTGGAATTATGTAGTCTCAGGCTGGCCTCGAACTCACAGTGATCCTCCTACCTCTGCCTCCCGAGTGCTAGGATTAAAGGCGTGCACCACCATGCCCGGCTGTTGTTGGTTTTTTGAAGTAGGGTCCCACTCTAGCCTGGCCTTGATCATGGTGATCCTCGTACTTCAGCCTCTGGAGAGCTGGGATTAAAGGAATGAACCACACTCAGCTTCTTGTGTGCTTTTCTGTCCAGTATCTCATATGCTTTGCTCAAAGGCTTCTGTTGTTGGAGGTGGGAGAATGACGTCATTCTCTTTTTCTCCATTTTTGGAAGAATGTTTCTAAATGTTGCTTTCGCTTTTCTATCTTCATTGCCTTCTGATCAGAGAATTCTGTTTTTAATATCTCTCCCATGCGACTCTCCTGTGCTTTTTTTGTGATCGAATATTTGATGAATTTCAATGAAGTTTTCCTGTCTCCTTGAGAAGACAATATCTTCTTTGTCAAAGAATGCACACTTAGAAATTCTAATGGATCACTAACATTGACTAAATGCTCTCTGTTCATACTTATTTATTATTCACGTGATTTCTTCTTGTCTTAAGAATGGTGTGTACAACTCTCCTATCATTATTTTTCTATGTGTTTCTCCTCTCAGCTCTGTAATTTCTACTTTTTATACAGTCTGAGTTTGTGCACTCTGGTAAGAGGATATTCATAACTCATATATTTACGATGTAGGATTCCAGCCTACTGCATCACAATGTATTTCTTCATCTTGTCTGGTGCTGTTTGTCCTAAATTCTGCATTGTATAATATCAGAGCAGGTACACAGGGTTTAGAGCTGTTTCCCTGAGAGTGGGCAGAACTTTCCCCTTTTTTGTTATTCAAAAGAGATTTTTAATAACCTTTTTTCTCCTGTGCATGGAGAAGACTGGAGCCTATTGCTTTATAAGGTACTTGGAAAATCCATTTCTTTTTCTAGGCAACTTAAGCTTATTCATATTTGCTGATTTCACCAAGATATTGCACATCAACTCTCTATGTCAATTTACCTTACAAATTGTTTATGCATTATTTTATGTTTAGGATTTCCTTCTGTATATGAAATGTCTTCTTTGCTCATTTAAAAAAGGTTTCCTTTGATATTTGTTAATGTGCACATTTTTGCTCCAGTAGTTACTCCAGCATTGGCACCTCGTAAAATCTCTTTACTCATATTTTTTCTTACTTAACCCTTCACCATCTGGATTGTTGATCCTGAGTGGTATAGTCTGACACCTGCTCACTCCCTATGCAGTGGAGCTCCTGTTCCACTATCCTCTATCTGAATTTGTTCTCAGCTCAAATTCTTGGATGTGGTCACAGGAGCTTCCTTTTGCTGTGGGTGGTGACCACTGGGGAAACTCGAAACTGGTCAACGTGCCCAGAACCAGTGAGATGGCTGAGTGTCCAGTACTGTGTGAGACATCTCCACTACTTCTTCCAGGGCTCTGGGAACATCATGGATAACAAGGCAGAAAGAGTGTGGGAGTCAGAGGATGGGGAAGAGTGCCCTAGTCATCTCTTGGTTAGATAGAGTGCATCCTCCAGCGCATTATTGAAGCCGAGTTCATGCGGCCAAGTTCTTCCTCTCCTTGAATATATAATTTGTCCTACAGCCTCGGTAATAGAATGATAGCTTCGCTGCCTTTGAGGTCCTTGGCTGTTTGTTTTCCTTTGGTGGTTTGGAAATCAGGCTCTCTTCTCGCCTTGCTGTCCCTGACACCCGTGTACTTTTCACCCATTGTAGGTTACAGGTGTATTCTCTGGAAGCCTTGGGCATTGTATCTTTGTCTTTAGAGTCTAACAGTTCCCTAGGCTGTGCCAGTGTCTTCAGGTACACTGGCCTGGCATAAGTGGATGTTTTCTCTCTTTTCTATAAAGAACTCTTGGATTCTATTTAAAAAAAAAAAAAAAAACATTGATCTCATTTTATGAGTCCTCGACTTTTCAGAGACGCCAGCTTTGTCAGTATGTAAGAAGGGACTGGGTACGGTAGAACAGTGGAGGGACTGCTTTTAGCCAGAAAGGCAGGTGGTTCATCTCATGGGCAGGAAACTGGAGCATAGGAATAGATACTGACTGGCAGGGAGCCATGGAGAGGGGGAGACTAGCAGGGGCTTTTCTCTGGTTTTCTGTGATAAGGAAGCTAACTAACCCTTCACATGGAAGGCAGGATGGAAGTGAGTGCTTTTAACAAGTTCAGATTCATGGATAGTGTGGTGGTTTGAATGTTATGTCCCTATAGTCTCAAATACTTTTAAAAAATATTTCCAAGTAGACAGGGAAAGAGAGAGAGAGAGAAAATGGGCCTCTAGCCACTGCAAACAAACTCCAGATGCATGGGCCACTTTGTGCATCTGGCTTTAGGTGGGTACTAGGGAATCAAATCAAAGCTGGGTCTTTAGGCTTATGCAGGCAAGCACCTTAACTGCTGAGCCATCTCTCCAGCCCTGGCTATAGGTAGTTTCGATTAAATTTCTACTTACTTCAGCAGGTGGCACCTGCTGGAGGAGGTACGTTACTAGGGGTGGATCTTGAGTTCAGCCTTATGGTGTGTTTTGAACCAGCTTGAGCTCGGACCGTCCAAACGGAATCCTATCTAGCACCTTCCGCGGAGTCACTGTGGACTGGCATCCAGGTTTCTGTGGCCTGAATTCTTCCCACAGCCTTCTAGATGACTTCTCTCCTACCTTCTTGGCCAGCACTTCCTTATCCAAACCTAGTACCGTTTATTTTTTACAAGTACATGTGGGGTGTGTGTATGTGTTTGTGTGTGTGCACGTGCTCATATATATGTGTGAGCACACATGTGGTGGGTGCATGTGCACATGGGTACATGTATGAAGGCCAGGGCTGACGTTTGATGTCTTCCTTGACTGTTTTCCATCTTACTTATTGAGACAGGATCTCTCACTTAAACCTGGAGCCCACCTATCAAGCTAGCTAGAAAGCTTGCCTTAGAAATCCTGTGTCCCTGCTTCCCAGGCGCTGGTCTCACATGCGGGCCATTATATCCATCTAGCATATAGGTGGATGCTGGAGATTCAAAGTCAGGTCACCCATCATGCTTGTGTGTGGCAAGCACATTACCAACTGACTCATCCCCCCCCGCCCCCGCCTGCAAATCTACTTCCACTAGCAGTCATATTGATGTCATCATTCTGCGTCAAGGTTCCCTGAAGCCCCGTGTCGCACAGTGAAAGCTGAGAGCCCTAACTTGGACTGCATAGCCACAGTGATCTGTTCCCCAACCTCACCGATCTCTGACTTCAACCTCAGCTGTGTTCCCACTGGTCCTGAACTCTCCGCCGACTAGAAGTACTGCCCGGACATACCCAGCATGCCCTCTCCCCTCCAAGGCCATTGCCTTTCCTGAGCTGCTTCTGCTTCTAGTAGCTGAAGTGTTCTCCTCTTCCTACCTACTCTACAGATGTCACTACCTATTCCAAGAGGCTCTGCCTGTCCACCTTTATAACCCTGCATTCCCATCTCCGTAGCTTCCTTTATTTCTCACAGGCGCTCCTATCACCTACACATTATATGCTTAATTATTTGTTTATGTTCCACCTGCTCTGCCTGACAGTCGCTTTGTGTGTTGAAAGAGAACTACTTGTGAAATGAACGAATAAATGAATTGGTGCGATTGTGCTTTTGTGGAGATGCCAGCGTAGTGGGACAATCAACCAGGGAGCCGTCTTCCCCCCTGGAGGGAGGAGAAGGACACGGGCTTTAGATCTTGGGAAGGCTTTGGCCTCGTGTGTTAATGTTTTCTGAGGGGAGTTGAGTCTATTGACCCTACACAGATCAAAGTAACGACTCCATCTAAGTCTAGCTTGATGAACCAAAGAGTTAATTGGGGTGACTTACACAGGAACATGGTGACTCCCCCCCCCCAAACAGCCATATCATCAAAAAATATCACCCCAGGCCTAAGAAATGGCTCAACAGTTAAAGGTACTTGCTTGCAAATCCTGACAGCCCGGGTTTAATTCCCCTGTACCCATGTAAAGCCAAATGCACAAAGTGGTGCATGCATCTGGAATTCGTTGTAGTGGCTAGAGGGCCTGGCATGCCCATTCCTTGTTTTTGTCATTCTCTCTCTGCCTGCAAATAAATGAATTAAAATATTTTTGTAAAAAAATGTCACCACAGCATGGATAGCAACTTCCTCAACTGCAAAGGTGGGGCGCCTCCCATCAGTTCACCTTCCGCACACTGTATCTTCTAGCACCTCTAGAGACTACGTGCACTTGGGGAAGAAGAGCACACAGCTGGCTGGGAGGCACAGGAGAGACGTGGTTGGAGTGGCAGGTGGGGAATCTAATGACCCTTGCCACCCCCTCCTTCTGTGAGAGAACATGAACAGCCGTAACCTTGATGAGGGTCTCCTATGACTAGTCACGGTGCTTTGATTCAAATGGCAATGTCGGGCTGGAGAGATGACTTAGTGGTTAAGACACTTGCCTGCAAAGCCTGAGGACCCAGGTTCGATTTCCCAGAACCCTTGTAAACCAGATGCACAAGGTGGCGCATGCGTCTGGAGTTCATTTGCAGTGACTAGAGGCCCTGGCTCACCAATTCTCTCTCTTTGTGTGTCTAATATATAAATAAATAAATAAATAATTGAAAAGATAACAATAGCTATTATGGTCAGAGGACAGTCTTCTACAGCCATTCCAGTTCCAGGTGACGTGAAGTCACCCATGGCATCTCTGAGTGTACCACCGGGACAGGGTACACTGTACCGCCCTTCAGAGTTACCGACAGCAAAATGCCAGCAAGTGGCGAGTTGAAAACATGTTTTCCTCTGGTGGCTCCTGAGTCTGAAACCTGGCCCTGGGGCCTGTGGTGCAGAGTTAGCGTGTAGACAAAACCCTCTACTTCAGCTTGAGCCGTGGAAAGAAGGCTCTGGAAACTCAGAGCCTGGGAGACTTTTTCTGTACTCTGGTGTCCCAGCCTGAAGGAAACATGGGGCAGAAGTGACAGAAGCAAACAAGTTGGCTGTCAACATCTTCTTCAAAGGTGCCTGGACCTTGGGCCCAAGTTCAGAGGGGTGAGCAGCAATGAGTCACTTGCAAACTGACATGGAATGGCCAGCTGTGGTTGGGCACTCTTTGTTTTAGTTTCCGTGCGTGTGCGTGGTGTATGCACATGTGTGTGCATACACATGAGCACACATGTGGAGGCCAAAGGACATTGTCTATTGCTCTTCTGCCATATTTCCCTGAGGGCTTCATGGGGGCTGGGGACATGGCTCAGAGGGTAAGAGCCCTTGTCACCCATGCATGAGGGCTTGAGAAGGAGTAACTTGTTCTGAGTTGGATATACCATCACCCAGGTCAACGGGCCTATAACCCCAGTCCTTCAGGGAGCTGATCCGCCGGTCTGACTGGAGAAAAAGGAAATAGCAGCTCCAGGTTCACTGGGAAACCCATGTGGATGAGGGATAGAGGAAGGAAGCCTGATGTTCTCCCATGGTCTCCATGGGTGTGCACATGGTGTGTGTATCTTCACACACTCACCATACCGCACATCCCACACTCATATGCAATAATAAAAGGGTTTCATGAGTAGGTATCCAAGAAGCTAGTATTGGGGCTGGAGAGATTGTTTAGTGGTTAAGGCGCTGGCCTGCAAAGCCAAAGGACCCAGGTTCAATTCTCCAGGACCCAAGTAAGCCAGATGCACAAGGTGGCACATGCATCTAGAGTTTGTTTGCAGTGGCTGCAGGCCCTAAAGCACTTGTTCTTTGTTTCTCTCTGTGTCTCTCTTTCTCTCTCCCTCCCTCTCTCTCCACCTCCCTCTTTCTCTCTGTCTCTTAAATAAATAAATAAATAAATAAATAAATAAATAAAAATAAAGAGGCTGGTGTTTTTAGTATGTGATTACTGCTCTGCGTGTCTCCTGTGGTATGTCAGCCAGTCCTCACTATGCCTTCATCATGGACAGGAAGGCACCCCTCTTTCAGATGGGTAAGCTGAGGCCCACAGAAGCCAACGAAGTGTCAAGGTCACAGTCCCAGTAAGTGACAGGGTTAAGTAAGTCTTTCATAAACATACTTTTCTACACTGGATTTCATATGCAACTCCAGAGAAAAGCTTGAATTATCAAAGTCCTGAATCCTAACCCCAGGTGAGGAGCTAAGAAAAGCAGAAGTGAGGGAGCCAAGTGAGGGAGCTTTAGGGACTCCCTCTCTGGTGACCCGCTCTTGCCTGATGCTAGGTGAAAGGCTCTCAAGTTCTTTCCAAGGCTCCTTGCAGAATTCCACACTAGGGACCAAACTCCGGTGTGCCATCACGCATCTCACCAGGCACCTGTGTTTTTGGAAGACACAATAGGGCAACAGTGGAGTAAAAAGAATCAGCCCAGCTGATAGATGGAACAGCTGGTGGGAGCTCATATTGGCTCTATGGCCTGCACGCTTCCTTTATCATAATTAAACCACCATGGCTTAGAACAGAGAAAGGGTTCACATCAAGTTGAATCAGGGGCTGGAGAAAATTGCTCAGTGGTGAAGGTGCTTGCCTGCAATTCCTAACGACCAAGCTTTGATTCCCCAGGACCCACATAAAGCCAGATGTACAAAGTGACACATGCACCTGGAGTTCATTTGCAGTGGCTAGAGACCCTGGTGCATACATTCACGTTCTCTCTGTCTCTCCTTGCAAATAAATAAATAAATAAATAAAAATATTTTTTAAAGATCAACCAGGAGTTAGTAGAGTCTGACTGCTACTGTGTGTGTGTCTGTGTGTGTGTACATGGGTGTGAAGATACTTGTACATGTATGTGTACATTTGTGTGGGCAACCTTGGGTGTTGTTTTTTTCAGGTACCATCCACCTTTTTAGGAGCCAGGTTCTCTCATTACCTTGAAACCACTCAATTAGTCTAGAGTATCTGGCCCGAGAGCCCCATAGATTCACCTGTCTCTGCCTCCCCTGCACTTTATTTACAATCATGCATCAGCATGCCTAGCAGTTTTTATGTGTCTCTGGGTCCTGAACTCAGGTCAGTATGCTTATAAGGCTAGCACATTCCTGACTGAGCCATCTCCCCAGTCCCCAGACTGCTATCTCAAGGGAGAGAGGACACCTGAAAGAACCAACCCCAGTTTTGGAGTTTGGGGGGACATGGTCATGTTGACTATGGCATAAACAGTGGGAAAATTAGAGGCTTCTCTGCAGCCTCAATGGTGGGGGCCATCCATCTTTTCACGAGTGAGGGGTGTGGACTTTGGTTACGTGGCCTTTGTTCCTTAGCATCTAAAATGGTAGTGGAGAAAGATGTCACGCGGGGTGGTGCATATCTAAACCGAGGAGTACTGAGTCGTTAAATACATAGCACATAAGGTTGGAGACTTGGAGGTGCTAACAGTCTCCTTTAATTTGCATCACTGAGCTCATTGTCATCAATTACAGAGCCTCTGTGACAATACTGTGCGCCAGCAGGGCTCAGGGATCAGGAATAGAACTCTGCAGTCTAATTGTTCCAGCCCTGTTCCCTGATTTGTCACTTATCAGCTGTGTTGAATGAGGCAGTTTGGAGGTAATGAGACCCCCCCCCAAAAGTAAAAGTGAGAAATAGCCTTGAGCGTCTGAGGGAGAATCTGGTATTTTTGTTTGTTTGTTTGTTTGTTTTGTTTTGTTTTTTAGTTTTTCAAGGTAGGGTCTCACTCTAGCCCAGGCTGACCTGGAATTCATTCTGTGTTCTCAGGGTGGCCTTGAACTCATGATGATCCTCCTACCTCTGCCTCCCAAGTGCTGGAATTAAAGGTGCGCACAACCACTCCTGACTTTTTTTTTTTTAATCTCTTTCTGCCTTGAGGCTAAAAATGTCAGAAGGGGCTGGTCTTTTCTTATCTCTTCTTCCTTACAGGGGTTCCTCCTTTCCTAGAAGAAATAATCACCCCTTCTGAGAAGCATGATTCCCTCTCTTAGGAATATAAAGGGATTACTCCCTTTGTGGGGGGCTGAACCCAGCCCCCATCCAGTAAACTTCCATAAAAGACCCCACTCTGGGTCTCTAGGTGGGCTTTCCCATCTTCAGGAACCCCCCCCCTTGGGTAGGAGCTCTGTCCTCTCCCCTTCTCCTGAGCTCTGTCTCTATAAGCTCTATAATAAAAGCTTTCTTAACGTAACCCTATCTGGTCTGAATTCATAAGACAAGAACCTGGAGGCCAGTGACTCAGTGGAAGCCTTGTGTGACTGTGAGTGTCTGACGTCCTAACTCCCGAGGAACTGCCCGACCAAGAGCCAAGAAAAAGGTGCCATTGCTCTCAAATGTGCCCCAAATTCCTATGTCATAACTTTAAAGATTCTAAACTTATAAGGAGTAATATTGCTCTGTTTGGGGAGCCACGGTGATGCCTGAGTGAGTCGACCTGTACAAAATCCTTAGAGCCCAGCCTGGTACACCATGGGCCCATTATGCCTAGCTGTTCTTTTGTGTAAGTATGTGCTATTCTAGCCAGCCACCTTGTTACTGCAAGAAATGAGCCTAGATATTTTTTTTTTAAAAGAAAACGGTGTGTGTGGTGTATCCACATTTGCGTGAAGATGTGTGCACCCTGAGTGCCATCTCTGACTGAGCGCCCCCTCCATAGAACTGAGCAGCATACAAAGGTGCACAGTCATGCTCAGCCATTTATGTAGGTACTGGGGAGTTGACCCCTGGCCCTCATGCTTGCACACCAGGCACTCTTAAGGGCCGAGCCATCTCCTCAGCTCTTTATTGGCTGAAACAAGTTCTGGATCAGATTTTATTCCCTGGTCTGTCTATCTTCACATCTCTCTGTGTCCATCTCCTTTAAGAGATACCAGGACTTTTCTGCCTACAGAAACCCCAGCTAGTGCTCCACACAGCAGCAGGTTTCCTAAGGGTGAGGTCTTAATTAGAGATGAGATTGTCATCCAGGAAGGGACTCATTCCGAGGAGCATCATTGGCAAGGTCAAGGTCAAGATCACCTGTGTCACCAGGAGCAAGAGAGGGGTCAAGTCCTAGCAGCAAGAGAGATGTGGGTGGGGGGAAAGCAGCCCAGCCTCCCGGAAGCCTTCATTGTTGGTAGTGGCGTTTCCACAAAGGACAGAGATTCAAAGCCCAGCAGGGTTGTTCAGACATAGCTGCAGGGTTTGGCTATGGCCTTGTTCCTGTCGTGTGTCAAACAAGGGGTTCAACTGAGATCATTGAAAAGAATTTCACCTTCTTTCCACATCCACAGGACCTCGCAGGGGACTGGGCTAAGTGGTGTGTGGTGGGGAGAGGGAGCATTTGGAAATGGGCACTTCTGGGAGGGTACCAAGCGAGCCCTGTCTTACTGGCGGGTATGGAAGCAAAGCGTTTGGTTTTCCTTTTGCTGTGTGGGGTGCAGAAGGAGATGGTGTTTGCAGTCATGGCTAGTGAAAGGTCCACCCTTGGAGCAGACCTTGTCCAGCAGGAGCCACTGAGTGCTGATCCCACTTCCGTAGGACATGCCCGAGAGATCTAAGCTAGCTAGAGAAAGGTGCTAAGATGTTCTGTGCATCCTCCTCCCTCCCCTTTCCTCCCCTCTTTTCCTCTTCCCTCCCATCTCTTCTCTTCCCCTCCCCTCCTCTCCTCTTCTCTCTACATTGTGCGGACTCCTGAGAATTTATGAGGAAATCACATTATTTTGTACATCAATTCCCATTTCTCTGCACTTCGGTGTCTTACTATTCCTTACCGTGGCAAATCCTTTTGTCAAGCAAATTTCCCTCTTCCCCACTACACACTACATCATACATATAATATATCAATGCTCATATTGAGGCTTTCAAAGTATGAGAGCCCCATCTGTCCGTGTGTGTGTGTGTGTGTGTGTGTGTGTGTAGTGTGAGTATATATTTGAATTTGCTCTATCACATCAGATTCATAAGTACATCTCCCACTCCCTTCCCCCAGGTTTTGTTGTGTTGTGTTGCTCAAAAAAGACACTCAGCTCCCACAAAGGGCGGGTCTGAGCCTCAGATCTCCATCTGAGCCTGCTGTCCCTTTCTACCCGGTTTCACTGCCACTCCCCATGGACATCGCCCTGGAGTCACTTCTGGAGGAGGCCCACAGGAAGCTTAATAATGGGGACACATGGAAAACCTGCCTGCTGTATGGATTGGGATGGAGAAAGACAGGCAGATGCAAGAGTGCAGAAGGGAATGGCTGGGAATTCTCCTGGAAGCCATTCGTGAGATTGCCTTCTACGATCTATTATTCATCAGAGAACGCACGGGAGCCGCTGTTGTTTGCTTTCTGCCTGGCTGAAGGATGAGGACTTTGTGGCTAAGGGTTGTATATAGTTTTTAAGCATTTCATTTTCATTGACAACCTTTATACATGTCTAAAATATTCCTTGAACATAATCTCCTCCCGTTACCTTCTCTTGTCACCCCCCTTCTACTGGACCCTTCTTCCCAACTAATCCCTCATCTACTTACCTTGATGTCTTGTTTTTCTTGTGCATGTATAACCCACTGAGTTTAATTACAGCTGCCTGCCAGAGCATGGGTGGCAGATTATTTACCAGAGGACATGCAGTTTACCAGTGGCTATAGAACTGAAGAAAATCTCCTCCAGCAACCATTAGCTGCTAATAACTCCTTAGGGAGGGATGGGGGCTATATGCCCTCTTACACTATCCATGGCAGAATGTAGATGGGTCCAGTATTGTACAGGACTTGAACAGGTAAGGACAGTCATTGTGAGCTCATGGATACAATGGCCAGGTCATGTCAGGAAGACAGTGTTCCACAGCACTCCACCCCATCCCCTGGTTCTGACATTCTTTTTTGCCTGGTTCCACAATGTTCCCTGTGCCTTGGATGGGGTGATGTAAAGAATTGTGTTATTTATTTATTTATTTATTTATTTATTTATTTATTTATTTATGAGAAAGAGAGAGGGAGAGAAGTGGGGGAGGCAGACAGAGAATGGGCACACCAGGGCCTCTAGCCACTGCAAAGAAACTCCAGACACACGTGCCACCTTGCACATCTGCTTTATGTGAATACTGGGGAATATTGAACCTGGGCCCTTTGGCTTTGTAGACAAATGCCTTAACTGCTAAAGTAACTCTCCATCTCCAAGAGTTATGTGTTTAAGAGTTGGCTTGTGCCAGGCGTGGTGGTGCACGCCTTTCATCCCAGCACTTGGGAGGCAGAGGTAGGAGGAACGCCATGAGTTCGAGGACACTCTGAGACTACATAGTGAATTCCAGGTCAGCCTGGACTACAGTGAGACCCTACCTCGGAAAACCAAAACCAAAAAGAGAAAAGAAAAAAAAAAGAGTTGGCTTGTCATTCTTAGAGGATTCAGGGCACTTCTCTAGGCTATTAGAGCTGTCTCTACCTACACCTCTGACACTGCACTGGAAAGGGTACATGGTATTCTGCAAGCCGGTGCACAGGCCAGCCAAGACATTTCTAGAAAGACCTTGCCTTGAAATAATTAGGGTCAGGATATTCCCGTAGCAGGTGGTTAATTGCCATCTGGGCTGCTTAACACACCAGGCCTCTGAGTGATGATCGGGGGGCCCTTGGAAAATGAGAGGGACACACGTGAGTCATGGTGTTGGCTGTCGCCTCCTGGTCCCTGGAGAGGCAGGATCCTTCAGAGGCACGTGGGTGGTGCCAGCTCTCAGCAGCTTCATCCCTCACATGCCCAGGGAAAGTGTTGCCCATGGGAGGAGGGAAGCGAGCGGAGGTCCTGGCACGAAGCCGGGTTCTCACCAAGCCCACGGGATGCTTGGGGCCGCCTAAAGAGCGTGCAGGTCAGGGACGTACGTGGTCCCTGGTGCTGTAGCCCATGGCTTCTCTAGTAGCCAGGACTAAGCTGGAGCTAGAATTCTGCTGAGAATTTTTTTGAGGGGAGGAGGAGTGGCAGGAAAGGTGGAAGGAGAGGATTTAGAGGCACAGGGTGGAGCAGAACCTGGAGAAAGACCCCGCTACAGGGGAGGTCCCGCCTCTGTCACCTCCTGGGGATTCTGAGAGCCACTAAGTAGCTGGTTCTCCCACCATGGAGGGGCAGAAGGTAAGAGACAAGATGCGTGCAGGAGCCCAGGCTGCTCCCAGGACAGAGGCTGCCTAGAGGTTCTGAGCTGACTTCTTCTTGGGGTGATATGCAGCCACCGAGACCTGGGTGGGGGGCTGAGCTGCCAATGCACCTTCAGGCTGCTCTGTGAGGCCCTGTGCCCTCCGCTTTCCCCCTTTTGTGGGTCAGGATGGGGAGCAAACCAGAGGGTGATATGAGTGAGCACCTTTAAAAAAATATTTTAGAGCTGGAGAGATGGCTTGGTGGTTAAGGCGCCTGCCTGCCAAGCCTAAAAATCTTCAGGTCCCACGTTGAGCCAGATGCAAAAAGTGATGCAAGGGCACAATGCTGCACTTGCCCACAAGGGGGCGCACGCGTCTGGAGTTTGTTCACAGTGGCTGAGAGGCTACTGGCGCACCCATACTCTCTCTCTCTCTCCATATATGTGTGTGTGTGTGTGTGTGTGTGTGTGTGTGTGTGTGTGTTGTTTCTCAAATTAAAAAAAACTTAATAAAAATATTTTATTTGTATTTTTATTTATTTATTACAGAGAGAGAGAGAGAGAAAGAATGGGCAAGCCAGGGCCTCTAGCCACTGCAAATGAACTCCAGCTACATGCATGTGCCATCAGGTGTTATCTGGCTTACGTGGGTACTGGGGAATCAAACCTGGGTCCGTGGGCTACTCAGGCCAGTGCCTTAACTGCTGAGCCACCTCTTCAGCCCAAGAGATGAGTACATTTTAACTGCCACACACTGTGTAAATACCAGCCAGTGGCACTGACCTTGTCCGTGTGGCATGGAAGAAATGGCCAGACCTGATTTCACATTTGGGTTGGAGCACAAACCAAGCCTTGGCTTGAGGGTTACAAGGCTCCCTCTTCCATGCACTCCCCTGGGCTCTCGTCATTGACAAGCCTTCCCTTGGGGCCCGAACATCATCCTCTAGGTTGACTCCCAAAGGAAGTGTGGTATGAGCTACAGGTACTGGTCCTGAAGGCTGGTACGACCACTTGAGTGCCAGGCAGGGGCTCTGGGGACTCCTGTGACTGTAGGAGGGGCCTTTTCCCACCTGTGTCACTTTTATGTTACTGTGACAAATACCAGAAAGAACACATTTTAAAGCAGTAAGGATTGATTTTGGTTCACGGTTTCAAAGACTTCAGTCCCCATTTGGCTGGATCTACTGCGAGGGACCCACGGTCAAGGTAGAGCATCCTGACAGGGAACATATTGCTGAACAAAGCTACTCACCTTAGGGAGGGCAGAATGCAGACAGAGTAAGAAAGGGACCAGGGACCAGAGACCAGATATAAACTCCAGATGCCTCCAAGACTTACTTTCTCAAGCAAGTTTCTGCCACTTCCCTAAGTACTGCCATCTGCTGGGGAATGGGGTGATGGCTCAGGGGATAAAGCCCTTGCCACTCATGTCTGTCTGTTCAATCCCCAGACCTCACACCAAGTGCCAGAAGCTATGTTAGGCTTCTATAATCCCAGCATGCCTTGGGTGAGATGGGAAATGGAGACAGGACAATTTCCTGGAAGTTCATGGTGAGCCCAACAAAGAAAAGCAGAGTGAGAATCCAGAAAAAGGAACCCTGCCACGAAGGAGGAGGATGGGACCATGAAGACAAAGAAGACCCTGGACCCTGCCTCTTGCAGAGCCGCCTCCATGCCTGCCCACTTCCATGTTCACAAGGAGGGCTCTAGGCAAAGGAGTTTATCTGAAAAGTGAAAAAGACACAACTAGCCAGGCCATCAAGAGATGATGGCTGGGAGATTGCGGGGCACAGGAAGAGCTCATCATGGGTCAGATGCTGCTGGAGCCCAGCAGGGTGAGGTAGGGCCGGGGAGTCAGTGAGTACTCTCGTGCGGCAGGAGCTGAGGCACCAGGAACGCGTTTGTTGTTAATAGTACCCAGGATAGAAAGACTGGCCCACATTCTTACAGAATATCACTTTAGGGTCTCTATCTCAACAAACACCCATACTGCTTTAGAAAGGTCCTCTTTGTCCTGCACCCCCACAGAGCCCCTTTTGCTCCTGGGACATATGTGTTGCTGGCTCTGTTATAAGAAAGTCCTATGTCTCGTCCTGGGACCCAGCCTGGTTTGGAGCCCTGGGCTGGCTCCACTTCCCTAGAGTCCAGAAGTTCTGCTGGCATGGTGCCAGGATGGAGTCATAGACAGGGTCACACACAATCCCTCCAAATCACCAACACGGTGGAGCCAGCCCCTGGCAAGTGGCCTTAGACATGGGTTCCTGGCATTTGGACCTCCCCCAGATGGGGGAGTCCTAGTGGGCTTCTTTGGGGACAAAAAGCGGCTGCAGGTGGGGGCATACTAACTGGACGTGTTAGAGAGGCTGCTCCGGGCCCACCAGAGGCTAGAGCAGGGCAGGGAGTGGGGCTGCCGCCTCTGTAGCTCCTGTGGCCTAGTTTCCAGGAGACTGCCAGGTAGTGGGCCTGGCAGGCAGGTTTATAAATATCCTGCAGTGACAGCCAGACCTTTACTCTGACTCTGACGCGGATTAATCTGGATGTGCGGCCTCAAGGTCATTACGTGGCTGCCGCTTCCACTCCTCAGGGAGGGGCCTAGTAGAAAAGGGGACAGCAGGACGCTGCGGGGGTCCCAACCCCAAAGCCCAGTTCAGCTCACACACTAAACTTCTCTCTGGTGGAGGCCAGGTGCTTGCCTCCTGTCCTTAGCATCTCCCAGGTTTTCCTCGCCTGCCCCTAGCAGGCCTTCTTCGTCAGTCTGGGCCCAGGGACCCCCCAGGTCACGTGCCATACCCGTAGTGAGACTAGTTCCTGACGTGGCCTGACCTTTGTGTCACCTGCACTTCCTCACTTCCTTCTCCAGCATCATCTTTTCGCTCCTTTCAGAGCACCAGAATGAGACAGTGACTCTGGGTTGACCCTGTAAAGCTCCTTGGGAATTGTGTGTGTGTGTGTGTGTGTGTGTGTGTGTGTGTGTGTGTGTGTGTGTTCAGGTCCACTCTGTTTATAAGAAGACAGTTAAGGGCCTGCAGAGAAAGTTCAGTCCACAAAGTCCTTTTTTTTTTTTTTTTTAATGTAAGCGTGAGGACCTGGGTTCAATTCCCAGAACGCACAGAACGCTGGGTATGGTGGAGGGCACTTGTAATCCTGGCGCTGGTGAGGCAGAAACAAGCAGATGTCTGGAACTAACTGGCCAGTCATCTAGTATAATTGGTAAAGTCCAGGACAATGAGAGACCTGCCTCAACAAAAGAGGTGATGGCCTACCTGAGGGTGACACTTGAGGTGTCCTCTGACTGTCACACACTGGTTCACCTCCACACATACGAATACACTTACACACATTCACCACAAGATAACCAAATACAAGACACAGTACTTGTGCTGTTGGTAGAGTGCTTGGCTAGTGTGGTGGTTTGATTCAGGTGTTCCCCATCAACTTAGGTGCGCTGAATGCCAGGGCCCCAGCTGTTGGCAATTTGGGAATTAAACCCTCCTGGAGGCAGTGTGTTGTTGGGGACAGGGTGTTATAGCCAATTTCCCCTTGTCAGTGTTTGGCATACGCTCCTGCTGATGTTGTCCACCTGTTGTTGGCCAGAGGGTGATGTCCACCCTCTGCTCATGGCATCATTTTCCCTGCCATCATGGAGCTTCCCCTCAAGTCTGTAAGCCAAAATAAACCCTTTTTTTCCCCCACAAGCTGCTCTTGGTTGGATGTTTTCTGCCAGCAATGCAAACCTGACTGTAACAGCTAGCATGCACGAAGCCCTGGGTTTGATCCCCAGCCCTGCCTGCATAATCCAGGCATGCTGGTGCACGCCTGCAGTCTCAGTACTGGAGAGGCGGAGGCAAAAGGATCAGAAGTTCGAGACCATCCTCGGCTGAGCAGGGTGTTTGAGGCAACCTGGGGGCTTCATGAGATCCTCTTAGAATCCACAGCTAAGTGAGCCTCGGGGAACGAATGCACTCTGAGAATCAGACCCTGTAGGGTTACCAATACATTTCAGCTCAGTTCCACTCTCTCGGAGCCTGCTGCATGCCAGAGCAGTGCTATCCAGAGACACAGCCTTTTCCCCTTGGTTGGGTTCCATGGTAAAGAGCCCTGAAAAGCCCAGGGAACTGCCTTGGGGCTGGGAGGAGCTCAGCTGAAGGAGTTGGGGGTGAGAGGACAGTGCTGAGGGCAGGGATCAGTCCCCACTTCTGGCTGAGGACCGGTGAGCACATGGGTCCAGGCATCAGAGGCCTGAACCTGAGTAGTGGCCGCAGGCTATGAGGGTCGCATCCCAGGCTGCAAGCGCGGGCGGGTGGGGCGGCGTGGGTTCCGGGTGTTTTGCGTGTCGTGTCGTCTACTGTCCCTGAGCATCAGTTTCTGCACCCCCATGTGCCTGTTGTTTTGCAGGAGCTAGGAGCAGAAAAGTGGCATTTCCCAGAGTTCCTTGCCACTCATATTCTGCCTCCCATTGGCTTTGTCAACCGCAGGCATCCTTAAGCGCTCTGGAAAATGATAGACAGGCAGAGGCTGTCCCTCCGTGGGGGAGTCAGATGGTGGGCAGGCACCAGCTGGCATGAGAATCTGCAGCAACTGCCTATCTGTGGTTGCATCACCTGCCCCCTAGTGTGTGGCAACTGGGACAGCATCCGGGGTTCTAGCAGGGGCAGCAACTGTGTCCTCTCTCAGGTTCATAGCTGTGGACAGGTGCCCCAAGACCAGTGCTTAGCGGTGGTCTCCAAAACCCATTCGTTTTTATTTTTCTAATTTATTTATTAACTGATTGATTTTGAGAGAGAGACAGAGAGAGAGTCAGGTAGAGAGAATGGGTGCACCAGGACCTCTAGCCATGGCAAAGGAACTCCAGCCACATGTGGTCCCTTGTCCATCTGGGTTACATGGGCACTGGGGAATCGAACCTGGGTCCTTAACTGCTTGCCATCTCTCCAGTCCTAAATTTGCTTTTATGTATGTGTGTGCATGTCATATATTTGTGTGCGTGCACATGTGTGTGTGTGTGTGTGTGTGTGTGTGTGTGTGTGTAGGCCAGAGGACAAACTCTGGTGTTCTTAAGAACACCATCTGTTTCCTTTGAGAGAGGGTCTCTCCTTGGCTTAGAACTCACCAGCTAGGCTAGACTAGCTGACCAGTGAGGGCCAGAGACCCCCCCATCTCCACCTCCCCAGTGCTGAGATTGCAGACACGGGCTGTTATGTCTGGCTTCTACATGGGCTCTGGGGACTGAACGTACGTCCCCATGCATAGGAGGCAAGCACTGTACTGACTGACCTATTGTGGGTCCCTGGCCACTCAGGGGCCATTGCACACCGGCACCCCAGAGACGTCCAGGCTGCTGGAGATCAGGGTCTTGAGTGGCCGTGAGCACAACGGGAAGAGACACCCGGGAGACTGCATCAGAGGACAGCACGTTTATTTGTCAGGGGAGCGGGCTTATAAGTGTTCATGTAGTGGCGGGAAGAGGTATGTGGTATGGGTCACAGGGGGATGGCTGTGTGAAGGCTGCTGGCTGATACCTCATTAACATATAGGACCTTCTGGATGAGCAGTAAAAAAGGTCACGTGGCCACGGGGAAACTGAAACCTAAGTCTTATCAGGACGTCCAGATGCCCCAGGTGGGGGGAGGGAACGGCCCCACTCCTTCTGGTCTCAAGGCGAAATTATAAGGGTCTAGGCCTGCTGCAACCTCCTGCACCCTGGGGTCCTTAGTCATGCCTGACAGCTCAGGCCTGCTTAAACCTCTAGTGGCTCAGGGTCCTCAACTGTGCCCAACAACCTATCTCTTCAGACCCCCCAGTTGTCTGGCTCTCTCCTTGAGGGGCAACCCCATTCCCTCCTACCCCTCCACCACCACCCAGTCTCCCTACGATTGAGACATATATCTGCTTTCTACACACAATCCTACTTGGCACGTGCCCCCCACCCCCACCCCCGCCAGCAGGGACAGGTGGATGCCCGCTGACTGAACTCAAAGCCCAAGGAAAATGCTTATGAGCAAGTGTGAGCATTGGGTATGTCTGATCCAGGGTCAGAGAAGCTCCCAGTGGCCACGGTCCAACTGCTAGCCA
The DNA here is from genome assembly GCA_036365145.1 of Orientallactaga sibirica. Classification (NCBI taxonomy): domain Eukaryota; kingdom Metazoa; phylum Chordata; class Mammalia; order Rodentia; family Dipodidae; genus Orientallactaga; species Orientallactaga sibirica. The sequence goes on along the minus strand of JAEOAD010000006.1, from coordinate 9,319,650 downwards.
GGCTTTAGTGACCCCATGTGGGTTCAGTTCCTTTCAAAGGTGTCTTAGCACTGCCCTCACTCAGAAACCCAGGGTTGTAGCTCTGCTGAAGGAAACAAAACAAACTCAGTCTAGGGCTTACCCAGGACCAAAGCAGGCTGGGTTGACTCGGCTAGCACAATGGAAGGGTGGGTCAGAGAACCGACCCTCCAGGAGGCTGGCTGGCAACGGGAGACTGTGAGAAAGAAACACTTCCTGTAGAAACTGGCCAGGCCGCCTGGAATCCACAGGTCCTTCCTGCTATTCACCTTGGAAGGTGAGGAACCGTAGTCACCAATCGACACAGACTCAGACGAAAAGGTCCAGGTACTTGGGCCCAGCAAGGCCTGCGTACAGGCAAGAAGAAGCTGAGGTTGCTTTCAAAGGTTTCAAATCCCTGCCAGACTCCCATGGGAGACCCCACATTCCTTCCCAGAAGAATAACAATGAAAGAAGCTGTGAGGGCTGACAGACACACGGAGCCAGGCGTGAGCTTTCCAGGCTACATCTTATTGCAGAGGCGTCGTTTGCTGGGAAGATGGCTGTCTGCTGAGGGACCTCCCCCACCCCCCAAGCACCACTCCATCCCCTCAAGAGTTACCATCAGTGAACCAGCCTATCACTCCAGTGTCACAAATGAGGAGCTGAACTCCCCTCCAAGGACCCGGACTTGAAGCCAGGGCCCTGAGTACCAGATGTACTGCTAGCACAAGCAGGGTCCCTCCTGGGCCACCTTGAGAGTCTGTACACTATGATCTCTTGGCAGCCCCTCCAATCGGACTTCTCTCCCACGCGGATTCCTCCCAGGCAAGGTAGATAAGGAGGTAGGCAGAAACCAAGGTCTCTGTTCTCCCTTCTGGCTGGATCCAAGCAGGCTCCGGCTGTGTTTGTTTGTTTGTTTTTCTTTTATCTTTTCCCCCCTTCTTTCTTTTCTTTCAGAGTGAGCTGGGAACTGTCATGCTGTTCTGAACACCATCCACTGACATTTTAGTCCCAGCACTCACTAAATACAGAAAGGAGATGGGCCACGGCTGGTGCGGTGGGGAGGGGAGGTGGCAGCTGCCATCCTGGCTCCCTTTGAGAGGAGCAAGGAAGACAGGACAGTCCTGGGAGGGAGGAAAAGGCTTTGAGAATTAGACCTGCCATACAGGGATGAGATATCTCGTTACCCCATCCATCCTCATGCCCCAGCCTGCCATTCTGCCAAGCTATGTTGTGGAAGTGGGGCTCAGGTGCCCGTCACTGTAGGTTTTCTAGGTTTTGACCCCACTGGGGACAAGGATTACTTCCGGGTTCACCTAGCTATTGCGTGACTAACACCATCTCTGTACGTCCCTCCTGTACACGTGCAAGTTATCTCGAGAGAGACACTGGAGCCACACCGGTGGGAATTCACTTATTCCTCCCCACTCTGGTGATGCCCGGTGCCCACCACTCTGGAGGATTCAGTGGGCTGTGACCAGTGTGGGTCCTAACCTACTGCTTGGACCAAGGTAGGGCAGCAGAGGAAAAGTGGGGGGCTTGGGTGGGGGAGAAATGGAAAATTCTGACACCCATCATCTTTGTCTGAGGTGGCTCTCCACGAGACACTCCTGTCGTGTGTGTGTGTGTGTGTGTGCATATGGGAGGTGTGGCTTGTGATGTGATGTATGTGTGTGACAATACGTGTTCCCCATGCATACATGAGAACTTTGAGTGCCTTTTCTCTCTTTTTTTTTTCTTTGCTTTTCCGAGGCAGGGTCGCGCTCTAGCTCAGGCTGTCCTAGAACTCACTATGTAGTCTCAGGATGGCCTCGAACTCACAACCATCCTCTTACCTCTGCCCCTGAGTGCTGGGATTAAAGGCGTGCGCCATCACGCCCTGCTATTGAGTGCCTTTCCCTATCGCTCATCAGCATAGTCCCTTTGAGAGTCTCCTCAGCCTGGAACTGTCCTTTTAGTAGATTTCTTTTCCTTACAGGAGTAGGGTTACAGACACGAGTGACAGTTCCCAGCTTAAAAATAAATAAATAGTGCTGGAAAGGATGGCTTAGCAGTTAAGAACTTTCCTAAGAAGCCTAAGGACCCCAGTTCGAGGCTCAATTCCCCAGTACCTACATAAGCCAGATGCATAAGATGGCGCATGCATCTAGAGTTTGTTTGCAGTGGCTGGAGGCCCTGGTGCACCTGTTCTCTCCCTCTCTCTCTCTCTGCCTCTTTCCCTCTCTGTCTGTCTGTTGCTAATAAATAAATAAAAATTAAAAAAACAAAAAGAACAATTTATTTATTTATTTATTTATTTATTTATTTATTTATTTATTTATGGTGTATGGGTGTACCAGGGTCTCTTGTTGCTGCAAAGGAACACCAGAGGCATATGGGATTTTTTTTTTTTTTTTTTTGCATGTAGATCTACATGGTGGTGGCGAATGGAGCCCAGGCGAGCTTTGCAAGTCAGCATCTTTAAGTGCTGAGCCATCTCCCCACACTCAGCTTTTTCCGTGAGTACCAGGGGAACTGAGCTTGGATAGTCTCAGGCCGTCTCCGGTTCTCGTGCTTGGTCAGGAAGGTGTCTTACCCACGGAGCTCTCTTTTCAGCCCTGTTCCTGTTGTTTTAACCAGCCTCCATGAGCCTCGAAGTGCAGGCTTCAGTGACATTGTCTGAGTTGCGTCTCAGAGGGAGTGCTGTCCTGAACAGGACGGACAAATTGTCCCTTGTTTTATCCCAGCTGCGAGGCAACACTCAGTTCTTCCTCTGCACACTGTGCTCCGGTCACCGAAGGTGCAGGCGTTGTTTCTCCCACACCAGCCATTGGGCAGAGCTTGTGTTCTACCGATTAACTCCATGTCTAGAGCTAGAGACCCCTTAGGTTAAAGGCTCAGTCCCCTCCCCCAAGACTACCCCTCACCAATCCCTACCACCTGGGGTTCCAAGCAACTGACACCAGCGTCCCAGTGCCACCTTCTTTTAAAATAATATTTTATTTTCATTTAGCTATTTGAGAAAGAAAGAGTCAGAGAAAGAGAGAGAAAGGGCACACTAGAACCTCCAGCTGCTGCAAATGAACTTCAGACACATGCACAACCTTGTGCAGCTGGCTTATGCGTGTCCTGGGGAATTGAACCTGGGTCCTTTGGCTTTGCAGGCAAGTGCCTTAACTGCTAAGCCATCTCTCCAGCCCACCAGTTATTTGCTCAAACAGCTCACAGATCTCAGGAAACCAGCTTGCTACATCAGTGACTTCTCTTATCCCTGTGACAAAACACCTGGCAATAGCAACTTAAGGAAGGAGGGGTTTGTGTTGTCTTACAGTTTAAGGAGACATGATCCATGATGGCGGGAAGGGTTGACGCCCAAGTTCTCCATGTGGATAAGAGGCTGTGCTGATGTCCAGAGTCCCACACAGCACTGCAGCGGTGTGTTTTTCCATGTGTGCAGTAACGTGCTTCTCCAATTACACAGTAGCGTGCTTTTCCACTTACGCAGTAGCGTGCTTTTCCACATGTGCAATGGAGTGCTTTTCCATTTATGCAGTAGCGTGCTTTTCCATGTGTACAGTTGCATGCTTTTCCGTGTGTGCAGTGATGTGCTTTTCCACATGTACGGTAGCAAGCTTTTCCACGTGTGCTGTGGTGTGCTTTTGTGTGTGTGTAGTGGTGTGCTTTCTCTGTGTGAGGCTGCATTCCTGTCATTACATTAACATCCATAGGGTCATGAAATGGCATTTCCTCACCAGGACCCAGCCTGGAGTCAGAGCTTCCTCTGTGCCACTCTCTGACTGACAGAAGAGGAAGGAAGTTACCAGATTGCTTCCCATACACACATATAGCTGCTACTCACTTCCCACCATCATACCTTACCCGAACAGCCACGCTACCTCACTCCAGACACACCCATGCATCAGGCTTTGCAGCTATTAACCCTCTGGATGGCCCAACTTCATAGGGACTAGGGAACCATCTGTTGTAGATGGGTACCAGATGGCTTCTGGAAAGATCTGTGTATTTGTCCAATCCTGTACAGCTAGTGAGCACAGGGCCAAGGTTTCTGAACCACACATTACCTAGAACCTGGAGGTATGTGGAGGCTGGAGTGACTATGCAGAGACTCCCATGCTTTGCTCACCGGGAGGCACAAGAGTTCACAGAGGCCAGGAGCAGGAAACAGACTCATCCCGTGGTTGGCACCCTGGCAGTCAGCAACAGAACTGGGGCTTGGCCCAGGAGCTTGGCTCCTGAGACGTGGTCCCTCCATTTACACCTGCCTGGAACATGATGGGAGGCAGGGGTGTGAGATGCTCTGCCAGTCACTAGAAGGTGACTCAGCGCTTCACTAATTCTCTTAAAATTGTATTTATTGACTTTTTAAAATTTATTGATAAGTCAATAAATTCTACTGTGGGTAGTCCTAAGTGGGCACATTAATATTAGCATTCACTGCAGGGTCCTAAAGGCCTTAGTCAGTCTCTGCAGGGGGTGGGAAGTGCCTCAGACTATCCCCACCCACCCCGAGGCTCTTACAATCTTTTCACCCCCTCTTCAGCAAGGTGCCTTTGAGCCTTGGTAGGCGTCTTAGACATCTGATTTAGTGTGGAGTTCTCCGTGGCCTCTGAAGCTCTTGTTCTGATGAGGTTTGAGTGGCCACAGCATCTTGTCACCATCTCCCTGGAACTGGTTTTCAGGCCAGCAGCGAGAGCAGTGCTTGTGTCACTGCTTCCTCTGCTATGACTCCTGGGCATGGGTAGACGTGGTGGGCGTGACTCATCCTGTGGTAGGCAGTCTCTTATCTATTCTTTTATTTTTAAATTTTTATTTACAGGCAGTGGGATAGAGGTAGAGCAAAGACACACACACACACACACACACACACACACACACACAGAGAGAGAGAGAGAGAGAGAGAGAGAGAGAGAGAGAGAAAAGGGCACATCAAGACCTCCAGCTACTGCAAATGAGCTCCAGATGCCTGGGCTATTTTGTGCATCTGGCTTTACATGGGTACTGGAGCATCGAACCCAGGTCATTAGGCTTTGCAGGCAAGTGCCTTAACAGCTGAGCCATCTCTCCAATTCCCTGTTATCTATTAGCAACAGACAGAGAGAAAAAGAGGAAGAGAGAGAGAGAGAGAGAGAGAGAGAGAATGGGTGCAACAGGGCCTCCAGCCACTGCAAATGAACTCCAGATGCATGAGCCACCTTGTGCATCTGGCTTACGTGGGTCCTGGGGAATGGAGCCTTGAACCGGGGTCCTTAGGCTTCACAGGCAAGTGCTTAACTGCTAAGCCATCTCTCCAGCCCATCTATTCTTGATATACTGATAAGTCCTGGATCTCCTTAGTCTCCCTTTGCCTCAGGTTCCTTTTTTCTGGTTCCTATTCCTGCCATCTTAACCGGACATCCCTCTGCACCTCTCTTATAATCTTGATGGAGAGCTGGGCCTGCAGACCCCAGGCTGCTGGTGGGGCGCTGGCGGGCAGCTGTGGGAGCAGTGAAGCTCACCTCTGACTGACATGTCTGAGCCGCTCAATCCCAGAAGTGATTCTGTCTCATGGATGAGAGCCTTTCCGACATCTGGACCTGTCAGGCGACAAATCCAGACGCACTGCCTGCCTGGTTAGAGATGTATCAGGCCCCATTAGGCCCCTGCAAACGTGCCTGCTGCTCATAGACCCCATTAGCAGAAAGCTCAAAGATGAATGAACATCAGAGCCATTCATGCCAGGAGAGATGACGTGTGAGGAAGGGCCTAGGGTGGCAGGCTCTGGGGCTGGGTGAGGGACAGGCCATCTCCCCTGGAAGGTAAGGGCATGCGCACCCCAAACCTCTACATCCTATCAGATGCTCCACCTCCCAGCACTGATGTCTTTCACTTCTGCAGAGTCCCCAGGGAGGGCTGTGGTGACCTGGCTGCCTGGACCCCCCCAAGCTTAGAGAGGAGGGGCATAGACAGACAGACAGCGGGAGGAGCTGAAGAATGCGCAGGCAACTTACCTAGCAGCCAGACTGCCACACTTCACAAAGCCTTCAGTCTTGTCTTTCCTCATTTGGAGTTCCTGTGTGGGCATAAATGGGGAGGGCTTTCCTTCTCCCTGTCATCCCCCCCTCCCCCGGAGGTCTTTTCCAGCCACTCCCTTGCAGAAGGCAAGTTGCAGGTGAAAAGTTGCAGCATCTCAACTGCTTCCCAGCCGAGCTCTGTTCTCCACTGTGCTGGGTCCAGCTCGTTTCATGCTGTCTGCCCCTGTGCTCTGTCTGGCTAGGAGTCCCTAAGTCCCCAGAGGTTGCTTCTCAGTCTCCCTCCGCAGCTGCCAGTGACACAGACACTTGCACCCGGTCCCCAGGAAGTACTTTGTTTTGTTTCATGTATGCGTATCTGTGTGTGCATGCATGTGTGGAGAGTGGGTTCATTGTATGTGTATGTGGAGGCTGGAGGGTAATCTCTGGCGTTGTTCCTTGGGAATGCCATTTACCCTTTTGGAGACAGTGAGCCCCAGAGATCCTCCTGTCTCCATTTCCCCGGTACGGTACTTGGATTGGATTGCAGACAGGCATGTGTCACCACACCTGGCTTTTTTTTTTTTTTTTTTTTTTGAGAGAGACAGACAGAGAGGGAGAGGAAGACAGATAGAGATGGGCGCACCAGCAGTGTCTCAGCTGCTGAGAATGAAATCAGATGTGTGCGCCCCTTGTGGTCAAGTGAGGCATTGCACCCTGTGTCACTTTGCTTCTGGCTAAACGTGGGACCTGGAGATTGGAACGGCTGGAGATTGGAACCAGCATTCTTAGGCTTAGGAGGCAGGCGCCTTAAGCCCTAAGCCATCTCTCCAGCTGGCATTTTTATGTGAGTTTTGGGGATTGAACTCAGGTCCTCATGCTTGGGAAGTAAGCACCTTACCCACTGTGCTATCTGCAGCTTGTAAAGGCAGCACTTTGTATATGACCATTTCCACGTGTGGGAGATTGGCTTTAGTGTGATGCTCTGTTCAAGGCTTTTCCTGTCCACTCACTCGCACCCATGGCCAAAGGCAGGTCTCCTCCCCTCCCTAGAGAGTGTCCAATGCCTCTGGCCATGCAAGGGTCTGAACACCTATGGGGAATGTTTGCTATGCCTCCTCTTGGAGTTACTGGCCAGAGGTTCTGTTACAGGACACAAGGATGGAGGTGGGCTGGAGGCAAGGATGTGGGAGCAATTATTGTACCATATCTGCCGCTTGTTAAGAGTGAGGGCAGAGGCTGTGACTTAGCAGGCGGGTCTGAGACGTAGGTATCCAGCCACAGCAACCACGAGACCCAGGGTTGGTTTGAGCCGTATTCCTGGTGATATAAATGCTTCCAAGATCTGGCTCCCCAAAGAATTTAATATCTCTTCCTTTTCTGTTTAACCAGAGTGAGATGAGCCTGGTGAGGCAGGCCTGTTAATCTCAGCTACTCAGGAGGCTGAGGAAGGGGGATCACAATCAGAGACATGCCTGGGCTACAGAGTGAGTTCAAGGTGAACCTGGCCAATTTAGTGAGACTCTGTATTTAAATAGAAAGTTTTCTAGTTCCCGTGTTGTTTTTTATTTTTGGTGGGGGTGCTATTTTTGTGATTTTTTTTTCAGTGCTGATGACCAAACCCAGGTCCAAACTGCTGAGTTAAATCCCCAACCCCCGGAACGTTTTCTTTAAGAAAAGAGGGGCTGGGGAGATGGCTCAGTGGTTAAAGGTGCTTGCTTGAAAAAGTCTGCCAATTGGCTTTAATTCCCCAAGCACCTATGTAAAGCCAGGTACCAAAAGTGTCATAAGCATCTGGCATTTGGTTTGAAACCTCCTTCCCCCTACCCAGATGTGCAAATACATTAAAACAATTTTTTTTAAAATAAAAAGGCTGGTAGCCAGGTGTGTAAAGCACTTGCCTAGCATATTGACAGCCTAAGTTCAGCTCCCTAGTATTGTAAAAATACAATACAATACAATACAATACAATACAATACAATACAATACAATACAATACAATACAATATAAACTCAGCTGGGCACGGTGGAGCACACCTTTAATCCCAGCTCTTGGGAGGCAGAGGTAGGAGAATCACTGAGTTTGCGTCCACCCTGAGACTACATAATGAATTCCAGGTCAGCCTGGGCTAGAACAAGACCCTGCCTCAAAAAAACAAAACAAAACAAAACAAATATATATTTATATATATTCAACTCAACAGAGTAGATATATGACTACCCTAAGAGGTACTAATGCTTCTGGAGTGGATCCCAGAAGGCAGGGGGAAGGGAGCAGAGAATAGACACTCTCCCTCCACCTCTCTCTCTCTCTCTCTCTCTCTCTCTCTCTCTCTCTCACACACACACACACACACACACACACAGGCTGCAGAAAGTAGTGGTGATCAGAATGATGGGATAGGAGTACTGATGACAATGAATCCTGGTCTTGACAGAAGGAAGAGTGGTCGGGGCAGGAGGAGGCTGCCAAGCATGCAGGACTTAGCAATGCTTACTCCACTCCCCAGCATGACCCAAAGGAAGAGAGGGATCCTGGTGGAGGGCAATGTGGTAGTGAGACCAGTGGAAGACAGAGGTTGGGACTGCTGGCCACTGCCCCATGTCGCGATCAGAGCCTGTCCCCTCTGGCTGGCACAGCCACACTGATGCCCACAGAAAGTGTCTCTCCCAAGGCTGGTAATGTTCTGGGAGGGGAGGATGAAGGGAGCTAATGGCCCTGGGAACCTGGGATGTGGGGCCCAGGGCACTCAGTAAACTTGGTTGCCATTCTCTGCCTGACACTCAGCTCAGCAAGGGTGGCAGTGGTGGCCACGGCTCGTCCCCTGGATAGCAGTTCACAGAACAACCGCCTTGGCTGTGATGAGCTCAGAAAGCCTCTATCCACCCCCACCCCTACCCCCACGGGCTGTCTTCTGTTCTCGCAGCACCTCATTTCTCTCTTCCACCTCTGCAGGTGTCCCAAAGCATCCTGGACCTTCTCCTGCCTTGGCACTTCTCTGCCACCTACTCTCCTCACACCTCCACCCTTCCCTGCCCCTCTTTCCAGGAGCCCCTGCTCAGCCACTGACCTTTCCTCTCCACCTCTCCAGCGGTTCCTGGCCCTAAGCTGTTCCTCACGGGCACCACCCACGGCCCTTAGGGAAGCCATTCTTCCTCGTGCTCCTTGGGATGGGCACTGAGAGAGAAGGGCATAGTAGGGACCAACAGCCAGGGGACAAGCTCCTACCCCTGCCCCCCCCCAGCCCCAGAGCAGACTACTGAGGTGACCCATGGGGAAAGTCTTGCTGTACAGGGTATGCCCGCCTCCCCGTTTTCTCTTCATCTCTGCTCCCCGACTCTAACTCTCCATCCCTGGGTTTCTCAGTCTGACGCCCCCCACCCTCCTTAATCTCCATGGGTCCAGCTCTGTGCTGGGAGAGGGGAAGTGGGAATAACTTCTCAGGTTGACCGCGGCTTTGGTGAAGGGAGCATTATCTTAGTTGAGTCTCAGCTTGCTCCCAGCCACTTGGCTGGCGTAAATAATGGATGTTCAATCTGTAAAGCGGAAGGGTTGAACAATGCCAAGGCCCCAAGGTGCCTTGCCAACAAGGTTCAGCTCCGCTTCTTGCTTAATGCTTGGTCCCACCCACCACAACCTACTCCTGGGGAGTCCAAGGAGAACCTTTATGCCAAGGGCAGGGATGGGGAACTGGCTCACTTTTTGAGCCTTGCAGGCAAAGGCGGGAGAGTGGCATTGAGGGAGGGGGGTCAAGGCCAGACCAGGGGTCAAGTCGTTTGGGCAAGGAATCTTGCTAACGGCCTCACAGTGTTCCCCTCCTCCACACACCAGCAGGTAGTCTGTTTTGTGGCATTGATGTTCCAGTGGTGATCCTGTGACCACCGCTGTTCAGGTCCTCGATGTCCGCCCTGCTGTCTGTGTAGAGGAAGCTGTAGTGACACACTGGTGCTTTTTGCCGAGCTCCCCTCTGTTTGCAGGACCCACCTGCAAAGGATGGGACAGTGTGCATCCCGTGATGTTGTTCACCACCTTTGCCTCCCGGGTCCTCATCCCTCCAGCTCCTACATCGTGTCTTATTCCGCTGCTCTGCCTATGTTAGGATCTGCAACTCCGATGCTTCCACCACCCGTGTTTAAGGTGACCCCACTCACTAGTCTCCCTTGCCATGGCTGAGCGCAGAAACCTCCTCCGATCATGAGCCCTGAAGTTAGCCTCTGAGGAAGTGTCTGAGGTGAGATATGAGGTTGTGATGGGAAGGGCTCTCTGCACTACCTACATCAATGCCAGACTTTTGCTCCTAGAGAACTAGGTGAACAGAAAATTTGAATTAGTCTCAATTTTTTTTTTAATTTTTTTTTTTTGAGATAGGGTCTCACTCTAGCCCTGACCTGGAATTCACTCTGTATTCTCAGGGTGGCCTCGAACTCACAGCGATCCTCCTACCTCTGCCTCCCGAGTGCTGGGATTAAAGGCGTGCGCCACCATGCCCGGCTGTTTTGTTTTGTTTTGTTTGTTTGCAGGTATATGCTTGGTGTGAATGCATGCGTGTATGTATGGTCATGTGTGTGTATGTGTGTATGCATGTGTGCATGAGAGAGCACACGTGTGTGTGGACAGAGGTTAACATCAGCTGTCTTCCTCAGTTGCTCTCTGCTTTTTCACTGAGCCTGGAGTCCCGTGACTTGGCTAGTCTGGCTAGCTAGCAAGCCCCAGGGACCCTCCTGTCTTTGCCTCAGCGTTGCTAGGGTTACAGGTACACACCGTCATACCCAGCATTTTACGTGGGCTTGGGGGATCTGAACTTGGGTTTTCATGTTTAAATGCCAAGCACTTTGACTGGTGGAGCCATCTCCTCCACACCCCCTCCGCGTCTTTTTATCATGATGCTCTCTCTCTCTCTCTTGCTTATGTACATAGTATGTGTGGAGTAGTAGACATGTGTGATGAGTGTGTAGTGTATGCACACGTATGTGCAGATACCGTGTCTTATGCATATATAGAAGGCAGAGGAGCTGGGTGGTGGCACATGCCTTTAATCCCAGCACTCAGGAGGCAGAGGTAGGAGGATCGCCATGAGTTCAAGGCCACCCTGAGATTACATAGTGAATTCCAGGTCAGCCTGGGCTAGAGTGAGACCCTACCTTGAAAAACAAAGAAACAAAAAAAAAACCCAGAAGGCAGAGGAGAATGTGGGGTGTCCCCATCCATGTCTCACCCGCACGTTTCTTTGAGATGGAGTCTCTCTCGGAATTTGGAGCTGGATGACTTCATGAGCCCCAGGGTCCCTCTGGTCTCTGCTCCCCACAGGACTGAGGTTATAGATATGAGTGACCATGCCTAGCTGGTTATGTGTGCTGAAGAACTGGATTCGACAGCAGTCTTCCCTTGGGTCCTCATGCTTGAGTGAAAAGTGCTGTGATTCGCCGAGACATCCCTCCAGCCCCCGCGGCACATTCACCTTGGTTCTGTTTAGGATGCCTGTAGGGTGGGCTATGAGAGGCAAGCTGTGGGTGTTCCTTGTTTCGACTTTCATCGCTCTGGCAGTGCAGCTAACGGCTGCACAGCTTCTTTGCTGTTGCTACGCAGTGCTTCTGGAAAAACACTCAGGTCACTGGGTCAGGTCTCCAGCATGCCAGGCTCCAAGTTTGGAAGACAATAGGATGTTTGGTGTTCAGAAGGGCAAGGGATTGCCTATCCTGGGGCTGGGTCAAAAGTGCCTACTTAGGGTTGGAAATGTAGCTCAGGGGTAGAATACTTGTGAAGCATCCACAAGGTTCTGGGTTCAAACTCGGTACTGAAAACAAGAACTATTGTTCTTTTCTTTAAAAAATATTTATTTATTTGAGAGAAAGAGAAAGAAACAGAAAGAGAGAGAGAGAGAGATAGGAGTGCCAGGGCTTCCAGCCACTGCTAAGGAACTCCAGATGCATGTGGCCCCTTATGCATCTGATTTATGTGGATACTGGGGAATTGAACCTGGGTCCTCAACCTTAGCAGGCAAATGCCCTAACTGCAAAGCCATCTCCCTAGCCCAACTATTGCTCTTCAAATATATATACTTGTGTCCATAGATTAGTGCAGCTTTCATCTTTGGGTGGAGAAGCTTCTTTTTGATGATGGCAGGGACTTTAAAAAAAAAAATATATATATATATATATATATATATATATTATTTATTTATTTGAGAGAGAGAAAGAGGGGGGAGAGAATAAGCTCACCAGGGCTTCCAGCGACTGCAAATGAACTCCAGATGCATGTGCCCCCTTGTGCATCTGGCTTATATGGGTCCTGGAGACTCGAACCGGGATCCTTTGGCTTTGCAGGCAAATGCCTTAACTGCTAAGCCTCCAACTCAAAGGCTACTTTTTCCGCTTATCCACCTAACATGCCCTCCATCAGAACCAACGACGGGTAAGATCTCAGAGACCCAAACTTTCCCAAAGGGGGACAACCTAAGAAGAGCACCCAAACTTGTCAGGGTGCTGAGAACTGGTGACTGTGGAGCGCTCAGCGCTAGATGAGACATCTATATCACCCCCTCCAAGGCCCAGGGCTCACTGAAGAAGGAGAAGAAAGGATGTAAGAATCACAGGATGCGGAGGTTTTGCCTCCTCATTTAAATAAAAACTCCGTCCCAAACGCCAACATCTCTTGTTCTTTTCTCTTTCCGGAACACTGTCTTCTGCATATGACACGGCCATTGAATTCAGGACCACCACGTGGGCAAACCTAGAGGAGGCTCACCACGTGGCAAAGCTGGGAACTGCTGTGATCTCTTAGAAAAATTCACAAGTTTAGCTATTTTTGGGACCTTGTGTAACAACAGGATCATCATCCTTCCATCATGGATGACAGAGGAGAGAATGAGGTCCCTGTACGAGTCAGGGTTCTCCGGAGGAACAGAAGCGATAGAATGAATTATATTAAAAGGGCATTTAGTAGATTAGTTTACGGCAGTCCAGCAGTCGTAGTCTGCAGGCTTAATTGTTGTCAAAAATACCTGGGCAAAAAAACCTGCTTTTCAAGAGCTATATCCTACACGCCAGCTCCCTTCAGTCCTTCCCATGAGGCTGGAGGCGTCCTGGAGAGAAACACATGCGCTGCCCATTTTTCAGTCCACGCTGGTCTTCGGTCCACGCTGGAAAGCAGCAAGCAGCACCAGCAGCTAGGTGGGAGGAGGGGATACTTTCCTTCCCAGAGCTCCTTTAGATAAAGCCCCCCCGCCGAGAGGCGCCCCTCACTCTGGGGGAAGGATTCCTCCTTCAGTTAATCCTTCCTGGAAGCAACCTCAGAGACCCACTTGTGAGGAATGTCTGTGGATTCCTGAACAGATCAAGTTGACCCAAACATAACCATCCCAGTCCCCCATCACCCCAGCACTGAGGAGTTACTGGCAGTTAATGGTTGCTGGGGGAAGGGGAGACATCGTCTTTAGTGGTATGGCCAGTGGTAGGTAAAGAACCCGTGTACCCATGTTCATGCAGACAACCCTAATTAAACTCAGTGACCCAGTGGGACGGACGGGGACACACACACAAGCATGCATGCATACACTCACGGGGGAGGGAGAGACGTCAAAGTAGAAGAGGTAATTGGTGGGAAACAAGATGGGGTTTGGTGGAAAGAGCACAGGAGGGGGGACAAGAAGGGTAATTGAAGGGGATTGTGATTGAAATAGATTATATAAGTGTATAAAAATTGTCAATAAAGAAAAAAGTGACAGCTTTCACTTTATGATTGCTGGACTGTGCCTCCCATTAGGGCGTTCTTCCCTCAGTTTCCCCGTTTGTCACGGACAGGTGTGAACTTGCCAGTTAATGGTTCTAGACGGGTGACAGGAGCATCTTTACAAATGACGTTGGCTGAGCCGCGATGCCCAATCTCTGTCCCCTTGAAATACTGATGACGTACTCTTGGGATTTGTACCCTCAGTTCCTTTAAGAAACCCTTCCCCAACAGCTCTTCCTCTCCTTTGAGCCAAGCTTCTCTCTTTGCAGCCCTTTTAGAATCTTCTGCAGCATTCTCTTCTGAAAATAAAGACCCACAGGCTGAAGTTAGCCACAATCCCCCCCACCCCCAGATTTAGCACCCTCCTCCTACTACTTACTGGCCTCATACTCTAGAATGGTCCTGCAGCCTGGCCCATTTTCCCTTCACAGCTGAGCACGGAGCCAACATTGGCTGTTGTAATGGCAAACTAAACGGTGTAGCCTAATACCCAGATCCATCTTCCTGCGAAACAGCTCATTATTCAGGCAGATTGCTAGGGATGATCTGAAGAGAACAGCCAGAAGCAGAGCGGTGGCCCCAGGCAGCGTGGAAGGAAGGCAGGGGGAGCTGCGGGGATGGCTCTTTGAGGGGAGGGGAGTCAGAGCAAAGAGCACCCTTTCCTTGAGCAGAGAGGAGGCTGAGTCTGGGAGCCACCTTTGCTATAAAACACAAGTGAGGGCTGGAGAGATGGCTTAACGGTTAAGGCACTTGCCTGCAAAGCCAAAGGACCCAGGTTTGATTCTCCAGGTCCCATGTAATCCAGACGCACATGGTGGTGCATGTGTCTGGAGTTCATTTGCTGTGACTAGAGGCGCTGGTGTACCCATTCTCTCTCTCTCCCTCCCTCTCTCTCTCTCTCTGTGTGTCTAATAAATAAATAAAAATAAAAATAAACACACACACACACACACACATAGGTGAGCCCCCAGGGATGCAGAGGAGTCATTTTGTTACAACCAGAACCTGCATCTCCGAGCAGACAGCAACACAAAGACAGAGCCAAGGCTTCCGGGCAGGACTCTGGTTTCGGAGAATGTCCTGGGACTTCTAAAGATCACTCCCTAGGGAACAATGGAATGGCCTTTGTACACACAAAGGAGCAGAGGAGGGACAAAGACACTGCTTTCCAGGGACTGTGGAGGGGTCACAGCCACCCCTCACAGTGCCCACAGTGCAATGGAGAACAGAGTTCATTTGGGGACCTTAAGGTGTATTGTGGCCAGAGCAGATGGAAATGGGCCCCAGATAAAAGAGTCACATTGTTTGAGCCAACTGTCTTTCCTCAACATGAGTTCTCCCCATAATCATCTCTTCATCCATGGTCCATCATTCAGGGGACCCTTCCTGTGTTTTGATGATCTGCCTCGAGGGATGTGGAAGGAACACCCGGAGGCAGAAGTCCGGGGTCTAATCCCTGCTCTGCCGTGTAACAATGTGGCATAAACCTTTTCTGTTCTTTGACCTTGGGGTCCTCAGATAATACCAAGAAAGGTGGGATAGATCTGGCAATGACACCCTTTCTAGAGCCTTGAGGGTCCTTAGGCAGGGCTGTGGAGGCCTCCCAGGAAGATGAGGGCTTAGCAAGAGTGGAGAGCAGAATATGGGTGCCTTCCTTCCTGCAACATCACTGTGATCCAAATACCTTAAGGGAGGAAAGGTTGCTTCGGTTCAGTGTTGGGGTGAGGGTGGGGGTCTTGGTCCATTACGGCAGGAAAGGCATAGGAGAGATGGTGACAGGAACAAGTGGCAGATGCCTCACATCCCAGCAGGTCAGTCAGTAAACAGAGAGCAGCTGAAGCTAGAGGCCAAGCTGTTACCTTAAAGGATCAACATTCGCAGCCTACCTCTACCAGCCACGCCTCACCTCCTGAAGACTCAATACCACAAAGAACACCACAAGCCAAAGAACACATATCAGGCTGGAGAGATGGCTTAGCGGTTAAGACACATGCCTGTGAAGCCTGAGGACTCAGGTTCGATTCTCCAGGACCCACGTAAGCCAGATGCACATGGTGGAGCACATGGTGGCTGGAGGCCCTGACGCACCCATTCTCTCTCTATTCATCTGTCTCTAATAAATAAAAATAAATATTTTAGAAAGTGTTTAAAAAAAAAAAAAAAGGAACACATATCCCAAACCTGCCTGAGAGGGACATGTCACTTTGAAGCCATCCTATTCCACCCCAGATGGCCAAGGCCATCTCGTCATGGAAAATGCAATAATTTAGCCCAGCTTCAAGACTCACCATTGTCTTAACAGTACCAGCACTGTTCCAAAGTCTAAAGTGTGTGGGGCGTGGTGGCACACGCCTATCATTCCAGTATTCAAGGAGGCAGAGGTAGGAGGATCCCCGTGAGTTCAAGGCCACCCTGAGACTACATAATGAATTCCAGGTCAGCCTGGGCTAGAGTGAGACCCTACCTCAGAAAAACCAAAAAAAAAAAAAAAAAAAAGGGGGAGTGGGGGAGTCTAAAGTCTCTTCTGAAACCGAAAAAAAAAAAAAAGACAAGTTATAGGGACTGGGGAATTTAAATGTCTAAAGTCTCTTCTGAAACCGAAAGCAAACTTTGAGCCCTTGTAAATTTAAAAGACAAGTTATAGGGACTGGAGAGATGGCTTAGCGGTTAAGCGCTTGCCTCTCAAATAAATAAAAATAAAGCAAACAAACAAAAAAAGACAAGTTATAGATATGCAATGTACAATGGCACGGAGTAAACGTTCACATTCTAAGAGGGAGGAAAAGAAAGACAAGAAGAAGAAGAGATTCGACCAAAACAAGACTGAAAGCCAACAGGACTAGCATTAAAGTTCTGTGGTCCTGAATCCAGCATCTGGGACTCGTGGTGGCATGAAGTGGGCTCCTAAGCTTATAGGCAGCCCCCTTCCACCTTCAGCACATATGACTTCTGTCTTGGGCTGGTAGAACTCCTCAGCAGATGCCTCATGTTCTTGGCATCTCCAACATCCTTGATGCAGTGGTTTGAATAAAATATCAGCCACAGGCTCTTGTGGTTTGAATACTTGGTCTGCAGCTGGTGGCAAATTGGGAAAGTTGTGGGTCTTTGGGAGGGAGTGTCCTTACTGGAGGAAGCCTGCTGCTAGGGGCGCCTTTGGGGTGTTAGAGTCAGCTCCCCCTTGCCAGTGCTGGCTCCCTCTTGCTGCTTCCACTCTGCCACTGATGTGTGAAGATGGAGGCTGGTTGCCTGCTTTGCCCAGCTTCCCCTCAAAACTGCAAGCCTGAAAGAAACCCTTCCCTCCCAGTAAGCTGCTTCTGGTTGGGTGTTTTGTCCCAGCAATGAGAAGGTCATCGCTACATTAGAGAAAGAAGGTGTGAAAGAGAAGAGAGGAAGATGGTAGAAGGAACAACAGAAAGACTAAGAGACATGGAAAGTGACCGTCAAGGGAAGGGAGGGGAGGAAGGAAGGAGGAGAGAGAAAAAGGGAAGATGCTCTTCTAAGAAGGAAAGAAATTCCTTTCCACTCAGGCCTAACTGACAAGTTCTTTTTTTCTTGGGGGATGGGAGTTTCGGGGTAGGGTCTCACTCTAGCTCAGGCTGACCTGGAACTCACTATGTAGTCTCAGGGTGGCCTCGAACTCACGGCAATCCTCCTACCTCTGCCTCCCGAGTGCTGGGATTCAAGATATGTGTCACCACCATGCCCAGCCTCACTGTAGCCCAGGCTGACCTGGAATTCACTATGTAGTCTCAGGGTGGGGATCCTTTCTGCCCCCGAGTGCTGGGATTACTGCACCACCATGAGCCTCTGGGGACATGGTTTCTCCTAAGTGTCAGACACTGCTCTAAGGACTGGGGACATGGTCAAGAGAGGTAGCTGCCCCCTGCCATGAAGTCACTCATGATCAAACGATGGTGTGAAGGGACCAACACCATACAATGCGAACCGCATCAGGGGCTCCGTGGGGTAGGCGCCTGTCCTGGAATCATGAAGGATTGACACGGGTAATACTCACTCACCTTATGCTCTTCCTGACTAAATAGTCAAAGTAGCCCTATGAGGAAGAAATAATTTTTATTTTTTTTTATTTTATTTTTTTTTGCAGGTGGAGGAACTGAGTCATGGAGAGACAAAACATTTTCCAACAACAAAGTCAGCCTGCTGGAGCCAGGATTCCAGCCGCAAACAGTCGGGTTTCTAGGCCTCCGAACCCAGGCTGGAAGGCCAGTATAAATCAATGGAAGTCCCTGCCTGCAGACCCAGTCAGGGCAGAGCAGCTATGAGGCAGCTTCCTCCTGCCTAGGAGGATGGCTTCCTTTCCCCTGTGTGCTTTGTATGAGAATAAGGACAAGTCAGGGGCCTTGTAAATAAATAAAAGTGAAGGCAAAGCCAAACAAACAAAGCTTCGCTGAAGTGAGTTTGGATTTCTCATCATAGCGCCAGTCTGTGGTGAGACTGGAAATCACCCAGGTTTTCTCTCGTCCTCTCTCAGCTGGCCATGGTGATTCTGAATCCCGCCAAGTTCACAACCGAGATGAGCCATCAAAGAGAGCCCCTGTCTTGCCTTTCCCTGAAACTCAGCACGTGACTCCTACTCCACAGAATAGCTGCTAGAATGCCCCAGTACTGTATTAACATTCTAATTAGTAACTAGAAGAAACTGATTAACAAGATCGTGTCTTCTCCCCTTCACAAAGTGTCACAGAAGTCCCTCACAACGCTTCCACTGAGCAATTGGTGGCCAGACTTGAGCACGTGGGTGTATACCTAGATATGAGGGGCTGGCTCACATAATTTTCTTTGTCATCAAGGTTTCTAGCCGGTGCTCAGAAGAGGGGCCTGTTTGTATCATAGTGGGGGGGGCAGGAATGGTACATGATTTATATATAATATTCATAGTGGCCTCTCTTTAATTATGCTTGGATCTAGATGGAGAAAGAATGGTCTTGAGGTGCATTGCTGGAAGATAGCCCTGGAACTGGGTCAGGATGAGAGTTCAAGGTCCCAGATGCACTTAAGACATTGTACAAGGTTCTAAGCCGTTGTTAAGGTTCTAGACCCATCTAAGATGCTGTTCAAGGTTCCAGACTCACCTAAAAAATTGAATGTCTTATATTAATTTAAGATGTTATCAAGGTCCTACACTCCTCTAATGTGTCCAAGGTTCCAGACTCATCTAGAACATCATTTCAAGGTTCCAGACTCATCCAGAACGTCATTTCAGGGTTCCAGACTCATCCAGAACGTCATTTCAAGGCTCCAGACTCATCTAAGACATTGTGCGAGGCTGAAACTCCCACCTCCTACCCCAGGCTCTTCCAACCCCCTGGGAAGATCTGAGACCCCCCCATCAAGTGGCAGGACTGGCTTTCCTATCTTTGGGGACAGACAGAAGACCTGGGGCAGTCCTGAGGAGAAGGACGATGACAGGTAAGTGGATTTAAGACAGGGGGGTCCCTGTTCGCACATCCAAAGACCATCTAGATAAGCTACTGCCAAGCTGCAGAGGAGGAGGGTCCCGGAAGTTGGATCCTTATCTGTGATGGGCCCAAGATTCTTAACAGAAGAATGAAGCTTAAGAGGCAAAACAAAGCTATTCCACTAAATAAGTGCTCTGCATTAAAGCAGCCAGGACGGCAATGAATTAAACATCAGGTCTGAATGAAGGGAAAACGCTGTGACTTATAATTGCTCAGGGTAAGAGACAGCATTGGGCCTCTGTTGGGGACCTGGTGCCCCCTCACCAAGCGGCAGAAGCACTCAGAGGAAGTTGGGGAGATGGATAGAGTCTTCTAGACAAAGGGATTCTTTGAAGAGAAGAGAGGGAAGTACTCCCGAAGCCAGAAGGCCCCGTTCTTTGTCCTAGCTCTCTGTGTGACCTTAGCTACGTCACTAAGAGTCTCTGGGCTTCTTGGTCTGGTGGGGATGACAGAACCGCTGCTCTTGCCTGGTTCCGGGGAGGATAAAGGAAGATGATAAGAGATGGTGAAGAGTTTGTACATGTCACGGGTGGCCATTTCTGCTTGGTCCCAACATCTTCCCAGACAGCAAACAGCAAGGAGATTGACGCCGACAGCCCCTAGCTTCTCCGAGGCCATCAATCTTGGAGGAGGGAGAAGGCAGTAGGGGAGGAAAGCTAGATGGCTTGGTCAGCTGCCCTTGGAAATGCGCTCTAGCGATGCCCGTTTGAACAGCTCTTTGCCAGACGGGCGCTTTTTGTGCACAGCGTGGGGTGGTCCACGAGGTCCTGAAGTGCGCGTGGAGCAGGGGGCTGGGAAAGACGGTTCAGTGAGCAAAACACTTGATGTACAAGCCTGAGAAGTTGAGTTCAGCTCCCAGCACCCATGTAGTGATGTGTGCTTGTGAACCCAGGGCTGGGGAGGCAGAGAAAGGAGAATGCCCCGTGATCCCTGGCAGGGCAAGTTAGTTAGCTGACTCTGACTCCTTACACTCCGGCTTCACTGGGAAGGAAACCCAGTCTCAATAAATAAGGTGAAGTGTGATACATGAAGACGTCTAGTGTTGCCCTCTGGCCTTCACACACATCCACACGTACACATACGCACATGTACTCACACATATAAACAGGCATGCAAACACACATACACCCTGGAGGCCCTGGGGCTTGCTCACCCAGGGTTAGCGTGTGACATCAGGCCAGTCAGGTAATTCCTGCATTTTTTTGTTCATCATCTGCAAGACCAGCTTAGCAACAGGGCCTCCTTTCTCTCAGAATGTCCTTGTGAGGACCAGTTAATACAAGTGAAACCTTGGCAATGTTGCCTGGCACCCAGAAACATCTCCATAATTGCTAGTTCTTTGGAATTTCCTAATACATCCACAGAGCACCTAGGGTGGTGGGGGAGGAGGCGGGGAGGGGAGAGGGGGGGACACTGACTGGCTGTCTAGGCTCTGGAATGCTGCCAGAGCCGCTCACCCTTCCCCATGCATAGGAATCCCCACCCCCGCCCCACCCCCAGCTTGTTAAAATGACATCTGATTCTTCAGGTTTGCAGTGTGGACTGGAATTGTGTATTCCGCATTGGCTCCCAGGGGACGCCGAGGCTACAGCCCTGGACCTAGCGAGAGGGGAAAGGGTGCTGCTATTGATTGAATCCCAGGTGGCACCTGCCACCCCCAGCCCAGATGCACGGCTATTTCCAGAGAGACTCTTCTTCGGACAGCAGGTCTGTGCGTTCCTCTCCACCCCCCACACGCCACCCCCACACGCCACCGCGGCCCAAAAGCTTCCTTCCTGGGAAAAGCGATCATGTATATACAAGAGGAATAGTGCTTGATTTCCAACTGACAGGACTTTATCAGCTACCGGAAAACCAGCTGAGAGGCTCCGGCAATCTGTCTTGCTGGAATGTTCCTGATCTATTAAAAATGACACACACACACACACACACACACACACACACATACACACACATTCCTAAAGACTCCTGGCAGCTGAGGGTAGGACGAAGTCAGCAAGGAGAACGTGGAGAACGGGGGGGATGTCACGTGGGCAGCTCCCCCATGGCCACTCGCCCCAGATCCTGGTTTGTCTCTTGGGACTGTGGGCCTTGGGGCCACCTGGCCTCCCAGAGCCTGGTTCTTTTGGTCATTCCATGGGGTCACAGCACTGGCTGTCTAGACCAGCATGGGTGCAAATCAAAAGCTGTCCACAGATTAACTGTCAAGTGAAGAAAGTAAATTATAGAAAAACCTAATTCTGTTTTTTTTTTTTACAATCATCTCAATTTGCCACTTCCTGAGGAAGGTCTAGAAACATTTCAATCTCACACTGCTATCAATACTTACCTTAGAGAGAGAAAGGTGGGATGGTTTATGTTGTAAATTTCTCTATTGTTTGAGTTTTAAAATAATGGGCAGGCATCACTTTGATAATGGGGGAAAAATCAACACCTCTCCAATTTCACAAAATCTGTGTCTGAAAGTGGCCAGGGCTGGCCTGACGGATCTCAGGGTGTGGGAGAGGTTTTGGAACAGTGTCTTCTCCAGGACTTGAGGTCAGACAGCATGGGTGACCGCCTGGGGCTTGCTGGTTCCTGGTACGGGACTCAGGCCATCTATTCCCCTGATCTATATTAGAAATGACTCGACACATCCACAGACTCCAGTGCACACTGAAACAGCAATGCCTGAACGCACAGGCAACTCTCAGGGAACATGGTGACCCCAGATGAATGACAACACTCTTCTCAGACAGGCAAAGCTAAAGGAGCCCCCCAGAACCTCCACCAGGATTCTTAGGGTAACCCCAAAGCTCCTACCTGAATAACAGAGGGATGGGGTTAGAGTCCCGCACCCCAGTAATGGCTCTGTTCTGACCACTCCTCCATTCCAGTCTGAAAACTGCCTCCCTCTGACCTTCCCTACCTCTGGCTCATGCTGTCCCACTTACTCTCTCCAACCCCTTCCCTCCCTCACCTGCCCACTTCCTATCACACGTAGGGGTGCTGCAGAACACTTCCTTGAGCCCCCTGCAGAACTCAGGGAGCAGGGGAGGGTGCGAGGGAAGGTGAGGAGTGGGGAGCCGGCTAGTGTCCCTTTAGCAGGGCACATCCATTCCGTATGCTGCCCACGTATAGATATCTACTTTGGGCTGGTGATCCTGTGGAAGATTCTGGAGTAACCTGCTGGACTCCTTTCTGACTCGAAGAAAGGGGGAAAGAGGGGAGGGGGAACCAGAAGCCTTTAAAGCTGGGTGGCAGCGAAGGCCTGGCGCCCTCTAGCGACCAGGTACGGGGTGGCAGTCGCATCCCTGGGAGGGTCTGGGAGGTGTCTGAAAACCTTCATCAAGGTGGGAGTGGAGGAATTGCTATCAAGCTGGGGGCGTGGGCTGTCCCGCCCCCCCCCCCGCCTCCGCCCCCCCACCTGCCCTGAGGGGGTCCGCTGCTTGTCTTCCGAGCGCAAAGAGACGGAGCAAGAGGATCCATCACTTCTTCTGAGCGAAGTGAGGGCTTCCTTTGGGCAGGAGGAAGGAGGTGGACCATGCTCAGATCTTGGTGGAGGCCTGAGACCAGAGGCCAGAGGGAGCTGCCCCGTGCCCTCATGCATTGCAGATCCTGCCACTTGCATCCCAGATCTGCTCCCCCTGACAACTGGGTCTCTAGCACCGTCTGTGGGGTAACTAATCTTATCAAATGAGAATGAGGAACCTCGGGCGGGGCGGGGGGGGCATCTACTGGGGTGTCTGGGGTGGGAAGCACCTCCAGGTCATTTCCATTCCTGACAGGTGGCATGGCCAGGTGGGAATAGCTCGGGGATGTTCCCAGCAGAGCACCCTGCAGGGTAGCCGGCCTCAGCAGCTCTGTGCCACCTTCTGCTCCCCTCCCAGGACAGTAAACAGTCGCTGAGGGCTTTCTGGATTGCTTCAGGGAAGGCAGAGCTGGTTTTGCCCTTCCCCTTCCTGCCTGGGCCCTGCTGCTGCCCTGGTCTCTGCCTCCCTCCTGTTGCATCTGCCCCCTCCCCCAGCTGTCCCTCTGCAGGGGGTTGGGAGGGTCAGACTTAGGGACACTGGCTCACATGTTCATTTGTGGAAGCCTGCCTTGGGTTGGGTCACCCGCTGAAGCCTTCCTGTGCTGGGGTGTGTGGGGCCTGTTAAGCTCCCTTACCCTGCCTGAGCCTTTCCTAAAGCTGGTCCCTCGTCCATACTAGAACGTGTCCCCCAGGAGACATCTCCCAGGGATGGAGGGGAGGGTTCAAACCATAAAGGACTAAGACCAGGAGAATTGTGTAAACCGTCTTCACTCTTCAGCCTGGCTTTCCACGGGCTTTGGGATGGGACTCCAAACCTGTTACTGCTCCTGTATTTGCTTTTGCCCCATCCCTTCTTCCTGCCTCCTCATCTGACCCTAGTGATCTCATGTTAACACACCTCTGCCCCTCCCTGCTCCGAATTCTCCAGTCCTTCTGTGTCTGACCCTTGGTATGAGCAGGAAAGGTCCAGACCTCCTCCAATGCACCCCCTTTACTGTGAAACTTACTTCCTGGCGTGGAATTTAAGTCTTTCTTTTGTTGATTGAAACCCACGTCCCTTAGTCCCGCCCTTCCCAGAACTAGAACTGTTTCTTGGCATCCACTCTTCTGCATCCTTCAGCCCCCATTTAACTCCCACCCCCTCTGGGCTTTTCCTATACCTTCTTTTTTTTTTTTTTTTTTTCTAGCTTTTCATTTTTCTCATTGGCTCTGGCCCCACTCCAGAAGGACCAAGTCCTTCTTAAATGTGACAGCTAAAATTAGCTTCCGGGAGAAGGCCAAGTGCCGTGGGATGATCGCACCCCGCCTTGTGGGCATGGGTTCCTCCTTTCTGGGTCCTGTGCCAGTGTGGAACAGGAGGAGGATGGGCTCACACCTGCTATGATCTGGGGTCCCCTGGGTCTTTTCCTAGATGTGTGAGGCCAGTGTCCAACTCTCAGAATCCTTGTCTTGTTTTTCCCACCTTCTGAATGAATGGTTTCCCATTCTCATGCTCCAGAACAAGATGGGCTCCTTCTAAGTTGTTATTTTTTCAATTTTTATTTATTTACTTACTGGGTGGGGGGAGAAGGAGAGAGAGAGAATGGGCACACTAGGGCGTGAAGCCACTGCAAACAAACTCTAGATGCATGTGCCACCATGTGCATCTGGCTTAGGTGGGTTCTGGGGAATTGAACCTGGGTCCTTAGGCTTCATAGGCAAATGCCTTAACTACTAAGCCATCTTCTCCAGCCTTTTCTAAAATTTTCTTAACTGGTCTTGGCTTACCTGCTTAGCACTTCCTCTGCACCAGCTGTACCACCACCCTTGAGGCAGCTGGGCTCCCACTCACATCAGTCTTAGCTTAGGAACATAGACATGGTATGGGGGCTGCCCAGGGGCCTGTGTGAGAATAGAAGAGCAGGTCTGACTGTCCCTGGGAGGAATCCTTGCAGCCCCTAGCAACTGTGAATCTGCAATGTGGGCTACGAAATGACAAAAATAAATAAATAAATAAATAAATAAATAAATAAATAAATAACAACCTCAAAAGCTTCATAAAGGTCAGGCGTGGTGGCGCGTGCCTTTAATCCCAGCCCTCTGGAGGCCAAGGTAGGAGGATCACCATGGATTGGAGGCCACACCCTGAGACCACCACATAGTGAATTCGAGGTCAGCCTGGGCTAGAGTGAGACCCTACCTCAAAAAACTAAAAAAAAAAAAAAAAAAACACTTAAAGGTTCACTTCTCCGGGCACGCACTTACCAATGTTGCTGTGTTTCTCCAGTCAGCCATCCTCTGTCTCTGGACACCTTCTCTGCTGTGATGTTCACTACTCAGCAGGTGACTTCCGGGTAACTGTGGCACATGAAGGGGACTGCAGAGCACCTAAAACTGCCTTCAGGTCCCTTGGACCAGTGGAGACCCACAGGGCTGTTACCTACTTCCCACTGGCTAGGGATGGTCCACGTCTCCCAATGCTGAGAGAGCCCTCCCTGCCCTGTGCACACGGAGAACACGCAGCATTGTCTCTGCCACAGCATTGCCCGTCACTGGATGCTGGAAAGAAAGATCAGGAGAGTCGACAGCACCTCCACCGCTAAAGGCTTAAGGGCACGGTGGGAGAGGGGACCTGTGTTAGGATTCACCTTCCTCACTGTGGTGACAAAATACCTGACCAAAGCTGTTGAAAGGATTTAAAGGTTGGTTGGGCTGGAGAGATAGCTTAGCAGTTAAGGTGCATGCCTGCGAAGCCTAAGGACCCAGGTTCAATTCTCCAGGTTCCCACGTAAGCCAGATGCACATGGTGGCACATGCAGCTAGAGTTCGTTTGCAGTGGCTGGAGGGCCCTGGCGTGCCCATTCTCACTGTCTTTCTGTCTCTCTCTCTCTCTTTCCTTCTCTCTTTCTCTGTCTCTAATAAATAAATAATAAAATCTTTAAAAAATGTTTAAAAGAAAAAAGAATTTAAAGGTTGGGCCAGGCATGGTAGCATACGCCTTTGATCCCAGCACTCAGGAGGCAGAGGGAGGGAGAGCATTGTGAGTTCAAGGACAGCCTGAGACTACATAGTGAATGCTAGGTCAGCCTGGGCTAAAGCCTATGGTTGTAAATCCTGCTCTTGTCTGGCTAAAAGCATATATTTTTCTCACCAAACTGCTCTGAAAGCACTACACTTAATGTTCATGTTCCTATATTAATGCTACTCTCTCTTTTGGTTAGAGAAGTTTCTCTTTTTAGATGGCGGTGACCACTGGGATGACCCAAAAGGCAACATAGTGCTGAGAAGAAGGGACAGAGGAGTGTCCATCACTGAAACATCTCTATCTCACCCTCCAATGCTCAGGGTCCATTGTGGAAGAGGGGGCGGAAAGAATGTAAGAGCCAAAGGAAGGGTACGACTCCTTACAATGCAACTGTCCAGACAGAAGTTGGCCTCGATGCACACGACCTCACAGTGCTTAGCAATACCTTCACAAGACCCTCATAATAGGAGAAAAAGATGATGACATCAAAAATAAAGGAGAGACTAATGGAGAGAGGGAGGGGATATGATAGAGAGCGGAGCTGTGAAGGGGAAAGGGGGAGGGGAGGGAATTAACATGGTTTATTGTCTGTAAGGATAGAAGTTGTCAATAAAAAATTAAAATAAAAGATGGGAAAGTGATTGGTCTTAAAATAAATAAATAAATAAGAATGGTTGGCTTTGACTCCCAGTTGGAGGGAAGTCCATTATGGCAGGGAAAGTATGGTGGAAGGCGTAAGGCCACTGGTCGCATCGCGTCCACAGTCAATGCTGGTGCTCAGCTCTGCATCTCCTTTCTATTCATTACAAGAGATCCCAGCTCTTGGAAACACCCCCCGAGGTGGGGGGTGCCACCCACAATCAGGGTGGGAGTCTTCACTCTTCAGGAAAGCCTCTCTGGAAACACCCGCCCTCACACCTGCACCCAGAGGTGTGCCTCCCACATGATCCTAAATCCAGGTGAGCTGACCGTGGACAGAGAAACACCATCACAAGCCTGGAGACACAGGCCAGGGTGAAGGAAGAGGGAACACACACGGGGACCTTCTGCCTGCCCTCTGACGGATGCCAGTGTCGGAGCCACCTTCTCTCTTCAGCCACCTGTCTCCAAAGCAGACCTTGGTAGTGAAAAGAAAACTCTGATATGACTACAGCCAGGGGGAAATTGGGGTAACCCTTGGCTACATCCCACACCAGCTATGGGATCCCCAGTCATCTGCCTCCCAGTGTGCACACTCAGTCGGCCAATGGCAGTCTCAAGTTCCTTCCTGGAGCAGTGCACGCCTGTCCCTGTTTGGTACCTGTAGGTATTGTCCCTCTGGCTGCATTCCCAGACTCCCCGTGATGGAGTTCCCTCTCCCTTGTGGGTGTAAAGCATCTGAAGAAGCAGAAAGGGCCGGTCTCCCTCTCTGCCTACCTGGGGTGGCTGAGTCTCCTGTGTGGTCTCAGCTTTTTCCCTAAGGTCCAACGAGCCATGTGCTAGCTCTCAGGCTCATATTCCCACCCTCCACCCCCATTCTCTCTCTCTCTTTCTCCATATTACTCTCATGCTTATTACTCTCTCAATCTCTCTCTCCTTTCTTTTCATCCCTCCCTCCCCAAGTTTACTAATTTCTTGAGTGTGTGTGTGTGTGTGTGTGTGTGTGTGTGTGCCCATTCTTATGGAGGCCAGAGGACAACTTTGGGTGTCATTCTGCAGGAGATTTTTGGTTTTGTTTTTAATTTGAGAGAAAGAGAGAGAGAGAGAGAGAGAGAGAGACAATGGGCATGCCAGGGCCTCTCAGCTGCTGTGAACAAATGCCAAATGTGTGCGCCCCCTTGTGCACATGTGCAACATTGCATGCTTATGTCACTTTTTTTTTTTTTTTTTTTTTTTGTCTGGCTAAATGGGGGACCTGGAGATTCGAATGGGTGTTCTTAGGCTGCTCAGGCAGGTGCCTTAACTGCTAAGCCATCTCTCCAGGCCAGGAGTTTGTTTTTTTAAGACAGGACCTCTCCTTTGCCTGGGCTTCACCAATTAGAATAGACTGGCTGGCCAGCACACTCCAGGGATTTACCCAGCCCCCACCCCAGTGCTGGGATTATAAATGAATGTCACCACTCTGGTTTTTGTTGTTATTATTGTTTGTTTGTTGAAACGCAGCTTCTGAAGACTACACCTGGGTCCTTATACTTGTAGGCAAAACTTATACTGACTGAGCCGTCTCCCCAACCCTGAGGTTGCTAATCTCTAAATGACCTCATGATCCCCTGGCTCTTGGCTCCTGCCACATCTGTGGCACCTGTTTGCTGTTATTCATGCCCTTCCTGCTGCCTCACATGGCAACTGTTCTATTTCTTCTTTGGGTGTCCTGTACACTTGACAGCACCCTGAGGGGAAGAAAGGAGTAAGGAGATGGAAGAAGGAGGGGAGGATGTAATGATGTTAAGGTAGAGCATATGAAAACTAGAAATTAAAACCATATGGGCTGGGATGTATCTCAGTTGGTAGAGGGCCTGTCTAGCAATGCACAAAGCCTAGAATTTGATCCCAGCATCACGCAAACTCGGTGTGGTGGTGCATGCCTCTAATCCCAGCACTCTGGAGGTGAAGCAGGAAGATCAGGACACGCAGGCCTCCCTTGGCTATAGAGTGAGTTTGAGGCCAGCCTGGGCTACATGAAATCCTGTCTCAAAATGGCCCTGCATGAATGAATGGCAGCTTCACCCTGGCTTGTCTATGTCCTCCCCGTGACACCCGAGGACAAGCTCTCCCAGCTGCCCTCCTGGGTTGGATCTGAGGCAGATGGTTAAGCAAGCTGAGTGGAGCCTCCAGTTCATGCGACAGTAGTTCAGGAACCTCCTGCAGCAGAGGCATATGTAGCCCATCCCTCTTCCCAGCCCCACATCGGGGAAGCTCACAGGCCAGGCCCTGCTTTGGTGCAGGCTGGCTTTGCAGCACCCCACAAATCATCCCAGGGAGGCAGCCAGCCTCTCAACCAGCTGAGCACACTGCCAGGCTGCTGGCTATGCCATTTATCCTGGCTCGCAGAGCCCCAGACACACTGGCAGAGGAGAGTTCTCTGTACGCGGAGGAACAGCTCAGAGGCGAGGTAGGAAGCAAAGTCAGAAACCATAAATAAGCCTGCTGGCCTCACGCTGGGTGAACAAGCTGGCCCTGGGGATCTGCGCTCTGCTTGCTAGGAGGTGATTAAATTCTACACCAGCACAGTCACTTCCCCTGGAAAGGCAGGACAAGCACTCTAGGGCTTCCTGGGAAGGATGTGATCATACAGTTTTAGAAAAGATTAGTGCGAGCCGGGGTGGTGGTGCACGCCTTTAATCCCAGCACTTGGGAAGCAGAGGTAGGAGGATCACCATGAGTTCAAGGCCACCCTGATAATACACAGTGAATTCCAGGTCAGCCTTAGCTAGAGCGAGACCCTACCTAGGAAAAACAAAACAAAACAAAACAAAACAAAAAGCATCAGAATGTTCCAATTGCAAAAACCTTCCAGCTGGCATGGTGGCACGTGAGGACCACCTGAGGTGACATTTTTATATTTTAGTTTTTATTTATTGAAGAGACAGAAAGAGGCAGAGAGAGAGAGAGAATGAATTGATACACCAAGGCCTCCTGCAAACAAACACCAGATGCATGCACCACCTTGTGTATCAGGTTTACGTAGGTACTGGGGAATTGAACTTGAGTCCTTAGGCTTCACAGGCAAGTGCCTTAATGGCTAAGCTATCTCTCCAGCCCATGTAGTGACGTTTTGAAATCAGACAGGTCCCCTCCTGCTTGCAGCCGCTAAGTCAGGAGGCTCAGCAGCCCGGTGTGCCTTGGTTTACCCGCCCTAAGCTCTGCTGCCTGTAGTTCTGAGAGCAGAGCCGGGCTTCCTTCACCAGAATCAAGTGGTACCACTCTCTCTTCCCAGTGCAGAAAAGAAATCACATAAATGACCAGAATAGTCTGTGTAATGTCTCCGTCACCCCACCCTGGTAAATTCCCTACTCTCTTTGCACCTGCTCCTCCTTGCATGCCTGTCATTGGTGAGAAACCAAAACAGCCTAAACCCTCAGATACCATTGATCACGTCTGCTCTGACGCCTGTTTCTTTTTTCTTTCTTTTTTCCTCTCCTTTGTTAGCTCACATGCCTGGGCCTTGTCATTTTATTTCTAGCACACATTTAATTAAAGACTAGATTTCCCGGCAACAGAAAGCTTTGGTGAACTAAATCGGCAATCCCTTCCAGTGATTTCTAGGACAAAGCAGACTCCATGCAAATAAGCATCTTCTGAGGAGCCTTGGCTTCCTGTCATGTGACCCCCCACTAGTGGTCGAGACCACACATCCCAAAGGCAGCCTGTCCCTGGATAAGTGAAGGTCAGTCCTACTGCCCATCAGGCTGGTGGCCTTGAGTAAGCAAGTCAACTCTTCCGAGCTGCCTCCTGTGGGTGATATGTAGTGCCAAGCAGATGTGACTGTCACCAAGACTAAGTCAGTCTGTGGGAGATGCCACTTTGGACAGCAGCTCTTGGAAGCTTCACTGAGCACATTGGAGGGCTCTGTAGGAGTGAGGGGAAACACTGAGTCTCTTTAGAGAGAGTGTGTGAGTCAGGGGAACCGTCCTTCCGTTCTCTGAGTATCACTCAATAGCCGAGGAATCGCTCTCAATGAAAACATCCAGACAATATGGCACAGGATGGAGCTGGAAAGTCACTACGACTCTGCAGGATTGTCCCTCCCCACCCTGCACTTGTCCTACCAGATAGACGTATTTTCTCAATGCCTTTCACATTTGAACTTGGCTCTGAGAGCACACAGGTAACTAAGGCATGCCTTGATCTTGAGGGACTGACAGTCTGATGGGACATCCAGGCAAGAAAATTCAGCATCGATACAAGGGGCTTCTGGAAGGGAGAGATGAGGAGGAGGAATGCAGACTCCACAATATTACCTTTTTTTAAAAAACTATTTTATTTAATTTTAGAGTGAGGGGAGAGAATTGGCACTCCAGGGCCTCAGCCACTGCAATTGAACTCCAGGCACTTGCGCCACCTAGTGGGCACATGCGACATTGCACTTGTCTCATCTTTGTATATCTGGTTTACATGGGATCTGGAGAGTCGAACATAGGTCTTTAGGCTTTGCAGGCAAGCGCCTCCAGCATTACTCATGGGGAAGGTGGCAGAGGGATTGTGATACCAGATGAGGAGCTGGGCAGGGGGCTCTTAAGGTGTGGTCCTTGGATCTGCTGCAGCCAAACTACCTCCACTTAGATTCTTGTTAGAAATGAGAACTCAGGGGAAGGGGATTGAGCTTATTTCATAGTCGTAACCTGGAATGCACAAAGCCCTATGTTGGAGCTCCAGCACCTCATAAGCAGGCATTGAGGGTGGGTGAATGCCTGTAATCCCAGCAATT
Organism: Orientallactaga sibirica; assembly: GCA_036365145.1. Taxonomy (NCBI): domain Eukaryota; kingdom Metazoa; phylum Chordata; class Mammalia; order Rodentia; family Dipodidae; genus Orientallactaga; species Orientallactaga sibirica. Next base: position 9,288,532 of record JAEOAD010000006.1, on the reverse strand, counting down.
GGGAGGTGGAGGTAGGAGGAGCAGGGTCATCCATGGGTATATAGGAAGTCCATCCTGGAAGTACATAAATCCTGAAGAAAGAGAAGAAAAGATGAGGGGAGGGGAAAGGAGGGAAAAGAGAGGGAGGAAAGGAATGAAGAAGAAAGAAGAGGACAGGAGAGCAGAAGAGAAAAAGAAAACAAAAGAAGAAAGAAGGGAGGGAGGAAAAATAAATATTTTTAAAAAAGAAAAGAAAAAGAGGGCTGGAGAGATGGCTTAGCAGTTAAGGCGCTTGCCTGCGAAGCCTAATAACTCATGTTCAAATCTCCAGGTCCCTCATAAGCCAGATGCACAGTGATACAAGCACTCAGTATTGCACACGCGCACTGGGGGCACATGAGTCTGAAGTTCGTTTGCAGTGGCTGAAGGCCCTGTAGCACCCATTTTCTCTCTCTCTCTCCCCTTTTCTCTTCCCCGTCCTGCCTCAAATAAATAATTTAAAAAAAAAAAAAAAGAAAGAAAGAAAAGAAAAGTGATCTCTAGCCTACCCAGAACTGTAAGTGTGGATCTCTGAGACAGAGGGAACAGCAATCCCCCCCCGCCAGGTGGGCAGGCTCTCAGGGCATGCTCGTGTACCTTGAAGCAGGAGCGCCACAATCCCAGGAAAACTAAACCCCTTTAAAGCCATTCTGTGAGATGCCCTGTCCTCCCTCCTGAAAGCCAGAACGGACCTGGGTGAAGAAGAGCTTCCCCAGGAGAGGATGGCTTGGACTCTCAGCTTAGCCCTGGGGTCGGCTGAGCTGGAGTGTGAAAGGCATAAGCTGGCCATTGGGGTGAATGGATGGGGAGTCGCTTTAGCTGTTTCTCCTGCGGTCCTGACCTTTTGCTGGGAGCTATGTGTCAGCCCCTTCCCTTTGCTTAAGGAAAGTGTCACAGCAAAGTGCCTCAGGGATCCCCTGGGGGATGTGACAAAGTGCACACCATCCATAATGAATGAACCCATTTCCTCTGCAAATCTGGTGGGCGTTGGGAAAGATCAGCCCTGGTAATGGAGCCAAAGTGAGGCTCATTCGCTGGCAAGATTATTAGGAAGTGAGAGTCCCTGGGTGCAGCTCTGTCTCATGGGAACAGATCAGGGGCTTCAGGATGGGGTCTCCGAGGTGAAGCATGCATTACATGTATGCGTGCCTGAGTACATTTAAATATTTTATTTATTTATTTGAGAGAGAAAGAGAAAGAGAGAGAGAGAATGGGCACTCTAGGGTCTACAGCCACTGCAAATGAACTCCAGACATGTGCATCACCCTGTGCATCTGGCTTACATGGGTCCTGGAGAATCAAACCTGGATCCTTAGGCTTCCCAGGCAAGTACTTTAACCACTAAGCCATTTCTCCATCCCCTGAGTACATCTATACATGTGATACATGTGCAGTACAGGCATTTTGAAGAGTTCCGGAGCCTGAGGCGCAAGCCTGACTTGCTTCAGTCATGCATGAGACCTTAGCCTATGAGTTGCCTTCTACCCCTGGGACCTGGTTCTAGTCCTGATCACCCCCTGATCACCTTGTGAGTGGACAGCGGGGCATTCTGGTACTTTCCCAATATGGGCCAGAAGTTTCTTCTTGACTCTTCTCACATGTTAAGAACTCAAAAGAGGGACTGGAGAGATGGCTCAGTGGTTAAGGAGCTTGCTTGCAAAGCCTAATGAACCGGGTTTGATTCCTCAGTACTCATGCAAAACCAAATGCACAAAGTGGTACCTGCATCTGGAGCTCATTTTCAGTGGCTAGAGGTCCTGGATCACTCATATTCTCCCTCTCTCTCTCTCTCTCTCTCTCTCTCTCTCTCTCTATTTCTCTCTCTCTCTCTCTCCCTCCCTCCCTCCTCTCTATCTCTCTATGTGAAAATAAATAAATAAATAAATAAATAAATAAATAAATAAATAAATAAATACACAAGAACTCAAAAGCACCACCCACTATATCCACTTTGATCTTCCCAAGGAGCCCACTTGAGTGGAAGAGTTGTCAGGAGAGAAATGTGACAAGACCCGAATGGTCTTCTCACTTGGTCTCCAAAGTCACCTTCCTGTGGGGCCCTCCCAGTAATGACCACTGCCATCATTTGACTGGCCCCAGGAGCACCATGACTTCCTTAAGACTGTTTCCCAATGAAGAATTGAAGAATACTTCTTTTTATGTCTGTGTAGGTTGGGAAAGCTATACAGGGCTCTGCGAGAAGGAAGAGGTAGAAAAAAAAATAAAATATATATATATATATATATTTTTTTTTTTTTCATGTGCAACTGGCCATTCTGGCTCACAAGGCTTTCCTCTTCCTCTGCCCAGTCCCCTACTTTCTGTCTCATGTTTCTGTTGGGTGTCACCTTGCTTCCCAGAACCTAATCCCCCATCTGTACAAAAGCCCCCTTGAGGCAGAAATCCAGGAAAGTGAAACACACGCACATCTTTCAGCCTTCTAGGAACTGCCTCCGACATTCCGGTTGCTGACTGAAAACCTGACTTGTTCAGATATGACTGGAGAGGAATCTTAGAACATCGTCTTTAGGCCAGGGAGATGCCTCGGGGGATAAGAGCACCAGCCTTGCAAAGCATGAGGGAGTGAGATAGCCCGAGACAGCCTGAGCACCTATATACAAACGTGGAGTGGGGCTGGGGAAATGGCTTAGTGGTTAAGGCATTTGTCCCCAAAGCCTAAGGACCCACATAAGCCAGATGCACAAGGGGGCGCATGTGTCTGGAATGTGTTTGCAGTGGCTGGAGGTCCTGGTATGCCCATTCTTTCTCTCTGCCTCTTTCTCTCTCTCTCATAAATCAATCAATCAATAAATAAATTTTAAAACATGGAGTAGCAACACATGCCTATAACCCTAGTCTAGTGAGGAGGAGGAACAACAGAATCACTGGGGTGCTCTGGTCAGCCAGTCTGACTGAAAAAAAAAAAAAAAAAAACAGAAGTTATAGGTTCAGAAAGAAACGTGGTTCTCAAGGGAACAAGTGGAAGAGAGGTAGAGTGTGATACCTGTACACACGTATACATTGTACATCCACAGATCACACACACCAACATATTACACATACTACACAAACACCCCACCACCCCATGTAGAACATTGCCTCTCCTTTATTTTTTTTATTTATTGTTTGAGGCAAGCCCAACAGGCTGCCTTTTCTTTCTTTCTTTCTTTTTTTTCTTTCATGCAAGAGAGAGAGAATTGACACACTAGGGCCTCCAGCCACTGAAGTCGAACTCCAGACGCAAGTCTTACCTTGTGTGCATGTGAGACATTGCATGCTTGTGTCACCGTGTGTCTGGCTTATGTGGGATCTGGAGAGTTGAACAAGGGTCCTTAGGCTTCGCAGGAAAGCACCTTCACCACTAAGCCATCTCTCCAGCCTTCCCCCTTTTTTTTCCAGTTTTTCGAGGTAGGGTCTCACTCTAGCCCAGGCTGACCTGGAATTCACTCTGTATTGTCAGGGTGGCCTCAAACTCATGGCAATCCTCCTACCTCTGCCTCCCGAGTGCTGGGATTAAAGGCGTGTGCCACCACGCCCGGCCTTTCCCCACCCCCCCTTTTTGAGACAGGGTCTCATGTAGCCTTGAACTCACTATGTAGCCAAAGATAACCTTGAATTTATGATGCTTCTGCCTCTAACTCCCTAGTGCTTAGACTAAATGCATATACCACCACACACTCTATTATTTCAGCATTGGGGGTTGAACCCAGGACCTCGCGCATACTAGGCAAGCACTCTACCAACTGAGCCACATCACCAGCCAAGGTATTGTGAAATGTGCAAGGTATTGTCATGAAAGTGAGGTCCTTTCATGCACCAGTACCTCCAAACACAACTCAGCAATCCCAGATAAATATAACTGATGTCCCCCACCCTGGAAATGTGCCCAGCCCCTGCCTGGGCTCCAGATGGCCAGGCTGCTGCATCCCTCTGACACTGGCCTCATTTTGGACTCATGCCGAGAGATGTATCTGGTCCTGCCTCCTCCCTCCCTCCCTCCCTCCTTCCCTTCCTCTCTCCCTCTTTCCCTCCCTCCCTTCCTCCCTCCCAATCTCCCCCCTATGTGGACATGGAGCTGGTTCTCCATCCTGGATTCACAGTATCTCTATCAATAGAAAGCCACTGCCTCATGGGTGAACTAGAAAGAAGATGATGGCGCACTGCAAGTTTCCAGAAAGACTTGTGAGACTACGTTGCCACCAGTGTGTGGTGACTGACTGACTGACTTACAAGGTCCCAGCCATTTATTGGAGGCCAGGCTCCAAGGAGTTGGATCCTGGAGCTCAGCATCCTGCTGTCCCATCCTGGTTTCCAGACTAGCATGCTGGCCCTCACGGGGGATGCAGTCTTTGCGCTTAATGACTGCCCTCCGTGGCTCCCAGTGCCTGCTTTGGATAAAGCCAGAGGGCTCAGCATGACCCGTGGGCTCATTAGAACCTTGCCTCTGTCTGGTGTCTGGTTCACTCCTGGTCAGATCCATTCCTGTGCCTTCTGTTGCACCCCACTGAGCTCTGATCGGCTCTATGAAAGGTAGCTTTGGGGCTGGAGAGATGGCTCAGTGAATAAGGTGCTTGCCTACAAAGCCAAAGAATCCAGGTTCGATTCCCCAGGACCCACATAAAGCCAGATGCACAAGGAGGAACTTGCACCTGGAGTTTGCAGTGGCTGGAGGCCCTGGGGTGCCCATTCTCTCTTCCTACTTCTTTCTTTCTTTCTTTCTTTCTTTCTTTCTTTCTCTCTCTCTCTCTCTCTCTCTCTCTATCTTCTCTTCTTTCTTTTTCTTTTTTCTTTCTTTTTCCTTTCTTTCTTTTTTCTTTCTTTTTTTCTTCTTTCTTTCTTTCTCTGACTCTCTCAAATAAATCAATAAAATAGTTTAAAAAGAGGCAGCTCTAACGTGTCATTTTCTTGAGGAGTCCTCCCTGAGTGTCTCCCCAGAGGGTCCTCCTTGCTCTCCATATTCCCCTAGTACCTTCTATTGCCCCCAAGGGGCATCTCATGTAATGATTTGTCTGTGTGCTGTCTTCCCATAGTGAACAGTGGGTCTCCCAGAGGGACAGGGCCACTTCTAGCATGCGTTTGTCTCCACAATCACATGGAGGGGACACATGGAAGATGAGAAATGAGCAGGGAACCAGGTGAGACCCCATGGAAGCCTGACCAGAAGAGCCCATGGAGCTGGGGAGACAAGGAGTCCCCGAGAACCCGGCTGTCTTCTTCCCTGAGTAGAATCTGCTCCTTCAACACCCGAATGCGTTTCCCTCATTCTCCTCATGCTGAAACTGCAGGGGAAGGGGAGCACGTGAAAGGACCCTGATGCCTTTGCCCAAAGGGACAGTACCCGATCCTTCCTTGGCTCCTGTGGAATGTGCAAGTCTAGGGTAGGTGGGTGGGGGCAGTGGCCCAGTGGAATACATGCAAGCATGAGGACCTGAGTTTGAATCCCCAGAACTCATATAAAAGCCAGGTCTGGCAGCGTGTACCTGTGAACCCAGTGCAGGGGAGACAAGACTGGAGGATCTCTTGGAGCTGAGTCAGTGAGCTTCAGGCTCAGATTGAGGCCTTTTTTTTTTTTTCTCCAAAACTAAGGAGATGAGGGCCTGGAGAGATGGCTAAGTGGTTACAGCACTTGCCTGCAAAGCCTAACAACCCAGGTTTGATTCCCCAGCACGTACACATGGTGGAACATGTACCTGGAGTTTGTTTGCAGTGACTAGAGGCCCTGGCATGCCTATTCTCTCTGTGTGTGTGTGCTTATAAATAAATAAATAATAACAAAATAAAGAGATGAGTCATTGAGGAAAACAGTGGACATTGACTTCTGATCTCCATATGCATGTGCATGCATACACATGTCCACCCACCCATACAATGTGCACCGGCACCCCCCCATACACACAAACATGCATGCACACACACATACACATGTCCCATCCCACCCCAACAAAGAAAAAAACAAACAGGTAGATCTTGTTTGACAGCCAGCAAGAGACCATAATGATGGAATTGTCGTGCTTTGGGACCCTTCATCCTCTTGGATCTTGGGGGACCAGGCCCCCCCTTGGGGAACAAGTCCTCAGAGCCATCACCATCACCAGGTGCAAAAGAAGCAGCTGCCATCTATCTGCGCCAGTGATGAGAGACCGGGTTGGTTCTGAGCCGTCTCTCCATCGGTCTCCCCCTTGGCACAAATGCTTGTCACCAGGTTGAGTTTGGCACAGACTCTGGAATGGAGACACAACCACGGAAGGGATTGTCAGTCAGTCCTTCGGAAAAAGTCCACATGGCTCATGTTACCATAACAAAACATGGCCCACAGAGTGATTTGGAAGCCAGGATTTCCGGTCCCCCATCTTTAATGTAAGGTAGAAGTAAGGCCAGTGTGGTGCGGACCCTCTCCCCATCAGGCATCCCGAGCCTTCTCACTGAGTGTTCACATGGTAGAGGGCCTGGTGGTGCCCTTCTGCTTACAGGGGAGCTCATCCGGTGATTGAAGACTCTACCCTCATTCCCTCATCTAAACTGCACTCCCCCAAGGCCCTGTGTCAAGCGCTATCATGCTGGGGGTAAGGAGTTCAGTCTCTGACTTGGAGAAGGAGCTACTCAATTCAGTTCTCAGAAGGAACAAGCGGGAGAGCATTAGCCTGAATTTGCCAAGAGGCAGAATCATAAAGCAACCCCCTGGTAATTGGGCATAGTGTTCCATATCTTGCAAACAGGGACATGGTTGATGGCTGTTTGGGAGGTGCACTGACATCCATAGTATGTATCCGTAGAACCTAGTGCCCTAGGGGAGCCTGAGGTCAAACCACTTCCCATATTGCTTTGACCACTGTTAACACGGCCCCCGCGTCCGTTCCATCTCCTTCTATGAACATGTGCGTGTGGACGGTGGTCTGTTGATTTCCTCAGCTCAGTGCCCCCCTGTTGGGAACTTTCATTTTCTCAGAGCAGCAGCCCCAGCTCCAACTCTCCTGGAAGGGAGAACTCAGGAAAAAAGGGAGCGGAGGAGGTCACTGTCTTTTAACTTACGAGATGGTGAGGGGAAAGGGGACCCCAAAGTAGTCTCCTAAGCATGACCTCACAAGCTGATCCTCCAACTAGGCTCGCTCTTGAAATCAGACATCAACCCATAAAAGCACAGCACAGATTCTAAGGGAACTTCTGTCTACCAAATGTGTGAACGGCTTCTCTTTGACTTTTAAATTGAAGTGTGTTATGCATACCTCAACACAGCACAGCTTGTGTTTTAAAAGTCCACACAATACCACCTATATAAAGCACACATCTTGTGTTTCTTTTGACTTATTTTTGTACAATTTTGTACAATTAATTTTGTACAATTAAACTTCATTTTTTCTTTTGACAAGTTAATACATATATATATATATATATATTGTTGCAGACAGCTTCAGGTTCGCTGAGATGAACTTCCAGACCAGGCACAGTTATGGAGGAAGGGATATTATTTATTGAAGCTTACAGATCCAGAGGAAGTTCCATAATGGCAGAAGAAGCTGGCCTTTCTTCACAGGACCAGGCAAGAGAGCAAAGCCAACCAGCCACCACAGCACACAGAGTAAAACTACTGCCCAAAAGGTCACACAGCACACTTCAGGAACTCCTGCTAGGCACATTTGCATATCTTTACAATGGAATCTCAAACCATCACCACACCTTAAGACCGGGCCCCCAGTGACCTTGCCTCTAGCAAGGTGATTGCAGATACAAACTATAACTAATAAAACATTGAATATATTGGGGGACATATATTCAAACTACCACATATATATATATATATATATAATTTATTTCAATCATGTTCACTGCATTACCCTCCCATATCCCCACCTCACTCCTACTAAACCCCTTCTTTTCAACTAGTCCCCTTGCTAATTCCATGCCTCTGTGTGTGTGTGTGTGTGTGTGTGTGTGTGTGTGTGTGTGTGTGCGTGCATGTGTGCACAAATTTAATTAGGGTTGCTTGCATAAGCATGGGTGGGGAGTTATTAACTGGAATGTGAGCAACTTACCCATGGCTACACCACTGAAGAAGATGACTCCTCCTTCCCCCAGCAGCCATTAGCTGCTAATAGATCCTCTGGGAGGGATGGAGTTTCCTGAGCCTTTCCTAACGCCATGATGGAATGTTGAAGGGCCCAATCTTGTCCAGCTCCTACAGCAGCTGGAAGTTCCTGTCGTAGTCACAAGACAGTGTTTCATAGCACTCCTCCCCATCTTCTGACCCTTTCGGTCAGAGTGCTCCAAGAGCTTTGCAGGGTTCACACAAGCCTTAAACGTACAGCTTGGGGAACTCTGAGCTATCCGCGTGCATGCACACTTGCATGGCCATGCCTCCTTCAAGATACAGGGTGGAGTCCACACCTGCTAAGATAAACCTGGTCAAATGTCAGTGGTTGGGAGAGTCATGGGCTCAAGGGGGAACCCATTACTTTTATTTTGCTAAATGGACAGGATGTCAATCTGCCTTCTAAATGTGCATGTCCATAGACTCACCGAAGTTTCTTTGTGCAATGGGTAGAAGTTACTGTAGAGACATGCATCTGGCCAAAGTGCTGAGAATAAGTGACCACTGTGTGTCTGGTTCTAAAAAAGACAGCTATATTGCCCTGCTCCCATGATAGCCTGGACAAAAGAGAACCTCTCTGAAGGGCTCAGACCAAAGTCCTTGCAGGCCTCCCCATCTCTTCCCCAGAGGATGTGGAGGCGTGCTGTCTACTGGATATGACGTGGCTATTATATACATGAGCTCATGGCAGCTGTGGTGTCCTGCAAAAGTTGAGCCCTTTAACATCCCATCATGTGTGGGAGCTGGGGTCATAAGATCCCATTCCTCCCAGAAGATCTATTGGCAACTAAAGGTTGCTGGGGTAGGTGGAGGGGTGGGTATGTTCTTCAGCGGTATAGAAGATAAAAGAAGATGACTTGGGGAAAGGAAGAAGTAGCTTATTGGGAGCAAAAGGGATAAGAGAGGGCATTGGGGGAATATGTTATGATCACAATATAATCAGAATACATTATATGCATTTATAAAATCATCAAAAGCAAAACTTTTTTAAAAAATCCTTCCCTGTGGGCTGAAGAGATGTTTTAGCGGTTAAGGCACTTGCCTGCGAAGACTAAGAACACATGTTCGAATCTCCAGGTCCCATGTAGCCAGACACACAGTGACGCAAGTGTGCAATATTGCACATGCGCACAAGGGGAAGTACATGTCTGGAGTTCGTTCACAGTGGCTGAAAGGTCCTGACATGCCCATTCTCTCTCTCCCATTCTCCCTCTCTCCCTCTCTCTCTCCCTCCCTCTTTCTCCCTGTCTCTTTCTCTCTCAAAAGTAAAATAAAATAAAATAAAATAAAATAAAATAAAATAAAATAAAATAAAATTAAATTCTTCCTTTAGGTTGATCATACAATGTAGGCCTGGCCAATCAGAATGTCTCCTGAATTGATCACATGATATATGCTCAACCAATCACCCATAAGGATTTTTTAAAGTTGAGCTTTCCAGATGAATGTGTGTTCAGAGGTGGTGGTTACTGCTCAAGTCCTCGCCAACCTCACAGCCCTCTGCCTACAATGTGAAGGAGACAATGAGCGACCTGAGAGCTCCTGTAGCTGGGAAGAGCGTCTGGGTAGTACCGGGAGAGAGAGAACAAGACAGAACTGTGACAGCCTGTCTTCAGCTCCAGATATTCCTAAGACCAGGGTCTCTGACAACCCTCTGAGTTAGTTTCCTCTTCGGTAACAGAACACCTGACAGGAACAGCTTACAGGTGGAAGGGGGTGTTGTGGTTCTCGGTTTCAGAGGGATTTCGGTCATCATGCCATGGCGGCTGGGGTGGGACCATGGGAGGCGTGGGTGCTGCTTCTCCTATTGTGACTGGTCAGGAAGCAGAAAACAGGTCTAGAAACGCCTCTGGCAGCCAGACCTCACTTCCTGAAGGTTCTACAACCTATGGGGCGGGGGGGGCATTTCAAACCCAAACCATAATACAGAAGGCTTCATTGTTACTTGATTTTATAAGACAATAATCTCTGTTGACCTGTCATTCTATATCAGTCACCTTGAGTTACGTGTCTGTCACCTGTTCCCATAAATCTTTATAGGTCTACCCACCTCTTCCTTGAGTTGCACCTGCTTAACCCTTTTCTTCCCAGCATACCTTCTCTTTCTTTCCTTCCTTCTTTCTTCCTTCCCTCCTTCCTTCCTTCCTTCCCTTCCCTTCCCCTTTCTTTCTTTCTTTCTTTCTTTCTTTCTTTCTTTCTTTCTTTCTTTCCTTCCTTCCTTCCTTCCCTCCCTCCCTCCCTCCCTCCCTCTTTCTTTCTTTCTTTCTTTCTTTCTTTCTTTCTTTCTTTCTTTCTTTCTTTCTTTTCCTTATTTTTTAAAGGTAGAGTTTTGCTCTAGCCCAGGCTGACCTGGAATTCACTATGTAGTCTCAGGGTGGCCCCAAACTCATGGTGATCCTCCTACCTCTGCCTCCCAAGTGCTGGGATTAAAGGCGTGCGCCACCACACCGGGCTCATGTATGCTTTCTATTTGGAAGTCAAGGCCAGGGTGGGCCCCTGCCCCAGTGTGGCCTCTGGGAGTCATACATGTTTTCTGCTTAGGAAGTCAAGGCCAGGGTGGGCCCCTGCCCCGGGGTGGGCTCTGGGGGTCATACATGTTTTCTGCTTGGGAAGTCAAGGCCAGGGTGGGCCCCTGCCCCGGGGTGGGCTCTGGGGGTCATACATGTTTTCTGCTTGGGAAGTCAAGGCCAGGGTGGGCCCCTGCCCCGGGGTGGCCTCTGGGAGTCATACATGTTTTCTGCTTGGGAAGTCAAGGCCAGGGTGGGCCCCTGCCCCGGGATGGGCTCTGGGGGTCATACATGTTTTCTGCTTGGGAAGTCAAGGCCAGGGTGGGCCCCCTGCCCCGGGGTGGGCTCTGGGGTCATACATGTTTTCTGCTTGGGAAGTCAAGGCCAGGGTGGGCCCCTGCCCCGGGGTGGGCTCTGGGTGTCATACATGTTTTCTGCTTGGGAAGTCAAGGCCAGGGTGGGCCCCTGCCCCGGGGTGGGCTCTGGGAGTCATACATGTTTTCTGCTTGGGAAGTCAAGGCCAGGGTGGGCCCCTGCCCCGGGGTGGGCTCTGGGGGTCATACATGTTTTCTGCTTGGGAAGTCAAGGCCAGGGTGGGCCCCTGCCCCGGGTGGGCTCTGGGGGTCATATGTTTTGTTTTCTGCTTAGGAAGTCAAGGCCAGGGTGGGCCCCTGCCCCGGGTGGGCTCTGGGGGTCATACATGTTTTCTGCTTGGGAAGTCAAGGCCAGGGTGGGCCCCTGCCCCGGGACTGGGCTCTGGGGATGTCATACATGTTTTCTGCTTGGGAAGTCAAGGCCAGGGTGGGCCCAGAACTGGCCACCACCAGGTGGCCTCTGGGAGTCATACATGTTTTCTGTCCCATCAGGGAAGTCAAGGCCAGGGCTGGGCCCAGGGAGCCAGAACCCAATGCCCCTCCATGGTGGAGCAGTCTGGGGGGTCACCCCTAAGGAGGACATGTTTTCTGCCCCTTGGTGGAGTCAAGGCCAGGGTGGGCCCCTGCCCCGGGTGGGCTCTGGGGTCATACATGTTTTCTGCTTGGGAAGTCAAGGCCAGGGTGGGCCCTCTGCCCCTTGGTGTGGGCTCTGGGGTCATACATGTTTTCTGCTTGGGAAGTCAAGGCCTTTGGGTGTGGGTGGGCCCCTGCCCCTTGGGGTGGGCTCTGGGGGTCATACATGTTTTCTGTGGGGACCCCTTGGTGGAGGAAGTCAAGGCCAGGGTGGGGACCCCTGCCCTCTTTGGGTGGGGGACTCTGGGGTCATACATGTTTTCTGCTTGGGAAGTCAAGGCCAGGGTGGGCCCCTGCCCCGGGGTGGCCTCTGGGAGTGTGGGACACCAATGGATGGCCTAGTCACCGAGCTGAAGTTTTGCAAAGTCATCGAACAATTTTCCCACATCGCCTTTGAATTTATGCTCCTTGGCTTGGGATGCAATTGACAGGCAGGAGATCTGATAGATTCTCTGTAGGTCATCACTTAGCATGGCCTTTGTTAATGCAAGAGAGAAGCCGGGCTTGGCTTTCACATTGACCAGACTGCAGCCACATTTTATTTTCAGCGACCTGCTGGGAGACGAAAGAAACTGGCTGCCTTGTGCCAGGGAGTGGACTTGCTGATGGCGGGGGGGGTGGAAGGACAGTCTCTTTGGGTGGGGTGTTACAAGGTGGAGTTCACAGTCTCTTTGGAGTTGCGGAACCCCCTGGTGGGTGCGCATCAGAACTCAAAAACAAGGCCACTCACCAGGAATGACAAGTGGGCCACTCCTTGGTGGAGTGAGGACAGCCCAGACCTTAAAGCCCTCCTATGTCCCATCAGGGTGGCTCCTGGCATCACCAACCCCCAGGCAAGCTGAGGGCCTCAGGGGAGCCAGAATCCAATGCAAACTCCTCCATGGAGTGAGATCAGTATCCTTGGAGTGGGTGTGGGGACCCCTGGTGGAAGGAGGACAGAACCCTCAGAGTGGTTTGGGGACCCCTTGGTGGAGAGAGGATAGCATCCTTGGAGTGGGGTGTGGGGACCCCTGGTGGAGGGAGGACAGTCTCTTTGGAGTGGGGTGTGGGGACCCCTTGGTGGAAGGAGGACAGTCTCTTTGGAGTGGGGTGTGGGGACCCCTTGGTGGAGGGAGGACAGTCTCTTTGGAGTGGGGTGTGGGGACCCCCTGGTGGAGAGGACAGTCTCTTTGGAGTGGGGTGGGGGACCCCCTGGTGGAGGGAGGACAGTCTCTTTGGAGTGGGGTGTGGGGACCCCTGGTGGAGGGAGGAGGGAGTGGGGTGGGGGACAGTCTCTTTGGAGTGGGGTGTGGGGACCCCCTGGTGGAGGGAGGACAGTCTCTTTGGAGTGGGGTGTGGGGACCCCTTGGTGGAGGGAGGACAGTCTCTTTGGAGTGGGGTGTGGGGACCCCTCTGGTGGAGGGGAGGACAGTCTCTTTGGAGTGGGGTGTGGGGACCCCTGGTGGAGGGAGGACAGTCTCTTTGGAGTGGGGTGTGGGGACCCCCTGGTGGAGGGAGGACAGTCTCTTTGGAGTGGGGTGTGGGGACCCCCTGGTGGAGGGAGGACAGTCTCTTTGGAGTGGGGTGTGGGGACCCCCTGGTGGAGGGAGGACAGTCTCTTTGGAGTGGGGTGTGGGGACCCCTGGTGGAGGGAGGACAGTCTCTTTGGAGTGGGGTGTGGGGACCCCTGGTGGAGGAGGAGGACAGTCTCTTTGGAGTGGGGTGTGGGGACCCCTGGTGGAGGGAGGACAGTCTCTTTGGAGTGGGGTGGGGGACCCCTGGTGGGGAGGGAGGACAGTCTCTTTGGAGTGGGGTGTGGGGACCCCTGGTGGAGGGAGGACAGTCTCTTTGGAGTGGGGTGTGGGGACCCCTGGTGGAGGAGGAGGACAGTCTCTTTGGGTGGGGTGTGGGGACCCCTGGTGGAGGGAGGAGGACAGTCTCTTTGGGGAGTGGGGTGTGGGGACCCCCTGGTGGAGAGAGGACAGTATCTTTGGAGTGGGGTGTGAGGACCCCTGGTGGAGGAGGACAGTCTCTTTGGGTGGGGTGGGGAGGACAGTCTCTTTGGAGTGGGGTCTTGGGGACCCTTTGGAGTGGGGTGTGGGGACCCCTGGTGGAGGGAGGACAGTCTCTTTGGAGTGGGGTGTGGGGACCCCTGGTGGAGGGAGGACAGTCTCTTTGGAGTGGGTGTGGGGACCCCTGGTGGAGAGGACAGTCTCTTTGGAGTGGGGTGTGGGGACCCCCTTGGTGGAGGGAGGACAGTCTCTTTGGAGTGGGGTGTGGGGACCCCTGGTGGAGGAGGACAGTATCTTTGGAGTGGGTGGGGACCCCTGGTGGAGGGACCCTTTGGTGGGATGTGAGGACCCCTGGTGGAGGGAGGACAGTCTCTTTGGGGGTGTGTGGACCCCTTGGTGGAGGAGGACAGTCTCTTTGGAGTGGGGGGACCCCTGGTGGAGGGAGGACAGTCTCTTTGGAGTGGGGTGTGGGGACCCCTGGTGGAGGGAGGACAGTCTCTTTGGAGGGTGGGGGGACCCCTGTGGAGGGGACAGTCTCTTTGGAGTGGGGTGGTGGGAGGACAGTATCTTTGGAGCAGGATGTGGGGACCCCCTTGGTGGAGGGGGACAGTCTCTTTGGGTGGGGTGTGGGGACCCCTGGTGGAGGGAGGACAGTCTCTTTGGAGTGGGGTGGGGACCCCCTGGTGGAGGGACAGTCCTTGGTGGGGGGTGGGGACCCCTTGGTGGAGGGAGGACAGTCTCTTTGGAGCGGGATGTGGGGACCCCTTGGTGGAGGGAGGACAGTCTCCTTGGAGTGGGGTGTGGGGACCCTCTTTGGTGGAGGTGGAGAGGACAGTATCTTTGGAGTGGGGTGTGGGGACCCCTTGGTGGAGGGAGGACAGTCTCTTTGGAGTGGGATGTGGGGACCCCTTTGGAGCGAGGTGTGGGGACCCCTGGTGGAGAGGAGGACAGTCTCTTTGGAGTGGGGTGGTGGGGACCCCTGGTGGGGTGTGGGACCTTGGAGGACACAGTCTCTTTGGAGCGGGATGTGGGGACCCCTTGGTGGAGGGAGGACAGCATCCTTGGAGTGGGGTGTGGGGACCCCCTGGTGGAGGGAGGACAGTATCTTTGGAGTGGGGTGTGGGGACCCCTTGGTGGAGGGAGGACAGTCTCTTTGGAGTGGGGTGTGGGGACCCCCTGGTGGAGGGAGGACAGTCTCTTTGGAGTGGGGTGTGGGGACCCCTTGGTGGAGGGAGGACAGCATCCTTGGAGTGGGGTGTGGGGACCCCCTGGTGGAGGGAGGACAGTATCTTTGGAGTGGGGTGTGGGGACCCCTTGGTGGAGGGAGGACAGTCTCTTTGGAGCGGGGTGTGGGGACCCCCTGGTGGAGGGAGGACAGTATCTTTGGAGCGGGGTGTGGGGACCCCTTGGTGGAGGGAGGACAGTCTCTTTGGAGCGGGGTGTGGGGACCCCCTGGTGGAGGGAGGACAGTATCTTTGGAGTGGGGTGTGGGGACCCCTTGGTGGAGGGAGGACAGTCTCTTTGGAGTGGGGTGTGGGGACCCCTTGGTGGAGGGAGGACAGTCTCTTTGGAGCGGGGTGTGGGGACCCCTGGTGGAGGAGGACAGTCTCTTTGGAGTGGGGTGGGGACCCCCTGGTGGAGGGAGGACAGTATCTTTGCAGTGGGGTGTGGGGACCCCGTTGGTGGAGGGAGGACAGTCTCTTTGGAGCGGGATGTGGGGACCCCCTGGTGGAGGGAGGACAGTCTCTTTGGAGTGGGGTGTGGGGACCCCTTGGTGGAGGGAGGACAGTCTCTTTGGAGTGGGGTGTGGGGACCCCTTGGTGGAGGGAGGACAGTCTCTTTGGAGGCGGGATGTGGGGACCCCTGGTGGAGGGTCTCTTTGGAGTGGACAGTCTCTTTGGAGTGGGGTGTGGGGACCCCCTGGTGGAGGGAGGACAGTCTCTTTGGAGCGGGATGTGGGGACCCCCTGGTGGAGGGAGGACAGTATCTTTGCAGTGGGGTGTGGGGACCCCTTGGTGGAGGGAGGACAGTATCTTTGCAGTGGGGTGGTGGAGGGACCCCAGTATCTGGTGGAGGGGACCCCTTGACAGCATCCTTGGAGTGGGATGTGGGGACCCCTTGGTGGAGGGAGGACAGTCTCTTTGGAGGGAACATGGCCTCTTGGCCCCGGCTGGAGTTTTACCCATGCTTGGAGGCATTGCCACGTAGTTCAAACTCTATTAAATCTCCTGCAATGATGTTGGCGCAGCAAACCAGTAAGGAGTCCTGAGGCCACGTAGATAAAGCCACTGTTCTCCCTTCACCGAGCCACTGTAAGCAACATTTAATTAACACTGCAGGAGCATCGAGCAATGCGCACCAAAGGAGGGCTGAGGGCTGTGGATGCATGGTGGCAATCTGTCCATCAGGGTCAGGGGTTTCCCTCAACTCCCGGCCACAGCCTGCACCATCTTCGACCTCCCCTCCCCTCAGGCCGACCCCTGTCTGCCTCCTGGTCCCCATGAATCATCACCAGCGTTTTCAACCTTATCATCCCCGAGACAGAGTCAGATGCCACCAGCTTCAAAGATTCGTGGGTGGCATTGAGCCAATTGCTCTAGTTCTCTGAGCTTCCGTCTACCCATCTGGAAACTAAAATACAGATTCCCCTTCAGAGTTGTTATGAAGGTCAAGTGACTTCCCGCCAGGGGATGCTCGACACTCCCCACTCACCCACCCCTAACACTGGACATCCCTGGCCAGTGTGGCTGAGACTAGCTTTCATGCTGTCTGGCTAATAGGTGCGGCTGTCCTAGCCATATCCTCAAGATGGTCCTTGAAAAGGTGTGTCCAGGGGCTGGGGAAATGTGCTTAAAGTCCTTAGGTTAATGGCCCCTGGTTCGATTCCTCATTACCCAGGTAAAGCCAGATGCACAGTGTGGCGCATGTACCTGGAGTTCATTTGCGGTGGCTGGCACGTCTATTCATTCTCTCTATCTCTCTTTCTCTCTCTCTCCTTATAAATAAATAAAATATATTTTAAGCTGGGCATGGTGGCACATGCCTTTAATCCCAGCACTCGGGAGGCAGAGGTAGGAGGATTGCTGTGAGTTCAAGGCCATCCTGAGACTACATAGTGAATTCCAGGTCAGCCTGGACCAGAGTGAAACCCTCCCTCGAAAAAACAAAAATAAATAAATAAAATATATTTTAAAACAGAAAATTCGCTTTCAAGGCCAGAGAATCAAGGGCAGTGGGAAGCTGCTTTGTTTCTCATATAGTCCCCACTCTCGTGGAAAATAGTAATTCACATTTCCACTTAAAGGTTTCTAAGAAGTGACAGGAAAGGGGCTGGAGATGCAGCTCAGCTGGTCAAATGACTGCCCAGCATACACAAAGCCTTGGGAGTCCCAGCATCCCATAAGATGTATGTGGTATGCACATCTGTAAGACTAGCACTTGGGAAGTCCAGGGAGGAGAACCCGAATTCAAGACCATCTTTGACTACATAAGCAGACCAACCTGGGATATATGAGACTCTGGCTCAAAAAAAAAAAAAAAAAAAAGTGATCGTATACAAAACAAAATCCTGTTCGGGGGCTGGAGAGATGGCTTAGTGGTTATAAGGTGCTTAGCTGTAAAGTCTAAGGACCCATGTAAGCAAGATGCAGAAGGTGAATGCATGTGTCTGGAGTTCATTTGCAGTGGATAGAGGCCTTGGTGTGCCCATTCTCTCTTTCTCTCTGTCTCCTCCTCTTTCTCTCATAAAATAAATAAGAAAATAAAAACAAAAAGAATCCTGTTTTGTCAAATTTAGTAGATTTAAAAAAATTTTTTCTTACAGTGCAAACTTTGTGTGTGTGTATATATACATATATGTATTTCACCCATTGGCATCTTGGAGATGGTCTGGAAAACCTCGGGGTGAATAAATTACAGGCAAAGTCTTGTTTGCTCTCTGTTAACTCACTTCTCAGCAGAAAAAAAAATGGAGGTGATGAGTAATCACCTTACTAGAGGGACAGCAAACGCCGCACCCATGGTCCTGGATCAACGTGAGAGGGCAAGATGCAGGGACAGAACAGCAGGGGATGCCATGGAGGGACACAGGAGCCACAGCAAGAGCTTAGGAAGAAAGCGAACCTCCAACAGCCAGGCAATGAAGCTGGGCCAGGCCAGGGGGAGGCCCCAGCGGTCCTCAGCTCTCCTGGGCCACTTGAAGATTAGCCCAAGCACTGGAGGGTTGAGCAGGCGTGTGGGAGAGGAATGTGTGGCCTTGCAAGGGCTGGGGTGACTTCTGGACACCAGGCAGGTAGAAGAGTCATTGGTTAATCTCTTCACTTCACACTTATTGAAAATCTACAGTGTACCAAGTTTTATCTGCCCCAGAGAATCCATGAGTAAACAGAACAAAGTTGTCGCCTCATGGAGCTGCCATTATCTTAACAACAACAACAAAAAAAAAAAAAAAAAAAAATCAAGGGCTGGAGAGATGGCTTAGTGGTTAAGGCGCTTGCTTACAAAGCATAATGAACTGGGTTCAATTTCCCGAATACCCAGGTAAAGCCAGATGCACAAAGGGGCGCATGCATCTGGAGTTCGTTTGTAGTGGCTGGAGACCCTGCTGAGCCCATTCTCTCTCTATCTGTCTCCCTTCTCTCTCTCTCTCTTTCTCTCTCTCTCTCTGCTTGCAACTAACTAACTAAATAAATAAGCTTAAAACTAAATGAATGCTACAAAAATAAAGCTAGGCTAAGAAGTTGAAAGGGGTGGGTTTCCTTTTAAACAGTGTGATCAGGTGGAGGTGACAAGAGCAGAAAGAGGCAAATATTGCCGACTTAATGACCCCAGTTATCCTTGTATTGTTGTTGTTATCAATGATGTCATTGGTTTTAACCCCCCCTCCCCCACCTCCTTTGAAGCCATTGAGATTTCCTGGAGTGCAGTTCCAAGACCTGCCACTAGGTGGAGGAATGACTCTAACCCCGTGCTGGGGCTGAGAGTTGATGCATGAGGATTGAACCCCAGCATGACAGGATTCCTGAAGTCGGGCTGTGAACTTGTGTGTGATGGGGGGGGCGGGAGGTTGCGGGTCTTCAGCTGTCTGCCACCCAGTGACATGACCCTCTTGGGGGTTGGAGTTTGTGTGGAGAGCTCCAAGGAATTTCCTGGGAAACAGCATGGGGCAGGGGATGGCAAGGTGCTGGCCGCTTGTTTCTCGCAGCAACTCACCTTGGCCTTGGGAGTCAGGCTCTGAAGGGCTGGGCAGATGAGATCTTTCCTCCCCAGTCTCCCATCTCTGGTGCTGGCTCCAGCACCTGAGGGAAGGCCTGCTTCCATGCTACAGCTGCGCTGGGCTCAGGGGACCCTTCCTTCTGCTTGTCCCTGCCCTGCTCTTGCAGATGTGTAGATACTTCACCATCCTGGTCCCCTACCCATGACACCACCCTCCAGGCCGACCCTTTAGTGAATGGTGATAGTATAAGTCATCTGTGGATATAGTCTGTGTTTGCCCTGGTCCTCTCTGACAGTCACCATTTATTTTCTAGAATCACCTGTTTGTCCGCATCACCCATTTTCTATAGTGTTACCTCTATAATTTTCTTTCTTTTTTATTTTATTTTATTTTTTTAATTTGAGAGAGACAGAGAGAGAGAGAGACAGCGAGAGGAAGAGGCAGAGAATGGGTGCACCAGCAGCCTCTCAGCCGCTGTGAACAAACTCCAGGTGTGTGCCCCCTTGTGGGCATGTGTGTCATTGCATGCTTGCACCACTTTTGTCTCTGGCTAAACGTGGGACCTGGAGATTCAAATGGGCATTCTTAGGCTTTGCAGGCAGGCACCTTAATTGCAAAGCCATCTCTCCAGCTCTATAATTTTCTATATTAGAAATATCACTATTTTGTTTTGTTTTTTTTTTCAGGATAGGGTCTCGTTCTAATCCAGGCTGACCTGGAATTCACCATATAGTCCCAGGGTGGCCTTGACTTCACAGTGATCTTCCTACCTCTGCCTCCTGAGTGCTGAGATTAAAGGCAAGCGCCACCACCACCCGGATGAAATATTACTAGTTTATTAACTATGGTACAATTTATCTTAGTCTTAACTTACTTTAAGACATATAGTAAATTAAATGCAAGCTAGTAAAAACACTCACAAGAAGGTTATGAAATGACAAAATGGGAAACGGAGGTCCTGTGTACTCTCAGTGAATGTAATGTGAGAGGAATGAGGAGGGTACACAGTGACAGAGAGAAGGTGTGACGTGAGCCTGACACCCCCCTCCAGTGGGTCCTAGCCTTCTGTGGGTAACCTTTCAATTTTTTAAAAATATTTTATTTTTATTTATTTATTTATTTATTTATTTATTTATTTATTTATTTATTTATTTAGAGAGAGAAGGACAGAGAGAAACAGAGACAGAGAGGAAGAAGCAGAAAGAGAGAATGAATGGGCACACCAGCAGCCTCTCAGCCACTGTGAATGAACTCCAGATGCATGAGCCCCCTTGTGGGCAAGTGTGGCATTGCGCCCTTGCATCACTTTGCACCTGGCTAAATGTGGGACCTGGAGAATCGAATGGGCGTTCTTAAGCTTAGCAGGCAGGCGCCTTAACTGCTAAGCCATCTCTCCAGCCCAAGATTTTATTTTTATTTATTTATTTATTTATTTATTTATTTATTTATTTATTTATTTATTTGAGACAGAGAGAGGAGAGAGAGAGGGAGAGAATGGGCATACCAGGGCTTCTAGCCACTGCAAACAAACTCCAGATGCATGCACCACCATATGCATCTGGCTTACTTGGGACCTGGAGAATCGAACCAGGATCCTTAGGCTTTGCAGGGAGTATTCCCAAGCGAGAGGAAGTCATTGTGGCTCTCTTGCTCTTGACCACTCCCCAGGAGAAGGAAGCAGGAAGCCCTGTAGATGTGTTCCACTGTGACTTGGCCTTTGTGTGGGGAGCACCCCCTTTGGAAAGAGTATAGACGGTTCCCAACCTGGCTTATCCAGGTCCAACACGTGCCTCAGACAAGATGAGCTCACACTGTATGAGTGCTAGTGAGGGGGAAAAAAACCCACGGTGTCCATCGTAGTCCCAAACCGATAGTCCCTATCTGTTGTATGTACCATCTCATTGCTGACACAAAGCAGGCAACCCAAAGCAGTGCATGGGAGGAAAGTCGTTTGTGTTGGCTTACGGTCTCTGAGGGGAAGCTCCACGGTGGCAGGAATGGGAAGAGGGCATATCTGTTGAGCCCTGAGCACAGGAAGTGAAGGAGAAAGAAGGGAGAGCAGAGGCTGGCCCTCACCTCCTCACCAACATCAGGTACGCAGCGGCAGGAGAGGGAGCAAGGTGCTAACGAGGCAGAGTTGGCTTGTGATGGTTAAGTTTGCATCAACTTGATGTGTTTAGGAATTCACAGAGGGTCTCTGAGGTGGCTTCCAGGAAGGATTAACTAAAGGAGGAATCCTTCCCCCAGGGTGAGCCCTTCCCCCAGAGTGGGGGGCCCCTCTCAGAGTGAGGCTTTATCTAAAGAAGCCCTGGGAAGGAAAGTATCCCATCCTCCAAGCTGGTTGCTGGTGCTGCTTGCTGCCTTCCAGCGTGGACTGAAGAGCAGCGTCTCTCCAGGACGCCTCCAGGCCTTCAGTGCCGGGTTGGGACTGCTGAAGCCTCCAGCCTCGTGCACTGAGCAGCTACCGGGTTCCTTGACTCTCAGGCCTGCAACCTGCTATTGCTGGACTGTCGTAAGCTAAGCCAATACATTCCCTTTTAATTCAATTCATTCTATCGGTTCTGTTACTCTAGAGAACCCTTGACTAATACATGGCTATGACACACCTAAGCCCGCCCCCAGAAACACACTTCCTTCAGCAAGTCTCTGCCTCCCAAATTGCCATCAGCTGTGGACCAAGTATTCAGAACACCTGAGTTTATGGGCGGGTAGTGGGGGGGGAAGGAAGCATCCAATTCAAACCACCATAATCCTAATGTTGACTTTTTAAAATTTTATTTATTTATTTATTTATTTATTTATTTATTTATTTATTTATTTGAGAGAGAGAGAACGGGAATGCCAAGGCCTCCAGCCACTGCAAACAAACTCCAGACACATGCACCCCCTTGTGCATCTGGCTTATGTGGGTCCTGGAGGGTCAAACTGGGATCCTTTGGCTTTGTAGGCAAACGCCTTAAGTGCTTAGCCATCTCTCCAGCCCCACAAATGTGGACATTTTAAAAGATCAGAATTCCCAAAGTGTAAAATCCCTGCTAGAGATCTGTAATCCCAGCTACACAGGAGGCTGAGGTGGGAGGATCACGCATGAAAGGCCTGCATGGGCTTCAGGGAGTCCCCAGGGAACTCCTGTATCTGCTGAGCCAGTGTGTCTCAGCACTGAGCTTACAGACATGTACAGCCTCACCAGGCTTTTTATTTGGGTACTGGAGAATTGAAGTCAGGTCCTCACTGTTACCACGGGGCCATGTCCCCAGCACTATTACTATTGAATTTTGTGTGTGTATGTGTGTGTGTGTTTTTCTAGGTAGGGTCTCACTCTGGCCCAGGCTGACCTGGAATTCACTCTGTAGTCTCAGGGTGGCCTCGGACTCACGGCGATCCTCCTACCTCTGCCTCCCAAGTGCTGGGATTAAAGGCGTGCGCCACTGTGCCCTGCTTACTATTGAATTTTTAAAAATTTATTTATTTGCAAGCAGAGACACACAGACAGGAGAGGGGAGAAAAGAGAGAGAGGGTATACCAGGGCCTCTAGCTGCTGCAAACAAACTCCAGATACATGTACCACATTGTGCATCTGGCTTTATGTGGGTCCTGGGGAATCGAACCTGGGTTGTTAGGGTTTGCAGGCAAGCGCCTTAACCTCTGAGCCATCTCTCCAGCCCTGCTTCCTGAATCTTATGAGCCTCTCTCCTTTCTCCAGGAGATACTTCTTTTTGCATACCCACATTGATATGAAGGCCCAAACGCCTTAGGATCTCAGTTCTTTGGACAACTGCACATGGGGTAGTGACCAGTTGCAATTTGGATCGACCTGGTCAGAAGACTTCAGGGTCACTGTGGCCTCTCAAGTGACCACAGATAGAAAGTGTGTGCAGAGACCAGCCCTAGTGCTGGACTTTGTCTACATTTCCTCAAGAGTACAGTGCAGGGCTGGAGGAATGGCTTAGTGGTTAAGGCATTTGCCTGTGAAGCTAAAGGACCCAGGTTCGATTCTCCAGGACCCACATAAGCCAGATGCACAAGGGGCACATGCATCTGGAGTTTGTTTGCAGTGGCTAAAAGCCCTGGCGTGCCCATTCTCTCTCTCTCTCCTCTATCTCTGCTTGCAAATAAATAATTTTAAAAAGACTACAGTGCATAGGTTCCTATGACACCATGACTGCTGGGAGCACACTCAAGTCTTCAGGCTTGCACAACTGTAGGACATGGTTGCCTATGATTGTGTGTGTGTGTGTGTGTGTGTGTGTGTGTGTGTGTGTGTGTGATGTGTGCATGAGTGCAGGGCATGTGCTCTGGTGCATGTGTGGAGGTCAGAGGACATCTTTCCGGGATCAGCCCTCACCTTCCACCTTGTTTAAGGCAGGCTCTCTCCTTCTCATTGTAGCTCACCAGTATATTCTCTAGGAGAGCTTAGCCATGAACTTCCAGAAAATTCTCATTCCCCACCTCCTACCTCACAGACACACAGTGTGACTTCTAGCTTTTCAAAAATAACTTTATTTCTGGGGAACCAAACTCAGGTACTCAGGCTTGCTCAGTGTCACAGTCAGGTTCGCATGGCTGCCATAAATCACCCGACCAAGAGCAGCTTGTGGGGAAAAAAGGTTAATTTTGGCTTACAGACTCGAGGGGGAAGCTCCATGATGGCAGAGGAAAATGATGGCATGAGCAGAGGGTGGACATCACCCCCTGGCCAACATCAGGTGAACAACAGCAGTAGGAGAGTGTGCCAAACACTGGCAAGGGGACACTGGCTATAACACCCATAAACCCTCCCCCAACAATACACCGCCTCCAGGAGGCGTTAATGCCCAAATCTCCATCAGCTGGGGACCTAGCATTCAGAACACCTAAGTTTATGGGGGACGCCTGAATCAAACCACCACACGGGTCAAGCACTTTCTAGAGCCAACCCCTGAGCCCTTTAAATTGGCCTATTACATCATCTGTTTTGTCTGAACATGTTTTGAAAGAAAACCCAACATGTGCAGAGGCACACGGCTTTAATCCCAGCACTCGGCGGCAGAGGTAGGAGGATCACCTTGAGTTCAAGGCCACTCTGAGCTTACATAGAGAATTCCAGGTCAGCCTGGACCAGAAGGAGACCTTACTTAAAAATAAACAAACAAGCAAACAAACAAACAAAAACCCTAAAAACCAGAGATCTCCTTTCAAATCATCAATCAATGTCTTCTAAAGAACTCTGAAAAGTACTTTCTCCCAGAAGTGAATTTTGAATATGTTTTCACCTCGAAGGATTTCAGACTTCACAAGTCTTCCCATGTTGTTGTTGCTGTTTTCCCCTGTCCTTCACCTCCCACCTGGTGACAGAACGGGTGGACACATCTGTCTGTGCCATCCGCCACCACAGTAAGCACACTTGGTTCTTCGGAGGCGGCTGGCATGATCCAGGGACTGAAGCTTTGATTATGGCTAATTATAATCCATGTGAGTATAAAATGCCACATGCGGCCACCATATTGGACACCACCACGCTCTAAAGCAAATGTCTTGTGGGAACCTGCACGCCTGGCGTGCGATCAAGGCTCGGTTTTTGGTGAATATTAGCTCCACTCGTTTCCCCCTCCCCCCCCCGAACTTCTCTCCTCCCATCTGTATTTCCCCTGGGGAATATCTGCTCTTCTGTCCCCCTTCCTCCATTTTCTCTTCTTGGAGCATCCTTCCCTCTTCACGAATCCCAGCCCTCCCCATCCCCCGCCACAGACACATCCTTTGTTGCCCATTGGCACCCACCCTCCACCTCATCGGCCAACTTCTCTGTCTCCATAAATCAGCCCCGATAATTTGCCATCTGCTCCCAGCCCTGGTGCAGAGCAGAGGCGGCCAGGTGGATTCTGGCTGGAGGTAGGACGTACAACCAGGCACATCAGGCAGCCAGGGGGTGCTCCATCACGTCTGAGATTGGCATGGTTTTGCGTGTGGTGCCCGGTGCCAGGAATGGGTGCCAGGCCTAAGCGAACCTCCAATCACAGAGAAGCCCGAGGTCTGGAGGGTGGGGAGCAGCAGCGTGGAGTCCAGCTGCAGGTGCCCAGTGAGCGGCACGTGGATGGAGCAGCTCAGGCCATGGCAGTGAGAAGCCGCTGGGCACTGCCACAGAGCACCGTGTTTCTTTGGCACTTGGGTCCCCATTACTGTCACAGCAGCTGTGTGACCTCATCAGCTACGGGAAAGGGCATCGCTGGGAAACAGTGGTGGATGTTGAAATGCCATCCCGTGCCAGCCTGTGGGGGCCATTTAGGGCCACCAGCCTTCCCCCAAGCACAGCCTCAGCAGCCCTGCTGCAACAAGACACTGCCAACTCCCCAGGGGAGTGGACAGAGCCCATGGGGACAGGACAGGACACACAGCAGGAGGGCACTGTGTTGGGCATCAGTGAGGGGATGCCAGGGTCTTAAGTTCAAAAGAGAACATTCCTGTTAACATGAGTCACGGGGGAATGAGTCCTGCGTGTCCATTCCTTTTGAGACAAATACAGCAGCTTAGGAGCCAAGTCCAAGGTCAGCACAGCCTCTGGTGGCCTTGTTGAAGAGAACTGCAATGGTCCAGTGACTCTCACCTGGGGAGTGTCTAGACATGAAAAGGTATTTCTGCTCATACAGTGATCAAAGGGGAGGGAGGAAGCATTGAGTGGGCAGGGCCTCCTGTGCAGAGTTTGACTCACTCCAGGAAATCACCCCACAAAATGCTGAGAGTTTCCCCTCCCCTGAAATGGACCATGTCCTGTCTGCTGCAGAGGGACATTGAATGGCCTTGGTCATCATTGTTGGCTCAGTGGTCACCCACCCATCTGTGTCTGGGGCGGCTCTCAAGCAGCTGCTCTTGGCTCTGCTGCCCTTATGGGTCATAGCCGGAAACAAACAGCCCCTGGGCCTGGCAGGGCCTACTGATAACTGACAGGACGAGTGTTTGAATACCCAGCACCGCTGTCAGAACTCTGAGATGTCTTACAAGACCTGCCTGGTGGGGTTGAGTGTCAGTACCGGGGAGGAGCGCAAACAACCAGAACCTTCCTTTCTTGTTTTGAAAAAACAAAACAAAACAAAAAACATTTATTTATTTATTTATTTATTTATTTATTTATTTATTTGAGAGAAGAAGAGGTAGAAAGAGAGTATGGGTTGTGTTGGGGCCTCCAACCATTGCAAACGAACTCCAGATGCATGTACCACCTTGTGCATCTGGCATTATGTGGGTACTGGGGAATTGAACCCTGGGTCCTTAGGCTTTGCAGGCAAGTACCTTAACTGCTAAACCTTCTCTCCAGCCCGGAACCTTCCTTCCTTGCCCTGTCTCTTTTCTTCACTCCAGTGTGGGGTGCAGGGTCAGCTTCTCAGACTCAGACATGCTCCACCTTGTGCATCTGGCTTATGTGGGACCTGAAGATTCGAACCAGGGTCCTTAGACTTCACAGGCATGCGCCTTAACTGCTAAGCCAGCTCTTCAGTCCTGGCTGTCCATTTTCATTTTGTTTTGTTCTGTCTATTTTGTTTTGCCTCCAAAAAACACGTTGTCCACCTCAAAGCCTCGCTTCAGACTTTGCTGTGGGAGAAACCAGTGTGGGACAGATTCCAGTGCAGGGTGATCCTCGGTCAGCTAATCACCCTCTGTGGGCATTTCAGCCTTCCCTCCACATGGCAGGCAGATAGATGCAGGCCACGTGTACGTGCACTCTCTCTCTCTCTTTCACCCTCCCCAGTGGTTAAGTTCTGTTGTCAACTTGATCTGTTTAGGAATCCACAAACAATCCTCTTGGGTGGGTCTCTGAGGCTGTTCCCAGGAAGGATTAACTGAAGGAGGAAGTCCTTTCCCCAGAGTGTTGCCTTCCTCCAGAGTGGGCGGCCCTTGGTATAAAGGAAGTTCTGAGAGCAAAGAACCCTTTCCTCCCACTTGGTTGCTATCATTGCTGGCTGGTGACTCTCTTCACTTGTACGAGCATCTCTCCTGTCCGGCTGTCCTTCCTGGGCATTGGAACCAAGTTTCCTCAGCCTTCCAGCATGGAACGAAGACCAGTGTGAACTGAAGAGCAGCATCTCTCCAGGACGCCTCCAGACCTTCAGTGCCAGATGGGGGCTGCTGAGGCATCCAGCCTCGTGGGCTGAGCAGCTACCAGGCTCCTTGACTCTCAGGCATGAAGACTGCTGTTGATGGACTGCTGTGAACAAATCCAATAAATTCCCTGTTTTAAATTTTATTAATTTATTTGAAAGCAGAGAGAGAAAGAGAGAGAGGGAGAGAGAGAGAAGAGAGACAGAGAGAATGGGCACGCCAGGGCCTCCAGCCTCTGCAAATGAACTCCAGATGCATGCGCCACCTTGTGCATCTGGCTTATATGGTTCCTGGGGAATTGAACCTGGGTCCTTTGGCCTCACAGGCAAATGCCTTAACCTCTAAGCCATCTCTTCAGCTTGAATTCTCATTTTAATACAATGCATTCAATCGGTTCTGTTCCACTGGAGAACCCAGACCAATGCTTTGCTCATCCTTAAGTCCTCTCCCTGCCTCCCCAGGTCAGCCTATCAGCCTGAACTCAAGGTTCCCAGGAGCGGGAAGAGGGCACACCTGCTGAACCCCGAGGCCAGGAAGTGAAGGGGAACAGCCCATGGGACAGAGAAGAGTCTTATACAGTTTGTAGGGGAAGGAAGAGGCGGAGATAGGCAATCAAGAGAGGAGGAGTGAGAAAATGAACCCCATCCCCACACACACACTGGTGCTAAGTCACGTGAAAGCTGAGGGAAGAGAAGCGCCGGGCTCACTAACTGAGAATGTGTGCGGTGGTGTGCTCCAGCCAGGGGCAGTGGTCAAGTGCACAGCTGGGGCTCATTAGCTTCAGTAGCTTTGGTTACAGGTCACTGTGAGCAGAGAATGACCAGCCCGGCCTGGTCATCATGGAGGGCCTGGACAGGGATGGGAGAACCAGGTGGACAAGGTCAGGTGGGCAACAGGGTGATGCTGGCTTCTGTGGCAGGTGTGGAGTTCTCACATCGTTCAAAAACCCACAAGCTGGGCGTGGGGTGGCTGGACAGATAGATGGCTTAGTGATTAAGGCGCCTGCCTGTGAAACATAAAGTCCCAGGTTCAAATCCCCAGGACCCATGTAAGCCAGATGCGCAAGGTGCCGCATACGTCTGGAGTTCATTTGTAGCGGCTGGAGGCCCTGGTGCACCCCATCTGTAAGCCTGAAATAAACCCTTTCCTCCCATAAACTGCTTCCGGTCATGTGTTTTGTCCCAGCAACGAGAAGGTAATTGCTACAGTCTTGAATCTGTCATCCTACCTCCTTTTTCCTGCCCCCTGAGATCAATTCCTCCCAAGAAACTCTTCCCAGGAGGGCTAGGGCTTTGCCTCATGTTCTGCATACCGTGGTCCAAAACTGTGGAAGAAAATTGGACCCACATACAGAAACCCTGTACAGAGTCTGCTGCCACCTCCTTTGCAGCAATCAGACCTAGGGCTCAGCCTTCTCCACCAGAAGTTGGAGATGACACACTGGCCTGGGCCTCGGTGGTGGTGCAAATGCAGACACACCACCCTCACTATGTCCTGTGTGAACAGAGGCCCCTGGGGTCCCGCAGCACACAGGCCAGCACACACCTCAGGATGCAGAGAGTCGGCAGGTGTCTCTAGCATGTGTACATGGTAAGAGGACCCTGTAGTTTATCTCTCTCCTGAAAACAGGGGTCTGTCATCTTTATCCTTGTCAGACCGAGAGCTTGAAGGACAATGTCTCCTTATCTGAGGACAAACTGGGCAGGGCTGTGCCTCCCCCATCAGGCTGGGTGCAGAGAGCAGAGTCCACCAGCAGAGTGGTGCTGGCAGCTTGCTGAGGCCAAGGGCTGCGTCCTGGGTCAGACTGGAGCTCCCTGAGGATGGTCAGCCTGGACCCTCCTCCCTCCCTGCTGTCTGGAAAGCAAGTCCCAACTTACTGTCGTAATGTCTGTTTTGCGCCCACTATAAGACTTGGTGCCTGCCTGTTCCCACTGTCCTTGCTCTAGCCCTGTGTATGGGAATGAGTGTACCGTCTTATGCTGGCTGAGAGCATACTCTTTGGGAATCAAAATGCGTGTCCTGCTGTAGGAACAGAGACCCTAACTACAGAGAGGAAATCTGCTGCTCTTAACCAAGATGCAAGCAGGGGTCTGGAGAGATGGCTTAGCAATTAAGGCACTTGCTGGCAAAGCTAAAAGACCCAGGTTTGATTCCTTAGCACCCACGTAAAACCGGATGCACAAGGTGGCCCATGTATCTGGAGTTCATTTGCAGTGGCTAGAGGCCCTGGTACACCCATTCTTTCTCTACCGACCTCTCTCTCTCTTTCTCTTTGTCTCTCAAATAAATAAATCAACTTTTTAAAGATGTCAACAGGGACATCTTGAATCCTTTCCTGGTGCAGCTGGGGTATGCAGAGCCAGCTTGGGCTTGCAGGGAGACAGGAAGAAGGAGGCTCCCCTGAGAATCTGCATGGACCCCACCTCCTCGAAGCTAACCCACAGCCTGAGAGGGGGCTGATTGGCATGAATCTGTGAGTCACAATCATAGTTCTTTTTTTTCTTTTTTTGGCGGGGGTGGGGCAGACCTAGACCACACCAGGTGTAGCAAACCTTCCTGACAAGAATGAAGACATGCTTAAGAGACAGCTGTGCCCCTCCCTTGGGCTACCAGATTATGGGGACCGTGGTCCCCAAGGAATTTGGAATATCTTCCTCTGGAGCCTCATGCTGGGAGAGGGAAAAGGTTGAAGGCTGGCGCCAGCCACAGGAGTAGATGATCTCCCAGGAAGAGATGTCACAGTTCTGACAAGTGACCGGAGAGACTGGAGCTGATACAACGATGGACCAGGGACGCGCAGGGGCACACCTTGACCAGAACCGCTCAGTTATGCACGCGTATCTTTTGCTCTCCACTTAAATCTAAACCTCATGTCAGGATCCTGAAGGTGAACTTGGGGGTCACTGTATCTCTATTTCTCTTCCCAGTGTGGCCACATTGAATATATCTTCTTTCTCACTTTTCACTGTTACTTTGTTTCACGTTGGTTAAGGATGAGTGGCCAAACCTGGCTTTTAAAAAAATATTTTATTTTTATTTATTTATTTATTTGACAGAGAGAAAGAGGGAGGGAGAGAGACAAAAAATGGGTGTTCCAGGGCCTCCAGCCACTGCAAACAAACTCCAGACACATGTGCCACCTTGTGCATCTACCTAATGTGGGTCCTGGGGAATCGAAACTGGGTCCTTTGGCTTTGCAGGCAAATACCTTAACTGCTAAACCATCCCTCCAGCCCCCAAACCTGGCTTTTTAAGGCTGCTAGGACCCAGCTCTGACCCTCATACCTCTGGTAACAAGGGCACAACATGCCCATCTGGCGGAGGAGGAAGACAGCATTGGAAGCCATAGCAAGGCAGAAGCCCTCACAACTACTCCTGAATCTCCCTCCTGAGCTCAGCCCACCCAACCTACATCACAGCTAAGGAGCCCACCTTCCTACCCCAGAGGAGGGGGAGCTGTGCAAGGAGCCCACCTTCCCACCCCAGAGGAGGGGGAGCTGTGCAAGGAGCCCACCTTCCCACCCCAGAAAACGGGAGCTGTGCAAGGAGCCCACCTTCCCACCCCAGAGGAGCGGGAGCTGTGCAAGGACCCCACCTTCTCACCCCAGAGGAGGGGGAGCTGTGCAAGGCGCCCACCTTCCCACCCCAGAGGAGCGGGAGCTGTGCAAGGCACGGAATTGGTGTTCAGTGGCTTCCCAGGACACGGCTCCACTCTTTATGTTTTTGTTTTGCTTATTATGTTTTTTTCAATACTTGGCTCAGACCCAGGGCTTGGTGCATTCTAGGCAAGCTCTCTACCAGTGATCAACACATTCGAGCCTTCTTTTCAGTTTTCTTTGAGATACAGGGTCTCATTAAGTTACCCAGGCTGGTCTTGAATGAACTCTGTAGCCCATGAAGGCCTGGAAAATGGCAACCCTCCTGCCTTAGCCTTCCAGGACCTGTTACTACACCCCCCCACCCACTTCTGTGAAGCATTGGGCACCAACTCTGTGATGGTACTCAGTGCTTTGGCTGTCAGGGTGAATGAAGGAGAGAGGACCCCATCTCCATGATCCTTTTCATTCTAACAGAGGAGACCGGACCGACTCGACTAAATGAATATCTAATTATTAGTCAAAACCAATGCCAGGTGTGGTGGCATACGCCTTTAATCCCCGAACTTGGGAGAGTGAAGTAGAAGGATGGCTAGGAATTTTAGGCCAGCCTGAAACTAGGTAAGCCTGGGCTAGATCAAGACCCTATCTCAAAACCAACAAACAAACAAAAAACCAAGTATGGTGGCGATTATCTGTCAGCCCCGTGCTTGGGAGGTAGAAGACGAATGTGGAGTTCAAAGCTAGCCTCAGCTACATAGCAAGTTCAAGACCAGCCTAGGTTCAATGAGATCCAGTTGCCAGATTTTATATCTATCTATCTATCTATCTATCTATCTATCTATCTATCTATCTATCTATCCATCCATCCATCCATTATAGTAAAGCTAGAAGTTACTTGGGGGGGTTTTTGTCACAATGTGATTTCTCCTGTTTTCATTTATTCCGTTCTTAGTGAACACCCATAACTTCACCAAGTCCTGTCACTTCAGTGACAAGGATGGCAAAAGGCACTCTTCCCTCACGGAGTGCACCACCCAGATGGGAAAACAGAATCTAAGACCTTTAGAACAAGGAGACAACATTGCATGGTTCTGACACTCGGCAGACTTGATATCTTGCAACCATTTGAGGAGGTGCCAGAATCCCCAACCCACGAGGACAATGACCAACTTTTGACTCTCTGCTGCCCAGAGAGAGTTCTTGGGAGACACACAATCCAAGAGTCCAGTGGGTCCAGCAGAGATTTGATGCCCTCTGCCCTCGCAGGGGTCAGAAGTCCACGCCCTATTGTCAACAGCCTGACTTGACAAAGCCTCCTCGCAGAGTGGGTGGATGGAGGAGGAAGGCCCTGGGGCCGCAGGCTCCCTCAGCACACACACACACACACACACACACACACACACACACACCGGGTACAGCGAAGTTACATTTCTTTCCTAGAGAGCAATGGTTTCCCCACGCTGTCCAGGGAAATCGTTTCAACGTAATGATTTCTTTTTACATATGTCTATTGACTTTTGCTTATGTTCCACCGGTATTTTCCGATATGTAACCAACAGGACAGACAGTCACACCAACTCAAGGCAATCAGGGAGTGTGCGAATATGGCCAGCGCTCTGCTCCTCTACCAGGGACAGGGAGGCCGCCACAGCCTGCCTGATATGGCCAGCAGTTCCTTCGCAAATGGACATCAACCCTTCCTTCTCTGGCCTGCAGACCTCTCAAGGCCTGCGCTAGGCGGAAGAGGAGGGGACATAAATGGGGCAGGTAGGTAACGCTGCTCACAGCTGACTGCTGTGCCGCTCGCTCAAGTGAGGCAGGGACAGCCATGCGGCAGGTGAGGTCTCTTCTCTCATCCTTGAGCCTCACCCTCCCATGTTCAGGCTGACGGTTTGTGTCGGGGAGATGGGAAAGTACACTGCAACCCAGAGGCTAAGTTGGGGTCAAGGAAAGGGGCGACATCACAACTGTACACAGTCATTCATCCCTCTGAGTCAGACAGAGCCAGAAATGAAGACTCCCATTCGCCTCTCTCATCTAGGAGATTGGGGTGACCACAGGGGACATGTCTCAATATGTAGGACACACACATATGACATCCGATTGACACCCAGATCCTCCCACACAACAGCCACCTCTGGATCTTCTCCTCTTCCTCCTTCCTTCCTTCATGTTTCCTGGCAGAACTAGCCTGAATATGGTTTTCTTTTCTTTTGTAAGGAAAACAAGGCTTGCCCTTTCCAAACTCCAAATGCTTTTACCTGCTGGAAAAATCTATAACAATTAACCAGATCTGCCAGGGAATGAAGAAGCCCGAGCCTGCTGAGATGGCTCCATTCAGGGCAGGATGTTTTCGGCGCTGGTTAAAAATTCAGACGGAACATTGGCATATGATATGAGGTGCAGTCTTTTACTAACGGGATTTAATGGCCCACAATTCAATTTGAACTGAAAGAAACCCCTCGATGACTCCTTATAAAGTCTTTCCGAGCCTCGAGTCGATATCTGCGGGGCTGGGGAGGAACAACTATTGATTAAATGCCTCTGCTCATGAGCGTCCCAGGCCAAGGAGGGTGAAGGAGTCATGCGCCATTACGCGGGTGCTACTTGATCAAGGGTGGCAGTGTCACCCAGGCCAGGACAGAGCATGGCTAATGCAGTAGCTGAGTGCTGCCAAGGTCCTGGGAGGCCCCTGAGATGGGTGAATCCAGACTCCTCCCACTAGGAGCCCCAA
Organism: Orientallactaga sibirica; assembly: GCA_036365145.1. Lineage (NCBI taxonomy): Eukaryota > Metazoa > Chordata > Mammalia > Rodentia > Dipodidae > Orientallactaga > Orientallactaga sibirica. Next base: position 9,255,305 of record JAEOAD010000006.1, on the reverse strand, counting down.
AGCCAAGTTCCCTGTAACTGATGGCAACAAGATCTTGGGGAGTAAGGTAACCCCTAATCTTCTAAGATCAAAATGAACTGTATTTTAACCTGTTTGGTTCATACAAGCAAAGAGAATTTGCTGGCTTACCAGTCTGATAGTATTTACTTATTTATTTAGATTTATTTCAGTAGGAGGAATTGACCTCAGGGTCTTATACATTGTTAAGCAAGAGCTCTACCAACTGATCTACATCCTAGTCTTTTTTTTTACTTTTTATTTTTATTTATTTATTTGTAAGCAGGTATAGATAGATAGATAGATAGATAGATAGAGAAAGAGAGAGAGAAGGGGGAGAAAATGGGCACACCAGGGCCTCCAGCCTCTGCAAACAAACTCCATATATATATGTGCCACTGCATCCAGCTTTACATGGATATTGGAGAGACAAATCTGGGTCTTTAGGCTTTGTAGGCAAGCATGTTTAACTGCTAAGCCATTTCGCCTGTCCTTCTTTTTCACTGTTTTATTTTGAGATAGGGTGTCACTAAGTTACCCATACTAGCTTTAAACTCACTCCGTATCCCAGGCAGGCATTGAATTTGTGAACTCCCCTCCTCAGCCTTTCAAGTCGTTAGATGGCAGGCCCATGTCACCAGGCCCAGCTCACTATATTTATCCTAATGTCACTGATTTGACAACTTCAGCTGTTTAACAGCATAATAAGGATGTCAAATTGAGTGAAAAATAAAATGGCTCCTGGATGTTTAAACAAGTCCTCGTGGCAAAGTCTACTCATTAAAGCATATGGGTTTGAATGTGAAATGCCCGGGGTAGACTCGGGTGTTTGTGATGAAGCCTCACATTCAACCCCCAGTGGGTAGAGCCTTTGGAGGTGGAGCCTTGCTGGAGGGGGTGTGTTCCTGGGGGTGGACCCTGAAGTTTATTAGGTCAGCCCAGTGGGTGTTCAGAGATCACTCACTCTTGCTGCTACCTCACAGCTGATGTGAGAAAATGTGATGTGCAGCCACTGCCCTGCTATCCTTTCTCTGCCATGATGAAGCTTCCTCTTGAGACTGTCAGCAGAAACCATCCCTTCCTGGCTTAGCAGCTCAGGTGCTTGCTTGCTTGCAAAGCCTAAGAATGCATGTTCAAATACCAGGTCCCATGTAACCAGACAAGGAGGACTGCTGTGTGTTTGAGGCCACCCTGAGACTACATAGTGCATTTCAGGACAGCCTGGGCTAGAGCAAAACCCTACCTCAAAAAACAAACAAACAAGCCAGGCATGGTGGCACACGCCTTTAATCCCAGCACTTGGGAGGCAGAGGTAGGAGGATCACCGAGAGTTCGAGGCCACCCTGAGACTACATAGTGAATTCCAGGTCAGCCTGGACCAGAGTGAAACCCTACCTTGCAAAACCAACCAACCAAACAAACAAACAAACAAAATGTCACCATGTAAGCAGAGGCAAAGACGCAAGCATGCAATGTCACACATGCACAAGGGGGCACATGTGTCTGGAGTTTGTTCACAGAGGCTGAAAGGCCCTGGCATGCCCATTGTCTCTCTGTGTCTCTTTCTCTCTCTCTCTCTGTCTCTCTCAAAAAATAAAAAATAAAAAGAAAGAAAGAAACCCCTTCCTTTCACATGCCACCTTGGATCAGGTGTTGTGTCCCAGCAACAAGAAGGTCACTCCTACACATATCAAGGAGTGACAACTGGGAACTTCACAGAACCTGTGAACTCTTGCTTTACACATAATTTTAATCAATCGGGTTTTTGTTTTGCTTTTTTGTTTTTGTTTTTCATTCTGGTCTCACGAGCTCTTTTAGAACTAGCGGGCAGCCTATACAATTCAAGCAGGTGGAGACGGCTCCATGGATAAAACACTTGCCGTGCAAGCATGAGTTTGAACTCTCAGCACCTGTGTGAAGGCTGGATGGACAGGAGAGCCACCTACATCCTAGTGCAGAGAGACGGGAAACAGGGAGACTGGGGGAAAGCTGGCTAGATAGTCATCGAATCAGTGGGTTCTGACCTTGAGTAAGAGACCCTAAGAAGGCATCTAACCTCAACCTCTGGCCTCCATATGCATGTGTGCAAGTTCATGTGTGCATACACACACACACACACACACACACAGATTCAATTAGGTCAGGAAAGGGCTCTGCCCAGCCGGCCATAGAAAGGTGTGACTTGGAGAAAGCATCACGAGAAAGGTGCTAGCCACCTCTTGTTTGACAGGTGATGACACAGAGTGTGGGAGAAATGCCATGACTCACCCGGTGTCCCAGACACACACCAGGCATTTATTTTCTCACAGTTCTGCAGTTCTGCAAATCCACACACTGACAGAACTGAGTTCCAGCCCTTCCCACCTGAATCCTCATCTAGTGTTTCTCCTGTGTGTGCAGTCACACGGGGTGCTGGTGTCTTCTCTTTTTTATTTTATTTTTAATATGTTTCATTTATTTATTTGAGAGAGAGAAAGGGGCAGAGAGAGAGAGAGAGAATGGAGCATCAGGGCCTCCAGCCACTGCAAATGAACTCCAGATGCATGCGCCCCCTTGTGCATCTGGCTTATGAGGGTTCTGAGGAATTGAACCTGGGTTCTTAGGTTTCTCAGGCAAGCGCCTTAATCGCTAAGCCATCTCTCCAGCCCCTGGTGTCTTCTTTTTACAAGGACAATTGTATCGGATTAGAACTCGATCTGATGACCCCACTTCATCTTAATCACCTCATTAACGACCATACCCCCAAATAGAATAACACCGGGAGACTGTGAAGGCTCATATTGTTGATTGTCAACGTGACCAGACCTAGATTCACCTGTGAGGGCTGAGGTCCAGTTGGTTTGCCTCTGTGTGAGTCTGAGAAGGATTATCTCGATCAGGCTAATTAAGGTGTGAAGAGCCACATCAGAAGTGTGGATGGCGCCAGTCCATGAGCTGGGGTTCCAGACTGGATGAAACGGGGAGAGCTGGCTGAGCAGCCACGCTCATCGCTCTCTGCTTCCTCCCTGCAGACTGGATGTGGCCAGCTGCCTCAAGCTCCTGCTGCCGTGACTTCTTCACCATAATCACACTCCTCTCTGGAGCTGTTAATCGATGGTAAAACTCTTGGAGCTGGAGAGATGGCTTAGTGGTTAAGCGCTTGCCTGAGAAGCCTAAGGACCCTGGTTCGAGGAGGCTCCATTCCCCAGTACCCACATAAGCCAGATGGCACAAGGGGGCACGTGCATCTGGATGGAGTTCATTTGCAGTGGCTGGAGGCCCTGGTGCACCCATTCTCTCTCTCTCTACCTCTTTCTCTGTCACTCTCAAATAAATAAATAAAAATAACAAAAATTTTAAAAATAAATATAAAACTCTTTTATTCTGTCAGGGTATTTTTATCCCAGCAACAAGAACTTAAATGCAACAGGTAGTCACAACTCTGTCCCTGACAGTCTGTGGTCATTTGAGCTAGAATGCGACCCTACCTCGAGAAAAACACAACAACAACAAAAGATTGTCTGAGTGACCTTTAACTAAGGAGTGATCTGTGCAGGTGGGGACAAAGCCTAAACCACAGTCCACAGAAAATGAATGCTGTTGGCTAGGCTGGTGAGGGTGGTGTGAGCCCCAGGTCACTGGACACTGAGGCAGAAACACTCACACGATCAGACTTGTCCCTGCAGCTAGAACTGGCATCTGAGCCATCTCTCTTGATAAAGGACAGCACACCAGGGTGGTCTCAGGAGGAGACAGTAGGCCGTCACTAACCTGCAGCTTTCACCTCCTCCTTCTAATCTCCTTTGGGCCTCTCAGATCTAACTAGAAGTCAGGCATGGAGGAGACCTGCCTCTTTCCCCTTGCTAAATCCAACCAGAAGTCGAATGTAGAGGAAGCCCTTGGTTGGGTGCATGGTTTTAGTCTCCGGGGGTGGAGGTGGGGGGGTACTTAAAAAAAAAATGGCTGGAGAGATGGCTTAGCGTTAAGGCACCTGCCTCTAAGCCTAAGAACGCTGGTTCCAATCTCCAGCGGTTCCAATCTCCAGGTCCCACGCAGCCAGATGTAAAAAAATGCAAGGGCGCAATGCTGCACTTGACCACAAGGGGGCGCATGCATCTGGATTTCGTTCGCAGCAGCTGAGAGGCTGCTGGTGCGCCCATTTCTATCTGTCTTCCTCTCCCTCTCTCTCTGTCTCTCTCTGTGTCTCTCTCCAAAAAAAAAAAGGAAGACATTCTGTTGTCCTACTTCTTCCTAGGGGGCACCTGGCTCTGCTCCAGGTCAACTGGACCACCCTGTATGTGTTGTACACAAGCACTGGAGGTGCCGGGGTCCTCTGATTCTTCAGTTTTTCACAGCAGGGAGAACTTGCTTAGCATTTCTCTGATGCTAATGTGCTGTATCTCATGATCAAACACATGCCTTTCCATGTTGTCAAAAAGCAAAGACTTGGGCTGGGCATGGTGGTGCACACCTTTAATCCCAGCACTCGGGAGGCAGAGGTAGGAGGATCACTGTGAGTTTGAGGCCAGCCTGAGACTACAGAGTGAATTCCAGGTCAGCCTGGACTAGAGTGAGACCCTACCTCAAAAAACAAAAACAAAAAGCAAAACAAAACAACAAAAAAAAGCAGAGGCTGGGGACTGGAGAGATGGCTCAGTGGTTAAAGGTGGCTGCAGGCCTGGAGTCTGATCCCCCAGTACCCATGTAAAGCCAAATGCACATTGTGGCACATGCATCTGGGGTTCATTTGCAATGGCAGGAGGCCCTGGTGTGCTCTCTCTCTCCCTGTCTCTGTCTCTCCCTTTCTCTCTATCTCAAATAAATGAATAAATAATATTTTTCCAAAATGCAAAGACTCAGTTCACAGGCTAGGTGATGGCACGTGGCGTTCCATTCTGCCCGTGAGCTGGTATGCCCTAAGAGCTGCTGTGAAAGGAGGCACCTTCCCCACACCTGCCTACTGATTTGCACCAAACCGCTCTCATTAGCACATTCCGCTATGATTAGGCTTCTAGGGGAAGCGTGCCAAATGCCATTAATTATAGATGTGATCTTAAATTATTCACTTGGAATGTTTTTTTTTTTTTTTTTTTGGTATGTCCCTTCTATTCCCCACTAACTTTTGTCACATCGAAGAAAAGATCCAATTAAACTTCAAACCGCACAAGTTGGTTACGTTAAAGAAAAGGTAAACTGAAAATTAATCATCCCCGCCCCTCCAATAGTAGCCTTGGTGAAAGCAAGGAAATGAGAGAAATGAGAGAAGTTTCTCATTTATGCCGTTCCTTTCTGAAGATCACCCTGCCGTACGCCATGTGGTGGTTTGAATGTATGTGTACGTCCCCCATAGACCCCGAGGTTGTTTTTATTAAGATTGGGCTTGCAGGACTGGAGAGACGGTACTTGCCTGTGAAGCCTAAGGACTCATGTTCGACTCTCCAGGTCCCATGTATGCCAGACACACAGTGATGCAAGTGGGCAAAATCACACATGAGCACGAGGGGGTGCATGTGTCTGGAGTTTAATTGCAGATGCTGGAGGCCATCCCTGGCATGCCAGCTCTCTCTCTCTCTCTCTTTCTCTCTCTCTCTTTCTCACATGAATTTAAAACAACAACAACAACAAAAGACTTGCAGGCCAAGGCGATGGCTCATTGTTAAGGTGCTTAAACCCAGGTTGATTCCCCAGGACCCACACAAAGCCAGATGTATAAAGTGACAAATGCGTCTGTAGTTCCTTTGTGATGGCTGGAGGTCTTGGCACAACCATGCTGCCTCTCATTCTCTCTCTCTTTCTGCCCGCCCCCCCCTGTTTGCAAATAAATAAATAAAAAATATTTAACAACAACAGCAAAGATTGAGCAATTTGAGTGTCCGGGGGGCAGAGCCCTGGCTGGGGAGGAGGCATCACTGGCAGTGATCTTGCGGTAGAAAGTAGTTGGAGTTCTGGCTGTGCTTGCTGGCAGTGGTTTTCCTGTCTCTATGTATGAATGCTGGAGTGAGTCGCTTCTCCCTCCGTGATGGGACTTCCCCTGCATTCTGTCATCCTGAAATAAGCCCTCTCCTCCTGTAGGCTGTTTCTGGTCAGGTGTTTGTCCCGGGAGGAAAATAACTGCCACATGCTCCCCTCCCCTGCCAAGCCATATGGTGGGAACCTTGATGACGCTTTCTTAGGCCAGCTCCCCAGAGCGGATCACGTGCAGATGGTTTATTTAGCCCAGCCCAGGGGGAGTTGGGAAGCAGAACAACAAAGAAAACTATTTTAGGTAAGACTGGGCTTCAGCACACCCTGCGGGAGATCCGAATACCATTATTCCCCCACCTTTAGAAGACTCAGGATCTAGGATTTCAGACTTGGGCAGCTTGCAGTGTGCAAACTCCCAGACACCCACCTACTCAGCAAATGTCAACCCCCAAAAAGAGGCAACACTTTGAGGAGGCCATCAGAGAAACAAAGTGTGCAGAACCTTGAACTTGGACACACAGAACCGTGAGGGGGAATCAAAGAGATCCCCATCAGGAGTCCATAGAATCTACTCAAAGTGTCTCAGCAGAATATAAAAGGAACAACAATGTCACCTAAGGTCCCCCAAGATCAGACCCTTGTCCTGTGGACTGTGGGTTCAGATGCTGTAGACACCGTGGGGACCCAGTCCTGTGTCCTGAGGTGTGATGGAGACAGGAAAATCTAGTTGGACTTTTACTCTGATGTCAGCACCTGGTTTAATAAGGACCATTAACACACACACACACACACACACACACACACACACACACACAAAAACCATGGTGAGGGTGTCCAGATGATGTACAGAGATGTGTGGTTCGACTGTAATTTCTGGAAGAGTCCAGATATGAGAGACAGCTATTCCTCTGGCTGGCCTCAGAATGGGAGATGCTCAGGGCATTTTGCCCATGAACTGGGTTTTGTATTTTAATGCAAAACACTTTCTCACCTGTTTGCTCCTGTGAGCCTTGAAATGAGATCCTGAGGTGATATGACATTTCCCATTTTACACATGAGGTAAACTGAGGCTGACTTTTACACATGAAGTGAGGATACTGACTTGCCCCCCTCCAAAAGTTGAGACAGAGACCTATGTTACCATGCGAGGAAAAATATCAACCGTGGGGGATGACACCCCAGGGCTCTCAGATCTGAACAGGGTGTTGTGGCATTCAGAGAACTCTGGTCACCCTGCCTGCAGGTTCTGTGAGTCTCAGAAGAGCCTGAGCTCACCTTGACCTTGGCCTCCCTCCCCTTGCTGGAAGATGATCCTCTGATAATGTTCATCCTGACATCACATGGGTAGCAAGGCCCTTGACAAGCAAGCTTGCCTTTCTGGGCCTCAATTTATATTCTTTATTTTTATTTATTTATTTATTTGACAGAGAAAGAAGGAGAGCGAATAGGCACGCCAGGGCCTCCAGCCACTGCAAATGAACTCCAGACGTGTGCCCCCTTGTGCATCTGGCTAACATGGGTCCTGGGGAATCGGACCTGGATCCTTTGCCTTTGCAGGCAAATGCCTTAACCGCTAAGCCATCCCTCCAGCCTCTCAGTTAATATTTTTAAAAATATTCATTTAGTTATTTCAGAGAATGAGAGAGAGAATGAATGGGCACGCCAGGGCCTCCTGCCACTGCCAATGAACTCCGTATGCATTTGTCACTTTGTGCATCTGGCTTTATATGGGTACTGGGGAACTGAACCCTGGCAGTCAGGCTTTACAAACAAATGCCTTTAACTGTTATGCCATTGCCCCAGCTCCTACATTTTAATAGCATAGGAGGCTATGTGGGTTCATGGCTGTCATCTTAGAAGCACCTGAGAATCTATGGATGTCAACCCTTCTGGACCTCTTCCCTGGGGATGGGATTCTGGTCAGTGAGACAGACTGGGCCAGTAGGTCTCAAAGTGCAACCCCAGGAGCTCTAGTAGCACTTGGTGGTCTGTGGTTACTATGGTCTGAACCCCTAAAACTTGAAGCAAGGAGGCGTAAACCACTGGGCGTGGTGGCGCACGCCTTTAATCCCAGCACTAGGTAGGCAGAGGTAGGAAGATCGCCATGAGTTCAAGGCCACCTTGAAACTACATAGTGAATTCCAGGTCAGCCTGGGCTAGTGTGAAACCCTACCTCAATGGCTTAGCAGTTAAGGCGCTTGCCTGTAAAGCCTAAGGACCCATGTTTGACTCTCCAGATCCCATGTAAGCCAGACACACAAAAGGTGAGGCAAGAGCAAGGTCGCACTTGCCCACTAGGTGGTGCAAGCGCCTGGAGTTTGATTACAGTGGCTGAGACCCTGGTGTGCCAATTCTCTCCCTGTCTCTATCTCTCTGTCTTTGTCTCTCTCATTCTCTCTAAAAATAAAAATAAATAAATAAATAAACTTTTGAAAAAGGGGCAGAAACTTAATCTCCCTCTCCCAATGGTGGCTGGAGGTGGGGCTGTGTGAGGTGATCACGAGTGGATGAGGCCAGCAGGGTGGCGCTCCTGTGGTTGATTCCTGGAGGCTTTATGCACAGAGGGAGACATGACACAGCCATGTGCTGCCCTGTGTCACCCAGGGATGCAGCAACAAGAAGGCAGAACCGTGAGTCAAAATAGACTTCATGGGGCTGGAGAAATGGCTCGGCAGTTAAGGCCCTGGCCTGCAAAGCCTGCAAAACCCAGGTCTTATCCCCCAGTACCCACGTAAAGCCAGATGCACAAAGTAGTGTATGGATCTGGAGTTCATTTGCAGCTGCTGGAGGCCCTGGTGCTCCCATTCTCCCTGTCTGTCTCTCTTTCTCTTCTCTTTCTGCTTGCAAATGTATCAATAAAAAAAAAAAAAAAAAAACATGGCTGGAGAAATGGCTTAGCAGTTAAGCACATGCCTGCAAAGCCTAAGGACCCCAGTTCGATTCTCCAGGTCCCAAGTAAGCCAGATGCACAAGGGGCGCACACATCTGGAGTTTGTTTGCAGTGGCTAGAGACCCTGGCATGCCCATTCTCACTCTCCCTCTCTCTCTTTCCCTCTCTCTGTCTCAAATAAATAAATAAGTAAATAAATAAAAATAAAATCTTAAAAAAACAGACTTTGTGTGGGTGTGTGTCGCCATATATGTGGTGTGTTTATGACGTATGCATGGTATGCAGATGCGCATGTCCCATGTGCATGTGTGTGGAGGCCAGAGGAAGAGGTCAGGTGACTTTCTCTACTTCTCTTCCACCTTATCTCCCAGAGAGAGTCTCTCACTGAACCTGAAGCTCCTCAGTGTTTTTTTTTTTTTTTTTTTTTTTTTTTTTTTTTTTTTTGAGAGACACACACAGAGAGAGAGGGAGAGAGGGAGAGGGAGAGGGAGACAGAGATGGGCGTGCCAGCAGTCTCTCAGCTGCTGGGAACGAAATCCAGATGCGTGCGCCCCCTTGTGGTCAAGTGAGGCATTGTGCCCTTGCATCACTTTGCATCTGGCTAAACGTGGGACCTGGAGATTGGAACCGGGTTCTTAGGCTTAGGAGGCAGGCGCCTTAACCCCTAAGCCATCTCTCCAGCCCTGAAGCTCCCCATTTTTTGCGTTAGACTGGCTGACCAGGAATCCCTGGGGATTCTCCTATCTCCAACCCCTCAGAGCTGGGATCACAGGCACTCCTGCCTGTCTGTGCCTGGGGCTCTATCGTTGGGTGCCAGAGACCAAACAATAAAACAATACTTTAGGCTTGTGCAGCCAACACTCTTACCTGCCGACCCATGTCCTCCACCTCAGACCTCTTCTTCACAACTCAACACCGGTCTGTGGTAATGTCACGAAATCAGAAGTTGGACCAATATTGCAGGAGATTGTGGTGTACGCCATTCCTACCAGACCTACTACACAGATGCAGCGCGGTGCAGTGCAGAACCACTGTGTCGGGCGATTTTGAGCCTTGGGGTTCTAGGGAGAACTGGGGCATCCTCAACTTGCCCCTGGGAAACAACACAATCTCCCTGTTATGAGCAAATAGCATTCAGAAGGGGAGGGACTAGCCATTGCCACCTGCCAGGGGCCTCCCACATGCCCACATTGCCACTCCATGGTGACCTCTGAGTGGACTCCTGAGACACAGAGGCCATAAAAAAACATTCCCACACCAAGAATGGGGCTGGGTCACGAGGGGTCTGATTCCTTTTATTAATTCATCCCCTCCGGCCGACATCTCATTTTCTCACAGGCAGCCTGTGGAGCCTGGCATCTTGCCCTCCTATTTCACTCTCTGCTTCCCTCCCTGCCAGGCTAGAATAACAAGATTAGAGCAGCTGTCGGGGCTACCAGTCTTTGGGAAAAAAAAAAAAAAAAATGAACCTGTCCTGCTGTTTCCCCCTTTGAACATCCTGTTTCATGCTGGGACCCACCCATCATTTCAAAGCCACTACAGAAAAGACCCTTCCCTGCAGCTCCTGTGCCCACCCACCTCCCACGGGCATCAGAAGCCCTGTCTAAAATTCATAGATACAGCCCATGTTCCCTTCCTGCACCTCCCCCACCCAAACCCCACACCCTTCATTTATTTATTCATTCATTCAACATTTATTTACTGAGAACATTCTGGCTCGGGGTATTTGTGCTAGAAATCAAGAGTGCTTGAGATGTCATGTGGCCCAGGAAACCTACTTTGAGCCCTGGCAGATGGAGCATGACCTTCTGCCCGCAGCAGACAGGAGACCTCCCAGGTAGGAAAGAGGGGACTCCGGGTGACCAGGGGCAGAGAGCAAGAGGGAAGTGGAGAAAGACAAGTCTGCTTTCAGCTTAGAAGAACGGTGTTAAAAGAGAGGTCACTGAGTCCTAGTGAGGCAGAAAAAAGATTGTCTCCAACCCCCAGCTGTGATTGGAACTGGTAGCAGACATATTAGAGTCACCATGAGGGACTGGGGCTGGAAACCCCAGATTCCACTAGCCTTGGTCCCTGCTTTTTAAAGATTTTTATTATTTATTTATTTATCAGAGATAGAGCAAGTGAGAGAGAGAGAGAGAAAGAGAGTGAGAATGGGTGCGCAAGGACCCCTAGCCACTGCAAACGAACTCCAGATGCAATGCGCCACCACGTGCATCTAGCTCATGTGGGACCTGGAGGATGGAACCTGGATCCTTAGGCTTCGCAGGTATGTGCCTTAACCGCTAAGCCATCTCTCCAGCCCCTTGCTCTCTGCTTTTTAAAATCCAGCTCCCAAAGATTTGCTGCTGGTGGACTCCAATGTGTATACAGGAATGGGCTGGGAAGGTGGCTCAGCAGTTAAAGACTCTTGCTTGCAAAGCCTGCCAGACTAAGGTTCAATTCCCCCGTGCCCTCGAGAAGTCAGACGCACAAAGTGACACATGTGTCTGGAGTTCATTTGCAGTGGTAAGAGGCCCTGGTGCTCCCATACCCTGTCTCCCTCTCTTTCTTTCAGTAAAAGTTTAAAAAGAAAAAGAAACTTCCAGGGCTGGAGAGATGGCTTAGCACTTAAGGTGCTTGCCTGCTAATCCTAAGTACCCAGGTTCAACTATCCAGGATCCACGTAAGCTGGATGCACAAGGTGGTGCATGTGTCTGGAGTTCATTTGCAGTGGCTGGAGGCCCTGGTGTGCTCACTGTCTCTCTCTCTCAAATAAATAAATAAAAAGTATGAAAGCTTCCAATGTGTAGTGGGGTGTTGAGGAGACCTGGCTGCTGGAATGTGGCCTGGGATTCAACCTTTCTCCCAGATCTGCCTTCGAAACACCAGGTGATGAAGCCTGGTTGGAGGCGGTTAGGGGTGGGGGTTGGCCATGCGTGGAGTTTTGTTCATTCTCTCTGGTAGCTCAGAATCCTGGTGACTTTTGTGAGATTAATGGGCCACTGAGCCTGTCTGGATCACCTATTATGCTATTCAACATCCTGTGGATAAAACATCTATGTGATGAATCCTCCTGAAATGACAAATTGCCCTCTCGGAATTCTGAGCAGAGCCTACCTTCTTTTCATATCTCCAGATAAGCCTGCTCGCCTCCTTTTATCTGCTACCACGAACTCCATGACCTAACTATTGACATCGTGGGAATTGTACCCGTGGTTTTAATGTAGCTACATGTTAAAAACTTCTAGAAAACAGAAAGGTCCCAGTGGAAATTTCCATTGATGTTGGCAGAACCCATTCTTCCCAGAAATATACTCTTGGATAAGATGATTTAAAAAATACATTTTTTTTGTTTGCCTAGAATCTCAAAGAAAGTGTTGCTATGAGAAATACAGGGACTGCAGTTTTTCTAGAATGTTCTGTAGGTTTGGAAGCTCTTAAAAATCAGGGGTCTGTCTTTGAGAGATAAAAGGCTTCAAGGGGCTGGAAGACGGCTTAATGGTTAAGAGACTTGCTTGGAAAGCCAAAGGATGTTGGTTCAATTCCCCAAGACCCACATAAGCCAGATGCACAAGGGGGCGCATGCATTTGGAGTTTGTTTGCAGTAGCCGGAGGCCCTGGTGTGCCCATTCTCACTCTCTATGCCTCTTTCTCTCAAATAAATAAATAGAAAATAAAACTTTTTTCTTTTTTTTTGGAGAGAGACAGAGAGAGAGGGAGAGGAAGACAGATAGAGATGGGCGCGCCAGCAGCCTCTCAGCTGCAGCGAACAAAATCCAGATGCATGCACCCCCGTGTGGTCAAGGGTGGCATTGCACCCTTGCGTCACTTTGCATCTGGCTAAACGTGGGACCTGGAGATTGGAACTGCTGGAGATTGGAACTAGCGTTCTTAGGCTTAGGAGGCAGGTGCCTTAACCGCTAAACCATCTCCCCAGCCCCAAACTATTTTTTAAAAAGGCTTTAAGTTCATGCTCTTAGAGAATCACAGGGGGGATCAATAATGGGTTTGAGAGGGTAACCTGCAGAGGTGAAAATTGGAGGGGGTGCATGTGTCTGGAGGCTGGGTATTGAGGGGCACCCTCCTTGTGGGTTAGAGGTTACCTTTTTGCACATGCAGATGTTGTGTGTGGGGGGGTGTTTCTGGCTATGGATCTGAAAATCCAATGAACGTCCCCCAGTCTGAGCTCTTGATAACAATGTCCTTTCTTTTCTCTTTTTCTTTTCTTTTCTTTTCTTTTTTTTTTCCTTTCCTTTCCTTTTCTTTTCTCTTCTCTTCTCTTTTTTCTTTTCTTTTCTCTTCTTCTTCTTTTTGCCTGGGTGGTTGGGTAAAATGAGTGTTCAGCTATGACTACAGATTCCAAGACCCTGACGTGTCTATTTCTTGAAGCTCTGTCTCTGGTTCTTGTTAACAGTGTACTAAAAAGAATAAATGATTGGAGACAACATATAGTCCCCAAACATATGTGTGTCACTAAATTAACTAGTGACTTCTGGTGTTTTGGGGGACAAATAACACATTTATAGAATAAAATTTTTAAAAATACAATAAAAGCTAAACTACTGAACAAAACGGTTGATAAGGACTATTATAGGGGTTACAGAAGAATAAAGTAAGCAATTTGGGAAACTGCACCCTATTTTAACTTTATTTTTAAAATTTTGTTTATTTGTTTGCAAGGAGAGAGAGAGAGTGAATGGGCACACCAGGGCCTCCTGCCACTGTAAAGAAAAAAAAAAAAAAAAAGAAAAAACTCAGATGCATGGGCCGTTCTGTGCATATGGTTTTATGTGGGTACTGGGGAATTGAACCTGGACCATCAGGTTTTGCAAGCAAATGCCTTACCTGCTGAGCCATCTCTCCAGCCCAATGTTTATACTCCTGCTTGTGGTTCTACTCACATGATGGATGGAGTGAGGGGTTTCACACCCTGGGCTGACCATACCCTCACTTCCTATTGATGTCCCAGGATCCTCAAGGCATTCCTGAAATAACCCTTCCCTTTGGGTGAACACGCTGTGGCTGTGATTCCACCCTCAGGGATCCCTTCATGGATTCCAAATCCTGGCTGTGCTTCCCTGTTTGGGAAATGTTTTGTACACAGAGATGTGTTTACCAAAACTGAAGTCATTCAGGTGAAAGACGGGCTATTGTCTACAGACATTTCCAGCTTTCAAATGGCCTTTGACAGTTGACCCACCCCCACAGATGTGAGGGTTTCGGGGTGGGGAGGGAGAATCCAGGAGCAGCAAAAATTCCCCAAGGCAGCACTAGGTAATGCAGGGTGAATCTTCTCACTGGCTTGTTCATCTCATACAGACCGAAGAGAAGATTTCTTTCTAGCCCACAGCTCAGTTAAAATGATCTATTTGGGCTCAAGAGTAGCTTCGAGTTGGATAGCGAATGGATGGACGTCGGAGGCTGTGTCTTCAGTCATCTGTAGAAAAGCCGTTTCATCTTCTGACCACTGAATAGCGTCCTGGCAGGCTGCTCTGCGATCCGCTCTTCAATAGCTACCATTTCTGAGGCAGCTGTGGACAACTGTAGACAAATGTCTTCATTTCATTAAAGAAGTTTGAGATTGAGGCTGGGGAGGCGGTTCAGCAGTTAAAGGCACTTGCTTGGAATGCCTGCTGGCATGACGCTGAGTTCTCAGGCCACCCACGTAGAGCTGCCTGCAAAAAGTGGCTCAAGCATCTGACATTCATTCGTAATGGCAAGAGGTCCTGGCATGTCCATCCACACATACACAAAGTGCAAATAAATAATCATAAATTAGGAAAAAATAAAGAAGTTGACACCATCTTTCCGAGGGCGTGCACCATACCACTTTGTGTGTCTAATCATCCATCTAGCGTGGTGGCTGCTGCCATATTGGACCAGCATCACCCAGGAGCAGGCGGGTGCCCAGTCCATCATCTTAATGCCTGCTTTTGTGTATTAGAAATATCTCTGCATGGGCTGGAGAGATGGCTTAGCGGTTAAGGCCTTTGTCTGCAAAGCCAAAGGACCCCCGTTCGATTCCCCAGGACCCACGTAAGCCAGATGCACAAGGAGACGCATGCGTCTGGAGTTAGTTTGCAGTGGCTGGAGGCCCTGGCACACCCATGTGTTTTCTGTCTCTCTCTACCTCTTTCTCTCTCTCTTTCAAATAAATTATACATATATATATATATATATATATATATATATATATATATATATATAGAGAGAGAGAGAGAGAGAGAGAGAGAGAGAGAGAGATCTCCACGGGATTCCTCAAAGAGGGTGGCAGCCATGAGGTATGAGAATTCTTTTAAAAATATTTTATTTATTTATTTTCAGAAAGAGAGAGAGAGAATGGTGCCAGAGCCTTAGCTATTGCAAATGAACTCCAGATGCATGCACCACCTTGTGTGTATGGCTTTATGTGGGCACTGGGGAATCAAACCCAGGTCATTAGGTTTTGCAGGCAAGTGCCTTAACCACCAAGCCATCTCTCCAGCTCCCTGGTATGGGAATTCTCATTTATGAATGAATCTCTTAACACCTGACTGGGTTTTACTTGTCCCAAAACAAGTCCAGATGGATTGCTATGCAAGTCTCAGAGGCACTCCTTGAGGGTTATGTGGCTTTTGTTAATTTTTGCACTTCCAGGCCTTGTTTGCCTGCCTGCACTGGAAGTCCTGGCTCCTGTTTCATTGCCAGCCACACTGAGGAGAGACCGTGTGTCAGGAAGCGTTCCTTTCCTTCCAGCAATAATTTGAAACACGGTGTAGCTCCAAGATGAATGTACACTAGCAGATGTTCGGCCAGATGTTCTGCAGTGTTGCTCACGTCAAGGAGTTGTTTATTCTTCAACACATTTGACCTCTTGTTCCTGTCATCCCACCCCTTTGATGTGGGATTAGAGTTCCCCCCGGAAGGGAGGGGATATCCATAAAGGTGCAGGAGACCCACAGGCCTGTAAATCCAAACTTGGGGTCTTTGTCTAAATTATCAAAGGGATGGGGAGGGGCGATGATGGAGAGTGGCGTTTCCAAGGGGAAAGTAGGGGGGAGGGAGGAAATTACCATGAAATATCGTCTACAATTATGGAAGTTGTCAATAAAAAAAAAAATTTTTAAAAAAAAAGAAAGAAAATGTGGACTCAGAGGAGGGAAACTTGTGAGACTTGTTTTAGGGAGAGACAAGGGAGGAAGCAAAGGGGGAGAGCTCCCAACTCTCCCCTCTCCCAACCTGGCTGAAGGGACAGGGGACCAAGAAGCTCTCCCTCACATGCTCTGGGAGAAAGAGAGGAGAGAAGCAGGGCAGAAGGGCAGGAGAGGACAAGACGGGGAGAACGCACTTACACATGCGTCTCAGGCCCATTTCAATGAACCACACATCTAACGAGACGGCACCTCGTCATCAGGCTCAGGGGGTGCGCAGGGAGAAAAACGACTGGTCGGTGAGTTGAGGAGGAACCCTGACTGACGGGAGAAGGGGCTAAACCTGGGAAGCGGTGGAAGGAAAAGGAAGCCACTGCCATTGCCGTTGCCCGGAGGGATCAGGAGAGTGTTGTTTCGGCCATCTTGGGTGAGACTGGCTCAGACGCCAGTTCCAGTCTCGCAGAGGCTGGCCTGGAGGCAGGCGCCTGTCCATGCTTTGTGGGCCAGTCCCTAGAGAACGACCTTGTTCCTAATCTGTATCTCTTGAGCTTGTCAGTGGCTTTCCATCTCTCCCAGCTCTTGATGTCATTTCCTGTTTGACAAATCAAACACCTTTCCACTCTATAACTTACTTTGCTTCCTTCCTTTTTTCCTTCCTTTTCTTCTCTTTCCTTCCTTCCTTCTTTTCTTCCTTTTCTTCTCTTTCTTTCCTTCCTTCTTTCCTTCCTTTTCTTCTCTCTCTCTGTTTTCTCCCTCCTTTCTCCCTCCTTCCTTTCTTTCTTTCCTGCCTTCCTTTCTTTTTCTTTCCTGCCTTTCTTTTCTTCTCTTTCTCTTCCTTCCTTTCTTTTTCTTTCCTTCTTTCTTTCTTCTTCCTTCCTCCCTCCCTCCTTTCTTTTTTGCTTTCCTTTCTTTTTCTTTCCTTCCTTTCTTTTCTTCTCTTTCTCTTCCTTCCTTTCTTTTTCTTTCCTTCTTTCTTTCTTTCTTCTTCCTTCCTCCCTCCCTCCTTTCTTTTCTTCTTTCTCTCCATTAGGCTTTGCAGGCAAGTGCTTTAACCGGTGAGCCATCTCTCCAGCTCCTAACCCTGCTTCTGTTTCGGCAGGTGTCCCATCCCAACATGTTTCCTAGGGACAATGACACACCAGGATCTTTCACTTGACTTTCTTTACTTGAGTGGCACAAACACGTCCTCTCTGTTCAAGAGGACGATTAGATGCTGGTGGTCATGTAAAACCTGACTCAGCCTTCCTCTAATGTCTCCGATCACACCGATGTTTCATAATGTGGACATGCAGTGCCAATATCACGGGCTCTTCATCCAAGTCCTTGGGATTATAACCTCCTTTCTAATCGTTTTTCTAATGTTTCTACTTCGTTCACACAATTGTGCATTCTGTGCACGGGAACCCAAGTTCCTTTCCCGCAACCTGAATGGGAAACATACCAGAAGAACCAGAACTCTGACTGGAGTGTGTATATGAAAAACAAGGACTGTGGCATCTCTTGGAGGAGGGTCATGTATTTGTTGTTTTAGTTTTGTCTTGTGTGTGTGTGTGTGTCTTGTGTGTGTGTGTTTGTGTGGGCATACCATGGTGCACACATGGAGGTCAGATGACAACTTTGAGGAAGGGTCTCACTCCAGCCCAGGATGATCTGGAATTTACTATGTAGTCTCAGGGTGACCTCGAATTCACAGCGATTCTCCTACCCCTACCTTCCAAGTGCTGGGATTAAAGGTATATGCCAACTGCCTGCCTGAATTCTTTTTTTGCTGCTCAGCACGAGCCTTCTGGAAATTCTCCTGTAGGCGGTGCTGAAAGAAGTCAGTACTGTTAAGCATTCTGACCAGGTTTGAATGGAGGGGCGCTGAAGTGGACGTTAGAGGGAATTCCCTTATTGACCCCAGCCACTCTGCAGTGGGACTTTCTCAGATGGTCAACAATGGAAGTTCAGGGCCAAGGAAATTCCTAATCTTCCTGACGCTTTAAGGGAAGGGATCTCCAGCTAGAGATAAGGCCTGTTGGGTGGGCTTGACTTGGGTTGTTAGTATTAGGGGCTAGGAGAAGACACTGCATAGGTTACAAAGTCAACAATCAGATTTGTATCAGGTTCTGCTGTCCAATCCGGGCTTTCTCTGCTGTGCCTGCGATGAGAAGGAAGTGAGGGGGCCAGCGGGAGTAGAGGCCTGTCTCTGTGGGCTTAGCATCTTTCCTCTTAAAGGAACAGCAGCCAGCTCCTCATGTCTAGTAAGCAATGTTATGAAAGTCCCCGTCTCTATTTATAATTCCAAGTATATCACCAATCAATCAATGTATGTAAAAACACGTAACTGGCCTGCAACGGGCGGTTCTCACATCCCTTCCAGGACAGCCTGAGACAGCCTGGTGAGTAACCCAATGTGGAACACATGGAGTCCTCTCCCCCAACTAAGACACATAAGCTCAGCTCTGCACCCCCCCCCCCGTCTGCTTGTATAATATCCTGGGCTCCCCACTCCTGGATGCACAGATGTGTAAAGACAGCGCCTAACAGGCTGTCTGGCCCGGCTCTGCCTCTTGCAGCCCAGCACCTAATTGGCTAGGGCCATTTCAACATCTTTACAGAAAAAGGAGTTTTTCTTTCATTGATGTCGTGATTTGACTGAGAGTTAGCAAAAACATCAGTAGAATCCTAAATGTCTACTTAAAAAAAAAAAAAAAAAAAAAAAAAACCTTCATCTGGGCCTGGCATGAGCGCTCCCCCACCCCCACCCCCCGCACTCTCTTTGTGGGTGCAAGATAAAATGCTTTCATGCGTGTCCTCCTGCCTGTGAACGCGGGCTGGTTAAACATCCCTGGTAATGGCTTCACCGTGCCAAGGGCTTTATCTCTTCCCCAAAATGGTTCCTGCCTGGAAACAGCATCTATAGGGAAGGAACTGTGGTGCAGAACACGGGCTTGAGAAAGCACGGGGAGGAGAGTACGGAGGGGGTTGCAGCTGGGGGTGCCAGGAGACAGGGAATGACCAAAGACGCAATGTGTCATGGGGTCTGTTTTTCATGGCTGCACATGTGTGCGTGTTTGCATATGCGTGTGTGTGTGTGTGTGTGTGTGTGTGGCCAGAGGACAACTTTGGAGGTTCTCTTCAAGAACATTGCCAATGTCCCTGGAGACAGGGAGGGTCTTTCATTGCCCGGAAGCTCATTAACTGGACTGGACTAGCTGGCCAGCGAGCCCCAGGGTTCCTCCTGTCTCAGCCTCCTCCTTGCTGGATTACAGGTGCAAACCACGGCACGCAACATTTTACATGAGCACCGCGGTGTCTACGCTGGGATGGACCCATGACTATGCCGGGACTTGGTGTGGGGCTTACTTAGAAAGACCCATTCCCCAAAGGACCCAGGTTCGACTCCCCAGGACCCACATAAGTCAAATGCACAAGGGGGTGCTTATGTCTGCAGTTCGTTTGCAGTGGCTGGAGGCCCTGGCATGCCCATTCTCTCCCTCTCTCTCATAAATGAATAAAATATTTTTTTAAATTATTTTAAAAAAGAAAGACCCATCCCGCAACCCTATTATGAGGGCATGGAGGAAAGGGACAGGGAGAAAGGACAAGACAGGCAATCAAGGAGAGAGGGGTTGTGAGGTCAGGGGAAGTGAGCTTAGTCCACTCTTCTAAACTCAAGAGGCAGGTATGTTACTGCACTTTACAAAGGAGTGGGTGAGTACATGTGTCTAGGCTTGTGGAAAGAGAGCTATGAGGGGTGTGATTAATCATACTCACCACCTACATTGGACCCTTCCCAGTATGACTGATGCTGACTGAGGGCAGGCTGGGAAACTAGGGAGGGACTGCTCTGAGGGAGAGCCGCATCTCTCTCAGACTGGAGTTTCCTGAAGTGAGACTGTGTCTGCCTCAGACTGGGGCTCCCTGAGGACAGGCCGTGTCTCCTCAGACTGGGGCTCCCTGAGGACAGGCCGTGTCTCCATCAGACTGGGGCTCCCTGAGGACAGGCCGTGTCTCCCTCAGACTGGAGCTCCCTGAGGACAGGCCGTGTCTCCTCAGACTGGGGCTCCCTGAGGACAGGCCGTGTCTCCTCAGACTGGGGCTCCCTGAGGACAGGCCGTGTCTCCCTCAGACTGGGGCTCCCTGAGGACAGGCCGTGTCTCCCTCAGACTGGGGCTCCCTGAGGACAGGCCGTGTCTCCCTCAGACTGGAGCTCCCTGAGGACAGGCTGTGTCTCCTCAGACTGGGGCTCCCTGAGGATGGGCCGTGTCTCCTCAGACTTGAGCTGAGTGGTCTCCCAGAGTTGAGAAACTGAGAGTCTGAGGAGATTCAGCCCAAGGTTATTTAATTAATTTATTAATTTATTAGAGAGAGAGAGAATGGATGCACCAGTGCCTCCAACCACTACAAACGAACTCCAGATGCACCACCTTGTGCAGCTGGCTTATGTGGGTACTAGGTAATCAAACCTGGGTCCTTAGGCTTCACAGGCCAGTGTCTTTAACTGCTGCACCATCTCTCCTGCCCCACTTCATTTTTTTGATGTTTTTTTTGAGAGAGACACAGAGAGAGACAGAGAGAGAGAGGGAGAGGGAGAGGGAGACAGAAATGGGCGCGCCAGCAGTCTCTCAGCTGCTGTGAACGAAATCCAGATGCGTGCACCCCCTTGTGGTCAAGTGCGGCATTGCGCCCTTGTGTCACTTTGCATCTGGCTAAACGTGGGACCTGGAGATTGGAACCGGGGTTCTTAGGCTTAGCAGGCAGGTGCCTTAACCACTAAGCCATCTCTCCAGCCCCCCATTTCATTTTTATAGTTGATATTTCATTCAGTCCCCATAGATTAAGAAGGAAGGTGTATTAGTGTCCTCATGGCTCAAATATGGTCTAGATGGACCTCTTAGCTCTCCAAAAAAAGGAAAAATATTAGTTATTTTACTCATTGCTGTGACCAAATATTTTATAAGAAGCAGCTTAAGAGAGAACAGGTTTATTTCAGCTCAGTTTCAGGTTATAGTCCATTGTGGTGCAGGAGGCATGGCAGCAGGAATGGGAAGCGGCTGATCATATTGCATCCATAGTCAGGAAGCAGAGGAGAGCAAACAGTAAGTGGGGGCCAGGGTATGAAACCTCACAGCCTGCCCCCCCCCAGTCACCTGCTTCCTCCAGCAAAGTTCACTTCCTAAAGGTTTCACAAACAGGGCTACCATCTGGAAACCGAATGTTTGACTATGTGCCCCTGTGAGGGACATTTGACATTCAAACCGCAATAGCTAAGAATATCCCTGATGTAGGGATAGGGGTCTCTGCTTTTGTGTTGGAGCACTTGGGCATGATGTGATAGTTTGAATGTATGCCCCCCCCAATAGACTCAGGGGTTGTGGTAGTCTGATTAGGGTCTCCCCGTAAATTGATGTGTTCTGAATGTTAAGTCTCCAGCGGACAGCAATTTGAGAAGTAGAGCCTCTTGGAGGTGATGTATTGCTGGCGGGAGGCCTTATGAGTATTATAGCCTGCTTTCCCTTGCCAGTGTTTGGCACCCTCTCCTGCTGCTGTTGTCCATCTGATGATGGCCAGGAGGTGATGTCCCACCCTCTGCTCATCATGCCATGTTTCCCCTGCCATCGTGGAGCTTCTCCTCAAGTCAACAAGGCAAAATAAAATAAACCCTTTCCTCCCACGAGCTGCTATTGGTTGAGTGTTTTCTGATAGCAACGAGAAGCTTACTGCAGCTTGTCTCCAGCTGCCTGGCCGGAGGAGGTGTCACTGGGGGACAGATCCTGGAGTCCACCCCTAAGGTATCATGGGGGGCGGGGTGGAATCTGATTTCTAGCCCAAACATATTCAGAGAATTTTGAGTTCTAACCGGTTCTCTACTGCTTGCTGTCCTCCTCCCTCCCCCGACCGTTTGCGCTTGCTTGTGGTGTGGGTTGTTCACTGAAGTCTCTCTGCTTGGATTTATGAAAAGGAGTCTTCTTCCACCATTCGATGGAATTTCCCTCTGGATCTGCAAGCTGACACAAACCCTTCTTCCCACACACTGGGCCTGGTTTGGATGTTCGTCCCAGCAACACGGAGCTGTCTATAACACCTGGTATGCAGAAGGGGCTGGAGGGATGCCCACTCAATGCACATGGTGGGGAGGTCTGATTCCTTTTCAGTGTGTGACAGCCTTGCCCAGGAGGAAGCTATTGGCCCGAGCATTTATAGTGTCCCTGGCTTGAGGGACAGTGGTTCTAGAATATTCCCCCATGAACAGATAAGGGACTGACTCCCAGATAACATGAGGGAGCGATTAAAGTTGGGTTAGGATGAGAGCTACTTCCTCACCAGGGAAGCCCCAGCCAGAGCTGAAGAGTCACCTCGAGGGTCAGTCTTGGGTGACTTCCCCTCACGAATGCAGAGGCCTGTACCACTGCCCCAGTTAGGGACCAGCACCACCAGGCCCAGTCTGGAGCTCAGTTGTCTATAATTGGGTTCTCAGCTCCCCATCCCTACAGCAGCTCCCACAGTGAGAGAGTGTCAATAATTATCTCTGGAGCCTGTAATTAATCACTACGATTAATCTGGCACACTCAGTCAAAGAGTGCAGGGCTAATTGGCGGCCATACCTTTTCTCCTTTGATTGAGACAACCCTGGTCCTGTGGTTCTGCCCAGGGTGGGGAGGGGTAGGAGCTGTCACATGACAGCTTTCTTTTTTTTTTTTTTTTTTTTTTTGGATGCAATTTGTGTGATACTTGGGAAGTGAAGCTGATCTAGGACCCTTCTAGAGTAGGGCCAGGGAACAACTATAGGAGTCCTGGGTCCTGGGCCAGCTGTTGCAATAGCTTTATTTAACCTTTGGGGCACCCTGATCCAAACAGAACCTCTGCATTCATTCTGGTGCCTGCGATCTGTTTTCACTTGGGACAAAGGGAGGGTGGACTGTCTCCTTCCTCTTCCTGCCTCTGGGGATTGGTTTATTTCCACTGGAGGACCAGTGACTTTGTCCCTCTCTCTCAGGCTCCAGATGGATCTCTAAGAGGTCTGGGGTGGGGAATAGCAGACTGCAGGGAGAAACACACCTTTTGCGCTGGACACACTTAGGCTCTGTGAAGAGGCCTGAAAATTCCACTGACCAAAGACCAAAGATTGACGAGAGAAAAGTGGGTGCTTATCAATGAGCACGCTGTGCACATCCAGGGAATGGGAAATAAATGGGGAGACTTCGGTTTCTAGAGCATTTCAGAAAACACCAATCCTTGAGTAAACAAAGGAAATGAACCTGGGGCCTAAAGGAATATGACTTATGAATAGGCAAATGCAGAGGGAGAGCTCATGGGAATTGAAGAGTCTGGTCTAGGAGCTGCAGAGGTGGCTAAGGTGGAAAAGCAGTTGCCAGCCAGACATGAGGACCTGAGTTTAGACCCCCAGCACCCACATAAACATGGGGCATGGTGACATATCCCTAACATGCCAGCTCTTGGGAGGTAGAGACAGGAGGTTTGTTAAGAGCTCACTGTCATCCAGCTGAATGAGTGAGCTCCAAGGTCAGTGAGAAACCTTGACTCAAAAAAATAAGGTGGGGCTAGATAGATGGCTTAGCGGATAAGGCGCCTGCCTGCTAAGCCTAAGAATGCCCATTCGATTCTCCAGGTCCCACGTTTAGCCTGACACAAAGTGATGCAAGGGCGCAATGCTGCACTTGCCCACAAGGGGGCGGACGCAACTGGAGTTCGTTCACAGTGGCTGAGAGGCTGCTGGCACACCCATTCTCTATTTCTCTCTCCCCCTGAATCTCTCCAATAATAATAATAACAATAACAATAATAATAATAAGATGGGGCTGGAGAGATGGCTTAGTGGTTAAAGCTCTTGTCTGCAAAGCCAAAGTACTCAGGTTTGATTCTCAAGACCCATGTAAGCCAGATGCACAAGGTGGTGCATGCATCTGGAGTTCGTTTGCAGTAACACTCCCAGTCTCCCTCCCTCCCTCTCTCTCAGTTTCTCTTTTAAATAAATAAATAAATAAATAAATATTTAAAAAATAAGGTGGAGGGCTGGAGAGATGAGTCAGTGGTTAAGGCACTTGCTTGCAAAGCCTAATGATTTGGGTTTGATTCCCTAGTATTGATGTAAAGCCAGATGCACAAAGTGGCACATGTATCTGGAGTTTGTTTGCAGTGGCTAGAGGACCTGGTGTGTTCATTCTCTGTGTCTCTCTCTTCTCTGCCTCTTTCTGTTTGCAAATAAATAAAAAATATAACATATTTTAAATATTATATTTATTTATCTAGTTAGTTGAGAGAGAGAGAATGTGAGACAGGGCGGGGGGAGAGTGAGAATGGGCAGCATGCAAACGAATTCCAGATGCATGCGCCACCTTGTGCATCTGGCTTACATGGGTACTGGGGAATTGAACCTGGGTTCTTAGGCTTTGCAGGTAAGTGCCTTAACCATTAAGCCATCCTCTCCAGCCCATAAATAAAATATTTTTAAAAATAAGGTCAGATGTACTGGAGAGATGGCTTAGCGGTTAAGGCACCTGCCTCCTAAGCCTAAGAACGCTGGTTCCAATCTCCAGCGGTTCCAATCTCCAGGTCCCACGTTTAGCCAGATGCAAAGTGATGCAAGGGCGCAATGCTGCACTTGACCACAAGGGGGTGCACACATCTGGATTTCGTTCACAGCAGCTGAGAGACTGCTGGCGCGCCCATCTCTATCTGTCTTCCTCTCCCTCCCTCTCTCTCTCTCTCTCCAAAATAAATAAATAAATAAATAAGGTGGGGAGCAATAGAGAAAGATACCAAACTCTGACCTCGAGCATCCACATGCACACACACACATGCACACATGCACCTGCACACACATTGATGCATGATTTGAGAGTTCAGGATGGGTCCCCCAGAATTTGTGGAACCCAAGTTTTAGGTCCTGTCCTACCTTTAATAAAGAATTAATAAAGATGGATTCAAGAAGGATAAATTATGAATTATTAAGGTTACTCAGGCAGAAATCACAAATTATGGGTTTTATTTAAGGGAGAAATCAAAATTTATGGGATTTAGGAAACACCCTCTCGTGTGAAAACACCGCATAGTTTCTAAGGTTCACTTAAGAGAAATTGAGGTTTTTGAGGAAAAACTGGAGTAGAGCCACTCGCCCATGGAGAATAGAACTTATATGTATATGTAGGGAGACTTAGAAAGAACACACATGACATCTACCATGGGCTTTCATGTGGAGGGAAGTTAAGAGGGCAAATAGTGATGCTCAAGGGAAAATACCAAATCAGAGACCAAGAAATTCAGAGGACAAATGAGTAATGAAGAGAGTAACACTCGAGGTGACTTCAGTTTTTAAGAAAACCGCATAGGTAGCAGGCTGGGAGTTCGTGAGAACACCCCCGTGGTAGATTCTCGAGACCAGAAGAAAATCTTGTATGTGATCAAAATGAGAAGTTACCCCGAACTATAAAGCAGAGGCGAGCGGAAAAGTTCTCCCAGACCAAGAAAGTGTATTATGTTCCCCCCATCCACACAACCAGGCTGGGTGAGAGGGCAATGCCACTCATGAAAATCTAAGCAGAGATGAGAGGGAATCCAGAGAGAGTCAGAGAAGAGAGACGCGCGCACACACACACACTCGGAGGGTTGCACCAAGAAAGGGCGGGACTGGAAGGCAGCAGCCTTTACAGCATCAGATTCCGATATGCAAGGGGAATATTTGATTAGCTTGTAGATTTGGAGGGTGGACCCCAGGGGGGTCATTTTATTTAGATAGCATGCTACAGTGGGAGCAGAAGGGGGCGCTGTGGGTCAATCTCGATTGGACGCAAATTTCATTCCTACCAAGAGTCCCATTCTTGTGCCAGTTGCAAGGTGGCATTTCCTGGTTTTCTTTGGGCCTCAAGCTCTAGCTGAAACTGCCTTAAAAGTAAAAGCTAGCTTTCTCCTCTCCTCCTTCAACATGAGCATGCATACTCACGTGCACACACATAGATGTGCACATGTGCAAGCATGCATATGAGCACACATGCGTTCATGCACACCACACACACGCATACAAATGCAAGCGACTAAGTTTGGGGCCTAAGATGCAGCCCAACTAGAAAACTATCCTGGGCCTTGCAACTCCACACCTGGCACAGGCATACTGCAGCCCCAGCCTGCTTCATCCAGCCCCAGGCTGCCTCCCTGGGGAGCACGCAGTACTGGGCTTGTGTTCCTAAGGTCTGGATGCAACGTCTTTGCTGCTGCAGATCCCAGGACGCTACTCCATCTTTGCCTCCATCCAAGCACGACTGCTCCAAGAGGCTGGGCTGGGAACCAGGCCAACTTGGCAAGAGCCGTCCTTTAAACACTAGACATCCATCAACTGATGGCCAAGTCCTAGAGAAATCAGCAAACTCATTTAAAAAGTCAACCACCCCGAAGCTCCCCAGCCCTTTCCCTCACCCAGCCATGCCCAGACCCATGACCTTGAAGAGATCTCTTATCTTGCAGCAAATGATCGCCAAGAAAATCTACGGTCAATTAAACAAGTAAATGACCCCCTGCACTTATAACTCCTGCTCTCTTAAATAAGCTCCAGCCTGACCTGCGGGAGAAGACACTGGACTCTCTCGCCACTAAACCTTTTCGCCATGGCCCCACACTCCGCGGCTTGGTTATTAAAACAGCAAAGCCCGGATGCAAGTAAGATGAACTCCTGAAGATGTGATAGTAGCAATTACCTTGGACAATCCCAGGCAAATCACCCAGAGTATATTCTCAGCAGCAAACATCCTGACCAAAGCATCCCAATAGGTAATTTCCTGGTTTATCACCCAGAAGCTCAAACAAAGCAGTGGGGGCTTTGTGGGCAGTGGAAGAAGGCATCACATGTCGAAAATTATCTTTGGGTAAATCCTAGACTCCAAGCATCCTTTGACAATATATATAATGTGTATGTGTGTATATATATAGTGTATACATGTATAATGTGTGCATATATATATATATATATATATATATATATATATATATATATATTTTTGATTTGTAAGCAGAGAGGGACACACACACACACAGAGAGAGAGAGAGAGAGAGAATGGGCATGCTTTATGTGGGTACTGGGAACTAAACCCGAGCCATTAGGCTTTGCAGGCAAGCACCTTAAGAACTGAGCCATCTCTCCAGCCCCCCCATCCTTTGACTTTTGTCTCTCCTCTAGCCATCTTTCACCAGTGTAAAGGGATGCAGAGGCATCCCTCTCTATCTTTTGGGGGCCGTACCCACAGATTTAACCAAGTATGGGTCAAAAATATTTGAGATAAAATTGCAGCTGCTTTAAACACGTGTAAGCTTTCTTTCTCTTGTCGCGGGTCCTTCAATAACACGGTACAAGTCCTTACGTAGCAGACATTGTATGGGGCGAGAGAGAGAAAACCTAGTGTTATGATTTGAATCTGATGGATCCTCCCCCCCCCCATACACACAGGTTCATGTTTTGGTTGCTTAGTTCCCACTGAGGCAGGTTTAGGGTGACAAGACCCTCATAGTAAATGGCTTCCACTTGGCTAGATATGGGACGTGTCCTTTAACCTGCAGGGGAAACATCTAGATCACTGCACTTTGCCACAGGTCAGAAACGCCCGAAGGGAGAATCTGGCTTCTGTCGTATCTCACCAAAGAGTGTGAACTAAGTGATGCCTCTGTTCTTATCTCTTCCTTGAACCTGACCTCATCCTCCTGAGGTCAGGACTGGACCGAGTAGACCAGCTGCCCATCCGGGGCGGGGGCTCACATACATCCCTCCTTCCCGTGAGCTCTAGCAACGATCAAAGAAAACCTGCAGACGTTGCACTCCGGTCTGTGCATTTCAGTCCTTTGAATTCATGAGGTGAGAATCCGGAGGCCACTGACTCAGCGGAAGTTTCATGTGACCATTGAGTTTTCAGGCACCCCAACTCCTGGGTTATTGACCTACCCAGGAGCCAAGAATAGGCTCCATCACTCCCCAAAGACACCCCAAAATTCTCGTATCACTATTTGGTGGTGCTCTTTGGGCAGACATGTTGGGAGGGGGGGCCTATCTGGAGGAAGTTGGTAAACTGAGGGGTGGACCCTTGGGAATATATTATCCTGGGCTGATTTCTGTTGCTGTCTGGTTCTTGGCCTTCCGAGATGGGAACACCTCTTCTCTGTCACATGCTTAGATGGGACCAGGCAACGACTGACTGAACCTTCTGAAACCATTGATCTTGTGAAGCCCTTGGTCACGGCTATGCAAAGGCAACTAATGCATAAAAACATGATACTTTTTAAATTATTTTATTTATTTTTGGAGAGACACAGAGAGAGAGAGAGACAGACAGACAGAGAGGGAGAGGGAGACAGATAGAGAATGGACCTGCCAGCAGTCTCTCAGCTGCTGTGAATGAAATCCAGATGCGTGTGCCCTCTTGTGGTCAAGTGTGGCATTGCACCCTTGTGTCACTTTGCATCTGGCTAAATGTGGGACCTGGAGATTGGAACTGCTGGAGATTGGAACCAGTGTTCTTAGGCTTAGGAGGCAGGCACCTTAACCACTAAGCCATCTCTCCAGCCCAAGACATGATATTTTTATTAAAAATATTTTCATTTAACGATTTGAGAAAGAATGAATATGGGTGCCAGGGCCTCTGCCACTGTAAATGAACTGCAAACACATGTGTCACTTTATGCATCTGGCTTTATGTGGGTACTGTAGAGATGAACCTGGGCTGGCAGGCTTTGCAAACAAGTGCTTTTAATCGTTAACCCGTGTCCCCAGCCTGAGACATGACTTTAAGAAGAGGCGAGGACATGCACAGGTTATGCGCAAATACTCTGCCATCTTACATAAGTGACGTGAACATCAGCAGACTTTGATAGGGTGGATAGTCCTAGAATCAAACACCCCTGAATACCGAGGAGTGCCAGTATGCAGAAAGGACTGGAGAGTCCAGAATTGACTCCCCTAAAGGAAAAACACATCACTGCTACAGAGCAGGCATGCTGGATTGCCTACGCCTCACTGGATGCCCCTTGTTCACGACTCCCCTCTCTGTCCTCCCAGGTTCTGCCCATCTAATTCTCACTCCTTGTTCTATATGCCTTCTTTGTTCAGCCTCTTACTTCCTCCTTACTCCCTAAGCGGGGGGGGGGCGGGGGTCCCCTATGACTAGGCTCTCCAATGTCCATGTTCCAGTATCAAGAAAGCACTTCCCGGGCTGGAGAGATGGCTTAGCGGTTAAGGCACCTGCCTGCGAAGCCTAAGAATGCCTGTCCCAATCTCCAGGTCCCACGTTTAGCCAGATGCAGAAGTGATGCAAGGGCGCAATGTCTCACATGTGCACAAGGGGGCGCACGCATCTGGAATTCGTTCACAGTGCCTGTAAAGGCCCTGGTGCACCCATTCTTTCTCTGTCTCTGTCTCTTTCTGTCTCTCTCTCAAAGAAAGAAAGAAAGAAAGAAAGAAAGAAAGAAAGAAAGAAAGAAAGAAAGAAAGAAAGAAAAGAAAGAGCTTCCCAAACCTGCCCCAGCCTTGCCGGGGCTCCTGGCCATGAAGCCATTTTGTGTGGAGTCGAGAGAGATGCCTTTCCTTAATGGTAGGAGCAGCTTCCATGTCACCACACACAATCCCGGGCACCTCAGCTCATTCGCCTTGTGGCCAGGCACCTGTGTACAACATGCAGAAGCCAGCTTCGAGGTTTCTAGAGATTGGAACCCAGAAGGAACCGCTGTGGGTGGGGCTCCCCTGACTCCAGCATGAGCAAGACTCTGAGCAGCCATCATCAGGCGCAATGGGCAGAGATGAGTCAGGAAGATTGATCAGTCTGCAGATTACCTGACCTGCCTTCTCCAGCCCGCAGTGGAGCCCACTTTGAGAGACCCCCAGCTCCCCAGGGCGGTGTCTGAGAACCTGTTTGGATTTGTAAGCTCTCTTAAAATAAACGTATTAATTTATAAGTTCATGATATTAAGCCATGAAAGGCAAAACAAGTTTTTTTTTTTTTTTTTTTTTGGTTTTTCAAGATAGGGTCTCACTCTAGCTCAGGCTGACCTGGAATCCACTATGTCATCTCAGGGTGGCCTCCAACTCACAGCGATCCTCCTACCTCTGTCTCCCGAGTGCTGGGATTAAAGGTGTGCGCCACCACGCCCAGCTTTTGTTTTGTTTTTTTAAATAACAATAAACTACCAAGAAACAGACATGTTCATAGTTTTCCCCTGCCATCCAAATTCTGCTTTGGACTCCCAGGGGACATGATCCCCACTTTGAGAACTGAGAAAAGAGTATTATCCAATAAGGACACTAGTTTGAACAGAAATGCCTCAATACCTTTTCTCAGACAAAGCCCCAGGTCCCCGCAAGATCAGGGCCAAACCTCGGTGCTTCCCTTCCCTCCGCACAACCCCCCCGCCCCGCCCACCCTGTATAACTCCCAATTTCTTTGTCTTTACAGACTGGCGAACTAGGTTGGGTGCAACTGGGTGCCTCCTCCTCCCTTTGGGTGCAGGACCTCCCTGGGATTTGTCTCTTGCGATGTGGTCAAGGCTCTTAAAAATGCCGAGCTCAGTGAAAGCACTGCGAATCCGGCTCCTGTTGATTTAGTGGCGTTTGGCATTGCTGGCGACATGCTTTCTCACCTGTAAAATGAGAGGGCTGAACGGAGTGACGGCTGGACCCGTTCCAGCTCTGACAAGCCAGGCTTCCATACACTTTGGCAGCACACAGGAGTGTGGGAGTGGGAGAGCTGGTACATGACCAGAGAGCTGGGGAAGCTGATTAGAGAGTAAGCCTCCCGCCAGATCTTTCTACCTCAACCTCTGGTGTTTTTCCTGTATTTCCTTTGTCATGATGTCACAGCGTGTCACAGTTAATCTGTCTTTTCGTGTCTTATGCTTTGGTAACTCCTTTGCATTATTTTGTTTGCACTTGGGGGATACTTACATGAAAACAGGGTTACCCGAACACCAACACCGAGATAGCGTACCCATCACTGTGACAACCAAGGCTGTACACTGGATGGAGTGATTGATAGGCAGGTAGTGAGGGGGTTTAAAGGTAACGGGATCACCAGAGTGAATGGCATTCTCTTGGCTGTCAAAAGTGTCCTTGGGCTTATACAAAACAATCTGGCTTTTTTTCCCTTCTTCTTCTTATCTCCAGAGAAGGCATATAAGTGCCTCTGTTCTTATCTCTTCCTTTCCTGGGACAGTGTGGTAATTTGAATAAATGGCCCCCAATATAGTCAGTGTTTTATTAGTTTGTAGTTTGCATCTGAAGCCACCTGGCTGGAGGCAGTGTCACTGGGTAGATCTTAAGGTGTGGTGGTGGGTTTAGGATTTCAATCTAAAGATATGCAAAGTGTGCCTAGCTGGAGTTCCTGAGGTGGGCTGTGCTGTGTGGCTTTTGGCTTTTGGCTTCTCTCTGTGTGTTTGGCCCTGTGAAGGCAAGCCAGCCTCTTCTGCCATCATGGAACTTCCCCTGGATCTGTAAACTTTAATAAATATCTCTTCATCCATAACTGCGCCTGGTCTGGAAGTTCATCTCAGCGAACCTGAAGCTGTCCGCTACAGACAGAAAGGATTGTAAAGGGACAAACCCTTCCTGATGCCGGATGCCACGTGGACACTTAGTCTCAGGAGTGAACTGACCAGTCCAGCTGTCTACCTAGAGGGCTCACATAAAAGTCCCCTACCCAGGTCTCTGGATGAGCTTTCCCGTCTTTTTGGGAATCCCACTGCTGCCCAGCTGCATCTTGTTCACACCCTTTAGCTCTATGCTCGCTCTCTCTTTCTCTCAGCATTGTGTCTTCTAAGTGGTAACAAAATCTTTCTAAATCTTACTTTCCAGTCTGTGCATTTCATTAGTTGAAATTCATCAAGATAGACTCCCAGACCAGAAGCCACCGACTCTGAGAGCTTTGTGTGACCATTGATCTTCCGGGGCTCTGGCTTCTAAGTCACTGCCCACTCGAGCTCCGAGATAAGGCTCCGCTGCTAAGTTCCCGTATCAGTACTATATGCAGCATGGCTACCCTGGACTAAGGAACAATTCGTGTGCTATGCTGGATGGATCGGACAACTGATTTCTTCTCTCTACTCAGAACTTCATACAATTGAAAGTTATGATTTTTTTTCCCTCTGGAATTTTCTGTTTAATATTTGCAGGTCATGTTTCATCATGGATAACTGAAGCCATGGAAACTAAACTGTAGGCAAGGAGGACTGGGGACTGCTGTATTTTTATTTATCTATTTATCTATTTGAGAGAGAGAGAGAGAGAGAGAGAGAGAGAGAGAGAGGATGTGCCAGGGCCTCTTATTGCTGCAAACATATTCCAGATGCACGTGCCATTTTGTGCATCTGGCTTTACGTGGGTACCGGGAAATTGAACCCACGCCATCAAGCTTTGGAAGAAAGTGCCTTTAACTGCTGGGCCATCTCTCCAACCCCCCGTGTTTTACCTTTTACCCAATACTAAAGTTTCCTGTGCTCTGCTACATCTAGCCAGACTGCATAGGTTTTCATTAAGGGACCCTGTCTTACTGGGACCTTAGTTTTCTCACATGGAAGTGTGCCAAGGCAACTGTTCCTCCAGGGACGCTGTGAAGTGCCTGCGCTGGATGCTAGCGGGGTAAGGAATTTGGACATGGCTGGCCCTCGGTATGTCTTACTTAGTAGGGGCTCTGGCCTCCCCATGTGGAAATGCCTCTGTAGACAGGTTGTCTGGAAATGTGTGGGCTCAGTCTGTGGTTAGAATCTGTAGGCACCCCTGGAGGCCACCCTTGGTTCTGCTGAAAGACACAGATAATTATGCCTGGTGCAGGGGTGGGAGAAGCCTGCTGGGTTGGAGCCTTCAGCCCTGGGTTCATTTGCATGAGAATCAGGCCTTCGTCACACTGCAGCCTCACCAGCAGGCATGCTGGGAAGAGGCTGGTCTTGGGCTTTGGTACCAGATGAAAGGGATCAGGGAAGCAAGCCAGGAGCTAGGCTCTGGAAGGGTTGACAGTGGGGGTACAGGGGGCTCAGAGGTCGTCCTCCTCCGCGAAACGCAGGGATGGCACCGTGCCCGCCAGGAGAGCTTTCTAGAACTGAATTTCCCAGGCCGGGCTGTCTTCCAAGCCTTGCCGCTCTCCAGCTGGGGAGCCTCCAGCAAGATATTTAGCCTTTCTGTGCCTTGGTGACTGTCATTGAAAATGGAGATAGAGGGTGTGATGAAGCTGTCAACTGGGAGAGAGCTGTCATCGCCTCCTTCATCCTCACCACCACCTTCATCTTCATTTTCTTCATGGCCATTGGTACCATCTGCATCTCTCTCTCTCTCTCTCTCTCTCTCTCTCTCTCTCTCTCTCTCTGTGTGTGTGTGTGTGTGTGTGTGTGCACTGCAGGAGTGCAAATGGGAAGGGCAGAGGACAATCTTGTGTGTTTGTCCTCTCATTCCACTTTCTTTGAAATGAGATCCCCTTCTCTGTCTCTTGCTACTTGCAAGGTCAGACGAGCTGGCCTGTGAGCTTCGGAATTCTCCCCACTCAGCCTCCCGTTGTTGGGAATACAGACAGGTGAGTGCTGGCGATCTAAACTCGCGTGGTCAGGCTTGCTGAGCAAGCACCTTTAACCACTGAGCCATCCCCCCAGCATCTTCTCTGGCATCTTTATCCGTCGTCTCCAGGAAATGGTTAGTCCCAGGAGAGGAGGCCAGCTCTGAGGGAACTGAGAATGCATATTCATTCGTCATTATCATTTTTCCCCAGATGTGTCATAACAGATAGGATATGGGAAAAATTCTAAACATCCTCACACGCCACCAAAATAAACAGACGGAAGCCCAGGAGAAATCTGGGTGGCAGGGCACGAAGAACAAGCCAGTGTCCAGAACGTCTTCTGCGTGGCCTTCTGCAGTTTCTAGAAATGGACGTTGTCCTGTCTCAGAGCTCCTCAAGCACATGAGTGAATTCACTGACACGTGTCAGTTAGGTGTAGAATGGGCAAAGCTCACCATCAGACAGTCGAAGAAGAAAGCAAGCAGAAACGAGAGTGTGGGCTAGGGCTGGCAAGACATCTTGGTGTTTAAAGGAGCTTGCTTTTGAAGCCTGTCTGTCAGGGTTCGATTCCCCAGCACCCAGATGCACAAAGTGGCACCCGCATCTGGAGTTTGTTGGCAGTGGTAAGAGCAAGAGACCCTAGTGTGCCCGTTTTTATTTATTTAATTTTCAAGGACAGAGAGAGAGAGAGAGAGAATGTAAAGCTGATCTTTGCTGAGTCCTCTACATCAAGTCCGGGGCTAACATCACACGCACTCCCTCATAGCCTTCCTGTGAGGTAGTATGTATGGTAGCTCACTTCGCAGATGAGGTGGCTCAGGTTTAGTACATGCTCCCTAGATCTTCCTTATCTGTGTGGGTCCCTTGTCCCAGCTCCACCCACACACAATG
Source organism: Orientallactaga sibirica (assembly GCA_036365145.1). Lineage (NCBI taxonomy): Eukaryota > Metazoa > Chordata > Mammalia > Rodentia > Dipodidae > Orientallactaga > Orientallactaga sibirica. The sequence continues at coordinate 9,220,962 of JAEOAD010000006.1, read as the reverse complement.
GATTCTGATGCATGCTGACGATAAATGACTGAAGGAGGAGGGAAGAAGTGAGCATGCCACCTCACTGTCACCGCTCACCCTGTCGACATTCTGAAATTGTTTTTGTCTCCTCTGTAATCCTCGTTGCACTTAGAGGCCAAACAGCACTTAATTGCTCTCTGTTGCGAGGCCTCAAATGCTCTGTCAGTCGGGTACGACTGCACAATTGTTCGGCATGATTGAGGAACGAAGAGATGTGCTGTGCTTCCCCACAGGAGGACAGCCTGAGTGGAAGAGGCTGGAGGGGGTGATGTGAGACAAGGTGTATTGGGGGGACACCTGACTGGACCCCACCTGCCCTTACTCTTTGTTCTAATTCTTAGTTCTTTCTTCTTATTTTATTTTATCTTTTCTAGAGAAAGTGCTCAAGCAAGAGAGAGAAAGAGAGAACTGGCTTGCCAGGGCCTCAGCCACTGCAGTTGTACTCCAGACACTTGCGCCACCTAGTGGCCATGTGTGACTTTGCATGCTTGCATCACCTTGTGTGTCTGGCTTATGTGGGATCTGGAGAGTCAAACATGGGTCCTTAGGCTTTGCAGGCAAGCGCCTTAACCACTAAGCCATCTCTCTAGCTCCTTTTGTGTGTTCTTTAAATTTATTTGCCAGGAATGGTGGTGTGCACTTGTAATCCCAGCCCTTGGGAGGCTGAAGCAGGAAGATGAGGAGGTCAAGGTGAATATCTCGTACACGGTGTGGTTGAGGCCAACTAAACTATGTAAGACCCTGTCTCAAAAACAAACAAGCAGGAGAAGCAGAGACAAGGAATCACCTGAGGCTCACGGGCCAGCCAGTCTAGCCTACTTGACGAGTTCCAGGTCAGTGGAAGACCCTGTCTCAGAAAAGGTGGAGGGTACCTGGGAACAACCCCCAAGATTGTCCTCTGACCTCCACACACACACACATGTATGGCTGCTCAAGCACACCCCACCTGCCCAAAGACAGACTATTTTAAGAAGACTTCCGTCATCAGCACCCTGGAACTCCAGATGGAATTCTGGGGAGGTGTCACCCTCTCTCAATGCCGGAAGCTTTGCATGTCCCTGGAATCGTTGGGGACATGTCTTTCCAGCCCCATGGGAGGACCGTGTCTCCCCTGCTTGTGTTACACTGAGTCAACATTCAATGAATAATGAATTATAATAATCATGACTGGAAGAAATTTATGCCCTAGTGTTGACTAGGTCCAAAGCGGAAACCTTATTGTAAATGACGCCCTGGGACTAGTGAGAGAGTGAGCGACACAGGCGCTTCCCTGGAGACCTGAACGTCAGCTCATTTAAATGAATAAATCCCACTTTCCTTGGTGCCCGAGGAGCAGGCTTATTTATGTCTCGGAATCGGACAGAATATTCGAGCAAGGGAACATAACAATTAGCGATGCTTGCTCACACAGGGAGCTTGCGAACTCTTATTTTGGCTGAGAATACGGAAGGGGAAGAAAATTGAATTCAACCCGATAAATTGATTGCCTCTAAATCTACAGGCGGCCAAATAACCAAATTGGCTAAATTTTTCACTTTTCAATTGCTACTTTTTTGCCTTTTTGGGATATAGGACTATAAAAACCCCAACAGAGACTGCTCTTTCTGGAAGAAGCCCTGGCACAGGGCTCATGGCTAGGAGGGGCGAGTTTGCTGTGCAGGTCCCTCTATGAAGATTCTTAGCACTTGGGGCTATTTGAAATAAATTTATTTATTTATTTATTTATTTTTGAATGAATGAGAGAGAGAGAGAAAAAAAAGAGACAGAGATAAAGAGGCAAACATAAAGAGAGAATGAGCACACCAGGGCCTCCTGTCACAGCAAACACATTCCAGATGCATGCACCACTCTGTACATCTGGCTTTATGTAGATACTGGGGACTTGAACCTGGGCTGACAGGATTTGCAAGCAAGCACCTTTAAATGGGCTGAGCCATCTCTCCAATCCAGGGCTGACATTTTAAATACTAAGCAAGATGCAAGGTCTGGTCCTGAACCTCTAGGGTAGCCGGCAGGGGGGTAAGGGGGGGGGGGCAGGGATTTGGAAAGAGAACAAGGCAAGGCCTTGGAGACTCTGGGCAGTATGTACCATGGGATATTGTTTACAATTAAAGAAGTTGTCAATAAATAAATAAATAAATGACAAAACAAAACAAAAAGAAAAAAAAAAATAATGAAAACAGCAATTCAGCCTTACTGATCGAGCAAATACAAAGGGTCCCTCCAGCAGTATGTGTGTAATGTATGTGCATGTTCATATGTGTGTGTAACATGTGTTCCTGTGCATATGGAGGTCAATATCCTCAGTCACTCTCTTCCTTCCTTCTTTTTTTAAAAAGACAGATTATGGGGCTGGAGAGATGGCTCAGGGTTTGATTCCCCAGTGTCCATGTAAAATCAGATGTAGTAGGTGGCTCCTTTGTCTGGAATTTGTTTGCAATGGCTAGAGGCCCTGGCAACACCCATTTTTTTATCTTTCTCTCTATATCTTTTTAAAGATTTTTATTTATTTATTGGAGAGAAAGACAATGAGAGAGAGGCAGATAAAGAGAGAGAATGGGAGCGCCAGGGCCTCCAGCCACTGCAAACGACCTCCAGACACATGCGCCTCCTTGTGCATCTGGCTTATGTGGGTCCTAGGGAATCAAGCCTGAATTCTTAGGGTTCACAGACCAGCACTTTGTTGCAGTCAGGTTCACATCACTGTCAGAAATTACCCCACCAAGAGCAGCTTGTGGGGAACAAAGGGTTTATTTTGGCTTACAGGCTCCAGGGAAATCTCCGTGAGGGCAGGGGAAAACAATGGCATGAGCAGAGGGTAAACATTACCTCCAGGCCGACATCAAGTAGACAATAGCAGAAGACTATGTCAAACACTGGCAAGGGGAAGCTGACTATAACATCCATAAGCCCGCCCCCAACAATACACTACTTCCAGGAGGCGTTAATTCCCAAATCTCCATCAGCTGGGAACCTAGCATTCAGAACATTTAAGTTTATGGGGGATGCCTGAATTAAACCACCACACACCTCAACCACTAAGCCATCTCTCCAGCCCCTCCCCCAAATAAAAATAAATAAATAAATAAATAAATAAATAAATAAATAAATAAATATTTTTAAAAGATTCTGGAACTGGATCTTGACCTCATAAATTTAGCTAGACTAAATGATCAGTCTGCTTTGAGGATCCACCTGTCTGTCTTAATGCTGGGATTACAGGTGCACAGGCCTTCTCACACGGGTGTAGGGGATTTGAACTCAGGTCCTCATACTTCCAATGGCAAACACTTTACCCACTGAGCCATGCCCCTAGCTTCTCTGCCAGCACTCGGAGCAGCTGTGGCGTGGACAAGGTTCTGGCCTCTGGCCCTAAGGATCATTTCTGATCTCTCTAGCTTTGTCCACCCACATTATTCCGAATCAACTTGCCGTGTCCACCCCCAGCTCACCTGGCTAGGGGGCCCTGCAGGTCTCATATAGACTTTGCAAAACTGTCCTCACTTGAGACACTAGCCCCAAATCCCCAAGGTCCCAGAACACCCATACTCCTGACCCCTACAAAGTCAGAGCGTCACAAGACCCTCTAAAGTCACTGGTCCACCAGAACTCATGAACGTGATCGGGGGCGGGGGGTGTGATGGAGACACCTGAGTGGCTCAGGACACATCACCCTCCTGGCTCAGGACACATCACCCTCCTGGCTCAGGACACATCACCCTCCTGGCTCAGGGTTGGTTGCTTATTTCCACTGATTCCAACACCTTCAGTTTTGTTTTTGTTTTGGCATGTGTATGTGTGTGATATGCATGTTCATATGCATGTGGGCACATGTGCGTTGGGAGTTGCTCATGTCAATGTGAAGGCCAGATGTTGACGTCAAGTGTCATCCTCAATTGCTCTCCGCATTTTTTGTTGAGACAAGGTCTTTCCCTGAACCAAGAGCTCACCAGTTTGTCCAGACCAGGAGAGAGACAGAACCCACCTGCCTCTGCTTCCCCAGCACTGGGATGACAAGTGGATGCCACCATGCCAGCTTGGATATGAGGGCTGGGTGTACCAACTCAGGTCCTCATATTTGCATGGCAAGTGCTTTACCAACTGAGCCATCTCCGCAGCCCTGTGGTTTTATGCATCTGTGTGTGCGCAGAAGCTTGTGGAAGCCATGGGACAACCTCACATGTCATTCCTCAAAAAAAAAAAACAAACAAAACAAAACAAAACAAAACAACTCTGTCCATCTCCTTTGAGACAAATTCTCTCATTGGCCTGGAACTCACCAACAAAGCAAGAATGACTGGCCAGCAAGACCCAGGGATCCCCCTGCCTCTACCTCCCCAGCCCTGGAATTACAAGTGTGAACCACCACGGACCAAGAGTTTTTTCTTTTTCTTTCTTTCTTTCTTTCTTTCTTTCTTTCTTTCTTTCTTTCTTTCTTTCTTTTTCTTTCTTTCTTTCTTTTTTTCTTTCTTTCTTTCTTTCTTTCTTTCTTTCTTTCTTTCTTTCTCTCTTTCTCTCTTCCTTCCTTCCTTCCTTCCTTCCTTTCTTTCTTTCTTTCTTTCTTTCTTTCTTTTTTTCCTTTGATTTTTTGAGGTAGGGTCTCACTCTAGCCCAGGCTGACCTGGAATTCACTATGTAGTCTCAGGGTGGCCTCGAACTCATGGCGATCCTCCTACCTCTGCCTCCCAAGTGCTGGGATTAAAGGCATTCACCACCACATCTGGTGATAAGAACCAAGTTCTTTTTTTTTTTTTTTTTTTTGAGAGAGCTAGAGAGATAAAGAGAGAAAAAGAGAGAATGGATGTGCTGGCAGCCTCTCAGCCACTGTGAACGAACTCCAGATGCATGCTCCCCCTTGTGGGCAAGTGCAGCATTGCGCCCTTGTGTCACTTTTTGCATCCAGCTAAACGTGGGACCTGGAGGTTGGAATCAGTGTTCTTAGGCTTGGCAGGCAGGCGCCTTAACCAGCAAGCCATCATCTCCAGCCCAGGACCAAGATTTTTATGTGGGTACTGGGGAACTGAACTCAGGTCCTCATGCTTACAAGCTAAGCACTTTACCAGCAGAGCTGTCTGCCCAGGTCTGCATCTGGAATATTTCTTGGGTTGTCTTTCCCCAGGCATGGCCGATGGAAACCTGAACCACGTGATCACATCCATCACATGCTTTATCATCAGCTGTCCAAGAGGACGCTGGGGCTCATGGAGTTGAGGAAGCATGAGCTGAGCCTAGCATGGGGGCAGCGCTCAGCACAGGTCAGTGGAGAGAATGGATGACTCCTGTGGGGCAAATGGTCTTCATCCAATCTAGGGAAATGGGTTCTTGGGGGCACTTTCTCAAATAGGATGTGTCTCTGTACTGGAAATTTGTCACTCCCAACCAGGGAAGAATTCCTCTTCCTGTCTTCCAGCTCCAGCTTGAGACCCCCTGGCCTCGTGATCACGAACCTAACCTGGGCTGTCTATGCAATGAAAGGCTGCCAGCCTTGTGCTCTCCTGCCTCCTATGGAGCAGGGCCTCAGAGAAATGGAAATATCAGATCTTGGTTTCTCTCTGTCAGCAATACTATGCCATGGTATTTCAAAGAAGTCGATGAAGTAGGAGAGGAAACATCTGATTGCTAGAACATTCTTGAATTGCAGCAGGATGGATCAAGGCGAGGCAAGGGAAAGGACTTCCTGAAGGGCAGGAGAGCAAGCTGCAGGAGGAAAAGGGACCCACGGAGATTATGAAATCCTCTCACTTAAGTCCACGCATCTGGGTGGGTCCCGCCTGTGGACAGAGGGACTGACCCAAAGTCATCAGGATCCGGGGGACCAGAAGCAGGAGTGTCTGTCTTCCAGAGAGGAGCAGCCAGGGGGCTGTGAATCCTTCTCTCCCTCAGGGGTTTCTGAGCCTGGGTATGGACATTGTGAATGATGTCATTCTTTGGGTCTTGTTTGCTTTGTTTTGGTTTATGTAACCAGACCCATGAAGCCCAGGACTGGCATTGAACTTGCAGTGTAACCCAGGATGACTGTTAACTCCTGATCCTCCTGCTTCTCCCTCCCCACTGCTGAGGTTTCAGGCATGCACAGGCACCCCTGTGTTATGCAGGGCTGGGGATGGAACCCAGGGCTCTGGTGATGGTAGACAAGTATTCCACCAATGAGCTCCATCCCCAGCCCTGGACTGGGTAATTTTGTTTGTTTGTTTGTTTTTGGTTTTGGTTTTTCAAGATAGGGTCTCACTTTAGCTCAGGCTGACCTGGAATTCACTATGTAGTCTCAGGTTGGCCTTGAACTCATGGCAATCCTTCTACCTCTGCCTCCCGAGTGCTGGGATTAAAGGAATGCACCACCACGCCCGGATTAGACTGGTCTTTTTAAATTTTTTATTTTTGAGAGAGAGAGAGAGAGAATGGGTATGCCAGGGCTTTTCAGCCACTGCAAATGAATTCCAGATGCTTGTGCCCCCTTGTGCTCATGTGAGACATTGCATGCTTGTATCCCTTTTGCTTGACTATGTGTGGGACCTGGAGATTCAAACAAGTGTTCTTAGGCTTCGCAGGCAAGCGCCTTAACTACTAAGCTGTCTCTCCAGCCCTGGTTTTTTTTTTTTTTTTTTTTTTTTTATGTGAGAATGCGAGATAGAGAGTGAATTGGTGCACCAGGGCCTCCAGCCACTGCAATGTAACCCTAGATGGATGCACCCATTGTGCGCATGTGTGACTATGCACATGCATCACCTTATGCGTCTGGCTTACATGGGACATGGAGAGTCCAAGATGAGTCTTTAGGCTTCTCAGGCAAGCATCTTAACCACTAAGCCATCGCTCCAGCCCTGGACTGGGTGATTCTTAGTGATGGGAGCTCTCCTGGCAATTGTAGGATAGTTAGCAGCATTCTGGTGGTATTGCTATTGTCACTGCTATGTGTTCCCTAGCACGCAGTGACAATGAAACATGTCTACAGACATTGACTGGTGTCACCGGGGTAGGGGAGGATGCTGTCACAATGTCTCATGTGGAGAACCACAAATGCACCTGCACAGTGAGGCCAGGAGGACAGAGAAGCCCTTCTCAGGAGCAGAGTGAGCTCGGGCAGAGTCCCTGTTTGCTGGCTCGTGGCGGTGTCTCTCTCTCTCTCCGCCTGGATTTACGAATGGGAGCCGGCTTCTTCCACAATTGATGGAACTTCCCCTGGATTTGTAAGCCTGAAATAAATCTTCTCCTCCCATAAAACTCTGTTTGGTTGGATGCTCATTCCAGCAGCATGGAACGGTCTACTACAACGTACACATGTGTGTTCATGGGTGTGACTGTGTGTGTTTGTGCGAAGGTTTGTGCAAATGTGTGCACATGCAAATTTGCGTGTGCCTATGTGCGTGTGCATGCACGGGTCAGAGAAGGGACTCAGGTGTTGTCCTCAGAAGTGCCAACCAGCTCCCTTGGCACCACCTCTCACTGTCCCGGATCTCACCAACCAGGCTAGGCTGGCTGGCCAGCGAGCGCCAGGGGTTCCCTGTGTCCACCTCCATAGCACTGGGATTACAGGCTTGTGCCACCGCCCCTGGCATTTTTTTTGCATGCGTTCTGGCATCACACTCAGGTTGCATGCAAGGCAAGCACTTTGCTGATGAACCATCTCCCCAGCCCCACAGGCTAGGTTCCTCCACTACATTAAGGGTGGGTCACTGTCCTCCCGTCACAAACTGACCCTGCTGTGACTACTGATCCTCCCACAAGACTTGCCCTGTTCTGAACCCATCAACATCTTGGCAGAGGAGGACAAACGCAATGCGACAACAAAACAGGAAGAACTACCTTGAACGAGGAAGGTCCTCAGTGGAATGGAGGGGGCGCAGGGGAAAAGGAGACAAAAGAGATCAAGTGGAGATTGGAGAGATGGCTTAGCAGTTAGGCCACTTGCCTACAAAACCTAATGATCCATGTTTGATGCCCCAGTACCCATGTAAAGCCACATGCACAAAGTGGCACATGTGTTTGGAGTTCATTTGCAGTGGCTGGAGACCCTGGTGCCCCCATTCTCTCTGTCTGTCTCCTCTCTTTCTCTTCTTGCAAATAAATAAATAGATAAATAGATAGATAGATAGATAGATAGATAGATAGATAGATAGATAGGTAGGTAGATAGATAGATAGATAGATAGATAGATAGATAGATAGATAGATAGATAGATAGATAGATGGGTGATAGGAACATAACCAAATTATAGTATGTTCATATATTAAAGGTGTCAACAGAATCTTTAAAAAAATGCTCTGTTAAAATATGACTTGCTGGGCTGGAGAGATGGCTTAGCGGTTAAGGCGCATGCCTCCTAAGCCTAAGAATGCCAGTTCCAATCTCCAGGTCCCACATTTAGCCAGATGCAGTGATGCAAGGGCATAATGATGCACTTGACCACAAGGGGGCACACATCTGGATTTCCTTCACAGCAGCTGAGAGGTTGCTGGCGCGCCCATCTCTATCTGTCTCCCTCTCCCTCTCCCTCTCTGTCTGTCTCTCCAAAAAGACAAAATATAACTTGCTCACTGAGGTTTTGGATGGCCTTGGAAATGTCACACTCTAGCAATTGTGTCACTTCCCTCCCCTGATCATCAAGGTTTGATGCAGGATGGCAGGTCCAGGAGTGCAGGTCACATCAGAAGGAGCAACCAAGATTTTGCCTGAAGACCCTGGACACGTGGTGTTGCATAAGTCCCCAGCAGGGAGACGGAGTCGTGTGATTACCTGAAGATCCCCTGCCAGAGCCCCAGCAAACTAATTGTTTCAGACACCACAAGTCATTCCTTCCCACACTCACACGTCATTCTAGAACAGCCACTGGGGGTGGGTGGAGGTGACAGTGTGGAAGGTGCTTCACCCGCAGGAAAGACGGCTCATAATCACTGGAAGCTTAATGCCACCATGATAAGGGCTGGACAAGGCACCCACCCTGAGGGGGGACACCACGTGGGTGGTGATTCATGTGATGTGATCCAAGAGGACAGAACCTGAATGTGAGATTCACTCTCTACCCCAGGGGGGCTTTGTCAACCACGGGTCAGTTTCTCCGTGTGCTAACAAGCCTGCCAGTTTGTCATGGTGATGAGATGTGAGCCAGGGATTTACTTAGCTCATTTCCTTCAGTCACTCACGAAACACTCCAGGGACTTTTACCCTCTTCCTGATGCCTAGTCTAAATTTGGTCGGGTGGAAAGAATTAATGAAACGATACCTGTGTGTCTAGAGGGCTTCATTGATGTAAAGCAGACGGTGGATTTTGGTTGTGTTCTGCCCACTGTGTGGATCTCCAGCTGATGGAGATTTGGGAATTAACGCCTCTTGAAGGCAGTGTGTTGTTGGGAATGGGCTTATGGGTGTTACAGCCAGTTTCTCCTTGCCAGTGTTTGGCACACTCTCCTGTTGCTATTGTCCACCTGATGTTGGCCAGGGTGATGTCCACCTTCTGCTCATGCTGTTGTTTCCCCTGCCATCGTGGAGCTTCCTCTCGAGTCTGTAAGCCAAAATTAACCTCTTTTTCCCCACAAGCTGCTCTTGGTTGAGTGATTTCTACCAGCAATGTGAACTTGACTGGAACAGATGGGAAGGTTCAGAGAAGAAATAGAAAAAAAAAATCCTATGGTCTGAACAGTGATCTGACATCCCATTTGACAAACGGTTGTGACACTGAGGCTCAGAGAGGGCCAGCGACTTGTTCAACATGCCAGGCTTACATTACTAGTGAAAGCCCACAGGTGGAGGGGAAGGTTGGGGGAAACCATGTGGCCTCCTACTTATCCAGATGCATAGAGACATGTACTGCTTCCTTCATTAAAAGATTAAATACTGGGGAGATTGCTAAATGGTTAAGGTGCTTGCCTACAAAGCGTAATGACCCAGGTTAGATTCCCCAGTGCCCACATAAAGCCAGATGCACCGAGCGGTGCATGCATTTGATGTTCATTTGCAGTGCCTAGAGGCCCTGGTGCACCCATTCTCTCTCTCACTCCCTGAAAATAAAATATATTTTTTAAAAAAATAATTGGGCCAGGCGTGGTGGTGCACACCTTTAATCCCAGCAGTTGGGAGGCAGAGGTAGGAGGATCGCTGAGAGTTTGAGGCCACCCTGAGACTACATAGCTAATTCCAAGTCAGCCTGGACCAGAGTGAGACCCTATCTCGAAAAAAAAAAAAAAAAAAAAAAAAAAAAAAAAAAAAAGAATTTAAGAGCTATCACTCAGTAAAGTGTTTGTCTCACAAACATAAGGACCTCATTCTATCTGCCCCTTTCTCTCTCTCTCTCTCTCAAATAAATAAATAATAAAATAAAATGTTTTTTAAAAGTTACAAAAAAACCATGAGGACCTGAGTTTGGATGCCCAGCTCCCATGTTGAAGCTAAGCATGGCCATACATACTATAATCCCACCCCGGGAAGGTAGACACAGAAGGCCCCTGAGACTCGCTGGCTAGCTAACCTCGCCAAAGTGGTGAGCGCCACATTTCTTGCGAGATCCTGTCTCAAAACATAAGATGGAGAACAACGGAGGAAGACATATGACACAGACTTCTGGCTTCCAAACATACGTGTGCACCCACCCAACACATGCAAACGACCATGAACCCCCTCCCCCCACACACAAAAGGAAGAGCTGGGAGGGATGATGCACGCTCATTATTTTAGCACTAGGAAGGCTGAAGCAAGATAGTTTGAGGCTAGTCTAGCTCAGCTACTTCTCTCTCACATGTGATCCTCTTCCGGGAAAAAACAAGCAAACAAACAAACAAACAAACAAACAAAACCCAGCAAGCAGGGAAGATGCTGGGTCCCCTGGGTTGAGGAAGAGGGCATTAGGAAAAGCTTGGCTGTTGGCTCCAGGCCAAGTCTTTAAGCACACTGCCCCAGAGCCAGTGGCCCAGGACACAGCTATGTCCAGGCTTTCTGCAGGACATAGTTGACAGCTTGCTGTCACCATGGGGCAGGATATAGTCACCTCTCCCCAGGGGTTCTTACTGAATTCCACAGTGTCTCTTGGGACCTCTCTGTTAGCGAGTTCTTCAAGCTTCCTCGGCTGCTTTTTCTAACGGGGTCTTAGGAGCTCAAAAAAGTGAATTCCAAACCCTGAATTCATGTCTGTTTTACCAAAGAATTGAAATAAAACAAGACCGAGAAGGATGGTTATTAAATTATTACATTTTTTGAGTCAAGCCCAACAGACTGGCCTTTTTAAATTGAGTAGTTTATTTTTATTTATTTCTTTGATAGAGAGAGGGGGAGAGAGAGGGAGAGAGAATGGGCATGCCAGAGCCTCCAGCCACTGTAAACAAACTCTAGATGCATGCACCACTTGTGCATCTGGCTTACGTGGGTCCTGGAGAATCCAACCTGGGTCCTTTGGCTTTGCAGGCAAATGCCTTAACCACCAAGCCATCCCTCCAGCCCAGACTGGTCTTTTTTAATGAAAGAGGGAGAGAGAATGGGTGCGCCAAAGCCTCCAGCCACTGCAATCAAACTGCAGATACGTGCTTCTCCTTGTGTGCCTCTGCAACCTTGCACACTTGCATCACTTTGTGCGTCTGCCTTATGTAGGACCTGGAGGGTCGAACATGAGTCCTTAGGCTTTGCAGGCAAGTGTCTTAACTGTCAAGCCATCTCTCCAGCCCTTATTACATTTTCTAAAACAATTCAGGAGTCAGGGGGCTGAGGGAGAGTCCATGGACCAAGGAAGGGGGAATGGATGCATTCATGTGTCCCAAGAGCCCAGGTGGGAAGCGAGCAAGAGCTTGAAATGTGAAAAGGGGTTCAGAAAGGAAAGAGCAGAAAGTGCAGAGAGCTCCTGCCATGTGGAGGGCAGGCGGGGGTAGACAGCCCATGTGGGAGTAGGGGTCGGGAGTCTTTCCTGTGTCAGTTGGGCTGACATGGTAGGCAGGGGAGGGGAGGCTTACCAGGACAGGAACCTGGAAGTTCAGGAGAGATGAACAGCTAACACAAAGAGGGCTTGCCTGCTTGGTACGAATCTCTATATAGTCTTACTGTGTTGGGCTTTACCCTCAAATGCCAGAGGGCCCGAGAGAGAGCTGATTGGTCTGGGCTCGGGAGCTTGGGTCAGGAAGAGATGAGCACACCTGAGTAAGAGGTGAGAGGACTGGCTGGATGAGGTGGGAAAGGCGCCGAATTCTGGTTCTGCTGGAGCCTGCACAGGGCAGGATAATAAAAGCAGCCGCTTGGGTTCCAAGCAGCCGACAGAAACCAATTTAAGATTTCTCTTACTAGCCTTTTTCTAACTATCTACCTAATAATTGTCAAACTACTAGCTCCTTCTCATTTTCACTGTATAGACGTGGCCTTCCTCCCTTCTAATATCCTCCTCCACGTGGAGAACACGTCTTTTACCACTCGTAAGGACCCCGTGCCTAACACGGTGCCTGGCTGAGTGCATTTGAGAGGTGTAGGGTGCCTTTCCCTCCCCTGGGACCCTGCAGTTATGCACTTTGTATCTGACCCTCACCGTCGGAACTTCAGTTGGAAAAAGACAGCTCTTCCTGTGAACAGGGTTGCACAGACCAGACACAGGGATGGGGTTGAGACAGCAATGAAAATCAGAGCAGCCAGCAGAGAGATAGAGAGAGAGAGAGGAGAGAGAGAGAGAGAGAGAGAGAGAGAGAGAGAGAGAGAGAGAGAGAGAGAGAGAGAGAGAGAGATGCTCACTAAGACTCAACCCCAGAGCAGTGTTATCTCACCACACTGTGGCCCTGACACCATCAGCTACCTGGATCTCTATGGGATCTGTCCATAGAATTTTTCTAGATTCATCTAGAAGGACTGACATTGACTTTATCTTGAAAATGGCATGGTGAGTCCGGGTGCTGGTGGCAAAGCAGAACTGTGCGTTCTCTTTAGCGCAGGCTTCCAAGGCCGCAGGAAGGGGCAGGGTGGGCCAGGGGCTCTGCAAGGGGATGGTTAAGAAGTCCTCTTCCAGGGTTGGCGGGATGGCTCAGTGGGGTAAGAGCGTTTTCTGCACAAGTCTGAGGACCTCAGTTTGATCCCCCGCGCCCACGTCACGAAGGATCTGTATGTCTATAAGCTCAGCACTGACAGAGGTGGAGACAGGGATTACTAGAACTCACTGGTCAGCCATTCTAAGTGAGAAAAAGGTGAGTTTCAGTGAGATTCCCTGCCTCAAGGAAGCAAGGGAGAAGAGCTGTAGAGGAAGACTCCGGATGTCCACCTCTGGCTTCCAAGCCTGGGCACATGGGGCACCATGTACCTATATACATGTGTGCATACATCAAACACACACACACACACACACACACACACACACACACACACACACACACACACACAGAGAGAGAGAGAGAGAGAGAAGTCCTCTTTTTCCCCTCTTTCTCCTTCCCTCCCCTTGTTGTAGGAGCAGAGGCCCAGTCTGAATCTCTGTTCTTCCTACAGCCTGGTTATGGCCTGGGTTCTAAAGCATTCCCCTCCCCACCGTCTTCTGGAGTCTCCCTCTTCCGCACCTTGCCGCTCTCTTCCCTTCCCCGTGGGTAAACGAGGAAAGAGGCCCGCAAAGGCCCGCGCTTTCAAGGACCGCCAGTGTTCGCCTCAAATGTCTTCTTTGAGAAGCTCCGTGTTTTCAATTACCTCCTAACACACCTCCAGGGAGCCCAGCCAAGCGGGAGGATTAGTGCAATAATGAGTTTAAATTATTTAGGTTTTTTTTTTTTTTCTCTCCCCTGTCTTTATTCTGTGGCAATATTGAATCTAATCCAGGTCCAGATGTACGGAATGATACATAACAGGTGATGGCTAATAACTGATCTCATTTTCAAATTAATATGCAAATTTCCCCTGGAGCTGGGGAGTGAAAGAAGGGAACTGGGACGGCAGGTAAGAGGGTTGTGAGCAAAGAAGGAACAAAGGGAGAGAGGGGCACCTGCAGCCCCCATCTCCCCTGGAGCAGAATCAGGATTGTCACCACGTGTGAGACAGGAAGGCCATCTGAGTGATGAAAAGTCCTGACAGATGAAAAGAGGCCTTGGGTGGGCCGAAGTCTCCTTCTCCAGGCAAGGGCACAGGACAGGAAGCCACTTCCATTTACAGATAAAGGAACTGACGCCTGAAGCTCCACAATGTATTGGTAGAAAGGCTCTGCCTACAAAGCGGAATGCAGGGCCCCTGTGCCAGCAGGAAGTTGGGAGCTCCGTCTTTTCCATGGGGAGTGGAAGGAAGAGGGTTTTCCTCTCCTTCATCCATGTGAGTGTGTGTGTGTGTGTGGGCACATGGAAGCCAGAAGTCAATGTTGGGTATCTCCTTTAATCGCTCTCACGCTACGTTCTTATGTTGACACAGCATCCGTTGGTGAACCTACAGCTCACTGATACAGCTAGACTAGGTGGCCAGCTTGCCTCGGGGATTCCCCGCCTGCCTCCCCAGAGCTGGGATTACAGGTAGATGCCACCACACCTGGCTTTTATATGGGTGCTGGGGATCAGAACTCAGGTCCTCATGCTTGTGTGACAAAGCACTTGTCGCTGAACCATCCCCCAGTTCTCTAACTGAATAGATGACTGAGTTCATCCACGAAGGCACGAATGTGGGCAGGCCGGTGGCTTTTTATTGGATCCATGTGACAAGAAGGGTTCACTGAGCCTTGATCTATTACAGCATGGCGATTTCCTGGGAAGGCGGGTCTGGGGATCCTCCAGCTGTCTGGCCTTTGCTCAGTCTTCCAGCCCATTTTATTGCTTTCTGCTGGGAGCCAGTCTGGATTCCTGGAGCCTAGTTTGAAAAAGCTCCCTGGAAAAATGAACCCCCCACCCCAAAGAGGAGGGATTGGGATGGAAGGGCCTGCAGTAGAAAGCTTCAGTTGCTGGGATGAACCTGTAAGCCAGACTCAGTTTATGGTGGGAGGAGGAAGGGGTTTATTGGAAGCTTACAGAACCAGGGGAAATTTCATAATGGCTGAAGAAGCTGGCCCCTCTTTCCTCTTTCACAGATCCGAGCAGAGAGAAACACACACACACACACACACACACACACACACACACACACACAGAGAGAGAGAGAGAGAGAGAGAGAGAGACCACCAGCAGCAGCTTTATAAGCAAGCAAGCCCACTTCAGGAACACCGAGCCATCTCTTCAGACCCTTTCTGGGGCTCCCAATTTCTGATTTGACCCTGGCCCTCAGATCCCCAAGTCTATCACCAGCACTCAGCTCAGGGCTCAACTTGGGGTGGGCTTGGCACACGACACCCCAGTGCCTAAAACCAGGAAGATGATCAAGTGACCCTGTTGACTTGGCCAAGAGTCACATCCCTTGGAATCCAGTAAGAGTTATCATAAAAGCCAGGTGTGGTGGCACACGTCTTTAATTCCAGCACTTGGGGGACAGGGGTAGGAGGATCTCTGTGAGTCTGAGGTCAGCCTGGAATTACAGAGCAAGTTCCAGGTCAGCCTTGGCTAGAGTTAGACCCTACCTCAAGAGAGAGATAGAGATAGAGATAGAGAGAGAGAGAGAGAGAGAGAGAGCATATACAATGGGCCATACAAGTTAAAAGCTCTTCCACTGATCTTGCCTCCAGCTCTCGGAGCAGAGGGTCCCTTTAACTCAGGATTTTTCACAGTAAGGAAAACAGAGAGTGCCAAAGATGAGGTGGTGTTGGACCTCCAGGGCCTGGGTTGTTCCCTCCCAATGGTTTCCCTTCAAAACATGAGTTTTCTGAAGCGCAAAGACACAGCACAGAGCATCGGAACCAAGGACAGGGGAGAAGAGAGAAAGGAGGGAGGATAGGGCCCCCAACAAGCATAAACCTCACACACGTCCAGGACTTACCAGATTCCCAGAGTCACTGCACCCGCAGGAGTCATGCTGGCAACATCCCATGGCACAAAGACCCTCGGCATTGCCACACCCATTGCCCAACTAGGAAAAGAAGGCTCAGAGAGCTGGAAGGGGCTCGTCTATTGGCCAGGAGTGAAAGAGACACAGACATCTCGGGGAAGACCCGATCCAGGCAAGGCAAGCGATGCAGACAGCGGGAGCTGTGTACACACCATAAAGAGAGCAGCAGGCACGGTTTTCTGACTGAGAACGAGAGCGGAAAGCCATTTAGCAGCAGAAGCAGCAGGTGAGATGGCAGGAGAAGGGCTGCAGGGAGGGGAGAGCAGCTGAGCGGAGGAGAGCAGAGCGAAGAAGCAGACACCGGCCCTGCAAAGAGCAGGTGGAGACAGGGAGGCTGGGTCAGGTTCAACTACCATGCCAGCCCGGGACAGAGGTGTGGTGGCAGGGCCAAGCAAACTCTGCCCTGTAGTGATACACAGTCATACCTTCATCAGCCCTGCCCACATCTAGCTGGTCCTGGAAGTGAGTGGGGCAGCCAAGAACTTCTAGAACTTTCACCACAAAAGCCCATTTTGTGTGCGTGTGTGTGGGGGGGGGGACGGACAGGTGAGTGTGGAGGCCAGCAGACAACCTCAGGTGGCAACTTAAGGAAAACGGCCCAGCTTTTTGTGAGACGGGGTCTCTTACTGGTGAGACGTGTGCCAAGTAGGCTAGACTGGCTGGCCAGTGAAGCCCAGGGATCCTCTTGTCTTTGCCTGCTCAGCATTGGGATCACGGGCATGTGCTACCATGCCTGGTACTGTTACATGAGCTCTGGGGATGGAACTTGGGTCCTCTGAGCCACTCTCCAGCCTATTAAAGATTCCCCACTGCAAAAATAAGGGATTTGGAGCTGGGCGTGGTGGCACATGCTTTTAATCCCAGCACTCGGGAGGCAGAGGTAGGAGGATCGCCGAGAGTTCAAGGCCACCCTGAGACTACATAGTGAATTCCAGGTCAGCCTGAGCCAGAGTGAGACCCTGCCTTGAAAAACCAAAAAATAAAAAATAAAAATAAAGGACTGAGTGCCTTGATTGTTAGTTTTCACTTGTTGCATTGATGCAAGCAAAAAATTAGATTTGACCCTGAGATGCAACACACACACACACACACACACACACACACACACACACCCCACTCTGAACAGAAATGTGTTCTCAACACAGAACTCCCTCTAAGACACATGCCCACATTCCCTTTCCTCTTCTTGTGTCCTCTTGTCTCTTTCCTTCTCGTTCCCTTCTCTCTATTTCCCAGAAAAGGGCTGATCACACCCTCTGTCGTCTCGCCTCTCACTAGTGGGTCTCGGTCTGCTGATGAAGAAACCCGTGTCTGCATGATTCGTATGCCAACGCTCTGATGCCTTCCTCTCTCTTGAATGTTGCTGCCTGCATGGTCTCTGTTCTTCTGTGCTGCGTGTGACTCCTGGACGTGGCCTGTGGCAGCTTCTAAAGCAGAGAAAAGTAGTCAACCACTGTTTGATTTAATTTAATTTATTCATTTGAAAGAGAGAGAAAGAGGCAGATAGAGTGAGTGGGGGGATGGGGGGAAGAATGGGCACACCAGAGCCTCTAGCTACTGCCAATGAATGCCAGACAAATGCACAACCATGGGCATCTGGCTTACATGGGTTCTGGGGAATTGAACCTGGGTCCTTGACTTCTCAGGAACATGCCTTAAATGCTATGCTCTGTATCCAGCCGTAGTGCATCACTTTTCCAACATGGTGATGTTGTGGATGGTCACCTGGGAACCAGCCCTTTCTCTGACAGGCAATTGGCTGTTACTGCAAAGCACCCGAACCAGAACAGTGAGGATGGTCAGTAAATGCTCCCCAGGGCAGATGTGCCCACCATTCCACCATTTGCTTTTCGCTACAACCCTGTGAGGTCAATATCCTTAGTCCCACTTTACAGAGGAAAATAATGAGTTCAGAATCAACAATTATCAAGGGTCACATGACAGCAGAGTTAGCATTTAAGTAACCATTAGCTTGAGAACATGATTACGTAGCTCAGCAATATCACTGGTCCAGGCACCCAAGTGTCAATGTCTTCTTTAAAATTTTTTATTTTATTATTTTTTTAATTTGAGAGAGACACAGAGAGAGACAGAGACAGAGAGAGAATGGGCGTACCAGAGCCTCTCAGCCACTGTGAATGAACTCCAGACACGTGCTCCCCCTTGTGGACAAGTGCAGCATTGCACGCTTGCATCACTTTTGCGTCTGGCTAAACGTGGGCCCTGGAGAATCGAATGGGTGTTCTTAGGCTACGCAGGCAGGCACCTTCACCGTTAAGCCATCTCTCCAGCCCTCAATGTCTTCTATTCAATGTCTTTCTCCCCCGTCTGTCTCTGCTACGCCCCCCTTTTCTCTGATCTCCTATCCTCCTCTCTATTTCTTTCTATACAGCTCTCTCTCTTACACACACACACACACACACACACACACACACACAGAGGCACCATATCATTATGACATCAAACCTGCAGCTGGTCCTGACATTGGTATAAGGCATACTGAGTCCATATGGATCTCCATATGCTCATATAATAGGAAAAGAGAAAGCTCTAGAGAGGGCTTTTACCCATTCCAGCAACTCCCTCAGATGCAGAAGGGATAGTGCTGGGCACCAAATCAGTGTGTTCACCTTTCATTCTACCCTATCTTTAGAACATTCCACTGTACTACAAAGGCTGGAAAACTACAGACTCCATTCCTTTAGCTATTATTCTATACATGAATTAAATTTTCCATTAATTTTTTTTTTTGCTCAAGACTCAAGAGAGCAAAATGAGTCAGAGGCCAGATTGCAGCAGCTCTGGGAGGTGGTAAAGAGGAGATGTAGCTTTTATTTTTCCCTGAAGCCACCTCTCATATCCACTCTTCGGTTTCCTGGGTGCTGAGAGGCGCTCGTGGTGGACAAAAAGCTGAAACGCGTGTTTTGTACTCTTTCACCAGCACGATGAGTGGGCAAACACACACAAGTATAGGGGCACAGGGCTCAGCTGCAGGGCCGGGTCCCTGGATCTGCATTCCTGTCCCCCACTCTTACTCATGGGGATGGCTGTGATCTTGAACTCCAAAGCTTCAAGGGTGGCTCAGCTGTTAACTCGAGAACACCAGTTCCTTAGTGCATAAGGGACCAAATGTTCAACACGTGAGCCTTTGGGAGATTTTGCTGAGAGGATGAACTATCTCCTGGGCATGGGATGCTCAGGCACCCCATGTCTGTGTAACCCAGATGTACTCAGGAATCAAACTCAGACAGTCTTGTGTCCTTGTATGGCAACCACTCTTTCCCATAGATCCATCTGCCCAGCCTGGGGAATGCATTTAATGATAGCCGGGTATGGGCACAACTTTGCTTCTGACATGTGGACAGCGTGACTTTCTGCCATTGCGAGTGAGCTTCAGACTAGCTGGAGCGATCCTTTTCCTCCAACACGTACAGCCGTATGAGTGGATGATTAACAGGGGCCATCGCCAGTGGTGAGAGTTACCAGTTACAAGCACAGTGGGGCGGGGGGAGATTTCAATCTATGCTTCATGCTCATCCAGTCCCATACGCTTCCCTTATGCACTCTGCTCACTGACGCCCTTGTGACACACCCATAGATGCTTCCCGTTTCTTCCGAAGTCCTAAGCACAGAATCCTGCTGCTAACTGTACAACTTCTGGAATCCCAAGCCTGAACACTAAATAATGCCTTGAACATGACCTGGTCCAGTGGTTCCCAATTCTGGTTGTACACAGGAATCACACAGAATCCAATAATGATGCCCAACCTCCACCCTATAGATGCAATTTTAACTGGTCGGGCCCAGGTATCAGCATGTTTGGCCTGGAAATCAGAATGTTGTTCTCATATATGAAGTCAGCATTGGAAACATGTTTTTCAAATACATTTTATTTATTTATTTACTTGAGAGATAGAAAGAGGCAGAGAGAGAGAGAATGGGCACACCAGGGCCTCTAGCCACTGTAAACGAACTCAGATGTATGCGCCCTCTTGTGCATCTGTCTTATGTGGGTCCCAGAGAGCTGAACTGAGATCATTTGGCTTTGCAGGCAAATGCCTTAACTGCCTCTCCAGCCTTGGAAACATTTAAAAAATATTTATTTATTATTTGTTTATTTGAAAGAGGGAGTATGGGCACACCAGTGTTCTGTGTTCACTACAAATGTACTCCAGATGCATGTGCCACCTTGTGCATCTGGTTTACATGGGTCCTGGGGCATCAAATCTGGGTTCTTAGGCCTTGCAGGCAAGTGCCTTAACCTCTAAGCCATCTCTCCAACCCTGGAAACATTTTTAAAATCTGAGTTTTATTTTTTTTTCACTTGAGATGAGTTTTATATTAACAAGTCATGTCTAAGCTTACAGATTTTAGCTTCCTTACACCCCCTCCCATTTACTATTTTTCTTATATTTCAAAGTCAACTCTGTTAAATGTTAAGGGTCAAGTGTCACTATTATAAGAGTTAGGTTGTGCATATAAGTACTATGGAATGTCATTTTATTTAGTTATGTGCAAGAAGAGGAGAGGAGGGAGAAAAGGAGGAAGAGAGAGAGAGAATATGGGTGTACCAGGACCTCCAGCCAGAGCAAATGAACTCCAGATGCATGCGCCACTTTGTGCATCTGGCTTTATGTGGGTCCTAGAGAATCAAATCTGGGTCATTAGGCTTTGCAGGCAAGTGCCTTAACCACTGAGCCATCTCTCCAGCCCCTCAGATCTTCTTTAATGTTTAAAACTGTTTTATTATACTGGGTGACACAAGGCCCTTTCCATAAAAGTATATAATGTGCTTGGAGCACCTTCCCCCATACCCTATTTCTCTTTCTTCCCCTGCGTGAGGCTCCTCTGCTCCCCTACATAGTTTCACTTTTACTTCCTCATCATCTGTATACACATGATTTTATGGACCTATATACAATCTAGGCCCCACAAATGAGTCAAACTGTGATATTTGTCTCTCTGAGTCTGGCTTAATTCACTTAACATGATTATCTATCTCCCCTTATATCCATTTTATTTTATTTCAGACAACATAGCTTCATTTCTTTGCAGCTAAAATAATCCTATTATATGCACACATACACCATATATATCTTTATCCATTCTTCTGTGGACAGACACCTAGGCTGGCTCCATAGTTTAGCTATTTTAAGAAGTGCTGTGGTAAACATTGATATGCAGGCTTAGAAGTATTGATTTGGCCCAAAAGCTTTATTTCATATACAGAAACTCTGAAGTGCCCTGAAGAACAGGACGACACGGGCTGAAGGCCCCTAGACTTGCTAGTTGCCACACTGGGATTGGAACCCTAGTGTCCTTGTAAGATTTGCGCTCAGTTCTCTTTCTCCCTGGATAACTGATTGCTCTTGTCTCATGAAGCCTTGGACGTCTTCCAGAAGGAGATACTTGACCGGGCATACAGCAGGAGGGGAGCCTCAAGCTGAGGGGAGCCAAGTCTTGCACACACAATCCATCAGCTCTGGAAGAACAGGCAGAAGGGAGGCTGTCCCAGTGCTGCACATATTAAGAACTGTCACCCTTCCCAACCACAGCAGTTCATGGTGTGCGTGTGATCGTGTGGGCAAACATTTAGTCAGTTGTCATTGTGTAAAGAAAAAGCCTGGCACTCCATATCCAAAGCCAAAAGCTGTGGCCAAGAGACTCACTCCACTCCACACAGTTTTCCCTGAGTGTTCATCTGAGAGAGCCATGGTGTCTTTGCTCACATAGCTGGGTTAGTGCCTGCACTCAGGCTAGAGATGCAAACATCAGAAGTAAAAAGTTAAAGGAAAATAAAAATAACTTAAACCAGATTAATGCCAGAAACTATGATCATAATTGTAAGACATGATGGTTTGGTTCATTATTAATCCCAGTACTCGGGAGGCAGAAGTAGGAGGATCGCTGTGAGTTCAAGGCCATCCTGAGACTACATAGTGAATTCCAGGTCACCTGGGCTAGAGCGAGACCCTACCTCAAAAAAACAAAACAAAACAAAACAAAAAAAACCAAAAACAAAGTAATAATATGGGATACAATGATTAGGGTAGATCTGTTCATACTGAGCAGAATGGCAGCATTCTAAGAAGTTGTGGAATATGGAGTCGGGGGTTGTTCTGGGATGATCGTCAGCCTTAGAAGTGTGTTTTTTTTATGTATATTTTATTATTATTTATTTATTTGACAGATGAAGAGGGGGGAGAGAGAGAGAGAGAGAATGTCCTCCAGCCACTGTAAACAAACTCCAGACACATGTGCCCCATTGTGCATCTGGCTAACGTGGGTCCTGGGGAATTGAACCTGGGTCCTTTGGCTTTGCAGGCAGCTACCTTAGCCTCTAAAACCATCCCTCCTGCCCAGAAATGTGTTTTTAAGACAAGACTTCACAGGAGCAAGTTGGCTGTAGATTGGTTTAACCCCCAAAGGTTAGTATAGATTGGTTGTTTTTAGAAGTTCAATGGAGCAAGTTATTATTGATGGATTAGAAGGAGGTGAGCTGTCATTGATTGATCAAGCAGGGTTTAAGAGGGGGTGCTATAAAACAATCCATCTTCTTCTAGAAGTGCAGAGTCTTGATTTTTATTCTTAGTGGATGGCTCAAAACGAGCAGTTAAAGGATTTGTGTCCACATGTAAGACCAGGCACTTGGGTGTGTGGATGGGTCCAAACGGATCTGAAGTGAGCTACAATGTTGAGAGTTCTCAGAAGACTCCAGATGACTCTCAGAAAATTCCAGAAGTTTTTTCAAGAGAATATCACTCACAAAGTATTAGGCATAGGAGGACCTGTTAACTGCTGGAGATCAATGGGAGGGTCATAAAAATTCTGAAGGAAAATTATTGTCAACACAGAATTTTATTCCCAGCCCAACTATTTATTACCTATAAGAAAGGGTAGACTAAGACACCTTCAAACACACAGCATCTCAAAAAAAAAAAATTCTTATGTTACTTGCATTGTCTCTTAATCACATTCTTTTTAAATTTTTAATTTTTAATTTTTTTTTTTTGATTTTTTGAGGTAGGGTCTCACTGTGGCCCAGGCTGACCTGGAAATTCACTCTGTAGTCTCAGGGTGGCCTGGAACCCAAGGCGGTCCTCCTACCTCTGTCTCCTGAGTGCTGGGATTAAAGGCGTGCGCTACCACCCCAGCTTCTTAATCACATTCTTAAAGGGTGTGTTCTACCAAAATAGGAGAATAGACCAAAAGGAGGAAAAAAAATCTCTGTGGACAAAGTCCTGGTGTGTGTGACTCATATTAGGCTAAAGACATGCACTGAGGTCCAACAGTCGGCTGCTTTCTTTCTTACCCCCGGGTGGAATGTCCTGATGTGTTTAACTGCTGCAAGTTCGTGTTAACTCAGTTCCAGGTTCCAGTCTGTGGCCAAAGGCTCTGTTCACACAGCTCTGTTCACTTTGAAAGTCTTGATCCAATGGGGATCATATTGATGTTTTTTTTTTCTCACACAGCTTCTGTTTTTGAGGCTGGTACTCAGTTTAGGGATGTATGGATGGTCAGTGAAAAGTAAAATCTATGGTTAAAATGAAATTATATAGCGATTATTACCTCTTGGGTGAAGGATAGGCAACTGGGAAGTTATGCATAGGGTCTCATACTGAGGGGTTGGCTCCAGGAACCTCTTTGGACGTCACAATCTATACAGGCTCAAGTTCCTAAATATAAATGGTATGGTATTTGTCTATAACCCACGTATATTCTTCCTAACTTTAAAATCATCTCTCGATTTATTATAATACTTAAGACAACATTGTTCCAAAAATAATAACAAGGAAAGACGTTCCTACATATTTAATACTGACGTAATTTTTTTTCCTCAAATACAGTTGATCTGCCTTCAGTTAAATCCACAGAAGCAAACCTGCAGATACGGAGGCCGACTGTACTGGTATTTCCTGACACAAAACAGCTCCCAATGATTCTTTAAGCTGTGACTATAACCATGTTTTTATACTCTTCTGTATGTGTGATACATTTCTCAATTTAAAAACTCCGAATCATCCGATATAAATAACCCCACATTGCTGCTTAGCATGCTCCTTCTCTGAAGGTGCATCATTTTCAATACTGGGAAAAAAATAGCTCAGTGAACATTCCAAATGGATGAGATGAATAGCCCCACTCTTATCGCCCTGCCACAGCAGATGAAATTGTTTATTAAAATAAACAGATTGATTTGTGGCTATTTTGAAACCTAAACAGGGTGAGACGATTTTAAATCTTGTTGATTACTTCCACATGTATTAATGGCTGAACTAGTATCCATTTACATAGACACTCTTGCTCCTCTCTCTGATTCTCCACGCCTCCCCTCATCCTCACCATGTACAAACACACCAGTAACTGTTATATTAGAGAAACCGGCAGACTCTCTGGCCTTTAACCATGAGATGACACAGAGATGCTGTCTTCTGGTGGCCGACAGCAATGGGAAGGGAAGGAGAGAAGGTTAGGTTCAGTTCAAGAGTATGCTTTTCTGAGAGGTAAGAGAACAGGTCCCAGGGATGGGAACACCCCACTCGCTAGGAGAAGTGGAATCAAAAGATGCCTGCTTCCCACCACGCACGTTGGCTACTCTACATGTACAAAGGACTTAATAAGATGACGAGAAAACCAGCCATTGTCATTCCAAAGTTCTGTCACCTTTAGAGAATATACTAAAAGTCAATTAAGAGTATTATGAGGGAGCTGGAGAGATGGCTTAGTGGTGTTTGCCTGCAAAGACCAAGGACCTAGGTTTGATTCCCTAGTACCCAAATAAGCCACAAATTAGCACACACATCTGGCATTCATTAGCAGTGGCTGGAGGCCCTGGTGCACCCATTCCCCCTCCCCCCATCTATATCTGCCTCTTTCTGTCTATCTCTCTCAAATAAATTAATTAATTAACTATATGTATATATATATATATATATATATATATATATATATATATATATATATATATATATTATTTGAGAGTGAATAAAATATATATTTTTTAAATATTTTATTATTTATTTATTTATTTGAGAGAGAGAGATACAGAAATAGGCAGGTAGAAAGAGAGAGAGAGAGAGAGAATGGGTGTGCCAGGGCCTCCAGCCACTGTAAACGAACTCCAGATGCATGCACCCCCTTGTGCATCTGGCTTACGTGGGTCCTGGAGAATCGAACCTCGAACCGGGGTCCTTAGGCTCCATAGGCAAGCCTTTAACCACTAAGCCATCTCTCCAGCCAAATATTTTTTAAAATTAAAAAAATACTATGAGGGAAAAGTAGCCCATGTCTTACACACATTGAGAAGTGTGCTAGGCACAAAAGGGGGGTGTCTTGGGAGTCAGTGAAAGAGACAGACCTCCCTACACTGAACCCAGAGACTAGGCAAGACTAAGCCTGATTGTTTCACAGCTGCCTTCTGAAACTAAACTCAAGGCCTCACACATGCTAGGCCAAGTACTCTACCACTAAGCTCCATCCTCAGCCCCATGACCTCAGAACTTTGCTCAGAGTTCTTCTTTAACCATATGGTTTAGCCAAGATGACCCAGTGGAATATCATCACAGTGCACTCTTCAAGTACAGCACCAGACATCCACTTATAAACACATTAGAACAGATATAATGCTCCCCTTGAACCAAGTGATTTTTTTTTTTTTTTGGAGAGAGTCAGAGAGAGAGAGAGAGGGAGAGAGAATGGGTGTGCCAGCAGCCTCTCAGCCTCTGTGAATGAACTCCAGGCACGTGCGCCCCCTTGTGGGCAAGTGCAGCATTGTGCCCTTGCATCACTTTGCGTCTGGCTAAACGTGGTACCTGGAGAATTGAATGGGTGTTCTTAGGTTTAGGAGGCAGGCGCCTTAACCCCTAAGCCATCTCTCCAGCCCCCAAAGTGATTTTTTTAAATAAATATATAATTTCATATGAAGATCTCAGGTGCTGCAGATATCTCGAATATTAATTGAACATCTCTTAAATGTCTTATAAGCCACACTATGTTATCATTTATAAGTATGTTGGGTAATTATGATTTTTCACACAGGGAATGAGGGGCTTGGGGAACACATCTCTTTGAATTTATCTAAATTTCCAAATGCAAACAGTAGATATGGTAGCCCTCCCATGATCCAACTTTGCCCTTCCTAGGGCAACAATGATATTGTTTCATTTTCTTCATCTCCAGCTTATGTGGATTCCGTCACTGTTGAATTGCATCTTCCCTTTAATATTTCATAACTTTTATGCTGAAATATAAATTACTACTAATATAGCTTATCTCAGGTGACAGGAGGATGCAAACAAAATGGGTAAATAAAATATAATATATATTCATATCAAAATACAAGGGAACTACTCATCACTGCCCCGTCTTCCTGTCTGTAATGCTTGATGGGGTTATTCCTGCTGTTTATGGCTTACCTCCTTC
Source organism: Orientallactaga sibirica (assembly GCA_036365145.1). Taxonomy (NCBI): domain Eukaryota; kingdom Metazoa; phylum Chordata; class Mammalia; order Rodentia; family Dipodidae; genus Orientallactaga; species Orientallactaga sibirica. Next base: position 9,194,631 of record JAEOAD010000006.1, on the reverse strand, counting down.
CTCTTCTCATTTCATAGTCCTTCTGCCCTCCACCTCTCATGGTTGTAAAAATTTATTTATTTATTATTTATTTTCCACGTTTACTTTTTATTTTATGTTTATTTATTTGAGAGAGAGAGAGGTAGAGAGAATGAGCAGCAAACTGGCCTCCAGCCAATGCAAACAAACTCCAGACGCATGGGTCCCCTTGTGCATCTGGCTTCAGTGGGTCCTGGGGAATTGAACCTGGGTCCTTTGGCTTTGCAGGCAAGCGCCTTACCTGCTAAGCCATTTCTACAACCCTCTTTACGTGTTTATTATAAAGGAAACAACTAGGGAGATGCCAAGTAGAAGAGCTCCATAGGGTAGGGTTTGCCATCCCAGCACTTCCCTGTCGTCACCAGCCTGGAAGCTCTCTAAACCTGATTAATGATGTCATTGGCCACTGTGGGTTAAACTCACTCTCAGCCTGTCTTCCTACCCCAGATTTAGGAAGTAGGCTGAAAGAGTCCACCATCTATAACCATGTGGTTCATTTGTCAACCATCACTCTTATTTATTTATTTATTTATTTATTTATTTATTTATTTATATTTGCAAGCAGAGAGAGATAGAGAGAAGAGAGACAGACAGAGAGAACAGGCACACCAGGGCCTCCAGCCAGTGCAAAGGAACTCCAGATGCAAGGGCCACCTTGTGCATCTGGCTTTACATGGGTCCTGCGGAAAGAAAGCCCAGGCTCTTAGTCTGTGCAGGCAAGTGCCTTAACCACCAAACCATCTCTCCAGCCCTCTCTTGTGGATTTTTGCCTGGTGAGGTAGCCCAAACCATTATCCCTCAAGGGAGCCATGGAAAGGACCGGGTCACTGGTTGTCTCGGTGTTCCACCTAATCACCTGACAAGGTCGTCTTGGAAGGCCCTTGGGAAAAGTGCCTGAATTCCATATATCTCCATGACGGCTCATCTCTGGTCATCAACATGACAGGATTTAGAAGAATAATGGGGGAAAAAAAAATCTCCGGGCATGTCCGTGAGGGATTTATTTTTCTACATGACATTTACTGGAGACTCACCCTAAACATAAGCAGTGCTATTCCATGGGCTGAATGTCTTGAATTGTATAAAAGGTGGAGAGATGGCTTTACACCTAAGCAAGTACCCATATAAAGCCGGAAGGTGGGGAGTTCATTTGCAGCAGTTAGAAGCCCTAGCGTCTCTCTCTTTCCCCCTTGAAAATAAATAAAATGTTTTTAAAGGAGAGGGCTGACTGAGCAACACCACTCATCGCTCTGTGCCTCCTCACTGTAAGTTGACTGTAAGTGACGAGTTGCCTCAAGTTCCTGCCTTCCCAACAGTGACAGACTGTAATCTCAAACTGTGAGCCCAAATAAATACTTCCTTCCTTAATTTTCCCCTTGCCAGGTACATGGCCACACAACAAGAAGTAACTGACACCACCTCCTGCCCACCTTGAGTACCCAATTGCCCAGGCCCTGCCCCCACCCGGGCAGATTCATCCCTTGTTGATTGATGAGTATGAAGGTCTCAGGGGCTGTTGGAACCACCGTCACAATTTACTGTCCAACACGGACTCAAGGTCTCCAGCTTCCTTGGCATACCTACCTCGTCACTTTTGTGAAGTGCCCCCATTAAACCCCAGTGTTTTCCCCATGGCTCTTCACAGCTTCTAGGGCATAATAACCCCATCAATTTGGGGGTCCCTGTGATGCATTTCTCACATACTTGGTGAGAGGAGAGTTTATGGATATTCTTCAGAACACTGGCATTTAAAAATATTATATCTACTTGGCTGAGGGGACAAAGAGAGAGAGAGAGGAGAATCATGCCAGGGCCTTTGCAAACAAACCTTATGAATCAACCTCCTACTGGGGAATTGAACCTGGGTCCTTGAGAAACACCTTAACTGACCATCTCTACAACTCTCTAAGGACTTTTTTTCATAGCCTTCTGCCTGCCACAAAGGGAAAGCTGGATTTTTCCTTTTGTGGAGTGTAGCCATTCTGGTGTTGTTCAAATCTCAGTGGACATGAAGCAGATAATCCAGAATTTTTGGACAGTTTCTTTCATACCCAACACCCCTGGGTTTTTGAGTCTTCTTAACTTGGGATGATTTCTTGGGAATTTCAGGCTCATATCAAGTCCATCATTTTCCTTTTCCTTTTCTTTTTTTCAATTTTTTATTTATTTGACGGGTTTATTTATCAGACCCTCTCAGGCCCTCATGCTTCTGAGGTGAAGGCTCTTTCTTATTGAGTCATCTACATGTGACATGAAATCCCTTTGGTGCAAAATACAACTCCTGACAGGCAATAGGTTTTACACCTAAGCAAGGGAAGGTGGGGGTAGGTCGTGGAGAGGTTGGGAGCTCTCTTGCAGGGCATGTGCCTTGGAGGGAGCCTTGACAGTTTGCCCAGGCCAAGGGAGACTTGGCACACCCATGGGGCTCAAGGTCTCCAGCTTCCTCGGAATTGCCGCGTGTCTCCATTAAATGTTTTATGCCGCTTCTTCTCAAGCAGAGCCCCGAGTTTAATCTCAGAACTGGAGAGGCTGAGGACTCAGCTTACATTATGAATCAACCTCCTATGAGATTAGACCTTAGGCTTAGCTTCTGAAATCTCAGTGGCTACAGATAATAAGGTTTTTGGACAGTTATAGACATTTTTGAGTCTTCTTAGCAGATGATGTCCTGGGAATTTCAAGCTCCAAGTCCATCATTTTCCTTTCCTTTTCTTTTTCTTATTTATTTATTTATTTATTTATTTATTTATTTATTTAAGGGTCCTTAAGGGCAGAGGAAAAAAGGATGGGACAGGGCCTAGTCAAACAAACTAAGACGCCATTTGCAACTGGCTTACGTGGGTCCTGGGGAATCGAACTGGGGTCCTTAGGCTTCATAGTCATAAGCCATTTCCTTGGCGCTCAGTTTCCTTTTTCGACAACAGCAAAGTGGGGACCAACAAAATAACCCCACTCTGGTCCTTATTGTCACTAACTGTTCTATGGTCACCCAGGAGGTTTGATTAGACAAGTGGCCTACAAGCTCTCGTCAGTGTCTGCAGGGATGGTGCCAATAGTTGTTTGTTGGGTCACAGTGGCTATGAAATGTTGGGTCCTCTTTCTCACTGGAATCATGAGCATTAATGACTTTATTTATTTATTTATTTATTTATTTATTTATTTATTTATTTAGAGAGGGCATGGGCACACCAGGTCCTTTAGCCACTGCAAACAAACTCCAGAACCATGTGCCACCTTGTGCATCTGGCTTACGGGGGTTCTGGGGAATTGAACCTTGGTCCTTAGGCTTCACAGGCAAGCACCTTAACCGCTAAGCCATCTCTCCAGCCCCCACTAATGACCTTAAATCGAGTCAGCTCACAGGACCCAACTTCATGACTGTGATTTCCTGAATCATTCCCCAAGGCATGTCTGTCACACAACACACATGGTATGTTACACAACATGCGTGTGGTGGTTTGAATGCACTTTCTAAAGGTCGTGTTGTCATTCAATGGCCACTGTGAGTGTTTGGAGAAGTGATTAGTCATGAGGTCTCTGCCCTCATAAGTACACCAATGCCATTATAATAAGGAAAACACATTATCATGGGAGACAGTGACCAAACAGCCAGCTGAACCTCCTTTCTGTAACACATAGTCAGCTGAACCCCCTTTCTGTAACACACATTCATGCTTTCTCCATGGGTGCTTCTGGTCTCAGGATCAGGTACCAAGAAAGGTCCATCCCAGAAATGTTGGACCTCCAAAACCATCAGCGAAAAGAACTTCCATCTTTGTAGTTTTCCCAGTCTCATATATTCTTTAGAAGAAATAGGAGTGAGCTGGAGAGATGGTTCTGTGGCTAAGGCTCTTGCCTGCAAAGCTTAAGGACACAGGTTCGATTCCCCAGTACCCACATAAAGCCAGATGCACAAACTGGGCACATGTGTCTGGAGTTCGTTTGCAGGAGCTAGAGGCCCTGGTACACCCATTCTCTCTCTCTCTCTTTTGCTTTCTGTTTTCAAATAAATAAATTTTTTTTTAAAAAGAAACAGGATTAGGAAAGTGATGTTTAGTTGAGGGACTTGACATTGTGTGGGAGATGGAAAAGTCCAAGCTCTTATTTTGTAAAATTTTATTTATTTATTTATTTATTTATTTATTTATTTACTTATTTATTTGAGAAAAAGAGGCAGAGGGAGAGAGAGAGAATGAGGTAGATAGGAAATGGGCATGCCAGGGCCTCCAGCAGCTGCAAACGACTCCAGATGCATGCACCACCTTGTACATCTGGCTTATGTGGGCCCCAAGGAATCTAACCAGGTCTTTTGGCTTTGCAGGCAAGCACCTCAACAGCTAAGCCATGTTTTTTGTTTTTTTTAAATAATATTTTTTATTTGAGAGAGAGAGGAAGAGGGAGAGAGAGAGAATGGCTTGCGAGGGCCTCTAGCCACTGCAAATGAACACCACATGAATGTGCCACCTCGCACTTCTGGCTTACTTGGGTCCGGAGAAATCAAACTTGTGTCCTTTGGCTTTGCAGCAGGTAAGTGCTTTAACCACTAAGCCATCTTTCCAGCCCCTGATGGTTTTTATTGTATTGTATTGTTTCTTTTCCCCTTCCTTCCTTCCTTCCTTCCTTCCTTCCTTCCTTCCTTCCTTCCTTCCTTCCTTCCTTCCTTCCTTCCCTTCCCCTCCCTCCTTTCTTCCCTCTTTCTTTCTTTCCTTCTTTCTTTCTTTCTTTCTTTCTTTCTTTCTTTCTTTCTTTCTTTCTTTCTTTCTTTCTTTCTTTCTTTCTTTCTTTCCTTCCTTTTGTTAAGCCTACTCCTGAGCCCCAAATTACCAGGCAAGGATTGGGTAGGAGAACTCTTACAAAGTGAGGGGACAGCAGGGCTTAAGTGGACCCCAGAGAGGAGCTGAAACCTGTTGACTGTCACTCTTGCCCTTAGCCTCTTGCTTTTAATGCTCTGCAGGAAATCTTGGCCATGTCACTGCCACACACGTACTGCACATACCTGGCTCAGGATCTGGGACAGTTGAAGGAAGATTTCACAGGAGTGGGAAATGCTGATGCGCCCTCATGAGACTAGAACCAGTAAAGCTAAGCAAACCAGCAAAGCAGACTTGAACAAAGGAAAGTGTGCAAGCTCCCACACAGCCTTCCTTTGGTCCTTCATGGCGGGGGGGGGGGAACAGAGCATGGTAATTGCTTCCCTCTCTCAGGACTTTTCAAATCTCCCACCCAGTCCTCTTATGGCTCTAACCAATAACCTCCGAGAGAGGGCGAGAATTCTAGGAAATGTAGTTCCTCCTAGCCAAGTCCACACATGATGTAGCCACCACAGTATTCCAGGTAGCTGAAAATGAATATTCCACCAGGTAGATGAGAAACGATATGGTTTTCTGGGCAGCCAGCCAGTGTAAATCTACCTCAGAGGACGCTTTAAAGGGAACCCGGTAATCCACCTTGGGACTGAGAGCCAAACTCCCACAGGGCATGTGTTCTATGTCAAGTTCTAAGCAGTGACTTCAACTGGACTTGACTTCCACTTTCTCACTGGCCCAGGCCTTGTGGCTAGCATGGCCTTCGCCCTTCACATAGGTGATGCTCATGGCCCGGCCTCATTTCTCCTCCAGCATTGACTTCTGGCATCCCTATAGGAGCTAAAAGATGTCCAGTTACTGTAGTACCATGGACTCCCCTCACACAAGGCTATTTTTTAAATGTTTATTTTATTTATTTATTTGAGAGAGAGAGAGAGAGAGAGAAAGAGAGAAAAGAAGATAGAGAACAGGCACACTGGGGCCTCCAGCCACTGCAAACAAACTGCAGATGCATGCACCACCTTGTGCATCAGGCTTATGTGGGTCCTGGGGAATCAAACCTGGGTCCTTAGGCTTCACAGGCAAGCTCCTTAATTGCTAAGCCGTCTCTCCAGCCCCAGGTTTGTTTGTTTGTTTGTTTGTTTGTTTGTTTGTTTGTTTGTTTATTTATTGGACAACCCCAACTTAGAAGGGGACAGAAAACAAGTCAAGTCAGTCATGGTACTGAGTGTTCACAATGATAGGGCTGAATGGTGAGTCAGCTAGCTTCTTCCCGCTGCCCCCACACTCCTTGGGGAAGACAAGTTTATTTTGACTTGCGGCTCAAGAGAGTGGAGTCCATTGTGGTGGGGAAAACACAGCAGGATAAGAGAGCAGTGTCACATCATCATCATCTTAGCAAGAGGAAGGAGAAAAAGAGAGAGAGAGAGAGAGAGAGAGAGAGACTTCTAGCAAGTTCCACCCTAGTAAAGCTTCCATGACTTTGCCAAACAGCACCGCCAACTGGGGATGAAATATTCAAACACATGGGTCTGTCTGTAGGGGGCATTTCACATTCTTTTTTTTTGTTGTTTTGTTTTCTTTTGGATTTTTCTTTTCTTTTCTTTTCTTTTTTTTTTAATTTGTGCATCTGGCTTTACATGGAGAGTGGTATGGACACATCATGTGTTGGCACCATCATTTCCCTCCTCACTACCCCCACTCCCTTGGCTTCTTACAGCTTTCAAATTTCTTTCTATCTACGTGAGTCTGTCTGTGTCAGTTAGAATGCATCATAAGGGTTCTAAGCTGTTGGGGGTGGGGAGAGAGCCTATAAGAACCCCCCTTTGTAAGATAAGGGTGAGAAAATCCTATAGCAGTTGGAGACTTGACTTGAAAATAGCCCATGCCCACCACGCTCAAACTGTTTGTTTGATTTTGCTCATTAAATGTGCATAATTATACCTTAAATTTGTTTCCATTCGCCTTTCTTTAATGGATAGCGTGAATGCCTTTCCTCTGAGTTGATTCACCATCCAAACTTCCCTGCCTTAGCATCTGCCCATCTCCCTTAATCAATCACTTGTTTTAAGGAATCGGGGCATCACCTTTATATATTTTTTGTCAAGCCTTCATATATTTTAGGCAGTAAATACTTTTGATTATGTTCATGAAAGATATATATTTTTTTCTTTTCTGCTGTCTTCCTTCTGATGTTTACTTTATCATTTCATATTGTGCAAAAGTCCTTGGTTTTGGGGACTTTGACACATCCATCTTGTTTCTGATGATAACCTCCATTTTTAATATTCATAAATTTATTCCTCTCAGAACTGAGATAAATATTCTGTTCTATTTTCTTGCAGATAACTTTTTTTTTATTGGCTTTTGATATTTGTTTTTGACCCAGTGGAGTCTGTAGAGAGCAGCATTAAAGAGCCTTGCCTCTGGGCTGGAGAGATGGCCCAGCAGTTTAGGTGCTTGCATGTAAAGCTAATGGCTAGGCTCCAGTTCCCCACTCTCCATGTAAAGCCAGATGCACAAAGTGGCCCATGCGTCTGCAGTTCATTTGCAGTGGCTGAGGCCCTGCCATACCCATTCTTATTCTCTCTCTCTGCAAATAAATAAATATTTTCTCTCTTTCTTTCTTTCTTTCTTTCTTTCTTTCTTTCTTTCTTTCTTTCTTTCTTTTTCATAAAATGAACCCTGCCTCTGGTGTCAAAAAAGCTAGGAGTAAAAAAAGAAGTTATGAGTTCAAATTCTATTTTTTCCTTACCTGCCCCGGCCAGCGGGGCTTCAATGGGAGCAAGGACCCTAAAGAACCTGAAATGAAAGGGACAAGAGACACAAGGAACCGACAGCAAGACAGTAATCTGATCAAGCTGTGTTTTTTTATTTTTCTCAGGGTGCCTTTTATACAGCAGAACAGGGGAGTTTGTCAGCAGTCTAGGTATTGCTACAATTCTGTTTCAACAGGACCAGGGAATAACCCCAAGGCCACAAGATATTCCACAGGACAAGGTCCCTGCCTCAAAACCACAAGATAACGACTTCTTCATTCTCTGTGGGTTACATTGTTCTTTCTCTGTGCATGGGTTAACAAACAACTGCAGACCTTGTGACTCCCCAGAACAGACAACTTATCACAAAATGGAGTCACTACTCAAGATGGAGGCACTTTTGGTTACCTAGTGCCCAACGGTTCCCCACACTTACCTCCCATGTGACTTTGGAAATAAATTATTCATATTCTCTAAAATTATTTCCTCAGATTATCCCATCGCCCTAAGTTTTCTTTCTTAAGTGCTTTTAACACTATATAGTCCACAACAAAATTCCCAACACATAAATGCATGCCTCATTATTTATTTATTTATTTATTTATTTATTTATTTATTTGCAATCAGAGAAAGAGAGATACAGAGACAAGGAGAAAGAGAATGGGCGTGCCAGGGCCTCTAGCCCTTGCAAACAAACTCCAGATGCATGCGCCACTTTGTGCACCTGGCTTTATGTGTGCACTGAGGAATCAAATCCAGGTTGTTAAGCTTTGCAGGCAAGCACCTTAACCACTGAGCCATCCCTCCAGCCCCTCATTAGTTTTGCTAAATTGTGTCTTCATCAGCATCTATTGTTCTAGTTGGACTCCATTGTAAGGTGGGAGAAGCAGCTATAACTGGAATAGAATCAACTCCCACATTCATATCATCCCAGTGCAGCGTGGGCATTTCCTGGCTCCAGTCCTACCCAAGAAGGGGCTGTTTGGAGGCTGATCAATAAAGATAGCCGCCAATGAACGTGGGGATAGCTAGGCAGTATGGGAAATTTCACAATGAGTTCATGAGCAGAGAGAGAGAGCCAAACATGGGAACTGGAAATGCAGTGAGCATGAATGAGCCCAGAAAATCTGAGAGCTGTTGGGAACTGGGCAAAGTAGACCACCGACAATGTGGGTATGAGGGTTTGGTGATGAAGTGTCTTCCCAAAGGCCTGGCTCCCACGCACAGTGTTCAGGAGTGGGCATGTAGGGAAGGGATTGCATCTCAAGGACGCAGACCTCACGCGTGGACTCACAATCTGACAGTGTGACTGAGAGGTGGTGGAAATGTCCAGAGGTGGGGCGTCATTGGAGGAAATGGGCTGGAGACAGGATTGACCATCATTGGTTTCAGTTTCCTCTGCTCTGCTCTGCTTTGCAAGAGTGTCTCCTGCCCCATGCTTGCCCCAGAGACTTTGGGCTCAGGAGGAGGCACCAGCAAAAACAAAAACACAACTCTCCCATCCTCCATAGCATGTCAAATCCTTCGACTAAACCTTGCTGTCTTTATCATTTCCTTATTGGTCTAAAAGAATACACGAGACAAGGACAATCATAAACAATAAAAGTTATTTAGTTTGATGGTTCTGGAGGCTGGAAGGTCCCAGTCTCTGGTGAGGGTCTTCTTGCTACACGATGGAAGGCAGCCCATGGAGAGAAAGTAAGTACATGTGACAGGAATCAGGGCTCAATTCATCCTGTTCTCACCACTTCCCATGATAAATTACTCTTTGAAGAATATATATTGGGCTGGAGAAATGGCTTAGCAGTTAAAGTGCTTGCCTGCAAAACCTAAGGGTCCAGGTTCGATTCTCCAGGACCCACATAAGCCAGATGTATAAGGTGGCACATGCTTCTGGAGTTTGTTTGCAGGGGCTAGTGGCCTTGGTATGCCCATTTTCTCTTTCTTTCTCTCTGCCTCTTTCTCTCACTCTCTCAAATAAGTAAAAAAAAAAAAAATTAGATTATTTTAAAAAAGAATATATTGGGCTATAGGGATTGCCTAGTGGTTAAGGTACTTGCCTACAAAGCCTAAGGACCCTGGTTAGATTCCCCAGGACCCATGTAAGTCAGAGGCACAAGGAGGCACATGCGTCTGGAGCTTGTTTGCAGTGGTTAGAGGCCCTGGTGTGCCCATTCTCTCTCCCTCTCTCTCTCCTTCTCTTTCTCTCAAATAAATAAATAAAAGTAAAATATAAAAAATAGTTTTAAAAAGACTGTTCCATAGCCCCACCCTGTCTCTGTATCTTGCTCTAACTCCTGTCTGCTATGAGAACAGCCACTTTCTTCTACCTCATTTTCCCTGCTCTGATGTTCTTTCTTGCCACATAGATGCCCACAAGCAACAGAGCTGAGTAGCCATGGATGCAGACCTCTGCAAACAGGAACCAAAGTGAATCTTCTTTTATGTGAAGCTGATTTTCTCAGCTCTGAGTGTAAAAAAAAAAAAAAAAAAACAGAGGACTAAGTTCACCATTCCAGGTACCTGGGCAGGAAGCTCCGTGGGAGCACCTTCACCTTCAAAGCCCTGGGGTCCATCAAACAAAAAAGCATCACTGGGCTGGAGAGATGGCTTAGGGGTTAAGGCGCCTGCCTCCTGAGCCTAAGAACGCTGGTTCCAATCTCCAGCTGTTCCAATCTCCAAGGTCCCACGTTTAGCCAGATGCAAAGTGACGCAAGGGCGCAATGCTGCACTTGACCACAAGGGGGTGCACGCATCTGGATTTCGTTCTCAGCAGCTGAGACACTGCTGGCGTGCCCATCTCTGTCTTCCTCTCCCTCTCTCTCTCTCTCTGTCTCTCTCTCAAAAAAAAGGTATCACTTTTACAGTGACGTTGGCATACTCGGGAGACAGAGACACAGCACTGCCAGCGTTAAAGAAAGCTAAGGTCATGCAAGTGTTTCCGTAGGTGGCTACATTTGACATTCCTAGCCACCAGGCAGCTCTCTCTCTCTCTCTCTCTCTCTCTTCCCCCACCTGTTAATGTCTTCTTTTTGCCATCAAACATTCCTCATGTTATTTGAATAAATCTCTTATGGTGTATGTTTCTATTCAAAAAAATTTTATTACCATAAATGGGCTCTTTGTGTTTTTTTTTTTCCCTTTCATTTTATTTTCAGTGTGCTGCCGGTATATAACAACACGATTGATTTTTGAGGCTGCATATTATACCCTATAACTCCAGAGAATTCATTTATTACCTCTAACAATTTTTTGGTTGATTTCTTTTGATTTTCCAGGTCACCAGTAAAACGGACTATTTGTATTCTTTTCCTTCGTATATTCGTCTTTTATTGTCTTCCCTCTCCGGCAGTTATTATAAGCTCTCGTGGTACTAGATTAAATGGATATTGTGACGAGAGGCCGTTTGTTTCCGTTCCTGTTTTGTTTTTGCCGTTAAGGAAATGACTCTAATGTCTCTCCCACACGCATCATGTGCCTTGCACCAGAAACTCAATATATGAAGTTGGAAATGAGATGAATAATCACTTTGAAATGATTAATTTAAGTAAAAGAATCAATCCATCTAATTATAAAGAACTGTACACACAAAATGGTTTTTTTTTTTTTTTGAGACTGGCAAAGTCATCTTTGATACATATTAACATAATGGACACTATTTTTCTGCCAGTATGATCAATGATGTGGAGGCTTTTTGTTTATGTATGGCAGCCTTGAAGTCCACCGTTAAGCTTCCAACTCTTTAGTTTGGGATTTGTGAATGATTCTTATAAGGCGTTTACTTTACATCCTGTTTTCCTCTTGAGGTAGAGTCTCACTCTATCCCCGGCTGACCTGGAATTTATTGTGTAGTTTCAGGCTGGCCTTAAACTCACAGAGATTCTCCTACCTCTGCCTCCCGAGTGCTGAGATTAAAGACGTCCACCCTTTTCCTATTTTATTTGAGATTTTTTTCCCAAAGTGAATGAGTTTAGTTTCTCTTTGTGGTCAGTATTTAGCAGATCAGAGAATTATCTTTTGTTTCTCTCAAAAATATTAGCTAGAGGGCTGGAGAGATGGCTTAGTGGTTAAGGCGCCTGCCTGCTAAGCCTAAGAACACCGGTTCCAATCTCCAGGTCCCACGTTTAGCCAGATGCAAAGTGATGCAAGGGTGCAATGCCGCACTTGACCACAAGGGGGCGCATGCATCTGGAGTTCATTCACAATGGCTGAGAGGCTGCTGGCATGCCCATCTCTATCTGTCTCCCTCTCCCTCTCTCTCTGTCTCCCTCTCACTTTCTCTCTGTCTCTCTCTCTCAAAAAAAGTATCAGCTAGAGTATAATCTTAATAGCTACATGAGACTCACCATCCTTAATTTTTTGAACATTAAGAAGTCCATGTAGGAAATCCATGCAGAGCAGCTTCCTTGTGTGGGATCAATCTTTGATTATAGGCCTTACTGTTTGTTATTTGGTTTTTAGTCTAGTCATATTTTTTCTTTTCATATTAGTTCTTAAAATTTAAAAATATGCATGAGAAAAATATGTATTTCCAGTTAGATAACAACTTTATTACCATGTAACTGTGAATACTTCTAAAATTATGATAATTATTTACTCATTGACTGATATTATTAGTCATATCATTAGGTTTAGAGCCTCTTTATATAATTTTTTTACACCCAGAGTCAAATAAAATGTTGTGTTAGGTTAGTATTTGTTTAATTAAACACTTTAATATTTGTTACTATAACAAAATACTTTATAAAGAAAATAGGTTTATGTGGCTGGAGACATGGCTTAGTGGTTAAGGCACTTGCCTGCAAAGCCAAAGGACCCCGGTTCGATTCCCCAGGATCCACATAAGCTGGATGCACAAGGTGACACAAGCATCTGGAGTTCGTTTGCAGTGGCTGAAGCCCCTGGTGTGTCCATTCTCTCTCTAAATAAAAATAAAAATAAAGGTTTATTTTAGCTCACAGTTCTGGTTGAAGATCCAGGGGCTACACCTGGTGATGGGTTTCTTGCAGGCAGAGTCCTGTGATAATATAGTACATCACCCAGCAAGAGGACTGTTTCTTCCCCATTCTTTCCTTCTTATAAAGCTACCATGAACCCATCAAAGATAAAATGGATATCCACCTAATACCCTTCACTAACCACCCGCTCAAAGGTTATACTGCTTCACACCATAGGCAGAGCAAGTTTGTGCTGTAGTCAGCTCCATGTTGCTGGGCTGAACATTCAAACCAGATGCAGATTATAGGAGGAAATGTTTATTTCAGCTTATAGATCCAAGGGGAAGTTCCATCAGTGGTGGAAGAAGCTGGCTCCCGTTCATAAATCCAAGCAGAGAGAAACAGCCAGACAGCCAACACCACCAGCAAGCCTAGCCTAGCAACAAGAAAGCATGAACCTGCAGCAGCAGGACCTCCAGAGCTCACCCTTCTCTGTGTACCTTAAGATGGATTCAGATTGGCCTCCAGTGACACTCCCCACCCCTCTAGCAGGAGTCTACCTGCTTGGGGCAGAAGCTGCAAACTCAATTTTATTATTTTTATTTTTTGGAGAGAGACAGAGAGAGAGGGAGAGGAAGACAGAGAATGAGCACTCCAGCAGCCTCTCAGCCTCTGTGAACGAAATCCAGATGTGTGCGCCCCCTTGTGGTCAAGTGCGGCATTGCGCCCTTGCATCTCTGCATCTGGCTAAATGTAGGACCTGGAGATTGGAACTGACATTCTTAGGCTTAGCAGGCAGGCGCCTTAACCGCTAAGCCACCTCTCCAGCCCTGTAAACTCAATTTTAATAACACCAGAGTCTATGGGGGGGTGTGTGGATATACATTCAAACTACCATAGTTGCTTTTTTTTTTGAAATATTTTATTTATTTTTATTTATTCACAAGCAGGGAGAGATAGAAATAAAAGAGACAGGCAGAAAGAATGGGCACACCAGAGCCTCCAGCTGCTGAAAATGAACTTCAGATGCATGCACCACTTTTTACATCTGGCTTTTACGGGGGTTACTGGGGAATCGAACCTGGGTCATTAGGCTTTTCAGGCAAGCACCTTAACCACTGGGCCATCTGTCCGGTCTAAAATGCCAGTTTCTCACCTTAGCACCTCCCAATGGTAATCCCAATGAGATTACATCTCAACACAGAAGAGCTCAGAGGACACATTCAAACCCTAGCACAGGTCGAACTCATTGTCAACACTAGGTAAATGTACACAGAATAAACCAACTAAGGGACAAGCCCAGGTATGGGGCCACATGCCTGTCATTCCAGCACTCAGGAGACAGGGGCAGTGTGAGGTCAATCTGGACTACATAGCAAATCCTAAACCAGCTAGGGATTAAAAAAAAAAAAAAACCAGACAACAAAGAATGAGCCCCTTTCTGTATATAAATTTACCTTGTCTCTCCCTCTATTTCAATCCCATCTATTCTCACCTTGATTCCTTAGGAATCTAACAATTCTATCAGATAATATATGCTTCGTGATTTATGTCTTGCCTAGTCCGAGAACGTAGGCTGATCTATTAAAGGGTATAAAAACTTCACTGTGTTTAAAGATAATCAAAGAAGTTGAAGTGTGGGAAAATAGATGAGTTGAGTGTTGATAAGCATTAGATACTGGCAATAAAAATAGCACCGATCACTCCATCTCTCAGCCCTCCATAATGTGCTTAATTTCCTGACCGTGTTCTTTCATGTGACTGGTGGTGATGTGATCAAAGATCTTCTTTTTCTCTAGGATCTCAGGGACCACTGCTCCTTATGAACCTTTCTCTTTGTTTTTTTGTTTCTTCGAGGTAGGGTCTTGCTCTAGCCAGGGCTGACCCAGAATTCACTGTATAGTCTCAGGCTGGCTTCAGACTCACAATGATCCTCTTACCTCAGCCTCGCTCCCGAGTGCTGGGATTAAAGGTGTGCATCATCACGCCCAGCTTCCTTATGAACTTTTGGCTCTTCCTGCTTCCTGTCAAGGACTTCCTACCTAGCAATGCTCTTCTGGCTAAGCCCAGCCAAGTAGGGACCAAAAACTGTATCTTCTATGATTCTAGAAATTTCTTCAGGAGCAATGTTCTTGTCTTACAGTCTGAAAGGAAAGCTTGGATATGTCTCCATTCTTCCAGCTTTTAATACTATTGTTCTTTTCTGTTTGGCCACTTCAAAAAATAAATCCTGTCTTCAGCCAGGCACAGATGGTACACACCTGCCATCCCAATACTCAGGATGCTGGATCAGTTACATTCGTGTTGCTTGGACAAAATACCTGACAAAATTCAGTTTAAGGGAGGAAGCGTTATTTTGGTTTACAGCGCCAGGCTGCAGTCCCTCATGGCAGGGAAGACGTGGTGGCAGGAGCTTGAGTCAGCTGTTCACATTCAGTCCACAGTGAGGAAGCAGAGAGAGATGAATGCCGCAGGCTTCTAGGTACTATAGCCAGCTTCCCCTTGCCCAATGTTCAGCACACTCTCCTGCTGCTGTTGTCCGCTTGATGTTGGTCAGGAGGCGACGTCTACCCTCTGCTCATGCCACCGTTTCCACTGCCTTCATGGAACTTCCCCTTGAGTCTGTAAGCCAAAATAATCCCTTTCCTCCTCCTCCCACAAGCTGCTTTTGGTCAGGTGCTTTGTGCCAGCAACTAAGTAACTATGACGATTCACTTCACAAAAACGCCTGGATTGGGGCTGGCAAGATGGCTCAGAGGCTGAAGGGGCTGCACAAGTCTGCCAGCTGTAGTTCAGAGCCTGGTACCCATGCACTCAGTAATCTCAATACGCCTGTGGCAATGGGAGGATGGGAGACAGAGTCAGGGCAATCCTGAAATTCAAGGCCAGCTAGTGTAGCCTTCCCAGCAACACATAATAGTGAAAGATGTCAAAACAAGGTGGAAGGAAAAAACCAATGCCCAGACCTCCATGGCATGTGTGTGTCCCATGCACACATACACACATCATACACTGACGTAGACAGATGCATACACAAGGCCTCAGGGAATGGCTCAGTAGTTAAGTTGCTTGCTCACAAAGCTTTTGATACCTAACACAGACATAGAGCCAGACAGGAAATGTGGCAAGCACCTGGTGTTCACTTGCAATAGCAGATGCTATTGCACACACACAGGCAAATTTTATTTATTTATTTGAGAGGGATAGATAGATAGATAGGTAGAGAGAGAGAGAGAGAGAGAGAGAATGGGCATGCTAGGGCCTCTAGCTACTGCAAACAAACTCCAGATGCATACGCCACCTTGTGTCTGGCTTTGTGTGGGTCCTGGGGAATCAAATCTGGGTCCTTTGGCTTTGCAGGCAAGCACCTTAACTGCCAAGCCATCCCTCCAGCCCCTAACACTTTGGTTTTGCACATGGATTGTCCCTCAAATGTGTTAAATGCTTGTCTTCCCTGGTGAAGATTGTTGGAAGGTTGTGGAAACATTAAGAGGTAGATTCTAAGGAGAGCCCTTGTAGTCAGCGAGTCATCAAAGGTGACTGTGGAACCCACATTTCTTGCCGTCTCTCCCTTTCTCTCTCTCTTTCCCTCTCCCCGCCCCCGTGAGCCATGAGAGAAATGGCTCTGTTTTGTCACACTGTCACATACTGTCTCCCGTTCTGTGCTGCCTTAACACAGGCCCTGTCAGTCATGAACTAAAACCTTTGAATGAAATTTGTAATTATTTGGGTTTTAAAGTGATTTTCCAAGCAAAATATTTTCAGACTTGTTTTATGTCTACAACATCCTATCTACAAATATAGCAAATTTTAAATAAAAGTCACTTTCCACACAGGACTAAGGCTCCATCTAATCAAATTGAACACATTCCATTCACTCTGAACAAGTGGTATAATTTCTACCATGTAGCTAAGTTTACTAAATATTTAAACAATCTATGGCGTTAACATATTATTTTCTCTATAATAAGGCCTTCATATGAATAACTCTTTAGAGTAAGAAGAGGACCCTTTCCAATGCTTAAGCAACTTCGGTGAATTGATTTATTTATGAATGTGAGGTTCATATGGATAGTTATTAAAGTTAGTCAAATTATTTTATAATGTTCCACTTTAAAGTCATTAACATAAATTCAATTGTGACTTTTAAACTGGCTAGTTTAACAAACGAGTTTTTAAAAGTATGGACCAGTGACCTACGACTGAAAACTAAGAAAAAAACCAGTCACCATATGAGGACTTTGCTTCCTGAATCAAAAAATAATTTGATATTCACATGTCAGGGGAGAGAGAGGCCATATCGTGCACAAAAAAAAATTACACAAAGATTTTATGGTATTTATAAAACCATGAAAAATGTGAACACTGGTTGAACACTTGATATTATTAGGGAAATTTATATGGAAATTTTAGGATTCTATTCTACTGTAATGTGGGGTGGGCCTACCCAGTCCCTGGGAGAGGAGACGGGTCTTTCTGCATATCCCAGCCTAGCCTGGAACTTGCTGTGTAGCCCAGACTGGCCTGGGACTTGAGATCCTCCTGCCTCAGCCCCCCATGTACTGAGACTGCAGGTGCGCACCACCGCGTCCTGCTGGGTTGACGGTTGTTCAAGCTGGGTAATGAGTTCATGGGCTCATTAAGCTATGCCACAAATTGTTGTGTTTGTTACAAATTCTACATAATAAACACATTTTAATGAGTTCAATGGGACTATTAGGACCAACTCATGAGACTTTTTTTTAAGACAACATGTTTTCAATAAGGACCCATTAAACAACAGATTCACTGATTGTTCCTGTGCTTGCAAAATATATTCTTTAATTGATCCAAAGATATTAATGCCAGAGGTGTTTTTTTTCCCCTCTCTATCATCTCTCCAAGGTGGAAAAGCACCCAGTCAGCAAGGGATCGGGAGGAGCCAGCTGCTGTAAGTCTCCCTGGTGGGTCTAACCAGAGTCAAGGCCGAGACCTCTGCATGAACTCAGCGCGTGTACCAGACACCTTTAGGTTTGCAGACATGAATTTCCAGACCAAGCAAAGTTATGGAGGAAGGGATATTTATTGAAGCTTACAGATCCAGGGGAAGTTCCATAATGGCAGAAGAAGCTGGCTTGCCTTTATAGGACCAAACACAGAGAGCAAAGCCACAAGCCAAAAGCCACACAGCACAGCACACCTCAGGAATTCTACCTAAGCACACTTTGCATATTTTTAGATGGAATCTCAAACCCACCACCACACCTTCAGAGATCCGCCCAGGGACGCTGCCTCCAGCCAGGTGGATGCAGATGCAAACTACAAACTAATAATAAAACACTGAATATATTGGGGGCCATATATTTAGATTACCACAGTGCGTGATGATCACGGTGAGATTGACCTTCCTCCTCTGAGCGTGCAGCTGTCCCCCTTGAATCAATCTGGGGGGACTGAACATCTGCATTCCCCACAGGTTCCAGGGCGTGCTGACGATGCTGACTCAGGGACCACACTTGAAACATCACGGCTGCAAAGCAAGTGGATTTACTTCCTCAAGGGCATCCGAGCCACCAGGTCAGTAATTCAAGTCCATTACAATGGAATGATCCCATGTCAGCTGAAGCAGATTGATGCCGTGACTCGTGGGCACCAGGTCCTGGACACTTGCCCCTCGTTATGGGCACTGTCACCAGGGAGGAGGTGGCTCTCGTGTTCATTTGCGGCTTTACAGTCTTTTTTAAAAAATATTTTATTTATTTATTTATTTATTTATTCATTTATTTATTTGGTTTTGCAAGGTAGGGTCTCACTCTAGTCCAGCCTGACCTGGAATTCACTATGTAGTCTCAGGCTGGCCTCCAACTCACCGCAATCCTCCTACCTCTGCTTCCCAAGTGCCGGGATTAAAGGTGTGTGCCACCACGTCCGGTTTATTTATTTATTTATGAGAGAGAGAGAAGGACTGAATGGGCATGCCAGGGCCTCTAGCCACTGCAAACGAACTTCAGGCCAGTATCAAACCTGGTACTGGTCCTTAGCCTTCACAAGCAAGTGCCTTAACCACTAAGCCATCTCTCCAGCCTGGGTATTATGGTCTTTATTCCCTGGGTTCCCTTACACATAAGAGTAGGGGAAAGAGGGCATCCCTTTCTTTCTCCAGATGCATGCGCCACCGCATCAGGCTTTACGTGGGTACTGGGGAATTGAACCTTGGTCATTAGGCTTTGTCGGCAAGCACCTTAACCACTGAGCCATCTCTCCAGCCTGGGTATTATGGTCTTTATTCCCTGTGTTTCCTTACACATACGAGTAGGGGAAAGAGGACATCCCTTTCTTTCTCCAGATGCACTCGCCACCGCATCAGGCTTTACATGGGTACTGGGGGATTGAACCTCGGTCATTAGGCTTTGTCGGCGAGCACCTTAACCACTGAGCCATCTCTCCAGTGCAGTGTTTCCATATTTTAAGACATCTCAATTATCAAAGCATTTAAATGCAAGCTTTTTGTGGCTCCTGAGGTCCCCAGGGCCACGGTTCCCTGGAGATGTGCAGGCAGTTGGGGAGCAGGGTCTTGGGTGGCCGTGAGTGCGATGGGAAGAAACACCCGGGAGACAGCTTCAGAGAACAGCTTGTTTATTCAGCAGAGACGTGGGTTTATAAGCAGTTGTGAGCGGGAAGGGACACAGGTCCTAAGGGGACTGGTGGGTTTAAAGGTGCTTGTTGATGTCATCTCAGTACACTGGGATGGAGTGGGAAAGGGTCACATGTTTAGGCAGTTGCGGGAAGAGCTACGTGACTTATGTCACATAGAGGAGGGCCGCAGCTGCAGGAAGGCTGCTGGCTATTGTCATATAAGGACTTACTGGGGCAGCGAGCCACAAGGTCACGAGGCTGTAAGGAAAACGAAACCTAAGGCCATCAGAATGGCCAGGTGTCCCGGGCTTGAGGAGGGAGTGGCCTTGCTCACTGGCATCTCTGGGCAAGGTTGTGTGGGGGTTAGTAGTGCTGCAACCTCACAAAGAAGGGAGCAGCCCCACTTTTACCAGCCTTGGGACCAGACCGGGATCTAGGCCCGCTACGTCCTCCATAGCCTGGGGCCCTTTGTCACATCCGGCAGCTCAAACACGTCTCCTGAAGGTTTCAGCCTGTGCCTGGCACTGCCCAACACCTTTAGGGTTCTCAGTTTCCTCACACCTTGCCTGGTACTGGCTAAAGCCATTAATTCCCATAATTGGGGCAACAGGGAAGGCTTCACAGAGGAAGTGGTTTTTGAGCTGAGCCTCAGAGTACGCACTGTAAGATGCAAATACATTTGCATGCGGGGTGTGTTGATTTTTTTTCTAAAAGGGCTGAAGGCAGACTAGATATATGTATGAGAGTTAACAAGTTAAATGTATACGAAAAAAAAAAACAGAATGTAGATTAAAGAACGAAGAACGATAAGGCAAATTCACGAAAGAGGTTCATGTTGGGTCATTTATATTTGCCAGAGATTGGCCATGAACTTGACTGTTGACTTTTTCCCACCGACTGTTAGAAAGTGAGGCTCAATTCATCACTTGATTCCTGGAGCCTGTAAAATAAAAGGGTTCCAGCTGCTGGAAAAAAACAACACCCCCAGAACTGGCTCTGCAAATAGAGAAATGTCTCCCGCGGAGCCTGAGAAAGAGAGAAGGGTCGATGAACCAAACAAAAACCTGGGTCTCTCATGGCAAAGAGATCTTATTTGTCTGAGAAATGATTCCTCCGGGTGGAGAGTGAAGAAATCAGGCTGAGAGAGACAAGGCTTGGTGATTGACTTTTCCCAAGGCGAGGGAGGCCTAGCAAGGCTAGCCACTGGCCAGACTTAGTTTATGGACAGATATATTTCTTGCCCAAGAAGAGATAGAGAGGTTCCTAGAAACAAAAAATATATATAATCACAGTAAACAGCAGGGAGGCAACAAGCAACAGCAACAGACAAGAAAGAATGTGAGGCGTCTTGGACATGCTCAGAGATGAAGGATCTTAAAGACAGAGCCCGGGACTAGAGAAGATGGCTTAGCGGTTAAGGCGTTTGCCTACAAAGCCAAAGGACCTCAGTTCGATTCCCCAGGACCCACGTGAGCCAGATGCACAAGGTGGCGCACGCGCCTAGCAGAAGGAGGACTGGGTAGGCAGTTAAGCCAATGCCAGGCGTTGGTCTGGGCTGCTTGGCTGGAGAGCTAGCTCAAAGGGTAGAAATGAACTGGAAGGAATGACTTTGGGGGCTGAGTACTGGTGACAAATTTCTGAGTTCACATTAAGGCCACGTAGGGTGATGTCCCCCAAAGTAACCAGGTGACTGGGTCCGTGTTTTGATCGCATAGGGTTGGTTTTCATGTGTTGCTGGTGCCCCTCCTGCAACCCTGTCTTCTTGGTCTAACCCTAGAGGTCACTTACAAATGGTACCATGGACACTCCTAGCTTCTCACATCGCTGGCACTTGTGTGAAGGGTGGGAGCCATGCCCAGGAAGCAGGAAGTTTCTTTCTTTCTCCTCCCTGGAGTCAATCACAAAATGAAAGGCGCCGGGCGTGGTGGTGCAGTCTTTAATCCCAGCACTCGGGAAGCAAACGTAGGAGGAGCGCCATGAGTTCGAGGCCATCCTGAGACTACATAGTGAAGTCCAGGTCAGCCTGGGCTAGAGTGAGACAGGCGCTCATGTCACAGCTGCTACTCTCAACCAGCAATAGCCAAGATCCATCTCTCACGGATGGGAGGTGGGAACAAGGCACTGCTTGCTCCCCAAGCCTGAACACCAGAGTTCAGATCCCTAACACTTATGTAAAGCCAGGTGCTAAAGTGGTGCACGCACCTATAATCCCGACAAGCCTATGGCAATGGACCTAAGAGAATCCAGAAGTTCAAGGGTCCAGCCAGTCTGGCCTTCCCAACAGCAAATGAATGAATGAATGAATGAATGAATGAATAAATCTTTTCTCAAGCAAGGTCAAAAGAGAGGACCAATAACCCAAAGTTGTTCTCTAACCTCCACACATGTGCCATGGTATGTGTACTCCTGTATAGACACATTGTCATACATATATAAATTGAAAAGATTTATCTTGGGTTGGAGAGATGGCTTAGCTGTTGAGGCATTTGCTCGCAAAGCTTACGAACTCCTGTTCAAATCCTCCAGATCCCTCGTATAGCCAGACGCAACAGTGACGCAAGCGCGCAATGCCCTGCATGCCCACAAGGGGGGTCACATGTCTGGAGCTCGTTCACAGAGGATGAAAGGTCCTGGGCACCCATTCTCTCTCTCTCTCTCTCTCTCACTCTCAAAAAAAAGAGTTATCTCTTAGGAGACGGGCAGGGTGGGAGGCTGAGTCAATGCTACCACTCAAATCATCCTTCTAGAACAGAAATCCCAAAATGTGTGTGTGTACATGTTTTTATTTGTGTGGGTGCCCATGTGTTTGTGGAGGCTAGAGATCAATGTTGGGGGTCTCCCTCAGTTACTCTCCACTTTATTTATTTATTTATTTATTTCTTGAAACAGGGTCTCTTACTCAACTCGGAGCTCACCAATTTAATTAGACAAACTGGCCAGTGAGCCCCAGGGATCCTCCTCTCTCCACCTCTCCAGTGCTGGGATTACAGGTGTGCACCTGACTCTTATCAGAATGAAACGTGGGTTCTGGTGCTCCACAGTCAGATCCTTTTGCCTGCACGCTAAGCACTTTACCTACTGAGCAATCTCCCTAGCCCCCAGAAATGATTTCTTTTGAGATATATATATATATATATATATATATATATATATATATATATATATATATATATATCTTTAAAATTATCTGCTATTTCACTGTCCAAAGTCATAGGCTTTGTAATGACATTTTCATTCAATTATATCATATTCCTTGGTCACAGTCATCCCCCCCATGACCTTCTCCCACCCCCCAGAATCACTTCCCACGCGTCCTTTGCCCGCCTCAGCCCTTGTGTGGTCTGAAATGGCAGCTCTCCTCAGGCAACAAAGTAATAGGTTTTCCCTGTCGTCATTCCATTTCAATTTCCTGTCTGGCCACAAGCCATACAGATCCATCCTTAATAAGGTCCACGGCAGTAGATCCTGCCTACGGCTTGGGTTGTGGGGCTGTGGCAGTGTGGGAATATATAAAAAGAAATGAAGTTCTTTTTTTTTTTTTTCACTTTCATTTTCATTTTGGATGTGGGCTTTTGAACTGCCCCACCTCCTGGTCCCTAACCCAATGGCTCAGGCTGGGGAAAAATGTGTCTGACAGAAAGTAAATCTCCAGGAGTTGGGGCCTGAGAGTTCAGGAAGGCATGGGGAAGGAAGAAGGATTTGGAAAGTCAATCTCTCAAGATTTCAGTCAACCGGCCCTGCGCCCAATCAGTTCCATGCACACGGAGAAGCCATGCTTTCTCTAGTGACCTTTAGATCAACCCATTCATTGCACACAGCCCGACTGGTACCTGGGAGTGCTTCCTCACGGCGCTCCCACACACCCTCCTTTCTTTAAAAAAAAAAAAATACATTTTTATTTATTTTAATATTTTATTTCTTAGAGAGAGAGGAAGAGGTAGAGAGAAAGAGAGAATGGGCATGCCAGGGCCTCCAGCCACTGCAAACGAACTCCAGACACATGAGCCCCCTTGTGCATCTGGCTTACATGGGTCCTGGGGAATTGAACCAGGGTCCTTAGGCTTCGCAGGCAAATGCCTTAACCGCTAAGCTATTTCCTCAGCCCTTATTTATTTCTTTGCAAGCCTAGAAAGATATAGGGAAGAGACACAGAGAGAAATGGGTGCACCTGGGCCTCTAGCTACTGCCAATGAACTCCAAACGCATGCGCCACTTTGTGCACCTGGCTTTAGGTGGGTACTGAGGAATTGAACTCAGGTAGTTAGACTTTATGAATAAGTGCCTTAACCGCTGAGCCGACTCTCCAGCCCACCCTCCTTTTTGTCACACTCCCCATACCACCTCTGAGTCCTCTGCTTCAGTTAGTGCCCAGCAGTGACCAAGGAAAGGCAGAAGGCTCTGTCAGAGGGTCCAGGCACCACTGTGGCTAAGAAGCTAGAAGAACTGGGGGAGGTGGCTGCTGTCACCATAAGAAGCCCCTGATAGGGAGGAGATGGGTCCCCTAGTCCTGATCCTCAGAAGGAAGGGATCTAGAATTTTCCTCATGTCCAGTCATAAGAATCATACACATCTTGTACATATTAGGTCATTTCATCATCTCTGTTTTTTAAAATTAATTAATTTTTTTATTTGTTTAAGAGAGAGAGAAAGAGGCAGAAGAAGCAGATAGAGAGAATGGGCACACCAGGGTCTCTAGCCACTGCAAACGAACTCCAGATGCATGAGCCCCCTGTGCATCTGGCTTATGTGGTCCTGGGGAATCGAACCGAGGTCCTTTGGCTTTGTAAGCAAGCGCCTTAACCGCTAAGCCATTTCCCCAGCTCCCCAGCTTCTCTGTTTTTATGCTCATAGTTTTTTCAAGGAGGAAACTGAATTGAGAGGAATTGCCGCCGGCCACCCAGCCAGTAAATGTTGGCACGGAATGAAGGACTGAGTCCAAAGCCTGTGGCTCTCTTACTTTACCAGGTGAGTGGAGGACTGGAGAATCAGAATGAAAATATTTGTGGAGCTATTTCTCCCGCCGATGGATCCAAGGGTCTGGGAAACCAAGACAGAGGAGGGGAATGGTGCTTTCCCGAGTGTGTGCAGAGACACAGCCCTGAAACGGGCTCTTCCCTTCTCGTGGTGCTAAGCTCTGCTGCCTCAGGGAGAGATGTTCCATCAACAGCCTTCACAATGGAGCCAGGAAAATCAAGGGGTCACATGCCTCCCTTGGGAGGTCCTCATAGGCCTGTGCAAGGGTAAACATAGCCCCTCTCCAACGTCCCTGTTGCATCAGGGTTGCAGGTAGCTGGGATCTCTTCCCACACCTGAATGACTTTAAAGTTCAACATGTACATTGACACTGGGGAGATGGCTCAGTGGGTAAATCCTCTACGCACGCTCTTAGTCCCAAATGCCTGACCTGTGGTGCAGCCATGGTGACCCCCCAACTGACGTGTCACATTAAGGGATCAAAATCCCTCCCCCATACCCTCCTTCATTCATCAGCCCTTGGCTTCTTTCTTTCTTTCTTCCTTTCTTTCTTTCTTTCTTTCTTTCTTTCTTTCTTTCTTTCTTTCTCTCTCTCTCTCTTTCTCTCTCTTTCTTTCTTTCTTTCTTTCTTTCTTTCTTTCTTTCTTTCTTTCTTTTTTACTACTTGAGCATGATAAATAGATCACAGAATTAGACATGGTTGGCAATGTCCTGCAAGCCCACATTGCAAACTGACCATGCAAAATGGTCAATCTGTACGCTGAACATCTGCGAACCACTTAAGCTGACAGACATTAGGCCTTGGCATGGGCCCCTCCGTCAGCCTCATGTGGCTTCTGACAACCTTTGACTTCACAGACCGGAAGCATCCAGGAATCCCTTCCTGAGAGTGTCAGGACTAGCTTCAGAATGACTGTTTGCACTTAACCCCTTTATAGACTCAGAATTTCTACAGCTTGTGTCCGGTCTCTCCTGCTGTAGCTGCCTGGGGAAAGGACTGTGTCTCCCTCATATTGGAGCTTTCTTGTGACAGGCCGTGTCTCCTCAGACTGGGGCTCCCTGAGGACAGGCCGTGTCTCCTCAGACTGGGACTCCCTGAGGACAGGCCGTGTCTCCCTCAGACTGGGGCTCCATGAGGACAGGCCGTGTCTCCCTCAGACTGGGGCTCCCTGAGGACAGGCCGTGTCTCCCTCAGACTGGGGCTCCCTGAGGACAGGCCGTGTCTCCTCAGACTGGGGCTCCCTGAGGACAGGCCGTGTCTCCTCAGACTGGGGCTCCCTGAGGACAGGCCGTGTCTCCTCAGACTGGGGCTCCCTGAGGACAGGCCGTGTCTCCCTCAGACTGGGGCTCCCTGAGGACAGGCCGTGTCTCCTCAGACTGGGGCTCCCTGAGGACAGGCCGTGTCTCCTCAGACTGGGGTTCCCTGAGGACAGGCCGTGTCTCCTCAGACTGGGGCTCCCTGAGGACAGGCCGTGTCTCCTCAGACTGGGACTCCCTGAGGACAGGCCGTGTCTCCTCAGACTGGGGCTCCCTGAGGACAGGCCGTGTCTCCCTCAGACTGGGGCTCCCTGAGGACAGGCTGTGTCTCCCTCAGACTGGGGCTCCCTGAGGACAGGGCACGTCTCCCTCAGACTGGGGCTCCCTGAGGACAGGCCGTGTCTCCTCAGACTGGGGCTCCCTGAGGACAGGCCGTGTCTCCTCAGACTGGGGCTCCCTGAGGACAGGCCGTGTCTCCTCAGACTGGGGCTCCCTGAGGACAGGCCGTGTCTCCCTCAGACTGGGGCTCCCTGAGGACAGGCCGTGTCTCCTCAGACTGGGGCTCCCTGAGGACAGGCCGTGTCTCCTCAGACTGGGGTTCCCTGAGGACAGGCCGTGTCTCCTCAGACTGGGGCTCCCTGAGGACAGGCCGTGTCTCCTCAGACTGGGACTCCCTGAGGACAGGCCGTGTCTCCTCAGACTGGGGCTCCCTGAGGACAGGCCGTGTCTCCCCTCAGACTGGGGCTCCCTGAGGACAGGCCGTGTCCCCTCAGACTGGGGCTCCCTGAGGACAGGCCATGTCTCCCTCAGACTGGGGCTCCCAGAGGACAGGCCGTGTCTCCTCAGACTGGGGCTCCCTGAGGACAGGCCGTGTCTCCTCAGACTGGGGCTCCCAGAGGACAGGCCGTGTCCCCTCAGACTGGGGCTCCCAGAGGACAGGCCGTGTCCCCTCAGACTGGGGCTCCCTGAGGACAGGCCGTGTCCCCTCAGACTGGGGCTCCCTGAGGACAGGCCGTGTCTCCTCAGACTGGGGCTCCCTGAGGACAGGCCATGTCTCCCTCAGACTGGGGATCCCTGAGGACAGGCCTTGTCTCCTCAGACTGGGGCTCCCTGAGGACAGGCCGTGTCTCCCTCAGACTGGGGCTCCCTGAGGACAGGCCGTGTCTCCTCAGACTGGGGCTCCCTGAGGACAGGCCGTGTCTCCTCAGACTGGGGTTCCCTGAGGACAGGCCGTGTCTCCCTCAGACTGGGGATCCCTGAGGACAAACCACATTTCCTCAGACTGGGCTCCCTGAAAGATAAGACACAATGCTGGTTGTGAAGATTTTGCAGGAAGGCCAGATGCACAAGGTCCTTGTAGAGCACAAAGTCCAGCCAAGAAAACAGCCTTGCACCCACACAGATGTGTCAAGTGTGATGAACAGGACATGGGTCCTGTGTGGTATATGATATGCGGTCTAAAGACACATGGTGAGAGTGACAGTTGCTTGGCCCATCTGGCTCTAGCACATTGACCAAAGTTCTCCATAGGAATTGAGTCATAGGTTTTCCACCCTTGAAAAGTCACCATTGCATTCCGTGTCTGGTAAGTCCCCTAACCATCTACCCCAGGTGTACATAAAGGTCCTTCTAGTCCAGGTCATTCCATTTCTAGAGATATGCTTTTCAGACAAGGTGGCCGTAATCTATTTAGCTGATGAAGGTCCGGGGAACCCACTGCTTGCCTACAAAGTGCCTGAAGTATCTTACCGTTTGCTTCCCATCTTACTCCTTTGAAATAAGGGTTTTCTTCCAAAGCCCTCCAGCTCTATGTCCCCATGTGTGCTCTGCATAGAGGAACACCTGTCCCCAGAGTGCAAACCATCCTTAGCCAAGAGGGTTCTGAGGGGCACAAGGTGGTGATGAGGATGTATGGGGAGGAGATGGCTCTCGAGTCTGACTTAACTCTGCATTTGTGTCAGGAAGACCTCTGACCCTAGCCTTCTTCTCTCCCATATCTGAGCCAGAACAATCTCTCCTGTTCCCCCAGTCCCTGAAGAAGTCGTATGTCATGTGGATCTATTTTTCAAATATTTAATTTATTTATTTGCAAGCAGAGAGAGACACAGAAAGAAAGAGAGAGAATGGGTACACCAGGGCCTCCAGCCACTGCAAGCGAACTCCAGACACATGCACCACCATGTACATCTGGCTTTACATGGGTACTGGGGAATTGAACTTGGGGCTTTAGGCTTTGCAGGCAAGCGCCTTAACTGCTGAGACATCTCTTGCGTTCCTCCTGTGGATCTTTGCCTCGCGTCCATAATCCCTCACATGGTGCTTTATCTGAGAAGGCTCACTCTCTGTTCCCATGGAGAAATGTCCTTCAAGTGGCTGCTTCTTAGATACCACCTTTCTCCCTTGCTTACTATCTGAGGGAGGCCCTGGAGGAGTTCCCTTCCTGCACCACATCCCATCCATTCATCACGGGTCTCAACTTCTCTTTGAAGGTTCAAAAGTCAAGGTCCCTGGTTCACAACAAAAGAGAAAGCCAAGTGGGGGGATTCACAAAGGGGCTGTCTGCAAGGCACAGGCAGGGGTCAGATTGGTGTCAGCAAGAGCAGGGTGCTGTCACCTCTCCTGCCAATGGGATGAAGGGACAGAACTGGAGATGGGAACTGTAGAGAAATGGCTGTGATCATAGCGGTGGCCTTTAGTACCAACCCAATGCATCTTGGCGGGGGGCGGATACACCCTCTTTCCACCTGTTTTCTCCCTTCTTTCTTGTAATAATCACTTACTGAACACAGCCAGGAATCTGAGGACCCAGCAACCAGGCAGAGCGGGATTGAGAGGGGTAGAACATGGGTCTGGCAACACGAAGCAAAAGATGAGCGAGCTTTGCCGGGACGTGGAGTCTCTTCCCCTCTGGCCTGTAAGTGCGTTCTTGGATGGGGACACGAGGTAGCTATACAGCTTGCATCTTCCAAGCTGATCTATGATTGACCTCTGTATATAAGTCCTACTCGCCTGCAGCCCACGGCCATTATGCTCCCTTCATAGGGCTCCGACTGCAGGATGTGCTAAATGAGACGTGGGAGGAAAACTCACGAACTCAACCTGTTCATGACAGGCAGCAAACCCAGGTTAGCGTTTGGCTACATACTGTTTCTTTGACTCTTCCCAGCCACCTCAGTGTCGCCACTTCCGTCACCCTGCAGGTGACACGCTCAAACAGGTGATGTGATTTGTTCATGGCCACTGGCAGAACTTTCGTGCTAAGGACACTTCTCTTCGGATTTTTTTTCTCATCCTCTACTGATGTCCGTGCCTCACCGTCTCCGTCACCCCACAGAGGTGTGCACTCGCTGTGTGGCCAATACCTTTTCTTGGGCCCCACACATCCAGGCACAGAACATGGAAACAAATTAGGCCCTAACTAGCCTGGAGCTATTCTGAACCCACAAAGTAGAAACCATGGTTGAACTTGACCAGTAAGCTCAGAACTCACTGGTTCTTGTTGTCCATAACTTTTTCTTTATTGACAGAGAGAAAGAGGCAGAGAGAGAGAGAGAGGGTGAGAGAGAGAGAATGGGTGTGCCAGGGCCTCTAGCCACTGCAAATAAACTCCAGACGCATGCACCACCTTGTGCATCTGGCTTACATGGGTCCTGGGAATTGAACCGAGGTCTTTTGGCTCTATAGTCAAGTGCCGTAACTGCTAAGCCATCTCACCAGCTCTCGTGGTCAATAATCTTATTATTCAATAGCTCACGGCAAGACCTAGGCTCAGTAGTTTACAAAGTCTTTTAAAAGTCTGAGCTGGGTGTGGTGGCGCACGCCTTTAATCCCAACACTTGGGAGGCTGAGGTAAGAGGATCGCTGTGAGTTTGAGGCCACCCTGAGACTACATAGCGAATTCCAAGTCAGCCTGGACTAGAGCGAGGTTCTACCTCGAAAAACCAAAAAAACAAAAAACAAAAAAAAGTCTGGAGGGACTGGGGAGAGACCTCAATGGGTAAAGTGTTTGCCTTAAAAGATAAGGACCTGGATTCGATCCCCAGAACCCAGGTAAAAAAAACACCAGGTGTGCCTGAAATGCCAGCACTGGGCAGGTGGAGACAGGTGGATCCCTAGTGTGTTCTGGCCAGCTACTCTAGCCTAACTGGTGAACTGCAGTGTAGCAGTTACCTTCGCATTGCTGGGAAAAACATCTCACCAGAAGCAGCGATGGCGGGGGGCTTAATTCAGCTTACAGTTTTGAGGGGACATTTCATCATAACAGAGAAAGAATGACATGAGGGCTGGAGAAATGGCTTAGCGGTTAAGACGCCCGCCTGAGAAGCCTAAGAATGCTTGTTCGAATCTCCGGGTCTCACGTTTAGCCAGACACAATTGAGCAATGTTGCACGTGCGCACAAGGAGGTGCACACGTCTGGAGTTCATTCACAGCGGCTGAGAGGCTGCTAGTGCGCCCATTCTCTCTCTGACTCTTCCTCTCTCTCTCTGAAATAAAACAATAAATAAAAAAAGAAATAAAAAAGAAAGAACTGCATGTGCCGACGGCTGGGTGCCACATCCTATCACATCAGTAGGGATGAAGCAGTATGAGTGAGCTCATGACGAGAACCTCGTGGGGCTTGACTAACAAACAGCAAGATCCACACCCAGTGGCGTCCCTCCTCCATCAAGGGTCCACCCCCCAAAGCCTCTCCTGACGGGGAATTATGACAGAGGCTTAATCACAAACACGTAAGGCTATAGGGGACATTTTTATATCCAAACCACCATATGCAGGTCAGTGAGCGGTCCTGTCTCAAGAGGAGGTGGACAAACTTCTTGAGGAGAACACCACCCAAGCTTGTCCTCTGTATGCGTATGCTTACACAACCCCCTCCCCATGCCCTTGACACATTCAGGTGCATAAAAATAAAAGTAGAGAGTAAAAATCTGGAGATCCTCGAATTCTCATTTCACAGATGAAGAAATGAAGTTCCACGAGATTAAGCAAGTAAACAAAGACCGTCATCTCATAAGTGACAGACACAAGATTTGAACTCCTGACCATTCCTTTCCCAAGCATTGGTTCACTCCCTGCCTCACAGCCTTGCACTGCTGTTGGGCACAGTCATAGGCCCCAGGCCACTGGGGGCTAAAGCAGGCTTGAGCTATCAGGCATGGCTAAGGGCCCCAGGCCGCAGGAGGTTGCAGCAGGCCTAGACCCTAATAATCTTGCCTTGAGACCAGAAGGAGTGGGGCCGTTCCCTCCCCCCACCTGGGGCACCTGGACGTCCTGATAAGACTTAGGTTTCAGTTTCCCGGTGACCATGTGACCTTTTTTACTGCTCACCCGGGAGGTCCTATATGTTAATGAGGTATCAGCCAGCAGCCTTCACACAGCCATCCCCTTGTGACCCGTACCCTGTACCTCTTCCCACCACTACATGAACACTTACAAGCCCGCTCCCCCAGCAAATAAACGTGCTGTCCTCTGACACAGTCTCCCAGGTGTCTCTTCCCGTTGTGCTCACGGCCACTCAAGACCCTGATCTCCAGCCGCCTGGACGTCTCCTGGGTGCTGGTGCTGGTGTGCAGTGACCCCAGGGTGGCCAGGAACCATACACTGTTAGTAGTGGGACTTGTGTAACAAGATGAAGAAGGGATTGCCAAGTGACCCCAAATGCATAACCTTCACTTCCACCATCTCCTCTTGTTCCTAATACTGACAGGCACCAGTGGGCTGACTTCTTGAAGTGGAAACAACAGACAGTGTGCCAGGCAAGAAATGCCAGGAAGGAATTCTACATAATCCCAGGAAATGCAAGTTTTACCCCCGGCCGCCCTTCTAATTGTCTTTTCTGTCTGATTTCTCTATATTCTGATGCCCACGAGTTCTCACAGGTTGGTACTCCCGAGAGCAGCCCGCAGGACTGCACACATGTCTGGCTTTTCAACGATGCTGTCATTCTGTCCCCTTGTGGGCAAATAAAAATAAGATGTTGCTCCTAAAACCAGATCTACTTCACATTTCATTTTACTTGAGAAAATGGAAAATGCTGAAGAGATGCTTGGAGGTCAACTTCCTCGGACATTTTTTTTTTTTTTTTTTTTTGCACACAGCCTAAACTACCAAAACTGAACAAACCTCTGTGCTACTATTGGCTACGCAAATCATCAATCATATTTCTTCCCAACCCAGGTCAACCAGCATCTGTTCACTCTTCTCTGCCCCCCCCAACACACCCAAGTCAAAAGACCCCTATACCCAAATGGTTGTGACTTGCTAAATCCCAGTTCCTTGGCATGGCCCCAAGGCAGCTATTTCTAATCACATCTCTAAGCCTTGAGCAAGACACGGCGATAAAAAGAGAGGGGAGGCCATTCCTGTACTCGGTGCCGAGCTGGAATTTTCCTGAGGTTTCCGCACAATCATCTTTTATGAGCTATAGTAAAACCACATGTTTAGACAGTCTCTCTCCCTAAGTCCCAGACATTTTAGCAACATTATCTTATGTAACACCTGGGGTTTGCGAAATAGAGCCCTGAACAGCCTCACTCACTTATGCAAACAGTTTTGAATTTTCCAGATGTATCCATTTGCCTTCCCATTCGCTTATTTGGAAGGTATCTCCTTTTGCCAAGCCTGCCACCCCCAAATCCTTTCCCCTCCACCTGCGGGTAACACTCAAGTCTAAAAAATAATGATTGTTTTTTTACTGTCACATGGATGTCCTTTTTGGATTTGTTTGGTGACTCCTGAAGAATATCTTTATCTAAGTCTCTCATACTGAAGCCTCAAATGAAAGCACACCCTCTCCCGCCTACCCAGGCTCAGATCAGGGATCTACTTTCAACCCTTTTTGTTTTGCCTCCATCTCCTGCATTTGTTTAGCCACAGGGCCTGTTTACTATGTACAAAATGGTTTTACATCTCTTTTTAGTTCTTATGGCTGCCACCCCACTCAGAGACTCAGACTTGTAAATTCGCAAGTTCGGCTGGCTGTTTCATCCGGCTCCCTACAAATCTCCTGCTTTAATCTGTCTTGTGCATTATAGCCTCGTAAATCGTGTCCGCATGCTCCCTTCTGCTGAACACTGCTTGGGGCTGCCCATCGTCTGTGGCAAGGGTAGACAGACTACGGGGAGGCCTAGGGGCCACATCCAGCCTGCGGGCTATCTTTGTAAATAAAGTTTTACTGGAACACCGCCGCTTATTTATACAATGAGGCTGTTTTCCAGGGAGTTACAATGACAGACCGCAAAGCCTCAATTTACCATCTGGTCCTTCATAGATGAAATTTGCCCCTCATACATGGCCTAAGATCTGTGCGCCCAGTGCCTGTGCATGTTGTCCCCAGACCCATCTGGCTTATGTGGATGGCTGCTTCATCTGTCCCCATAACCAATCAATCTCATGCTGGAAGACTTACACAAACATGTACCATTTCTCTGCTTGGAGTTCTGTGACACCTAAGCTCCCAGCCTGTGCCCACCCATCACTCAACATTCAGTTCCATACATGACCTGTGATAAAGGAACTGGGAAGATGGCTCAGCAGGTGTGGTAGTTTGAATCCCACGTCCCCCTATAGACTCAGATGTTTTTATGAAAACTTGGTTTGGGGGCTGGAGACATGGCTTAGTGGTTAGGGCACTTTCCTATGAAGACTAAGGACCCAGGTTCAATTCCCCAGGACCCATGTAAGACAGATGCACAAGGCGGTGCATGCACCTGGAGTTTGCAGTGGCTCTGGCACTCCCATTCTCTCTCTCACACACACACATAAGTAAATAAAATATATATTTTTTAAAAACGTGGATTTCCAACCACCTGGCTGGAAGAGATGTCACCGGGGGTGGATCCTGGGGCCCAGTCCAAAGGTGTTAGTGGGGGCAGATCTGATTTCCAGCCTAAAGGTATGCAGAGGGCTTGAGCTCTGCCTGGGATTCCCTGCTGTTGGTTGCTTTTGGTGGTGCTGGTGGTGGTTTTTTTCTCTCTCTACTTGGATCTGTGAAAGGGGCCCAGCCTCCTTTGCCATTATTGAACCTCCCCTGGATCTGTAAACCGGAAATCAATCCCTTCCTCGCATGAGCTGTGTGTGATTTGGAGATTCATATCCCAGCAGTGTGGGGCTGACCGTGACAGCAGATAAGAGCACTTGTCATGCTAGCATGAGGGCCTGAGAGGGTCTGAGCTCGATCCCCAGCACGCATTCAAAAAGTGAGGCTTAGGGCTGGAGATGGCTCAGTAATTAAGGCACTTGCCTGAGAAGCACAAGGATCCATGTTCGATTCCCCAGTACCCATGTACCCCAGTACACAAGGTGGCACATGCACCTGGAGTTCATTTACAGTGGCTATATGCCCTTGGCATGTCCATCCTCTCTGTGTCTGCCTCTTTATCTCTCTCTCTCTCAAATAAATAAATAAAATATACTTTTAAAATCTGAGCATTGCCATGTGCATCTGTAACCCTTGTCCTGTAGGAGGCAGAGACAGGAGGATCCCTGGGACTCTCTGGTCAGTGGCTCTGGGTTCAGTGAGAGAGAATGTCTCAAGGAACTAGCACAGACACGTGATAAGGGAGGACACCTGACATTCTCCTCTGGCCTCTGACCACAGGGCATACATATCCGTACATAGATGTCATAAACCATATACACACACTGCACAATACTACATATACATGAAAAAAAATGACCCATGTAGTCATTTCCATACCACATCCTCTGCAGCCCTCACAGACTCATGGGCCCACACCAAGCTCTTGTAAGTATTTCTCACAACTCCTATATGTTTCTCCCTCTTTAGGCTCCATCGCAGAACAGCACAGGTTTCATCTCAACCATTTTTCCCTTCTCTATGCCTGGTATTGTGCCTGGAGTACAATACTGCAGTAAACCAGAATATGTAACCCGAAATATACCCCTTTGGCATCTGGGTGATTTTGAACTAGTTTTTTTTTTGAGAAGCATCAGATATAGGAGCAGCTGAAAACACAGTGGAAGTTAGCTCTTCCTAAGAGAAATTTGCAATTCTAAAGAAAACCCCCATTTGTAAGGGTGTTCACTTGTCTGCCAGGAAGAGGAAGAAAAAAATCATAATAAACTTATAAATGGAGATGGGCCAGGATTAAATTCATTTAATAAGGGCTGGAGAGATTGCTAAGTGGTTAAGGTGCTTATCTGAGAAGCCTAACAACCCAAGTTCAATTCCCCAGTACCCATGTAAAGCCAGATACACAAAGTGACACATGCATCTGGAGTCCATTTGCAGTACCTAGAGACCCTGGTGTGTCCATTATCTCTGTCTGTCTCTCTTCTATCTCTCTCTCTCTGCTTGCAAATAAATAAATAAATAAAAATTTAAAGTATTAATTTACTAAACCTTATTCTTTCTGTATGGAAGAGTGTGCACATGAGTATGTAGATGCACATGCATGTGTGTTCATGTGCATATGGCAGGCAGAGGACAGCCTCGGGTGTCATTCCACAGGCACCATCTATCTTTTGAGACAGGGCCTCTCACTGGTTTAGAACTCCTCATAGGCTAGACAAGCGAATCAGAGTCCAAGGCATTTACCTGTCTCTGCCGGTCCAGTATGGGATTGCAAGCGGGCACCATGCCCTGCTTTTTCCACATGAGATCTAGAGATCAAACTCAGCTCCCCGACCTTGAAAGGTAAGTACTTTACACAACTGAGCTAACTCCCCAACCCCTAATACATCTTCTTTTTATAAAAGATTTACATTTATTTATTTATTTATTTATTTATTTATTTATTTATTTATTATTTATTTATTTATTTATGAGACAGAGAGAGGAGTGTGGGGAGAGAAAGAGAGAGTGAGAATGGGCATGCCAGGACCTCCACCCACTGCAAACCAACTCCAGACGCATGTACCACCATGTACATCTGGCTTACATGGGACCTGGAGAATCGAACTTGGGTGCTTGGGCTTCTCAAGCATGGGCCTTCACCACTAAGCCATCTCTCCAGCCCGTCTTCTTATTCATGGAGCTGTACTTATATATCTCTCCATAACGTTCCCCACACCCTTCCTTCCTTATTTCAAAGCAAAGTGTGTTTCACTCCGGAAGTCGAGGACAAGCTTCTTAAATTGTAGGTTTGGACATCACATGAGGTCAACTAACTGCATGTGGGGATCATGAAAAAATTGTTAATAGTAAAAGTTTCCTTTTAAAAAAATATTTTTATTTATTTGCAAGGAAGGAGGGACGGAGGAAGAGAGAGAGAGAAAGACACACACACACACACACACACACAGAGAGAGAGAGAGAGAGCCAAAGCCACTTGCCACTTCAAACAAACTCCAAATACATGTGTCACTTTGTGCTTCTGGCTTTACATGAGTGCCGGGGAATTGAACCTGGATCTTCAGGCTTTGAAAGCAAGCCCCTTTACCCACTGAGCCATCTCCCCAGCTCTACAGTGAAAGGTTTCTAAATGCAATCACCAAAAAAAAATTCAAAATTGATCATGCAATACAATGGAGGCATTTCTGACACGGCTCACCCATGTTGCATCATGGGACTTGCCTACAGTCTTGGTTCTGAACACACAACATTCATACTTTGCACTGTGTCTGCCATCACACTGCATGGTACTGATGAATGCTGCCTGAAACATCTCAGCTCAGATTCAAAAATGTTGTCATGTTATGAGTTGCAGCATTTCTTTCTGTACATACAGAGTTTTCTGCTCTTAAGGAAACAATGATTTAATTACAGAAAACAAAATATTTCTGATATATTCTCACCATCGTTCCTCTGCACGTAAGTATTAAATTAGTATGTCTTTGGATTGTAGTGTTTTGGAATATTTGATCTGAAAAGTTGCTGTTTTAGTTGCTGACTTCTGTGTTTTTTAATCATTAAATGAGTTTTGGGCAGAATTTCCAGCTTCTGAAATGGCTCTGAACACACCTCCGCCATTTTGTGCTGTGTGCTTATGTGAAAGGCTGTTCTCAGTTCTCAGCACTGATGGTGACATCGGGACTCTGAAAACTGTTGACGATGGCGTACATCCTGCAATGTGAAATACTCAGCCAAGATCTCATTTCTATGTAAAAACAAACAAGCATATCCATCTCATTAGAATGCAAATCTGCTTTTGTCTGTAGTAAGTGGTAAAATTACACGTATTCTAAAGATTGTTTTAAAATGAATTTCTTTATGATCTACTATCAGTAGCTGTTTCATTTGTATACCTATTTTATCCATCTAATATACCTGGGGCACAAAATTTCTCAGGTGAAAAGGGATTGTGAGTGGAAAAATTTAAGAGTTTTATTTTATTTTTATTTATTTATTTGACAGAGAAAGAGGGAGCCCTTTGGCATCTGGGTGATTTTGAACTAGTTTTTTTTGAGAAGCATCAGATATAGGAGCAGCTGAAAACACAGTGGAAGTTAGTTCTTCCTAAGAGAAATTTGCAGTTCTAAAGAAAACCCCCATTTGTAAGGGTGTTCACTTGTCTGCCAGGAAGCGGGAAAAAAAATCATAATAAACTTATAAATGGAGATGGGCCAGGATTAAATTCATTTAATAAGGGCTGGAGAGATTGCTAAGTGGTTAAGGTGCTTATCTGAGAAGCCTAACAACCCAAGTTCAATTCCCCAGTACCCATGTAAAGCCAGATACACAAAGTGGCACATGCATCTGGAGTCCATTTGTAGTACCTAGAGACCCTGGTGTGCCCATTATCTCTGTCTGTCTCTCTTCTTTCTCTCTCTCTGTTTGCAAATAAATAAATAAATAAAAATTTAAAGTATTAATTTACTAAACCTTATTCTTTCTGTATGGAAGAGTGTGCACATGAGTATGTAGATGCACATGCATGTGTGTTCATGTGCATATGGCAGGCAGAGGACAGCCTCGGGTGTCATTCCACAGGCACCATCTATCTTTTGAGACAGGGCCTCTCACTGGTTTAGAACTCCTCATAGGCTAGACAAGCTAATCAGAGTCCAAGGCATTTACCTGTCTCCGCCGGTCCAGTATGGGATTGCAAGCGGGCACCATGCCCTGCTTTTTCCACATGAGATCTAGAGATCAAACTCAGCTCCCCGACCTTGAAAGGTAAGTACTTTACACAACTGAGCTAACTCCCCAACCCCTAATACATCTTCTTTTATAAAAAGATTCATTTTATTTATTTATTTATTTATTTATTTATTTATTTATTTATTTATTTATTTATTTATGAGACAGAGAGAGGAGTGTGGGAGAGAAAGAGAGAGTGAGAATGGGCATGCCAGGACCTCCACCCACTGCAAACCAACTCCAGACGCATGTACCACCATGTACATCTGGCTTACATGGGACCTGGAGAATCGAACTTGGGTGCTTGGGCTTCTCAAGCATGGGCCTTCACCACTAAGCCATCTCTCCAGCCCGTCTTCTTCTTATTCATGGAGCTGTACTTATATATCTCTCCATAACGTTCCCCACCCTTCCTTCCTTATTTCAAAGCAAAGTGCGTTTCACTCCGGAAGTCGAGGACAAGCTTCTTAAATTGTAGGTTTGGACATCACATGAGGTCAACTAACTGCATGTGGGGATCATGAAAAAATTGTCAATAGTAAAAGTTTCCTTTTAAAAAATATTTTTATTTATTTGCAAGGAAGGAGGGACGGAGGAAGAGAGAGAGAGAAAGACACACACAGAGAGAGAGAGAGAGAGAGAGAGAGAGAGAGAGCCAAAGCCACTTGCCGCTTCAAACAAACTCCAAATACATGTGTCACTTTGTGCTTCTGGCTTTACATGGGTGCCGGGGAATTGAACCTGGATCTTCAGGCTTTGAAAGCAAGCCCCTTTACCCACTGAGCCATCTCCCCAGCTCTACAGTGAAAAGTTTCTAAATGCAGTCACCAAAAAAAAAATTCAAAATTGATCATGCAATACAATGGAGGCATTTCTGACACGGCTCACCCATGTTGCATCATGGGACTTGCCTACAGTCTTGGTTCTGAACAACATTCATACTTTGCACTCTGTCTGCCATCACACTGCATGGTACTGATGAATGCTGCCTGAAACATCTCAGCTCAGATTCAAAAATGTTGTCATGTTATGAGTTGCAGCATTTCTTTCTGTACATACAGAGTTTTCTGCTCTTAAGGAAACAATGATTTAATTACAGAAAACAAAATATTTCTGATATATTCTCACCATTGTTCCTCTGCACGTAAGTATTAAATTAGTATGTCTTTGGATTGTAGGTGTTTTGGAATATTTGATCTGAAAAGTTGCTGTTTTAGTTGCTGACTTCTGTGTTTTTTAATCATTAAATGAGTTTTGGACAGAATTTCCAGCTTCTGAAATGGCTCTGAACACACCTCCGCCATTTTGTGCTGTGTGCTTATGGGAAGGGCTGTTCTCAGTTCTCAGCACTGATGGTGACATCGGGACTCTGAAAACTGTTGACGATGGCGTACATCCTGCAATGTGAAATACTCAGCCAAGATCTCATTTCTATGTAAAAACAAACAAGCATATCCATCTCATTAGAATGCAAATCTGCTTTTGTCTGTAGTAAGTGGTAAAATTACACGTATTCTAAAGATTGTTTTAAAATGAATTTCTTTATGATCTACTATCAGTAGCTGTTTCATTTGTATACCTATTTTATCCATCTAATATACCTGGGGCACAAAATTTCTCAGGTGAAAAGGGATTGTGAGTGGAAAAATTTAAGAGTTTTATTTTATTTTTATTTATTTATTTGACAGAGAAAGAGGGAGAGAGAGAGAAAATGGGCACTCCAGGGCCTCCAGTCACTGCACATGAACTCCAGACACGTGCGCCCCTTTGGCATCTGGCTAACGAGGGTCCTGAGGAATTGAACCTGGGTCCTTTGGCTTTACCTTAACTGCTAAGCCATCCCTCCAGCTCAAAAGTTTTAAATTAGATTAAAATTAAAGCAATAATTCTGGTTTAAGCTGCCTATTTGAGATTTACTTGGTTTTATGGGTATTGCTTGTTCACACATGGAGCTATACATGCCAAACGTCCCTGTTTTCCTCTTGCTAATCCGGGGCTGGAGAGATGGCTTAGCGGTTAAGGCACATGCCTGCAAAGCCTAAGGACCTAGGTTCGATTCTCCAGGTCCCACATAAGTCAGATGCACATGGTGGCACATGCATCTGGAGTTCGTTTGCAGTGGCTAGAGGCCCTGGTGTGCCCATTCTCTCTCTCTGTCTCAAATAAATAAATAAAAATAATAAAAATTTTTTAAAAAATTCCATTTGCATTACTGCCAGATTTTTTTAAAGGCATAATAAAGTTGTAAAACATCTCAATGGCAGTGTAAGTACAGATCCCAACTGAGTCAGGGAACCCAGCAGGCTGTTAGAATGGACACACAGCCGTCCCCCTTTTTTTCATTTTGAAATCTCTCACACAATTTCCGAATCGAGATATAATGCTATTAGCTGAACCTCAGGGAATAGAATTCCCAGGTCAGTTCCTAGCTCATCACAGGCCCTTGGTGTTGAAAAATTCCCTTCCCTAATGTTACAGCTAATCAAATGACCGGAAGATATAGTCTTTGAGGTAAATGCTGTGAAGAGGGTGCATAACAAGGGCCCCCGAGTTTGAAGGTGATCGTTTCCATATCTGGTTAGGAAAACCTTCTTGGTAGAAGGATCGTCTCACTTCCAATCCTATATCATGCTCTGGCAGCACCCACCCCAGAGGAAATCACAAGGCGACAATCTCCACAACCCATTTCTCTGTCATTTTGCAGCTTAAGATATCTCATTTCTCCCTCACATGGAATGAGATGGACTTCCCAGCACTGCAACGATATCCATCCTACAGAGGAAGCAAAGGGCTCAGAGAGATTAATTAGCTTGACTTAAACCACAGCATGTAATTGGTTCAGATGATATTTCATCAAGTCCCATGTTTCAGAAAGCTTAGAAAGATTTATATGTAAGACTCCACCTCTCTCTCCCTCCTCAAGGTCTGAATTTCTCCTTCTCCTCCTTCTCCCTCTCCCTTCTCCTCCTTCTGCTATAAGTCTCTAAAGCAAACTCAGCTTCTCTTGAACAAACTGGCTAAAGTAAATAATGAGTTTTATATTTCGGGTGATTAATCTATTACATGAGCCTGTGAAAAAACTGTCTTTTATCATGTAAATTTCATAGCTCTCGCTCTATACAATTCTACAAGCAGCCCACCAATGTCAGGACACTCTGAAGTTCAGTGGTCCCAGAGGACACTAGGGTCAGTATAAGGCACAACTCCATGGAAGGGCTGTTTTCTGGGTGCTGGGGGAACATGGCTTCTCCCACAGACAGAACCCCAAATCCATCCAGGTAAAGCACTTGCTTGTACCGAGTGTAGCTCTAACCCTGACCCCTTTCTGCTTTCTCTCATCTCAGATTCTCAGGGTCTTCCTCCTCAGGGACCCTGGCTTAATTACTTTCTCATTGCTGTCACCAAATGCTTGACCAGAAGCAACTTAGGGCAGGAAAAGCTTCTTCTGGTTTGCAGATGATACCTTCCACCTGGCAGGGAAGGCTTGGCCGCAGGAGGCCAGCTTCTAACATTGCCAGGAAGCAGCGGGCAAACAGGAAGTGGGGCTGGCTATAAAACCCCAAGGCTCTCCCTCACCCCCAAGTGATCTACTTCCTCCAGCAGGGTTTTACCTCCTTAAAGCTCCACAACCTTCCCAAACAGTGTCACCAGCTGGGCGCCAAGTACTCAACCACACGAGCCTATAAGACACCAAACAGACTTGAGCATTTATTATTATTATTATTATTTTTTATTATTATTATTATTATTATTAAGATTGAGCGTGCAGGGCTGGAGAGATGGTTTAGCGGTTAAGGCGCCTGCCTGCCAAGCCTAAGAAGGCCCGTTTGAATCTCCAGGTCCCACATTTAGCCAGACTCAAGTGATGCAAGGTGCAATGCCACACTTGCCCAAAAGGGGGCACACACATCTGGAATTCATTCACAGTGGCTGAGAGGCTGCTGGCTCACCCATTCTCTCTCTCTGCCTCTTTATCTCTCTGTCTCTCTCAAATAATAATAATAGTAATAAAAATAAAAGATTGAGCGTGGGCTGGAGAGATGGCTTAGCAGTTAAGCGCTTGACTGTGAAGCCTAAGGACCCTGGTTCAAGGCTTGATTCCCCAGGACCCACGTAAGCCAGATGCACGAGGTGGCACATGCATCTGGAGTTCGTTTGCAGTGGCTGGAGGCCCTGGCCTGCCCATTCTGTCTCTTTCTCTGTCTCTCTCCTTCCCTGCCTGTTTCTGTATCTCTCTCACAAATAAATGAATAAAAGAAATTAGGAAAAAAAAAAAAAGATTGAGCATGCAACTTGTCTCCAGTGGCAGAGCTGGGAAGAGGTGTATGCCACTGGGGACAGATTTTCAGTCTTTCTCTAAGGTGTGTTCAGAGCAGTCTGAGCTCTGTCTGTTTGTGTTTGCTGGTGTCTTTCTTCTATGATCTATGGACTGTGAGCCAGCTTCCTCTGCTGCTGATGGTGCTTCCTCTGGATTCTGGAAGCCTGAAACAAACCCTGTCCTTCCATAGCTGTTTCTGGTTGGATGTTTGTCCAGCAACATAGGTTACAGCAACAGGCGCATTTTGCATTCAAACCACAACAGGCCCCTACCTGGGACCTTTCCTCCCCTCATCGGAGAACATCTCCTGAGGAGAACCTCCAAACACACGTGTCTGCTAGCCTTCCGTCACAGCTTCCTAACGCATGATCCAGATCATGTCACCTCACTGCGCAGCAAAACAACAATACTGTCGGGTCCCAGATTGAGTTTTCCAGAGCAGACTATGCAAGGCAGGTTAGTGTTTAGGATGAGGGTTTGGGGGTGCTTTTGTGATCCACATTGTTGGGGAAGGAAGGAAGCTATGGTGCAGAGGTGACGGATGGCAGCCTCCAGGACAACAAATCACTCCTTTCATAGGGATGTCCCACAGTTTTTAAAACAATATTTTATTTATTTGAAAGAGAGAGAGAGAGAGAGAGTGGTTGCGCCAGGGCCTCCAGCCACTGTGAACAAACTCCAGACGTGTGTGCCACCTTGTGCATCTGGCTTACATGGGTACTGCGGAATTGAACTTGGGTCCTTTGGCTTTGCAGGCAAGTGCCCTAACCACTAAACTATCACTCCAGACCCTAATATCCCTTTTCTAGCCCAGGGTTCTGTTCAAGATCCCACAGTACAACTGCAGGCATGTTTCCTTAAACGCCACTTATTTGCAACAGTAGTTTGTTAGAATTCCCTTGGTTTTTTGTTTGTTTGTTTGTTTGTTTGTTTGTTTGTTTTAGTGATTTTTCTTTGGCAGGGGAGGAGAGGGAGAGACGGAGAGGGAGAATTGGCATGCTAAGGGCCTCCAGCCACTGCAATCAAACTCCAGAGGTGTGTGTGACCTTGTGCGCATGTGTGACCTTGAGTGCTTGTGTCACCTTGTGCATCTGGCTTATGTGGGATCTGGAGAGTCAAATACAGGTCCTTAGGCTTCGCAGGCAAGCATCTTAACTGCTAAGCCACCTCTGCAGCCCCCATACTTTTTGTTTGTTTGTTTGTTTGTCTTTCGAGGTAGGGTCTCACTCTAGCCCAGGCTGACCTGGAATTCATTCTGTAGTCTCAGGCTGGCCTCAAACTCACAGCGATCCTCCTACCTCTGCCTCCCCAGTACTGAGATTAAAGGTGTGTCCTACACTTCCATATGTCCCCCAGCCCCCCCCCCCACCATCATAGACACAAAGAGCTTCCCTCTCCTGACCCTTTCCTCCTCATCACTGTCAGGACAACAGGACAGTGTGGCTATTGTCTCATTCTGACTCTGACTTCATGTCTCCATGTCCATTAAATGTTTGCATAGTCCTATTCCAAAAGCTCTAGGAACAATATTAGTTCAACGTATTAAAGGGAAATTAATTAAATATTTGTTCTGGGGTAATTGTATATAAATTGCATGACAATTGAGCTGGTGATGTAATTAGTGAATCTTAATTGGAGACTCTTTTACAATCAATGTTTAATTTACTAACAACTGTTTGGGCGCAAGTGAAAATTAAACACTTGTCATTGGCTGTCCACACCCATGACTTTGAGATCCACCCACTTTCTAGCTGTCTGCTGTAGTAGATGTCCCTACAACCAGGCAGCTGTGTAATCACCAGCAAGTGCTGAATCCTCTGAGGAAGTCGGTTTTATTATCTCCACAATAAGATGGAAAGAATAGTGGTAGCTAATGGGTACTGAGTCGCTCCCGTGACTTGGACACCGTTCTAAGCATAAGTAGGTAACTCATCACGTATGGGTAGTTCATTCAGTCCTAACAATCCTATAA
Organism: Orientallactaga sibirica; assembly: GCA_036365145.1. NCBI lineage: Eukaryota > Metazoa > Chordata > Mammalia > Rodentia > Dipodidae > Orientallactaga > Orientallactaga sibirica. Next base: position 9,150,932 of record JAEOAD010000006.1, on the reverse strand, counting down.
TTACTTCTGTTTTATTATAAAGGAAAAAAAACCTGAAGCACAGAGGAAAAGGAAAGGGAATTGGATGCAGAACCCATCTTGTCTTGTCAGTAGGTAAGACCCATCTCTCTGTTTTTTTTTTTTTGTTTTTTTGTTTTGTTTTGTTTTGTTTTGTTTTGCGAGGTAGGGTCTCACTCTGGTCCAGGCTGACCTGGAATTAGCTATGTAGTCTCAGGGTGGCCTCAAACTCATGGCGATCCTCCTACCTTTACCTCCTGAGTGCTGGGATTAAAGGCATGTGCCATCACGCCCGACAAGACCCATCTCTTACTCATTTTCTCATTATAATTTCTGGCCCCAGTCCTTTATTTAGATATTCAAATCTTTCCAGCAGTGATCAGCCTCTAGTACAGAACACTTTAAGGAGTTAGTTGAGTTCTTGGTAAGCCACAACCTTTTCGACTTACTACCAACACCAATAACGAATGACTAACCTCCCAGTCTTTCCTGGATGTATCAGATGGCATGGGTTAGATTATGACAAGGGTGACAAATGGTCCCAAAAAGGAAAATGGCTTACTACAGAAGTTTGATGTCTAGCGTGGGCATTTCTGTGGACCGTAGGTAGCTCTTATGTCCTGTTTGTCTGGACTTCCAACCATCCACTCGAGCCTCTGCTCCAAGCTATAATCACTCGAGGGCCCAGACTCAGAGAGGTCAACAGTGCCAGGCTCAGGGCAAAAGGAGAGGTGGGTCTCAAGGCTTCACCCTAGAAGCAGTGTAGGAGACTCAGGTTTAAAGCAAGGATGTAGCTACCTCAGAATTCAACAGAGTGGAGACTTTTACCCCTTCTGCAACGCGGGGCACCACAAACCACAGCCAAGCCTATTCTTAGGGTTTGAGGGATTTTGTTTCCTCACAGAGGGTGCACTCAGCCAATGTGTCAAAAGATACCCAAACCTTTCTCATACCTCTTCACTTGGCACCCTGGCCTCTGTCCTGAGGTGAGCTCTCATTCACTTTGACACTGAACTTGTGCAGCCCTGCTCCAGGGCATAACCTTCCTTCCCCGTATTGTAATACTGGCTGAGAGGACACAGGAGATAGACCTTTACAACTCACTGGAGTCCAGAAAAGAAAGCCAGGGGTTTCTTTATAATGTTGAGCACCTCCCTACATGTCCTTCCTCCCTCGCTTCCTTCCCTTTTCTCCTCCTACCTACTCAAGTTCTGACTCCACCCCAGATCTCTGACTCCATCCCCAGATCTCTGACTCCATCCCCAGATCTCTAACTCCATCCCCAGATCCCTATCTCCACCCCCAGATCCCTATCTCCACCCCCAGACCTCTAACTCCATCCCCAGATCTCTGTCTCCATCCCCAGATCTCTGTCTCCACCCCCAGATCTCTGTCTCCACCCCCAGATCTCTGACTCCATCCCCAGATCTCTGACTCCATCCCCAGATCTCTGTCTCCATCCCCAGATCTCTGACTCTATCCCCAGATCTCTAACTCCATCCCCAGATCCCTATCTCCACCCCCAGATCCCTATCTCCACCCCCAGATCTCTAACTCCATCCCCAGATCTCTGTCTCCACCTCCAGATCCCTATCTCCACCCCCAGATCTCTGTCTCCATCTCCAGATCTCTGACTCCACCTCCAGATCTCTGACTCCATCCCCAGATCTCTGTCTCCATCCCCAGATCTCTGACTCCATCCCCAGATCTCTAACTCCATCCCCAGATCTCTGTCTCCACCCCCAGATCTCTGTCTCCACCCCCAGATCTCTGACTCCACCTCCAGATCTCTGACTCCATCCCCAGATCTCTGTCTCCACCCCCAGATCTCTGTCTCCACCCCCAGATCTCTGACTCCACCCCCAGATCTCTAACTCCATCCCCAGATCTCTGTCTCCACCCCCAGATCTCTGTCTCCACCCCCAGATCTCTGACTCCACCTCCAGATCTCTGACTCCACCCCCAGATCTCTGACTCCACCCCCAGATCTCTGTCTCCATCCCCAGATCTCTGTCTCCACCCCCAGATCTCTGACTCCACCCCAGATCTCTGACTCCATCCCCAGATCTCTGTCTCCACCCCCAGATCTCTGTCTCCACCCCCAGATCTCTGACTCCACCTCCAGATCTCTAACTCCATCCCCAGATCTCTGTCTCCACCCCCAGATCTCTGACTCCACCTCCAGATCTCTGACTCTACCTCCAGATCTCTGACTCCACCCCCAGATCTCTGACTCCACCTCCAGATCTCTGACTCCATCCCCAGATCTCTGACTCTACCTCCAGATCTCTGACTCCATCCCCCAGAACTCTAACTCCATCCCTGGCTCCATACCTGTACTTTTTTCCATCCTGTACGAGTTCTTTTGGTTCTTTTTGTTTTATTCTGTTTTGTTTTGGCATGTGTGTGGTGCACATGTAAGTGTGAATGCATGGTCATATGTGTGCAGATAACTTGCAGGTGTGCATGTGTGTGTGTTGTGTGTGTGCAGATCAACATTGGGTGTCTTTCTTCCTCAGTCCCTCTCCACCTTATTCTTTGAGACAGGGTCTCTCACTAAACCTAGTGCTTATGGGTCCAGCTAGGTTAGCTAGAATCAAACCAGGGATTCACTATTCCTACCTCCCCAGTGCTGGGATACAGGTGCATGCCATCATGCTGGCATTTTACATGGGTTCTGGGGATCTGAACTAAGGTCCTCACATTTCTGGGGTAAACCCTTAACCCACAGCTCACACTGGCCTCTTACCACCCTTTCAGGGGCAGACTCCGGACTCTTGGTGGTTTGAAGAGAAACATCTGTCTGGTAAGTTAACATCCGTCTTGATGATAGTGTTGACTCACAGTACAGGCTCCACCCACAGCGGCCGCATCGCCTGCACCTCCTCTCCCACTAGACAGGATGAGCGTGAGGAGTAGCATAGGAAGAGGAGAAAAGGGGTCACAGACCCCTCTTGTGTGTTTCCAGTTTCCCCTTCGACCTTCACTCCAAGAATGCTCCTGTTGGGGTCCCCCAAGCTCAGGAGGGACGATAGGGTCTCTGCTGAATTGGGGTGAGCAGAGCAGAGTCACGACACAGACTCCAGAAGTTGGGTGAAAGTGGGAGCGAGAATCCACAAACTCGTTTATTCAGGAAGTGCACATGGGTTTTAAGGGGCTGTTAATCCTTGCATGGGGTGGTCCCCTTTTGGTGACCAATGACAGCTTGTCTCTGGACAGGACATCTCGTAGTAGGCTTCTCGCGAGCATGGGGCTGTAACTCTTGTCACATCAAGCCTGTGCAAAACGCCATTTTTACAGAAGCCACTTCCTGTTGTCTTTTGCCATGCAGTCTGGCTAGGACCAGGCCTGTATTGTGCCATACATACTCCTCCTGACCTCCCAGTTTTCTTGTATTCCCCTCCCTTCCATCCTTCCTTCCTTCCTTCCTTCCTTCCTTCCTTCCTTCCTTCCTTCCTTCCTTCCTTCCTTCCTTCCCTCCTTCCTTATCTCCTTCCTTCCTTCCTTCCTTCCTTCTTTCCTTCCCTCCCTTCTTCCCCCTTCCTTCCTTCTTTCCATCTTCCTTCCCTTTCCTCTTCCCCCTTCCTTCCTTATTTCTTTTGTATGGTTTTACTCAAGCCCAGACTGACTTGGAACTCACTCTGTACCTCCAGGCTGGCCTCACTGATACAGTGATCCTCCTACCTCAGCCTCCACAGTGCTGGAATTAAAGGTGTGCACTACTACGCCCCCTAGTGCTGGAATTAAAGGTGTGCACCACCACGCCCCCTAGTGCTGGGATTAAAGGTGTGCACTACCGCGCTCCCTAGTGCTGGGATTAAAGGTGTGCACTACCGCGCTCCCTAGTGCTGGGATTAAAGGTGTGCACCACCACGCCCCCTAGTGCTGGGATTAAAGGTGTGCACCACCACGCCCCCTAGTGCTGGGATTAAAGGTGTGCACCACCATGCCCCCTAGTGCTGGGATTAAAGGTGTGCACCACCACGCCCCCTAGTGCTGGGATTAAAAGTGTGCACCACCATGCCCCACATAGTCTCTCTTTCAACCTCAGTTTATGAACCATGCCCCAGTTCCCTCTTGTTGCCTTCCTTCTATCTGCCCTTCAAACATCTCCACCTTTCCCTTCCTCTCTTTCCTCCCCATCTTTATTGGAGGATGGTTCTGGGAGGCACAGTGGTGGGGGAGATCGTTCTTGCCCTAGCTCCGTCTCTAAGCTTGAGAGTGCACTGAGAAAGTCACTAGGGGCATCTGAAAAATCTCACTTGCCTACTGCGACCTCCGACCCTGAGCCTAGCACCTGGGATGTGCTCAGCCATCGTTTCTTGAAGAAATGAACCTGTCTGAGCGGATGATGTTCTCTCAAAAGCACCGAGAACCCTCAGCTCGGGGGCTCTGCAATTCTATGTGATTCCATGCAATTCCCGCTCCTCGACCGCGTCTTGGGACCAACGGGGCAGAGATCCGAACTCGAATGGCGGTCAATGTGCAAGTGATTTTATCCCTAATTGACACGCTAAATGTAGATAAATCACTAGGAGCAGATGGCATTCGCCTGAGAGTCATGGAGGAACTCAAGGGTGAAATTGGGGAATTGTTGGCCAAAATGTGCAAGAGCTCATTACAAAGGATTAACCAGCATGAGGGAGCTGGAGAGGGTGACCGTGCCTCCCACACAGCCCTGGGGCACTCTTGACCAGGGAGACTGGCTGAGAAACCAGGGCAGCTGACCAAGTTTAGAATAAAGAGGAGAGGAGTGTGCCTAGAGAGTCATGATCCCATAAGAAGGCTTCTTGGTTGCATAGGGGAAATCCTTCTGGCCACGGTATTCTAGCGTTATAAAGCGTGGGGATGTATGTGGACTTTTATCCACATATCAATTTATAACCACTGAAATCATGAAGAGATGCAAAAATCATAGTGATTTATTCAAGGTCAACTGTCTTTGATGAAATTCTCATTTAAGATGGAAAATTAGAGCTGCAGAGATGACTTAGCGGTTAAGATGGAAAATGATATGGGACTCGTAATAATTTATACTCTCAAAGATACTTTTGAAAAGCCTTCCCGTGCATGCGTGCGTGCATGCGTGCGTGTGTGTGAGTGATCAAAGTACTGACAAGAAGGGACAGTTGAGTGCTCAGCACCAAGGGAGACATGTTTACCACGCTCACCTATACTTAGAGAACGTTGCAGAAGATGTGATGGGAAGAAGGTGAGAGGCAGAGGGCATTCATGACCTCACAGCAGCTGTTGTTACCTGTACAATACTGGGACCACCAACATGTCATCTGGCTTATGTGCCGTAACAGACAGCTTCGGGTTCGCTGACATGAACTTCCAGACCAGGCACAGTTATGGAGGAAGGGATATTTACTGAAGTTCACAGATCCAGGGGAAGTTCCATAATGGCAGAAGAAGCTGGCCTGCTCTTACAGGACCAAACACAGAGAGAAAAGCCACAAGCCCAAAGCCACACAGCACAGCACACCTCAGGAACTCCTGCTAGGCACACTTTGCATATCTTTAGATTGAAATCTCAAACCCACCACCAGACCTTCAGATCCACCCAGTGACATTGGCTCCAGCCAGGTGCTGCAGATGCAAACTACAAACTAATAAAACATTGAATTTATTGGGGGCCATCTATTCAAACTACCACAATGACGGAGGAAGGTAACGAGAAAAGAAAAAGATATCGACGGCTGGAGAGATGGCTTGGTGGTTAAAGCACTTGCCTGCACAGCCTAAGGATCTGAATTCCATTCTCCAGTACCCATAGAAAGCCAGATGCACAAAGTAGTACATGCACCTGGAGTTCATTTGCAGTGGCTAAAGGCCTGGAATGCCCATTCCGTCTCTCTCAAATAAATAAATAATGTATTTTCAAAAAAGCACTGAAATAGAAGAACTAGTTGGAAAGAAGGATGGGTTGTGTGGAAGAAGTATGGGGGAGGGGAGCAAAAGAAAATGCCAGGAACGGATTATGATTAAATACATAATGAGCCAGGTATGGTGGCGAACATCTTTCATCCCAGCACTGAGGAGGCAGAGGTAGGAGGATCACTGGGAGTTTGAGGCCAGCCTGAGATGACATAGTGAATTCCAGGTCAGCCTGGGATAGAGTGAGACCCTACTTTGAAAAGTAAGGAAAAATAAATAAAACAAAACACAACAGAGTGGGAAGGGACACAAGAGGGTAGTGGGGAAGCTGAATGTGACAAAACAGATTATCTACATGCATCAGAGTGTCAATGAACCCGTTGTTGGGTATGATTAATATATGCTACATTCCCCGTGGTGTGGACCTCCTTTCTCTTCTAGTAAATCTTCAATTTTCATGTTTTTTGGAGTTTTTTCTTTTTTTGTGACCCAAATAGTTGCATAAGGGTTGTTTACATGAGCACGGGTAAGACATTATTTACTGGAATGTGATCAATTTACTAATGGCTATACGACTTAAGAAAATGTCTGTCAATCCTTCCCCACCAGCCAGCAGCCATTGACTGCCAATAGCGCCTCAAGGTGGTGGTGGTGGGGGGGAATTATGGAATATTGATGGGCCCAATCTTGTGGAGGTCTTATTCAGGAAATCACATTTGAGTTCAGGAATGTAATAGCGATGTCATACTCAGAAGTCACCCCGTCTTTGTTTTACATTTTATTTTCGAGACAAGGTGTCCCTAAGTTGCTCAGGCTGGCCTTAAACTCACTCTGCCTCAGCTTCCCAAGCAGCTGAGATTATAAATCTATACCACCTAGCCTGGCTTTCTTGAAATGTTATCTCTATAACAATGTGAAATCAATAGAAAAAAATTTAATTTAATTTATTTATTTAATTGAGAGAGCGAGAGAGAAAGAGGCAGAGAGGGAGAGAGAAAGGGGGAGAGAGAGAGAGAGAGAATGGGTGCACCAGGGCCTCCACTGCAAATGAACTCCAGACGCATGTGTCACCTTGTGCATCTGGCTTTAATGGGTCCTGGGGAATCGAACCAAGGTCCTTTGGCTTTGCAGGCAAATGCCTTAACCACTAAGCCATCTCTCCAACCCAGAAAAAATTTTATTAGTCATCATTTGAAATATAAAACCAAGAAGATAAATGACTTGTTCAGATCACAGACAATACATAGTCTCCAAACCAAACTGCTGGCTTCCTAATTCCTAATTATACTGTCTTTTAAATGAAACACTGAAGAGGCGGATATTCACTGATCCTTTTAGGAGACATTATTATAAATCATGAAAAGTGAATGGATCCGTGACTAGGGTCACAATAATAGCTTAGGAAAAATTGCCTCAAGAAAAGGAACACGGGCTGGAGAGATGGCTTAGCGGTTAAGTGCTTGCCTGCGAAGCCTAAGGACCCCGGTTCAAGGCTCGATTCCCTAGGACCCAAGTAAGCCAGATGCACAAGGTGGCACATGCATCTGGAGTTCTTTTGCAGTAGCTGGAGGCCCTGGTACATCCATTATCTCTCTCTATCTCTCTCTTTCTGCCTCTTTCTCTATTTATTGCTCTCAAATAAATAAATAAAAATAAAAACAAAAATAAAAAAAAAAGGACCAATGGAGTATTACTATGACAACACATGTATGTTGCTTATGTCACAGATGGGGACAGCTACAAGTAGCCTACTATTGATACAGGTATCTGGGTATCTGAGAGTGACAGAGCTTCTCTTGGTTCTCAGAAGTCAGGATACCCAGATGATCAGAGTCACACAAAATGTCTACTCAGTCAGTGGCTTCTGGGTTCCTGTGAATTCAGTGAAGGAAATCCATAGACTGAAGGTGAAGTTTAGAAAGATTGTATTATAGAGTTTAAGAGAAGGAAAAAAAGGGCAGAGCTCCTGTTGTAAAGTGGTGGTGGGAGGGTGGGTCCTGGCAATGGGAAAACCCACCTGCTATCTTTGACTGGAGTCTTTTATGAAAACTTACTGGATGGGGGCTGAGGCAATCACAATAGCCCTCATGCTAGGTGATCAGGCACCTGGCCAGGCTTCTAAGAAATGGGGTAGTTGGGGATGGAGGGATGGCTTACCGGTTAAGGAGTTTGTCTGCAAAGCCAAAAGATCCCCATTCAATTCTCCAGGACCCACGTAAGCCAGATGCACAAGGGGGCACATGTGTCTGGAGTTCATTTGCAGTGGCTTGAGGTCCTGGTGTGCCCATTCTCTCTCTCTCTTTCTCTCTCTGCCTCTCTCTCTCAAATAAATAAATAAAAATTTAAAAAATATTTTAAAAATGAAACGGGGTACTTTTTTTTTAGGGGGGAAGAGATAAGGAAAGACTAGACCCTTCCTCTAACATTTTTGGTTGCTCTCCAGGTGGAAGCTGTAGGACGCCTTTAGAGAAAAAGAATAGATTATCTCTTATAGGCCCTGGGACATTTCTCACAGCATAGGCATTTTGGTTTACTTTGGGGCCCTGTTAAGCCTAGACTGCCTTGCTCTGTTTCCAGGCTACCAGACAGCTTAAGAACCAACACAGGAAGTCCGGGCTCATGTGGCTCAGGGCCACCTGTTTCCCAGGCCACATGCTGTAGGTGACAGTTGAAGGCACTGTAAGAAATACACGAAGTTTCTTGAGACGTAGGCTTGGAGATGAGACACCTTTCCTTCTGCTGCATACTCCAGGGTAAAGCCCATCACACCATCAGTCCCAAAGGAAAGGGGAGGAGCCATTTACTCTGCCCATGGAAGGAGGGCCACCCTGGCGTTATGTGATGGAGGGTGAAGACTTGGCTAGCACGGCAGATCTCCGAGTTTTGTAAATCCTTTTAAGACCTCAGTGAGAGTTAAGCGCTAAGCAGACAGTTGTGTTCTCCACGAGAACGTTCCTTCCACTCTCTGCCCTGCCATCCCTAGGATGTAGAGGTTACTCTGTCTAAACCTGTATTAGTTACATCACTTGTTCCTGTGACCAAATACCTCATAAGAAACAGTTTAAGGACGGAAGGGGGTTACAGTCTATCATGGTGGGGAAGGCACGGAGGAGCTGGCTGGTCACATTGTATCTGTAGTCAGGAAGCAGGGAGAAGATGAACAGGAAGTGGAACCAGCCTATCAAACCTGAAGGTAAACTCAAGTGACTGCTCCCTACAGCAAGGCTCTGCCTCCTTAAAGGCAACACAGCCTTCTCAGATAGTGCTACCTGTTGGGGACCAAGTGTTCAAACACATGAGCCTATGGGGGTCATTTCATATTAAAACCACAAAAAAAAAAAAAAAAAAAAAAAAAAAAAAAAAAAAAACACTTGCAAAAATACTCAAATCTCCACAATCCTAATTTCCATTTGGAACAGCCCAAGTAGAAAGAAAAATAATATCTGTCTGGCTGCTGCCCTCTGAATTTGACAGGAATGTAATCAACTGAGACTGGATGGAATAGAGAATCCTAGCTGCAAGAGAGTCTATGAAAAAGCATTTTAAGGGCTGGAGAGATGGCTTAGGGGTTAAGGCCCCTGACTGCAAAGCCTAAGAATGCCCATTCAAATCTCCAGGTCCCACGCGTATAGCCAGATGCAAAAATGACGTAAGCATGCAATCTCTCTCTCTCTCTCTCTCTCACACACACACACACACACACACACACACACACACACACACACGCACATGCGTGCACTCAAGGGGGCACACATGTCCGGATTTCGTTCACAGCCACTGAATAGGCCCTGGTGCACCCATTCTCTCTACCTCTCTCTCCCTCTGTCTCTCTTAAATAAAAATTTTTAAAAAGCATTTTAAGCTTTCTAGTCATTTCAGTCGTTATCTAAAATATACTATATTGAGAATTAATAGGAGTGAGCCTTTCTTTGTTAAATGAAATGGGAGGGGACATTTGCAAGAGGAAGAAGATTTGCTTGGAAAGGACATGGTGACAAGAGTGTCATAGGTTTAGAGAATCAGAGCCCCTCCGCCTGTCCCCTTCTCTCCTCACCTCCCTTGTTGTGACACTAGAACTTGGTACACTGGGAAGTGAAGGAGGAAGAAGGTGTAGACGTATGGGGACCAGGTCGCCTATTAGTGGTGCTTTTGGAACTATAGCAAGAACAGAAAGGACAGGGGAGGTGGAGAACAAGGAGTTTTACAGAGTCAAGGTGCGTCCTCTCTGGGGCGTTGTGACTTTCCTGCCTATGGGGTGCTGACTTGGTTCCCAGCACCAGTTATGAACTCTCTCCCACTGAGCAGGCCTCATGTCCAATTGGAGGGTGGTTGGTTTCCCACAAAGGCTGTGTGCCACTGTTGCCAAATGTGTACTTTTGCTCCGGCTGGTGTGTTGTGTAGCTTGCGGGTTCTCCTGCCTGTGGTTCTCTGGGTAAGTTGACTGGGTATCCTCATCAAAATGTCTCTCGAAATTATACGCACATCCTCAGTAATCAAAGCTACCCTCCCCCTTGGTTGGAGAATCTGTGTTATTTTGCAGATGGCAGAGAATACTGGGGAGATCCAAGATCCATCCGTTTGTCAAGAAAAGACACCCAACTGCTCACCACGAGCTGTGCCACCTCTGCCACATTTACCAGGATCCAGAAGAAACTGCAGAGGAAGAAGTGACACGAGTCTTGCTCCCAGCCCTAGTCTGACAACCAACCACCTTCAGGGAACCAGCAACAAACACAGAGGTGAAGCAAAATACATTGCCACAGAAATCCAGTCTACAGAGGACTCAACAGTAAAAATCAAACTACTCACACATTGGCCAGGGCTCAGGGATTTTTATGGAAGAGGGAGCAGGAAGATTTTAAGAGCCATAGAGTGGATAGACGTATACTGAGGCACACTGCCCGCAGACTGATCTAGGCCCCAATTACCCCACAGTGAATATCAAGGACCCTACTAAGGAGGGCCCTCAGGGAAATGGGGACACAAGACTATATCCTACATAACTATATATATATATTGGAGACAGGGAGAGAGAGAGAAGCCACACTCTTCCTTATTTCACCCACATAGGGCTCTCCTGCACCTCAGAGAGGAGCAAATGAGTGCACAGACGCATGCGTTATTAAGTGTAATTACATTGTTACTTATAGATTCAATTAAGTGCTCTGGACATTTTTATAATGCAATTTGAGGTGGGATGCGTGCAGAAGTGGCATTAACCTTTAATCATAGTTCTTCCCCTTCGAAATGCAGTAATGACCCTACTATCAATTAGGAATGCAATGAATAAATAGGAGGAGAAGACATTAGGTGTGGAGTCCCTCTCCGGGGTCCTCTCCCGAGATTTACATGTGGCCTTTCTGACTTTCCTCCTCAGAGAAAACACAGGCTCGGGGTGCGGGTGCGGATACATGATGGGTATGTGGAAGGAGGCCGCAGCTTCTTCTCTCCACAGGGGCTCTGGGGAGAACCCTGGGAAAGGTGAGCTTCGGGTGACCTAGCACCTTCAGTGTGTCATTGGAAACTACTTGCTTGTCCCTTTGGGTATTGGAGAATCTGTATGGGGCTATATTCATTTTTTAAAAAAGAAATATTTATTTATTTATTTAATTGCAAGCAGAGAGAGAGAGAGAGAGAAGAGAATCATACAGAGAGAATGGGCACTCCAGGGCCTCCAGCCCCTGCAGCGAATGAATTCCAGATGCATGCACCCTGTGATGGTTGAGTTTGTGTCAACTTGATTTAGGAATCCACAGACATTCCTCATAAGTGGGTCTCTGAGGTTGCTTCCAGGAAGGATTAACTAAAGGAGGAATCCTTCCCTCAGGATGAGTCCTTCCCCCAGAGTGGGGGGGCCCCTGTCAGAGGGAGGCTTTATCTAAAGAAGCTCTGGGAAGGAAAGTACCCCCTCCTCCCACCTGGCTGTCAGTGCTGCTTGCTGTTCGCTGCTTGCTGCTTCCCAGTGTGGACTGAAGACCAGCATGGACTGAAGAACCGTGTCTCTCCCAGACGCCTCTAGGTCTTCAGTGCCGGATCAGGACTGCTGAGGCATCCAGCCTCGTGGACTGAGCAGCTACCAGGTTCCTTGACTCTCAGGCCTGCAACCTGCTTTTGTTGGACTGCTGTAAACTAATCCAATAAATTCCCTTTTAATACAATTAATGTTATTGGTTTTGTTCCTCTAAAGAACCCTGATTAATACACACCCCTTTGTGCATCTGGCTGTACGTGGGTACTGGAGAATGGAACCCAGATTGTTAGACTTTGCAGGCAAACTCCTTAACTGCTGAGCCATCTCTCCAGCCCATATTCATTATTTTTGTCGCTGTGATCAAACACCTGACAAGAAGCCATTTACGAGAAGGATTTATTTTGGCTCATGGTTTGAGGGATGCAGTGCATCATGGCAGGGAAGATGGCAGCAGGAGTGCCAGGCTGATCCTGACAGATCAGCAAGCAGAAAGAGGCTAGGGCTAGAAGCAGGGCTGGGCTGGGCTATAACTCTCAGGACAGCCACACAGAATCTCACCTCCTCCAACGAGGCCACCCTTTCAATGGTCCCATGACCTCCCAAATTGTGCCGCCAGATAGAGCCCAAGTGTTTAAACATGTGAGCCTGTGGAGGGGGTGCATTTTAAAAAATATTTATTTATTTATTTACATTTATTTATTTGAGAGTGATAGAGAAAGAGGCAGGTAGATAGAGAGAATGGGCACGCCAGGGCTTCCAGCCACTGCAAACAAACTCCAGATGCATGACCCACCTTGTGCATCTGGCTTACATGGGGCCTGGGGAATCAAGCCTCAAACTAGGGTCCTCAGCTTCACAGGCAAGCGCTTAACCACTAAGCCATCTCTCCAGGCCTTATTTATTTATTTATTTATTTATTTTTTTTTTTTATTTTTATTTTTTTTTTGCAGAGAGACACAGAGAGAGACAGAGAGAGAGGGAGAGGGAGACAGAGATGGGCGTGCCAGCAGCTTCTCAGCTGTTGCAAACGAAATCCAGATGTGTGCACCCCCTTGTGGTCAAGTGCGGCATTGCGCCCTTGCGTCACTGCGTCTGGCTAAACGTGGGACCTGGAGATTGGAACCGGCATTCTTAGGCTTAGCAGGCAGGCGCCTTAACCGCTAAGCCATCTCTCCAGCCCTTATTTATTTATTTTTGAGGCAAGCCCAACATACTGGCAGAGAGAGAGACAGAGAGGGAGAGAATTGGCACACCAGTGCCTCCAGCCACTGCATTCAAACTCCAGACGTGGGTGCCCTCTTGTGCACATGTGCAATATTGCACGCTTGAGTCAGTGTGCATCTGGCTTATGTGGGACCTGGAGAGTCGAACATGAGGCCTCAGGCTTGGCAGGCAAGCACCTTAACCGCTAAGCTATCTGTCCAGCCTAGGGGTGGGGGATTGCATTTTTTAACTAAATCCTAACAGTGGGCATGCTGAATGATACACACACGCCATTCTCAAAGGCACCACAGCCTTGCTGAAATCAAGTCAGGCCTCACAACCTGCTCCCTGTCCTCCATGTCTAAGACCACACCCTGTGCTCTCTTACAAAACTGAGCACCGATCCCTTCTCTCCTGAAGTTTATGGGCTCCCCCACCTGTCAGGAATTGTGGATAATGCTGAAGTGATAAAAGAAAATATTGCTCCCTTCGGGAACCTTGCTAAATTTCCATGTCCTAGAGAAAGTTCTGGCTTCCCAGGAAGGGGAGTGATTCTTGTGGGATGATGTGATTAAGGGATGAGCCTAAAATAGGGTGTTTTAGGATATTTTCTGTTGCTATAAACAAACAAACAAACAAACAAACAAACAAACAAACAAACAAACAGAAAAATGCCTACAGTCTGGATAAGCTATGAAGAAGAGAGGTTCATTTTAGTTTAGGGTTCTGGTCTTATGTGGAGGGGCTGACCACATGTGGTGATAGTCTGCTTGTTTTGTCACTGTCTTTGGGTTACACAGGGCCTTGTGCTCTGAGAGACAGGGAGTAAAGCAAGAGACCCAATCCACTGACCAAGTTTGATATCAGACACAATCTTGAGAAATGCATCAAACAATTTATTCATTAATTGCATGAGTGGGCAAATCCATTCCTGAGGGGAGAGCTCTAAATTACCTCTTAAAGGTCCCAGCTCTTAAATACCTCATAATGCGGATTAAATTCCAGCATGAGATTTGTCGGGGATGGGAAAGCTATCTTCAAGTCATAGCTGATGGGAAGGACTTTGAAAGGGGTCCTAGGGGAAGTCTCAGGAGAAGCGTGGCTTGCTGCAGCTCCTGAAGTCAATGGTGATGGTTCAACTTCCCCAAAAAGCAGAGGTGGGAGAGAGCCTTGTTCACAGATACTTTACACAGGAACGGATCCCAGACCGCAGGAGCCAGGGATCACGGCATGGAATCACAGAAGGAAGCTTTATTACATTTTATATTTTATTGTTGTGAACAAATACCTGACAAAAAGAGATCCAGTCCCTCAAGGCAGGGACAGAACATCATGGTGGCAGGGCTGTGAGGCAGCTGCTCACTGTCAGGAAGGAGAGAGTGAACAGGAAATGGGGCCAGGCTATAAAACTTCAAGGCCCACCTCACCTAGTGATCCACTTTGCCTAGCAAGTCTCCACCTTCAGAAAGTTCCATAACATTCCCCCAAATACTGTCACCAGCTGGGACCAAGTGTTCAAATTTATGAGCCTATGGGGCACATTTCTCATCAAAATACAACAGAAGGGGGTTGGGAAAATAGCTCAGTGGTTAAATGTACTTGTTTGCAAAGTTTGCCGGCCCTAGTTTAATTTCTAAGACACCGCGTATGCCAGACCAAAAAAAAAAAAAAAAATACGTGGCAAGGGTGCCTGGTGTTCATTTGCAGTGGCAGGAGCCCCCAGTATATGCATGTGCGTGTGCACACACACACACAAGTCAATAGACATGTAATTGAAAAATAAACTACAACAGAAGGAACAGCTAAGCCCCGCTGCAGGTACCCCTGCCACTTTATTCCGTGCATCTCAGACCTGTGCAATTAATGACAAGAGAGGGCAGCCTTAACTCCTACCCCCAGGCGACAAAGGTGCTCACTGCCCTTAAGCTGGTGGTTAAGCCCGTGTGAGTATTATGGGGGTCCTGCAGCTGTGCCTCGGCTGCATATCAGCAGAGCTTCAGAGCAAAAGCTGAAGGGTGTGATGCAGGCTCAGGTGAGGCACTGTCAGAAGGCACCAACATGGAGCTGCTTCAAGCTTCCCTGGAACAGGTCTCACAGCTGGGCATGGTTGGCGCACACCTTTGATCCCAGCACTCGGGAGGCAGGGCTAGGTGGATTGCCACGACTTTGAGGCCAGCCTGAGACTTCATGGTGAATTCTAGGTCAGCCTGGGCTAGAGTGAGACCCTACCTCAAATAAATAAATAAACAAACAAGCAAAATGGGTCACACAACAGCTGGAGTAAAGAGGGACCAAAAGAGTAGGGAGTGGGTATCTGATTCCAGAAGGGCTTCTGCTGAAATGAAGGCATTTTAAGTGTCTGTAGACCCGGGTGGTAATTCAGCTCACACAGAAAAAAAAAAAAAAGAGTGGAACCCGGGGAGCAGAAGAGGAAGAGGAATGTGTGACCCGCATGGCCTCTCCAGTGAAGACTGTGGGGTGTGGCTGCTGTGATGGGAAAGGGATGACACTTGCTGGGGAGATACGGGGCCACTCCATTCACGGGCACATGCCCGTCCAGGGGGGCAAAGGAGGCAGGGCTGGCATCAAAAGCCAAGAACAGGCACCAGGAAGAGTGAGAACGCAGAGGGTTTCCTGTTAGGACTGTGGTGTGTGATGTGGTCCTCTGGAGAAAACAACTATTGTCATCTTTATCAGAAGCAGCTGTGGCCCCTCCCTACGATGAGGATGGTCCTGTTTACATCCTCCCAAAAAAATGGGACTAGAGAGAGGGTGCCTCTCTCTCCCTCTCTCGCCCTCGCATGACGTCTCAGGCGCCCCCCATGGCAGCTGTATGCGATGACACATGAAGTCTCATGGTAGGGGAGATGACAGAGGGGTGAAGGTCACAGAGTGGAGCTCCATCTATGGACAGAAGTCAACATCCATCCTGGGATGAGTCCCTCTTCTATTTTTTTCTTTTTTAAAAAAACATATTTTATTTATTTATTTGAGAGAGAGAATGAGGCAGAGAGAGGGCAGGGGAGAGAATAATCATGCCAGAGCATCTAGCCGCTGCAAATGAACTCCACAGGCATGCGCTCCCTTGTGCATCTGGCTTACATGGATCCTGGGCAATCAAACCTGGGCCCTTTGGCTTGGCAGGCAAACGCCTTAACTGCTAAGCCATCTCTCCAGCCCTCTTCTATTTTTTACTGCTGCAAATGGACTCCAGATGCATGCAGCACTTTGCACATCTGGCTTTACATGAGTATTAGGAAATCAAACCCAGGTTGTTTGGCTTTGCAGGCAAATGGCTTAATGGCTAAACTATCTCTCCAGCCCTGCCTCTTCTGTTTTTATGTCTCTCTTTTTTTGCCCTCAAAACTTGTCGAAGTGCTGAGAATGCGTGGCCGTTGAGCGTTCATCACTAGATATTGCTATCACACCCTCCGGGGGAACATTGTAGAAGACGTAGAAAGATCTCATCTTACCAGAGGTTCCCTTTTATGCCTTTCAGATTGCCTCTGGACCTTTCGCTGTGCCCAGAGTCTCTTCTCTGGTTCTCACTGGGATTGCCAAGGTGTGTGGGGTAGGGGGCAGACAGGAGGAAGGAGAGCGAGGTGGAGCAGGACACTGCGCCCCAAGCCCATGCAGGCAGGTTGTATCCTTTGTCACCTTAACCTAAGGTCACAGCTTAGTCGGGGTGGATTACTGCTTTGTTAAAGTGTCCCTTTGCTGACCTCTCAACCAACTCCTGCCACCATCTGAGTATGCCATCTGTGTCCTGCCAAGGAGCTGGGTGATGGGGACAGTGGCTTGAATGAAGGTGACAATTGTGGGGCTGGAGTGATGAAAACAAAATCAAGAGCAGTTCAGGAGTCTGAGTGTGTTGATCCTTTGGCTTTAATGATCCTTTTTAAAATAAATCAATAAGAGATCTTGTTTGTTGTTTATTTGTTTTAATCAATGTGTGTCCTTTCCTCAGAGTTGTGACAAAATATCTGAAGAAAAGCCACACATGGGTTTACTTTGGCTCATGAATTGAGGGGATACAGGGAAGGCACGGCGGCAGGAACTCGAAACAGCAGATCACATAACATCCACAGCCAGGAAGCAGAGATGAGTGCTGAAAGGCCCAGCTCAATTCCTACTTTTGTAAAAAAAAAAATATATATATATATATATATATATATATATATATATATATATATATATATATATATTTGCAAGGAAACAGAGAGAGAAAGAATGAATATGATTGTGCCAGGAGCTCTGGCCACTGCAGTCGAACTCCATATGCATGTACCACTTTGTGTGCCTGGCTTTATGTGGGTACTGGGGAATTGAACTTGGGTTGCTAAGCATTGCAGGCAAACGCCTTAAGGGCAGAGCCATCTCCCCAGCCCTCACTTCCTACTTTGTATTCACTCTAGGACCCCAGCGCACAGAACAGTGCTGCCTGCCTAAAGGATGTGTCTTTCCTCTTAAAGTGAAGACTTTCTAGAAATGTCCTCAAATAGGCCCAGGATGAACATGAAGAATCACGAGGTCCAAAAGACTGGGCGATGGGAGAACCCCTTGGAAAGGTAAGAGAAGAGAGGTAGGCATAGGCGGAGGGTGTCTTCAGACGGGCAGGAAGTGTCTGACCCTGGGAGAGGGGAAGTGGGGGAGGAGCCAGGAGGCAAGGGGAACCCAGACTGTCTGGAGCTCAGCCACTAGGCCAGGAACAGCCGGAGAACCTACTAAAGAAGTCCCTTCCTGGTAGAAATGGCCCAGTCAGCAACCCTACCAGCGTGTTATTGGCTGGGGACAGCCTGTGGAGGCAAGTGGCCAGTGTGAATCTCTTCATGGATCCTAAAGGCAGGTTCTGGAGCTCAAAGGGCAACTGAGACCATGGCTGTTCTCCAGGCAGACTAGTGCTCCGGGGATCCTGAGACAACAATAGGCTGACACGAATACAGTGAGCCCCAGGGGGGATCTCTAGAATGGATGCTTCTTTGCTCACCTGCAGGGACCAGGAGTTTGTGCTTTGAACTTACATTTAAAGCCCTGTCATCACTCATGGAAGGTGATTTGATTCCTCCCCAAGCAGCCACCCCAACTTAAAATGTCTCTGGTCATGGCCGTGCGGCTCAGCCAAGGAGAACAGACCTTGTCCCCCCGCCCCCCCACACAGAGGGTCAGCCGGGTACATTTTCCTCGGTGACAATGGGAATTAGATAAACTTAGGTGTGGGCTTCAGTTCTGCCCTGACTAGCTTTGAGCCCTTAAGCAAAGCTAACAGTGTGAGAAACTCACATTCTTCTACACAGCCATTATTTAGTGACTTCCTAGGATGTGCCAGATTATAGAGTCTATTCTCAGGAGTGCTGCAAAACTTTTACACTCGCCTTCATTGACAAATTAGGAAACAGACTTAGAGAGGGTTAGTGAATTACCAAAAGTCACATGGCTCAAAAAAAGATGGGTTCAGGGCTGGAGAGATGGCTTAGTGGTTAAGTGCTTGCCTGTGAAGCCCAAGGACCCCTGTTTGAGGCTCGATTCCCCAGTACCCATGTAAGCCAGATGCACATGGTGGCACATGCGTCTGGAGTTTGTTTGCAGTGGCTAGAGGCCCTGACATGCCCATTCTCTCTCTCTCCCTTTCTCTGCCTCTAATAAGTAAATAAATAAAAAAAATAAAAGCTTTAAAAAAAAATGATGGGTTCAGGAATGAAAGCCTGGTGTGTTGGCTAACAAAACTCAGAAATCCTGCTTCCCTGTGGTCTCCAGACAGATTCACAACAGAAATGTCAGGATCTGGGCTCAAGAGATAGCTTAGCAGTTAAGATGCTTGCCTATAAAGCCTAAGGCCAACGTGTGGTTCCCCAGTACCCACATAAAGCCAGGTGCACATAGTAGTACATGCATCTGGAGTTTGCCGCCCTGGACTGCCCATTCTCTCTCTATCTGCTTCTCTTCTCTCTCTGTCTGTGCTTGCAAAAAATTATTTTTAAAAAATTATTTTGTTCATTTATTTACTTGAGAGAGATACAGAAAGAGAATGGGCACACCAAGGCCTCCAGCCACTGCAAACAAACTCCAGATGCATGCACCCCCTTGTGCATCTGGCTTATGTGAGTCCTGGGGAATTGAACCTAGGTCTTTAGGCTTCTCAGGCAAGTGTCTTAACTGCTAAGCCATCTCTCTAGCTCAATAAATAATTAAAAAAGTAAAAAAAGAAATGTCAGAATCCAAGAGGCTGGACACTCAGTAGATACCCCATCTCACTCTTTTAATT
Organism: Orientallactaga sibirica; assembly: GCA_036365145.1. Lineage (NCBI taxonomy): Eukaryota > Metazoa > Chordata > Mammalia > Rodentia > Dipodidae > Orientallactaga > Orientallactaga sibirica. The sequence goes on along the minus strand of JAEOAD010000006.1, from coordinate 9,131,619 downwards.
TACTTATTTATTTATTGCTTTTTTTTTTTTTTTTTTTTGAGGTAGGATCTTGCTCTAGCCCAGGCTGACCTGGAATTCACTCTGTAATCTCAGACTGGCTTCAAACTCACGTGATCCTCCTACCTCTGCCTCCCAAGTGCTGGGATTAAAGGTGTGCACCACCATGCCCAGCCAATCTCACTCTTTAAAAAAAAATCTTGTGTGATGTGTGATGTGAGTGTGGGTACATGCATATCATGCAGCCTGTGTGGAGATCAGAGGACAACTTTGGGTGGTGCTCTCTGCCCTTCCCCTTGTTTGAGGCAGGGCATTTTTATTGTTTAGCACTGTCCTCACCGTGCCAGGTGGCTCTTGAGCTTCCAGGTCTCCTCTCTCCTCTTTCTTGACATAGGTGTGCTGGCATCACAGACATGCGCTACCACACCTGGCTTTTACGAAAGCACTGGGGATCTGAATGCTGGTCATCAACCCACTGAACTATTTCCCCAGTCCTCTATTCCCACTCTTGGTTATTTATTGACTTTCTGTCTGTCTGTCTGTCTGTCTGTCTGTCTGTCTTTGAAAATGCTCCTCACACCACAGAACCCAGAGAATGCCACTCACCTCTCATTCTTTCTCTTTTTTATTTGTTTAATCTATTTATTTGAGAAAGAAAGCAAGAGTGAGAGAGACAGAGAGAGAGAGAAAATGAGACTGGGCATGCCAGGGCCTCCAGCCACCGGATTGGTTAGTTGTTCCATGAACTCCAGACGCACGCATCACTTTGTGCATCTGGCCCATATGGGTACTGAGGAATCAAACCTGCATCCTTAGGCTTCACAGGCAAGTGCCTTAACCACCAAGCCAACTCACCAGCCCTCGTTCTCTTTCTTCTGTTCCTCTCCTTCCTCCTGTCTCCTGCAGTTTCGTTCCTAGCTACCTTTTCACAAGCATCTTCACTCACTTTCCCCTTGTCCTGCCAGTTTTGTTCCCTCTCACTCTTCCCTCTCCAGCCTCCCCCTTGCTGGGCCATGATCTTCAGACATCTCATTAGAGGTAATTGTTGACCTGAATTCTGATTTTGTGCATCTATAATTGTGCTCCACAGGAGACTCTGGGGGATTCAAAACAGACTCTTAATCTCTTTCACATGAATCAAAAACAACTCCCAAGAAAGCAGTTTAATAGCCACGATTAACCCAACACTGCTCGGCCATCCATGTGACATGTCACCCCAACCTGGCACTGCCTGCCTCCCAGCCATGCCCAGTCAGAGGCATCAGTGTTTCTCTCCAAAATGAGTAAGGGTTAGGGTGTTATTCAATTTCCCCAGTTAATTAACTGGATGAACAGATAGCTGGTGAGATTCGTGAGACAAGTCCCTTGTCTTTTCTGACTGTCCTCTGGCTAGGAAGCACCTGCCAGGCCTGATAACCTTGTTTTTTTCCCCTCACCCCACGGGGAGAGGTCAGCTCTGTTCAGCAGCACAGGTCACGTTTGGTTGGGGATACCTCAACTGTGTTTGTGGCAAGGCCAGAGAACCCCCTCTGCATCCACCTTTGCCCTGCTCTCCATTTATCCCTTCTAGAAAGTGCCTTCTGCCGGTACCGCAGGAAAGCCACGGGGTCGGCGTGGGTGGGTTAGCTGTTCCCGGGAGCAGACCACAAAGGTTGGAATGAGCTGCCTGACTTTCCTCAGGGTCCATCTGCCTTCTTGTTTGGGAATACCACCCGTCACCTGTACCACTTGCCTTCTTCTCCTCCTCCTCTTACTCTTCCTCCCTTCTCCTCTTCTTTCTCCCTTCTCCTCTTCCTCCTCCCTTCTCTTCTTTCTCCCTTCTCCTCTTCCTCCTCCCTTCTCCTTTTCCTTCTCCTCCTTCTCCTTTTTAAAGAAGGAAAAGTTTATTTTGACTTACAATTCCAGGAGCTACAGGCCATCACAGCAGCAGAAGCATGAAGCAGAGCTGGTCACACTGTGTCCACAATCAGGAAGGAGACAGAAATGAGTCACAGTCATCTGAGCTTTCCTTAATCAAGAACGACGAGAGGCACGCTCTCTCTCTCTCTCTCTCTGTCTGGCAACTCCAACCATGGTCACGGTATACGGCGATGAAAGCATCTTCATTCAAATGGCCAATGACTGATGCCCCTCCCCCATCAGCAGTGGACCCCGCCCCCGCCCCGTAAGCGTCAACTGCTCCTTTGTGCAAGCACTGTGCAATGTGGTGGCACTGAGACCTCCTGGCCTGCAAGGGCCAGCGGGAGCCTTGGGGCCTCCATGTGGTTAGCTGAGAAACAGAGCTTTGGGGATGACTCAGCCTGCTGGACTGGGAAGCTCGAGTGTGAAACTATGAAAATCAGGAGAGAATCTGCCTAGCCAAGCCAGTTCTGATCCTGGCTCAGATAAAAATTCCTAAGCCTTGGGCTAGAGGGATGGCTTAGTGGTTTAAGGTGCTTGCCTGCAAAGCCCAAGGCCCCATGTTCTACTCTCCAGATCCCATGTAAGCCAGATGCACAAGGGTGAGGCAAGTGCAAGGTCGTACGTGACCACTAGGTGGCGCAATTGTATGGAGTTCAATTGCAGTGGCTGAGGCTCTGGCCAATTCTGTCTCTCTTTCTCTCTCCCTCACTGTCTAAAAATAAATAAATAAATAAAATATCCTAAGCCTTATGTGTTCCAGGGACATTGCAGTCTGTTCAAAATGGAGGTGGTTGTTCTTGGCACAAAGCACCTGGCCAAAAGCAGTTTGTGGAAGGAAAGGGTTTATGTTGGCTTACAGACTCAAGGGGAAACGCCATGATGGCAGAAGAGACAGTAGTATAAGCAGAGGGTGGACATCACCTGGCCAACATCAGGTGGACAACATCAGCAGGAGAGTGTGTCCAACACTGGCAAGGAGAAGCTGGTTATAACACCCATAAGCCCACCCCAACAACACTCCTCCAGTAAGGCTCCAATTCCCAAATTGCCACCAGCCGGGGACCTGGTATTCAGAACACATGAGCTCATGAGGAACACTTAACTCAAACCACCACAGTGATGAAGCTCTTTACTCAGCTAGTTTTCTTCTGTGTATCCAGCCCCCGGGACTTGAGCCCACAGAACAGTGCTGTCCACAGTTAAGGTGGGTCTTTGCACCTCAATTCACCTCAGCAGGTAATTCCTTTCAGCCATGCCTGGAGGATCCATTCCTGAGTGATTCCAGGTGCTGCCCTGTCGACAATCAGTATCAACCATCACACTGTATTCTGACCCACTCTGGGTCCGTCCGTGAGCGTGGATGAGTCAGTGGTGATTGGAAAAGCCTTAGCCTCCATGTATGACAGGATCACGTGATGCTAGTAGAGCAGCCCCCATTGACATGGGACGAGCTCAGTGAGTGTGGTCAGTGTGAGCTTCTGGTGTCTCTCCTGAGCTCACGTGGGTTTCCCCTGTGTTCTGGGCTTGTCTCCCACACTTTGACTGCAGCGTGGAGCCTGTTGCTAGGGAGTAGTGTATCATTTGAACCCACGTGCCTTTTACCCTTCACCCCCCAACCCCAGAGCCCAGCAGTCTGGTGGCACCCGATGTTGATGCCTCATTTTTCTCTACTAAATTCTTGTTTGCACAGAAAGACTTTCCACTTGGCTTTGTATGAGCCTGTGCCATCAGCAGTTGCTTTTTAATATTTTATTTATGTATTTATATGAGAGAGAGGTAGATACAGAAAGGCAGATAGAGAGAGAGAATGGGGGCTGGAGAGATAGCTTAGTGGTTAGGCACTTGCCTGTGAAGCCTAAGGACCCTGGTTCGAGGCTCGATTCCCCAGAACCCACGTAAGCCAGATACACAAGGTGGCACATGTGTCTGGAGTTCGTTTGCAGTGGCTGAAGGCCCTGGTGTGCCCATTCTCTCTCTCTCTCTCTCTCTGTTTGTTGCTCATAAATAAATAAATAAATAAATAAATAAATAAATAAACAAACAAAACTTTAAAAAGAGAGAGAGAGAGAGAGAGAATGGGCACACCAGGGCCTTCAGCCACTGCAAACGAACTCCAGACACATGTGCCACCTTGTGTATCTGGCTTATGTGGGTACTGGAAAATCAAACTTGAGTCCTTAGGCTTCACAGGAAAGCACCTTAACCAATAAGCCATCTCTCCAGTCCTCATTAATTGTTTCATTTTTAGTTTCTTTTTAAAAATTTTATTTATTTTGTGAGGAGAGAGTGTGTGTGTGTGTGGGCATGGCAGGGTGTCCAAACAGTGCAAATGAATTCTGCACACATGCGCCACTTTGTGCATCTGGCTTTACATAGGTACTGGGGAACAGAACACAGGTTGTTAGGCTTTGCAGGCAAGTGCCTTAACCACTGAGCCACCTCCCCAGATCCCTGAGTGGCTGTTTTAAGTGTCACATGTTGGCACATAGGTGGAAAATGTCATCGTTTTCCAACATTCACAGTATGGAGGGATGATACAGGGATCTTACAAGGTCAAAGCTGTGTTTCTCGTGGAAGAAGTTAAACACGAAAGCTGGAACACAGATGGGATCTTGTAGATGGTAGAAGCTGTGGGCTGGCTGTGTTTTTACCGGCCATGGGTGGTGTTTGTTGCCACCTTGAACTCGCCTCATGGTTTTGTAGTGAGAGCTGTAACTAGGCAGGAAGACACTCATGAAGTAGATAACTCTAGAACTCAGCTTCCTAACCAATCTGGGGCTAGAAACAAAAGGGAACAGACGTGGGCAGTTAGCAGTGGTCGTATCTGAAACCTTATGGGCTGAGATGCAGACCCCAGCAAGTATCTGCACCCCTACTGGCTGAGTCTGAAAGGGCGAGAAACTGCTTGTATGGAAACCTATTTCCAATGAGTGGCACTAGGCTCCGTGCCCAATGACAGACCTGATGTTTGCCTCACCAGGAATTCTCTCCCTGAAAGGCCTTCAGCCTGCTCAGCTGGGGACCAAGAGAAAATGTGATGCGTACCAGAGACAAACCTGCGGAGGAAGACTAGTCCTGCCTGTCAGCTGGGCCTGATAACAGGAAGGTAAATTTTTCCCTTTGGGTGTTCTCTTTTTTAAAAAAAATATTATAAAATTTTTATTTTTATTTGAGAGAGCGAGGCACACACACACACACACACACAGAGAGAGAGAGAGAGAGAGAGAGAGAGAGAGACAGAGACAGAGACAGAGACAGAGAGAGACAGAGAGAGACAGAGAATGGATGCATCAGGGCTTCCAGCACAGCAAACAAACTCCAGCCACATTCGCAGCTGTCTCATGTGAGTCCTGGGGAATCGAACCTGGGTCCTTTGGCTTTGCAGGCAAGTGCCTTTAACCTTTAAGCCATCTCTCCAGCCCTCCTCTGGGCTCTCTGTAAATGATTTACACGTGAAGGTAGATTGGATCCAAAACAAGGCAGAACCACAAATTCTGGATTTCTGCTCCGAGGATCCCCCTGATAGACCCCCAGCAGAGAAGTGTGTAATGGGACCTCAAGCCAAAAACCAGCGGCCTTGGGCTTATGGAAGACATTTCCATTTAAAAGGCCAGGGCTACATATGGTTTTAGCCTCTGCCACTTATTTTGGGTAAGCTGTCCAGGAATTTGAGTTATTAAGATGAGTAAACAAAGATATCTCAGAGTCATAAGGCTTTAATGGTGATAGGAAGAAATAATCTACAACTCAGACTGTAAGTAGCAGACTGACAGAGTCTCCCCCTGCCTGGATCACCTGGTCTTTGTTCCAGATGAGGCCTTCCAGGAATGCTATTCACCATCCGGAGCCTGAGCTTAAGCCACTTTCATTCCCAGACACTGTCCCCTTTGGGGTGGGCACTAATAAGTCCCCTTATAGTTAACTGGGCAAGTTGTCAGATTTATCCCAGTGGGTGAGTGGTGATGGACAAAAGGGGTTTCCTATAGCTGGGTCTCTGAAGGTCAAGTTCTCTGGCAGGAAGAAGAGGAGTAAAGAAACCTCCCTCCACGTGTTCTGGGGTACGCTGGGTACACGTCCTCCCACTCCTCAGCTCAAAGCTAATTGTCACAGAACACACCACGCGCACACACACACACACACACACACACACACCACACCACACATAGACACACACACACACCACACACACACACACACACACACACCACATTACATAAACACATACACACAGCAGGAAAAAATAAAATAAAAATAACCCCCACCCAGGGTAATACAGCACACATAGACACACACACACACACACACACACACACACACACACACACACACATTACATAAACACATACACACAGCAGGAAAAAATAAAATAAAAATAACCCCCAGTGCCCAGTGTTTTAGTTCTCACACAGGTTAATTCTATAACACCTAGATTAGTCATTAAAAAAAAAAAAACTAATATATATCATGCAGTGCCCTCTCAAAATAATAGTCCTCCTCTCTGTTGCCAAAACATCTTTCTAGTGTGGACTGGTATTATGTTATTGTAGCATTAGCACACAGTGACGTCAACTCTCCGTGTGACACAGAATTCAAAGGCAAGCCAAAGATAAACACAAGTTGAAGTTTTTTACTTTATGCTCTTGAGAGAATCGAACCCTTAAATCGTTAATGTGACAGTTAATCTCGTTGATTTGATGGGATTTAGAATCACTTTGGAAACAAACCCCTGGACACGGAAGTGAAGGTGTTTCTACATGAAGTTAACAGAGGTGGGAAGACCCACCCTTAAAATGTGAGTGGCACCATCCCATGGGCTGGGTGCTTGGACTGAAAAAAAAAAAAAAAAAAAAGGAAGCAAGCAGACCACCAGCATTCATCTCTCTCTGCTTCCTGACTACAGACACAATGTGACCAGCCGCCTCATGCTCCTGCCACCATGCCTTCCCCACCCACCCACCGTCACGGACTGTAACCTAGGAATGTCAGCTTATGTTTGGTCTTTGATCACAGCAATGAGAAAACAAATATAGTCATCTTGCTTGCCTCATTCAGGGAGTGCCCGCAGGTGAAGGGGGTGGTGAATTCTATAACTGAAGAGATAAACTTTTTTGCACTTCTATTGGCTCCACCAGTGGCAGGCTGACTTTTGTGGGACAGCCACCGCTAGGCTGCTCAGAAATTCTGGGATCCACACCTGTATCCCAAGGAACATTTTCAGGTGGCTTTTTAAAAATGCATATAAATACAAAATAATCTTGTAATACTGTGTCTTTCACAGGAGAAATCACTACAGTATGAAGAGAAATAGCTAAGTGTGACAGATTCAAGACAACTTGAAATGGGGACGTTGCCTTTTCATTTTAGCAATGCTAAATCTTCTTAAAAGCGTTCTAAAAATATGGTGCTTTAAATGTGCATAACTATAAAAACATTAAAGAAAAACAGTCTTAAAGCTTACTGCCATTACCATAACAGACTCCATTGCTTCTACTGAATGGACTTTGCCAACACATGTCTACTTCCTTCCTAGCTTTAAGGAGAATTTCCCATCAAGAATACTAGGTGTTACAAGTTGTAGCTTACAAAGAAATTAATGCTCTGTTCATTTTCATTGAACAGTGACACCTCTTGAAGTCTCCTAGGCCGGCAGGATAAGGTTCGGTTGGGGAACTTCCTTTCCTACAGCCACAAATCCCCTTCTATGCACGGCCCCTGTGACCCTCATTCCTTGGACCCCTTCTGACATTCATTATTTCTTATAATATTTATTTATTTGCCTATTTATTTAAGAGAGAAATAATAGGCATGCCAGGGCCTCCAGCCACTGCAAAAAGACTCCAGAAACATGCGCCACCTATGCATCTGGCTTAGGTGGGTCCTGGGGAATCAAACCTGGGTCCTTAGGTTTTGCAAGCAAGCACCTTAACTACTAAGCCATCTCTCCAGCCCTGACATTCACTTTTCCCACTCCTAAAAAGGGCAGTTCATGGTAACCCTCCTAGTTTGTGGGGTTTAAAAAATATTTTATTTGTGTCTTTAAGAGAGAAAGAGAATGGATGTGCCAGGACCTCTAGCCACTGCAAATGAACTCCAGATGCATGTGCCACCATGTGCATCTGGCTTTATGTGGGTTCTGGGGAACTGAACCTCAGTTGTCAGACTTTGTAGGCAAGTGCCTTAACCCCTAAGCCATCTCTCCAGCCCCTTGTTTGTGGTTTTAATGGGTGTGCCAGCACACATTTTGGGGGAAGTTCTTTCTGACCACAAGAGGTGATGAGCTTGAATTATGGTTCTTACATTTAAAAAAAAGTTGGAGCTAGAGAGATGGCTTAGCGGTTAAGGCGCCTGCCTGCCGAAGCCTAAGAACCCCGGTTCCAATCTCCAGGTCCCACATTTAGCCAGACACAAAGTGATGCAAGGGTGCAATGCTGCACTTGCCCACAAGGGGGCGCACGTGTCTGGAGTCCATTCACAGCAGCTGAGAGGCCACTGGCATGCTCAGTCTCTATATGTCCGTCTCTCTCCTTCTCTCTCTTTCTCAAATTAAAAAAAAAGTTTACTAGGTCAAAAAGTGCTTGGAATACTTGAGTTTTTATTGCTTTAAAAATTTAGATGAGCCAGGTGTGGTGGCACATGCTTTTAATCCCAGCACTCAAGAGACAGAGGTAGGAGGATTGCCATGAGTTCGAGGCCACCCTGAGATTACATAGTGAATTCCAGGTCAGCCTGGGACAGAGTGAAACCCTATCTTGAAAAACCAAAAAAAAAAAAATAAATAAATAAATAAATTAGATGCTGGGGCTGGAGAGATGGCTTAGTGGTTAAGACATTTACCTGCAAAGCCAAAGGATCCCGGTTCGACTCTCCAGGACCCACGTAAACCAGATGCACAAGGGGGCGAATGCGTCTGGAGTTGGTTTGCAGTGGCTGGAGGCCCTGGTGTACCTATTCTCTCTCTCTCTCTCTCTCCTCTTTCTCTTTCTCAAATAAAGAAATAAATAAAGCATTTTTTTTTAAAAATGTAGATGCTCTGGGTTACCATGGAGAGGACATCTTTTCCCCCAAGCTGAGGGTGAGAAAAGAGTGAGTAATGCAGGCTGGGGTCCACTGCGCTTGTGGCCCACAGACTCCTGATTTAGGCTCTCACAGGGGAGCTTCACTGCTGCTCTTGAACGAGGCGATCCTGGTCACACAACGCCTGGCTGCCATGATTCAGCTCAGGAAGGGGAACACCAGCCCAAGGTCTCTCACCACAGGGAACACCTTCAGCCCTCAAGGTCGGTGAACGATAGATTAAATACTTACCACGTGGCATGTGTCTGTCACGTGATGATGGCTCAATGTTCTTGAGATTTTAGCCTGCTGCCCCTCCCCCCCCCCAGTGGTCCAGAGACAAATCGAAGCATTGGTTTTGGGAAAACTGGTCCTTCAATCGGGCACACATCACAACACAGTTTATGTCATGAGTCCTAGTCCATCAGTGGATATGAGAAGTCAGGATGGCAGTAGGCAGAACACAGCCTCCGATCTGACTCTCTGTTGGATCTAAAGCCTTGGGGACCCGGTAACTGATCCAGACTCATCCAACATGACCACTGACATACGTGAACTTGACCTATGAACACTTGACCTAGTGCTGCTCATATAGTGACCCTATGGCAAGCCTTTCCTACTTCTGCTGGCTAGTCTCTTCTTCTGCACTTTCACTGATAAACACGGTCACTTTACTCTTAGCTGTGGTCATCTATTCTGGATCATCTCTGTATTTAAATTACTGCTATTCATAAAGGATGCTTTACCATCAAAGGAGTATTTAATAGATGCAATAGTTGCAGAAAAATAATGTTTAACCACCCCACAGGATAGTTTGTGTTGACCTCATTCCATAACACCCCTGAGTATGAGACAGGATGTCTTGGACACGCATTCTTCCATATTTGCTTGGGAAACCATCTTGAACTCACCAGATTCTAGACACTAAAAGAACAGTGACAGCAGGCTGGAGAGATGGCTTAGAGGCTAAGGCATTTGCTTGCAAAGCCAAAGGATCCTGGTTCGACTCTCCAGGACCCACGTAAGCCAGATGCACAAGGGGGCACCTGTTTCTGGAGTTCCTTTGCAGTTGCTGGAGGCCCTGGCGTGCTCATTCTCTCTCCCTGCCACTTTTTCTCTCTCAAATAAAAACATAAATAAAATATAAAAAATGCTTAAAAATAAAGAACAGTAACAGCATTCAGAGTACTTTAGGCTTTGGATTTGGCTGAGGTCACACCTGGACAGGTGTGACCAGTGGACTCACAGTGAAAGTTAACAGCAAGCTCATGCGGGTGCCTGGGAGTCTCTTGAGGAAGTGTTCGCACTCCTTGGTAAAGGGCTCGTTTAAGCACAACGAGATGTACCATTGATTTTATGCTTAATGAAGGGTGCATAAAGGTCATCTCTGCTTAGAATCCATCTCACCCTTTCAAATCCCAGTGCTATAAATGATCGAGTTGCTTTAAGCAGGTTGTGGTACTTAAAGAGTCTTTTGAATCCTCTTGATCTCTCCCAAGGGGATTGGGTTGGAAATGCCGATAAAACTGTGATAAAGTGTGAATGGGAGTGATAAGAGAATGGCCCCACTGACCAAACCCAGCATCATCTCTTAGACTTATGCTATGACACGCTGTGATGGTGACAATGGGACAAGATGAGACAAGCCAACTATGGACACTTGTCTCACTAGAATTGAGGCCACTCTGAACCCACTTCTTGTGTGATGTAGTTAACCTTGACTGTGACAGTGCTGACATTTAAGTTGAATGACATCCATGGACCTGAACGTGTGGGGCAAGGATTGTCTCCACACAGATCCGAGATGAGCTCAGGAGAGATGTGCCAGCTATTGGGTAATCAGATGGACTCCATGGCTAGGCTAGGATGCCAAGTGCCCTCCTGTCTCTGGGCTGGGACTTCCTGTGAGTGTCCACATCTGCTTCCTTTACATTTCAGCCAATCTTTCACTGCACCGTTCTCGTTGGACGTGCACTGGCCGAGTGTCCATGGTGCCACGTGGACACTCGGCCAGTTCCTTTCTTTGAGTTGGGGAAAGTCATCTGTGATGACAGTTAACACTCAGAGAAGCCCCAGCTCAGGGTGCTGAGCAAGGTCTTTCCTTTAACTTATCAATATGTTCTGCAGAAAGGTTCTGTGTGACTAGGCTTCTATCTAGCTCTTGTCAACCTGAAGGTTATTCTGTTTACAGGAGCTCCCAAGTGAATTTGGCAATTTGGCTTGGAATAACAGTTGAATACAGACATCCTGAGTGTTCGAACTCCCAGGGAAAGATGTAGTGTTGCCGATGATCCCAGCACTCGGGAGGTAGAGGTAGGAGGATCGCTGTGAGTCTGAGGCCACCCTGAGACTACAGAGTGAATTCCAGGTCAGCCTGAGCTAGAGTGAGACCCTACCTCAAAAAGAAAAAAGAAACAAGAAATTGAAAAATGTATAAAAATAAAATAAAAGTGGGCTGGAGAGATGGCTTAGTGGTTAAGGCGCCTACCTCCTAAGCCTAAGACCACCTGTTCCAATCTCCAGCAGTTCCAATCTCCAGGTCCCATGTTTAGCCAGATGCAAAGTGACACAAGGGCGCAATGCCACACTTGACCACAAGGGGGCGCACACATGTGGATTTCATTGGCAGCAGCTGAGAGGCTGCTGGCACGCCCATCTCTATCTGTCTCTCTCTGTGTCACTATCCAAATAAATAAATAAATAAATAAATAAATAAATAAATAAAATTAAATAAAATAAAAGTAGTGTTCAGGGCTGGAGAGATGAATAAGTGGTTAAGGACACTTGTTTACAAGGCCAGACAGCCTGGGTTTGATTCTTCAGTACCTCCATAAAGCCGGATGCCAGAGAAGCACATGCATCTGCAGTTCGGTTGTAGTGGCACTCCTTTCTCTCTATCTCTGTCTCTCACACTCTCTTTTCTTGCAAATAAAAAAAAATATTTAAAATAAATAATAAATGAAAGCAACTTTCACAGTCAACCATGTTGGGGCTGGAGACATGGCTCAGTGGATAACGCGTGCTTATTTCACAAGCATAAGGGCCAAAGTTCACATCCCCAGCACCCATGTAAATGCAGGATGGACATGGTGGCCCGCCTGTAACCTCAGAACTCTGAAGGTGGAGACAGGGCATCTTTGGAGCAAGCTGGCTAGCCAGACTGGCTGAATTGCCAAGCTCCAGATTCAAGTGAGCAAGCCTGTCTCAGTAAATAAAGAGGGAAGCAAGAGGGGAAGGCTCTGTTGTGAACCTCCAGCCTCCACACTCACTGTCACACACATGTGCTGACACACACGAATGTATCACACACATGAAAAAGAATAACAGTGGGCTGGGGAGATGGCTCAGTGAGTAAGGCCCTTGCCTGAAAACCCTAAGAAGCAGGGTTCCATTCCCCAGTACTCATGTAAAGCCAGATGCACCAAGTGGCATATGCATGTGGAGTTTGTTTGCCATGACACTATGCCCTGGAGTGCCTATACTCTCACTCTCTCACTCACTCTCTCTCTCTGCTTGCAAATAAATAAAAACATTTTTTTAAATAGCAATGTAACTTTTGGTTTGTGAAAAGTACTTGAAGTTTTAAGACTGGGCAGAAGGACGTATGAGAAAGCAAAGGAGGAGGGCTGGAGAGATGGCCTAGCAGTTATGGCACCTGCCTGCAAAGCCTAAGAACACTTGTTCAAATCTCCAGGTCCACGTTTAGCCAGATGCAAAAGTGACACAAGTGTGCAATGTCACACATGCACACAAGGGGGCTGAAACCTCTGACTGAAAGCAGCTGGTGGGAGGAAAGTGTTTTATTGTGGTTTACATTCTCAAAGGGAAGCTCCATGATGGCAGGGGGAAGCATGGCATGAGCAGAGGCTGGACATCACCTCCATACCAACCTCAGATGGACAACAGCAGCAAGACAGTAAGCTGAGTTTTGACAAGGGGCAGCTGGCTATAGCACCCCAAAGCCCGCCGCCAACAACACACCTCCTCCAGCAAGACTCCACCTCCCAAACCACCATCATCTGGGAACCAAGTCTTCAAAGCACAAACCATCACACAGGCAGATGTCTGCTCAACTGACTTATTGCAGCACTGCTAAATCTCCCATGGGTCACGTTGATTGGTTTAAAGTTGAAGGGGTGTGGGTGGAAGTATGTCCATCAAGAGTCACGATGTCAAAATGGCAGTGGGTCTCAGGCAGAATGCTGACAGTCCCGATGGCATTCAAGGATGGTGAGAATCTTTTCCTCATTGGAATATCATGAAATACTTCCTTTAACTGCTGGGAGCTCTGTGTAAATCCTAGTGGGCCCAATCCTGTGAAGGCATAGGTGCTAAGAAGTAACCCAAGAGGGTTGAACTTGAAGTGGAGACCTGGATGGTAAGTGAGAAGAGGTATGTCCTTCAGCTTTTTTTTTTTAATTATTATTTTTTATTGACAACTTTTATACTTACATACAAAAAAACCCACCTGATATTTCCCTCCCCTCCCCCATTCCACTTTAGAACTCCAGTCTCCATCATATCCCCTCCCTCTCTCCATTAGTCTCCCTTTTAATTTGATGTCATCATCTTTTTCTTCTATTTTGAGGGTCTTGCGGAGGTATTGCTAGGCACTGCAAGGTCATGGATATGGAGGCCAATTTCTGTCTGAGCGGTTGCATTGTAAGATGTCATACCCTTCCTTTGGCTCTTCCATTCTATCTGCCCCCTCTTCCGAAATGGTCCCTGAGCCTTGGAGGGTGTGACAGAGGTGTTTCAGTGCTGGACACTCCTCCATCCCTTCTTCTCACCACTATGTTGCCTTTTGGGTCATCCCAGTGGCCATCACCATCTGAAAAAAGAAGCTTCTCTAACCAGAAGTGAGAGTAGCATTAATATGTGAATATGAACATTAGGCGTAGTGCTTTCAGGGCAGCTTGGTGGGAATAATATATACATTTAGTCAGACAAGAGCATGCTTATACCCCTAAGGCTCATGACCTCACCTACCATAGACTTTTACTTAGGTTTTTCAGTACCAGGTATATATTCCCTCCCGTAGAGAGGGCCTTCAGTCCAATTATGGAGCAGTTGGTTACCCCAAGAGTAGACATGCCACTATTGCACCCGTTCAGTCATTGGGCCTGTCTGGCCAAGCTTGAATATTCAGCATCCACTGTTTTCCCTGCTGATGATTTCTGTCTCCCATATGCTGAGTGCAGTGCAGCTTTTTCCAGCTTTCAGTTGGCTGGTCTACAGGGAGAAGGTTTTCTGGTCCACACCAGCTTGCTTTCTCAGTGACCTTGCCTCTCAGGCTCAGAAAGCCAAACGTCACATGTTCTCTCTCATATGTGGATCCTAGCTACCAATGTATAGACTTGTGTGTGAACTGTAACCAAAAATAGGTACCAGAAACCAGTAAGCTGGTAAAAGGCTATAAGGGAGGGAGGAAAGGGAAGGACTTAAGTGTATGGTAATGCACATATGTAAGTAGAAGAACTGATTACAGGGAGGGGAATGGCCTAAGCGAGGCCATGGGAAGAGAATGCATAAAAGAAGGGCAGGGGGAGGATCAATCTTAATTCAAGATATTGTGAATAAGACTTATGTAAAATTACTTTTTTGAATAAGGGCACATCTAGAAGCTGTAGACTGTTACTAGAAAATTTTCAGTACCTGGGATGGGATACCTTCCGGTGAGTTGTTGGCCAAGGAGGTCCCGGTAGCCTCCAAAACATTAAAGGCTTTTGCCAAAGCCCTTGGTTTCCTTCAGCTTTAAAAAAAAAATGTTTATTTTTATTTATTTATTTGAGAGAGACAGAAGAGAAAGAGGCAGAGAGAAAGAGAATAGGCACATCAGGGCCTCCAACCATGGCAAACGAACTCCAGACGCATGTGCCCCCTTGTGCATCTGGCTTACGTGGGTCCTGGGGAATCGAACTGGAGTCCTTTGGCTTTGCAGGCAAACGCCTTAACCACTAAGCCATCTCTCCAGCCCTGTTCCATTTTTTTTAAATTCAGGGTTGGGGAGATGGCTCAGTAGATAAGAGCACTTGCTGTGCAAGTAGTAGGGTCCCTGAGTTTATTCCCTAGCACCCATATTAAAAAAAAACAACAAGAAGCACGGTCAGCATGCCTGCAGCCCCCCCACCCACCCACACTGACGCAGGTGGAGACAGGAGGATTGCTGAGGGTCTCTGCTTAGCCAGTCTGACTGAGAAATAGCAAGTTCCAGGTTCAGGGAGAGACTCTATCTCAAGGCAATATGGCAGACGGGGACAGAAGAAAATAGTTGACGTCTTCCTCTGTGTGCTGTACACATGTGAATGTGCATCTGCTCACACATGGACACACACCATACACTCCACATATTCACTCACCAAAACAGAGAAAAGAATTTATTACTTAATATTCTTTGTCCCTGCTAAACACATGTGTCGTTCGTTTTCCATGCTCACATTTTAACCCTCTTCCAGGTGTGTTGTCGATAATCCCATTTCTCTCCGCCTTTATTTATTTATTTATTTATTTATTTATTTATTTATTTATTTTTCGACTTAATTGTTAGAAGTTCTTTCTTTAAAAAAAGAAAATCAGGGCCGAAGAGACGGCTTAGCAGTTTAGGCGCTTGCTTCTGAAACCTAAGGACACAGATCCAGTTCTCCAGGACCCATGTAAAGTCAGATGTACAAGGTGGTCCGTGTGTCTGGAGTTGGTTTACACTGGCTGGGGGCTCTGGCGTGTCCATTTTCTCTCTCACTATCTGCCCCCCTCTAATAAATCAAATAAAAAAAGAAAATCAGGGCTGGAAAGATGGCTTAGCAGTTAAGGCATTTGTCTGCAAAGCCAAAGGATCCCAGTTCGATTTTCCAGGACCCACGTAAGCCAGATGCACAAGTGGGCACATGCGTCTGGAGTTCGTTTGCAGTTTCTGGAGGCCCTGGCATGCCCATTCTCTCTCTCTCTCTCTCTTTCTCTCTCTCTCTCTCTCTCTGCCTCTTTCTCTCTCTCGAATAAATAAATAAATAAAATATATTAATAAAAAAAAGAAAATCAGCTGAAGTAAAACATGGCTGATCCTGTGAGGAGGCAATGTCCATTTCACCTGATTTGATCTGGATTTTAATAATTAAGATTAAACAATCTTTTTGAAAAAAATTTTTTTTTTGTGAGCATATATGCGTGCATGGGTGTGCCAGGACCTCATGCAGCTGCAAATGAACCCTGGCTTGTGTGGGTGGCTTTGGACCCGAACCCAGGCTGGCAGGCTTTACATGCAAGTGCCTTTAATTGCTGAGCCATCTCCACAACTCTTCCATCTTTATAGCATCCCATTGCTCACTCTCGTGGGATTGGCATCTCTTCCTGGTCCATTTCAAATGCCCCCGGCCTTGTCTCTTCTCTCTACTTGTTTGTGAGTGTAAGCCCATGGCTCCTCAGCTCAGCCTCAAGCCACTTAGCCCCTGACTTCTCCAGGGTTCTTGTCTAATGCAGAGGCACATGATACTCTTGGAAACCCATGGGGCATTCATGCCCAATTGAGCTGGTATTAGCATCTAGGGGTGGATTTAAAGTTTCGGGGCTGAGCAGTGGCTCAGCGGGGAAGAGCATTTGCTGTGTAAGTAATAGGACCCAAGCTTATTCCTCAGCACGCAGGTGAAAAGCCAAGCATGGCCAGCATGCCTATGACCCCAGAACTGAGGGGCTGGAGACAAAAGGATGGGTGGGTGGAGCCGGAAGACAACAGAGGATACATCATTTTATCCTATCAATCAAATCCTGGGCTGTATTTCACAAGGCTTCTCTGGCATTTCTTCTGGAGGGGCTACTAATTTCTAGTAGTACATAGAAATCTTTTATTTTCGGTGGGGGGTTTCAAGGTAGGGTCTCACTCTAGCCCAGGCTGGCTTGGAATTCACTATGTAGTCTCGGGGTGGCCTTGAACTCATGACGATCCTCTTACTTTTGCCTCCTGAGTGCTGGGATTAAAGGCGTGCACCACCATACCTGGCTAGAAGTCTTTTTTTAGAAAAATTTTATTTATTCATTTGCAAGCAGAGAGAATGGGTATGCCAGGGCCTCCTGCTGTTGCAAAAGCATCCCATGCTGTTTATTGTGTGTATGGCTTTATGTGGGTACTGGGGAGTCAAACTCAGGCCATCAGGCTTTGCAAGCCAGCGCCTTTAACCACTGAGCCACCTCTCCAGGCCCCTACATAGAAATCTTAACTCAGTATTGCAGAGAGCCCACTGCCCCACCACTTATCCTTCTGTAGGATCAAGTAAGACACTGGCATATATATGTATGCATGTGTATGTATATGTATAAATATGCAGAAACATCATATATATAATTTCTTTGGAATAAGAGGCTGAGACAAATGCAGTCTCTTCATAAGCTTTTCTCCAGCCTCATTCATTTAAAGGCGACTTTCCTTTCTCCCTTTTGTGAGGGATGCCATTCCTGTTTCTTAGTTATATTATTACTAAACTGAGACTTGAAAACCCCAGCACGTAGAAATTCAGTCTCTGAGAGACGAGCATTAGGGAGTGTTAAGCAAAAGACAGTAAGCTTTATTGAGGGTGCTAGCTCCCCAGAAAGGGTGATGCTTCAAGTTCCCCCTTTTCAAGCCTTTTGGGGAGCTGTGTGGCCTCAATGGGAAGCTCATATCAGAGGCTATACAGAAATCTTCATTTCTCAGGAGCTTAAATCAGACATCCGGCACTGGCTAGAATGGGGTGTCTTCTCTTGGTGCTTCTTCTCTCAAGGCAAGACGCTCCCAGCATCTGAAGAGTGTGCCAGATCCCCAGAATGCAAAGCAAAGGCATAGCCCGAGAGTGGGATGGGACAGGCAGAAGGTGGGGTGGAGCCCTTGAGAGCAAGAGGCTGTCACAGAGCCCATGTCCACCTTTGTAGACCTCAGGTGGAGCTTCCGATGTTACACCCAGAACATGGTGTGAGAAAGGTGGAGTGAGTGAAGGGGGCGGGATCACCTTCACGGGACAGCCCTAAAATGGGGCTGGAACAGCTGAATCACAGATGGGGTTCCGCTTAGTAGGCTCCAGTGCCTTAATGGAGCCAGCATGGCCATAGCTGACCTCTTAGCTTAAAATTTTTAGTTGTCTTGTGGCCCATTGGCTAGACAGCATGTGGAAGCCAGTCTTGAAACCTTGGTCTGATTTTTAAACTGCGGGCTTTTGGTTTGTTTGTTTGTTTTGTTTTGTTTTGTTTTTCGAGGTAGGGTCTCACTCTAGCCCAGGCTGACCTGGAATTCACTATGCAGTCTCAGGATGGCCTCGAACTCACGGCGATCCTCCTACCTCTGCCTTCCGAGTACTGGGATTAAAGGCGTGCGCCACCATGCCTGGCTTAATCTGTGTTTTAAAAAGTGAGATGAGATTCATTGTTTATGACTGGCTGTGTGGGCCAACTTTTCCTGTATGGGCTGACATGTCACGGGCTGTAGGGAGACAAACACCATCACGTATAATGCCTCCTTGGGGTCCTGATTGTCTGGTTCTTTAACATGGTGGTGTCCCAGTGCTGGCTGTGTTTTTCACAGCATTTGGTGCACTTCTGAAGAAGCATCCAGCTGTCACAAACAACCCTGGATCACTCCAGCTCAAATAGTCCCTCAGTGGCTACTCTTGGTATGTCTTGCCCCTAGAAGTCATTGAGAGAGGCTTTCAAATCTTAAATGTCTACAAGATAAGATTCACCATTATAGCAGCCAAGATACTATTCTAAAACAAAAACCAAAATAAATAAATAAATAAATAAATAAATAAATAAATAAATAAATAGTTGCTGGAAGGGGAACTATTCTTCTTCCTAATGGTCCAGACCCGAGTGACCTACTCTGACAAGGACACTCTGAGGTATAGCTCCAAGAGCTTTCTACCACCTGGAGGTGGTCTGAGGTGATGCCGCCTATGGCCTTAATTTCATGGTTCCATGTCAATCCACCTGGGAGGGAAGGAAAGGGGAGAAGCCAAGTGTCTCGATTTAAGGTGCTGGTCAACTTTTCACATGTCATGTCCAGTCCTAACCATTACTGCCTAGCCATGTGTCCCAAGCTACCTGCAAGAGAGTCAGAAAAAAAGGAGTTATCTCTCGTTATATGCCCCAAATAAACCTATCCTTGTAAAATAAAGGGCAAAATAAATGTTAAATTGGCCAGCAACAGGTGTGGAGTGATGTCTCAGCAGTTAAGGCTCTTGCCTGCAAAGGCTAAAGACCCAAGTTCGATTCTCCAGGACCCACATAAGCCAGATGCACAAAGTGGTGCATGCCTCTGGAGTTCATTTGCAGTGGCAGGAGGCCCCAGCACGCCCATATTATCTCTCTCTCTCTCTTTCCCTCTCTTTCTTTCTCTTCTTCCTCTCTCTTTGCAAAGAAATGAAGTATTTTTTAAAATAGCAACAGTTTCTGACACACTATTTACAGAGACAAGACACTCAGCAATTTAGGGCAAGAGATGGGAAATTTATCTGCTGCAGCTCATCTGATTGGATGTGCCCTTCCACGTAAGATGTATAAGGTGGACACAAGGAGTGAACTGGAGATCAGCATCCATGTGGATGTCAGCCACTAGTCATTGACCTGCGTGTAAGCACAAGAGCAGATACACCTCTAATATGTCATCTCACCCAAGTTTACTTATTTCAAAAGAACCAAGGGCTGGAGAGATGGCTGAGTGGTTAAGGCCCCTGCCTGCCATGCCTAAGAACCCTGGTTCCAATCTCTGGGTCCCACGTTTAGCTAGATGCAAAAAGTGACACAAGGGCGCAATGTCGCACTTGCCCACAAGGGGGCGCACGCTTCTGGAGTTCGTTCACAGCAGCTGAGAGGCCACTGGCACGCACATTCTCTCTCTCTCTCTCTGTGTGTCTTTTTCAAATAAATAATAATAATAAAAGAATCAAAAAGGGCTGGGGAGATGGCTCAGCAATGAGAGGCACTGTTTTCAAAACCTGCCAGCTCAGGTTCCATTCCCCAGTATCCAAATAAAGCCAGACACAAAGTGGTGCATGTGTCTGGAGTTCATTTGCAGTAGAAGGAAGCCCTAGAATACCCATTCTCTCTCTCTCACTCTCTTTCTAAAATAAATAAATGAAAACAACAACAACAAAAAAAAAAAAAAACCACCAAAAACAAGTAAGAGATTTACTCTGCTCAGGATCTCACTATGAGCCCAGGCTGGCTTCGGACTCATAGCACTCCTCCTGCCTCAGCCTCTGAGAGCTGGATTATAGGCTGGAGCCACCATATGTAGCTTGACCTGATTCCTTTGATGATTTTCAGGTTGACAAGGATGCAGAGCTGTCGGGATATCTTATGTACTGACTCTGTTTATGAACTCAAATACATCACCCACTTACCTTGTGGTTCACAGCATCTGGTTGGGTTTTTAACTATTCTGCTGAAAACAGTGAAGGGAATCTCAGCTCACTAGTGGCTTGTCTCGCTGCTAACTGCAGGTTAGTGTTGATGAGGGCAGGGTAAAACTGCTCACTTTGTGATGAAAAAGACACAAAAAGGCCAAGTCTAAGTGTCTTCAGATGACACGCTCTCATCTCTACAGCCTTTGAACCAAGTATTGTGTTTCCAGAGATCCATTTGAAGTCAAACAATCACAAGAAATTCCCGTGTGAAGAAAGCCTGTCATTAATAGCACCCCGGTCTTCATCTCATGAAGCGAATCCTAATGTGACGAGGATCCTGTTGCTAAGCCATTGTGACCTCCTCTCGGGAGGAAATGTCACAGTGCTCAACGTGGACTTGATGGAAAAAGCAGACCAGAGAACCACACTCTGCATGCCCTGATGCCTTTTGCAGAGTGTAATTTCCAGCCAAGCAGGCCCGGGAAGCTGACCGTGACTTGGCTAACATTTTAAAAAGTAGCTGATAGTGAAAATCTGCAGGTTTTACTGAATTTTGTTTCTGACATTGCTGTGACACTATTCTGAGATGAATGGCCCCGTCTCATACTCGAATTGGGCATAGGGAAAGAAAGTAATCCTTAAGTTTAAAATACATTCTCAGGGGCTGGAGAGATGGCTTAGTGGTTAAGGCGCCAAGCCTAAGAACGCCGGTTCCAATCTCCAGGTCCCACATTTAGCCAGATGCAAAAAAAAAAAAAAAAAAAAAAAAAAAGAAAAAAAGAAAAGAAAAGTGACACAAGGGCACAATGCTGCACTTGCCCACAAGAGGGTGCACGCATCTGGAGTTCATTCACAGCAGCTGAAAGGCTGCAGGCGCACCCATTCTCTATCTGTCTCTATCTCTCTCTCTCTCTGTCTTTCTCAAATAAAAATAAATAAATAAATAAATAAATAAATAAATAAATAAATAATACAATTTCAGGGAGAGTGGGAAGACTGTAAAGGAGGAGATGACGAGCAATTTTCACCTCAAGACAAAAATTCGGCAACAGGGCCCACAGGTCGTCCCATTCTGGGTTCCTTTCTCCTGTCCACAGTTTTGCTGGGCTGGGTTACTTTCCCATTAGGATTATGTACTGATTCCACGCAACAGGATTGACCTGACACATCCTTATTGTGCTGTTGTTGCTGCCATTCATTTCTCCAAAATCTGGAGCCTTTAAGGAGCAGTCCATTCCAAACAGAGTGTTTCAAACAGATTCGCCTCCATTACCCAGTATTAGCCTGGCCGACACATAATAGCAACCAGCCATTCCTGCCCATGTACTTCCTTCTGCTGCGGGTCTATCACGAGATCATATCTAGAAAGCTCTTCCCTGCCTGCTGGTAGAGACATTCTTCTTCCTGTCCCAGGAGCCACAACTTCAAGTCCAACAGGAGCGAAAGGCACATGGGAAAAACATATTCATTGGGTGAGTCCAGGATGGTAACGGGGATACTCCTTTTACTCTCTGCCTCCTAAGCGCACATAATCTAGCTGCAGGGGTGGGGGGCAGGACACTGTAATGGCTACACCTCCTCCTGAAGGACTGTGCCCCAAGGTCACAAGACTGAATTCAAAGTTGGTCCCTTGATTCTTACCCTTAAGGAGGCCACTTGAGCATCTATCAGGCGTAGAGGTTTTTTTTTACAGTCTGGTAAGACCTATAGCTCTCATAATAATACATCCATTGACGGCTCACAGTAGAATGAATTGTAAGTTCTGTTGTGTGTAGGATGTGTGTGTGTGTGTTCACGTGTGTAAGTGCAGACACACATGCCACAGTGCAAGTTGTGGTCCGATCCATGTTTCTGGGATGAACATCCAAACCAGGCACAATTTAGGAGGAGGAAGGCTTTGTGACAGCCTACAGGGGAGTTCCATCAATGACAGAAGAAGCTGGCCCCCTTTCACAGATCCAAGCAGAGAGACCGCTAAACAGCCAGCCCCACCAGCAAGAGCAAAACCACCGGCAGCAAGCAGCAGGGACCCCTGGCAGAGCTCAGAATGCTCTTCACACCTCTGGCCTAGAATTCAGACCCACCCCTCAGCCACACTTCCTCCAGTTCAGACTCCAGTTCAGACCCGCCCCTCAGCCACACTTCCTCCAGTTCAGACCCGCCCCTCAGCCACACTTCCTCCAGCCAGGGAGCTGGAGGCAAGCTTTAATAAAACACCTGAGTCTATTGGGGGACGTACACCCAAACTTCCACAGGGTCAGAGGACAACGTTGAGTGTGTTCAACTTTCCACCTTGTTTGAGGCAGGCTCACTGTTCATACTGTTCAAAATTGTCTTCATCAGGCTAGCAGACCTGTGAGCTTCCAGTCAATTCTCACTTCTCCCACCTTCTTGCTCTAGATGTACTGGGAATTACAGATATGCGTGCTAGTGTCTGGCTTTAAGTGGGATCTGGGGATTCAAACTCAAGTACTCGTGCCTGCATGGCAAGTATTTTCCTCTGTCCCTGGATATTGAACTTTACCATGCTAATATCTTTTTTGTTTGTTTGTTTTTCAAGGTAGAGTCTTACTTTACCCAAGGCTGACCTGGAATCCACTGTGTAGTCTCAGGGTGGCCTTGAACTCGTGGCAATCCTCCTACCTCTGCCTCCTGAGTGCTGGGATTAAAGGCATGCGCCACCACGCCCAGCCTCTTCTAGCTTCTATGGTGACAATTTCTTTTCTGTTAATGTTATGGTTGACTGAGTTTTAAAATATTAATAACATAGCATTCCTAGAATAAATTTTGTATGGGTGTTATACATATTTACATTTGTTAGGTTTGATTTTTCCAGAAGTTAAGAATTTTTGCTCCATTTAGGCTTATGAGGCACATTGGCCTATAGTTTCATTTTTTAAAATAATCTTTTATCGCTAATAATATCAGGGTTAGTCTAACTTCAAAACAAGTTTGAAAAATCTTTCTGACTTTGTGTAAGATCACTTAAGCGTCTGCCATATGAAGGCAAGAGTTCATTTCGGGCTTAAAGTTTCCAGAGGAAGCTTCATAATGGTGGGAGAAGCTGGCTCACTTCAGACATCCTTAGCAGAGAAAGAAAGCGAACAGGCAGAGTTCCCTATGGCTCAGAACACAGCTGAGGACTGGGCTTAGGAGACATGCCCAGTAACACACCTTCTCCAGCAGGGCTCCACCAGCTCACGGCTAAGTAGGAAACTTAATCACAAACACCTGAGCCTATGGGGACATTTTTACCTTCCAACCATCACACCTACCACAGTCCATGTGTGATATACCTCTAGTCTTATCCAACAAAGAAAAATTGTTTCCAATAATAACCCCCCAAACATAACTCATATTTCCAGTCCCTGCAGTAATATGTCTTTACTCTCAGTGTTTGCATTCAGCCTCAAAGAGCTGAGTAGCTTTCTCTCCACACTTGCCCAAATTTCATCAACAGGAGTGCTTGAGTAGTTCTCTGCCTCTCTGTTTTAGCAAGAAGTGAAAATTTCTTCAAGTGTTTGAACAGGGATCCCATGCTGGGCACTGTCCACTGGGTTGATTGCACCCTCAAACGTTGAAATGCGGGTGCCTGATTAGAGTTGGTTTTGAAAGCTAAAGAGGTGGGTAGGTATGGATACATACAATGAAAAAAAAAAGCCTTCAAGCTACAAATGGGATCTGACATGTGTTACATGAAGAGAAAGGAGGAAGGAGTGTAGAAATTGCTCAGACCACAGGGCTGTGTCCTCTCAACTAATTCTTCACCAAGGACAAGGATGTCCTCCTAATTAAGGGGCCATGGTCACTGGTCACTGGCAGTGATGTTTACTTTGGTTCCCCTCAAACACTGCAGTGGCTTCCAGATGTGTGGTAGCTAGATGGCCACAACAATCTGAGCCTGATAGTTAATCTCCAGTTGTCAACTTGGATTTAGAATCACCATGGAAACAAATCTCTGGTCATATCTGAGGGGTGTCATTAGTGAAGGTGAGAGGAGCCACCCTAACAGTGGGCGGCCCCATTCATTGCCTGGGTTGGGTTTCTGGACTGTATACAACAGAAAAAGCAAGCTCAGCACACGGTGTGCATTGCCCTGGACTTCTTTCCTGCTGTTGTGATGAGGTGAATCTGCTTCCTGCTCCTGTGGTGCTTTTCCCACCCTGGTGGACTCCACCCTCGGGAATTGTAGGCCAAAAATAAACCCTTTCCTTCCTCAAGCTGCATCTGGTCAGGTACTTTAAAAATATTTTATTTATTTATTCATTTGAGAGAGAGAAAAGGCAGACACACACAGAGAGAGGGAGGGAGGGAGAAAGAGAGAATGGGCAGGCCAGGGCCTCTAACCACTGCGAACAAACTGCAGATGCATGTGCCACCTAGTGCATCTGGCTTTAGGTGGGCACTGGGGAATTGAACCTGGGTCCTTTAGCTTTTTCAGATCAAGCACGTTAACTGCTAAGCCATTTTTCCAGCCCCTGACTGATACCCAGGGACTCTCTCAAAGAAACCGGGATTATCTTTTGCTTCTATTGCCGTTGGGTCCCACTTTGTCCCTTGTGGACCTGGTTTTCCAGGCATCCTTAAGGGATGGGTCCCCTAGGTTCCCAGTGGACTGCTCATACAGAAGGAAAGCTTAGATAAACATGAATAAGATGATCCCCATCCCCCATGACTGCACTTTTCTCTCAGGGCCATCAGTGGTGAGCGTCCGCTCACTCCTCATTGCTATATTCCAGTTGCTCTTCCCCCTCCTCCATCAGCTGTTTTTCTTCATAGTTTGCTTAGTGGATGACTGCCACTCTCATTCTTGATGCTAAATGTGTGCTTCTCAGACAGGGGTGGTCACACTTGTCCCATTCAACCTCCGTCGACCCGAGCAGTTCCAAGGGACACTCGACCATATTGCAGGAGAACATATATATATTTATATCCCTGACAGCAATATAAGAATCAGTGTCCTGATACTTCCTGGTAATCTGACTATTTTCTCACCTGATAGTTACCAGCCTCAAGGCGTCTAAAATATTCTGATACTTACACGTCACTGAGGCTCTTTCAGTTTCTCTTGGCAAAAGTGCTCCATCTTGGAGGACCGGAGCCTCTGAGTCTGCGGATGTCACATGTGCAGGGGTGTGAAATCCCCCAAGGAAAAGGGACCAGTGGATGCCGTGTTCAATGGGACCACGTCTGTCCACACCTGCGTTTTCCAGGTCCGTGAGATCTTCCAATGGAGGCGCAAAGCTACACAGAGACGTAGGAGTTTGTCGAGGAACGTTCGCATCCTTGCATGATAATGCCTCTCTGCAATGTGTCAGGTTCACCATTCCAGCACCATCTCAAGCTGTCATAGGCTCTTCCCAGACTGCATAGTGTATGAGATTCCTTGGCTTGAGGTCCATCTCTAGGCCTCTAGAGACGAGTGCTATGATGCTTTGAATTAGCTGTTCTCCATAAACTCGTGTGTTTCGAATGATTGATCCCCTCGCCCCAGGCTCATGGCAATTTGGGACATGGATCCTTGCCTGGAGGAGGCGTGTTATTGGGGGTGGGCCAGCGTCCCTCTGCTACAGTTCAGCTCACTCTCCTGCTGCTGTTTTCCACCTGCTGTGGCAGAGGTGATGTCCAGCCTCTGCTTGTGCCACGTTTAATCTCTGATGTCACGGATCCTCCCCATGAGACCGTAAGCCAAAACAAACGACCTTCCTCCCATTGGCTGATTTTGGTTGAGTGCTTTGTGCTGGCATCAAGAAGGTGACTGCAACAAGTGCTGACTGTGGTTCTGTGAGCATCATGGCCAAACACAGGCCTGGAATCTATCCATACATACATACATACGTACATAAATGTGCCTGTAAATTGCCATTACTAGCCCTTCTGGAAGGGCACAGGCTAGTAGAGCTAGATTTCTATCAAATAACAGTTAAGCCTTCTTTGTGTGTGTGAGAGAGAGAGAGAGAAAGAGAGGGAGACAGAGAAAGAGGGAGAGAGAGAGAGAATTGGCATGCTTGGGCCTCCATCCACTGCAAGTGAACTCCAGATGCATACACCACCTTGTGGGCATGTGTGACCTTACATTTGAGTCACCCTGTGCATCTGGCTTACGTGGGATCTGAGGAGTCGAACTTGGGTCCCTAGGCTTTGCAGGCAAGTGCCCTAACTGCTAAGCCATCTCTCCAGCTCCAGCTGAGCCTTCTTAGAGGAGAGTGTGCTGTATTGGGCCCTGTTTTCTCCAGCTAGCACGTGACATTTGTAGATGATGGCATCTCAACTGGTCCTTGTGGTGGGAACTATGCTTTGTAGCCCGGACAGCCATCTTTTCTGTTCCTGTGCCACGCCCGTGTGTCTACCCATCATGGCAGTTCTCAGATGACCACTATGTCCAGCGATGAAGATGACACCGTACGGTCACTTTGACTCCTTGGTTGAATGTGTTCCAAGGACAGAAGTCTCCACTTCCTGCCTGTCCCCAAATGTTCTCCCACGTGCATTGGTCTGTATTCCTTGCCTCTGATCTTCGAGCTGTCTTTCTTCCAAGACACTGAACAGGCAGCCAGACTGTTCGTGGCTTTCCAGACATCTGCACATGTCACATCAGGTTACTTCTCTCTCGTATGGTGCGTTGCTCAGCCTTCCACTGGGAACACTTTCCCTTCCTCTACGTTTCAAGTAGGTACCACCTGTGTCTATTCTGGATCCACGTCAGCTTACAGTCACTGGACTCATCGCTACCTATCAATAGAGCCCAAACTCTTAGCTGGTCAGCGCAGGCCTCTCTCTATCCATACGTATGAACTCGAGGAGAGATCCCAAGGTGACCAGTGTGGATAACACGGGGTCCTGGGATATCTGCTCATGTACTTGGCACTTTCTAAGACCCCTTGGGCTTTCATTTGTGATTGGTGCTAGGATTGGTCACATTTCAGCTTGTGAGTCTGACTCACCCTCCGCAGGTGGTGGGAAATTCCCAGATATATATATCCTGTGGTCAAGGTTTCTCTTTCTGCCAGGGCTGATGGGACATGAGCCATTTCTTTTTCTTTTTTGGTATTTTATCTATCTATCTATCTATCTATCTATCTATCTATCTATCTATCTATCTATTTTAGAGAGAGAGGAAGGGGCAGAGAAAGAGGGAATAGGCTTGCCAGGGCCTCCAGCCACTGCAAACTAACTCCAGGTGCATGTGCCCCCTTGTGCATCTGGCTTATGTGGGTCCTGGAGAATGGGTCCTGGGTCCTTAGGCTTCGCAGGCAAATGCCTTAACTGCTAAGCCATTTCCCCAGCCCATGAGCCATTTCTTTTTCTTTTTTTTTTTTTGTTTTTCGAGGTAGGGTCTCACTCTGGCCCAGGCTGACCTGGAATTAACTATGTAGTCTCAGGTTGGCCTTGAACTCACGGTGATCCTCCTACCTCTGCCTCCCAAGTGCTGGGATTAAAGGCGTGCGCCACCACGCCCGGCTCCCATGAGCCATTTCTTAAAAGACCTCCTTGTCTGCTGCCGATGATGTCACCTTGGTTCTTGAACTTCAGGGCAGTGTGTCATGATGGTCTCCGGAGAGCTTAAAAGTCATTATGCTGAACCTTTGTCTACTGTGGATGATTCTTTAGCTCATGATTCGTTTTATCTAATTCCAGATAAAATTTAACCCAAATTGTGTGTGTGTGTGTGTGTGTGTGTGTGTGTGTGTGTGTGTGTGCATAATTTTCATGGCAACAAATCCTTAGGTCTTGAAAGTTAGAAGCAATATAAGCATATGTCCCTTCTGACTTTCCAACTTGTTCTAGATTAGAACCCAACATTTACAAGAGGGGAACAAGTTAGAGGTGCAATAGTGTCTCTTTTAATAATACACGAAGATATTTAGGAATAACAACATATCGTATGTTTGAAAACATAAAGAAATGGCTGAGTGTTTGAAATAAATGTTTACCCTGATTTAAACTTTACACACTGTATACGTGCGTCAAAACATTGCACCTCATTACTGTACACAATTTTTGTTACATCAACTAAAATTACATCTAAAAAGATATTTGCGAACCAAATGAAACACTCAACGTGCAATGGACTGGATATACAAGGATGCAGTGATGATGACACTAATTATTCATGAGACCAAAATATAAAACTAGGAATATTCAGAAGGAAATTAGAAGACATGAACCTTAGGCATATGTTTGGGGGAAAAAATCCTTAAATCACAACAAAGCATCGTGATATTGTGCGTGAACTGAATCCCGAGCAGGTGGTGTCAGGTCACTGTGCTTGTCTGTGTCGATATTGTTCAGTATTTCTATCCTGAGTACTGAAGGTCAGGTTCACTCACTGGACGGGCAAGAAGGCTCTCGAGCTTTTACCCAGCATCAATTCAGACACGACCTGGAAAGGAGCATCCAGACCCACAAAACACTGATTCTTTAAGACAGGTAAAGCGTTTTCATTTGTAACTTTCAGTTGCTCTGCAGTCTTGGGGAATGGGACCCAGGGCCTTAGGTGTGCTAAGCAAATCTTCTACCAGGGAGCTGTCACCCTAGGACTGTTTCTTTTTTTTTTTTTTTTTTTTTTTTTTTTGGTTTTTCGAGGTAGGGTCTCACTCTGGTCCAGGCTGACCTGGAATTAACTATGTAGTCTCAGGGTGGCCTTGAACTCTCGGCGATCCTCCTACCTCTGCCTCCCGAGTGCTGGGATTAAAGGCATGCGCCACCACGCCTGGCTTCTGTTTCTAATTTTGATTTCCATTGTTTGAAATCGAGACATCCTCTTAAAAGGAAAGAGTTACCCTGTATTTACAGAAAGCTTGCTCTTGCATGCCTGCCCAGGTCCAGGTGTGGGAATAGCCGGTGCCTCGGTTGGGGAATGATGGATGAAATGACACTAGAAGTCCATCAACTTTCTCTCTTCTCCAACCCTTCATGCTAGATTCAGCGCAAGAGTCCTCAGGGATGTTTCCATGGAGAACGGGCTGTCACACAGTCAACAAATGAAAATATTCATTTCAAAAATGTTTAGTTGATGGGCTGGAGAGATGGCTTAGTCATTAAGGCACTTGCCTGAGATGCCTAAGGACTCAGGTTGGACTCCCCAGGGCCCACATAAGCCAGATGCACAAGGTGGCACATGTGTGTGGAGTTCATTTGCAGTGGCTGGAGGCCCTGGCACGGTCATTCTCCCTCTCAGAGTAAATAAATACATAATTTTAAGAAAGAAATATGTAGTAGAGTGTGCCTCTGTTAACCTGATCACCTCAGTTGAAGTCAGGTTCACATTGCTGGCAGAAATCACCCAACCAAGAGCAGCTTGTGGGAGAAAAGGGTTTATGCTGGCTTATAGACTTGAGGGAAAAGCTCCATGATGGCAGGAGAAAGCAATTGCATAAGCAGAGGGTGGATATCACCCCTGGCCAACATCAGGTGGACAACAGGAACAGGAGAGTGTGCCAAACACTGGCAAGGTGAAACTGGCTATAATACCCATAAGCCTGACCCCAACAATACACCACCTCCAGGAGCGTTCATTCCCGAATCTCCATCAGCTGGGAACCTAGCATTCAGAACACCTGAGTTTATGGGGGACACCTGAATCAAACCAGCACAACCTCATTTATTCAGGGTTATTCAGTGGAATTCTTCTCAGGTATTATTAGAGAAAAAGGTCTCTTCCAAGGTTTTTGGTCTTCATACAGAAAGTACCCTGCAAGGAATTACCCAGTTCCTCTCAGCCAGAACTTTTCTGTTTAGGAGTGTAGGAGGGAGAGAGGGAAAAGCAAGAGATTATAAAGGTGTAGGGAAGAGAATTCTCACTGTCTAACAAGGATGCTCTGCTCTGGATTTCTGGAGGTTTTCTAAGGGCTCAGGATATGAATCCCAAGATCAGATGGAACCTGTCTGGGGAGTTCCCCGAAAAAGATGAGCTAGCCCTTCTGTCCTCATACTCACCATCTTCATCTCCTCTGCTGACCAGTGGCTCCCGTCGTTTCCTCCCCCTCATCTTTCATGTTCTCTCTTGACCCCTGATTTAGTCTCTGAGGAGCCTGACCCGGGAGCCTACAGCCCTGCTCCCCTCCAAATCCTTACAGCCACTTGGCTGCGGAGGACAGCAGACCAGGTCAGGCCTCCTGTCATAATGGTGTCTTGTCTCTCACTTACCGCAGATGCTTTCTGCCTGTTGGTGAGCCCGCAGTGCAGGTGCTCCCTTGGTGGCCTCTGCAGTTCCTCGGCGTGGTTCTCACGATGTCCCTCTAGGTTTTGTAGGACTGGCTGCAAGGATCTGCCAGATTCTGCCATAGGATACTGTTTCAGCTCCTTCCTTGACCTTGAATCTTTGTGAAATCCATTCATGGTGGGGTCTCTTGGGCTGTCCCTGAAGTTGCATCTTCTTAGAAAACCCACTGGTTTCTGGAGGAGATCTATGTATTCTTTATAACTCTGGGGCTTTGGTCTGGTACCCCGGGGACATCAGTGTTCTCAGGAGGCTGGATGAAATCAGGGTGGTCTTCTCTGATTCAAGTAGGTTTTTCTTCAAGCTCCCAGTTCTCCACTGGGGAATTATAAATATACCTTCACTTTCTCTGCTATGGGAGCTACCTGTATTCTTCGGGACCTTGGCCAGCTCCTAGTTCCGGGCTGTGGGTACCTTTGAGAATGCCAGACCCACTTCTTGTAAAAGTGGAAATAGGCAGTCAGAGGCCTTTAGAGGAGGTCTGGATGTCTCGTGATTTTTTTTTTTTTTTTTTTTTTTTTTTTTTTTTTTTTTTCGAGGTAGGGTTTCACTCTAGTCCAGGCTGACCTGGAATTCACTCTGTATTTTCACGGTGGCCTCGAACTCACGGTGATCCTCCTACCTCTGCTTCCCGAGTGCTGGGATTAAAGGCGTGCACCACCACACCTGGCTGTGATTTTTTTTTTCTTTTGTGGGGGTTTTTAATACACTATTTGACTTCTAGGACTAAGTTTGATTAGTATCAGAAATGTTGTCAATTTGTGAGAAATCTCTAATGAGTCAGGCTTATATTCATCTCCAGAAAAAAAAATATTAAAAAGCTACTTTTTTCAGTCTGCATGTGTTGGGGATGTCTTAATGTTCAGCTGTCACTGGATCGATTACTCTCCACACCTTCCAAAGGCTTCAGGATGGTTTTTGTTTTATGACCAGCAGCCTTGCTAGGAAGCAATACCACTGTGAGATCGATCTTTGTATAACTGGGGCCTTCTGAGAAGCCCAAACCCCTCAAATGAGCTGAGACCTATTCATGATTTAGCAAATGATTTCTAGAAGTCCCCATCAGTGTGTGCGTGCGTGTGTGTGTGTGTGTGTGTGTGTGTGTGTGTGTGTGTATAGACCTGATAGAATTTCCTGAAAGCACCAGTGGGACTGATTATCCAATAGGCTCAGGGATTCTCTGTGCCCTGGGCTCCCTTTGTAGCTCTTTGAAGCTTCAGTGTAGTCAACTCCACATGCCCCTGGTCTTTAAAGAATGGTGTGACTACAGATATACTGAGAAATATCAGATACTCATGCTTTCTACTAGGGCAGGGGCTATAAGCTGCCCTGAATTTTCCCAGCTCTCTAAAAACTGTATCTCTTCAAGTCTATTCAAGCATAGGCTGAAAAATTGACATGATTCATCTAACAGTCTTTATTTTTAATATTTTATTTATTTATTTGAGGGGGGGAGAGGCAGTGAGATAAAGAGAGAGAAAGAGAGAATGGGCACACCTGGGCCTTCAGCCACTGCAAATAAATTCCAGACACATGTGTCTCTCTGTGCATCTGGTTTACACGGGTCCTGGGGTATTGAACTTAGGTCCTTAGGCTTCACAGGCAAGTGCCTTAACTGCTAAGCCATCCCTCCAGCCCTATTTTTATGTACAAATAAGTATATATAGTTATACAACTTGAGTTTGAACATACATACGGCATACATCTATGAAGCCACCTTAACCTACACAGACATGGCCGTCAGTTCAGACTGTGAGGCCTGAAGAGGAATGATGTGTTTCTCTTACAGCCTAGAACCCTAGATCTACTGGGGAGTCTGTCCTTCTCTATGGTCTAAAGCAGTGCTCACTATTCTTTTTATTTAAATATTTTATTTATTTATTTATTTGCAAGCAGAGAGACTTCGAGAGGTGAGAGAGGAGAGAGAGAAAGAGAGAGAGGAGAAAATGGGTATGCCAGGGTGTCTAGCCAATGCAAATAAACTCCAGATGCATGTTCCACTTTATGCATCTGTCTTTACGTGGGTACTGGGGAACTGAACCAGAGTCGTTAGATTTTGCAGGTAAGCCCCTTAACCACTGAGCCATCCCTCCAGCCCAGTATACAGTATTCGTAAATGCATTGTTCATAGAACCTCCCCAGACTT
This sequence comes from Orientallactaga sibirica, assembly GCA_036365145.1. Classification (NCBI taxonomy): domain Eukaryota; kingdom Metazoa; phylum Chordata; class Mammalia; order Rodentia; family Dipodidae; genus Orientallactaga; species Orientallactaga sibirica. Next base: position 9,098,936 of record JAEOAD010000006.1, on the reverse strand, counting down.
TTTTGTTGAGTCTTACATCCTCTACCACAACTTGTGTTGATTGAGGGTGTTTTCCATCCTGGACTTCCAAAATCTTTCCTAAAGAAGCACTGCCCATAGATGTGAACTTGAAGGATGCTGGGGCAGCTGGGGCGGAGTGAACTGGGGGTCTGATGGCTGAGAAGCACGTTCATGCTCTAAAGCGTGCAACTCACAGAGGATTGCAGGGTGCTGTATCTCCTACTCACTGGGTACGGTCACGACAGCCACCTGCAGTGACCAGTGTGCTGTGTGAGCTAGGCGAATGGCTCAAATCTTTTTGAACATATTAGAACAGAGCCTGAAAGTGAGTATAGCCCAAGGGTACATCTCCATGTGAACAATTTCACATGAATTACAACTGCTCTGATCCTTATAATTGGAATGAGGATAAAACCCACTCATCCCGTCACTGATCATAGACCACGTCTGAGGTCTTATTCATGTGTTTGGATGAAGAGGGGTCCTGTTGCAGTAGCGACAACAACAGCCACTCATGGCCTGAGTTGAGAAGGGGTTGCGTCTCGACTCATCCCTCCAGGTCCTGCGCAGGCCAGAAAGGGGAGTTCAGTGGAGGCCGTTAGGGACGGCAGCCTGTGGGTTCCTAATCTGATCAAGTTGACGATAGAATTTAACCATCTCAGCTTTCTGATGACGTGGCTGCCTATGAGTCACACATGCTCCTCCTATAGGTAACTTCAGTTCACGTGACTCACCAAGTTAGGCTTGTGTCCCACTTACCCAATTAACTCCTGACCAGAAGCAGCTCATGCAGTGGAAGGGGTTTTATGTCCACTTACAGTTTCGAGGGGGACGTTTCCTCATGGTGGGAAAAGGGTGGCAGGGGCACTCAGCCAGATGAGCATCACCTCCCCACAGCAGCAGGAAGGAAGGAGTCTGCGAAGCTCGGCTGTATCACCTCAAAGCCAACACCCCCAGAAACACAGCTCGCCCCGCAAGGTTCCACCTCACACAGGATCAACAACTTTCCCAAATTGCCACAGAATGGGGACCAAGTATTCAAAACGCATGAACCTATGAGGACACTTAAATCAAGCCATAACAATTTGGGTGGAACCATGTCTTTTACCTGTTGTTGGTGACCTATGTGGAGTAAATATAGGCATTTGTTTATGTCTCCCTAGGAACAGTCACACAACACACACACACACACACACACACACATCAGGTAGTATTAGATCTCTATTTAGTTGAAGAGGTGATTGTGCTCCTAAACCAACCTTTCCACTTGACATCTCCAGCTACTTTTGTTACCAACTGTACTGTCCCTCTGGGGACTATGTGTTAAACACATTTGAATACATGAGACTTATTGGGGTTAACAGCTATGAGACACCGAAAAGGGAGAGAACACAGGCAAGGAAAGGTTCCATAAACTTATAAAGAAAGAAGGGCTGGATGGAAGGATGAGTAAGGGGTATTGCTGGGCTGCAGTTCATCTCTAAAGAAGCCCCTATAGCCCCGGGAACTCTGCAGAGAAGGTCTGCAGATTTCTCAGAACCTCCCTGGGCCTCCCACCCTGCTGTACCACCCACATGCTCCCTATTTCAGCAAGAATGGCATGCGCTCAAAAGCCATGGTGAATCCCAAAGAGGCTGCCCATGGAGTCCGTCAGTGAACACACTCCTCACCGTTCAGTGATGAAGTCATTCTTAAGTACCCAAGTCCCAAAGTCTGTGTGCCTGAAGGAGTCTAGGCAGACCAGGGTCCCCAGGAATGGGTCCTTGAAGTCTGTGGTGCTTTGAATGTGAAATGTCTCCCATAGTCTGTGTGTCTGTGATTAAGCCTCAGTCTTAATCCCCAGCCCGGCAAGCCCTTGGGAGGTGGAGTCTTGCTGGAGGAGGTGTGTCACAGGGAACATTCTGCTTGCCAGTGTTAGATGAGCTCATGCTCTCTGCTCCCTCCTTGCTGATGTGTGACCATGGGAGCCTGCTTCCTGCTTATGCCGTGCTTCCCATGCCATGATGAGATTTCTTCTTGAAACTGAAAGTTGGACATAAACACTTTATTTCCACTGTTTTTGATCAGGTGTTTTATCCCAGCAATGGAAAAAAAAAGTTGCCACAGTGTCCCATAGAAGATGTGAGAAATTTCAGAAATTTTTGACTGGTGCCAAGTTCATGAAGAATGGTGGAGGCAGTGATAAGATGGTCAGAATTTTCTTTTAATTTTAAAAATATTTTTATTATTTATTTATTTTTATTTGAGAGAGAGAGAGAGAGAGAGAGAGAGCAGCAGCAGAGAGAGATGGCCATACCAGGGCCTTTTCAGGTGCTGTGAATGAACTCCAGACACATGTACCATTTGTGCGAATGTGCGCCTGTGTGACATTTCATGCTTGTGTCACTTTTGAGTCTGGCTAAATGTGGGACCTGGAGATTTGAACAAGCATACTTAGGCTTTGCAGGCAGGCACCTTAACCACTAAGCCATCTGTCCAGCCCTTATTATTTATTTACTAGAGAGGGGTGGATGGAGAGAGAATGGGCACACCTGGGCCTCTAGTCATTGCAAACCAAATCCAGACACATGTGCCACCTTGTGCATCTGGCCTTATGTGGGCACTGGAGAATTGAACCTACTTCCTTTGGTTTTGCTGTCAAGCACCTTAACCACTAAACCATCTCTCCAGCCCAGAAATTGTTTTTTAGATGACATTTACATTGGCTCTTTTTAAAAAAAGTTTCAACATGCGAAGGTTCCAGAAAGGATGATTTGAGATAGAGGGCGCAGCAAATAAGTCAAGACACACTCCTGACAGCATCTTTGAAGACCAGAAATGAAGTGACATGACGAGTAGTAAATGACTGAGGCAGGCAGGAGCTATATCATACAGAGCCTTGGGAGGGAGGATTTTTATCTTATAGCTAAAACTTTCGCTGGGTAAAGTTTTAAGCAATAAAGAAACATGAATATTCCTTTTCTTTCTTAATCACTATGCCTTCATTACCATTCCCTATAATCTGCTCGCAGAGCAGCTGATGTGTACAGCTGGGAGTAAGACGGGGCACTAGAAATAGAGTAGGTTCAGAATATTTCAGACATAAAATGAAGAGGCCTTGCGAGGAAGTTCAGATAATGAAGATTCATGACTCTAGATCCGATGAGCAGTTTTTTTTTTTTTCGCTACCCAAATAGCATGGAGGAAAACTAAGGCAAATCGTAGCTTTTGTCATTTTACTTACAAATCTTTGTGTGTGGGTGTTCATGTGTGTGCACATGTTCCTGTGTGTGAGCACAGGTGTGCACATGTCTTAGCGTACATGTGAAGGGCAGAGGACGACTTTCAGGTTGATCATTTCTACCTTGGTGTTTCTGGTAGGAGTTCTCTCTCTCTCCTCACTCTCTCTCTTTCTTTCTCTCTCTCCTCATAATTAAATAAATAATATTTAAAAAGTAAGCTGAGTCAAAACCATTATTTTTATAAGATGGTTTCAGAGGAAATTTGAGGAGGAGGTGGCATTAAAGCCAAGATGAAGCTTCCTATTGGTTTAAATGAACAAAGAGGCATAAATCCCCAAACACATCTTGCCTAGAAATAGCATGATTATCAATCCGCGTTTTCAACTTGACTGGATTTAAAACCACCTAGGAGATTGAGACATACTTTTGTTATATTCATTCATACATTCATTTCACAGAGAGAGAGAGAGAGAGAGAGAGAGAGAGAATGGACCAGGGCTTCCTGCTACTGCAAATGAACTCCACATGCTCATGCCAATTCATGTATCTGGCTTAACATGGTACAGGGGAATTGAACCTGGGCCTTCGGGCTTTGTAAGCAACTGCCTTTTAACCACTGAGCCATCTCCTCAACACTCAAAGCATACTTTTGGATGTGAGGGCATTTCCAAAAGAACTGATAGGAAAAAAGCCCGTCCTGAGTGGGAGTGTCACCATCCTATGGGCTCAGAGTTCAGATGTAATAAAAGAAAGAAAAGGGCTGGAGAGATGGCTTAGCAGTTAAGGCACCTGCCTCCTAAGCCTAAGAACGCTGGTTCCAATCTCCAGGTCCCACGTTTAGCCAAATGCAAAGTGACGCAAGGGTGCAATGCTGCACTTGACCACAAGGGGGCGCACGCATCTGGATTTCATTCACAGCAGCTGAGAGACTGCTGGCACACTCATCTCTATCTGTCTCCCTCTCCCTCTCTCTCTCTCCCTCTGTCCAGAAAGAAAGAAAGAAAGAAAGAAAGAGAGAGAGAGAGAGAGAGAGAGAGAGAGAAAGAAAGAAAGAAAGAAAGAAAGAAAGAAAGAAAGAAAGAAAGAAAGAAAGAAAGAAAGTCATTCCACTTTGGTGTTCCTGGAAGGGTGATGCTTGAGTGTGTGAGCTGAACCGTCCATGGAAACCCCAGGATACTGGCAATTCAAGGAATATGGATTGTCTGCAGAGAAAAACAGGCACCTTGAACAAGAGGTCACAAATGGACGTCTTCTAAGAGAAAAGCTTCCCAGGCTTACTGGAGCTTACATGATGCCATGTGTCACAGATGCCAGACATGACGCTACAGGATTTAGTGTTTGTCCTACTGGATTTTGGTCTTGCTTTGAACCTATGCTATTCTCTATGTCCCCCTCTCTTCCCATTTTAATGGGAATGTTTACTGTTTGTTCATTGTATTTTGGAAGAACTTAATTTGCATTGATCATAGAGGCTCACACCTCTGATTTGCCTTCAGCCTCAGAGAAGATTTTGTTGTTGTTTTGTTTTGTTTTGTTTTGGGGGCTTTTTCTTTTTTTCTTTTTTTGGTTGTTCAAGATAGGGTCTCGCTCTAGCCCAGGCTGACCTGGAATTCACTATGTAGTCTCAGGGTGGCCTCAAACTCACCGCATCCTCCTACCTCTGCATCCCGAGTGCTGGGATTAAAGTCATGTGCCACCACGCCTGGCTCACAGTTTTTGAACTTGGACCTTTGAAAAATGTTGGACCTCATTAAGACCATGAAACTCATGGGGGGAGGGATTCAATGCATTTGGCAATGTGAGATGGGCATGAACTTTTGGCGGGGGTGGAGTGCCAGAGATGGAATGTTATGGTTGAAGGAGATGTTTGGGTGTCAAGAGGTGGACTTGGGACGGTTAATCTTTGTTGCCAACTTTACTGGTTCAAGAGTGATCTAGGGGGCTGGAGAGATGGCTTAGTGATAAAGGCACTTGCCTGCAAAGCCAAAGGACCAAGGTTTGATTCTCCAGGACACAGGTAAGCCAGATGCACAAGGTGGCACATGTCTCTGTGGTTTGTTTATAGTGGCTAAAGGCCCTGGCATGCCCATACTCTCTCTATTTTCCTCTTTCTATCTCTCTTAAATAACTTAATAAAAATTAATAAAAAGGAATTACCTACAAGGGCTGGGGTGGTGGCTCAGTGGTTAAAGGCACTAGCTTGCAACTTCTGTGGCCCCGGATTGAAATCCCTAGAACTCCTCCCTCTATATCTCTGTGCACCACTAAATAAATAAACAAACTTTTTTTTTAAAAAAAAGAAGCATGTGGGATAATGAGACACACCATAGTTTGTGTCTATGCAAGCATTTTCAGAGTTCTATACACATGAGCGTGAGTGCACCATCCTACAGACTGAGAGCTCCGATGGGCTAAGAGGGGGAAAAGAAAGAGCAAACCAAAGGGGGGTGGACATTGCCACTCCTCTGCTTCACGGTTCTGCTATGATAAAAGCTAGAGTGCCTCACCATGCCTTCACCACCATGACAAACCAAACCCTCTGAAACCAACAGACAACTTCAAGGAGACATGATTGACATTGGTGAGAAAGGTCATTTGGTCATGGCACTAGAACGCTGAGTAATAGTTCTCCTCGGAAAGACCACCCTGGCATTGTGAAGAAAGCTGCAGGACTTGGCCCAGGAAACCATAAATGGTCCAGAGAGGCTGAAATGCTCTGGTATGTGAGACTCATACAGTGTTTCTCTCCTGCTCTCCCTTTCTCATGAACGCAGCAGGTCATGATGATGCGTCTCCCCAAGCACCCCCTGCCAACTGCTGTGCAGGTAGCATGGCTGAGTGTGGCTGGGAGAGTGTAGTGGAAGAAACGAAGCTACATCCTTATGTCCTTAAAGGTTGGGAGGGTCAGTGTGTCACACACTCCCATCTCTGGCCTATAACGACCTTGACAGAGAATCCTGGAATCACTGATGGCCAGAACTCATCGCTTTCCAGTGCGCATTGTATGTGTACCTGTAGAGCAGAACTGAGTTAACTGTAGCATGCACACAGAGACGTTAATTATCGTGTGCATACATAGGGACAGAATGGAGTTAAGGGTTTCATGCATACAGAGGCTGACTACTGTATCCACTGGCATGGGGCAGAAGTGAATTGACAAGGGCTGGAGAGATGGCTTGGCGGTTAAGGCGCCTGTCTGCCAAGTCTAAGAATGTCTGCTCCATTCTCCAGGTCCCACATTTAACCAGATGCAAAGCGATGCAAGGGCACAATGCCGCCCTTGCCTACAAAGAGACGCACATGTCTGGAGTTCGTTCACAGCGGCCGAGAGGCTGCTGGCACACCCATTGTCTCTCTCTCTGCCTCTCCTTCTCTTTCTCTCTCTTTGTCTCTCTCAAATAATAATAATAATAAAGTGGATCGACAGTGGCACCCATACAGAGCTTCTGGGTTAAGGGTGAGGGCTCAGACATTGATAGTCAGGATGACAGTAAAGGTGCTGTCTTTCTGTAAGAATGTCTTTGATGACTGAATGCTAAGTATCTGCTTATCAGGGGGAAAAACTCTTGTTGTGTGCTATGTCCAATTAATAGTTTGACATTACTTTGCTCGTAGACTGCTTCTAGATATATTACTTACTGTTATAATTAATGGCACATTTATTCTGATGCCTAGAAGTGACCTATACCCTAATTGTTAACCCATGCCAGCTGAAAGAGACAGCAATTTAACAACTTATTCTTGAAATAAATTATCAGCTTAATCGCCTGGGTTGGCTCAGGGAAGCAGAGCCCGGGAGAAAACAGAGATTTTAATGCAAGGAACCCAATACAGAGACTCTGCAAGCGCATAACAAATCTATATTAACAGCAGGAGCTACTTCTACCTTCAGGCTGACGGAACAAAGGCGAGAAGTTGTGTCACCACAGTCCTATGACAGAGGCTGCCCAGAGGAGGATCAAACCATCTGGGGGAGGCTAGAAAAGCCCAAGATTAGAGAGAGGAAGCTGGGCATGAAACAGCCTCCTTAACAATTTCTGCTCACATAGGGAGAAAGGCACAGTGTCCTAACGTCTCCCTTTCACACACTCCCACTTCCCATCGGGGTCCTCCCACTGCCCTAATCCAACCTGAAACCTGATGGTGAGATCCAAGCACATGGACTTTATTGATTCTCCCTGTTCTGACTTCTGCTCGGCAGGGATCCCACTCTACATGACCCTACCATGTGGCTGAGCCGTGCCAGACAGAAAATGGTTCACACAGCAACCTAGCCACTCCTGTTAATAATCTCCTTCCTATCGGGGAGGCCCTCTTGTGTTTATGAAATGAGAGTACTGTATTTTCCTCGGGCTCCTGCATTCGTGAAAATTGCACTTAGCACCTATTATTTATTTTTCACATATTCAAAATTAACACAGGGCTCAGTGGATAAAGTGTTTGACATACAAATGACAGCACCCAAGTTTGGATCACCGGAACCTACGCAGAGCCAGGTACTGTAGTGGGTAAGTATAATCCTGCTGTGCCTGTGGTGAGAAGGGAGGAGGAGGCAGGAGGGCTTCCTGTGTGCTCTTGGGCCAGATAGCCTGGCAAGCACCCAAGTAAAAAAGGAGAGACCCTGCCTAAAACAAGGTGGAAGGTGAGGACAACACGCAAACATGTGGTATGTATGTGCCCACTCTGACACATATGAACGCACACACACATATCATGTACACATACCCCCAAAAAAATGCACAGAAGATTGTGTCACATGACAATAAAATAAAGTGGGTTACATTTGTGTTGGAAACACAAGAAATACAGTATTAGAGAGAGGGAGATTTATTTATTTATTTACTTACTTATTTATGAGAGAGAGTCAGATAGAGAAAGGAAGGGGGAGAAGAATTGGTGTGTCAGGGCTTTCAGCAAACAAACTCCAGACACATGCGCCATCTTACACATCTGACTTATGTGGGTCCTGGAGAATTGAACCTGGGTCCTTTGGCTTTGCAGACAAACTCCTTAACCCCTAAGCCATCTCTCCAGCCCAGAAGCTTTCTTAAATACAGTCAAACATTAAATAGAAATAGAATGGATCTCTGACCTCTCATTACTCAACTTACAGGAGCCAATCCAACGTGACATGACTGAAATCTAGTTGGCTTTAGCTGTCTATGGGATGAGCTGACTTGGAATGTGGCATTAGAAGCCAGAAGCAAACGCTCTTGCAGGGGTCAGTGACCAACCTATGACCTTGGAATAGCGTTCTCTGAAGGGTACTAAATACAACCATGACAATAATGGACAGAACGTGACAACTCTTCAAGATAGATTTGCTGTCACTGTCCCCTGAATATAACTGTGGGCTTTAGACACCACTAATGCCTCCCTGATGAGCTCTGCCAGATATTTCTTTCCAAGATAACCTCACCCCTGCTCACTGCCTCCTTCAACTATCAACCCAGGAGTGAAAAGAAAAAAACATGGGGGGCAGGACGATTCTACACACACACACACACACACACACACACGCACACGCACGCACACGCACGCACACACACACACACACACATATATATGATGTGTGTATATATATATTTTTTTTTCAAACTAAGGTAGACATTAGTATTCAGAAATGAAAAACTTGGGGCCTGGAGAGATGGCTTAACACTTAAGGCATTTGCCTGCAAAGCCAAAGGATCCTGGTTCAATTCTCCAGGACCCATGTAAGCCAGATACACAAGAGGGCACATGCATCTGGAGTTGATTTGCAGTGGCTGGAGGCCCTGGCATGCCCATTCTCTCTCTCTCTCTCTCTCTCTGTCACTTTCTTGCTCTCAAATAAATAAATAAATTAAATATATTAAAAAAGAAATGAAAAATGTGGGAATTAGGTATAATGAAAAAAATATATAAAACTTGATAGAAAACAACAGGAGTTAGTGGAAGGATGGACACAGATGAAAAAGAATCATCACGAACTGGAAGATCAGTTTGAGTCCTCCCAGTTGAAAGAGACAGAAAATGGACCTGGAGGGTGGCGTATATGCATGCACACAGTTAGCTTGAAGCAGTTGAAACACAGACAAACTTCTAGGGACTGGAGAGATGGCTGAATGGTTAAGGTGCTTGCCTGCAGTACCCTAAGGACCGGGATCCAGTTCCCTGGTACCCACGTAAAGTCAGATGCGCAAGATGGTTCATGCAGCTAGAGTTTGTTTGCAATGGCTAGGGGCCCTGACATACCCACTGTCTCTCTCTGTCTGCCTCTCTCTATCACTCACTCTCAAATAAATAAATAAAATATTTCTAAAAGAAATAAACTTGAGAGAATTATAAATTATCTCACTTTGAAGGGCTCATAGTGTTTAAAAATTTACAGCTGGATGGGACACAATTGAAGCTTCTTTATTTATGAGAGAAAGAGAATTCGTGCACCAGTGCCTTCAGCCACTGCAATTGAACTCCAGACATGTGCACCACCTAGTGTGTATGTCCAACCTTGCACTTGCTTCACCTTGTGCACCTGGCTTACCTGGGATTTGAAGAGTTGAACATGGGTTCTTAGGCAAGCTTCTTAGGCAAGCCATCTGCTCCTTCACTATCTAACATGTTTCTGTCTCTGAATTTACTAGAGGGCATTCTTTTTCTTTTTAAAGAATTTTTTATTTCTGTTTTCTTTATTTATTAGAGACAGAGAGAGGGAAGGAGAGAGAAAAATAAGCAGATAGAGAGAACGGGCATGCCAGAGCCTCTGGCCACTACAAGCAAGCTCCATATGTATACACGACCTTGTGCGTCTGGCTTATATGGGACCTGGAGAATCGAACCTGGGTTCTTTGGCTTTGCAAGCAAGTGCCCTAACCACTAAGCCATCTCTCCCGCCGTACGGCAGGGCATTCTTATCAAGAAGGTTACACAGGTAACCTATACTTTCTATTATATTACGTGCCGCTCTCAGGCTGCTCTGTGTATAGTGCCGAGTTTAGTGAATGAATCAGGCATGTGATAGGAGCCCACTTCAGTTTTTCTGTCACCCGTTCACCCAAGGATTTCTGATTTATATGGTGGATGTTAAAAATGAACCCAGATTGTGTGTTCCTCTCTGTCCACAATGTCACTGTGGAGGAAAAGTGATTGAGAGATTGAGTGTCCACACTTCTTAAATCTGAGCTGGCTTTGTCACTGGTTCTGCACAGTAGAATAGGGCACAAAAGAAGCTGTTTCAAGTTGGATCCTCTATAGAAATCCTCTCGGATTTCCTTTCCAGATTTATTTCCATTGTCCCAGGAACAAGCCTGGCCTAGAATGAGTCTACTGGCACAAAGCCACAAAGGGGAACATCTCGTCCTAATTGGGGTCATTCTGGACTGGCCCTTGGAGAGCTGACCTCCGAATGTGTGAACCTGGCCCGGCATGGCAGGATGACCATGGACAGTGGCAATGTGATGTCTCCAGGTAAGCATGTTGCTGGCAGGCAGCTATTTGGGGATCCTGACAGTCCCCTTCAAGACAGTCTTATCTGAAAATGCTGTCTGACATACCTGATGATTTTCTGTCCCTCCTTGAACATAATAAGGTGGAAAAAGTACATGTGTGGGCATGGCCACTTCTATAAAAACATATGAAACCAGAACCATTAAACACACAGGCGAACGTTCCAGAACTCTCGAGCGTCCCAAGTGCTTTCCCTAGTCCTGATTCCCAGCCTTTCTACGAGGCAGGAATGGCAACTCGACCAACCAACGCAGAATCATATGGTAAGCGACTGCGCCCACCCCTTATGGTGGTACACACCTGTAACGCCAGAACCCGAGAGGCTGAGGTAAGAAGATTGCTGCTGTTTGAGGCCAGCCTGGGCTCTATAGCAAGGCTCTGTTCATCTGGCAAACAAGGTGCGTGGCTAAGTTCTGGAGAAGTAGACTGTTGTAGCTACAGGCCCTACTTCCTAGCAAGTAGTATGGTTTTTTCTTAATTATATTTATTTTTTTTGCAAGTATGTGTGTGTATAGTATTTTGGTGTGCAGGTGGTGTATATGTGTAGTGTGCACATGTATGCAGATGTGTGTGCTCCATCTGCACACATGCAGAGGCCGGAGGAGATCAATGAGTGTCTTCCTTTATCACTCTTCCTCACTGTGTCCCTAAATCAGTCTCTTGTAGAGCCTGGAGCTGCCGTGTTTGGTTAGATTAACTGACCAGTGAATTCAAGCCATTCTCTAGTCTCTATAGCTGCCAACAGGACTGGGGTTACAGGGGCGTGCGTGCGTGCGTGCGTGCGTGCGTGCGTGCGTGTGTGTGTATCCATGCCTGGCTTTCTACATGGGTGCTGGAAATCAAACTCAGGACCTTGTGATTACACAGTGTTGAGGTCAGCTTTACGTTGTTCCAATGAGCACACTTTAGGGGAGGGATTGATTTGAAGCTTACAGATCCAGGGGGAAGTTCCGTCAGTGGTGGAAGAAGCCGCTTCCATACATCCAGGCAGAGAGAAACCATCACCAGCCAGCAAACTCCACAAGCAGCAGCAGGGATACCCATCCCCGCACCCCCACGCCCCCAGGGCAGCACACCTTCGAGCTGTAAATCAGATTTGCCTCCATCCCCCACAACATCACACCTTAGGGCTGGATACCAGGTTTTGCCCCCAGGGACACCTCCTCTGGCTAGGCGGCTGGAGACAAGCTTCAGTAAAGCATCTGATTCTATGGGGACATGCATGCAAACTACCACACGCAGCAACTGTTCTTAGCCGCTGACCCAGCTTCCAGCTTCCATGTGGCATGTTTTATTGGAAGAAGTAAAGGTTCTATCTAACAGCAGGTCCAGTTTAGCTCCCAACTCGGCTTTTTACAGTACATCCTTAATCTTTCATAATCTGAGTCTCTCCAACAGCCTTGTAGATATTGCTGTCATTCCGACTCGAAACTTCTTTTAGTACCATTTGAAAATAAAATGCTATTCCAAACCTCAAGGAGACTAATGCTGACTATAAAGACCCATTGGAATAGTATGGATGAATCTAAAAATATATGTCTGTTGAAAAGTATTTGAGTGAACAAGTCCTGTTCTGGTGCCATTGTTGTGGTGAAGTCAACGTCGCAATGAAAACAATCAGTAAACTAGAAGCCACCTCTGTCAGCTAAATTTAATTCCCAGTGTCAGAGCCTTCGCAAATCGGTGGGCAACACAAGGACTTCTTGGTATACGATGGCTGCCTCTGAGTGATTGGAAAGTGGTTCGGCCGCTCTTTTCTGTATTATGTGGCACAATATAGAACGTTGTATTACATCGTGGAAACCGACCAGAGGAACTTCAATGAGAATGTTTACTATGCAGGCAGTTTGTCTTCTGAACTTTATCAAAGACAACCTGAGATACAGAATATTGATGTTAATGCGTGTACACCAGAGGCAGGACGAGACATACAGAGCAAACTGTGGTGAGGTTCGGTATGCCAGGCCACGGTTTAGTTTGAATCCACTCACAACCTCTGTGGCTTACCATGAGAGTTTTTTCCTCATGGATTCTTGGGTGGCCCATCTCCGAGTAAGGACTTCCTATCATTGAGATGGACGGAACATGAATTCTAGGGTGGAGGGACTTCCACGGTCGTGATAAAGTCACCTAGTCCTTACGGGCGTTATGGGTAGGCCCAGGAGTACTGCATGATGGCACACTCATGATGATGGACCCAAGCTTGTACCTGTAGGGATGGGCATATCTGAGTAACAATTAGCCAACCATGTGACTAACCAGACCGTTCAGTTCAGGAGGCATTTCATCCTTGCAAAATTTCTCAGGGCTGGAGAGATGGCTTAGTGGTTCAAAATTTCTCAGTAGTGTAAAATGCCATATACAAGATCCCTGACACATAATAATATGGAATATGTTGCACTGGTGTGTGGCTCACAGTTAGTGACAATGGTCTGGTGCTTGCCTGCAAAGCCTAAGGACCCAGGTTTGATTCTCCAGGTCCCATGTAAACCAGATGCACCAGTGGGTGCATGCATCTGGAGTTCGTTTGCAGTGGCTAGAGGCCCTGTGCACCCATTCTCTCTCTGATAAAGAAAGAGAGACAATAAATAAATAAATAAATAAATAATTAAAAATTTCTCAGTAGTGTAAAAAGCCCTTCCGCCATATACAAGATCCCAGGAAAAGCTACATAAGAATATGGAATATGTTGCAAGAAGAAAAAAATAAGCTGGTCAAATGTGTTAGGCTCACAGTTAGTGACAATGGTCTGTCCTCTTCCACAATCAGTGTTGCTCAGATCCCAGCTGGAGATACCATGGCCCTAATGGTTAAGGCACTTGCCTGGCCAAGCCTAAGGACCCAGGTTCGACTCTCCAGGTCCCATGTAGAGATGTTTCAGACACAAGCATTTTAATTGTGTGATCTCCTCAATGTTAAAAAAAAAAAAAAAAAAAGGAGCTTGTTGGGCTGAGAGATGGCTTAGGTCGCATATGTGCAATAAGTGGTGCATGCATCTGGAGTTCTATTACAATGGCTGGAGGACCTGGCATGCCAATTCTTTCTCTCTTTCACTCACTCTCTCTCTTTCTCACTCCCACTCTCACTCTCTCACATCAAAAAAGAGGCCAATCTGTTGGGCTTGCCTCAAAAAGAACAGAAAAGAAAAGGTCATGGAAGTCAGTCATGGTGGTGCACGCCTTTAATCCCAGCACTTGGCAGGAGTTCAAGGCCAGCCTGAGAATACATAGTGAATTCCAGGCCAGCTTGTGCTAAACCCACACCTGAAGAGCGACCATACATTGCCTCTAGGAAGGTGATTGCAGATGCAAAACTCACCCCCAAATATTGTAATGGGAGGGGATAATCAAAATACATTAATACATGTATAAAACTATCAATAAAAAATAGGGGCTGGAGAGATTGCTGAGTGGTTAAGGCACTTGCCTATGAAGGACCTGTACTCTATTCCCCAGTACCCACATAAAGCCAGATGCACAAAGTGGTGCATGTACCTGGCGTTTGTTTGCAATAGCTAGAAGCCCTGGCACACCCATTTTTTTCTCTCTCTCTCCTTGGAAATAAATTAATTAAATATTTTAAAATTTTATTTAAAATTAAAAATAAAGTCATAATGTTTTAAAATATTTGAATGGGAAAAAGAATCAGTAAACTTGAAGATGGATCAAAATGCCCTAGAATCAGAGAGGGATTGTAGCCAGAAGTGATGGTACACACCTATAATCCCAACATTTAAAAACTGAGGCAGGAGGACCTTGAGTTCAAGTCCAGCCTGGGTGCCAAAACAAGACCCTGCTTTAAAAGACCAAGGTGGGGGATGGGGCGTGACTTCACAACCTTGTGAATATACTGAAAAACATTGAATTTTATAGTATAAAAGGATGACTATTATCATATGTGGATTGTAACGCAATAAAACCATAACAAGTGTGTGACCACATATCCCTATGAGGCACAATAAGCCAGTGAAGAGAGAGCCGTCCACGTGTGTGAGAGCAGATATGAGAATGAAGCTGAGGCTATCCGCTTGGGATACTTGCTCTGAGTTGCTGGGTCACCCGGTTCCTGGCCTCACCACACAGCTTGAGAACCAGCCTAAGCTGGCAGGATGCTTCTGAAAGCCATTCCTGCAGTATCAACCCTGGCTGACTTTGTCACTCAGCTCAGGAAATTCCAGCATTTGACTCTGGAAAGACAGCGTATGGGAAGATGCCAGGATGCTGAATTTTTAACCATAGTACAGCGGCTCCAGGAAGAATGTCATCCAACCTATGTAACTGTGGAAAGAGGATTGGTTGAAAACCACAATCTAGAGATGAGTATGCCAATTATCACCAAATGTATACAATTAGCATAAAATATACATGCCGGTTGATTGTAACCAGTGGCAGCATACAACGTCTCGTTTCATTTTATAGTGATGAGAATAAACCAGGGGTTTAGGGTAATCTAGCTGTGTTACTGATATCACAACTTACTTTGTTACTACCAGGCTGACTGTTCTGTTATGTTTAAATTGTTCCTGAAATATTTATTAAAAGGTCCTGGAGGAAGCTGTCTTATGCATGGGTTCTTTTCTTAAACTGCTCTAAGGCATTCTAGAAAAATAAAATAAAGTGCTTGTTTTAAAATAATCATCTGGGCTGGGCGTGGTGGCACATGCCTTTAATCCCAGCACTTGGGAGGCAAAGGTAGGAGGATTGCCATGAGTTCGAGGCCACCCTGAAACTACACAGTGAATTCCAGGTCAGCCTGAGCTAGAGTGAGACACTACCTCGAAAAACACACACACACACACACACACACACACACACACACACGCACGCACACAAATCAGCTGGGTGTGATATGTCACGCCTTTAATGCCAGCACTCAGGAGGCTGAGGTAGAAGGATCATCATGAGTTCAAGGCTTCCAGGGGTTACAGAGTGAGTTCCAGGTCAGCCTTGGCTAGAGTGAGACTCTACCTCAAATAAAATAAAATAAAATAAAATAAAATAAAATAAAATAAAATAAAATAAAATAAAATAAAATAAAATAAAATAAAATAAAATAACCAGACAATTTATAGCGTCATGGTGTTCTGGACACCTTACAACACAAAGTAGCCTTGCAAAAGCAGGTTTGGGGCTGGAGAGATGGCTTAGGGGTTAAGGCACTTGCTTGCAAAATCTAGGGACCCTGGGTTTAATTCCTCAGTACACAGGTAAGCCAGGTGCAAAAGGTGGTGCATGCATCTGGAATTTGTATGCACCTGCTAGAGGCCCTGACATGCCCGTTCTCTCTCTCATCGGCCTCTCTCTCTCAAATAAGTAACTAAGAAAGAAAAGAAAAAAGAAAGAAAGAAAGAAAGAAAGAAAGAAAGAAAGAAAGAAAGAAAGAAAGGAAGTTTTTCAGGTGGCACTATGGATCTACACTGTGGTAGCAGAACGTCACCAAAACCCTAGCAAAGGAAGTCAGTTAAGAGGCATTTGCCTTTCAGCACCTTCCCTCTGTGTGTGTGGGGGTTGGTTGGGGGTGGGGGTGCACAGTATAACATGGAAGCCCCAATAGGAGGAGAGCCTGTTAGAGCTTTCATGACCAAGATGGCAAGGTCTCGGGTTGCATTTCCTGAAGCAGGTATTCTCGGGAGCTGGTGGTATGCTTTGACTTCTAGAATGATTGTTCCAAAGCATCCCAAGTGGAAGCAAAGGGGGTAGAAAACCCTGACCCACTCGGCATTTCAATGAGCTGGTCCTACCTGCAAGGCTTCTCTGGATCTTCCAGGGAGTCCAGCCTCTGGTGTGGCCTTCTTTAAAGAGGTGGACATACTGACAACTCTCTTGATGGGTTTCAGTGGCCGAAAGACCCTCTAAGGACAGCACTGCCAGAAAGCTTGACTTCTCACCATGTGACTTTCCCCACACCCCAAACCTTCCTTCTCTGAGCCCCGTACAGAACCAGCTGGGTGCTCTGTACAATGACATTTCCTCTCAAGATTATTCTGGCAGGTCATTGTCCTGAAATAAATAATGAACTCACCTTCCAGGTCTTCCAAGTTACGTGGGAAGATTAGACCTTTAGCCACCAAACTCTAAATCCTTTTCTCCCGAAGGTGACGTGGTGGCACCTGTGTCTGCCTGTGAGAGTTGGGTGCCTTCAGGACAAGGAGGTTGCTTAGGAGACAGAGTGTCTGTTGGAAGACAGACCTGACTTTTCAAGCTTGCTGGAATAAATCAATGCCCTGGGAACTTGATTATTATTGTCTTACCTCTGAATCTATTTCTTTTCAAATGAGTGTTGTTGTTTTTTCCCACAGACTGTCACTCCGGGGCTCTGTGTGAATTTTGCCACCATCTCATTTTGGATTCAATAAGTAGATGGGAAAAAAGGCCCACTGATTGGTGTGTCTCAAATTTCTTCAATTAAGATGTGTCTCGGGGCCGGAGAGATGGCTCAGCGCATGGGGTGCTTGCTTGAAAAGACTGACAGCTTGGATTCAATTTCCCGGTACTCACATAAAGCCAGATGCACAGGGTGGCATGTACTTCTGAAGTTTATTTGCAGTGGTGAGAGGCCCTGGCATGTGCCCATTCCCTCTTTACCTCTCTCTGTGTGTCTGTCTGTCTCTCTCTCTTTCTGCTTGCAAATGAATAAACAAAAATATGGTTTTAAAAAGATGTGTCTCTGGGTCTTTGATTCACATCCACGTTGACATTTGGGGACTGTTCGGTCAGCACCTCTTAAGCTGATGGAATCAAAGAGCTATTCTTCCCAGGTACCACATAGGACCATTTGGGGGAGACACTTTGAGTTGATCTCAGAACTCCAGATATCATCCCTGAATCCACTGGCATACTGAGGCTCCAGTCACTGGAGTGAATACACATGACTAATACAGGGCCTGAGGCAGCAGGGTGAGGACACTTCTGAGGACTCAACTGAGGCTGGGGGTTAAGATGGAAAGCTCTTCCAAAGAGGGACTGACCCAAAATGCAGCTCAAACTGGCACTTCTTATAAAAGATATGCTCTGGCTCCCGAAGGATATAACATGCAGGCTGACCTGGACAGTACCCAGAAATAAATCCATTGTCCCCCAACCCTTTGCCTCAAACAGGATTCTGCAGGAAAATGAAAACCACCAAGATGATACCTGGGTCAAGGTTGTCACAAGGGAACAGTATGTCATCCTTCACAGTAAAGTGTTGTCAGAGATAAAAAAAAAAAAATAAATAAATAAATAAATAAATAAAAACTAAACAAAGAGCAACCCATGCCCACAGTAGATTCATGCCCACCCTCTACCCAGTGAGATGGGAGGCTGTAAACACCCCCTGTTCCTTCTGCCCATCTTGGCAGAGCCCCATGGTTTCTGTGAGTCAAAGGCTGGTGTCAACCAAAACACTACATATCACTATGACTCGTGTTCAGCTCACAGGACTGGGCTTGTCTGTTTCCTGTCACCTCCCTATCACTTTTCAGTAGCACAGCCTTGCCTGAATTGTCACCTGACTTAAAGATCCTTAAAGCCAGGCTGGAGAGATGGCTTAGCACTTAAGGCACTTGTCTGTGAAGCCTAAGGACTCAGGTTCGACTCTCGAGGTCCCACGTAAGCCAGACACACAAGCATGCAAGTTAACACATGCAACTAGGTGGCACATGTGTCTGGAGTTTGATTACAGTGACTGGAGGCCCTGGCATGCCAATTCTCTCTGTCTCTGTCTCTTTCTCTCATAAAAAAAAAAAGGCCAATCTGTTGGGCTTGCCTCAAAAAATAAAAATAAATAAAGACACTTAAAGCTATATAGACAGCCCACCTCCCTGGGCAGCCAAAGGGTCTATATGAAAGTTCACAGACACTTGGGTTGCCAAATCTTCCTCTTTGGAATCAGCTGGAGAGATGGCTTAGTGGTTAAGGCGCCTGCCTGTGAAGGCTAAGAACCTCCAGGTTCCAATTTCCAGGTCCCACGTTTAGCCAGATGCAAGTACACAATGTCACACATGTGCATGAGGGGGCGCACAGGTCTGGAGTTTGTTCACAAAGGCTGAGAGGGGTGCACCCATTCTCTATCCGTCTCTCTCTCTCTGTCTGTCTCTCTCTCTCTGTCTCTCTCTGTGTGTCTGTCTGTCTGTCTCTCTTGAATTAAAAAATACACATATAGGGCTGGAGAGGTGGCTCAGCAGTTTAAGGTGCTTGCTCGCAAAGCCTGACAGCCTCGGTTCAATTTTCCAGGACCCATGCAAATCCAGATGCACAAAGTGGCATATGCATCTCGACTTCTTTTGCAGTGGCAAGAGACCCTGGTAGGCCCATCCTTCTCTCCCCTGCCCTCTCTGCCTGGAAATATATTGATAAATATATCAAGAAATATGTAGTTACCTAGCTTAGTTTAAAGCCATGATGTGGGGAGAACAGACTATCAATCTATCTATCTGCCTATCATCTATCTATCTACCTTTCTAGCTATCTATCCATCCATCTATCCATCTCCCTTATCACACCTCTTCCATCCTTAGCGAGCAAAGAAATAATAGCGATCATGGTCTCCAGACCTGCGCTGGTCCAGTCTCACATGACCAGTTCCTATTGTAGGACAGACGGCTGCTGCCCTCACCAGCTTTGCCACTGACTTCGAGGGCACACTGTTGAGCTGTAACTAGCATCTCTGTGCAGTGTGACACCTCAAAGAACCCTTGTCCCTCAGAGACCACTTCTTTCTGTAGACATGATGACATCGTTCTTAGAGCATCAAGGATCTAATTCTGTTGTCGAGGCTTGACACAATGCCCACGTAGCCCGCTTATCTGCTGTTGGTATTTCTTGCACCACTTGAGTGGCCGGTTCATGTAACCTGAGTGTTTGTAAGACAGCCAGAACCTGCTTTACTAGTTCCTTATTCTGAGTCCTATTTGCAATCGACATGAGGACGTTGGAGATTATCTGCACAATCCTGCACTCCTAGGGATGGGCGGAGGAATAGCGTAGGCTGTGTCTCACATCCAAGGGCTATATTTCTACATTAGGGCAAGCGTTAGGAAAGGGAGGTAAAAGTAATTCCATTAAAGACATTTTTCCCCGTGGAGCCACTGTTACATTCTATCTACTATCAACCCTTTATTGAAATTGAAATTCATTACATTTCTTTAGGAGATAGGATGATGATGGCTCTGTCTGGCTCCTTCGAGCTTGAATGAGAGAGATTTGGAATTTGGGGAATGAAAGTCTTAACACGACAAAATATAACGTTTGATTCCCTTCTAAAGGGAAGAGATGTGGCTGAATGCATTCACCTGGCTCATCGTTTGGCGTTCTGTTTGTGTGCTGTTTGAACACATCATCCTTTTAAAGCCCAGCTAAGTTTCTCTTCTGAAGGGTGTTAAATGCTAATTCTCAATATCTTTCAAGCAGGAGCTAATCCCAGATGATATCTGAGAAAATACAGGTGGCGCCTGAGGAAACCCAAGTGATTTGAGCATGATCCTCAATTCAGTGTCTGTCTACGCTGTGCCTCCAATAGTCAGAGAGCGAGGAGATTGGATGTGGGGTGCACCAATGAATGCTAATGGCCTTGCATCCCGTGAGGCTTGGCAAGTCAAATCATGACCTAAGCTTTGCCTAGCAAGGCACGTGTCACAAGGGCAAACAGACACACTAAGAAGTGTATATAGCTTCATAATCACCCCCCTTAGCTATCTTCTCCTGTTTGAATAAATTCTTTTAAATATTTTATTTATTTATTTACTTGCAAACAGAGAGACAGCGGGGGGTGGGGGAGGGAGAATAGGTACACCAGGGCCTCCAGCCACTGCAAACAAACTCCAGATGCATGAGCCATTTTTGCGCACCTGGCTTTATGTGGGGACTGGGGAATCAAACCCTGGTCATTAGGCTTTACAAGCAAGTGCCTTAACCACTGGGCAATCTACCTAGGCCCCTATTTAAATAAATTTCTCGAGATCTCCTTTGAGATAGGATCTGAAGTGGGGCCAGAAGAGTCTTCCTCAGCTAGGGTTCACTTTTTTCTGGGGTGAAGAATCCAGAGCTTTATTCATGTGAGCTTTAATGAAATTTGGGGTTTTACCAGTATATCACATGTGCCCTTCCACTTCTTAGACCACTGTCCATCAGGTTTTCCAGTTACTATCTCCTGAAGAAAGAAGTAAAAAGCCTATGACTGGAAAGGTCCTGAAGAGGTGAACTATTACTGTTGTTTGGCTAAATGAATATACTATGTGCCCATAAATTGCCATATGTATATATATATATATGTATATATGTATATATATATATATATATATATATATATATATATATATATATATATATCAAATTAATAGTGTTCTCACCTTTAATTAGAAAAGCTTCCTTGTGAAGATGGTGGTAGAGAGACTCAAGAATAATCAAAATGCTGTAATTAGTGACTCGGAGTGATGAACACAAGATGAGACGTCTTTATCACTCCCCTCTAAGGCTCAGGGAACAATGTGGAAAAGAGAGTGGACAGAATGTGCAGTCCAGAGGATGCGGAGGAGTGCTGTGGAATGCTGTTGTCCAAGCATGACCTACATGCTGTCTTCATGACCTTGCAGTGTCTACCATAACCTGCACAAGATCCACACAATCCTTGGCTGGGCGTGTCACTATTCCGTCCCGGGTGAAGGAGGAGGGTGTGAAGTCTCCATCCCTTCCTGAGGAACTATAGGGAGTTAAGTTAATGGTGTCTGAGAAAGGAGGGGATATTTTCTGGGGTGGTGTAGCTATGGATAGGACTCATGTTTGGGTAAATAATCCCATGCAGACAACCCTATCTAAACTCTGTGGGTCACACCCACATACAATAGACATGAGGCATCAAAATGGAAGAACTGGGGCCTGGAGAGATGGCTTAGCAGTTAAGCGCTTGCTTGTGAAGCATAAGGACCCAGGTTCGAGGCTCGATTCCCCAGGACCCATGTAAGCCAGATGTACAAGGTGGTGTATGCATCTGGAGTTCATTTGCAGTGGCTGGAGGCCTGGCGCATCCATTCTCTCTCTCTCTCTCTCTCTCTCTCTCTCTCTATCTGCCTCTTTCTCTTGGTGTCTGTCTGTTGCTCTCAAATAAATATATAAAAAATAAACAACAAAAATATTTTTTAAAAAAATAGAAGAACTAGTTGAAAAGAAGAAGGGGTTCAGTGGAACGGGTTTGGGCATCCAGAAAAGGTAATATGAGAGAATCATGATCAAAGTACATTATATCCATGTACAAAAATTGTTGGGCTGGAGAGATGGCTTAGCAGTTAAGGCGCCTGCCTCCTAAGCCTAAGAACACTGATTCCAATCTCCAGGTCCCACATTCAGCCAGATGCAAAGTGACGCAAGGGCGCAATGCCACACTTGACCACAAGGGGGCGTATGCATCTGGATTTTGTTCGCAGCAGCTGAGAGACTGCTGGCTCGTCCATCTCTATCTATCTTCCTCTCCCTCTCTCTCTCTCTCTCCCTCTCTCTCTCTCTCTCTCTCTCTCTCCAAAAAAATAATTGTCAATATGTAAAATAATAATGAAATAAGTGAAGCAAATCTATCAAAATAGTCCAACATAAAGAGCAAATAAATGCAGGGTGGTTAACAGTGGATACAGTTGCTATAGTTATTGTTTGAAACTGTGTATGGGAGAGCCTTTCCAGCCTCTGTTTGGTGCTCCACCCTTTACATGAGAAAACGAAGCCAGGATTAAAAGGACTTAAGTCCATTGTGAAAGTTACTCTATCATCAACGGGACTGGATGGGGAATCAAGTAAGGGACTTGCCTCTTGGATGAATCTCTGAGGTCCTTTTCAGGAAGGATTAACTGAGGCTGGGAAAGACCCTCTCTCTAAAAGTGGGCAGCCCTTCCAGTGGCCGCATGTATAAGAAGGTTCCAAGGAGAAGCAGTGCATTTTTGTCAAGTTGTCCTTGCTACTTGCTGATGAGTACATCTGCCCTGTGGCTGCCATCCTTTGTGGATATCAGAACCCAGCTTCTTCAGCCTTCCAATATGGGCTAAAAACCAGTGCCTTTCCAAAAAATCTTCCAAGTCTAGTGCAGTTGGACTGTTGGGGCATTTAGTCTCATGAACTGAACAGCTACTGCGTTCTCAGACTTCCCAGCCTGCAGATAGCCACTGTTGGATAAACCAACCCACATTATGTAAGCCAGTCCAATAAATCCTCTTCACAATATATGTCCATTTTACCAGTTCTGTTCCTTTAGAGAACCCTGACTAATATACCCACTTTGAGATACTGCTTTAACTCAGACCAGAATAGGCAAAACTTCACCCCATTGTAAGTGGGTCTCTTGACAAGGCCTGACCAGTCTCTTTGCATCTGTCCCATGGATGATGGCACCCATGATGAATGCAAGTCATCCAGATTATTTGTAGAGTTTTATGCACTCTTTGAATGACCTCAGGAAGAAATGATTGCCCATTTTCACGTGATTCGAGCTGGGAAGATTATTTCTCAAATAGGAATTTAATCACCTCTGTGTTCTCAGTTTCAAAAGGTATGTCTCTAATCAGCCTGAGAAAGTATTCAAAACTATGCAGAAAAATTTAAAAATTGTCTGCTGTTTTGATGCTTTACCTGAGTGACTTCTAAAAACCAATCGTCAAAGGGACATATCCCCCTTATAGTTGACCCTCTTGTGAGACCAATTGTGATTTCCAGCACACGAATGGTATCCTGTGTAAACCTTTCAATGGCCTTTTGAAGGTGTGGCTCTTTCAAGTAAGTCCATTTTAAATCTGCTAGCTCATCTCTGCCCTGTGTCCCCTCCTGTGAGCGTTTTGAAATTGGACGCACCACAGCTTCACCCTATAGTCATTGAATGTCTGTGATGATGTCAGAGCTCATAACTAGTGAAGCCCCTTTCTCAGACTCCTTCCTCAACCTTCTCTGCAATAAAATTTGAATTAACACAAATCTAAGAGGGACATGTCAAAGCCCCAGTGAGGCACTTCTCCCTAGCAGTCTGTATATGGTTCTGTTGGCTTTCTGATTCACTTTAGCCATATGGGAGTCAGTCCTTTAATGCACGTGCATGTGTGTGTGTGTGTGTCTGTGTGTATAAAATGTATGGCGTGGTGTGTGATATGATGTGTGTCTTGTGTATGCACATACATGTAGATGCACTTGCCCTGTGCACATGTGTGCTGAGGTCCAAGGAGAAGGTTGGGCATCCTTTTCTCCACACTCAGATGCCCGTTTCCCTGAGATGGAGTCTGTCACTCAAACCAGAGCTGCTCTTTTCACTGTATTTTTTTATTGTGTGGTTTGTTTTTTTTTTTGGTCAGCAAGCCCCAGAAATTATCTAATCCCTGTCCCCGCCCCCCCCCAACTGGAGTAAGGTTACAGACATGCATGGTCATGGCCCAGTTGTTTCAATGGATGCTGGGGAATCAAGCTTGTGCAGTCTCAGGCCCTCAAGAGGGCTTTCAGGCTTGTAGAGAAAATACCCTTAAGTGCTTAAGTGCTGAGCCATCTCCCCAGACCTGGGAGTCGGTCTTTTGAAGCTCTGGGCTGTACATAGTAACCACATGAGCTGACAGAGGAATTACCTTACGCAGAGCCAGTGTTCACATTGGATGTCCTAATTTTGTGATGTTAATAACGTTATTTCCAAACAGTCCCACGCCTATGGACTATCATAAAGACACACTGATATGATCACCAGTGTTGATTTTCTTTGTGACAACTGTAAAGCCCTAAGTGAGCTCAAGTAATTCAGACTTCTGTGAATAGGTGCTGAGTCAGAGGACACGGGCTTCCAGTACCTTGTCTAGGATCATGACCGGGTGGCCAACTTAGCACGACTCTCACGAAGTTGCTCCCACTGGTGTGTACCTCCCAGTCATGAGCTGCTGGCATTTGAGGCAACAATTCTCAGCTGTTGGTATAGATTGCATCAAGAGGTTCTTTTAAATTTAAAAAATTTTTATTTCATTTATTTTTGGAGAGAGACACAGAGAGAGATAGAGAGGGAGACCGAGACAGAGATGGACACGCCAGCAGTCTCTCTCTCAGCTGCTGTGAACGAAATCCAAATGCGTGTGCCCCCTTGTGGTCAAGTGTGGCATTGCGCCCTTGCATCACTTTGCATCTGGCTAAATGTGGGACCTGGAGATTGGAACCTGGTTCTTAGGCTTAGCAGGCAGGCGCCTTAACCACTAAGCCATCTCTCCAGCCCAGGAGGTTCTTTTTAAAAAAATAATTTATATTTGTTTGAGAGACAAAGACAGAATTTCTATGCAGTTACATTTCAAACCAGTTGGATTTCACTACTGGGAACAAGGCAGCTGGATTTAGGGCTGTGGTGGTGTAGTGGTTTGGATGTAAATGTTTCCCACAGCTTTCATGTCTTTGAACCATTGGTCAGTCATTAGCTGGTAGTGCTAATTTTGGAGATTGTGGAATCTTCAAGAAAAGGGCCTGGCTAGGCAGGGGAAGGGGATGGACTTTAGGGATTTATAACCAAACCCCACTTCCTATCTTTGCCTTGCTTCCTGGTCCACGTCCCACCAAGACAGGAGGTGTTGTGGTTACCTTTTCACTGCTGAAAGAAACCACCAGACCAAGCAGCTGATGGGAGAAAAAGGTTTATTTTTGGCTCTCAGTCTTGGGGGGAAGCTTCACGATGACAGTGGAAAGCATGGCACGAGCAGAGGCTGGACGTCGCTTCTTGCCACAGCAGGTAGCAAACAGCAGCAAGAGAGGGAGCTGAGCTCTAGAAAGGGGGAGCTGATTATAACACCCCCTAAGACCACCCCCAGATAAACACCTCCTCCATCAAGGCTCCACCTCCCAAATTGCCACCAGTTGGGGGCCAAGCATTCAAAACACATGAGTTTATGGCTGACATCTGATTGTAACCACCACACGAGGAGATAAGGAGTCCCAGTCACCAACTCCAATCATGAATTTTATCACCTAAAATTGTGAGCCAGAATCAATCTTTCCTCCGCTATGTAGTTTTTACCAGGTGTTGTATTAGAGCAAGGCAAGAAGTAACTAATACAAGTAGTTTTCAAGATGTTGTGCCCTGTCCAGATAAATGTTCTGATGTCAACCAGGAGTCTCCTTTTTGGTTGCAATAAAGCCAATGCTTGGTGGGGTACAAATACCATCATGGACTGTCCCATGCTAAAACTTCTCTAATATGATATCAAAAGGGATTGTAGTTTACTCGAAGTTAGGGTAGCCATCCGTGGTGGTTTGAACTACGTGTCACCTATCAACTTCTGTGTTCCGGATGCTTGGTTCCCAGCTGATGGCAACTTAGGTGGAACCATGCTGGGGGAGGTGTGTCACTGGGGGAGGTGTGTCACTGGGGAGGTGTGTCGCTGGGGGAGGTGTGTCGCTAGGGGAGGTGTGTCACTGGTGGGAGGTGTGTCACTGGTGGGAGGTGTGTCGCTGGGGGAGGTGTGTCGCTGGGGGAGGTGTCTCTGGGGGAGGTGTGTCGCTGTGGGAGGTGTGTCACTGGTGGGAGGTGTGTCGCTGGTGGGAGGTGTGTCACTGGGGAGGTGTGTCGCTGGTGGGAGGTGTGTCGCTGGGGGAGGTGTGTCGCTGGTGGGAGGTGTGTCACTGGTGGGAGGTGTGTCGCTGGGGAGGTGTGTCGCTGGGGGAGGTGTGTCACTGGTGGGAGGTGTGTCGCTGGGGGAGGTGTGTCGCTGGGGGAGGTGTGTCACTGGTGGGAGGTGTGTCGCTGGGGAGGTGTGTCGCTGGGGAGGTGTGTCGCTGGGGAGGTGTGTCGCTGGGGGAGGTGTGTCGCTGGGGGAGGTGTGTCGCTGGTGGGAGGTGTGTCACTGGTGGGAGGTGTGTCGCTGGTGGGAGGTGTGTCGCTGGGGGAGGTGTGTCGCTGGGGGAGGTGTGTCGCTGGGGGAGGTGTGTCGCTGGGAGAGGTGTGTCGCTGGGGGAGGTGTGTCACTGGTGGGAGGTGTGTCACTGGTGGGAGGTGTGTCGCTGGGGGAGGTGTGTCGCTGGGGGAGGTGTGTCGCTGGGGGAGGTGTGTCTGGGGGGGGAGGTGTGTCACTGGTGGGAGGTGTGTCACTGGGGGAGGTGTGTCGCTGGGGAGGTGTGTCGCTGGGGAGGTGTGTCGCTGGGGGTGGTGTGTGTGTCACTGGTGGGAGGTGTGTCGCTGGGGGAGGTGTGTGGGGGAGGTGTGTCGCTGGGGGAGGTGTGTCGCTGGGGAGGTGTGTCGCTGGGGAGGTGTGTGTCGGTGGGAGGTGTGCGCTGGGGAGGTGTGTCGCTGGGGAGGTGTGTCGCTGGGGGAGGTGTGTCACTGGTGGGTCGCTGGGGTGGTGTCGCTGGGGGAGGTGTGTCACTGGTGGGAGGTGTGTCACTGGTGGGAGGTGTGTGGGGGAGGTGTGTCTGGTGGGAGGTGTGTCGCTGGGGGAGTGTGTCGGAGGTGTGTCGCTGGGGAGGTGTGTCGCTGGTGGGAGGTGTGTCGCTGGGGAGGTGTGTCGCTGGGGGAGGTGTGTCGCTGGGGGAGGTGTGTCGCTGGGGGAGGTGTGTCACTGGTGGGAGGTGTGTCGCTGGGGGAGGTGTGTCGCTGGGGGAGGTGTGTCGCTGGGGGGAGGTGTGTCGCTGGGGGGAGGTGTGTCGCTGGGGAGGTGTGTCGCTGGGGGAGGTGTGTCGCTGGGGGAGGTGTGTCGCTGGGGGAGGTCTGTCACTGGTGGGAGGTGTGTCGCTGGGGGAGGTGTGTCACTGGTGGGAGGTGTGTCGCTGGGGGAGGTGTGTCGCTGGGGGAGGTGTGTCACTGGGGGAGGTGTGTCGCTGGGGGAGGTGTGTCACTGGTGGGAGGTGTGTCACTGGTGGGAGGTGTGTCACTGGGGGAGGTGTGTCGCTGGGGAGGTGTGTCACTGGTGGGAGGTGTGTTGCTGGGGAGGTGTGTCACTGGTGGGAGGTGTGTCACTGGGAGGTGTGTCGCTGGGGGAGGTGTGTCACTGGTGGGAGGTGTGTTGCTGTGGGAGGTGTGTCGCTGGTGGGAGGTGTGTCACTGGTGGGAGGTGTGTTGCTGTGGGAGGTGTGTCGCTGGGGGAGGTGTGTTGCTGGGGGAGGTGTGTTGCTGGGGGAGGTGTGTTGCTGGGGGAGGTGTGTTGCTGGGGGTCAACCCTGAGGTTCTTTAGCCCTTGGCTTCCAGTATTAATGGGCTCATTCTCTCACTGCTGTTTCCTCCTGCCACAGCAAAGGTGATGCTCAGCCTCCGCTCATGCCACATTTCTCTCCCACCACCATGGAGCTTCTTCTTGAGCTTGTAAGCCAAAAGAAACAGAAACCCAATTTAGAAGGCATGACCTAAAGAACACATATGGGGCTGGAGAAATGGCTCAGTAGTCAGAGACACTTTCTTGCAAAGCCTAATGGCACATGTTTCTGGAGTTCATTTCCAGTGGCAAGAGGCCCCAATGTGCCCATTCTCTCTCTCTCAAAGAAATAAGAATAGGGCTGCAGAGATGGCGTAGCAGTTAAGGTGCATGCCTGTGAAGCCTAAGGTCCCATGTAAGCCAGATGCACATGGTGCTGCATGCATCCGTAGTTCATTTGCAGTGCTAAAGGCCCTGGCATGCCCATTCTCACTCTCTCTCTCTCCCTCTCCCTCTGCCTCAAATTAATTAATTAATTAATTAATTAAATCTAAAAAAAAGAAATGAAAAAAAGTTTTTTAAATGGCAGATAGAGGTTACTGAGTTCAATACCTTAAAGTAGCCAGTCCCAAACACACATTGGAATGCTTGTAAATTGATAAGATACCACATTACAAAGTTTCAACAAACGTCTATGCATTGCATCATCTTGCCTTGGTCTAGTTTTTTTTTTTTTTTTTTTTTTTTTGCTCACAGAAATCAGGGCCTAAAGAAACTTGAATGTGGGAGGTTTATTTTGGAAGTGACTCCAGAACAGGCATGTGAGTAGGAGGAGAGATAAGAATAAAAGTCACTAATAGGAGCATTATTTAGCTGGTTACTGCAATGGGCATCTGGGTCTGGACCCTCTGGGCACCTGTCACGAGTTCTGGAGCGTGGTTCAGATGACCCTTGTTTAGAATGGACAACTGGGGCAGGCCTTTTCCATCTCCTATCCCATAATGTCTGAAAGCTGGCCTCCAAGGATTGTTAACCTCCAGTCTTCTTAGTGACCCTGCATGTGAGTTGAATGAGCTCCTGGACTCTAGAGAAAGTCTTTTGGGGGAATAAAACAGGAGTGGGAGGGAAGCCCTAGAGGTAAGATCTCCAGGGCCTGAGCAGTCTTCCATAGCTGCTATGAAATCAGGTGCAGCCAAGGGAAGGAGTCCAGATACCAGAATGATCTGCTATACATAGCTACTGCCTGCTCTGACCAAAATATGACTTAGTGATCTTCTGTCTCCAACCTGATATGCGCATGTTTGAAACCCTGAAATGCTTCGTGTAAGACCAGATCACCATGTAAGTGAGAAGAACCCAGGAATTAAAGTCAACACATGCTATCAATCAAACTCGAGACACGAAAGGTAGAATGCAAGAGGAAATTTAGGCCAATTTGTAGCATTTTCTGTTAGCAATATCAAACTTGTTTTTTTTTTTTTACCTCTTTGGATGCTGTGTGTCTGTGATAGAAAATATATAAAACACAAAAGCCTAGTGACATAGAGCGATATTATAGGGAGCGTTAGAAAAACTAAACATTATTCTGAATGAAGGTGTTGGGCTGTCTTGGTGCTGACCATCACCTCATCTGGGAACACAAGCTGGTTTCAATGTCCAGTGTCGTACGTCTGACTAAGGACTCTACCAAAGCCAAGGAGACACCCTTTTGTTTTTGCAAAGGTCAGACTGAATGATGTGTCTTTGGAATAGACGTCAATCAGCGACTGACTGAAGTTCATAGGGGAATATCCCAGTTGGCCCTTAAATGGGATAACTTTGCAAGACCAATGAAGACCAGTCACTCCCATCTACATGTGGCTTACTGTACCCCATGTTGCCTTGTTTTTCGTCCCTGTACCACGTCCCCACTGCATTCTTGAATTTAGCAAATGAGCCACTTGCATTCAGGTTCCTAGTGGCTGGTCTAGTTTTAGGGAAGTCAAATTAAAATATTCATTCTAGGGGCTGGAGAGATGGCTTAGTGGCCAAGGCCCTTGCCTGCAAAGCCTAAGGACCCAGGCTCGATTCTCCAGGTCCCACATAAGCCAGATACACACAGTGGCACGTGCATCTGGAATTCTTTTATAGGAGCTTGATGCTCTCTCCCCCCCCACACCCTGTCTCCAATCAATAAATAAAAATAAAATAATCATTCTAAAATTCTAAATCATCCTTCCAAAATATGCTACAGATACACAATATCAGGACCTTGGACATAAAATAAAATTAGGAATATAGAATAAGGATGAGATGCTGGGTGTGGTGGTACAAGCCTGTAGTCCCATCTCTCAGGAAGCTGAAGCAGGAGTATTAAGAGTTCTAGGGAGGGCTGGAGAGATGGCTTAGGGGTTAAGGTGCCTGCCTCCTAAGCCTAAGAATGCTGGTTCCAATCTCCAGGTTTAGCCAGATGCAAAGTGATGCAAGGGCACAATGCTGCACTTGACCACAAGTGGGCGCATGCATCTGGATTTCGTTCACAGCAGCTGAGAGGCTGCTGGTGTGCCCATCTCTGTCTTCCTCTCTTTCTCTCTCTCTCTCTCTCTGTCTTTCTCTGTGTCGCTCTCCAAAAAAAATTAAAAAAAAAAAAAAAAGAGTTCTAGGGAAAAATCTGAGAAGCTAAACAGGAAGTTCCAGCAACTCAAATAAGCCAAAGTACCTACTTGATGATTCCGCGTAAACAGAATTCTAGAGCAGTCAAATCTAATTATAATGAGGAAAAAAATCAGAGCAATTGTTTCCTAAGGTAGGAGGAGAATCTCGCGGATTATGAAAAGTTTCTACATCTTTTCCGGAAGGGTGGTTATGTGGATGCAAACCTGCCAAGCTCGTGACTTTGTTCTGATTTAGAGGAATTGGTCATTTTTTTTAAGGGAGGTGAAACTTTATAAGTAACCATGCCACACTTCTTAAAATTTTTGCCTGGGTGTGTCATGTTTTGAGCCTGAGTCACCTTTTACTATTTCTGGAGCTTTTGGGGTTCTGAAGGTTCTCAGGTTTCCGCCCTTGCTGTGGGCATGGGGATGTAGGCACACATAACCATGCCAAATGTTTTATGTGGAATCTGGGAATTTGAACACAGGCAGTCTTGGGCTCCCCTCAGGCCCTCATGATTGTACAGGAAATGCACTTGACCTTGAGCCATCTCTTCAGCATCGCCTCCATCTGACATGTTTGCCAACCAATTACAGACAGATGAAATTCCCACTTCAGTTTTAATTACAGATAATCCTTCTAACTGACCGAAGATGAAGAGATGGACTGTGTTAATAAGGTGACATGTGTGGTATGTCCTCCAAGCTATGTGGTTCTCATGGATGAAAGGTTAGAAATATATGAACTTCTGTTTCTCTAAAGTACAATCTATTAGCGAGCACGATGCATTGAATCTAGCCAAACCTTCCTGGCACATACAATGATTCCTGCCTAATGATGTGATATCAGAGCAGCCAAATGCACGCATCTGAGTTTCTGGGACCAAGAGTCCAGCTTCAGCTTTACTGGTCCTCTGTGCAAGGGTCTCGCAAGGCTGCAGTCAAGGCGTCCCCTGGGATGCATGCTCCTCTTGAGATTCAGCCGGAACAGAACGCACTGCCAAGCTCATATGGTTGTTAGTAAAACTTCGCTCCTCGAGGTGTTAGACTCAGGGCCTAGGTTTCTGCTAGGTGCTGGACAAACAAAGTCCTGTTTCCAGAGCTTTCCCTCATTTCCTTGCTCCAGCCACTGCAAACAAACTCCAGATGCATGCACCACCATGTGCATCTGGCTTCCATGAGTGCTGGGGAATTGAACCTGGGTCTTTAGACTTCACAGGCAAGTGCCTTACCTGCTAAGACATCTCTCTAGCCCTTTTGTTTCTTTTTGTTTTAATTATTTATTTGCGTGTGTGTGTGTGTGTGTGTGCGCGCGCGCGCACAGTGGGGGTGAGGGCAGGTACACCCAGGTCTTGTGCCACTGCAGATAAACACCAGACACCTGCAGTAGTTTTTGCATCTGGCTTATGCAAGTGGCTTGGGAATTGAATCCAAGCCAGTCAGCTTTGCAAGAAAATGGCTTTAACCTTTCCCAGCCCTGCCTTTTCTATTTCTATTTCTCCCTTTTTACTTGATATTTTCTCTTCCCCTGGAACCATCCATTGTAATGTGTTTTAAATGTCTAAAATATGCATTTGTCTGAGGAAATATAAAATATTATATACATATTTATATATAAATACTTATATAAATATATTTAAATAACAAATAAGTAAATATTTATAAATGCACATTTATTTAGGGTCCTATAGAGTGTTACGTGAATTGTGAGTTCACATGAATGATTGCATTCCAGATCATTCTTGCATTTGACAACCTAAGGTTGGCTGCGTTTGTTATATTACTTAGAACTCATGGTTTCTAACTGCTGTGATCGTGTTGAGTTTCCTCTAACAAGTACTTATATTTTTCCCCAACTCTCCTTAATCAACATCAATTGACTATCCTAGAATGTTCTCCTTATAACAGTGTGTGCATGCCAGGCATGGTGGTGAGTACCACCAGGAAGGCAGAGACTGGGGCTCAATGGCTATCTAGTCTAGCCAAATTAATGAGCTATAGGTTCAGCGAGAGACCCTATCTCAGAGAGTGAAGTGGAAAATTACTGAAAAAGACACCACAGAGAAGTGGGCACAGACATATACACATGTGCCCACACGCATGTACCATACACATATAAGCACCTATAGAAACGTGCATCCACATCACACACACACACACACACACATGCACACACACATGCAAAAAGGTAAGATTTTTTTTTTTAAAACATGTGAAACTATTCAGAGATGTGCCTAGAAATATAGCCACTAGTTCAGGCGGTTCCTTTCCTTTGACTGTTGTTCTACCTGATTTCTTGAAGCAGGAAAAATATATGGAGCTTTATGGTAAGCTGATTATTACACATTGAACTTCATACCCTGTTAAAGAAGCACACGTTTCCCAAGCATCCATGAAAAGGCAAATAAAAATCGATTCTACACCAGGCCAAGAGAATCTTTAATTTCTAAAACCAGAAATTACATTTCCATGAGAAAATATAGCCTCTTCAATTTCAAGTAAATTCCTATAGTCTTCTAATTTAAGATGATCTGCTTCGTAATTACTGGGTCAAAGAATAAATCAAATACCCCGAGGTAAATGCATAACATTAAATACGTGTCTTTAAAAAGGAAAAAAAAAATGTTTTTGAAAACCATTACAAAACATTCAAGGGTAATTATAGGTCTAGCTCAATTCTATAAACTATGTTTCCTGTTTAAAATTACTAAAGGAGAAGAGAGTAAAAGGAGTAGAAATTAATTCATTAAGTTACAAAACTGATGAATGTAAGAGGGCTGGTTCTTTTGGGCACTAGAATAGATGAGGAAAAGGCTTTGCCTGGGGAAAAACTTTCCCCCCTGGGGAGACACAAACACACTTCTTCTCCACCAGATACAAGCACAGACGACAGACCAAAAATGATCGCACCAAAACTGGTTTTGGTGAACCAATGAGTTGATTGGGGTTACTTATAGAGCAGGGTGTGGAGTTGCCACAGGAGGGTGGGTGACTGCATCCACACAAAGTCCCATGGTCCTGGATGGCGACCTCACCAAAGCGGCATCCTGGAGTCCTACTGCTACCTAACCTTCTGTCTCCCATGGAATCTGGCTTTTTCCCAAGGTCATGTGCAGCTGGGGGCGGGCTGGGGACAGGCAGGAACAATTGCTGTAACTTCCGGTTGAGGGCTTTGTGACCCTCTCTTCCTCCTCGTCCACTAGGGATTTCGCAATACTTTCATCACCATTACTGTAGACGTGGCACCACACTATTGTTCTGCCCCAAAGTTGCCCTAGCTACCCTGCCCAAACATTCTTTACCTCAGGATGGCTTCGTGTGATGCCCAGAGTTAAAAACGCCATACATCAGACTGCTGCTAGCCCGTGTTTTGTGTTTTATTGATTTGTGGTTGTCATGGACCAGACGTGTGTGAGGCACAGTTTAGGGGAGGAACAGATTGATTTCAGCTTACAGATCCCAGGGAAGTTCCATCAATGGAAGAAGAAGCTGCTTGCTTCCGTACATACAAACAGAGAGGCTGAAACAAGCCAAACATCAAGAGGAGCAAACACGCCACCAGAATTCAAAACTCTTCCCTGCATACCTTGGGGCTGGAATCCCATCCATCTGCCCCCAGTGACACGCCCCCTTCTGCAGGCTGCTGGAGACTTAAGCAGGAAAGTTAACTTTAATCAAAAAAATACCTGAGGGCTGGAGAGATGGCATAGCGGTTAAGGCGCCTGCCTGCTAAGCCTAAGAACCCGGTTCCAATCTCCAGGTCCCACGTTTAGCCAGATGCAAAGTGACACAAGGGCGCAATGCCGGACTTGACCACAAGGGGGCACACGCATCTGGATTTTGTTTGCAGCAGCTGAGAGGATGCTGGCACACCCATTCTCTATCTGTCCTCCTCTCCCTCTCTCTCTGTCTCTCTCCAAAAAAAAAATACCTGAGAGGCTGGAGAGATGGCTCAGCAGTTAAGGCGCTTGCTTTCATAACCTAACAACCAGAGTTGGATTCCGTGGAACCCATGTAAAGTCAGATGTCTAAAAGGGGCTCATGCATCTGAAGTTTGTTTGCAGCAGCTACTGGCCCTGGAGTGTGTGCCCATTCTCTCTCCCCCCTTCTCCCCCATATAATATATCTGTCCCCCTCTCTCTCAGTCCTTGCAAATGAATAGATAAAAATATATTTTTTAAATACTTGAGGCTCTGTGGGACATACATTCACAAGCACAGTGGGCTAAGTAGAACTTATATCAGGAGAATTGGTCACACATCTTATTTATTTTATTTTATTTAGTTTTTCAAGGTAGAGTCTCACTCTAGCCCAGGCTGACTTGGAATTTACTATGTAGTCTCAGGGTGGCCTTGAATTCATGGCGAGGTCACATATCTTAGAATAAACAGCTTCTCTCGCTTTGAAAGCTCATATTTAATGTAAAATGAGTTAAGGAGGAATAGATGGCTTGATTACATGGACAAAATTCATGTCCCTTCCGACTGATAGTTTTAGGAACTTGTTAGGTTCAGTTGCACAACCTTTTATTTATTTATTTTTTTTATTTATTTATTTTTTTTGGTTTTGCAAGGTAGGGTCTCACTCTAGCTCAGGCTGACCTGGAATTCACTATGTAGTCTCAGGGTGGCCTTGATCTCACAGCGATCGTCCTACCTTTGCCTCCTGAGTGCTGGGATTAAAGGTGTGTGCCACCACGCCTGGCTCAGCCTTCTTAACATCACAGGCTCACTTAATTGGTAGCAGGCCCCTCACATCGTTGAGTATGGACCACCGACAGTTCTCACTGGCCTTTCTGCAGGGTGATGGAGATAGGAGGTGTCCATAGAAAGGTAGTTCAGTCTCATGAAAAGGATCCAGTCATGCCACCTAGACCGCTGGGTTTGTGTCCCAGGAGTCATATTCAGAGCTGGCTCAGGTCGAACACATGTTCAGACTTCTTCCTACACACGGCTACATTGTCATTTATAAACTTTTCTTCTAACCAAAACACTGGCATGTATGGTAAATGGAAATGTAACCTTGAACTTGAAATTTGATTTTAGCTTTAAAAAAAAGTTTTTCTCTCTAAGATTAACACGATTTTCTCATTCGATTTGCCCGAACAATATTATGATGGAGAAAAATGGCAATAGTGGTATTGTCTGGCAATTCTTGAAATCGAAACATTCCTTCTGTTGTCGTTAGTTGCACGTTGCTAGGATGAACATTCAAACCAGACACAGTTTAGGAGAGGAAGGGGTTTCTTTCAAGCTTATAGATCCAGGTGCAGTTTCATCAGATGGTGGAAGAAGTTAACTCCCATTCATAAATCCAAGCAGAGAGGCCCCCACAGACAGCCCGCACCACGAACACACACAGCCAGAGCTCAAAACCTCTCCACAAACCTTTAGGCTGGAATTCAGATCCACCCTGGTGATACGGCTCCCCCCAGCTCCCCCAAGCGGGAGTCTGCCTGCTAAAGGCTGTAGCTGCAAAGTCAATTTTAATAAAATACCTGAGTCTATGGGGGGACATACATTCAAATTACCATATCTTCCTACAGGGAGAAGGTGAAATTCAGGTGGTATACACATCCAGAACACTGAAACTGTGATTCACAGGACCCCTCCCTAAGGCTAGAAGCATTAAACAGCTATTATCCAACCAGTGAAACTGCCTTCAAGTTGGGCAGTGAGGGCTAGAGAGGCAGCTCTTGGAGCTGGTATGCTGGAGTGGACTTTTCCATGATGCAGCCGCCTTTGAGTCATCCTTGCTTTGTAAGTCACCCCAATAAACTCCTTGGCTCACCAGGCTTGTATTGTTGTGACTTTGATCTGTTTTCTGTGCCCCATCTGGGGTGACTAGATGTCTGTCAGTGTCTCCCCAGGAAAAGTTAATGCTAAAAAAACAAAAAAACTGGAATACTTTACTAACAAAATCAGATGCTTTCTAACTGTGATCAGAGAGCCCCAGTGATTCTCTGGTCTCTGATCCCTTATGGTACTGGCTGGCATTCCAGGGGTACTTAGCCATGCCAAGCTATTTAGATGGATGGGAGATAAGTGTTGTAGTCAGCTTCACGCTGCTGGATGAACTTCCAAACCAGACACAGTTTATGGGGGGGAGGGATTTATTTCAGGCTTACAGATCCAAGGGAAGTTCCACTGATGACTGAAGAAGCTGGCTCCCTTTCATAAATGCACGCAGAGAGAAAAAAGCCACCACCAGCCAGCCAGCACCACAAAGCAAGAGAAAAATCCAACAGTGAAACAGCAGGGATCCAAGCAGAGCTCAAGCACTCTGCATAACTTTGGACTAGAAAACAGATCCTCCTGTCGCACCCCTCCCCCTTTCCCTGCAAGTGACACCTCCTCCAGCCAGGCAGTTGGAGACAACTTATTTTTTCTTAAATTTTTTTATTGATGACTTCCATAATTGTAGACAATATCCCATGGTAATTCCCTCCCCCCCCCCACTTTCCCCTTTGAAACTTCACTCTCCATCATATCCCCTCCCCCTCTCAATCAGTCTCTCTTTCATTTTGATGTCATCATCTTTTCCTCCTATTATGATGGTCTTATGTAGGCAGTGTCAGGCACTGTGAGGTCATGGATATCCAGGCCATTTTGTGTCTGGAGGAGCACGTTGTAAGGAGTCCTACCCTTCCTTTGGCTCTTATAGTCTTTCCGCCACCTCTTCCACAATGGACCCTGAGCCTTGGAAGGTGTGTTAGAGATGTTTCAGTGCTGAGCACTGCTCTGTCCCTTCTCTTCATAATAAAATTTGCTTCTCTTTTTCAGATGGACGCAGCACCTGAGGAGAGAATCAGCCCATCACACCTCACCAGGGCACCAGCTGAAGCCATAGAATAATTGGGGGAAAAAAGCAAGAGTGCTGCTTTCTTGGTGAACCTGGTATCAGCACAAGGGTGAAGGAGATAGACACAGAGAACACTCAGCTCCTATCAAACCAGAGATCCAGAGACACAGAGACTCCCAAGACCTTGACACTGAAATAGACCTAAAATGATCCCAATATGGCTTGGGAAAATTTGCATAAGAGGGGTGGAAATTTTGTTAGAGACGTAAGTTGGGTCATTATACACAGAGACATTACCTCACCCCCATAACTGATGACTATCCCCATAATGCAAGACCCACAATCCCCAAGGGGGGAGGACAGGGAGAAGGCTAACGATGGTACTATCATGGCTGTATACATATTACATAGATAACTAATAAAACAAATACGTTTAAAAATAAAAATAAATAAATAAAAATAAAACAAAAACACCTGAGTCTATTGGGGGCATTCAAACTACCACACTAGGCAA
Organism: Orientallactaga sibirica; assembly: GCA_036365145.1. NCBI lineage: Eukaryota > Metazoa > Chordata > Mammalia > Rodentia > Dipodidae > Orientallactaga > Orientallactaga sibirica. Next base: position 9,061,196 of record JAEOAD010000006.1, on the reverse strand, counting down.
TAGAATTCAGGGTGAATCTGGCTCTTTCAGGCTCTCTTGCCTACATGGCAAGCACCCCACCCTTACCCATGGAGTCCTTTCCCGAGCCCCAAATGTATATGTATGTTTTAAACTCGGGGAGATTTCCTGTTTCAAGTTCTAGAAATTTCCTTTCATTCTTCTCTCGACAAAAAATTTATTCATTTGTGACTGAAAAACTTTCAAATGTTTCCCTAAGATCTGAGATAATGTGGAGTTTTGCTCTTAACATATTAATGCAACGAGTTATTGATCCCCCTTCCTTCATATTGATCTATTCTTGCCTTTCTGAGACAAATCTTACTTGGTCCCTGTATTTCATCCCTTTAATACATTGTTCTTTGATTTTCCAATAGTTTTAGACTTCTCAAATCTATGTTAACTAATGATGTTGACATAGCTTACTTTTCTTGTTCTATCAAACTGCTAGTTTTGTAAAACATAAAAAAATGCAACCTTCATTTTCATCTGGGCATTTTCTCTAGACAGGCACCCTTTTATTGGGTAGCTCAAGTATTCACAAAGAGTAATTAGATCTTACAAAGACAGAGTCAACAGGAGGTAGGCATGAACTGAGATCTGAATAGCCTTCAGGGACCAGTGGACCCTGGGATGTAGGGTGCAGGGTTAGAAGCACAAGGCAGCCCTGGGGAGAAGTGGAAAGCTGGGTACTAATGTAAATTCTAGGGCTGGAGAGATGGCTTAGCGGTTAAGGCGCCTGCCTCCTAAGCCTAAGAACGCTGGTTCCAATCTCCAGTGGTTCCAATCTCCAGGTCCCACGTTTAGCCAGATGCAAAGTGACGCAAGGGTGCAATGCCACACTTGCCCACAAGGGGGCACACGCGTCTGGATTTCGTTCGCAGCAGCTGAGAGACTGCTGACGCGCCCATCTCTATCTGTCTCCCTCTCCCTCTCTGTCTGTCTCTCTCCAAAAATAAATAAAAATAATAAATGCTGGATGCCAGCATAGTACTTCCCCCTTCTTCTTTACCTCTAATAACTCCTACCTTGTACCCTCTCATCACCCCTGCTATTCAGCCACTCACTGACCAAAACCAGGTCAGGGACAGCTAGAGAAAGAGCTTGGGAAATCTTGACAAGGACTGAGGAAGGAAGGCAGCTGCGGAAACTGGGAGGGAGCCAGACCTTTGGGTTAGTTCCCAGGTCTCTGCTGCCTGGAGCTGCTCTTGTGAGCACTCCTGACTGTGTCTCCTGGTTCCTGAGGGTGGGATTCTTCACAGTGTTCACCCAGGCATTTGCAGAATGCGGGCATGATGGCTGCCGTCTCCCAGACAGACGTGAGCTGCACTTTGCCACCGGCTGTGCGTGACACTCCTCAAGCTTCCTCACCCCTGGCCTGGAGAGGCAGACTGGAGATCATGGACTCTGCACTGACCTCCTCGCCCGCCCATTCTCTCCAGCCAGCAGTGGGCACGAATGGACTTCATCACCCGGGCACCCTTGGTCCCCTGGTTCCAATCCACCCTCTCCCACTGGGGAGTGCTGGCAAGAGATTTGAGATCTGGCAGCAGGTAGCTGTTCCTGTCCTGTCCTTTGGGGCAGAGAGCAGCTTCTCCCCTTAGTTACCTCATAATCCATGTCGCCCTTCCTTCATAGCAACACTGTTATTGAGAAGAATTCCTTTCCACCTGAGCCCCCTTCATGATGCCTGTTATCTAACCTGACAGCCGAGAGCATAGAGAGATGGAGAGAGAGCGCCAGCCATTCTCAGTCTTGACTTTTTGCTTACATTACCATGTTGTGTGTAGTTGAAGTTCCATCCCTTACCTTGATGTTGATGACCTTGACCTTCTTTTTCTTTTCTTTTTTTTTTTTTTTTTTTGGACTTTTGAGATAGGGTCTAGCTATAGCCCAGGCTGACTATGTAGTCTCAGGGTGGCCTTGAACTCACGGTGATCCTCCTACCTCTGCCTCCAGAGTGCTGGGATTAAAGGCGTGCGCCACTGCGCCCGGCTCGATGACCTTCACTTTTACTGGTTGTCTATTTGTGTAAAGTCTGTTCCCAACTTGCCTAGTGGGTGCTTTTTGCTTACAATACTTGAAAGGCGACATAAAAGCCAACTGGCTCTTATACCTTTTTTTAAGTATTCATTTATTTGCAAGGAGGAAAAAAAAGAATGAGAGAGAGAGGGCCTCTTGTCACTACCAATAAACTCCAGATGCATGTGTCACTCTGTGTATCTGGCTTTACATGGGTACTGGGGAATTGACCCTGAGCCAGCAGGCTTTACAAGAAAGCACGCTTTACCACTGAGGCATTTCTCCAGCCCTTATCTGTCTTTATTATTTATTTATTTATTTAACAGAGTGAGAGTGAGAGAGAATAGGTGTGTCAGGGCCTCTAGCCACATGCACCACCATATGCATCTGGCTAATTTGGGATCTGGGATATTGAACCTGGGTCCTTAGGTTTCATAGGCAAGCACCTTAACTGCTAAGCCAGCTCTCCAGCCCGCTATCTAAGACTTTACTGTGGACATGACAGACATTTTGTGCATGCTCAGGAAGGCTTCTGTACCGAAGTCTGTTTCCACATGAATAGCAACTTGTGCTAGGCCCTTGTTACACACATCTCTGTCCCCGCTCTGCTCTGCTGAGAGCTGTCTGATTTCAGACTTACTCTATTAGATTGATTCTGGATTCTTCTGTTCTGTTGGTCCTTACTGCTGATTTTTTTTAAAATGTCTACCTGATAAAATGCCTTCTTTTCTGGTTTTGCATTTTGGCCTAAGTTTTAAAACTAACTTGTCAGGCAGGAGAGATTGCCTAGTGGTTAAGGTGCTTGCCTGCAAAGCCTAAAGACCCATGTTCAGGGCTGGAGAGACGGCTTAGCAGTTAAGACGCTTGCCCGCAAAGCCTAAGAACACCAGTTCCAATCTCCAGGTCCCACGTTTAGCCAGATGCAAAGTGACACAAGGGCACAATGCCACACGTGCCCACAAGGGGGCGCACGCATCTGGATTTTGTTTGCAGCAGTTGAGAGGCTGCTGGCACGCCCATCTCTGTCTGTCTTCCTCTCCCTCTCTGTCTGTCTCTCTCTCTCTGTGTCTCTCTCAAAAAAAAAAGACCCATGTTCAACTCTCCAGGTCCCACATAAGTTAGACACCAGGTGACACAAGTGCTCAAGGTTGCACATGTGCACTGAGTGACACACGTGTCTGAGGTTCAATAACAGTGGCTGGAGGACCTGGTGCCCCGATTCTCTCTCTCTCTCTCTGACTCTCACTTTTTTTGCATAAAAAAAGGGAAATCTGTTGGGCTTGCCTCAAACTGACTTGTCAAGTGACTAAAAGAAAACTTTTGGAATCTGGGACTGTGCTGAATCATTAGGAACATGTATTTTGACATTCAGCTTGTGCTCTTCGAAGTGATAGAATCTGTGACTTTTATTTTTTTGAAAGCTCTTGGCCTTTTCTAGCTTTCATATTTTAGCACTACAAACAGTCCTTGACTTATGGCATTTTTTTCTGTGTGTTTTTGTTTGTGTTACTGAGTGAAGATGTCCCCTGTGCTCTGTCCTCTCAGGGGAAAGTGCTCAGCCAAGAGATAGATAAGCAGCAGTGTCTTTAGCAAAGCACAACAAAGTGCGAGAGACGTGAGAACACAGGCAGTGTGTCAGCATACATGCTCCCAACGATTCAGCACAGTCCCACAGCCTGACCTGACGCCAGGCAGGAGCAGTACCGGAGCCTCAGCCTTGTGGAGCTTTTATGAATATTTATGAGGCGAGTTGCATATTCATCAGGAAGGATGACCCTTTAACCAGAGAACTGGATTTCTCTTTTAAGGAATGTCATCCACTGATCTTCCAAAAAGAAAAAAAAACTTGCAAAGTAAATATTTATAATGAAGTCAGGGTCTTTTTAAATTTTATTTGTCTTTATTTATTAGAGACGGGGGGGGGGACAGAGAGAGAAAGAGTGAGAATGGGCACTCCAGGGCCTCTAGCCACTGCAAATGAACTCCAGATGCATTCGCCACCGTGTGCATCTGGCTTATGCGGGGTCCTTAGGCTTCGCAGGCATGCGCCTTAACCGTTAAGCCATCTCTCCAGCCCCGAAGTCAGGGTCTTTTGAGGACCCAGACTCTTCATGACTGAGCAAGGTTGGGAAAACTTTCCCCCGCCTTAGTGTCTGATGTAGTGGGAAGAGGCGAACTGCGGCTTCAAGGATGTCCAGCCGCAAAGCAGTGTTCTGACCACCAGGAGACACAGATGTACTGTCCTTAGTTCTCTCATAGCTAACTCTCTGCCTACTTTGTTGCAGTTTAATTGTGTTATTTATTTATTTATTTGATAGTGGGGTGTGTGAGGGGGATAGCCAGTGAGGAGAGACTCTGTACTTCACATTTCGGTCTTGTCCCAGGATACTGGTATGTGGCACAACGCGTGATGATGCCGGCCAGCGGGAACTGACCAGTTTCCATAGCACCTGGAGACTCGAGTCTTTGCCACCTAGAGCCTCTACCCCTAAGCTTCTACTTGTCAGGAGCTGCGGTATTAATCCTCTGAGCCCACCCAGCCCGCAGTCCTTGGACACTCAGGCACCCGGGTCTGCCAGCAGTGGAAGAGCTCGTCCCATGGTTTCTGAACAGAGAACAGGACTCGAGCCAAGTCATTAGTAGCAGTTGGGCACAGGTCTTCTATTCTTGTCCAGACTCAGTCTCTGCTGGCCCCGTGTGCCTAAGTCACTGGGGTAGAGAGGTTCCCGAGAAGCTCTGCCTATACCCCCCCCCCGCGCCACCCCCTTATAGCCGTTCTTCTCTGGGTTTCTCAATGAAAGTGGAAGCAGGTGTGGAGATGGGGGAGGAGGAAGGCTGTTTTCTGCTCTTCCCTCCCACCCCATCCCCCAAGCTGAATCTCTGCCCTTTCATTCTAACGGGGAGAAGGCATACTTTCCTTTCGACAAAGGCACATGGAATTTTGCTTTCTCCTCCAAAGTTTGCATCTTTGCCACGCTTTGAGAACAATACTTCCAAACCTTTCTCTGAAGGTTTATAGCTTTATCTTATGAGAGAAGAGTCCAAATGTTACCGAATTTTTAATCAATTCTTTTTTAAGGCATGTGCATGACGGTACACGTAAAGGACAACTCTGGGTGTCTCCTCGGAGCTGTCCACTAATTTTTATTTTTTGATACAGGGTCTTTTGACTCTGGAGCTTACCAAATAGGCTAGATGAGCTAGCTAGCAAGCCCCAGGGACCCGTCTCCACAGTCTTAGTGCTAGGATTACAGGCTCACGCCACTACGCCTGGAATTTGAAGTGGGTTCTCGGGATCAAATTCAGGTCCTCGGGATCAAATTCAGGTCCTCAAGCTTGAAAGGTAAGCAAATTACAAGCTAGCTCTTTCCGTCACCCTAAATCTCACTTCCTTAACCCTCTGAAATATAGCTAATGATCACATCAGCAGTCATTCAAGCAAAGAGATAGGACTTTATTCAGTGGCAAATAAGGAGAAGAGACCAAGATTCAAAGATCACCCACCCAACCCCCACTCTCCACAAAGTGAAAGAAGTGAGGTTACACTCTCGCTTAGAATGTAACACACAAATAAAAAAGAAATGTCATCATGGGACTGGAGAAATGGCTGAGCGGTTAAGGCGCTTGCCTCCAAAGCCCAAGGACTGGGGTTCAATTCCCCAGTACCTATGTAACACCAGATGAACAAGGTGGTGCATGCATCTGGAGTTTGTTTGCAGTGGCTAGGGGCCCTGGCCTGACCATTATCTTTCTCTCTCTCTCTCTCTCTCTCTTTGTCTCTCTCAAATAAATAAACAGAATATATTCTAATATTTTATTTATTTAAAAATTATTTTTAAATATAGTCATGCACAAGGTCCACGTGTACATATTACTATATCAACAGAGTGTGCTAGTTTAACATTCTCAAACTGAATGGCATAGACTGTTCACCACACTAGTACTATGAACTCTTATTCTTCACTGAAAATGAAAATATTTTAGTCATGTGAATAAAATGAATAAAATGCTTTGTTTTTTTAATTTTTTTATTATTTTATTTATTTTTGGAGAGAGACACAGAGAGAGACAGACAGAGAGGGAGAGGGAGACAGATAGAGAATGGGCGTGCCAGCAGTCTCTCAACTGCTGTGAATGAAATCCAGATGTGTGCACCCCCTTGTGGTCAAGTGTGGCATTGAGCCCTTGCGTCACTTTGCATCTGGTTAAATGTGGGACCTGGAGATTGGAACCGGGTTCTTAGGCTTAGCAGGCAGGCGCCTTAACCACTAAGCCATCTCTCAGGCCCAAATGCTTTGTTTTATAAAGTTTATTTTCAAAGGTGGTGTGGCATTTATAAAGACCTTCTGAATTTAAATTGTTTCGATTCTTAATTTTTAACAAACATCCAATTAATTAATTAATTTGAGAGAGAGAAAGAGGCAGACAGAAAGAGAGTGAGTATGGGCACACCAGGGCCCCCTGTCACTTCAAATGAACTCCAGACATATGCACTACTTTGTGCATCTGGCTTTACGTGGGTACTTGGGGAAATCAAACCCAGCTTGTTAGATTTTACAAGCAAGTGCCTTAACTGCTGAGCCATCTCTCCAGCCCCATTTCTCAATTTTTAAAAATTTTATTTATTTATTTGCAAACAGAGACAGAGAGAGAGAGAGAAGAGAGACAGAGAGAGAATGGGCGTGCCAGGGCCTCCACCCACTGAAAACAAACTCCAGAATGCACGTGCCCCTTGTGCATCTGGCTTGCATGGGTCCTGGGGAATCAAACCCGGGGCCTTTGGCTTCACAGGCAAATGCCTTAGCCACAAAGCCATTTCTCCAGCCCCATTTCTCAATTTTTAATATGCTAACTCAAGATACTTTAAATATAAATGCCAGGACAAAAAAAATTACCATTTGAAACACGTTACCACATCTACCATCCTATGTTGTCAAGGTTGGCCAATGTGGAACACTTGACATGTTAAAAAGACAAATACATCACCATCTTTAAGTATGATATGTTTTCCTTTCCAGTGAAATCCTAATGAGAAATAGCCATGCCATGGGCCTCTGTTAGCGCTAACAAAGCATCATGAGATGTCTACAGTGGGTAAAACACTCATAAAACTTGCCCTTCCAATGGCCTCTTTAGTACAATGTGCACTGTTTCAATGTCCTCCACGCAGCTCATTCTCTGAATGCTTAATGGCTGAATTGTACGCCTGAGACAGCTGGAAACTTACCCTGGTATCAACAATGGTTCCACCTACATTTTCCATGAAGGGGTCATTTCATGTCCGAATATCGCTCACAAAAGCAATTTTAGGTGTATATCATTTTTTTTTTGAAATGAAATCTGGCAGATGCCACAATTGGAGATATGTTGAAAACATCTATATTTTCATCCAACTGTGCGCCAGCCTTCCACACTATATAATTTGTTCTAAACCTCATTTCTTCAGCTCTTCAGCATTTTCTGTCTATCTGCCAACAGTATCCAGTGATAAAGAAGGACATTTGATTGGGTCTTTTGTTTCCAATGTATTTCATTCCAGCAATTCATATCATGGAAGAAAGGAAGCGAGTGTTTCCCCAGTGGTAAGCTGATTTTTATCTCTCACTCCTAAACATTTATGGCGAAGTTTAGTGAAATCTTTCAGAGTTTTGGAGTAAAAAAAAAAAAAAAAAAAAAACATAATTCTACAGGGCACTGGCAGAGCAGTGGACAGTTATGTTTCATAAGCATGGTATAAACTTATCAGAATTAGCATGACTTCAAAATTATGACTAACACAGCAAGCCGCATTGATGCTGGGGGAAGAAAATAACTGCTGATAATGGGAAATTTTACCCTAATGGGCTTGATGATTTCAATTAATCTTTTGGCAGATTTGTTGGGAGAACTGATTGGTTTTACAAGAGCTGCGTTATGAAGTAAAATGATGCTAGAAATAGAAATTTGCATTTCAATTCTTTTGTTGCGTACTGGCCTCTACAGTCTGTAAGTCTCCTTCTTCCCACCTCTATGTCTCAGGGTGGAGAACTTCCTTTCGGGATCTCATGACTCTGTTTGGAGAACTCCCTCTTTCTTCATCTCATGCATCAGGACTCCCTGGCCATCCGGTGCACAGTATGTGGGTCCAGAAGTTACTAGCATTCATACCTTGATGGATTTTGCTGGACTCGGCCGAGGGTATGTCCATGTTAATTGAGAGTCTCCTGGCCTCAGGAATTTGTTCTCAGAACTGGTTCTGAGGAAGTTGGTGAAACAAAGGAAACCGTATTTGAAAGTAGTTCTTTTTTTTTTTTTTTTTTTTTTTTTTTTTTTTTTTTTCCAGGTAGGGTCTCACTCTAGCTCAGGCTGACCTGGAATTCACTATGTAGTCTCAGGGTGGCCTGGAACTCACAGCGATCCTCCTACCTCTGCCTCCCGAGTGCTGGGATTAAAGGCGTGCGCCACCATGCCCAGAAAGTTCTTTTCTGTTTTAACTGGACGAGGGACACGACCCTATTGTAATAGGCCGAGGGGCAAAAACCACTGGAATGAAGTCAAGGGGGCAGGAGAGGGGAACAATAGACCATATCGTGGAGGACAGGGGAGAAGTCTGGAATTTCAAAATACAGGGAAGAGATTGAGTCTTGCTCAACAGAAACCACTTCACAGTACGTGAAGAAGCTTAGGGTTGAGGGTGATAAACAGATCCTAAGTACCTCTAGGGATTGGTCGTGGGTGGAGGGAACAGAATCGGAGTAAATGCTCAAGGCCATTATATGTGGTTAAAATAAAGATCGAGGTATGATTTCACGAGCCACATGGCTTATTGTCATACAAAGAACAAATACTTTAAAAGCTCATCATATTTAATGATGGAGAGAATGAGAGTAACCATCAAAATATTTGATAAACGAGGCACACGGATCACATACTGAGCTCAACAATGATCAGGTGAGTTGTTAGAGTCAGATGTGAGGTGCCAGGATACAGCAGTTCTCTGGAAAGAACGCATCAGGCACAGCAGGCCCATGAAGATAAACAGGTCCCCTGATGCTAGATGGAGTCCAGGTGCTGGTCTCCAGGGCGCTTGAAGACTCACAAACTGAGGTCCTGCGGTGCACCTGACTTGTGACTACAGCAGCCTCGTCACACCTGCTCTTCCCACAAAGGAGGCTGACAACAGAAGCCTGTCGACACGGAAGCATTCAGTAGGTCTGTGAAGCCCTCGTGTATCTTGAAGTCTAGTAGCAGAAGTCAGAAACCCACCCAGGAGATGTGATAAAACGTGGTAAGAGAGAGTGTTTGCCTCAAGTTCCCACATGGGCTTTGATAACAGGTCATATTTTTTTTTTCATATACAAATGATTTATGGTAGAAGTCTTCCCCGGGGTGACCAGGAAAGGAAGGGTGGAATGAGAACAGAAAAGGAGAGGAAAGTGAGGCTGCCTCCTCTTCCTGAGCATGTGGAACTGTGGAATGTCCATCTCACCACTTCACTAGGCAAAGGAGATGGGTTTTTTTTTTCCATTTTGTATTAGGTATGGACATGTTTAGCATGTAAACAACACATGTTGGTACCATCCTTTCCTACCTCCTTGCCCATTTTCTGATGAGGCCTTCCTCCTTTGGGGTGAAGAGGTCATAATTTAGAAGAGAGAGGGAATACATTCCGAACTGTTATAGAAAAACAAAAGCCCTATCGCTCACATAGCACAAGGGCCTGGAATCACCTCCAAGCTACCTTACAGCCTCAGAAGCAAGGCATGGATTTGTGCTGAAAGAAGGGCAGTGCAGGTCTGTGGAGAGAGAGGCTATAATAGCTGCTGTATGGCTGGAGACATGGCTTAGCGGTTAAGGCGCTTGCCTGAAAAGCCAAAGGACCTTGGTTCGATTCCCCAGTACCCACATAAGCCAGATGCACAAGATGGTGCATGCTTCTGGAGTTTGTTTGCAGGGGCTGCAGGCCCTGGCGAGCCCATTCTCTCTCTCAAATAAATAAATTTAAAAAATAAAAATATTAAACAAAAACAAAAATAGTTAATAGCTGTTGTCTGTGGCAAGACAGTTGACAAATCAGACGAGCTTCCGTCCACTGTGAGACACTCATCTTGTCCCTCTAAGAAGTGACCAGCTTATGGAAGTCAAAACACTCGTTAGAATAGCCGAGGTTTTCTACAAGCAGAGACCAGCAGGGTAAGGCTCTGGGTTCTGTCTATACCTGCAAACACATGCCCTGATGTCCAAACACAAGATGGTAGCAAGGAAGGCATCTCCAGTGTCCACTGAGAAGTCGCAAATACTTTCTGGGTACCTTTCACATACAAAATTTCAGAGCTGAAAAATCCTCAAATGTCTACCAAGTGAAATTATATATGTGTATATAATAATGTAAAATATATTATTATATATTATTTAAATATACATTATACATAATTTAAATTATATATATATAATTTAAATATATGCATTTAAAATCATCATAAAATATCTTTAAAATATTTTCTGGTTATATTTTATAAAACCTCATTAATTCCTTTACATATAGCTTCAACACTAGTGTTGACAAGCTGAGTCACCTAAGTTTTCCAGCACTCATGATAGACTCAGTTAAAATAACAGAAGATTCAACCTCGATCCACAAGGACTACTTACCTGAAGTAAATGGCAGCCTTTATCCCTCTTCCTCTATTGATCACCTGTTTGAACTGTTTGAACTGCCTACAGTGAAACTCTATTAAAATGAGCTCGACGGGTCTTATTGACACAGAAGTGACTTGTAAAAATCTCCTCGTGAGAGCATGTGGCACACCTCCAGAGATAATTACTGAGCTGCTGTTGCTGTGAGTAAGAAGCCGGTCACTTCCCTTCCCCATCCGGTCAGTTGTCCTCCTAGACACTTGAACCAGCATTGATGGGGGTCTCTTCTGATCCACGAATTCTCCCTAAAGGGCACTCTGGAGTCAAGACCAGGCAGGTGAGAATGTGCACCAGATGAAGTCTCTGTAAAGGCTTTTATTTAACTCCATCTTTTCTGAAGGATGAGGGTTTTAGTGAAAATTCTGATACCAAAAGACCTACTATATGTTCTTCCAAACCCACAGTCCTGGCAGCAAGCTTCTCGCCACACAGTTAACTTTTAGCAAACAGCCACTACTTTAATAGGGTCAGGTGATGAATCCGTGTGTTCTATTTCTCCCCTGTCTCTCCTTCATCTCTGCCATCCCCAAGCTCTTGGGTCTTATGCAGAATCGGAGCATCACGGAAAAATATGATAATCAGGGAGATTGTATTGTTATAGAGGGAAGTGCACTGTCAGCAGAGAGAAATTACTGCAAAAGTTAAAAAGGTAGAGGCTGTAGAGATGGCTCAGTGGTTAAAGGCACATTTGCTTGCAAAGCCTGGTGGCCTGAGTTTGATTGCCCAGTACCCATGTAAAGCCAGACACACAAGGTGGCACATGTATCTGGAATATGGAGTTCATTTGCAGTGGCAAGAGGCCCTGGTGTGCCCATACTCACTCTTTTTCTCTGTCTCTCTCAAATAAGTAAATGAAAATTTATTTAAAAAATTTCAAAGGTAGAGCTGGAGAGATGGCTTAGCGGTTAAGGTGTCTGCCTGCCAAGTCTAAGAATGCCCATTTGCTCTCCAGGTCCCAAATTTAGCCAGACGCAAGTGATGCAAGCATGCAATGCTATGCTTGCCCACAAGGGGGCGCATGTGTCTGGAGTTCATTTGCAGCAGCTGAGAAGCCGCTGGAGTGCCCATTCTCTCTCTCTGCCTCTACCTCCCAGTCTCTGTCTCTCTCAAATAATAATAAAAAATAAATTTAAAAAATTACAAAGGTAGCCAGGTGTGGTGGTACAAACCTTTAATCCCAGCACTCGGGAGGCAGAGGTGGGAGGATCTCTGTGAGTTTGAAGCCACCCTGAGACTACATAGTGAATTCCAGGTCAGGCTGGGCTAGAGCGAGACACTACCCCAAAAAACAAATCAAAATAACTTACAAAGATAAAGCAGAAAGAGCAAACATTTGGTGAGGGTTCCTGAGGAGATGGAGCTTGGGTAAAGTGCTTGCTGTGTAAGTCCGACAGCCCATATGCATAGCTGAAGCATCTGTAATTATAGTGTGCCTACAACGAGAAAGGGTGTGGAAAACAGGGAAATCCCACAGCCTGTGTGCCAGCCAGACTGGTGAACGCAGCAGGAACAAGGGAGTCTCTGCCCCAAATAAGGTGGAAGGCAGGGACCAGCACTCGAGGTTGTGCCCTCACCTCCACCTGCACACCATGGCTGTGCACACCCACATTTATACCCATGGACGCACACAAACACCAGGAAGTTTGATGAGTACTTAGGTAAAATTGAGCCACCTCCTGGAGCGGACGGTGAAGGGCCTCCGTGGGGAGAACGCACAGGATGTGTCGCTGAGCGAAAGGCATTCGTTTACTCTGGTTTTATTCAGTTTTATGAAAGGACAGTACTTAGGGTGACAATTGCCTAACTTTCTTCCTTTGAAAATATCCTGAAGGGCTTCACTTCTATTGTAACTAAGTCGCAAGTATATATTGTTACCGAAGCCATGTTCGCCTACTCACTGCTCCAAACAGCCAATGGCTCAAGGACAAATCGCTGGGGCAAGGAAAAGAAAAACGATTGGGAAAGGCAATAAACCGAAGAAGATGGAATGCTATCTGCAGCAGAGACCATCTTTGTTCAACCAACATTTTAAGAACCTTTTATCCTTAGGTAAGGAGGGGGAGGAAAGAGGATTAGGTTAGGAAAGGATTAATGGCTAGAGACTTCTAGATGTTACTCCAGTGGCCTGAAACAAGACGTTCTGCAACTGTTGTTTGGTGCCTATAAATCTTTAAATGTCACTTTGTGCGTGTGTGTGTGTGCAGTATTGTGACATGGTGTGATGATGTACATGTGGCATGTGCACATGTGTGTGCAGATGTGTGCCGCGTGCATATACGGAAAACACCAGGGGTCCTCCTCCGTTGGGTATCTGCTTGTTCTCTTGAGACAGAATCTCTCGCGGAATATGGAGCTGCCATTTTCAGTCACACTGACTGACCGGTGAGCGAGCCCCAGTGATTCTCCTGTCTGCACTGCCCTGGAGTCACAGGCATGGGTGAGCATGTCCAGACTCTTCTGCAGGAGCTGGGGAATCAAACCCAGGCCATGCTGGGTCCCCGAGGGCCATTATGGTGCAGTGCAAGCGTTCCTGCCCACTGAGGCATCTTTCCAGCTCCTCTTGTTGACTCTTATCTCAATGTCTTTATCCTTACAGGAGAGAGGTTAGGCACATTAGGAATAATCCACCAGTGTTATCAGCTTCAGATACATGTAAAGATTCAAATGATGAAATGCGCATGTGTACAGTTGAGCAGAAAGCAGACCCGGAGGTGAAGGGATAAACTGCTCAGCGATGTGACTTCCAAAATGAATTGATGAAGTCAAATGAAAGCAGATAAACTGGCAGGGATATTTATTTACTTTTTTCCCCCGGTTACAGTATCGTGAAGTATGTCCGGTCTTTACCAGTTACTTTTCTCATTGCGGTGACAAAATGCCTGACTTAACTTGAGGGTGGAAGGACTTATTTTAGCTCCTGCTGCAAGGGTACAGTCCATCACAGTAGCAAAGGCATGGAGCCAAAGGTCAGCTGGTCACACTGTGTCTACCACCAGGAAGCAGAGGGGCATGCATGCTGGGGCTCGGCTTGCTTTCTCCTCTTTATTCAGCCTGGGACCTCAATGCATGTGGTAATGACAACCACATTCAGAGATGATCTTCCCTTCTCGGCTAAACCCTGCTAAGAAACACTGTCATCAACAAGGGGTGTGTTTCCATGGTGATTCTAAATTCAGTGGAGTTGACATGGAAGAATAACCATCCCTGTCTTCATCTTTGTTTTCTACCTAAAATTCTTTGGATATCTGGAATAACAAGTGTCTCTCTTTTTGTTTGTTTGTTTGTTTTTGTTTTTGTTTTTATTTTCAAGATAGGGTCTTGGTCCAGCCCAAGGTGACCTGGAATTTACTATGTAGTCTCAGGGTGGCCTTGAACTCACTCACAGTGATCCTCATACCTCTGCCTCTTGAGTGCTGGGATTAAAGGCGTGCACCATCATGGCCAGGTTTGACAAGTGTCTTTTATATGCTAATGAGAGCAGTGGTATAGCCCTTACAAAACTTCAGGATGGAGACTATGAGTTAGAAAGAAAGAGTAGGGCTGGTGAGATGGCATAGCGGTTAAGGCACTTGCCTGCAAAGCCAAAGGACCTCAGTTCGATTCCCCAAGACGGGCATCTGGAGTTCGTTTTCAGTGGCTGGAGGCTGTTATCTCTCTCCCCACCCCCTGCCCTGTGTCTTTCTCTCAAATATATAAATAAAAAAAAGAAAGAGTAAAAGAAGATTGAGATTTTCCACTCCATCTCGAGCCTCCAAGACAGAGAGACTAAAGGTTAAATTGATCCTCCATGACCAGTGACGTCATCAGTCATGCTCATAAACTCTCCAAAGGACTGATGATAGATTCCAGAGAGAAAGGTTACATGAGCATTTATAATGCCCAAGGACAAAGAAGGTCGTGGATTAGCAAATGGACACATTAGTGGGGAGGTTAGGCAAGCAGAAAACAGCAACGGGAGAGCAGGGTGAAGGGGGAACATTCAGGTTCCAGATGTTATCATACTCTCAGCTTTAGGACTGGAAGTTCATCATCTACTAGGCTTAGAAACCCACTTTGATGGGGCTGGAGAGATGGCTCACAAGTTAAAGGCACTTGCCCGCAGAGCCTGACAACCAGAGTTCAATTCCCCACCACTCACTTAAAGCCAGATGCACAAAGGGATACATGCATCGGGCGTCTGTAGTGGCTGAGGCCCTGGGCCCCCTTTCTCTTTCTGTCTCTCTTCTCTCTCTCTCTCTCTCTGCTTGTAAATAAATAAAAATATTTTTTAAAAAAATACATTCTTGCCAAAAAATGGTGGTGCTTTAATCCCAGCACTCAGGCAGAGGTGGAGGATCGCTGTGAGTTCATGCCCTGAGACTACAAAGTTAATTCCAGCCTGGGCTAGAATGGTGAGACCCTACCTCAAAAACCAAAAAAAAAAAAAAAAAAAAAAACATTCTAGTCAGGTGTGGTGGCTCATGCCTATAATCCCAGCACTCAGAAGGCAGAAGTAGGAGGATAACGTGAGTTTGAGGCCTGCCTGGGAATATAGGGTGAGTGCCAGATCAGCCTGGGCTAGAGCGAGACCCTCCTTTGAACATAAAACAAAATGAATATATTCTGAGAAATTTACCTAGAAGTCATAAGACTATGTGGTCAGTCACAAAGGTCGAAAGTAAACGGTTATTTTTCTAAAGAGGCTGATCTAGACCAAGATGATTTTGGCTCTAGGCATGCAGCCTACCATATCTCCTTAATCATGGCATTCCGCTCAGCCGATGCCAGCATCTTCATTATAGGCTTGTCCAGGACACCCGCTTCTCCCTGTGTTAGCTGTGGGCTTTTCCTATATGTCATGGTTAATCTTCATTGCCAATGTGATTGGATTGAGAAGCGTCTGCAAGATGAGTGAAGCACAACCGGGTGGATGAAAGAGTGTACAGCCTCCAGTGCACATGACAGCATAATAGGCATTTAAAGGATTTGGGAGGTATGGGCTTTGCCACTGGAAGCCCACCTGGCCTCTCTCTTGGGTTGGCTCTTCTTGGCTGTGGTTCTTTTGTCTGTCTGTCTGGTTTTTGGTAGAGTTTCCACGTTCCTGACATGGAACATCCCAAGGTCCCCACTCAGACTTCGCTTTCATTTCCCCAGGTCGTGCGTTACCCTCACGGGGACTACACATGGGGATTCCAATCCTGCCACACATTGCCTGGCCTCTGAGGCTGGCCTTTGAAGGCTGGGTGGAAGCCCTTGACTCTCCACAATTCTTACATCCTGCACGCCTGGGATATCACCGGCACACGGGTGAAGCCAAGTCTGCTGTCAGCTCGGTCAATGGACTCCCGTGAACCATGACTACAGTGGCCTCCGAGCGTCTGCATAGCTGAGCGTGGTGAAATGCATTCTGGAGAAAGAACTTCTTAGGTGTCCCTGTGAAAGCAGTGCAAAGAGAGCTGACACCTTCACATCCTTCCCCTTGCACTTCACTAGGTAAGGTTTGGGCAATTTCTTTTTCTGATACATTTTTTTTATTTATCCATCCATTCATTCATTTATATGCAAGAAGAGAGAGAGCGAGAGAATTGGAACACCAGGGTCTCTTGCCACTGCAAATGACCTTGAGATTCATGCACCACTTTGTGCATCTGGCTTTGTGTGGGTACTAGGGAATCATACCCATTGGACTTTGCAAACAAGAGCCTTTAACCACTGCGCCATCTCTCCAGCCCTGGGAATTTTCTGAGATGCCTTCAAAGCATCCTTTGCTTTTTTGAGGCAGGGGTTTCCTCCATAGCCCAGATGAGCCTTGTCCTCTAGACCCTCCTGTTTAAGTCTCCTGAGTTCTGGCATCACAGACCTGTGCCGCTACTCCCCACGTGTTCTAAATTGTCTTGGTAGAATGTTTTGTGGCGCCATCTGGCCCTGGACTTTTCATTGTTGGGAGTTTTTTGATGACTGATTCAATCTCTCCATAGATCTGTTCAGACTTTCTATTTTTGTTTCATAATTTGATTTTGATTTCATTTCTCGAGATTTATCCATTTTATCTAGGTTATCTAATTTGGGGCCATATAATTGTTCCTAGGATCCTTCTATCTATAATCTCTTTTTGGTTGTTGTTTCTGTAAAAATGTCATGCTGCCTCCTCTTTTATTTCTTAGTCCTTTTTTCTTAGTCCAGTTAAAAGTTTGTCAATTTTTTTTCTCCAAGGAACCAACTTTTTGTCTCTCCCCTATCTCTGCTCTACTCTTTTCTAAAATACTTTTTATTTAGTTGATAGAGAGAGAGGAGGAGCGGGAACGAGAGAAAAAGGTAGACACACAGAGAGGATGAACATGGGTGCACCAGCCTCCTACCACTGCAAACGAACTCCAGACACATGCAGCACTTTGTGCATCCGGCTTGACATGGGTCCTGGGGAATCAAACCCAGGCCATCAGGCTTTATAAGCAAGCAGCTTTAATGGCTGAGCCATCTCTTTATCCCGTCTGCTCTGATCTCTATTTTCTTCCTTCTGCTGGCTGTAGGCTTTATTTCCACATGTTTCTAGTTTCTTAAAGTGTGACTTGAGATGTTCATTGGTGTTTACAGGTATGCGTCTCCTCTCCGTGTTCCTGGTTTTCCTTGGGTTTTTTTTTTTTTTATTTTTTTATCTGGTTCATTAACAATGTGCTCTGTGAATCCCGTTATCCTTCTGCTGTCAGTATCCTGCTTCCTGCTCCACTTCATTGTGATCAGAAAACACACTTCGTAGAATCTTAATCCTTTTAAACTTATTAAGACGTGTTTTGTGGCCTAACATATGGAGTTTCTCCTCAAATGTTCCATGTGCACTTGATTATGCCCCTGCCGCTCAGTGCCCGGCCTGAGTTTAGCACAACTGGTCTATTTTGTTATTCAAGTCCTGTTGTTTCCTTAGGGAGCCCCTCTCTCTGTCTAAGCCCACTATTCAAAGCAGGCTATTGACTTTTCCCATTGTTTTGTAGAGTTGTCTATTTACTTAATTCTCTCAGCCTTTGCCACAGACATAGGACTATGAATGTTTGGTGAGCGTTGTGGTTGGAATGCAAAATTGACCCTGCATACATAGTCTCTTGTCTTTGAACACTCCTATCCCCAGTGGAAGCTTTAAGAGGTGGAGCCTCCTTGGAGGAAGTGGTCACTGGAGATCAACCTTGAGGTCTTACAGCCCAGCCCCCGCTTTTGTTTGATTTCTGCCCCCTGAGTGAGGAAGCAGTGTAAATGCTCCCTGTGCGACGGTCCTGCTACCACAGCGGAGGCTGCTTTGACTGCACACCCTTCTGCACACAGCGGAGGCTGCTTTGACTGCACACCCTTCTGACCGTGACCCACTGACTGTATCTCCCTTAAACCATGAGCCCAGATAAACCTTTCCTCTCCTGAATTGATTTTTCAAATATTATGTTTATTTATTTTATATGTATTCATTTATTTCTTGAAGAGAGAGAGAGAGAGGAGAGAGAATGGATATGTCAGGGACTTCAGCCATTGCAAATGAACTCCCAGGTTTGATTTCCCCAGAACCCAAGTAAGCCTGGGTCCTTAGACCTCACAGGCACGTGCCTTCACTGATAAACCATCTCTCCAGCCCCTAAGTTGATTTTTTTTTTGGGGGGGGGTTCGAGGTATGGTCTCAGTCTAGCTCAAGCTGACCTGGAATTCACTACATAGTCTCCCAGTGGCCTCTAACTCACGGCGATCCTCCTACCTCTGCCTCCCAAGTGCTGGGATTAAAAGTGTGTGCCACCGCCCAGCTCCCCTAAGTTGATTTTTATAACAGCCATGAGAAATGTAACTGTAATTATAAGTATATGTACATTTGCCTTTGAATGTCAGCATGTCCCCCTAAGGGTCTCCCTTCTGCTCGTTCTTAGTGGGGTGACAGTATATTGCACTCATGCCCATAATTTCTAGTCTTGGGAATTCATGGTTGGCAGCCTCCTGTATGTCTCATGCTACGTCACTCAGCCCTGATTTCAGTAGCCTCCACTCTGATTTTCCCATTTCCCAGCCCTTCTTATCAATGATCATGGTCAATGGAGAAAAACCGATCTCTGTTTCCCACATAGGAGCTAGAACTTTACAAACACGCTCCACTCTCTTCTTAACTTCCCAAAGGAGGAGTCAGGACATGGACAGCTTATCTGCAGATGTGGTAAGATGAGGGTGAGCAAAAATACTAGGTAGGGGCTGGAGAGATGGCTTAGTGGTTAAGGCGCCTGCCTGCTAAGCTTAAGAATGCCTGTTCAATTCTCCAGGTCCCACGTTTAGCCAGACGCAAAAGTGACACAAGGGCTCACAAGGGGGCGCACGTGTCTGGAGTTAGTTCACAGTGACTGAGAGGCCACTGGCACGCCCCATTCTCTCTCTCTCTCTGTCTCTCTCTGACTCTCTTCAAAGTATATAGGTAGGTAGGGTCCTATCCTGCTGAGTGACATTTTTTTTCAATAAGCACTGTCTTGGTGGCTACATTTTCTTGGCTTCTGGGGGTCTCACTAAGCTACTTTAATCAATCTATCACCTATCTACCTATCTGTTACCTACTTACCTATCATCTATCTACTACCTACTTACTATCTATCTATTCAGTACTTTCATGGGGAAATGACAAACTGCTGTTTCCTGTTCTGCCATTTCATTATTTTCTTTAAAAAATATTTTATTTGTATATTATTTGAGAGAAAGGGGCAGCTAAAGACAGAATGGGTATATCAGGGCCTCTAGCCACTGCAAATGAACTCCAGATGCACGCACTGCCTTGTGCATCTGACTTTATGTGGGCACTGGGGAATGGAACGTGGGTCCTTAGGCTTTGCAGGCAAGCCCCTTAACCACTGAGCCATCTCTCCAGCCTCTGCCATTTCATTCTGTCACTCCCTTCGGTCTTTCTTGCTGTGTCTCTACATCTCTCCTAGTTCTGTATTGTTGTTTTTTTTCCTCCAAAAGCTGCACACATACTCTTATGGAGGGCTGCTCTCAGATTTGGAACCTCTTTGCCCACAAGAGCAGACAGGCAGAAGGGCCTGGGGCTTATGCCTCAAGGTTTGATGGGTTCTGAGTTCCTTTGTCTACCTGAGACTGTCCTGGACCTATTGATGAAGCAAATGGTCCAAAGACTTCCCTGAATCATACCCTGTGAGTGACCTTCTTTGTCTTGCTTCCCCAACTTCCTGGAGTTTCTGGAGGAGCCCCTTCTGTGGGGCTTCAATGTAAAATGCTTCCCATAAACTCATGTGTTTGAAACTTGATCCTCAGCAAAATGGTGGATTTAGGGAAGGTTGTGGAGCCTTTAGGTTTAGGGGGAAATCTTGAAGGTTTCTAGTCTAGGATGTCTTGTGTTTTCTCCCCCTCTCTCTCTCTCTCTCTCTCTCTCTCTCTCTCTCTCTCTCTCTTTCTCTCCTTATTACCTCCATTAGACTGTGACACCAGCTTACCTTTCTTTTTTTAAATATTTTATTTTTATTTGTTTATTTGAGAGAGGAAAAGAGGCAGAGAGAGAGAGAGAGAGAATGGGTGCTCCAGGGCTTCTAGGCACTGCAAACAAACTCCAGACACATGTACCACTTTGTGCATCTGGCTTACATGGGTCCTGGGGAATCGAACCAAGGTCCTTTGGCTTTGTGGGCAAGCGCCTTAACTGCTAAGCCATCCCTCCAGCCCCCATCTTCCCTTTCTTATTTGCCATCGTTTCCCCTTCTGACTTACCATGTCTCCCCGTCATGACGGACTCTGCCCTCTGGAACTAAAGTGAGTTAAACCCTTTTCTTCCAGAAGTGGCTTCTGGCTGGGTATCTGTGGTTTCTGCGAGTCCTCACCTCAAAGCCAGTGCCTGTGATGGTTCCTCTCTGGTTGTCAACTTGACTGGATTTAGAATCACCATGGCAACACATCTCTAGGAGTACCTGTGAGGAGTTTTCTAGGTCATATTAATTGCAATGGGAGGACTCACTCTAAGTATGGGCAGCCCCATTCCATGGGCCAGGGTCTTGACCTGAATAAAAAAGAGGAAGTGAACTGAGCAGCAGCATCCATCTCTCTCACCACTTCCTTCCTGCTGGTGGGAAGACCTGATGCCTGCTTCCTGTTCCTGCTATGCTCTTCCCACCATGAAGAATGATTCCCCTTGGAATTGTGAACTGCAATGAACGATTGCTTGGGTATTTTGTACCAGAAAAAGAGACAGTAATTTATAACATTTTCTAAGAATACATGAATACATTGTAAGATCCAAAGTGTATGTAGGTTTATGTATATTACATTTCTCGACAACCACACAGTAGCTTATAGTTTCTCAGAATGGAAGGCAAAAATTGTATCCCATTATACTTGAAATTTCTCACATTGTAGTAGAAGAAAATAAATGTTCTTTAAACTCATCAGATGTGCACATGAACTTGGCCATCGTGAGACAGGAGGAGAAGGAGCAAAGAGAAGATAACCCCTCAATTACTGGTCTAATCGGATCCTGACAGGAAAGAGACAGCCTGCTTGATGGATTTAGCTCAAGAGGATTTAATAAAGGGACTCATTAAAGAGGCGGGCAGGATTCAAGGAGCTAGCCAAGAATGGAGAGGCACCCAGGCCTAAGCAAAGGGAGCCACTACGCCACCAGGACCTGGAAGGGTGTGGGGAGGAGGTAGCTGCTGGAACACGGCACACAGTGCAGCCGTGCAGAAAGCCAGCCTGCTGGTTGATGCTGTGATTTTTGAAGACAATACAATCCCTTCTAAGGCTGGAGAGATGGCTTAGCAGTTAAGCACTTGCCTGTGAAGCCTAAGTACCCTGGTTCAAGGCTTGATTTCCCAGGACTTGTGTAAGCCAGATGCACAAGGTGGCACATGCACCTGGAGTTTGTTCACAGTGGTTGGAGGCCCTGGTGTGGCCATTCTCTCTTTCTCTCTCTGTCTGTCACTCTCAAAAAAAAAATAATAATAATAAATCAAAGAAAAAAGAAACCGTTCTATCTTCCTCCTAGCCCTGGTTCCCTGTGTGCACCTCCCCTTGTGGCTGAGTCCACTGAAAGTCAAAAGGCAAGTGTGGAAGACATAGTTGTAACACCCAGCCACTCTTCAGCTGCTTCAAGGACAGGCTTGATAACCAGGTACAGAAAGCCAGTTACCCATGTCATGGCCACTCAGATCGGAAATGGAAAAATGAGGACCTAATGGCCCACGTGTGTTGACTGCATGTGATACATGGAGACGGTTCAGAACTCCCCACCAAGCTGGCTGGGTGAGCATTACAGTCAGTTGGCTTCCTTTGCTTCACTCTGTTTCCTTCCCTTCCTTTCAGAAGAGCTTACACCTAGGCTTGAGGGATGGCGTAGCGATTAAGGTGCTTGCCTACAAAGCCAAAGGACCCAGGTTTGATTCCCCAGGAGTCACATAATCCAGATACATAAGGTGATGCATGCATCTGGAATTTGTTTGCAACTGCCAGAAACCCTGGTGCACCCATTCTCTCTCTCTCTCTCTCTCTCTCTCTCTCTCTCAAATAAATAAAAAATATTTTTAAGAAAGCTTATACCCACCAAACGCCTTGCTCCCCTCAAACCATTATAGTCACTATTTCCAGAGAAGCCAACCCACATAGCACGGGAGCTGAGTGGTGTGATCCACAAGTCAGTCCTCTGTATGTGCAGCCAGCCAGCCAGCCAGCCAGCCAGACAGACAGACAGAATGGACAAAGAGAACAGCCAATAAATGTACACTGACTTCTTTTCCTGGGCTCTCCACTGTCCTAACTCCATTGGAAGGAGAGGGTGCCATCTGTCTGAGGGGGCTTGGACCATTTGGGAACATCTGTGGGAACTGGGGTGCTGTGATGAGGTGCGCATTTCCATCATATACTCACATGGTGTGTGAGGACCTGTCTGCACATGGTTGTCATCATGCCTCTGGTTCCCGGCATGCATGTCAGCCTGTGTGAGTCCCCTGCCCTTCCTCCTGGAGTGCTGCCAGGGAGAAGGCGACAGTGACGTTAAATGACGCGCTCTAAGCGAGGTGATTAAACAGTTCGGTGGCGGGAGCATTCTCTCAGGGAGAGGAGCAACAGGAGCCCCCCCCCCCCGAGGGCACACCTGAGTGAGCCAGAGCAGAGTTCCAGGGAAGGAAGCTGGATGGTGGCCCAGGGAGAGTAAAAGGTGGGCATACCTCATGCCAGGAGAATGGCAGTCTGGTCCACTTTGGGGAGCATCTCCTCACAGCGCACACACTACACCAAACGGAACTGTGAGTAGAAGCCGGTGTGAGGTCCTCTGAGCCTCTCAAGGCAGAGGCAGGGGAAGTTGTTGGGCTGATGCTCAAGGTCTAGTCACAGCGGTCATTGCAAGACGATTCGTTGCATTTCCAGTGACTCTTTTTCATCATTCCAAATTTTTATCCAGATTCTTGTGCACTTAAAGAAGATGACTACAGGGCTGGATGGATGGCTTAACAGTTAAGGCATTTGCCTGCAAAGCCAAAGGACCCAGGTTCAATTCCCCAGGACCCACGTTAGCCAGATGTATAAGGGGGCACATGCATCTGGAGTTTGTTTTGCATTGGCTGGTGGTCCTGGCGTGCCCATTCTCTCTCTCTCTTTCTTTTTCGTTCTTTCTCTTTCCCTATTTCTCTCTGTCAAATAAATTAATTAATTAAAAAAATAGGATGTCTACAAGGCTGGGGAGATGGCTCCATTAGTTAAGGCGCTTGCTGTGAAAGCATAGGCACATGAGTTCAGATCCCCAGTACGTGTGTAAATGCTGGGCTTGGTGGCGCATGCCTGTAGTTCCAGTACTTGGGAGATGGAGATGGGGATCCCTGACTAGATCCCCGGATGCAGCCACAGCACTGGTATATAGGTTCAGTGAGAGACCTAAATAAATAAGGTAGAGAGCCATAGAGGAAGCCATGGAAATGTTCACTTCTGGCCTCCACATGCGTGCACGTGCACACACACACACACACACACACAATGTGGTGTGTTTATTTAAATAATACAGTTACATATTTAGGATATATATGTATTGAGTTTTTTTAAAAAATTTTTGTTTGTTTTTTTTTCCGAGGTAGGGTCTCACTCTAGTTCAGGCTGACCTGGAACTCACTATGTAGTGTCAGGGTGGCCTTGAACTCACGGCGATCCTCCTACCTCTGCCTCCTGAGGGCTGGGATTAAAGGCGTGAGTCACTTGCTAGCAGAGATAGAGAATGGGCACGTCAGGACCTCCAGCCACTGCAAATGAACTCCAGATGCATGTGTCACTTTGTGCATCTGCCTTTATGTGGGAGCTGGGAATCGAACCTGAGTCATTGGGCTTTGCAGACAAGTTCCTTAACCGCTGAGTCCACCTCTCTTACACACACACACACACACACACACACATTTATGTAATTTATTTCTGCCAAGAAGAGTAGGAAATACTCCATAATGTTGGGGGTCAGGGTGTTCAGACCAACACCTGTGTGTAGCAGTTGAAAAGTAGAAAAACTGAAAAACAACGTTCAGATCTCCTAGTTCTCAAGTTGGGGATGGGTTTATTATGTTTCTTTTTCTTTTCTTTCTTTCTTTTTTTTTTTTTTTGGAGAGACACAGAGAGAAGGAGAGGAAGACAAACAGAGTTGGGCATGCCAGCAGCCTCTCAGCGGCTGCAAACAAAATCCAGATGCATTCTCCCCCTTGTGGTCAAGTGCGACATTGCACCCTTGTGTCACTTTGCACCTGGCTAAATGTGGGACCTGGAGATTGGAACCAGCGTTCTTAGGCTTAGGAGGCAGGCACCTTAACTGCTAAGCCATCTCTCCAGCCCTATGTTTCTTAATTTAAACCTATTTCTTAAACTCATATTCTATTCATCTTTTCTTTATATGCAACAATAAAAAGTGAACTTGTATGGAAAAAAGTGGAGAGAGGGGCTGGAGAGATGGCTTAGCAGTTAAGGCGCTTGCCTGCAAAGCCCAAGGACCCATGTTTGACTCTCTAGGTCCCATGTAAGCCAGACCCACAAGGTGATGCAAGCATGGGAGGTGGCACATGCACACAGTGTGGTGCACGTGTCTGGAGTTCGATTGCAGTATCTGGAAGCCCTGGCATACGAATTCTCTCTCTCTCTCTCTCTTACACTCTCTCTCTCATAACATTTTTTTTAAGTGGAGAGAGTAGAGTGGGTCAGAACTATACTAAAGTCCCAACTTCAGCCAGCCCTGGGGCAAGCTCTAGTCCACTACAGTGTTGGGCCAAAGTAAGCTCCCAAACCCCTATCCTTCTGTGTCATTGAACACAGACTGCCCTGGGACAGCGTGGCTTTGAGCCCTTCCTTGCTGGTGGGCTCCAGCACCTGTGAAAGCAAGGAGAGGGAATCAAGTTAAGGAAATAGAACAGACCTCCCCACTGTCGTTCTGCTGGCCTGTAGGATGGGGCTGTCTGGTTTGTGTGGACTCTAGGCTGCAGAGGGAGAGAGAGAGAGAGAGAGAGAGAGAGAGAGAGAGAGAGCTCCCTGCCACTCTGACGAGAGAGAATGTTGGAGGTGGCTGCTTCCGCATGAGATAATGGGGTTGTGTTACAGACCACTGAACCTATAATTAGTAGGAAATGCTGTGTTAAAAAGTGATGTGAACTTGTTTTAAACCATAAGCTGGGAATATAGCTCAGGGGGTAAAGTGGTTGCCATGCAAGCGGGGGAACCTGAATTCGGATCCCCAGTACCCGTGTAAAACCTGCCCATGGTGGTGTGCTCACTTGTTACCCCAGCCCTGGGCAGGTAGAAATGGGAGGGTCTCTAGGACTTGCTGGCTAGCCAGTCTAGCTGAATCAGCAAGTTCTAGGCTTGGGGTGAGACCCTGTTTCTGGTCGTTTGGATGTCAAATGCTCCCCATAGCCTCATGTGTTTGTGATTAAGTGTTACTCACAATTTGGGAGGCCAAGCCTTTGGTGGAGGAGGTGGGTCTGGGGAGATGGCTTAGCACTTAAGGTACTTACCTATAAAGCCAAAGGACCTCAGTTCAATTCCCTGGGACCCATATAAGCCAGATGCACAAGGTAGCACATGCATCTGGAGTTCACTTGCAGTGGATGGAGGCCCTGGTGCGCTGATTCATTCTCTCTCTCTCTCTCTTTCTCTCAGATAAATAAATGAAATAAAATATATTAAAAAAGAAAGAAACTAACAATGGTGGGGAACTGGGGAGATAACACAGTAGTTAAAGGTGCTTGAATGTAAAGCTTTCCAGCCAGATTTCATCCCCCTGTCCCCATGTAAAGCCAGGTGCACAAAGTCATGCACGCGTCTCGAGTTCATTTGTAGCAGGAAGAGGCCCTGGAGCACCCAAACTTTCTCTCTCTCTCTCTCTCTCTCTCTCTCTCTCTCCCTCCCTCCCTCCCTCTCTTTCCCTTTTTCTCTCTCTCTGTCTTTCCAATAAATAATTTCAAGAAACAATGGGTTGAGTCCAAACTCCAATCTTCTTTTGCGTATCCTCATCACCTTCTCCTCTCCTTCCTCTAAAACAGCCAGACTTGGAGCCATGGGATGGTCAGAGGCCCTGGGATATGGATCTGGTGATTACCAGCCTATGAATGCATTAAGATAATTAGATAAACATGAGTCAGTAAGTGAGCGCCAGCAGAACTGTGACAGAATTCTTTCCCTTTCCTGGAGGTTTTATTCCCCTTTCTGGTCACCTGGATGGTGGCTGTGCAATCTGCAGTTCCGTTCTCCTTGAAGAGGACCTTTGTTACACTGGCTGTCACGTCTGCCCTGAGCACTTCCAACTGGGCTCCCCTCACCTGCCACCTAGCCCCTCGTGGGCACCTGATTTTGTTGAAGGGTGTGAAGAACAGACGATCCGTGCTCACACACGTCTGGCTCAGAGGTGAGGGAATGGCTGTCCGGGGCTTAGAAATAGCTGCTATTCCCCCTGGGGTTCCTGTAGTGACACCCTGACTCCCTGGAGAGGAGCACTTACTCAAGGCTGTGCTGTGTGGCAGTATTCCATCCCCATCCCACTTGCTGCCACCTTGCTTCCCTGTCACTTGTCTCTTTGAGACCCAGACTGGACAGATCCCAGACTGGACAGATGAGGACTAAACTGACTACTTCTGCCAGCTGTGGGTGGTCGGGCAATTGGAAGCATGCGTGGTGATGGCATTTTTCCAGATGCCCATGTGGCAGTGGTGATATCCAGCCTCTGCCCATGCCATGCTTTCCCCTGCCTCCCTGAAACTTCCCCTCCAGACTATCAGCCTAAATAAATCCTTTGTTCCTATCAGCTGCTTTTGGTCAGGTGCTTTGTCCCAGCAACTAGAAGGGACTACAAGAGGAACCACGGGAACTGTCTCACATTAAAGGTCACCCCGCTCACTGGAAAGAGAGCAAAATGCAATATTTCTCTCCATTTCTTTACATCAAGCTGAGAGAAAATAGAAGTCACCTCCTTGTAGGAGCTCATAAAAGAATGGAATGAAACACTTGCATAAGCAGATGGGGATCATAGATACACAGGATGCTCTGCTGGTCTGAATAGCATTACCCTGGGGCCTGCATCATTGAGCAAAGTCCTTAAGGGCAGATAAGCAGGACATTTGGAGACTCTTGGTTGCAGGCCTGCCTCATACCCCCAGGTGCTTCCTGTAACTGACCAACAGACCTATTCACAAGTTTGTTCTCTTTTCACTTCCCTATAATCTTTTAAGAATATGAGTTGTGATTTATGGCTTAACTCCCGTCCTGTTTTCGCAATAAACATTTTGTAGGTTTTTTTACAATAAAAGCTGACCCTCCGAACAGCTCAGGGCTGCATCCTGAGATCCCAAACTCTGGGTGTAGACCTGGTACAGCTGCCTTTCTTCTTTTTCTTTTTTACCCCATAAAACTTTGCCTCACATTCCATGAGTTGATGGTCTTAATTTGTGTGACACCAGACTCCATAACACTCACTACATACTTTGTTCAGGGAAGGCCCTTTCTCCGCTTTCTGCTCTTACACCAGAACTCAATGGGTATTTTTATATCAGTCCTAACAAAAGGGGCAGATGTGAAAAACCTGATGTCATTTGGTTCCACTATATGTATTCTGCTGGTTCATTTCCAGACAAACACCCAGAAGGCAGAGTAGCACAAATGAAAAGAGGATTCCCCTGCCCTCTGGTTCCAGTAGCTGGCTCTGGCCAAGGTATGTGGTGCCCCTTGAAACCCCTTTGGATTCAAGATATCAACACTGTTCAGGTGCCAGAGCCTGGAGACAACTACATTTGCCAATTATCTGGTGGTAAGGCCAACTGTACTGATGTTTGCTTAGTAAAAAAAACAAATTTTTAAAAAAGAGGAATTGGGGCTGGAGAGATGGCTAAGTGGTTGAGGCATTTGCCTTACAACACTTAATATGTAACATGGGTATTTTTTGTTGTTATTTGAGAGAGACAGAGAGAGATGACAGAGAGGAAGAGGCAGAGGGAGACAGAGAGAGAGAATGGGCATGCCAGCAGCCTTTCAGCCACTGTGAATGAACTCCAGACGTGTGTGCCTCCTTGTGAGCAAGCGCGGCATTGCGTGCTTGCATCACTTTACGTCTGGTTAAACGTGGGACCTGGAGATCGAACAGGCATTCTTAGGCTTGGCAAGCAGGCACCCTAACCGCTATGCCATCTCTCCAGCCCCTAACATGGGTATTTTTAACCCCAGTGGCTATAAAGAGAGGATTCTAACCAGTGTGGGTAGACTGTCCAGCACGCGATCTGCAAATGACAGTGATGTCACGCCACATTTGAGGGCTGGCCTAAGGAGGAGGAGGGACAGTTGTTCTTCACAGGCTCTTTTAGAAGTGTGAGAGACAAGCCTGGCATGGTGGCACACGCCTTTCATCCCAGTACTCGAGAGGAGGCCAAGGTAGGAGGATCACTGTGAGTTCAAGGACAGCCTGAGACTTCATGGTGAGTTCTAAGTCAGCCTGGGCTAAAGCAAGACCTTCCTTTGAAAAACTCAAACAAAAAAGGAAGAGGAGGAGAAGAAGTAGTGTGGGAGACAGACAAGCTTGGTATAGGTCTGAATGGGAGAAGGGATCTCCTGGGAGTGACAGGACCCACCTCTACAGGAAGTATTGAGGGACAGATACCACATGCTTTTCACTTGGCTGGACTGTTCCTTTAGAGACTGCTGGGGCTGGTCTGATGTGGAGGTCATTTTGTAGAATGTTTTATTTTTATTTATTCATTTGACAGAGTGAGAGAAGGAGAGAGAAAGAGAGAGAGAGGGAGGGAAGGAAAGAATGGGTGTGTCAGGGCCTCCAGCCACTGAAAACAAACTCCAGACACATGTGCCACCTTGTGGATCTGGCTTATGTGGGTCCTGTGTAATCAAACCTGGGTAATTGGCTTTGAAGGCAAATGCCTTAACCACTAAGCCATCTCTCTAGCCCTGGAGGTCATTTTAAATTCTGTATGCCAGTCTTGTTTTGCAGACTTGCTAGGTTTTGATCAGACCCTGTTCTGACCAAAATATATATGTATATAATTGAAAACAATTTTGTTTCCAAGTCTTTCTCCTTCAAACCTTGCCTCCTCTCAGCCTAATCACAGATTTTCATTAGAAGAAGTGAAGTAGATAATAGGAATGAAAGATGTTCCAACCTCCTTCTTTAAATCTAAGGGAAAAGTCCAAATTACATTCCAGAGAATTTATTTCAAATTGAGAATCTATGCATCACCATGCCCACCCTAGACATGTTCTTGAACCTGTACAAATTAAATCATGTTAAATGCACCGGGAGAGAACGTAGCTGTTTAACTCACATCAGAGGAGGCCTCATGTTAGAGGATTCATAATAAAGAGACTGGATTTGTATACATCACATTGAAAATGACTGGTGGAAAAGTATATTCCAGCTACTTATAGAATGATAGTTGTTGCTGTGGGAATGGATTTCTGGTTATAACAGGCCAAGAGCGGAGAGGGTGACAAGATGCGAGCGATTCCTACCAACCCCGATTTTGACTGAGAAGGTCTTGCCTGCTTTCAGAGGCCTGACCTTGGGGCTCTTCTGGTTATGTTTGCCTGACTCGCTATTAGCAGGGGCAGAATCCTGGGTAACTTCATTTCCCATGGATTTTCTAGGCCTCCAAGCTGACCTTTAATATCAGTATCAGGCTGGAGAGATGGCTTAGCGGTTAAGGCCCTTGCCTGAGAAGCCTAAGGATCCAGGTTCAATTCTCTAGATCCCACATAAGCCAGATGCACAAGGTGGCGTATGGTCTGGAGTTAGTTTGCAGTGGCTAGAGGCTCCATGCCCATTCTCTCTCTCTCTCTCTCTCTCTCTCTCTCGAATAAAAATAAAGTCAACACCAGTATCACCACCTCTATGGCTCACAGCTATTTCTGAAATTGCAGGAGCGTGGTTAGGACAGCCAGAGCCCTGGACAGTTCCTCCCCGCTGTCGGGGTGAGATCATTCGGAGGCCCTGATTTTGTCCTGTTTTGTGGGGTTTCCCTTGTCCTCTGTCATTTTATTGTCGTGATGGGGAATCTTCATTGTCCACTTGGCTGGATTTGGAATCACTTCAGGACACGTTTGGTGTGTGTGCCTGCGAGGATGTTACTGTAGAGAGTCAGGAGGGAAGACCTCCTGCGAATGTGGGTGGCATCTTCTCATAGGCTGGGGCCCCTGACTGAATAAAACAGAACATGGAAACACTGATCACCTGCATTCATCTCTCTCTCTCTTTCTCCTTCCTGACTGTGGATACGATGTGGTCAAACCACTTCACATTCCTGTCACCCTTGTCTTCACCACTACGTTGGACTTCACCCTCAAAGTGAATCAAAATCCACCCTCTCTTAAGTTGCTTCGTGTCACAGCTTTGGTCATAGAGAAAAATAACGAATACATTTTCCATCCCTGTGACCCCACCGGTTCCTCTGCACTCCCAATTAAACTACTTGTACTGAATCCTTTGTGACAGAACGTAAACTAAGACCTCGGATTTATCAGCAACTCACCAGCTGTGTATGAGATTGTCTGGGACACAAGAGAGAAATCTGTAAGCCACGTCAATAGGACGCAGTCGTTTCTGGAAGTTTAGAATTTCTCACGATGATTCTCGTTTGCTCTCCCAGAAGGCTGGCTATCAGGCCTCACTACGTTCTTATGCATGCCGGCACCTTGTGCCCCGATTTCCCGGGGAGTCACAGACAACCTGTCACACTATGTCATGAGAGTCATGGGGATTTGGGCATAGAGAAGCTGCCTGCAAGGAAGCTGCCAAGAGCCCATGTGACTACACAAGGGAAGCACGCCTCTCGGAAGCAGGATATAGATCAATACAGGGATGGAAACAAGGTATTATTATTTTTTTATTTTCTTACCCTGAAGAAAGATGCACCTACTAGATCCAGAAAGGTAGAAGAAGGATTATTCTAGAGTGTTGAGTCTTGATCCTATGAGCCCCCTGTGGTGCCATTGAGGGGACTGCTCCCTGGTGTCACCTCTGCTCCCTTCAAGACAGTTGTCTGGGGGCAGGAAGAAGGCTGAGGAGATGGCTCGGTGGGTACATCCTGAAGGCCTGAATGTGGTTCCCCACCACTCACATACAAGCTGGGCACGGTGGCACGTGTGCAGCCCTGGGGAGGCAGAAACAAGAAGATTTCTGGGGCTTTCTGGCAAGCTAGTTTAGCCCAGTTGGTGAGTTCTAGGTTCAATAACAGACCCTGTCTCAAAAAAGGTAGGCTGGGGAGATGGTTCAGCGGTTAAGGCACTTGCCTACAAAGCCTAACAACCCAGGTTCGATTGCCCAGAACCCACATAAAGCCAGAGCCACAAAGTGGCACATGCATCTGGAGTTCATTTGCAGCTGCTGGAGGTCCTGGTGCCTATGGCGTCCACATTCACATGCATACCTGTCTATCTACACAGAGACAAGCACATACACACTCATGCACACACACCCCCACACATATACACAATTTTAAAAAGAGATGCCTAGAAAGCGCCGTCTCTCATCTGTGGGATTCTTGGTGGGGGAGGGGGCATCCTGGTTGGTCTGTTGGTTGAAGTGATCGGCCACAGTTAACTCCTCTCTTTAATGGATGATTTTCATGGGCAGACAAACAAAGCCTATTGGGAAGAGTTGAGGGAAACTGAGGCAGCAGCTTGTTGGCACAGAGGTTTTTATCAAAAGGTCTTATGTCCACTGAGCTCTTCCTGAAAAATGTGTCCTTCTCTTGAGTCCACTCTCTTCTAATGATTCTGTTCACTGTTATCACTGCCCGTACGTGGGTGACTAAGCCTCTTGCTTCCAACCCACTGGGCATGTCAGCTACTCCTGTCCCCACTGTCAACAACAAAGGCATGATTTCTTCTGGGAGGGGGTGAGTTTGAAGTTCAGGTATAAAAGCCCAAGATGGTCACTGTCACCCTGACGGGACCAGGTATGCCTCTGTTATCATATAACGTTCATCGTCTCCCTACCTCCTTGAATCCTTCCCCATCCATAGATGTCCTGTTGGTCCTTAGAAGCATTAAGCTTCTGTTTTGAGAAGAAAATGGTCATTCCCGGATCGATGTAACAGGGCAATCTTGCAAAGCTACTTCCTACCCACTGTGTATAACTGTTGGTGTAAGACACGTGGTTTAGTGGTTCTGAGATGTGAGAAACAGAGGGAAGTCACAATCTTTCATAAGGAAAATGAAATTTGAAAAATATTTTTGTTTATTTATTTACAGGCACAGCAAGAAAGAGAGAAAGGGACAGTGTGTGTATAGGCACTCCAGGGCCTCTTATTGCCCCAAACTAACCCCAGATGCGTATGCTACTTTGTACATCCCACTTTAAGTGGGGACTGGAGAATCAAACCCAGGTTGTCAGGCTTTGCAAACAAGTTCCTTTAAGCCCCCAAGCTATCTCTCCAGCCCAGAGAAATGGAATGTTTTTAAATTTGCAAATGGTGTCTAGCCTTTTACAGGTAAATATCAAGTACAAGTGATTTGCTACCAATGCAATGTGTTTTAATCTGATGGTGCCACATTGTACCCTTCGGTCCTGTTAGCTTTGTCACAGCAGTTATGGAACTGGCTGCCCACCTTTCTTGCTGTGAGTTGGCGGGGTCTCCCAATAGAAGGTGGCACTCCCTGTGGCATTGTGGAGGACGAGGCAAGATGGATGGAGAACTGGAGATGCGTGGCATGGAGATGGCGAAAGGGAGATGCCTGGTATGGAGGGTTGAAGGCACTACGGTTGTATTAGGGTTCCTTCCAGGAATTCCTCTCGTGAATTCTATATCTAAGCCCTCCTCAATTTAAATAGCTTCAACTCAAACACCATCTTTGGAAATAAAGGCCAGGATGGACACCAAGGGAACATCTTTTAGGACCCAGGAGTCACCTGTGCAGGAGGACAGAGAAACTTACTGTTTGTCCCCAGGAAGATACACAGATGAGTCCATGGTCCCAAAGTGAGCCTTTGGCATCTAGGCCTTCAAAGGGCCCACTTGAGAAACACAGGTGAGGTTTTGGGGAATGTACCCAGGGTGACAACATCTTAGTAAGGGGGGGAAACAGAAAACTGGGCCAGGTGGCCAGCGTCCACATCAGACTATAAAGCTGCTTCGAGGAAGGCGGGACTACGTCATCCATCTTTGGTCTCAGTGACATGCAAGATGTTTGGATAAATGTGACATGTGTTTGTTGTCAGGAAATGCATGTTTGAATGAGGAAAGGAGCCCTTGAGTGTTGTCTGGGCTGCTGAAGGTGAGCCTGAGCCCGGAAAGTTGGACCCTGTAAATGTCAGGGTCCTTGGAGAGAGAAGTAATTACAGTCCTGACATTTGGACACGAGGCTGAGAGCATGAAAGCACCTGGCTGGGGGAACCATCTTGGAAGCTGCCAAATAGAGTAGGCGGTGCATGTGTTCTAGGGAAGCCCCCTCCCGGCCCCCCTCACCATAGGTGTCCTCCACATTCCTTTCTCTGGATTTCATCCATCCACACCTCCCTTGTGACAAAAGAGTGGGCTGAATACCAGGAAGTGACACACTGGGAGTGGGAGGTGAGGTCTAGCACAGAGCAAGGGTATTTGGCCCACACTTGAACTTCACACAGCCATCCAAGCTGATGATCTCTTCCAAAGGAGGCTCTGATGCAGGTTTTTTTTTTAAATATTTTATAGAGTTGGAGAGATGGCTTAGCAGTTAAGGAGCCTGCATCCTAAGCCCAAGAATGCTGGTTCCAATGTCCAGCGGTTCCAATCTCCAGGTCCCAGGTTTAGCCAGATGCAAAGTGACGCAAGGGCGCAATGCTGCACTTGCCCACAAGGGGCGCACGCATCTGGATTTCATTCACAGCAGCTGAGAGACTGCTGGTGTGCCCATCTCTCTCTGTCTCTTTCTGTGTCTCTCCAAAAAAAATATTTTATTTAGTTATTTATTTATTTATTTAAGAGGGGGACAGATAGAGACAGAGAATGGGCATCCATCTCTCCACATTTTTAAAAATATTT
This sequence comes from Orientallactaga sibirica, assembly GCA_036365145.1. NCBI lineage: Eukaryota > Metazoa > Chordata > Mammalia > Rodentia > Dipodidae > Orientallactaga > Orientallactaga sibirica. Next base: position 9,027,042 of record JAEOAD010000006.1, on the reverse strand, counting down.
ATTTATTGGAGAGAGAGCGAGAGGCACATAAAGAGAGAGAAGAGGTCATGGCAAGGCCAACAGCCACTGCAAACAAACTCCAGACATATGCACCACTTTGTGCATCTGGCCATCTGGCTTACGGAGGTACTGGGGAATTGAACCTGAGTCCTAAGGCTTCGCAAGCAAGTGCCTTAACCACTGAGCCATCTCTCCGGCCCTCCACATGGTTTTGACCATGGTGACTCCATCAAGATGGAGGCTTCACCCCAGTTGCTCTCATCCCTATTCCTTCTCTCAGCACCCTGAGGCAATCCCTTTTCAGATACTTCCATTCGGGCAGAAAACCCAGGCTTCCTGGCTTGGACGCAGAAAAGAGTTTCAAGAAGAGCTGATTGATTGATGAAAAAAGCTGGAGACTTTCTTTTAAAAGTAGAAAGAGGAAGCAGGACGTGGTGGTGCACACCTTTAATCCCATCACTCGGGAGGCAGAGGAAAAGGAGAATTACCGAGAGTTCAAGACCACCCAGAGAATACAGATTGAATTCCAGGTCAGCCTGGGCTAGAGTAAGACCCTACCTCAAAAAAAAAAAAAAAAGTAGAAAGAGGGCTGGAGAAATGGCTCAGCAGTTAAGGGCCTTGCCTGCAGTGCCTAGTAACCTGGGGCTCGATTCCCCAGAACCCACGTAGAGCCAGATGCACAAAGTGGCGTATGCGTCCAGGAGTTCGTTTGCAGCGGGTACAGACCCTGGCATACCCATTCCCTCTCTCTGTCTCTCTCCTTGCAAATAAAATATTCATTTTAAGTGGAAAGAAAGATGCTCCAGGAGAGAGAGAGAGAGAACATCCCACGTGGTAGATGCGACCTTGTCCAGAGTCAGTGTGGTTGAGGGAAAGCACGACATACCCAAGAGTGCAGGCTCCTCACGGGACAGCCACAGCTGAAATGTCTTCAGCATCCGCCTCATATATCATTTGGTGGCTCTCAGTTTACATGCTTAAAAATTTCTTAGAAACCACCTCTCCTGGGCTGGAGAGATGGCTTAGTGGTTAAGGCACCTGCCTCCTAAGCCTAAGAACCCCGTTCCAATCTCCAGGTTCCACGATTAGCCAGATGCAATGACACAAGGGCCCAATGCCCCACTTGACCACAAAGGGGTGCACACATCTGGATTTCTTTTGCAGCAGCTGAGAGACTGCTGGCGCCCCCATTCTCTATCTGTCCTCCTCTCCCTCTCTCTCTCTCTCTCTCTCTCTCTCTGTGTCTCTCTCAAAAAAAAAAAAAAAAAAAAAAAAAAAAAAGAAACCACCTCTCCCTTCTCTCTAATATTGTTCACAGGGTAACTCATGGCAAAGTTAATAGTTCAGGAATTGTGCTAGAGAGATGGCTTAATGGTTGAGGTGCTTGCCTGCAAAACCTAACAACCTGGAGTCGACTCCCCAGGACCTGCATAAAGCCAGCTGCACAAAGTGGCGCATGTGTCTGGTGTTCATTTGCAGTGGCTAGAGGCCCCGATGCACCCATTCTCTGTGTCTCTCTTCTATCTCTCTCCGCTTACAAATCAATAAAAAGACTTTAAAAATACAGAAATACCAAAAAAAAAAAAAATGTTTAAGAATTTCTCTTTGTAAACAAATTTTATTGGGGGGAACTGTCCCAGACCTAGCAAGGAGGGGGTGTACAGAAAAACATTTAAGGTGTTATCTTGGTGGGCCATTTGATTTTTGTCAGTAGTATTTGAAGTCTGAAGTCCCCTATCTTTCCCTAGCTGTACCAGCAGATCAGAAACAGCCCGAACCTCTCTTGCTGCATTATATTTTTACCTATCTTTCTATCCTGGCTCACTTTGGGGATGTCTAATCACTTTTCCATACTTTCTAATTTTTATTTATTTGAGAGACAGAAAGGAAGAGAGAGAGAGAAGAGGGGTGCACCAGGGCCTCTGGTCAATGAAAACTCCAGACACATGCACTGCTTTGTGTCTCTGGCTTTATGGGGGGGTGCTGGGGAAATAAAGCTGGGCCAGCAGGCTTTATAAGCAAGAGCCTTTAACTGTGGGATTCTCTCCTCAGCCTACTTTTCCACACCTCTTTTTTTTTTTTTTTTTGGTCCTAACCTGTCATGTGTTGACACATCACTCATCACAAAGAAGGGAAATGTAGCTAACACCCACAACAAACATGGAGACCCCAGCGAAAACCTACCCACAAAAAGGATGGAGAACTTAGCTTAAGGATCAGGATGCACAGAATATCAACCTTTCTATTGGAGAAGGTGAAGATATTCCAGTGTTTATCTGAAGATCATCTAGGATAATGTACTGGGTCCTTGTTTTATTAGGGACTTATTAAGTGCCACCACAACCAAATGATGGACAGCTAAGTGAAGGTCTTATCCCTACTGAGTTAAAGATCCGAACTGCAGGGCTGGAGAGATGGCTTAGTGGTTAAGGCGCTTGCCAGCCAAGCCTAAGGACCCAGGTTCGACTCTCCAGATCCCACATAAGCCAGATGCACAAAGGTGAGGCAAGTGCAAGGTCGCATATGCCCACTAGGTGGTGCAAGCGTCTGGAGTTCGATTGCAGTGGCTGAGGCCCTGGCACACCAATTCTCTCTATATATGTCTCTCTAAAAAACAAACAAACAAACAAACAAAAACACCCCTGCATTTTTCTTGCCTGAATCCATTTTACAACAGACAGGAATGGACCAACATTGTTATGACAGTAAATATGTTTCTTTAAATCCTAGGCCTCTACTTCGTGGGAGGTGGTGTGCACGTGTCTGTGCGTGTGTGTGTGTGTGTGTGTGTGTGTGTGTGTGTGGAGGCCAGAAGTTGACATCGGTTGTCTTCCTGGCTGACTCACCTTTTTTATTTTTATGGAGGCAGCGTCTCTCTCTTGAGCCCAGAGTTCACCACTTCAGCTAATCTCACTAGCCAGTTTGCCTTAGGGATTACAGGCAGCTTCCACACCCACCCTGCATTTATGAGAGCACTGGGTGTTCGAACTTCCGTCCTTGTGTTTATGCAGCCAGTGCATAAACCCGCTGAGCCATCTCCCCAGCCCTGCCTTATTCGTCTGTCTAACCCCTGTGGCTAGCACAGAAGACTCAGCCCTCAGGACTGAATGAAATCTCGCAGCACAAGGAACTCCCCGGGAGTTACAGCTGATCATCAACTGCTCAGCCCACGGAAATACTTTACATAACTGAGCTTCCTGTTCTCCTGCGTCCTCACTCCTCCAGCACAGGCTCCCTGTGTCCACGGTGTGACTCCTTGAGTCTTCCAGGTGGGCCGATCTTTGAGGAGGGGTTGCACACGGCGATGACTGAGTCCACCCAAAATACCAGTCTATTAAAAGCAACGGATCATCAAAGTGCACGATGTTAATTTGCTGGGAAAGGGTCCCATTGGATTAGACTTTTAATTGGTATGAAATGCAGCCCAGAAAACAGGGGTCTTGGGAAAATTTCATCCTGCAGCCTGGCAGTAATTAAGCAACCTCCTCCAGAGTGACTGCTCCCTGGAGAACCGGAGTTGTTAAATTACCAGGCAGGGGGAAATTCTATTATCCAGAAGCCCAATGCACTCGCAGTTCTCGCCTCCGCTCCTCTTCCTACTTCTCTGAAGAACTTATAAATGAACCCTCTCTCACCCAAAGCTTCCGGGAACTCCGAGACCCCACAGCACTATGGGAACAGGAACAAACGTACCCCGTGGTTTAGACATGAACCTGATACTCTGGTCTTCCCTTGGTGGCAGGGACAAGATGGCATTCCTGGGGCTGGGATTTCTTTGTTGTTGTTGTTGGATTTTAGGCAAGCCCAATGCCCAACAGACTGGCCTTGTTGTTTTTTTTTTTTCTTTTTATGAGAGAGAGTGAGTATGAGAGTGTGAGAGACAATTGGCACACCAGACCCTCCAGAAACTGTAATTGAACTCCAGAAACGTGCACCACCTTGTGCATATATGCGACCTTGCACATGTGTCACCTTGTCTATCTGGCTTACGTGGGATCTGGGGAGTCGAACATGTGTCCTTAGGCTTCACAGGCAAGTGCCTTAACCGCTAAGCCATCTCTCCAGCCTGAGGATGCTCTTAATAAAAGCACAAAGCCTGTTCTCGATGGCTCAACCCGCACAGCATATTCTTCTCCCAGAGTCGTTTCCCACAACGCCTTCCCGTTGGTGAAAACATTCAAAACCTAGCTTTCTACTCTTGGTCTCTTTTCACATTCACACCATCCCTAGACTACCAGACTTGGTGTCTGGACAGAACTTTTTTTTTTTTTTTTTTTTTTTGCCTCAGGAATGGTACCTTCTTACCAAAGAGACAAACTGCTGTGGGGAGGAGGGGACACTCTGTGGAAACACAAATACTATTCATGAAGTTCCAAACTTGTCATCACTTCCCACAGCCCCTGACCCCCAACATCAGCACCTTGGTAGCTAGGTTTCCACAAACAAATTGAGGGAGGCCCCAGATGTTTGGACCATTGAAGAGTCCTTTAGACCTTCCCATTGTAGGACTTAAATGATTTCCCAGTACCTTTTTTTTGGGGGGGGGGCAAGATTGTAGGACAGAGTCACAAATTCTTACATATTTTATTGTTGCTATTAAAGCATTTGGATAAGACAAATGATATGAAGTCAATAATAGAAGGCAATGTGTTGTTTTCCTTACAACAGAACACTACATTATATGCAAATTTATGTAAAATATAAATGGCTGGACTGCTGGTATAACAGACAAGAGATGAATTTTAGACTCATGAGTTTTGGTAAAAGATGTCACACACAAACAAAGAAACAATGGGCTGGAGAGATGGTTCAGTGGTTAAAGTGCTTGTTTGTGAAGGCTAAGGACCCAGGTTCAATTCCCTGGGACCCACATAAGCCAGATGCACAAGGTGGTGAATGCATTTGGAGTTCATTTGCAGTGACTAGAGGCCTTGGCACACTCATTCTCTCTCTCTCTCTCTCTCTCTCTCTCTCCCTCTCTCTCTATCAAATATTTATTTTAAAAATGTAACAATGACCCCATATATTTGAAGATCAAGGGGAGGGTAAACTAATCTGTGCTGACTGAAATCAGTAGAACCTGCCTCTCAGGTTCATGGAAGTTAATGATATAAAAAAGCACAGCGGGGCTGGAGAGATGGCTTAGAGGTTAAGGCGCCTGCCTGCGAAGCCTAAGAACAACCGTTCGCATCTCCAAGTCCCATGTTTAGCCAGATGCAAAAGTGACACAAGCGTGTAATGTTGCACATGCGCACGAGGGGGGTGTCATGCATTTGGAGTTCGTACACAGTGACTGAAAAGGCCCTGGCATGCCCACTCTCTCTCAGCCTCTTCCTCTCTCTCTCTCTCTGCCTCTCTCAAATTAAAAAAATAACAAAAGCACAGGGGAGTTTGCTTAGGTTATGGAACGAGCTTACATACTGAGGGTGGGGTGGTGGTTAAACAGGTGTATACCTGAGTCCAAATTCTTTGGCCATACTCGAGATAAGTGCATTTCTCTTCACATAAACTATGCTCCCAGAAAGGAGAATTAAGCTTGAAGGGGGCAAATGCACATTTTCTATTTAACTTAGCTAATTTCACTGTGAAAATCTCTCTTCTGCCATTAGGCATGTATGGAAAAACAGCCATTGAGGTGCTTACAATAGAAATGCAATTCCAACCCTCAGCAGTGATTAAATTACAGTAACCTTATATGGCAAAATGCTCTATGGCTGTGAAGAAATGATGAAATGTGCTTTGACGTAGGAAAATACAGAGTGCGACAAATTAAAAGCGGGGTGCAATTCCATTTTTGCAAACACTGAATGTAACAGTGGCTTTGGGAAGTGGGGGAGAGCTGTGGCTTAATTATAGCAACTCCTGTGCTTTTCTGAGTTCTGCAATATATAGAATGGCGTATGTTTCTGTAAACAACCTGGACCACTTAAATGACTGGTTGGATTGCTATGCATTTTAATTAGATTGAGGACAACTCCCTTCCTAATGGCCGTGTCTAGAGAGTCAATAGTCTATTCTTGCCAGGTGTGGTGGCACATGCCTTTAATCCCAGCACTCAGGAGGCAGAGGTAGGAGGATCGCCATGAGTTCGAGGCCACCCTGAGACTACACAGTGAATAACAGGTCAGCCTAAGCCAGAGTGAGACCCTACCTCAAAAAGCTTTAAAAAAATCCATTCTTTATAACTTCCTGTTTCACTAGGCTTAGCTCTGTCCACTTCCTTCCTCTAGAGGTCTAGGGGCTTGGTATTTTCAATTCGTTGGTACATGCCACTGTTTGGTCCCCTGCTTTATTCTACTCTTGACCATGAAGCATCTGCCCACGGGAATCCAAGCTCACAATTCCACCCTTGTGCCTGGGCTCCCAGCGAGGGGCTTGTACATGGGGTGTCTTTTGAGCCTCTGATTTGGGTCATGCTTGGAGTTCCACATGGCTCTAGAACTTTCTTTAGGTTACCTGTTCCTTACTTAAGTCCTATGTGTTAAGATCCTGAGAGTCCCAGCTCAAGGCATGTGTGTGCTTATCCCCCTATTTTGAGCAAAAGGATGGTATGCTAATCTAGGTGGTGCCCCCCGAAGGACAGGTACAGCCAACCCTTGGCACCTGTGAATGCAGCTGTGTTGGGAAACAGGGTCTTTGCAGGTGTGGTGAAGACAGGGATTCTTAGGGTTGGAGAGATGGTTTAGTGGTCAAGGCACTTGCCTGTGAAGCCAAAGGACCCTGGTTTGAGGCTCGATTCCCCAGTACCCACACAAGCCAGATGCACAAGGTGACACATGCATCTGGAGTTCGTTTGTAGTCGCTGGAGGCCCTAGCACACCCATTCTCTGTCTGTCTTTCACTTTCTTTCTCTTTCCTTCTCCCTCTCTCTTTCTCTTAAATAAATAAAAAACATCATCTGGCCTCACGGAACAAATATAGAAAGAGTTATAAACTGTGACATGCTTGCCCCAGTTGTATGTGAGCAGCCCAAACCATAGGACCCAAATTCTCCTATAACCCCAGGCCCTTTCTGTTCTCCACCCTGTCTCTGCTTCCCCTTTACACACCCTCCCAGCTCCCCACAGACCTGATAGTGTCTCTGAGAAGAAATTAAAGCCTCCAGAAAGATGAAGCTCTGTGCAAGGGAAAGAACAAGGTCCCCAGATACATGAGGAACTTGCTCTCCCGAGAAAGCATCTGCCCCTATAATTGCTTCTTCACCCGCTGCTCTGGCAAATGAAGTTTAAATATTTAACAAGGATGCTGGTAGCACTGGGATGGTTGTGGCTTCTCGACGATGTGGCCTCGGGCTTCCAGAACCTGCATGGCCTGAGACTAAGTCAGAGCAGGTCCTGCTACATGCATGTGACAGGCCAACCGGCATGTTGTCTTGGCTGTGGACAAGCACCTGGTCACACAAAGCAGATGGGGTTGTGGCCACAGCTAGCCAGAGGTTGGACAGAGCCTGCCTCTGCACTCCCTGGTCTGCTAGAGGAGCTGAGCCGCGGAATGGAGCGTATGCTAGACGCTTCTGTAGCTACCAGCCAGAGGAGCTGAGCCGCGGAATGGAGCGTATGCTAGATGCTTCTGTAGCTACCAGCCAGAGGAGCTGAGCCGCGGAATGGAGCGTATGCTAGACGAATGCCAGAGGAGCTGAGCCATGGAATGGAGCTATGCTATGCTTCTGTGGCTACCAGCCAGAGGAGCTGAGCCGCGGAATGGAGCGTATGCTAGATGCTTCTGTAGCTACCAGCCATCGGGGGTGCTGGACTCTGGATGGGTAACACCTCAGTTGGTTTTCCATTCCTATTCTAATTTTCTCTGATAAGCCATGTCTAATCACAGAACTCCTCATACGTTATTTTTCGTAAGAAGTCTTACAGACAAGTTTTATAAATAAAGGTTGTTTTTTTTTTTTTTTTTAAATAGTTAGCTTCACATTGCTGGGATGAGCGTCCAAATAAGACACAGTTTATGGGAGAAGGGGGGGGTTAATTCAGGCTTACAAAACCCAGGGGCAACTCCATCAATGGTGGAAGAAGCTACTTATGTCCATACATCCGAGCAGAGAGGAACAACTATGGCAAATACACACACACACGCACACACACACACGCACCTACATTCACACACAATAAATAAATAAATAAATCGAATTTTAAAAAACTATGAACTGTCTCTTCATAGTTTATAACTTATAAGGTGTCTACGAAATAGTTATAATAGTTCATTTAATAGTTACCAACTTACCTATATATTTATAAAATACTTGTGCATGTACGTTGTTGGATTTTGGTAATGAACTGTGTGGTAGTCTGAATGTGATAGCTTGAATGTATGGCCCATAGACTCGGGTGTTTTATTAAAATTAAACTTCCTCCTTGGGTCCTTAGCAGGCAGATCCCTGCTACAAGCGATGTGTCACTGGGGGTGGATCCTGGAGGCCAGCCTTGAAGTGTTTGGGGGGGGGGTGGATCTTTCATCCAGACCATCTAGGTATGTTGGTGTGTGCTGGCGTTGGTGTTTCGTTTTCCACAGCGTTTCCTCTCTGTGCGTGTGCCATGATGCATGTGCAGATGTCACAGGACAACCTCAAGTGTCCTGCTTCATCTTCCATGGTTAGAATGGTTAATGCCCACGCTTGGGAAGGGGTTGGTCAGACAGTAGAGACTTCTAGAAGGCTTCATAGAGGACAAGAGAGAAGCATGACCTAGAGGGTCAGGTCTAGGAAGAGGGACCAATGTCTGTGGACACCTGGCCCATTTTGGGAAAGGGACAAACTTGTAACAGAGATGCCACACTCGGGGACATGCCCAGGTCCACTCTTCATCTCCACCCGTCCACTTGGAGCTGATGCTCTGATGGGGTAGATGTTATGGTGGTGCTGGTGAAGTCATTGTCTGGTCACCCAAATCACGCAGCTGATGACCCACCTCCAGGAGGCTGGGGAAGATGGCTCAGTGGTGTTTGCTTTTGAAGCCTGCCAGCCTGGGTTCAATTCCCAAAACACCCCCATAAAACAGAGGTTAAAAAGGGGTGCAAATGCCTGGCATTTGAAATAACAAGAGATCTTGGCACACCTGTATATACACACATGCAAATAAATAATTTTTATGGATATACCATCCATCTGATATTTTCAGGCAATATATCTCTTAGAAAATTGCTATAGGCCCGTGTTGAAAATGATTTTGTTAACTATATACACTCTTCCCTCGGCTTTATTGAAGTACACTTGAGAAATAAATATTGCATGTATTCAAGCTATAGAACATGAGGTCTTAATATGTACTGTGAAATGATTGCCCTAATCAAATTAACTAATATATTCTTTACCAGTTAGCACTTAAGATTACTTAATTTTAAAAATATTTTTATTTATTTATTTATATGAGAGAGAAAGAATAGGCGTGCCAGGGCCTCTAGCCACTGCAAAGAAACTCCAAATGCATGCACCACCTAGTGCATCTGGCAGTACCTGGGTACTTAGGCTTTGCAGGCAAGTGCCTTAACTGCTAAGCCATCTCTCCAGCCCAAGATCACTAGTCAATCAGGTGTGGTGGTACACACCTGTGATCCCAGGCCTTGGGGTGGGGGAGGCTGAGGTTGGAGGATTAAGAGATGAAGATCAGCTTGGACCCTGGCTCAAATAATTTTTTAAAAAAGAATTCTCCTAGAAGATTCCAAGTGTGCACAATATTTTATTAACTATGATCTCTGTCACCCTGCCACATATTTGATCTCTGGGAGTTATTTAACCCACAGAGCTGAGCTTTTGTGATTTTTTTGTTGTTACCTATCTCTTCTTATTTCCCATAGGCTATCTCCTGAAAACCACCATTCTACATTCTGAATCCAAATATCCACTGACAGATAGAGACGTAAGCTTGTTTCATGGCTTGGTTCATTGTGAATGATGTGAGGAAAATGGAGGCACGTGTCTCTTGGGGAGACTGGTTTAATTTGGGCATCTACCAGACGTGGGACTGATGGATCGTATGGTAATTCTCACTTGAATTTTTGGAAATGTTTTGCACTTTCCACAATGGCTGTACTCATTTGCATTCCCACCAACAGTGGAGGAAGCTTCTCTCCTTTCTCTATATCCCAGATGATACTTGATCTTTTGTCTGGTTGATGATGGTTCTCCAAGCCGGTGTGAATATGATCATGGTTCTGACCAACATTTCCCTGAGGGTTCATACGAGAGCTTTACTTCTACTTGTTGGATATTTGTATGTCGTCTTTGGAAAAAAAAAATATATATATCTCTTCAGACTTTTATCCCAATTTTTTAAATATTTTATTATTTATTTATTTATTTGAGAGAGAGAGAGAGAGAGAGAGAGATACAGAAATAGGCAGGTAGAGAGAGAGAGAGAATAGGTGTGCCAGGGCCTCCAGCCACTGCAAACGAACTCCAGATGCATGCACCCCCTTGTGCATCTGGCTTACGTGGGTCCTGGAGAATCAAGCCTCGAACCAGAGTCCTTAGGCTCCATAGGCAAGCGTTTAACCACTAAGCCATCTCTCCAGCCCTTTTATCCCAATTTTAATGAGGTTATTTTAAAAGTTGAATTGTGGGGCTGGAGGGATGGCTTAGCAGTTAAGGCATTTGCCCGCAAAGCCAAAGGACCCAGGTTCAATTCCCCAGGACCCACATTAGCCAGATGCACAAGGGGGTGCATTCATCTGGAGTTCATTTGCAGTGGCTAGAGGCCCTGGCGTGCCCATTCTCTCTCTCTCTCTCTCTCTCTCTCTCTCTCTCTCTCTCTCTCTCTCTCTCTCTCTCCCTCTTTCTGTGAAATAAATAAATAAAAATAAATTTTTTTTTAAAGTTGAATTGTGAGAACCTTATAATTATTTTGGTTGCTGTAATGGTTAATCTTCATTATCAACTTGATTGGATTAAGAAGCATCTAGGGCATTGGTGGGGCACACCTTTGGGTCTTCACGGGAGGACTTTCCAGAGAGGATTCATTGAGGCTGAGGACACTGAGGATCTGCAACTTAATCGGTGGCAGTGACTGTGTGACTTTTCTCTACGCTATGACAAAACACCTGATAAATGACAGGGAGGATTTGTTTTGGCTCACAGTTTGAGAACACACAGTCCCTCAGCTGGGAAGGTGTGGCTGAGGGGTGGGAACAGGAGTGGTCTGGGAATCCTGCTTTCTCCTTTTGCCTTTAATTATCCAGCCCAAGAGTCCAGCCCCATGCAATGGTGCCTCCCATATCCAGGGTTAGTCATCCCACCTAGCTGAACTTTTCTGCAGAGTCCCTCAAAGACACACACACAGGCGTGTCTCTAGGGGATTCCAAATCCAGTCAAGTTGACAGTGGAGTTAGACCCACTGTGATGGTCCCAAACTATAGCCAGGCAAGGTGAGGGCCGAGCTGTAAGACCATGGCTGGTTCTGGTCTGTTGTCTGCCACTGGGATACATGCTTGTCTTCTTTGAGTGTGCCTATCTTGCATCTCACAGGGTTCCTGAACCCTTCGATCTGGACCTGCAAGTCCCCACGTATCCGTGGATTACTAAAAGGACACTGTCTGTGGAGGAGGATTGCAAGATGGGACCTGCTATCCCACCAATGCCTTGACGTCATTCACAGTTTGGGCTAAAGCTCTTACATAAGGGATGGTTATGGGAGAAATTGTAAGAGAAATCAGTTAATGATCACAATGCCTTTGGTTTTAGCTGTTTTAGATAAGTGTTAAAAGGAAAAATTCTCATAATAAGGTAAACTGAAGAGCCTACATATTAAAACACAGGTGGGCGTAGAGTGAGAGCAGATTATGCTAAAGCTCTGATGTTATAAAAGTATAGATATTACACTAAAATAGGAATTTAAAAGATGGGGTGATGGAGAAAAGGGATAACTATGGTTGGAATAGTCAGAATAAATACCAATTATAATAAACATAAATGTTCAAAAATCACCAGCTGGGATAAATATGGACTGGTAGAATTTTTTTAAAGTGACAAAAATCCAACCTAAAATAGAAACACTTAAAAGATAATAATACTGTCTTAAAGGCATTAGAGCAGGAAAATTAAGACGAGAGCAAATGGGTACATGTATATATGTCAAATAAGACAAGCTTTAAGGCTACATAGGACCTACGTTGTCTCAAGTTTTACCTATATATAATAATTTTACTCCTATTGCGTACACATATTAAAGTATGTACACTATTTAGTTTCATATAAGGAAGCAATTAGCAGAGCTAGTGAAATGTCCTGTTAGATTTCCACACGTATCTCTGGACTGATGTAAATGAAGCCAAAACTCAGTCACTAAGACTGACTTGATATATAAGTATATGTATCTAATTATTACTAAACCTGGTTATTAAAATTTTTATTTATCTGCAAGAAGAGAGAGAGAGAAGAGGGTGGGGGGAAGGGTGTGCCAGGGCCTCCAGCCACTGAATGTGCCACTTTGTGCACCTGACTTTACATTAGGAATCACAGGCACTTAATCACTTAACCACCCTTAACCACTGAGCTCTTTATTATTTATTTATTTATTTATTTATTTATTTATTTATTTATTTATTTTGGAGAGAGACAGAGAGAGGGAGAGGGAGACAGATAGAGAATGGGCGCGCCAGCAGCCTCTCAGCTGCTGTGAATGAAATCCAGATGCGTCCACCCCCTTGTGGTCAAGTGCGGCATTGCGCCCTTGCATCACTTTGCATCTGGCTAAACGTGGGACCTGGAGATTGGAACCAGCGTTCTTAGGCTTAAGAGGCAGGCGCCTTAACCACTAAGCCATCTCTCCAGCCCCACTGAGCTCTTTATACTGCTGTTGTTGTTTTTCATACTGCTGTTTTAAACTGTATATCTCTCTTTTAAATATTTTATTTATTTGAAAGCAGCAGAGAGAGAGAAAGAATGTGTGCACCAGGGAGGGACTCCAGCCACTGTGAAGAAAATCCATACGAACGGGCCACTTTGTGTATCTGGCTTTACATGAGTACTGGAGAATCAAACCTAGGCTGTTAGACTTTGCAGACAAGGTCCTCAACCACTAGGCAATCTCTCCAGTCCCTTAAACTGGTTTTTGTAACCACACATGGAACTCTTCAAAAGTGAGTATGCACCAGGGCATACCTGAAAGACAGTAGGAAATGGGAAGGCTAGAATATATAAAGATTATGGTTTCTGGCCATGAGTAATAAAGTCGAGGTTGATTAAAAACCTCCCTGCAAAATTGAAGTTTCAAAAGTACTATTTCAAAGCCATACATGTCTGTAACCCCTGTCCTGTGGGCAGCAGAGATGGGAGAATTGCTGGTGTGCAGCACCTGGAGGCCTTGGTGTGCCTATTTTCCCTTCTCTCTCCCCCCTCCCCTCTCTCTGTCTTTATCTCATCGCTTTCAAATAAATAAAAATATTTTTTAAATGTGTCTTTAAGAGAAGTATCTCACTCTGAAGTGAACAGAGGGTTTGTACCGTCCAGTATAATAAAGACAGTATGTTGCTTCAGGGAAAATGTTGGACGGGTTTACTTGTAGCCCATTTTAGAAGATTCCAGTTTTTTGTTTTTTTTTTCATTTTTCATTTTTTCAAGGTACTGTCTCACTCTAGCCCAGGCTGACCTGGAATTCACTATGTAATCTCAGGGTGGCCTCGAACTCCTGGCGATCCTCCTACCTTTGCCTCCCGAATGCTGGGATTAAAGGCGTGCGCCACCATGCCCAGCAGATTCCAGGTTTTTGAACTCTGATGCAGAGCCACTTGGCTGCTCTGTGTTGTTGCACCCCAGGGGTTCGAGGGCCAAGGGAACAGACAGGAACACAGAGGTGATGATTTCTGCCATGCCATAAGTAACAGTAGTTCATCAGTCACCCACGTCTCTGTACAATACTTTATCAGTCACCCCCAAGTCTCTGTGAACTACCTGTATCCAAAGAACCAGAACAAACAAACCTTTCTTTCCAAGTAGGGCAGAAAAGAGCTCAGACCCTATGCAGTTCTTGGCAAATTATCACTTCAAAATGTATAGGCTAAAGCAGTAACCTCCTACAGCTACATAGAATAAAATTCCTAACTGGGGAAGAACTGAAAGAATTGACTTTTAAATCAGAAATGAAGCTGGATTTTTTTTTTCTTTCTGTAACTAATGTATTCAGTGTTGTATTGACGATCCTAGCTAGGGCAATAAAACAAGAAGGATACACGGATAAGGATCAGGAGGAGAAAATAAAACTGTCATTATTTGTGTCACATAAAATCAAAGTAATCCACAGGCATGTTATTAGTAATAACATGTATTAAGGCAACTAGATATAAGAACAGTTTATACAAATAGCTCCTTGAAATTGGTTGTATATACCCACACTAGCAACAAACAGGAAAATGTAATTAAAATGGCACCATTTATAACACTATCACAGAATATAAAAGATTTAAGAATAAGCCCTACAAAAAAAGTATAAGACCTCTATAGGGAAAAAAAATCCATCTTGAGAAATATTTTTAAAGATTTAAATAAATGGAAAATCATAGCATGTTTATTGATGGAAGGCTTACTGCTGCGAATTTTATAGAACTCACTACCATTATGAATTTTATACAGAATATGAAATGGCTATGTATGTCCTCCAATAGAGTAAGTACAGAGGGATCATTTCTGTATCACATATAGTTACTATGGCACTATGTTAATTTAAGTTAGGTCATATTAACAGGTAGAAAATGGATGAATAAAGATGTCCAAAAATCATATGATAGTCAACTATTTTGTTAAAGGTAAAAGATTTTTTTAACAAATATGGCTGGAAAATTTTCACCTCTATGAAATAAAATTTGATCACTGTCCCATGTCACAGCCAATAACTTCATATGAGTAAAAAATTGACCCATGTTTTCCACTGAGACTTTGGAAGATTAATGTTTAAATGTTGGAGTTGAGAACATTTTCCACACACACAAAAAAGTTGCCTATTAAAAAATACTTCTAAAGTTGACTGTTAAAAACTTTTGTTTGGTCTGGAGGGTTGGATTAGCAGTTAAGGCGTTTGCCTACAAAGCCAAAGGACCCAAGTTCGATTCCCCAGGACCCACGTTAGCCAGATGCACAAGGGGGCGCATGCATCTGGAGTTCATTTCCAGTGGCTTGAGGCCCTAGCATGCCCATCTCTCTCTCCCTCTCTCTCTCTCTTTCTTTCTCTGTCAAATAAATAAATTTAAAAATATTTTAAAAAACCTTTTGTTTATTTATAAAAAGAAGAGGGCTGGAGAGATGGCTTAGCAGTTAAGGCGCTTGCCTGCAAAGCCTAAGGACCCATGTTCAATCTCTCTCCAGATCCGACGTTAGCCAGATGCACAAAGGTGAGGAAAGCACAAGGCTGCATATGCCCACTAGGTAGTGCAAAAGTCTGGAGTTTGATTTCAGTGGCTGAGGCCCTGGCATGCCAATTCTCTCTCTCTCTCTCTGTCTCTCTCTCTCTCTGAAATAAAATAAAATAAAATTTAGAGGCTGGAGCAGTTAAGGTGCTTGCTTGTGAAGTCTAAGGACCCAGGTTCAAGTTAGCACATGAATCTGGAGTTCATTTGCAGTGGCTGGAGGTCCTGGTGCACCCATTCTCTCTCTCTCTCTCTCTCTCTCTGAAATAAATAAAAATAAAATATTTAAAACTTAAAATTTGGAAAGTAAGATTGAAAGTGGACTTGAGGAGATAATCCAAGTATATCTGCATGCCTTATTATGTATGGTCAAAGGTGTCCCTCAGTCCCTGTGGTGGGATCAAGCATAGACCTCTATTTTGGGCCAGTGACTTGTGAATGGAAGCCATACGTGTCTCTGACAGGCTGACCACAGAATCTCGGGAGCTCTCTCCTCCCAGCACAGCCGCTGTCAATATCTGAGACACTGGCCATTTTGCGAGTTTGGTCCTTGAGTGACGGGAGTAGCACTGTTGTCTCCTTCAGCTCCAGAGGACACGTAGCATGAGTGAGACACGTACTTTTGTCATCTTAGGCTTCTGGGATTTGAAGGGCTATTTGTTACTGCAGCTTATCCGAGTCTCTTCTGACTGCTGTGGGTATAGAACAAGACACAGGCTGACTGCTCTCGCAACAGTGTTTACAGTGGTCCCGGAAGGAGGGTCTAAACACATAAATTCACTTAGTAGGAAGCTATTTAGCACTGAGTAAAATAACACCGACTTACCATGTGTGCGGCTTATAACGTAAATAAAGTAGAAAAGCAAACCTAAAAGACATACAGTAAAGAATGATATTAGGTGGTTTTATAGATACATATTTTTCAACACCATATTTATTTTTATGGAACTAGAAACTCCAGTGCGAGTACTCCTTTAAGAATACATATGGTCATAATAAACTTACATGTAAAGGAAAGCCAGGAAGCAGGATTCAGTATCACGGCCACCTGAAGCAGAAGAGCTGGGGTCGGGGCAGGGTAAAACTGTCTTGACACGCATTATGGGCAATCTCTTAATATTGAGAATGGAGGAGGAAAAGAGTATAAGAACTTATATTGAAAATGCCTAAATTGTGTTTTATTCGTGGGTTGAGAATGCTTTTTTATTTTTAATTCTGATTTTTTTGGTTTCTTTTTATTTATTTATTTGAGAGCGACAGACAGGCAGAGAGAGAAAGAGAGAAAGAGAATGGCCACGCCAGGGCCTCCAGCCACTGCAAACGAACTCCGGATGGATACGCCACCTTGTGCATCTGGCTTACGTGGGTCCTGGGGAATGGAGCCTCAAACTGGGGCCCTTAGGCTTCACAGGCAAGTGCTTGCTTTTTTATTTTTGTTATTTATTTATTTATTTGAGAGTTGCATACATCTGATTGCTGCACATGAACTCCAGACACATGTACCACTTTGTGCCTCTGGCTTTACATAGATATTGGTGAATGAAACCCCTGCCAATAACAAGCACCTTTCACCACTGAGCCGTCTCCCCAACCCCACTAATGAATGCTTTTAAAAAAAATTATTTATATATTTGGGAGACAGAGAGAAAGAGGCAGAAAGAGAGAGAGAATAGGTGCATGGGGGCTTCTAGCCACTGCAAACAAACTCCAGATGCATGTGCCACCTTGTGCATCTGGCTTTATCTAGGTACTAGGGAATTGAACCTGGGTCCTTTGGCTTTGCCAACAAGCACCCTAACCACTAAGCCACCTCTCCAGCCCATGAATGTTTTTTTTTGTTGTTGTTGTTGTTGTTTTAATTTTTTTATTGACAACTTCTTTAATTGTAGACAATATCCCATGATACTTCCCTCCCTCCCACACTTTCCCCTTTGAAACTTCACTCTCCATCATATCCCCTCCCCCTCTCAATCAGTCTCTCTTTTCCGTTTGATGTCATGATCTTTCCCTCCTATTATGATGGTCTTGTGTAGTGTTGTTGTTGTTTTCGAGGTAGGGTCTCACTCTTGCCAAGGCTGACCTGGAATTAACTATGTAGTCTCAGGCTGGCCTCGAACCCACAGCAATCCTCCTACCTCTGCCTTCCAAGTACTGGGATTAAAGGCATGCGCCACCATGCCTGGCCCTGTGAATGCTTTTTGAAACAAGATTATAGTTAACTTATAACTTAGTGCTATTTTCCTAAGACTTTAGAGAAAATACATCACCACTGTGTTGCCATCTTTATCAGAAGCAGCTGAGGCCACTTGTGAGAGACTCTGCACTGAGCCTGTTACCATCCCCCCATAGGAGAAGAGGGGATGAGGAAAGGCTATCAGACCCTTGTGGTGTTTATCTCCATTGGTGACTTCTCTCTCCCCCACAGAGCTGCACGTAGTGCAGCTTTTTCCAGCTTTCTGTCAGCTGGTCTACACGGAGGAGGTTTGCAGCTCAGCTCCAGCCTGATTTCTCAGTGACCCTACAACCCAAGCATGTGGGTGGAGTCTTCAGCAATTTGTTTTTGTGTCTTTTCATTTCAGGAATGTCCATATTATTCTTCCTACAGTTACACCAAGTCACACTGCCACCACCAGTGTATAATTCCCTTTTCTCTTCTCCCTCACCAGTATTTGTAATTTGGGGGATGAAGGGGATTGGCGGCCATCTTTAATAGGGCAAGATCATGCTGGAATTCTAATCAGCCAGAGAGTTCATGCATCACTCTCTTTTTTCCCCGAAGTCCTTGGTCATTTACCATGGTTAAAGGCTGAGCAGGAGATCATTCCTACATAAAACAATGCAGGAGGGCTGGACAGATGGCTTAGCAGTTAAGGTGCTTGCCTGTGAAGCCTAAGGACCCCAGAACCCACGTAAGCCAGATGCACAAGGTGAGGTATGTGTCTGGAGTTCGTTTGCAGCGGCTGGAGAGGCTGGTATGCCCCTTCTCTTTCTCTCTGTCTATACCTCTCTCTCTTTCTCTCAAGTAAATAAATTAATTAAATATATAAAGTAGGGCTGGAGAGATAGCTTAGCGGTTTAGGCGCCTGCCTGCTAAGCCTAAGAACGCTGGTTCCAATCTCCAGGTCCCACGTTTAGCCAGATGCAAAGTGATGCAAGGGTGCAATGAAGCACTTACCCACAAGGGGGCGCACGCATCTGGATTTCGTTCACAGCAGCTGAGAGGCTGCTGACACGCCCATCTCTATCTGTCTCCCTCTCCCTCTCTCTAAAATTATATATATAGTAAATAATAAAGGAATGATCATTTTACTCCATTGCTCCGTACCTTTGCTGGGCATTGGTCCAGGGACCAGGATGAGTTTTTACACAAGAGAGCTCGTGAAGACAGGGGGATCTCAGCCTACTGAGACACGTTGGTCAATAAATAAGTTCTGCAAATGCTAAAAGTGGGGTGGGGGAGACCCCCTAATACAAGCTGTGATGAGAGCATAGGTGCTGGTTCTCAGCCTCAGATCTACGCTGTAGCATCTAACCAGGGAGATAGTTGGATGATGGCAATCAGAGGAAGAGGGGTGTTTGCAGGCTGCAGTACAACACCAAGTGAAGGTTCTGAGCACCTGTGGCATTCTGTCTTGAGAGATTGCAAGGGGAGGGGGTGACACTGTGAAGACAAACAGGTCAGGCAGGACCTTGGGGGAGTGTGAACCCTGGTCTGAAGCTGTCGGTCACATTGGAGTGTGTGCCTTTGGAGGGACATCAGACTTGTGTTTTGGACCAGGGGCTGTGTGTATTGTATGGGGAGCTCATTTAGAGGGTGTGTCAGTGTGGCCCCAAGCAACACATGGCTCTGTCAGCGTTTGATTGAAAGAAGATTAATGAGGGGCTATTTGCCGAGGCATGGGCAGACCAAAGGAACCAAGAAGGGATGCAACAGGGACTAGCAACTGCAGGACTTCACCACAACCTGCCCGTAGGGGGTCAAGGGCAGGGAGCTGTGGCTGTTGAGATAGGCAGTTACTGCAAACCCAAACACAGGTCCTTCTGCCCTGCGCTTCCCACTGACCCAGCCAGCAGACAAATGCGGGAGCCGGGAGATGATTGATATCTGTAAAGGTGAGCCTCCTGGCACAGAGAAGGGTGTGCAGGGTGAGTGAAGATAACTTGCGCAGGAGGCTCATCATGGAGTGAGTGTTTGTGCCCATAAAACATTCATGTGCCGAAAGAGGAAACCTGCAGAGAGGAGGCATTTGGAGGTTGTGGTTTAGATGAGGTCATGAAGTGGGGCCCCAGCATGGAATCTGTGTCCCGATAAGAAAAAGACAAGAGTGATGCTTGTGTGATCTTTCCCTTCCTCTCCCCATTCCTTTCTAATCCTGGCAGTGCACTTGCCAGCCCCGAGAATTGTAAGAGAGAAATGCCCCTGGTCTGTGGAACCATTTTATTATGATAGCCTGCAAAGAAGGGTGCTTGCCTCAACCAATGCATAACACATACTTTTAAAAAATTGTCTTGCCGGGCGTGGTGGTGCACGCCTTTAATCCCAGCACTCGGGAGGAAGAGGTAGGAGGATTGCCATGCATACTTTTAAAAAGGATTGCCAATGAAAAAAAAAAATTGTCTTTATTTATTTGAGAAAGAGGCAGATGAAAAGAGAGAGAGAGAGAAAGGGCACACCAGGGCCTCAAGCCACTGCAAATGAACTCCAGACACATGTGCCACTTTGTACATTGGCTTTATGTGGGTACTGGGGAATTGAACCCGGCCCATCAGGTTTTGTAAGCAAACACCTTTAACCACTGAGCCATCTCTCCAGCTCCCCAGACTCATTTTTTAATGAGAATGGCCAGAGAGATGCTCAGTAAAGTGCTTGCTGTTTGAGCATGAAGAGCTAAGTTCAGGTCCTCAGAACCCATATAAAAATCCAGGCTGGAGAGATGGCTTAGTGGTTAAAGAATTTGCCTCTGAAGCCTAAGGATCCAGGTCTGATTCCCCAGTACACATATAATCCAGATCACAAGGTGACTCATACATCTGGAGTTCATTTGCAGACCCTGGTGAGCCCATTCTTTTTCTCTCTCTCTCTCTCACACACACACACACACACACACACACACACATATATTTTGGTTTTTCAAGGTAGGATCTCACTCTAGCCCAGGCTGACCTGGAATTCACTATGTAGTCTCAGAGCAGCCTTGAACTCTCAGAAATCCTCCTAACCCTGCCTCCCAAGTGCTGGGATTAAAGGTGTGTGCCACCATGCCCGGCTTCAAGTAAATAAATATTTTTTAAAAGAATGCATATTTTTTGTTTTTGTTTTTGTTTTTCGAAGTAGGGTCTCACTCTGGCCCAGGCTGACCTGGAATTCACTATGTAGTCTCAGGGTGGCCTTGAACTCACAGTGATCCTCCTACCTCTGCCTCCTGAGTGCTGGGATTAAAGGCGTGCGCCACCACGCCCGGCAAGAATATATATTTTTTGAGAGAGCCAGAGTGAAACAGAGAGAGAGGAAGAGGCAGAGAGAGAGAGAGAATGGGCGTGTCGGTGGCCTGTCAGCCACTGTGAATGAATTCCAGACATGTGAGCCCCCTAGCTGGCAAGTGCAGCATTGCACCCTTGCGTCATTTCACATCTGCCTAAACATGGGACCTGGAGATTGAATGGGCATTCTCAGGCTTGGCAGGCACGTGCCTTAACCGCTAAGCCATCTCTCCAGCCCAAGAATATGTTTTTAAAAGAGCTGTAATCCCTGCACTGAGACATAAGGATTCTTGGGGCTTGCTGTGATGCCCCCTATATTTGCCTTTCAATCAGTCCTGAAATTGGGGATATATTTGTGGATTGCCCAAGCCTGCGATTGTGCTAAAGCCACACGGGCTTCTGAGTAACCAGCTAGAGGTTCACTCTTCAACCAGTAAGTGCCTGTTCATGTCCTGACCATCAGACATACACCAGGACATCAGCCATCCAGATGGTAGCCAGTCGGGAAGTTGTCTTTTCATCCAGAAAGGAGTCTCTTCCCCCAAATAGCTGTGCTACAAATCTCACAAGTCTGGGATACCGAGTTATGCATGACTAGAACCGCAAGCTGATGAAAGCGTTGAACATATATTACCTGTGTGTGTAATCATTTGTACGTGCAAGCTCTACCTTGTAGCTATCTTTCTTGCAACCAGACACAGTGCTGGATGGGGTACGGAGCAGACGGGTCACACGAAGGATCAGTAAAATAATACAGACCACAATCGGGAAAGAGATTTTATGAGTGATACATCGATTTCCTGGTTATAAAGGATTGACCACACCAGGATGTGCCACACATCTCCGTCTCAAAATGTGTTTGCAAACCACGCTCAACCTAATAGCTGAGCGCCTGTTTAATTCATGTCTATTTGTTCCTGAAATAAGTGATTCGGCATATCGTAAAATATTTGCAATTTGTAAAACCACGCGTGTCTCTACAGAAGTCTGAAGTTCAAGAGCTCCTTTGAGAATTACTGACAATTACAGGTGTTTAGTTCAGATATCTGAGTGCCAAAACCATCTCTGTAACCAAAGATAATGCTGTCTCTATCCAATAAACATCACATTTACATATGCAGAAGTAGTTCAGCTAGAAGCATGGGGATTAGCTACCAAATGCCAGCAATCCCAACATCTTTGTTTAGGCATCTGCTTGTAAGGAACACAAACTAAGATTTGAGCACATCTAGTTTACTTTGGATATGATCCCAGGAAACACTGGTGGGGGAATATGGAAGCGAGGCAAGTAGCAGGTCCGGCCGTGGTGGTCTCTTGAAGCTTAATCCTACTGCGGGTTTCTGAAAACTGTGAATGTGTTAACAGTCGTCCCATCCAAGAGGCAAGGAGCGTGTCCCACGATTTATGTGTGCTAGTACAGTATACGTGTCTGTGTCACCGTGGGGAGAACAGGACACTGGGCGGTCCTCAGGCAGAGCAGGACAACTCGGGATGCAGGTCAATTCCACATAGAGTGAAATGAAGGGGGCTGAAGAGTTGGGCAGGGAACCAACAGTAACTTGTACCCAGCCAGATCATTTCAGCATTCTTACTACCATCCCATCATTTAGAGGACCTGGGATACATGACTTAGATGACAGAGGCGGAAATGAAGTGACAATGACAGGTATTTAGTGTACCTTGAATCAGGGAAGTAGAAGAGTAGAGCCCATGGGCCCTGCAACTATTACGGCCACGTGACAAGGCAAAGCCAGAGAATGTTGGCTGTGGGAGTCTACGAACTATCCCACTTCCATCCTAATGTGGAAACCCAGGGCCGCACAGAAGGGACTGGAGCTTGAGCTCCCATCACTCTGGTCTGCCAGCTGGGCTCCTGTGGGCATGTTTGAACAGTGCACGTGGGGGTCTCTTGGTTTTTGTTACAGGAAAGTTCTTGTGTTTAGAGATTCCACTGCTCACCTTAGCCCACTGCCTTTCCAAGCAAACCTCAATCTGTAGTGTTTGCAAAGATCTTGTCCCCTCCTGCACTTCACTGTCTCCCAATTCCTAAGGCTGGATTTTCTTTTTCTTTAATTTTTTCTTACTTGCTTTCTTTCCTTTTATTTATTTATTTTTTTAGAGAGAGAGAGAGAGAGAATTGGCATGCAGGGCCTCAGCCACTGCAATCGGACTCCAGACACTTGCACCACCTAGTGGGCATGTGCGACCTTGCGCTTGCCTCACCTTTGTGTGTCTGGCTTATGTGGGATCTGGAGAGTCGAACATGGGTCCTTGGGCTTCACAGGCAAGCGCCTTAACCGCTAAGCCATCTCTCCAGACTGCAAGGCTGGGTTTTCTCATTGAAAGAAGCTGATCCTTACAGCATAGATAAGTGAGTCCAGTCTGAAAGTGAGCATGGAGAATTGGCAAGGGTCCCAGGATATGATTCTGAGGACCCTACCAAGTTCAAGAGGAGTCTGGTGAAGTAGGAAGACTACTGGAAAATCAGCCTTCACCCATTGAATCTGACCGAATCTCTTCATCTGAGAGCAGGCTCACCTGTAAGAAGCAACCCAGGTGTGGTGGTATGAATTTGTCCCCCATAGCATCAGGGATTTATTTATTTATTTGTTTGTTTGTTTATTTATTTATTTATTTTTATTTATTTATTATTTTTTGGAGATAGACACACAGAAAGAGAGAGAGAGAGAGAGGAAGCCAGAGATGGGTGTGCCAGCAGTGTCTCAGCTGCTGTGAACGAAATCCAGATGCGTGTGCCCCCTTGTGGTCAAGTGCAGCATTGCGCCCTTGCGTCACGTGGGACCTGGAGATTGGAACCAGCGTTCTTAGGCTTAGCAGGCAGGTGCCTTAACCCCTAAGCCATCTCTCCAGCCCAGCATCAGGGATTTTTTGATTAAGACTTGAGCTTGCAACTTGAGTCTCTAGTGGGGAGAATTCCACTAGAGAGGAGGTGCGGATGCTGTAGTCCAGTCCTGCTAGGTGTATATAGAAAGTAGTTTGAACTCTGGGTGTTTGAGCTAGCTACTGTTGATTTCTCTCTACTGTACATGCTGGAGTGAGCCAGCTTCTTCCACCATGATGGAACTTACCCTGAATCCTGTAAGTCTGAAATAAACCCTTTCCTTCCTTAAGTTGCTTCTGGTTGTGTGTTTGTCCCAGTCACAATAACGTAACTACACTGAGCAGATAACTCTAATACACCCAGAGTTGTGGTTCTCAAATTTTCCTATGTATCATCACTCACCACTTTGAATAAAGTGCCCCCCATTGGCTCATGTGTTTTGAATAACTGGTCCCCAGATGGTGGCAATTTGGGAAAGTTGTGGGGCCTTGCTGGAGGAGGTGTGCTGCTGGGAGCAGGTTCCACACCCACTCAGACTACTTCCTTTCTACCGGATGCTCAGCTATGTATTCCGGCCATACTCTCCCCACCATGAGAAAGTTCCCCTTGAAACTGAAAGCTGAAATAAACCCTTTTCCTTCCATCAGCTTCTTCTGGTCGGGTATTTGATCCCCGCAACAAGAAGGTAACTTGCAAATACCTGGGGAGCTTCTAAAACTCTGCGTGTGGGGTCTAAGTCCAAGACCGAGTTAACGAAAATCCAGGCATTAGATCTGGGAGGTGGGATTCTTTGTGATTTCCCAAAGTGAGCCCCAGTGTTCAAGTTCAAGGACCAGCAATCCGATCTAACAGAGATGAAACTGTTAGACAGGTTGACCTTGGGAAGCTAGGTTTTTTTTTTTTTTTTTTTTTCTTTTCTTTTTCTTTTTTTTTTTTTTTTTTTTTTTTTTGAGGCAAAATCTCACTCTAGCCCAGGTTGACCTGGAACTCATTCTGTAGTTCCAGGCTGGCCTTGAACTCACAGTGATCCTCCTACCTCTGCCTCCTGAGTGCTAAGATTAAAGGCGTGCGCCATCATGCCAAGCTTTCTTTTTCTCTGGAGAGCTTTTAAGGGGGGGTGGGCACATGTCTTTAATTGCAGCACTCGGGAAGCAGAGGTAGGAGGATCACCGTGAGTTCAAGGCCACCCTGGGAATACATAGTGAATTCCAGGTCAGCCTGGGCTAGAGTGAGACCTTACCTCAAAAAACCAAGTAAAAAAGAAAGAAACTTCACTGAGCCCTGGGTTTTAACACACAACGTGCACCCTTCACACTGCACATGCCGTCCCTCCATGTCATACATTGTCTACCAGTTCTTCCTCAAACACTGTAGCTCAGACCTGAGACCACTATACATCATGGACCCCTGTGTTTTTACTGTGCATGCAAAGTTTTACGCTCTTTTGAAACACAATGTTTTTAAAAAATATTTTATTTATTTGTTTGTTTGGTTAAGAGAAAGAGAAACAAGAGGCAGATAAAGAGAGAGAATGGGCATACCAGGGCCTCCAGCCACTGCAAACAAACTCCAGACACATGCATCTGACTTACATGGGTACTGAGTAACTGAACCTGGGTCCTTAGGCTTCGCAGGCAAGTCCCGTAAGTGCTAACTTCAACCCTACCAGCACAATGTTTTAATGATAGGAAACAACGACTGTAATAGTTTCTTGCCATGGTTCCTTAGTGTGTA
This sequence comes from Orientallactaga sibirica, assembly GCA_036365145.1. Lineage (NCBI taxonomy): Eukaryota > Metazoa > Chordata > Mammalia > Rodentia > Dipodidae > Orientallactaga > Orientallactaga sibirica. The sequence goes on along the minus strand of JAEOAD010000006.1, from coordinate 9,001,646 downwards.
AGCATCAATATGGTGCACCTTGGGGTAGTATTGGGTTAGAATGTTTTACCTTAAAAATTGCTATGTGAGTTGCTGACTGGAGCTTCATTTAAAAAGAAAAATTCAGTAAATGCGGCTGGAGAGATGGTTCAGATGTTAAAGATGCTTGTTTGCAAAGCCTGATGGCACAGGTTCGATTCCCCAGTACACACATAAAGCCAGATGCGCAAAATGGCACATGCATCTGGAGTTCATTTGTAGTGGCAGGAGGTCCTGGAGTGCCCATACTCTTCTCTCTTTCTTTGTCTTCCTCATTCTCTCTGTCTTTTAAATAAATAGATTAATTTTTTAATAAACCATGATATTTCCCTCCCATCCTCCATTTTCCCCTTCACAACCCCACTCCCCATCATATCCCCTCCCTCTCTCCATTAGTCTCTCTTTTATTTTGACGTCATCATCTTTTTCTCCTATTATGAGGGTCTTGTGAAGGTATTGATAAGCAGTGTGAGGTCATGGATATCGAGGCCAATTTCTGTCTGGACAGTTGCATTGTAAGGAGTCCTACACTTCCTTTGGCTCTTACATTCTTTCCACCCCCTCTTCCGCAATTGACCCTGAGCCTTGGAGGGTGTGACAGAGGTGTTTAGATTAATTTTTTTAATCAATAAATGAATTTTGACTTTGAATTAAAATGGAATTTCCTGCAGTTCCTGAAATGGCCCTGAACATGCTTCTGCCATTCTGTTCTAAGAATTTATGCACAGTGGCATTCTGAGCATTAGTGATTATAAAATCAAAATATCAATCAACTGTGAAAAACACTGAGGATGCTCTACGTTCTCAGTGTCAAATATTCAGCCAAAATTTAATTCTTCGTGTAAAGATAAACGCATTCATCTTATCAGCATGGCAATTTGCTTTTGTCTTCAATAAGTGAATAAAATTGTGTGGATAGCAAAGAATTGTTTTAGAACAAATTAGCAGTCAGCACTTGATTTGTATAGCTATGTTTTTTGAATTAAGAATCTTTCCTGCTTGTATGTGAAATACCATAAAGTTTCAACTTCCGAAGGAACTTATTTTTTAAATTTTTATCTATTTATTTGAGAGAGCGAGGGAAAAAGAGAATGGGCGCACCACGGCTTCTAGCAAACAAACTCCAGATGCATGTGCCACCTAGTGTGTCTGGCTTTACATGGGTACTGGGGAATCAAACTTGGGTCTTTAGGCTTTGCAGGCAAGCGCCTTAACCGCTAAGCCATCTCTCTAGCCTTCTTGTATGTCTATTTTATATACCTTACGTATATAGGATTACATACAATTTTCTCAAGCAGAAAGGAGACACAGGCTGCAGAGAGAGTTCAACAGTTAAGGCACTTGCCTATGAAGCCTAAAGACCCAGGTTCGATTCCCCAGGACCCACACAAGCCAGATGCAGACAGTGACGCATGCATCTGGAGTTGGTTTGCAGTGGCTGGAGTCACTCTCTCTCTCTCTCTCTCAAATAAATAAATAATTTTCTTTTAAGAAAGGAGTCATGTGTGAAAATAAGAAGCTCTGATCTAACCAAATGTATCAAAAACCATAACTGTCTTCAGTGTTGCCAAGAGAGTTGTGAACATCATTCTTTTTAAATATGAAGAATAAAAACGACTGTTTAAGAGAAGAATCATAGGTTTTTGTTTATTTGTATTTATTTATTTGACAGTGGCAGACAGAGGAAGAGGCAAATAGGTAGAGAATGGCTGCGCCAGGATCTGCAGCCACTGCAAACGGAACTCCAGATGTGTGTGCCCCCTCGTGCATCTGGAGTACATGGGTCCTGGGGAATCAAGCCTCGAACTGGGGTCCTTAGGCTTCACCGGCAAGCACTTAACCGCTAAGCCATCTCTCCAGCCCGAATCATAGGTTTTATATGGGGATTGCTTGCCAAGTTATCAGTAATTCACACTGAAACCAAAGCCCATGTGGTTTGATTTCCTTTTTTCTTGTCCTTTTTTTTTTTTTTCTCCTATAGCCAGGAATCACTGGTTTCATGCGTTACACGTTTTCATTTTTCTTCATGCTCCAAACACTGCAGTGAACTGGTAAGTGCTAAAAGCAATAGTCTGTAGGCTTTCCACACCACAGGTCTGGCTCAGGCAAAGGAAAGCTATAATCCCTAAGCAGGCATTTTGTGAAAGTGTTCAGTTGTGCCTGAAAGGATGCTTTTCTGGAAACATCTCCTGTTTCTGGCCCCTTTACTCCACCATGCAGCAAGAGACCCTGTCTGTCAGATCAACAGACGCAACACAGAACAGCATGCGGCCTCACAACTGTGGCCTCGGTCTGCTGCTGGTAAGATTTAAAAGCTGTATTCTTTTTTTTTTTTTTTGGAGAGAGACACAGAGAGAGAGAGACAGAGAGAAAGGGAGAGGAAGACAGAGATGGGCGCACCAGAAATCTCTCAGCTGCTGTGAACGAAATCCAGATGCATGCACCCCCTTGTGGTCAAGTGCGGCATTGCGCCCTTGCATCACTTTGCATCTGGCTAAACGTGGGAACTGGAGATTGGAACCAGGTTCTTAGGCTTAGCAGGCAGGCACCTTAACCGCTAAGCCATCGCTCCAGCCCTAAAAGCTGTATTCTTTACCATTGCTGGGGTCTCCTGTCTTCTAGTCCCTTCACCATCATCTTCCTCCTCCAATCTCCTAGGTGATGGAGCCTGAGTCAGTGAAGCTTTGCTCAAGAATGCAGACGCTGATGCAGGCACTTCAGACGGGCAAGCAGCTGCCCTGCCCCTACTGATAAGCCTGCGTGTCCCCTCTCCTTCCTCCAGCTCCTTAATAAGTTCCAAATTGAAACACTGGCTTGTGGAGCTCATGAAGGCTCAGAAAATAAAGAAGGCTCAGGATCTAAAAGCCTCACGTCTCGGGAAGTTCCTGAAGCTTACAAGGTTCACAAAGCTCTGCCCCCGAGCTTACGTGAGGAGTAAGAACGGCTTGGGAGAAGACTCTCTCCAACCAGCAAAGCTGCTCATAAGTTGTGCGGTGAGCTTGAGAGGTGCAGCTTTTGTGAGTCATCACCTATGCTGGGGTGGGCTTTGTGGAGATGTGGCTGCCTTGGAGTCATTCATGCTCCTGTAAGCAAACCCTCATCCATAATCTTTTTTGTTGTTGTTGTTGTTGTTGTTGTTGTTTTGTTTTGTTTTGTTTTGTTTTGTTTTGTTTTTTGAGTAGGGTCTCACTCTAGCTGAGGCTGACCTGGAACTCACTCTGTAGTCTCAGGGTGGCCTTGAGCTCACGGTGATCCTCCTACCTCTGCCTCCCAAGTGCTGGGATTAAAGGCGTGCGCCACCACGCCCGGCCATAATCTTTTTAAAATTTCATTTGAGAGAGAGAGAGAGAGAGAGAGAGAGAGAGAGAGAGATTGGTATACCAGGGCCTCAGCCACTACAATCGAACACCAGACACTTGTGCCACCTAGTGAACATGTGCAACTTTGCGCTTGCCTCACCTTTGTGCGTCTGGCTTAAGTGGGATCTGGAGAGTTGAACATGAGTCCTTTTTTCAGGCAAGTGCCTTAACCTTAGCGGTCCTAGCCATCTCTCCAGCCCCCCCCCCCCCCGCCTCATCCATACTCTTATAAGCAACCCCAGTCAACTCACTGGTTCCCCAAGTTGGACTTTGGTGCAGTGATTACTGTGGTGTGTCCATCTGTACCCCATCTGGGCTGGATCATCTTCTGGCTTGTTCACATTTTCCCGGGAAAAGTTAACATGACAGAGAAGCCCTGCACCCTGGGTTGTTCATCCTAGCCATACCCAAGTCCTGGCAGGAAGAGAAGGAAGTTCCTTCCCAAGCTCTCGTCTACACATGAACAGGCACATTTGGAAGCAAACGAGAGAGACTTTGCCGATACCATGAGCAAGTCCCAGCTCAGCCAACAAAAGACGGAAGAGACTTCTTTCATAACTGTCATTGCCGTAGCAAGTTTTCTGTTGGTAATAACATAATAATGCACGTGATGTAAATACAAGAGAAGAGGTTCACTTTGGCTCACGGTTCTGGCCCAAGCTGGGGGAGGGGAGGGAGCAGTGATATCTCAGCGATCTCCCTGCCCACAGAGGCCTAAAGTGGCATAGAATGTCACATACCAAGAGGCAGGGAATGCCGGGCGTGGTGGCGCACGCCTTTAATCCCAGCATTCAGCAGGCAAAGGTAGGAGGATAGCCATGAGTTGGAGGCCACCCTGAGATTATATAGTGAATTCCAGGTCAGCCTGGGCTAGAGTGAGACACTACCTTGAAAAACCAAAAAATGAAAAAACCAAAAAAAAAAAAAAAAAAGAGAGGCAGGGAACTTGCTGGAGACCTAGTCAAATTGGCTTTTACAGCAGACCTACTGCCCAGATAACCCATTAATCCATTAATTGCACGAATGGATTAATCCGTGTGCGAAGGCTCTAATCGCCTCTTCAAGGCCCCACCTCCTAATATCTCATAATGAGGATTAAATTTCCACGTGAGTCTCGGATAGAGCAAGCTATATTCAACCCATAGCAGCTATAGAATAGAACACTGAACCATTCAGCCGATGACAGCCACAGGCATGAACTCACACAGTTGCCATAGGCTCACATGTAGCTTCTATGTTCAGCAACTTGGGAGCGACTTAGTTGGGTGAGACTGAGCAGGTGACAGTCAAGTTGTCAAACGTGCAGGGCTGGAGGACCAGTGGCCAGGTCTTTCACATGCAGGCTTTGTTGCCTCCCAGGCTGTTGAAGTGAGGATGGATTTGGTTTAATGCCCCCCTACTCCCATAGGCCTTGCCCTGACTGCTTAAACACAAAGTAATCAGCTTCCCCCAGGGGGGAAAAACAACCACGTGATCTGAGAGCAAAAGAACCCTCAGGGTGGGGCAGCTACTCTGCAGCAAGCGATTGGCCACCCAGACCAATCCTGCTTCCAAGAGCTAGAGGGTCCCACAAGAATGTTGGGATCAGTGGGTGGCGATCATCGGGAGCCATCTTGGAAGTTGGTCATTACGGCCTTGTGACCGTCTGTCCAGCCTCCATGCTGGAAGGTGTTCTAACTCCACCTAACAAGCAGTCAGTGCTTTTCGCTGGGCTCCTGAGATTCTCTGAAGAACAGTGGGTGTCGGAGATGACTGACAGGGTGGAGTCCCCTGGAAAGACCATCTGACGCCGTTAAGTTATCATTATGGCAGGGCGCACGAGCACATTCAGAGAATTTGGGAGTCAGACGCTGTATTAGCAGGTTGAGGTCTCTGGTGAGGAGCTCATCCGGGACCTTAAAATGAACTGAGTTAGGATCTTTTCTCGGCCTGCGTGAAATTGTCTTTCCTAAGGTCAGGGGACACTCACTCTGGGACATTAGATTGTGAATGTGGCTGCACATGTAATGAGTCCTCGTAGGCGAACCTTATTGCACAGGGAGGGAGCAGAGCACTTGCTCGGGGTCAGCGTGCAAGTACAATTCAAAACAAGTCCTTTAATCTCTGATGGTCTAATGGCTCTTTTCTATCTCAACTCCTTCATCTCAAAAAAAAAAAAAAAAAGAGAGAGAGAGAGAGAAGGAGAAGACAGAAATTCAGTCTCAACTGCTGCCCCAGAATTTTTTGCTTCAGCAGTGGGGCCGTGGTTTTGATGCTCGGAAAACTGGGGAAGGAGGGAGGTAGGGAGATGGCTCAGAGGGCAATAGCACTTGCTGTGCAAATAGAGGCAGGTGAGTTTGATCCCCAGAACCCACTCTAAAACCCCGGCATGGGGGCTGGAGAGATTGCTCAGTGGTTAAGGCGCTTGCCTGCAAAACCTAACAGCCTGGGTTTGATTCTTCAACACCCACATAAAGCCAGATGCACAAAATAGTGCATGTATCTGGAGTTCGTTTGCAGTGGCTAGGGACCCTGATATGCCCATACCCCCCCCCCCAAGTCTGTCTCTCTCTCTCTCTCTCTCTCTCTCTCCTCTCTCTGCTTGCAAATAAATAAATATTTAAAAAAAAAAAAAAAGGCATGGTCATGGCAAACAGGACCTCTAGGTTCAGTGTCTCAGGAAAATGAGGTAATACAGAATAGAGGTCACCCAACATCTTGTTTCTGCACTAATGCAATTGGGACACATGTATCTGCACACACGCATACACACGTGCACCACCACCCACCACCACCGCCACCCATGCCGCCACAAAAAGAAGCGAGTAAATAAAGCAGATTTTAGTGCTCTCCTTGGGGAAGTGAAATCAGTCAAGGGATGAAGGGAAGGCATGGGGAGTCCATTGGCTAAGGAAAGACTAGATTTCCAAGCCTTTGAAGAGGTCCCAGTGTATGTTGTGGTTGTTGTTGTTTTTTAAAGAGAAAGAGAGAGTCAAGATGAGAGAAGGGAGGGGGGACACCAGGGCCTCCTGCCACTGCAGATGAACTCCAGACACTTGCACTACTTTGTGCATCTGGTTTTACAAGCGTGCTGCAAGTTGCAAGCAAGTTCCTTTAACCACTGAGCCATCTCTCCAGCCCCTGTTGTTGAACTTTTGAATCATGAGCTGAGGGCTGTCTGAGGTCTGTGAACTGCTCTAGAAAATTAATGGAGCCAAAGGAGGGAGTCATGTGAACCCCTGAACTCAGGGAAACACCTTACACCTTTTTTTGGGAGAGAGTCAGAGAGAGAATGGGCACGCCGGCAGCCTCTCAGCTGCTGTGAACAAACTCCTGACACTTGTGCCCCCTTGTGGTCAAGTGTGGCATTGCACCCTTGCATCACTTTGTGTCTGGCTAAACGTGGGACCTGGAGAATAGAATAGGTGTTCTTAAGCTTAGGGGGCAGGCGCCTTCACCGCTAAGCAAAGTCTCCAGCCTTTGTTCACATTTTATTTTATTTTATTTTTTTATTTTTTATTTTATTTTGGTTTTTTCACTTTTCAGTTTTTCAAGGTAGGGTCTCACTCTAGCCCAGGCTGACCTGGAATTCACTATGTAATCTCAGGGTGGCCTTGAACTCACGGTGATCCTCCTACCTCTGCCTCCCTAATGCTGGGATTAAAGGCATGCGCCACCACACCCAGCTCTTTGTTCACATTTTTAAAAATATTTTCTCTTTCCTTCCTTCCTTCCTTCCTTCCTTCCTTCCTTCCTTCCTTCCTTCCTTCCTTCCTTCTTTCCTTCCTTTCCTTCTTTCCTCTTTCTTCCTTTGCAAGCAGAGAGAGACAGAGAAGAGACACAGACCCAGAGAAAGAATGTGCTTGCCAGGGCATCTAACCACTGCAAATGAATTCCAGAGGCATGCTCCATTTTGTGCATCTGGCTTACATGAGTACTGGGGATTTAAACCTGGTTGTTAGGCTTTGCAGGCAAGTGCCTAAACCACTGAGCCATCTCCCAAACCCTGTTCATTTTTTTAAATAAAATAAACGCTACAGACACCCAACCAGATGGGTAATATACATGTGAGCACTAACAAAGCTTCCACACCCACTCCTGGAGCACCACCCTCCAGGCATCTCCCTGTGTTCAGTGGCGATCCCAGACATGGACACTTCATTACGCAGTCATGAGTGACCACACCGTGGACTACTGGTGGGTGAACTTCACCTTCAGCCTCTAGCAACCCTCAGAGGTTGGACGAAATTGAGCCAACATCAGCAGCCCTCTAATCATGCCTTGATTCTCCTCCTGGCTAGGAGAAGGGATTTCAGGAGCCATAGGTATGTATGTGGGCATGTGTGTATGCATGCCAGGAACACAGGAGCAATAAAGATGTCAGGCATATGCAATGAAGACGAAATATATATATCACAAGGGGAGTTTACAGTTCACATGGGGCTTCTGAAATCAGCTTAGGAGAGAAACAATTGGTAAATAAACACCAGTGGGTTCATTGACCTTCTACTCTGCTAAAATATTTTTTTTTTTCCAGCCAGGATAGGCTAGATTATATTAGTGGGCACCCTCTGAGTCTTGGTGGCTCAAAGGTTTATTTTCTGCTCATATGTCATTCCCATAATAGGTTGACTTGGGTATGCTGCTTATTGGAGTCACTCAGGGGGGCCAGCCTAGCAAGATCTTCACCATTTTGAACTTGACAGGTGATAATTCCAGAAAGATCATTCTAGGAAGTCTATGCCAGAATTAAGTGGCCAGTCCCAAGTAGAAAGACATCATTTCTAATCATTCCTACTCATAATACATTGGCTGGATGGGTTATATGACCCCACCCAGCCACTATGGAGCAGGGAATATTGTACTTTTGATGTGCACGGAGGGAGGTGATGGTGAAGGTGATGACAGCGTTACGCGCAGTCACCACTGCCGTCCCGATGAAACAGAAACCCAGATTCCGTCTTCTCTTCTGCTTTCTCGTGTACCTTGATTTCCCCAGATGCCACTTCATCCACGGTGATGTCTACAACTGGCTGCACCGTGTGGGTCTTGAGACTGCAATGGATAGCATATTCTGGACGCATCGTTCTCTTTTTTTTTTTTTTTTTCTTTTTGGAGAGAGAGAGACACAGAGAAACAGAAAGAGAAGGAGAGGAAGACAGAGATGGGAGCGCCAGCAGTCTCTCAGCTGCTGTGAACGAAATCCAGATGCGTGCGCCCCCTTGTGGTCAAGTGCAGCATTGTGCCTTGCACCCTTGCACCCTTGTGCCCTTGCACTGGACGCATCATTCTTGTTCCGAGAATGTGACTATTGTGACTAGATAGTGTGTGAGTCTAGAGTCAGGGTCATGACCTTGGTAGGCCCTGCTTTTTTTTTTTTTTTTTTTTTTTTTTTTTGGTTTTCTGAGGTAGGGTCTCACTCTAGCTCAGGAATTCACTCTGTGATCTCAGGATGGCCTTGAACTCACAGCAATCCTCCTATCTCTGCCTCCCAAGTGCTGAGATGAAAGGTGTGCACCATTTTGGAAGGATGCCTCCAGCAGAGTAGAAGAGATGAGATTCGAGTCAGCACTACCTATGAGGGGGCTGAAATGACGCAGTCTACTCAGCAGATGACGTCAAGATGCTGCCATCACAGAAGGACTCACTACTCATGTTGCCTGGTGCCAGGTACGTGGTGAGTGAGATGTTCACAAGTCAAGGATGGGCTGGGGAGATGGCTCAGCAGTTAAGGTACTTGACTGCAGAGCCTAATGACCAGGATTCAAATGCCCCAGTATCCACGTAAAGCTGGATGCACAAAGTGGTGCATGCATCTGGGGTTCATTTGTAATGGCACTGTATCCTAGCATGCCCATTCTCTCTCTCTCTGTTTCTCTAAATCCACTTGTAAATTGTCTCTCTTTCTCTGTATCTACTTGTAAAGAAATGAGATCAGAGCAGGAAAGGGTATGCAACTCAACTTGCTCAAAGAAAAAGGGACTTAGTGGAAGGGCTTTTAGAGACGTGGACAGAACTAAGAGAATAGGCAGGGTTTCCAAGATAGCCAAGACACGAGGAATAATCTGACAACACCCTTAAGTAATATGAAAAAAATAGGAGAGGAGGACTGGAGACATGGCTTAGTGGTTAAGCGCTTGCCTGTGAAGCCTAAGGACCCTGGTTCAAGGCTCCATTCCCCAGGACCCACGTAAGCCAGATGCGCAAGAAAGCGCATGTATCTGGAGTTCATTTGCAGTGGCTGGTGGCTCTGGTGTACCCATTCTCTCTCTCTCTCTCTCTCCCCCTGCCTATTTCTGTATCTCTCTCTGAAATAAATAAATAAAAATAAAATATTTTTTTAAAAAACAAGATAGGAAATAATGTTAATTCAAAAGAGTTAGACCAGGTGGTTGACTCGGATCTAGAGACTCTGTGCTCATACATAGATGCAGCCAGAAAAAAAAGGTGTCCCAAAGTAGATAGGAAGCTGGAAGACATATTCCAGCCTCTCGTCCCACCTGCCAATCCCCCAGAAGAAGCGCTCATTGGCTGAACCTGATGAGAAGTCAACCAACAGAGGAAGGTCCAGGGATGCAGATGCCAGGCGCCAGCCTCCTAGATGACAGAGTGTGAGCGGTGGGACACTGGGACAGGAGTGTTTGGGAAGTGAACAGACCCAACATGCTGACACTCTGGCCAAGATTAAAGTCAAGAAAGCCACAGTGACTTCTGGCCTTTAACTTCCACTGGGATTTTAATTTCCCCCAAGAAAATAGAGATTTTTGTGAGGTTTTTTTCTCCCCCATGACAACAAAGAAAGGGAGGGAGGTTACTGAAACGTCAGTGTCTCTGAAGGAATTTATATTGGGGGGCTCATGTGCTCCCCTTTGGATGACACTATGGCAGGCATTGGGTGGGTCCTTGGACGTGTCTACCGATCCAGGGGGCCGGAGTGTTTCCGTAAGGCTAAGCAATGACTTTGGTTTGGCGACTGTGAACTTGGGCTAAGTGACGTCGCTCTACATCCATTTCAGAAGCTTCCAGAGTCAACTGCAGCAGGTCACCATTTGTAAATTCATAAAAAGTCACGTCAAGTGGTAGAAGGCAGCTTTGAGGTTTCCCTTAACAGCTACTGGTCAATGACTACCGCTCTCTCTTCCTCCTACTTCACTATGACCTTGAGTACAGAGCATAAACTTGAGATCCCTGGGTTAACAGAGCCCGGCATGGATATGTGTTGACAAGAAAAACATCCACCAATGAGCCCTCCCCTTCCTCACTGTTGTCAGCTCAGAAAGCTTCACATCTTTGTGGTATGAGTGCCGTCAACAAATCCCTTCTTCCCTGCAGTTGAGGTCTCTGTTTTTTCTCTCTCTCTCTCTCTCTCTCTGTCTCTCTCAAAGAGAGAGACAGAGAGAGAGAGAGAGAGAAACAGAGAGAGAATGGGTGCACCAGGGCCTCTCAGCCGCTGGAACGAACTCCAGACACATGCGCCCCCTTGTGGACATGTGAGACATTGCATGCTTGCGTCACTGTGTCTGGCTAAACGTGGGACCTGGAGAATCAAACAGGCTTTCTTAAGCTTCACGCAGGCGCCTTAACTACTAAGCTGTCTCTCCAGCCCTCTCTCTTTTTTAAAAACCTCTGGTGGTTTCAGGCCTGTGACTTTTGAGTTCAGGGTAGCAGGTAACAAGTCCAGCCTGGGTCTCCAACCCAAGCTTGGGATGAAATCATAACCTTTGGTTGGAGGTGAGATGTCACTGGCTTTCTGGTAAGAAAGAGGCACTTTGATCCAATACTGTTTTACTTGTGTGTAAAGATGTCCTTTGGGTACCTAGGGGAGAAAGGGAATGGACTGACATTGTTGTGTGCCCAGTACCTTCCACCCACATGCCAGGTACGACTTTCTTTTAGTCATAACGCTTTTCTTTTGAATGAGTCTCCTGTGAACTCCATTCATTCAGTTAGAATGGGATGTTGTCAACCATGGGCCACAGGGCAGGCACATGACCCCAAGGTAGACCAATCCGAGTGTCAGTCACAACTTGCAAAAGGTGAGCACTGGCGTCACTGGAGGACCATTGTTATTCCTTCTTGTGTAACTGAATCCTGTTGGAGGGTGCATTTTTACTTCTGGTCATCAAGCTGTTAAGAGATAAGCGGGAAGGAGCCAGAGATACACATCCCTCACCACAGGGAGAAAAACCAGTCTTCCGTTGGAGGCAGACATCTCACCTGGAAGAGCAACAGAAAAATCCACAAGAATGTTCCAGAAAGATCCTATGATGGCTGCTCACCCAAATCTCCTCAGATCTACCCACACCCTTCCCAAAGCCAATGACATTTCCCTTTTTTTGTCTTGGATACATTTAATTGGATTTCTGTCTTGGTAAGAGAGTCCTGACTGACTTAGGAAAGGATTAGGAAGGCCTTGCAGGGAGTTCTTGAGTCCTTGGGCACCTTCCCTTAAATCCCTAGCTGTGGATCAGGTAAAGTTACCGTCAAAAGTCGACAGTGATCAAACCTCCCTAAATGGGTCAGGGATTTTTTTTTCCCAAGGAAACAATGCCTGAAAGCCATGGGTGTTCAGAATACAAAAATAAAAAATGCCATGGTTGGGCTGGAGAGATGGCTTAGCGGTTAAGGCGCTTGCCTGCAAAGCCTAAGGATCCCAGTTCGATTCTCCAGGTCCCACATAAGCCAGATGCACAAGGTGGCACATGCATCTGGAATTCGTTTGCATTGGCTGGAGGCCCTGGCGTGCCCATTCTCTCACTCGCTAATAAATAAATAAATAAATAAAAATAAATATTTAAAAAAAATACCACGGTAGAATTCAAAGGACTTTAAAATATCATCGAAATTCATAAAACAGTAAAGAAATTCTGAGAAATGGTAAGGGTCCTCCAAGACCTCTGACCTCTCTATGCGTCAAAACAACGGTCCTCCCCCAGCCTGGTGTCTCTTTGTTTTTCAATGGTAGATGGAAGATGAGACAGTACATATAGCTTCAGAAGTTCAGGAAGCTGATTCTGTGCTCCTAGCACTGTCCCCAAAGGCATGGGACAATGCTTGCCACTGGCCATCTTGGACCCACGTTTCCCTGAGTTTCTCATTTTGTGAAAGACGTGTTTACTCAACCCAGTGGAAGGTTCCTAAGACGTCATGGTCTGACCAACATCGCCATCTAGTGGTCATCTTTGGAACTCGCCCCCCACCCCCACCCTTCGCTTCAGCATCCACCTAGGAGATCCAGGGACAAACACCTGGATCCCCAGGGCGGCCTCTGTCAGGGGTTCCCTTACAAACTCAGGCTCTTTGCCCCTGGTCTTGCCACTGCTGTTCCCTACGTGGAAACGGGGTCCTCCAACCCACAAGCCGTTCCAGCCTCAACATCTATGACTCCTGGCTCCCTCCATCCATCCACTTGGGATAAACGCAGATGGCAATCGAGTTGACAACTCCAGTCCAGATTGTAATGTCTACTATTGATATTTTAAAAACGAATACCACATTTTAGCTAAGAGAGCTTATGTGTCCCTTTGCAGTTGATATCATGAAGATCACACTTTCCCTGCTCGCCAAGTCCATGTGCGATACTAGGGCCACTGCTTTGTACCTGAAATGGACCACCCTCACCTGACGTCATATCCAACACCTGAGCTGTTGGCGCCATTGTCAAGGGCGTAGGCTACTCAAAAGTTGTTCTTCTGGGGACTTTGTGTGCACATGCCCTCACTATAGCAGTTACCATCAGCAGCATTTTTTTTGAGTCCATCTTTATTAATTATTAAAGGTAGGGCAGAACCCAAAACTTGAGGTTCATAAATTCTGGGAGAGCCTTCCTGAACCCCCAAATCCTGCATCACTTCCATGTCAGCTTCAAAAGCACTGGAGTTATAGGCTTGCAGCATCTCTATTGGCTCATTCTTTTGCTTCAAAAAGATGCAATGGCTGGAGAGATGGCTCAGCAATTAAGGCAATTGCTTGCAAAGCTTGATGGTCTTGGTTCAATTCCCCAATACCCACATAAAGCAGGTACACAAAGTGCTACACATGTCTGGAGTTTGTTTGCAGCAAAAGGAGTCCCTGGTGTGTCAATTCTCTCTCCTTGCAAGTAAATAAATAAAAACAAAATATATATTTTTTTAATGATGTAATGCTGGGGAGTGAAGCATTAAAGCCTCCACTCTGGATCCTCCTGGAAACTGGGTATGGTCCTAGAGAAGAAGAATAGAAGTTTGTGACACTTTCTAATCTCCTTGTAAGCATAAGAACTTGACTTCCTGGTAAAGCAGACTAATAACATTTGCTGGAAGGAGAGTTGTTATCTATGAAATCCTATGAGGAAGAAGTTCTTGCTTTAGGATTGCTTACTGTAAACAAACCCACACTTTGGCAGATCTATGAGGCATGGTTTCTTAGAGGATGTCCCGTAGCTTTTGTCCAACTATCTTAACTGTGAATCCAGATGCTTCATAACTTAGTCACTTCGCCATTGTTTGAGGTGACAGTGGGGGCTCTTCCTTTTTCTGGTCCACAAGTTACATTTCCATAGATGCTTTGTGTCTCTTCTGCCTCTTAATAGCACTGATTTTATCCTTAAACTATCAGTAAGGCCCCATTCTTGAACAGTCTCTGTTTGAAATAGTTCAGATAGGATATTAGGAAAGTTTGTATTTTTAATCATACACAATTCTGGAAGGACAAAAAATCAGTGCTCCTATTCACTCCTGTGTCTTCCTACTGTGGCAGTTTGGTAGTGACAGGGCTCCAAGGCAAAGGTGATGAATGCCCTTGAGCTTGTTCTTGTAGTCTCTACTTTGCTGGAGATCAGCAGCATTTTTGTGGGTTTTTTTTTTTTTTTTCGAGGTAGGGTCTTGCTCTAGCCCAGGCTGATGTGGAATTCACTGTGTAATCTCAGGGTGGTCTCGAACTCACGGCGATGCTCCTACCTCTGCCTCCTGAGTGCTGGGATTAAAGTGTGCACCACCACGCCCCCATGGCTACCCATCAGCAGTATTTGTATATACCAAATGAGTGTGACGATAATATGAGAACCAAGGTTTCTGCTGCATCGTCCAAAGGCTGCAAAGCTACTCGATGGGGGAAATCACCCCTAACTCCATTTTTATGTATTTATTTCTACACCTAAGCCTCTATTCGCCTCTCTTCTCAAGCCTAGGCTCAGAAGCAGACCCTCCAGGCAGAGTTCCGCCCAAGCCAGATGTGATTGTCCCCTGCTCCAACCCCACTCGTGTGTAAGAGCTGGTGGGAGTCGGAGAGCCCTAGCCGGGCCTGTCTGTGTCCTGTCTTGGGAAAAGGGCAGATTATGGTGGATTCTTGGATCTGGATCCCTGACGCTATCTCAGATGGATTTCTTAAAGGAAATCCCTTAAACATCATCCCACTTAGATGCTCCATTCATCTTGAAACCAAAAATGGGAGGAGGAGGGTGGGAGCAGAGAGAAGGATGGGCAGAAGATAGAAAGGAGAGGAGAGCAAGGAAGGTATGACCAGGGCTTCATTTAAAGTGCATGAAAATGTCCAATTTTCAGGTCATCGACTGAGGGTCTCGACTTCCTGCTTTCTTCCTCTCACGAGGAATGAAATTAGTGAAATTAGCTGTTTTGGTTTCCCCATTCAACAATTCTTTTCTAAATTTTATTTATTTGAGTGAGAGAGAGAGAGAAAGAAAGGGAGGAAGGAAAAAGAAAGAAAGAAAGAAAGAAAGAAAGAAAGAAAGAAAGAAAGAAAGAAAGAAAGAAGAAAAGAGAGAGAGTGGGTGCACCAGGGCCTTTAGCCACTCAAATGAACTCCAGACATACACGCCACCTTGGGCATCTGGCTTTATGTGGGTACTGGGGAATCAAACCCGGGTCCTTAGGCTTCATGTGCAAGCACCTTAACCACTGGGCTATCTATCCAGCCCTGTTTTTTTTTTTCCATTCAATTTCACCGGCAGTGAAACACATGGAGAGGTGTTCCTGTTTCGTCTCCTGTTGTTGGTCGTTCATTTCAACGGGTTACTGTTACCTGTATAAATCCCAAGGATTATGATTTTCCTTTCCCGCTAATGCACCTTGCTTTCCTGAGGATTTGGATCTTTGTTCTCCACTCGTCTCCTGGGAGAAGTGACGAAGATGGAGGCGCTGGAGAGATTCTGCATGCGCAGGCATTTAACTTGCCTGAAAGACAACAATGGTTTAAAACGTAACCCCGGCTTTCCGCTTTCCTTCTAAGTCACTGCCCCTGTGTAGAGCAATGTGCGCGCCTATTTAATAAGCTCTTATCGCTTGCTCATTACAGGCTGGAGGCAAGAAACCCACGACTTGTCAGAGACTTATGGGAATATGTAGAATATGATCCAAGACACAAAATGTGAGACCCTAGGATCGGTGAAGGAGGGAGTTATTCAGTACTTTAAAAAGAGATAATTTATTTTTTTTTACTTATTTGTGTGTATGTGTGGGGTGTCCCCTATAGCGGGGATGCTCGCCTATGGTGGCTAGAGCAGAACATTAGGGGCCCAACTCCATCATGTTTCCTCCAAACCCGAGTCATGATTTGAGAGCTTCCTGGGGCTTGAGCTGTCTGGTCTCCGCTCACCTATGGGGCTGGAGTTATGGGTGTGCATGGTCATATCCAGTTGTGTACGTAGGATCTGGATGCACATGGTCATATCCAGCTGTGTACGTGGGATCTGGATGCACATGGTCATATCCAGCCATTTACGTGGTATCTGGAGATTCAGACTCTAGCAGTGTCCGGCTCCCTCAAGTCCTTGTGATTATGCAGGAAGTACAATTATCCACGGAGCCATCTCTATAGCCCATAACAACGATTTGTACTGGAACAAATTATCCAGATTCACAAAGGATTTTAGTGCACATCTAAGCACGCAGCCTCACCTGGTGATAATGCAAAGTCACATGCACACCTTCTCACACACGCCCACCTTCCTCTTTGTTCTCTTCAGCCTCCTCCCTTTCCCTCCTCAAAGAAGTCCTGTTCTGGTTCTACAGGCTTCTCCGAGCATCTCAAATTCCTGCCATTAATGACCACAAAAAAAGTAGCAGAACTTAATCCCTTTTCCAGAACATTGTTCTCAGACAGTCACATTGGGAAGCAGGAGTTTTGGGTTCTTTTTATAGAAATTTCAGAAGAGAATGGAGAAGCAGGGTGTTTCAAGGAGAAAGAAAATAAGTAATGAAATAATAGCTAAGCATATGTCTTCAGAATGAAAGAACCCATCAAATATTAAGCAGGAAGAATCGCTGAAGTGACACACACCCAGATACATACGAGTGACATTTTAGTCTCTACAGGATAAAGCTTTCAGAGACTTTTTTTTTAAGTGTGTTTTTTTTTTTTTTCCTACAAAGGAACAAGATTCAAAAAGACATAGGGCCTCGTCAGCAATTCTGAAGGCTAAATGCCAAGGGAGCAATATGCCGCAGAGATCCTAGGGAGATGCTGGGGGTGGGGGAGGGTGACAGATTGTAGGTGCAAACTATCAAGTCAGATTATGGGGGAAAATCAAAACGTTATGTCAGTCTGGATCTTGGGAAGAACATTCTAAATGAGATTCTTTTTTCATTTTTTGGTTTTTCAAGGTAGGGTCTCAATCTGGCTCAGGCTGACCTGGAATTCACTATGTAATCTCAGGGTGGCCTCGAACTCATGGTGATCCTCCTACCTTTGCCTCCCGAATGCTGGGATTAAAGGCGTGTGCCACCACGCCCGGCCTCTAAATGAGATTTTGTATATGAGCAATTCATTAGGGCAAGAGTGTAAGAGACAGGGTCCAGAGAGCTAGGCGAGCTGTCAGATAGTGAGGGAGACCCGACTCCATGTAAACGGCTGAGGCAGGCAAACAGGGTGAGTGGTAATGTGAGGCTACCTGTAGGCACAAGTTTAGCAGGGTCCCCGAGGCTTGCAGGGAGGCCTCAAGTCCTTTCAGAGTCTCAGTTTAGCTGTTCAGCCTCTGGCTGTGAAAGCCCTGTAGGAAGCCTGGGTGTGAACACCCCAAAGCACTGCAGATGGTTGACAGTCAGGCACACGCCCTGCCATTGGAGATGTGAGGGGCACGGCCCCATCACAGCCACAAGTGTGTAAGGATTCATGAAGGGGGCAACCTGTGAACCCTGGGTGTTAAGAACAAGGGTGTTCACTAGAAAGAAATCATCCCCCAAAAAAGGAGAGAGGGGAAATCATGAAAAATAAGATTGGCGTACACCCCAGAGCTGGCAAAGGAAGCTGGAAAAAAATGAAGAAAGAAAGCCCATGTGAGGTTCAAGGCCAGAAACTTTTCCCTTTAAGAGACCAGGCCAAGAAAGCATGGGAGTTCCTTCCATTGACAATTCAGCCACATGACTTGGAATGAACAACTAAGCAATCAGAATCTTACAAACGAATTGAGTGTGTTTCCATTGATTAGTATCAATGCAGTTGTAGCAGTTGTTTTTTTAAAAGTTTTTAGGGCTGGAGAAATGGCTTAGTGGTTAAGGCGCCTGCCTCCTAAGCCTAAGAACCCGGTTCCAATCTCCGGGTCCCAAGTTTAGTCAGATGCAAAGTGATGCAGGGGCGCAATGCCACACTTGCCCACAAGGGGGTGCACACATCTGGATTTCGTTCACAGCAGCTGAGAGACTGCTGGTGCGTCCATTCTCTATCTGTCTCCCTCTCCCTCTCTCTGTGTCTGTCTCTCTCTGTGTCTCTCTCTCTAAACAAAAAAAAAGTTTTTAAAAATATTTATTTATTAATGTATTTATGAGAGAATGGGCACTTCAGGGCCTCTAGATGCTGCACACAAACTCCAGATGCGTGCGCCACCTTGTGCATCTGGCTTACGTGGGTCCTAGGGAATCAAACCTGGGTCCTTAAGCTTCACAGTCAAGTGCCTTAACCACTAAGCCATCTCTCCAGCCCAGCAGTTACCTTTTCATTGCTGGGACAGAACATCCAACCAGCAGTGGGTTATGAAAGGAAAGGGTTTGTTTCAGCTTCAGTTTGAAGGAGGGTTTTCATCATGACAGGGAAAGCATGGCAAGAACAGATAGCAGGGTGTCTGTCACATCTTGTCACATCAGCAGGGGTGAAGCAGCAGGAGTGAGCTTGCCAGCGCTAGCACGTGGGTTTGTCTTTATAAAAATCACCAAGGCGGGCTGGAGAGATGGCTTAGCAGCTAAGGCACCTGCCTGCTAAGCCTAAGAACGCTGGCCCCAATGTCCAGCGGTTCCAATCTCCAGGTCCCACGGTTAGCCAGATGCAAAGTGAAGCAAGGGCGCAATGCCGCACTTGACCACAAGGGGCCGCACGCATCTGGATTTTGTTCACAGCAGCTGAGAGACTGCTGGCGTGCCCATTTCTGTCTCCCTCTCCCTGTCTGTCTATCTCTCTCTGTCTCTCTCTCTCTCTCTGTCTCTCTCTCCAAAAATAAATAAAAAATAATTTAAAAAATTTTTAAAAAATCACCAAGGCCAGGTGTGGTGGCGCATGCCTTTAATCCCAGAACTGGGGAGGCAGAGTAGGAGGATCACCATGAGTTCAAGGCCACTCTGAGACTACATAGCGAATTCCAGGTCACCCTGAGCTAGAGTGAGACCCTACCTCGAAAAACCAACCCCCCCCCAAAAAATTGCCAAGGCCCACCCCAGTGACACACCTCCTCCAGCAAGGCTCCACCGCCTAAAGACTCCACTGGCTGTGGATTGAGTACAAGGCTTCACTACAAACCTGTGAGGCTATGTACGGCACTTAACAATGCCACTCAAAATGTAAAGAATGGAACAAATGGGTTATAAACCTTGACAGGGGGCTGGAGAGATTGCTCAGTGGTTAAGGCACTTGCTGCAAAGCCTAACCACCCAGGGTTGATTCCCCAGAACCCACATAAAGCCAGATGTACAAAGTAGGACATGTGTCTGGGGTTTGTTTGTAGTGGCTCTATGACTATTCTCACTTTCTCTGTGTCTCTCTTCTCTCTGTCTCTCTCTGCTTGCAAATAAATAAATAAAAATTATAAAAGAAACTTCACAAAGTGAAAGAATAACAAGTGAGCTGGAGAAATGGAGTGGAAATAAGTATAAGATTGTGGATTTTTCTCTCTTTTCTTTCATAGGTATATGTGTGGACTGGGGATGTAGCTCAGCTGATAGAGTTCTTGCCTAGCATGCATGTAGTCCTGGGTTCTATCCTCAGCTGGGTGTTGTGGCACATGCCTATAATCCCAGCACTTGGGAGGTAGATACTGGAGGATCAGAAGTTCAAAGTCAGGGGCTGGAGAGATGGCTTAGAGGTTAACGTGTTTGCCTGCAAAGCCAAAGGACCCAGGTTCAGTTCCCCAGGAACCACATAAGTCAGATGCACAAGGGGCTTATGCATCTGGAGTTCATTTGCTGTGGCTAGAGGCCCTGGCACGCCCATTCTCTGTGTGTGTGTCTCCTCTCTCTCTCTCTCTCTCTTGCAAATAAATAAAATGAAAAATAAAGTAAAAAATAAAAAACTGTTAAAAAAAAAAAAAGAAGTTTCAAAGTCATCCTAGACTTCATAGCCAACTTGAGGTCAGCCTGGGCTACATGAGACCATGCCTCTTGGAAAGGTCTGTGAGGGTGTTTTCAGGAGGATTAACTGAGGGAGAAAGACTTTCCCCACAGTGGGCGGTCCTTCTGGTGGCAGCCTATGGATAAAAAGGTTCCTGGGGAGAAAGAAAACAAAGCCCTGTATTTGGCCTGGATGCCCCTACTACCCCCTGGTACGTGCATCTCCCTTGTTGCAGCTATCCAAGGTTGGCACTGAGGCCAGCCTCATCAGCCTTCCCACGTGCTGAAGACCAGCAGCACTACAGGAAGCCTCCAGGCCTTCAGAGCCAGATGGAACTGCCCGCGAAGGCATGGCCCTGAGGACGGAGCATCGACTGGGCTCTCAAGACTTCCCGGGCTGCAAACAGCCATTGCTGGGCTGTCCAGGTCCTGTTGGACCAGCCAGTCTAACAAATGCCTTTTATAATAGATTCCATTCTGTCGGCTCTGGTCCTCTAGGGACCCCTGACTAATGTAGTGTATGTGATCACTTTCACGTGCGTTTCAAAAGAGGCTTAATTCTTTAAAACCACCATTTAGAAAAAGTGTAGGAGTAGACCTTTCTGCTACTCAAATAGGAACTCAGGAACCCGTGCGTCATCCTTGGGAACAAGACTGAAGTCGTCCTGAACCTGAGCGCCTGCATTCCAGTGGAGGCGGAAGTAGCAGGTGCTCTGGGTGGTGATGTCCGCTGGGCTGAATGCCTGCAAGACCAGCTCCTTTGTGCCACGGAAGTCAGTGCTCGTGAACCACAACCCACTGCCTGTGAGCTGTTAGTCTCAAAGGATTGGTTCCTGCTGTCCTGCACAGCAGCGTGAGGGTCAGAGCGCAGGTCTTTATCTGGGGCTGGTAGCAGAACCCTAGCAAATGTCAAAGCTCCTCCCCAGACAAAAGCCCTAAGTCCAATGTTCTTCCAGACAAAGGCAGAAAACTTTATCAAATAAAATTGCAAACATTTTGGTCTAGAAGATGCCAGGGCCATGGCCCAATGACAAGCAGCGAATATTGCGGGTCAGTCATCTAAAGTCAATGAGGCATGGAGAGGGCTGTGAGAGGGCAGTACCCTTTTCCACAGTAAGAGGTGGGAGCTGCTATGCCCCGGAGAGGGTGGGTTAACCTGAGTCTGGAGGACACCTCTTGTGAAGGAGTTGACTTGAGAGTCTCTGTTGATTTCCCTTTCTGCTCTGTAACGTTCTGTCAGTCTGGCACATTCAGTAAGGTACATCTCAGCCTAGATTTAACTATAAGAAGTTGTGACAGGGGCTTGGGAGATGGCTCAGTGGTTAAAGATGTTTGCTTCAGCCAGAAGCATGCAAGGTCACACATGCGCATAAGATGGTGCATGTGTCTGGAGTTTGATGGCAGTGGATGGAGGACCTGCTTGCCAACCCCCCGCCCCCAGCTATTTCTCTCTCACAAAAAAATACAAAAGAAGAAGGAGGAGGAGGAAGAGAAGAAGGAGGAGGAGGAGGAGAAGAAGAAGGAGAAGGAGAAGGAGAAAAAGAAAGATGCTTGCCATAAGCCTGCTGAATGGAGTTTGGATCCCCCAGACACAGTAGCACATAGAGGGTCCCGTCCACCTAGTGACAGACAAGTGGGCCCCTGTCTCAAAACAAGGTGGAGGGCTGGAGACATGGCTTAGCGGTTAAGGCATCTGTCTGCGAAGCCTAAGAATGTTTGTTCGAATCTCCAGGTCCCATGTTTAGCCTGATGCAAAAAGTGACACAAGGGCGCAATGCCACGCTTGCCCACAAGGGGGCGAATTCATCTGGAATTCGTTCACAGCGGCTGAGAGGCCCTGGTGCACCCATTCTCTCTGCCTCTTCCAATCTCTCTCTCTCTCTCTCAAAAAAAAAAAAAAAAAAAGAAAAAAGAAAATCAAGGTGGAAAGAGAGGAGCAACACCAAAGTGGTCTTCTGACATTCACATGGGCATTGTGGCACACACATATTTCATACACACATGAATAATAATAATAATAAAATAGTTGTGACAAGGAGGCAGAGTGCAGCCCACACCTCTGTGACAAGAGCATGGGAGCCAGTAGGAGACTGAAGGTACCAAGAAACACCTGGTAGGATTTTGGAACTGCATCATGTGGACAGGGAGACTTTGGATTTCTGTTGAGCAGGGGTCTTGATTAAAATAGACTTCCTGTGGCTCTTGGAATTACGTTCTAAAATATTATTTATTAATGTGTGTGTGTGTATGTGTGTGTGTGTGTGTGCATGTACACGGGTGCCAAGGTCTCCTGCTATTGCAAATGAATACCGGACAATGTGCCATTGGGGGAGGGTCTCTCTTTATGTGTATGCTGAAAAATTGAACCCAGGTCAGCAGGCTTTCCAAGCAAGTGCCTGTAACTGCTGAGCTTTGCAAGCAAGCACCTTTAACTGCTGAGCCATCTCCCCAGTCCCTGAAGTGCTTTTAAATTTTACTGTCTTAGGGGTTAAAGGGAAGTCTGGTTGCTTACATGTGGAGAAATCAGAAATACTTGATTTAAGACACTTTTTTTTTGACATGAACTATCAATTTTTGCATGTAAAGATACATTTCTTTTTTTTTTTTTTTTTTTTTGAGCAAGCCTGTAATCCCAGCACTTTAACTCTTTCCAGGAGGATCAGGAGTTTGAGGCCATCCTTAGCTACATATTAGCTCAAGGCTAACCTTAGCTACATTAGACAGTGTCTCAAATTAAAAGATGTCTCTTTAATAGATCTTCTTGGACTTTTAATGTTATATAATTTTTCATAATATATTCCATATTGAAAGTTTTACACTTATCTTTCCAAACCTTATCTCTTTTACCTATTAATTTTACTCTCCTTATCGCCTTGTCTAGGATTACAGTTCAAGGTTAAGTATTAATGGCCATGGTGAGCTTTCTTTTCTGCCTTTACAAGTATGTTGAGGGTCGGAGTGATGGCTTAGCCATGGAGAGCCATGCCTGTGACGCCTAAGGACCCAGGTCTGATGCCCCAGAACCCACAAGGTGGTGCATGCGTCTGGAACTTGCTTGCAATGGCTAGAGGCTCTGGTCTTTCCCTTTCTCTCTCTCTCAAATAAATAAATAAGATATCAAAGAATGTTGATTGCAAAGACTGGTTCACACAGAGCTTTAGAACGTCCATTGTACTGAATGAAGAATGCTGCTTGCTGGGTGAGAATTCCACTCATTGCACCACATCCATCGAGATGAGGTCCTCCAGTTCCTTTTTCCTATGAATATAGTTCTCTGTTCAGTTCCTTTCATCTCCACCAATTTCACAGTCTCCATCACCATAACTACAAAGTAAGTCATAGGACTGAGTAGGCAGATCCCCTTCTCTTCATTCTTTTTGGGGAAAAAAATTGTTTTAGTTATTACAGTTATTTTTTACCTTTCTATATAAATTCTGGAACAGTCATGCTGAGATCTTCATGGGAGTTGGGTTAAACCTGAGAAATTCTGCCATTTCTATTTACTGTTGGAGATTCTTACCCATGAACACAGCATCTCTCCCTTTATTTATTTTTTATTTCTTTCACAGTGTTTTATAGTCTCAGTATGCAAATTTTGTCTGTTTTGTTAAAAGCTTTTTAAAATCAAATTCAAATTGTACTGTACTTGAATTCTGGTTGCGTGTGTTCAATGACATTATATAAAAATGCAATGGAGTTTTTGCATGCTTACCTTATATTCCATGAAAATACTAAATACATTTATTCCATGGGATCTTTGCTGGTTTATTCCTTGAGATTTTTTTCTATATCGATTATCATACCATGTGCAAAGAGACACACTTTTCTTTCTCCTCGTAGAGAGAGAGGGTTGTATAACAGTTGCTTTTACGTTGCTGAGGTAGTATGCCGGCCAGAGAGAACTTAGGG
Source organism: Orientallactaga sibirica (assembly GCA_036365145.1). Taxonomy (NCBI): domain Eukaryota; kingdom Metazoa; phylum Chordata; class Mammalia; order Rodentia; family Dipodidae; genus Orientallactaga; species Orientallactaga sibirica. The sequence goes on along the minus strand of JAEOAD010000006.1, from coordinate 8,977,855 downwards.
AGAAAAGTTTAATTTGGCATGCAATTGTGCGGGGAAGTTTCATTGTGGGGGCAGGAAAAGAAGCCTGTGTCACATCACAGCACAAGACACAGAGGAAGAGAGATCAGCAAGTAAAACCAGGTTACAAAATCCTCAGGGCCCATCCCCAGCAAGGCTCCACCCACAAAAGTTCCACAACTTTCACAGACACAACACTATCCGCTCAGACAGTGCAGGGCTTGCCACACAAGTGTGAGGACCTGCATTCAAGGCTCTGGCACCCACATAAATGATAGGTGGGCATGGTGGCCTGCCTGTAATCCCAGTGCACAGAGGGCAAAGACATGGGATTCCAGGGCTGACTGGTTGCCTGGTACAGCCAAATCCGTGATCTCTGGGTTCAGATGAGGCCCTGTCAAATAAGTAAGGTGGAGAGCAATCGGGATAGACACATGACATCAACTTCTGGCCTCTGCACACACATGCACATGTGTGTCCCTCACATATATGCACACACCCAAAATTAAAATTTTAAAATTAAAGTATATCGGGGGAGGTATTGGGAGGATTGCTCAGTGGTTAAAGGTGTTTGTTTGCAAAACCTGCTGGCCCTGATCCAATTCTCTAGTACCCACATAAAGCCAGACGCACAAAGTGACCCATGAGTCTGGACTTGTTTACAGTGGCAAAAGGCCCTGGCATGCCCATATACACACTGTCATAAATACAAGCACAGATTTCTTTTTATAAAAAGAAGCAGCTTAAATATACAAAATTAAACTAATATTTACTATTGAAATGTTATTGCTTGTAAGTGACCCCCCCTAAATTTTTCAGAATTGATTGTGAATAAACTTGCCACTTAAAAAAAATTAATAAAGCTTTTGTTTTTTCGAAGTAGGGTCTCATTCTAGCCCAGGCTGACTCACTCTGCAGTTCCAGGCAAGAATCAAGCATTACTTAGAAAAGGCTGTGACTAGACAAAGGTGAACTAGCATGTCCAGGCTCCAGCTTTCAGGCACTGTTCTGGTTTGATGGTCCTTGGACCTGGGGGCAAGGTCTCTTCTTCCCAGAACCACAGGCATGGGAGGGGCCAGACTCAACTGCATTAATATGGGAAAAGCATCTGCTCCCATCAAACGATGATGCCAGCGGCTGAAGTAAGCTGAGGGTCTGAGGGGGAGCGCCGTTTCCATGGGACAGGAAGCTGCTGTAGCCTGGCAACACTGCCATCCCCTCCCATGGTGGGCAAGGTGTGGATATACACCAGGAAGAACTGAGCCCGTTGATCCAATTGATCACAACCAATTGCTGATCCTATCTTTACTGTCCCCCCATTTAATTACTTTTGGACTCTGTTCTCTTTCTAATTTCCAGAGTTGATGATTAACTCATAAATGTTCAGACTCTTTGAGCATATGAGGTGTAAATTTCTTTAAAGGTTCCACCATCCTACACCTCATGAGGTTGGGCACGTAGATTTTCATCACTCTTCACATGGAATATTGCCCAGTGTCCCTTAGAATGCTGTGTTTGATCCCAAAACTACTTAACAATGTTGTTTTTACGTTTCTCAAGGTTTTAATATTGGCTTTTTGTTTTGCTTTCTAACTTAATTGGACTATAGTCAGAAACATTGTATAAATATTGATTCAGCACTTGTGAAACAGTTGGTTTCTGGTTTAACATGCGCCTAATTTCCGCAAATGTTCTGTGTTTGGAGAAAGTTTACATTTTAAATTTGGGAGTGTAAGGTCTGACATAAGTTCACTGACTCACAGCTATACTAATATCTTCCTTGAATTTACGATTTTTTTTATCTGATGTATAAAAAGAAAGGCTTTTAATATTTGAAAAAAAAACTCTTCTGCTATAGATTAGACTTCTTCCTGGTGTTTTTTATCTTTCTTTCCATATCTTGAGACTGTTTTAAGTATTTAATATGTAGACATGCTATATGATGTCTTTCCTATGAAATAAAGTAACCTGAAAAAATGTTTAGAACTGGCTTGGTTTTGGTTAGCATTTGCCTAATAACATCTTATTTTCCATTCCTTGATGTGTAACCTTTGTGTCTTTCATGTCTGAAGTAATCACTTATGAATAGCATACAGATAATCTTATAAACATAATCCAATTAGGTAGTCTGATCTTTTCAATTATTTAGCCCCTGGGTATTAATTACGATTATTGAATATTTATATTTATTTCTGCAGTCTTGCCTTGTGCCACCCAAGTTCATCAGTTATAAGACACTTCTTTTAATATCTTTGAGATCAGAATGCTTCATATAATGAATATTGCAATCAGCAGCATTTTTCTTACATAGTTGAATAAAAAATTTAAGGATACTCCACAACCAATGTCATCATAAGGTCTAGGAAATGCAATATTTACCCCTTTGGTCTTATGGTTTTTCCCCCTCTCCCCCCTTTTTTGTTGGTTTGTTTGTTTGTTTGTTTGTTTGTTTGTTTGTTTGTTTGTTTTTTGAGGTAGAGTCTCACTCTAGCCCAAGCTGACCTGGAATTCGCTATGTAGTCTCAGGGTGGCCTCAATTCAGGACGATCCTCTTACCTCTGCCTCCTGAGTGCTGGGATTAAAGACGTGTGCCACCACTCCCAACCTTCCCCTTCTTTAAAAAAAAAATTTTTTTTATTTTATTTTATTTTATTTTATTTTATTTTATTTTATTTTATTTTATTTTATTTTATTTTATTTATGAGAGAGAGAGAAAGAATGGGCACACCAGGACCTCCAACCACGGCAAATGAACTCCAGGCGCATGTGCCACCATGTGCATCTGGCTTACATAGGTTCTGGGGAATCAAAATCTGGGTCTTTAGGCTTTGCCAACAAGTGCCTTAAAGGCTAAGACATCTCTCCAGCCCACTCCCCGCTTCTTTTCTGACTTGAGGTTTTCTACTTTTCTTTTTCTTCTGTACCTGTCTGGATGCTCCACATGCTATCTGTGTCATTGCAGTAATTGCTCTTCAAATGATGGTGAGTGTGCTTGAGTTCCATTTTAAAGCTAATTAGTATTGTATTTCTATTCTTCAAAGAGCCTTCCTCTTTGAGAAGTGATATACAGAAATACAGATGAAAAGAGAGGAAAGTGGGAAGACAAAGGGGAGAGACTGAAGAGAGGAGCTTTTATGGGCAGGGAACTGTGATGGATAGCTGGGGCACAAACCCTCCATGCCAGAGAGAAGAACGTACCTGGCAACTTATCACCCATTAGTTGAAAGCTATCCTCGGATCAAACTCCTGGGCTGCGCCTGCTTAAATCTGCATGATACCAGAGAAGAACCTGGGGCATAAAAGAGATGTGTTTGAGAAAAGCTTTCCACTGGCAGAAAACTGCCTCCCACTGCTGTACGTGAACCTGAGTGGGCAGAGAGGATGTGTGTGGGGAGGAGAATCAAAAGGGTTCACTACAATCAATATTTTCCATCTCTTTCTCAAGGTCAAAACCTTGAATTGGTCATTCCAATCACCCATCCTTTATACACCTGCCAGCGTATATTTCATTTGTTTATATTTTATGCATGCATGTGTAGGTGTATTGTGGGGGTTGTACGTATGTGTGTGCGCATACGTGTGGGGACAAAGGTAGTCAGTCAGTGTCAGGTATCTTCCTCAATGGCTCTCCAACTTCATTTTTTGTGCATCTGGCTTACATGGATGGATCCTGGGGCATCGAGCCTGGGCCCTCAGGCTTTACAGTCAAGCGCCTTAACTGCTAAGGCATCTCTCCAGCCCAACTTCATTTTTTGACTCAGGTTCTCTTATTGCACCTGCAGGTCATTAGACTAGCTAGCCAGCAAGCCCTGTCTCCGTCTCCCCATCTCTGGGATTACAGGCACACGCTACAGCAGCCAACTTTTAGGTGTGTGCTGAGGACTTGAGCTCACATGTTTGTACTTTAGTGGGGAACTTTATCTGCTGAGCCATCACCCCAGCTCCTATGTGTTTAAAAAAATATTTATTTGTTGGGGCTGGAGAGATGGCTTAGGGGTTAAGGCACTTGCCCACAAAGGCAAAGGACCTCATTTTGATTCCCCAGTACCCATGTAAGCCAAATGGACAAGGTGGTACATGCATCTGGAGTTCGTTTGCAGTGGCTGGAAGCCCTGGGGCACCCATTCTCTCTCTCTCTCTATCTCTATCTCTCTTTCTCTCTGCCTCTTTCACTCTCTCAAATAAATAAATTTTTACTTATTTATTTTTATTTATTTATTTATTTATGAGAGACAGAGAAAAGGGCAGGCAGACAGACGGAGAGAATGAGTACAGAGTCTCCGGCCATTGCAAACAAACTCCGGATGCATGTGCCACTTAGTGCATCTGGCTTTATGTAGGCACTGGGGAATCGAACTCAGGCTGTCTGGCTTTACAAGCAAATGCCTTTAACCTCTGAGCCATTTCTCCTGCCCATGTTTCACTTTTATTTTTATTTTATTTTGTTTTGAGGCGAGCCCAACAGACACGCGTGCACATGCACGCACACGCGTCTGCTACCATCCTGTTTTCATACCCGTCTCTGGTTACTCTTACTTACGGTGTCAACACGTGTGCCTGCTTTCATTTACCCCATTCATGGATGTGGTGTAGCAGACAGCTTCAGGTTCGCTGAGATGAACTTCCAGACCAGGCACAGTTATGGAGGAAGGGATATTATTTATTGAAACTTACAGATCCAGGGGAAGTTCCATAAAGGCAGGAAAAGCAGCTTGCTCTTCACAGGGCCAAACAGATAGAGAGAAAGCCAACCAGCCACCACAGCACACAGAGCAAAACTACAGCCAAAAGGTCACACAGCACACTTCAGGAACTCCTGCTAGGCACATTTGCATATCTTTACAATGGAATCTCAAACCATCACCACACCTTAAGACCGGCCCCAGTGACCTTGCCTCTAGCAAGGTGATTGCAAATGCAAACTATAACTAGTAAAACACTGAATATATTGGGGGACATATATTCAAACTGCCACATGTGGTTACTACAAAACTAACCAAAACAAAGACAGACGAGCAGAGTGTGCTCAGATTCTGCCAATACCTTATAAGGGGAAAAATAAAAGGAAACTAAAGTTCAGGCAGGCAGCGAAGTGAGTGAAAAGTCAGTGGAAAGCGACCAGGGAATTGCAGAGTTCCGATAACTCAAGATCAGCGTAGAAAGATCACCCAAGGGCTGGAGAGATGGCTTCGTGGTTAAGACGCTCGCCTGCAAAGCATAAGGACCCAGGTTCGACCTCTCTCCGGAACCGACGTAAGCCAGATTCACAAAGGTCAGGCAAGGGCAAGGTGGCACATGCCCACTCAGGGGTTGCAAGCTTCTGGAGCTAGGTTGCAGTGGCTGAGGCCTTGGCACACCAATGCTCTCTTCTCTCTCTTTCTCTGTCTCTCTCGCTCTCTTTGAAATTTGTTTTAAAAATTAAAAAAAAAATTTTTTAAGATCGCGCAAAAGCAGGAGGCACCAACCCCAGCTGAAGAGTGTGAACTTTGGGGGTCTCCTGTTATCCGGGGATTTTAACACTGGCCTTGGCATGTCAGACTGGGGTACAGAAAGGATCACTTTAGATGTGGGTAGTTCTGGCTCTGACATCTCTGTACTGCGTCTCTGTCCCATAAGCATCTCCGATGTGCTGTACCTAACAGCCGTATCATCCCCAGGAATTATTTTCTCACTAATAGAAAAACTGGGTGGATGAGGAATTTCTTTTTTATTTTTTAAATTTATATTTGCACGTGTGTATGCATGTGTGAACACACATGCATTACAATGTATGTATGGATATCAGAGGACAATCTCAAGGCTTCTGTGCCCTTCCTCCATCTTCTTTGAGACAAGGTCTCTTGCCACTGCAAATGAATATTAGTCCAGCTGATCCATAAGCTGACAGTTCTCCCGGCTCTGCTTCCCATTGCTGTGGGTGTATTGGGATCACAGATGCACGAGCCATTTTGAATCCAGCTTCCGATGGATACCCACAATGGAATTCCGGTGAGCAGGTTTTTGAAGGAAGCACCTTTAATTGCTGGACCATCTTCCCAGCCCCCCAGAGTTAAGTATTTCATAGCTCCAGAATTACAGAAATTATGAGTCTATCAAATTCCCAGCATTAATTAGCCTCTGTTACATTCAGAATAATCTTTGCATGTTAGGTATTTACAATGCTTGTGAAATATAATTGATTTTGGCATATTAAAGCAAATGACAAATTGACCTGTGAGTCTAAATTAAATGTATACTTCAATTTGAAGTTGAATGATATAAAGGGAAGTGACTTAATTTATAATCAGTATTAAAATGGTTAAGAGAGTGTGTTTTCAAGAGTTCTTCAGTAGCATGAGAAGGCTTAGCTTCTTGGGTCACAAGTTTATTGAATTTAGAATTCTAACTTTGTAAAGAAAAACCAAATATATTAAATTTACAAATGTCTTTGAAAGTGTTTAAATGAAATTAGTCCATTCAATCAAATTTACTTAACATTAATCAAAATTAAGTTCCCTTGAGTAACCAGTCCAATTTATATTGAAGGCTTCTGTAGATAGTTAATTTATAGAAAGTGTACTGGGTTTAATATAGCATAATAGAATTTACAAGATGAATTTAGTGGTTTAAGGAAAACTTTTAATTTACAATTTTAATAAATAAGATGTTCAAAAGCAATCCAAAAATCAATGAAAATGACTGTCTCTGTGCTCAAAAGCTGCCTTTCGGGGCTGGGGAGATGGCTCGGTGGATAAAAGGTTTGCCTCACACACATGAGAACCAGAGGCTGAATCCCCAACATCCATGTAAACGTCGCATGGGTGAGGCGGCCCATGGTAATCCCAGTGCTTAGGAGGCTGGGACAAACTAGCTAGTTATAAAGGCAGAATCAGCAAGCACGGGGTTCAGCCAGAGACCCATGAATAAAGTGATCATAGAGAAACCTGCACACACATTGACACACATGCAAACACATGTGTGTGAACACCACTGATATCTATGTACACCAAAAAAAAAGCTGCCTTGGACATCAAAAAAATCTATCCTTGGGCTGGAGAGATGGCTTAGCAGTTAAGGCGCCTGCCTGCTAAGCCTAAGAACCCAGTTCCAATCTCCAGGTCCCACGTTTAGCCAGATGCAAAGTGACGCAAGGGAGCAATGCCACACTTGACCACAAAGGGGGGGGGCGCACACATCTGGATTTCGTTCATAGCAGCTGAGAGACTGCTGGCATGCCCATCTCTATCTGTCTCCCTCTCCCTCTCTGTCTGTCTCACTCTGTGTCTCTCTCCAAAAAAAAAAGAAAAATCTATTCTTAAAGCTGAATCTGCCCCCCCCCCATCGCACTTTCAAGCACTACCACAGAGATCTAGCTATTCTAAGTTTGACCTGTAGGTGGAAGAAACCATGTGGTGTTTGTCTTTCGAAGCCCGAGTTACCTCACTTAGTATAATTCTTTCCAGATCCATCCATTTTCCTGTGAGTTGTATAATTTTTTGCTTTTCCTGGCAGCTGAAGACAACGCCATTGTGTTTATGTACCACACCTTCATGATCCAGTCATCATTGATGGGTTGATTTCATTTCCTACCTATTGTGAACAGAGTAGCAACAGATGTGGACAAGAAAGTATCTCTCTATTAGTAGAGTGTAGAGACTTTAGGATATATACCAGGTGTAGTATATGGCACATCCATCTTGGATTTATATTTATTTTCATTTTTATTTTATTTAGTTTTCAAAAATATTTTCTGTTTATTTATTTATTTATTTCCATGCAGAGACAGACAGAGAAACAAGACAAACAAAATGAGTGCACCAGGACCTCCTGCTGCTGCAAACGAATGCCAGATGCATGCACCACTTTGTGCACCTGGCTTTACATGGGTACTGGAGAACTGAACCAGGGTTGTTAGGCTTTGCAAGCAAGTGCCTTAATCATTGAGTCACCTAGCCCCCCCAACTTAGATTTTTTTTGAGAGACTTCCACACTGATTTCCATAATGATTGGACTCTTCCACCAATAGTCATTTAATTTTTTGATGAAAGCCATTCTGATTGGTATGCATCCTGCAAGCTACAAAAATCAACCAGCTGATAGGACATGCCCATAGGTGCAATGGGGGAACCAGTTCTTCTCTGACTGGATACAAGGCACACTCAGTGGGAAAGAATTCATGCCTGATGCTGTGAACAGAGTTAAAAGCCTATGACTATGGTTCAGAACGTCATAGACCCTCAGAGGAAGAGGAATGTGTTATGCTGATCAAAAAGCCTTGTAAACGTATATGTTTATCCCCTTTTATTAATGCTGCTCTCACTCTTGGTTAGGGAGCCTGCTTTTTTTTTCTGGGGAGACCCAAAATCAGTCACAATGACAAGAGAGGGCTGGAGAGATGGCTCAAAAGTTAAGGGATTTGCTTGCAAAGCCTAAGGACCCTGGTTTGATTCCCCAGTGTCCATGTAAAGCCAGATGCACAAGGTGACAATATATCTGGAGTCTGTAGTGGATAGAAGCCCTGGCACACCCATTGTTTCTTTCTTTCTATCTGCCTCTTTCTCTGTAAAAAAGTAAATAAATAAAATACTTTTTAAAAACTGACGAGAGAAAGCTGAGTGCCTAGCACTGGATGAGTCATCTCTTTCAGCCAGGGCACAGGGGACACTGCAGAGGAGGTGGCAGCTTGATAAGGAATATTGCTCTCACTGCAAGCCAGAGAACCTTCTCCATGGAGGTAGTGGTAGACAGTGAGGAGACTCAAAACTCATCAGAAAACATAAGAGGCTGTGCAGAGCTCAGCACTAAAGATTCCTAATATGCCCTCTAAGGCTCAGAGAACATGGTGGAAGAGAAAGAAGAAAGAATATAAGAGCTGCAGTGTGGGAAGGTATACTGCAAGGCACTGTTCTCCCAACAGGAACCAAATGGTGCATCCATGACCCCACAGAGCTTACCAATTCCCACCCACCCCCACCCCACAAGACCTGCACTGTTCTGAGCCATAAACATTTTGACCTGGAGGATGAAGGAAGACAAATGGAAAGAGGCAACAAAACAGAGGAAGAATTTCCTTGAAAGAGGAGGGTCCTCAGTGGGATGGGGTAGAAGAGAGGGTACCAAAGGGTATAACATGACTAATAGGAATATGACCAAATTATTGTATGTGCTGGTTTGAATGTGATTGTATGGTCCCCCATAGCCTCAGGTCTCTTTGCTTTTTTTTGGAAGGGGAGGGGTTGAAGTAGGTCTTGCTCTAGCCCAGGGTGACCTGGAATTCACTATATAGTCTCAGGGTGGCCTCAAACTTACAGAGATCCTCCTATCTCTGCCTCCAGAGTGCTGGGATTAAAGGCATGTGCTACCATATCTGGCTTCAGGTATTTATTTTTCTTTCATTTTATTTCTTTATTTTTCTAAAAAAATTGTGGCTGGAGAGATAGCTTAGCTGTTAAGAAACTTGCCTGCAAAGCCTAAGAACTCATGTTCAAATCTCCAGGTCCCACGTAAGCCAGATGCACAGTAACACAAATGCACAATGTCACACATGCACAAAAGGGGTGCATAATCTGGAGTTTGTTCGCAGCAGCTGAAGGCCCTGGCAATCCATTCTCTCTCTCTTTCTCTCTCTCTCCCTCTCTGCCTCTTTCTCTTTCTCTCTTAAATTAAAAAAAAAAAAATTGTCACTCAAACTGCATCCTCTCCGTCTGGCTCCCCTGAAGGGGAGCAGAAACGACCATCAATGGCAAGTGGCAGTTGTGGCAAAGCAACACCCAGAGCAGGCTTCACACTCAGGAGAGAACACCAAGCCTTGCCCTCATGGTTCCCAGTACTCTACACAGTCAGAGAAACTTCTCTAGTAACCAACTATAGAAACGATCCCTGAGGGCCCAGAGAGATGGCTTAAGAGTTAAAGCGCTTGTCTGCGAAGCTTAAGGACTCATGTTCCACTCTTCAGTTCCTATGTAAGCCAGACGCACAAGATGAAGCAAGCGCTCAGGGTTGCACATGTGCACAAGATGGCATACACGTCTGGAGCTCAATTTCAGTGGCTAGAGGTCCTGGCACACCAATTCTCTCTCTCATAAAAAAATAATAAAAGATTTTTTTAAAAAAGTATTTTAAGCAGGGCGTGGTGGTACATGCCTTTAATCCCAGCACTTGGGAGGCAGAAGTAGGTGGATCACTGTGAGTTTGAGGCCACCCTGAGACTACATAGTGAATTCCAGGTCAGCCTGGGTTGGAGTGAGACCCTACCTCAACACCCCCCCCCCAAAAAAAAAACTATTTTCTTTACTTATTTGAGAGAGAGAGATAGGCAGGAGAGAGAGAGAGAATGGGTATGCCAGGGCCTCCAGCCACTGCAAATGAATTCCAGATGCATGCGCCCCCTTGGGTTCTGGGTAATCAAACCTGGATCCTTTGGCTTCATAGGCAAGCACCTTAAACACTAAGCCATTTCTCCAGCCCCAATAAAAAGATTTTTAAAAGAAAGAAATGATTCCTGAAAGTACAGTCTTGCTTCAGGTATTGTTGATGAAGGTCAAGTTTCCTGCTGAAGTCTCCAGTAGCTTGATGGAGGCAGCGGCCCTGGGAGTGGATCCTGCTATCTAGCCCTAAGATGCATTTGGGGGCAGATCTTAATTCCACCCAAAGATGTGGAGAGAATTTGAGCTCTGGCTGTACCTGTTTGTGGCGCTGGGTGTTGGTGATTTCTCCTTTCTTGCTTCTATGAAAAGGAGCCACTTTCTTCCACCAATGATGGAACCACCCTTGGATCTGTACACCTGAAATCAATCCTGTCCCTCCCATAAACTGCATCTGGTTGGATGTTTATGCCAGCAATGTGAAGCTGACTTCCACACTATATGTTTATATATTGAAGTTCTAGCCAAAGGAAGGGTAGGACTCCTTACAACACGCTCCTCCAGACACAAAATGGCCTGGATATCCATGACCTCGCAGTGCCTGACACTACCTACACAAGACCATCATAATAGGAGGAAAAGATGATGACATCAAAATGAAAAGAGAGACTGATTGAGAGGGGAGGATATGATGGAGAGTGGAGTTTCAAAGAGGAACACAGAGGAAGGGAGGGAAGGAAGGAGGGAGGAAGGAAGGAAGGTCAGGAATTACCATGGGTTATTGTCTATAATTATGGAAGTTGTCAATAAAAAATAAATTTAAAACTAAAGAAAGAAAAAAAAAAAAAGTTTTTAAAAAAATGTATTTAAAGGCTCATCCCTTATCAGTGATAACAGCCTATCTTCTGATGGTCTCATCGGATGTAAACTGAACCATTTAATACTTGTGTGCCTCATTTTCCAGTTCCTTGACCCACAATTTAACAGACAGATACCTTTTAAGGTTGTCTTTCTCAATTCTCAAGACTGCCATCATTTGGGGCGCGTTCACCCATCCAGCAGTTTTCTTTTTCTGAATTTCAGTAACTCGATTTCACATCAGACACAGACCTTCATGAGTCTCCTTAAACTGCTGCAACGGTTCCCCAAATCCCTCCTTCTCCCCAAATCCCCCACTGAGAGAGCCGGCAGGCCAGCAGGCAGTGGCTTTGGGTGACAGACCCCCCGCAGCCTGGCTGGAGGCCCGCTGTCCCAAGGCTTTCGTTCCACGTGCCACACCTGACTCCACCAACCTGCTCCTCTCCTTCTGCCTGTGTGACCTGGTCTCCTGAATGGCATCTGAGGATGAGCAAGACCACCCGTAAGATGTTAGGTTAGCTTTCCCTACGGGGGAGAAACTTAAGCAACAGGACGTGTGAAACAGGTGGGGGCTGAGGAGAGAGATTGCCAGTTCCTTCTCTTCTCTAATCAGAGGTGATGTTTCCTTTTGAAAAGTTTTCAGAAAAAAAAAAAAAAAAAAGAACAACTCTAAACAAACATGCCTGCTAGGTAACCAGGTATGGTTCCTTTGCGGCTTCTTAAGAAATAATGACTGGGGGCTGGAGCGATGGCTTAGCGGTTAAGGAGCCTGCCTCCTAAGCCTAAGAATGCTGGTTCCAATCTCCAGGTCCCACGTTTAGCCAGATGCAAAGTGATGCAAGGGCGCAATGCCGCATTTGGCCACAAGGGGGTGCAGGCATCTGGATTTCATTCACAGCAGCTGAGAGACTGCTGGCATGCCAATCTCTAACTGTCTCCCTCTCCCTCTCTGTCTGTCTGTTTCTCTCTGTGTGTCTCTCTCCAAAAATAAATAAAATAATTTAAAAAAAGAAATAATGACTGGTACAGGAATGAGACATACCACATTGCTTCCCATCTTTCCTGGCCCCAGGGAGTCTCTGATTGTATGTGCTCAGGAATTGCAAGCATAGTGACATGAAGGCCAGGAAGAAAACATCAATATCTGAACCCTTTTCTCGGGCTCTGCACTCTATCCAACCTCAGCTGAGACCCCTTAAAACTTTTAATTGGTTCTTTTAAAGAATTATAATCTTCTTTCACGTGTGTGTGCGTGCGTGTGCGCATGCATGTGTGTGTATTTGTGTTAGGGGGGTATTTGTGGAGTCCAGAAGACAGCCTCAGTTGCTATTCCTCAGAAATTCTGTCCACCCTTTTGGAGCCAGGGTCTATTCTTGACCTGGTGCTTGACAAGTTAAACTGGCTAGCCAGTGACCCCGGAGATACCCTGGTCCCTGCCTTCCTGGCACTGGCATGACAAGAGCACATCACCATCACATGGGCCATTTTATATGGACTCTGGCGCTCAGGCCCTCGCACTCGCAAGTAAGCATCTTGAATCACTGAGCATTCTGCCCAGCCCAGGTCCTCAGGCAACTACTTATCTGTCTACTGAGAGATCCCCAGCCCCTCTCATGCTTTTAAAAAATTTGTTTTAGAGGTTGAAGAGATGACTTAGTAGCATTTGCTTACAAAGTTTGATGGCCTGGGTTCAAATCCCCAGCACCCATGTAAAAAGCCAGGCACACAAAGTAGTACATGCTTCTTCTGGAGTTCATTAGCAGTAGCAAGAGGCCCTGGTTTGCTCATTCTCATTCATTCATTCTCCCTCCTTCTCTCTCTCTCCTTGAAAATAAATAATTTAAAAAAATATATTCATTTTTATTATCAGTAGAGCTCTCAGCCAGAGACTACAAAAATGTTTAATTGTCTTAAATTGTTGAGACTCTAATCTCTACGTGGTGCCCACTCTTACACAGGATGAATTATTTCCGTCTAGATCCTGTGATTTTTCACGATGTGAGTTCTTCTTCAGTGGGGACTGTGTTAAAGGGAACACAGAGAATCCTCAGCCGTAGTTCTGTCCCACCAGAGATTTGCGTTCACTTTGTCACAGAAACTCCTTCTGTGGCTAAGAACTCCCAAGTTATGCTGGTGATGAGCACCAGGCTCTGCCTTCAGGGAGAACCCGTATCTCGGGGCGTCCTTCCTCTCTGTCTGGATACAAATGAACTCCCCTAAATTGCCGTGGTGTACCCCTTTGGTGGGATGATCTGGGCTCTAGTTCCTGTTGTTTGTCTGAAAATACGGAAGCTCTCTGATGATTCATCTTCCGTGGAGGTGTCTGCACCAAACGCTAAGTCTCTAAGGGCACCTGCACCATATAACTCACGACCATGGCTCTGGTTTTCAATTTCCCTTCTCTTTTTGCCCCTAGGATGCACATTCTTATAAGCTCCCTTATGCATTTGTAGGCTATTTTCCATAGTTAATCATACTTTAATGATGTTTTATGATGGGAAGGCTTTTCTCTTTAGATTAGATTATCTATTCTGCTATAGTGCTACACATGTCAGAAGCAATGTCTCTAACAGTAGTGACCAAGGAAATGGACTGAGTTATTATATTATATTATATTATATTATATTATATTATATTATATTATATTATATCACTCTTTTAGAAAGGGATGATGGCTCCCGTCACAGACGTAACCACCTCCGTTTTGTTTCTGATTTCATCTTGCTTCTTCTCCCTCCTTCTGGGCTCTTCTGAGACTTCCTCCCCCCACAGTGACTTGGATCTCAAAAACAACCAGCCTGGTGAATGACCCTCTAATGATAAAGGACCCAACTGAGACCTTCTTGACACCAACATCGCTCTGTGTGGTTGATCCTGAGATATGACAGCCCGAGGTAATGAGCAACGAGACATGGCCAGGCCAAGATGGCCAGGGGGTGATATCATTGAAATCCAGACCCAACCCTTGTCTTTGTTTCCTTGTCCTGTGTAACAGAGACCTCTGAGAGCATACTGAAGATGGGTCCAGGTCATAGCACCTCAGTTCTGGGTGACGTCATCCTGTCAAAACCTTCTTGGATCATCATTTTGATGGCTTTCTGGGCTGGATGGTCAAGTTTGGTCCTTTTAAAAAATTTTTGTTTTAGGGCTGGAGAGATGGCTTAGTGGTTAAGGCGCATGCCTGCAAAGCCTAAGGACCCCAGTTTATTCTCCAGGTCCCATGTAAGCCAGATACACATGGTGGCACATGCATCTGGAGTTCATTTGCAGGGGCTAGAGGCCCTGGCGCGCCCATTCTCACTCTTTCTCTCTCCCTCTCTCTGTTTCTAATAAATAAATAAATAAATAATTAAAAAATTGTTTTAAAAATAGTTTATTTTATTTTATTTTATTTACTTGAGAGAGAGAAAGAAAGAGGCAGACAGAGAGAGAATGGGCACACTAGAGCCTCCAGCCACTGCAAACAAACTTCAGATGCATACGCCACCTTGTGCATCTGATTTACGTGGGTCCTGGGGAATCGAACATGGGTACTTAGGCTCCACAGGCAAGCACCTTAACCACTAAGCCATCTCTCCAGCCCAAGTTTGGTCCTTAGAGACTCCATTCCAGATTTCTTTCTTCTTTTTTTTTTTTTTGCTTAATGTGGGTACTGGGGACTCAAACCCAGGCCGAAAGGCTTTACAAGGAAGTGCCTTTAACTGCTGAGCCATCACTCCAGCTCCCACACTTTTAATTTTTTCTTTTTTTATTTTTTGGAGAGAGACACAGAGAGAGACAGACAGAGAGGGAGAGGGAGACAGATAGAGATGAGCACGCCAGCAGCCTCTTAGCCACTGTGAATGAACTCCAGATGCATTCACCCCCTTGTGGGCAAGTGCGGCATTGCACCCTTGCGTCACTTTGCATCTGGCTAAACATGGGACCTGGAGACTGGAACCGCTGGAGATTGGAACCAGCGTTCTTAGGCTTAGGAGGCAGTTGCCTTAACCGCTAAGCCATCTCTCCAGCCCTCCCACACTTTTTAAAATGAGATTTTAGAGCCAGGTTTGATGGCACAAGTCTGTAATCTGAGTTCTCAGGAAGCTGATACTGGAGGATCAGAACCTCAAGGCCAGCCTGAGCTAAATAAGAAAACCCTTCATCAAAGGAGAGATGGCTTAGTGGTTAAGGTGTTTGCCTGAAATGCCAAAGGACCTCGGTTCAATTCCTCAGGACCCATGTAAGCCAGATGCACAAGGGAGCACATGCATCTAGAGTTTGTTTGCAGTGGCTGGAGGCCCTGGCATGCCCATTCTCTCCTTCCCTCCCTCCCTCCCTCTCTCTCTTTCTCTCCTTCCCTATTTCTCTCTTTCAAATAAATAAAAAAGAAAAGAAAAAGAAAACCCTTCATCAAAGTCAAAATAATGAGAAAAAGGGCTGGAGAGATGGCTTAGCGGTTAAATGCTTGCCTGTGAAGCCTAAGGACCCTGGTTCGAGGCTCAATTCTCTAGGACTCAGGTAAGCCAGATGCACAAGGGGGCACACACATATGGAGTTCATTTGCAGTGGCTGGAGGCCATGGTGTGCCCATTCTCTCTCTCTCTCTTTCTCTCTCTCTACCTGGCTATTTATGTATCTCTCTCTCTCAAATAAATAAAAATAAAATATTTTTTTTAAAACTAATGAGAAAAAGATCCAGGGTCATCACTCAGTCATACAGTATATACCCAGTACATGAGAGGGGGCCCTAGGGTCAATCTTATTGTTACATTTCACTGGACATTTATTCTTCATGTAGTAAGAATTTTTAAACCATTGTACATATAATCTGTATTTTTGTCAGAATGCAAGGTATCTTTTTAATCAGATTCTACAAGCAACTACATGAAAGAAGAAAGAACAGTTTAAAAAGCCTTTAACCACAGCCCTTCAAGTACTATGAATTTGACATTGAACTTTAAAGATGACTGCCACTGGGGACTTGATAATTATTATGTATTATCTGTCTGCTTTGTCCGTGACAGGTTAATATTGCTTCTTGCCTGATGTGGTGGCACAAGCCTGTAATCTCTGTATCCAAGGAGCAGAGGCAGGAGTTGGAGGCTAGCCTGGGCTACATTGTAAGACACTATTTTTTTTTGGAGAGAGACACAGAGAGAGACAGAGAGAGGGAGAGGAAGACAGATAGAGAATGGGCGCACCAGCCTCTCAGCTGCTGCGAATGAAATCCAGATGCATGCGCCCCCTTGTGGTCAAGTGTGGCATTGCGCCCTTGCGTCACTTTGCATCTGGCTGAACCTGGGACCTGGAGATTGGAACCTCTGAAGATTGGAACCAGCATTCTTTAGGCTTAGGAGGCAGGCGCCTTAACTACTAAGCCGTCTCTCCAGCCCATAAGACGCTATTTTAAGAGAGCTTGTTTGGAGGTTCTAGCAGGGAGCGAAGCTACTCGTACGCCCTTGACTGAAGACAGGCCCTCTTCTATTCATGGAAGGTCGTCATCTTCATCCTAACACACAGCTTTGAGGGGGGGGACACATGGAGCAGCGAGAGAGGAAGGGGACACCCGCCTAGCCTGACAGGTCAGCCGAATCAACCCCAGCCATCAAGCAGGTGACAGATGTCGCAGCCAGTTTGACTTCACATCCAACACTATCTTAAAACAAAAATAGTTTCTGCTCTCACAGAAAGTCTCTCTGTGTCCCTCTATGACAGAGCCGTGTAGCTGCTTACCCTGTACCAAGTCTTTCTTTTTAATTATTAATTAGCAGTCTGCCTAAAACAATAAACTAGCTATATATCCTCCCACTTTACTTGGTCACACGACTTGTTAAAAACTATTATAGACAGAGTGAGAGAGTGGGTGCTCTCCAGCACCTGCATATGAACTCCAGACGCACATGCCACCTTGTGCATCTGGCTTACATGGATACTGGGGAATCAAACCTGGGTCAATAGGCTTTGTAGGCAAGTGCCTTAACCACTAAGCCATCTCTCCAGCCCTTCTTTTTCATTTCTTTGTGGTGCTTGAGATTGGACCCAGGGCCTCCTGCATGCTAACTAGCAAGCACTCTGCCACAGAGCCATAACCTCAGGTCCTGCAAAGGGCATTTGGAATATAGCTTGTCCATCAAGGCTTCTCCCCCATCATGCTCACTTTAATGTCTCTGAAGTTGACAGACTTTTCAAAAAATATTTAATTAATTTATTTATTTATCTGAGAGACAGAGCGAGGCAGAGAGAGAGAAAGAGAGAGAGAGAGAAAGAGGAAGGGAGAAAATGGGCACACCAGGGCCTCCAGCCACTGCAAATGAACTCCAAATGCATGTGCCCCTTTGTGCATCAGGCTTACATGGGTCCTGGAGAATCAAACCAGGATCCTCAGGCTTTGCAGGCAAATGCCTTAACTGTTAAGCCATCTCTCTAGCCCATTGACAGACTTTTATAATGGCCATCACTCTTGTGGCATCCACGCCTCCTTGTTGCCTGCCCTTAGGCTTCGATATTACCTGTCACACAAAGGTTCTCTAAATGGTTTGTGGACTGCAGTGCTCAGGACTTATCCATCATGTCGTCAGAAATACAAGTCGGATGGTTGTCTGTGGACCTTTGGGTGACAACTTTTCATAAAGTCAATAAAGTGCCTGCACCAAAACTCGTAGAATGAGGGGCAGAAGTTTGGAAGAAAACTCCACAGAGAATCATGGAGCATTGTTAAAAAAAAAAAAAAAAAAAATTATCAAAGGGCTGGGGAGATGGTTCCATGGTTAAAGACTCTTGCTAGCAAAGCCTCATGACCTGGGTTCCTCTCCCCTGGTCCCACGTGGAGCCAGATGCACAAAGTGGCAAATGCATTTGGAATTTGTTTGCAGCGGCAAGAGGCCCTGGCATGCCCATTTCCTCGCTCTCATTCTCTGTGTGTGTGTGTGTGTGTGTGTGTGTGTGTGTGTGTATCTGTCCCTCTCTCTCTTCCTTCTTGCAAATATATAACCAAAAAAAATGTGGGCTGGAGAGATGGCTTAGTGGTTAAAGCGCCTGCCTACGAAGCCTAAGAACACTTGTTCCAATCTCCAGGTCCTACGTATAGCCAGACACAAAAGTGATGCAAGCAATGTTGCACATGTGCACAAGGGGGCGCACATCTGGAGTTTGTTCACAGCGGCTGAAAAGGCCCTGGCATACCCATTCTCTCTCTGCCTCTTCTTCTCTCTCTCTCTGTCTCTCTCAAAAAAAAAAAAAAAAAAGTTACCAAAGCTTTCTGACAATGCAGATGTGTTAGGTAGATGGGAGGGGTGTGTAGAACTTGGATAGCAATGCTAATTTTTCCAGGGGACTTTGATTCTATGTAACCAAGTCTTTGTCTGTCTGTCTGTCTGTCTGTCTGTCTGTCTCTCTCTCTCTCTCTCTCTCTCTGTCTCTCTCTGTATGTTTGTGTGTGTGTGTGTGTTACCCATTTTCCAGCCTCTCTCTGTCCCCATCCCCTGCACATAATTGTGGTTTAAACTTGAATTTCCAAATAGACTAATGATATTGGACATCTTTTCATCGGCTTGTTTGCTATTCATGTATCTTTGATGAAATGTCTGTTCAAATCCTTTTTTAATTGGGTTGTTTGTTGCTCTTATTGAATTAGAAGAATTTGTTACACATTCTGGGTATCATGTTTGCAAATAGTACCTCAGTCCATGGCTCATTTTTTCCCCATTTGCCTGACAGTGTCTTTCCAAGAACAGAAAATAGAAATTTTGTGAATTCCAATTTTTCAAGTTGTTTCTTATGTGACTTATGCTTTCTGTGTCTAGTCTAAGAAATCTTTGCCAAAATCAAGGTCACGGGCTGGAGAGATTGCCTAGCAGTTAAGGTGCTTGCCTGAAAAGCCTAAAATTCTCAGTTCAGTTCTCCAGTACCCACGTAACACCAGATGCACAAGGTGACACATGCGTCTGGAGTTTGTTTGCAGTGGCTGGAGGCCCTGGTGCACCCATTCTCTCTTTCTATCTGCCTCTTTATTTCTCTCTCTCTCTCACTTTCTCTCTCTCTCTCAAATAAAATTTTTAAAATATATTTTTAAAAAGTAATGGTCAAGCTGGAGATAGCTTAGCAGTTAAGGCACTTGCCTGCAAAGACTAAGGACCCAGGTTCAGTTCCCCAGTAACACATAAGCCAGGTGCACAAGCTGGCACATGCATCTGGAGTTCGTTTGTGGTATCAGAGGCCCTGGTGTGCCTTCTCTCTGTCTCTCTTTCTCTCTCTGTTTGTCTCTTTCTCTCTCTCACTCTCATAAATAAATAAATTTATTTAAAAATTAAGTTCACAGAGACTTTTTCCTGTGTTTTCCTATAGAGACTTCATGAAACGTAGAGTTTTAAAATTATGTAGGTAGTCTATTTTGACTTGATTTGGGGTATGGTGTAAGGTTTGTGTTTGTGTCCAGTTGTTTCATTGTCATTTGTTGCAAAGACTATCCTTTCTCTATTGAATTCATTTATTGGAAATCAATGGACTGTATCAGTGTGGATCTATTTTTTCTTAACTTTCATTGATCTTGCTCTCCACACTTCTGCAGACTCATGCTCTCTTGATGGCTGGAGCTTTAAAGTAAATCTGGAAGTCAAGTCATGCAAGTCCACAACCTTGTTTCTGTTTTGTTTTTCAGACCTCTTCTTATGGCTTGATTTTCCTCATACACTTTTAGATTCACTTTTCTGCTTCAACAACAACAAAAAAAAAGTTGTTAAGATTTGGGGATTATGTTGAATTTATAGATCAGTTTGGAAAGAATTGACATCTTGGCAGTGTTGAGTCTTGTAATCTCTGAACACAGTTTATCTCTTCATTTATTTAGGTCTTTGATTGCTCTGAAAAAGTTGCATTGTTTCGAGCATAAAGCCTCTACGTTTTCTATTTCATTTAGCTCTAACTATTTCATGGGCTTAAGATGATATTATACATGACATTTCTTTGAAAATGTAGCATTGTTCATTGCTGGTACCTGGAAATACAAGTGATTTTTTTATAAATTCACTTTGTGTCTTACTACAAGAATAAACTCAATGGTAGCTTTATCGTCTATTATTTTTGGACTTTCTATGTAAATAATCATGTTTTCTGCAAATAGTTTCTTTCTTTCTAATTTGTATGCCTTTTATTTCTTTTTTTTTTTTCTTGCTTTATTGTGCCGTCTAAGCTCTCCAGGATAGTATTGAATAGGAATAGTTATTTTTTGTCACATGTAGACAAGATTGATATATAGTAAATCTGTCTAAGACAGCTCAATAAATATAGCTAAAATATCAAAATAAAAAGAACATTTTTTTGTCATCATTGAATTGGTAGCTGTTTTCTTTCTCAGTGACACCTAAAATAATGGTGTATTTACCATTGATGGTTTTTAACAAAGACACCCCGTAATCCTTACAAAAGCTCCACTGCTTACACATAGATTAGCTGTGGGCACCACTCTAAGAGTCACACAGTGTAGAGGCCCTGGTAGCAGGTTCATAATTTAGACTATTACCACTTCCTTCCTTTATCTGATGAAGGGGCTTTCCACATAAGCCTATCTTGGGTCTACTATTTGGGATCCCTAAATGGTAAAAATGGCTATTTAGCCAGTGACATTTACAAGATATTGATCATGATATCTTTACACACGTGACCCAGAAAGAACTGAGATTTCACCTTATTTACAGGCTAATATGTCAACCTGGCACCGTTTCACGGAGACACGAAATGCCTGGGCAAGAAAGAGACAAGGAAGTTCATTGCTTGAAGCACAACCTGCTGCGTAAAGATCGTGTTTTTGTTGGTCCCCCTTGTCCATAAAGTGTCAGGAGGAACCAGGCACAGCTATACCTGCCTGCAGTCCCAGCTTTCGGGGAGGCCGAAACAGGAGGGATTACGGAAACAGAAATAAAGTTCCATGGGGAAGTGCAAGCCTGGCCCAGAGGAAAGCTGAGCCTAAGACAGTTCTGCGTCAGACCTGAGAAACCCCAGACTCAAGGACACCTAACGGTCAAAGAGGTGGTGAAGAATCCTGCCTAGCCTTGACCTCACAGAGAGACGTCATCTGAATTATAATGCTGGACATCAAACTGCCCCCTGCTCCAAAGGGGACACTTTTTTTTTTTTTTTACCTCCCAAAGCCACTTCTGGTCACAATATCTATGCAAAGGACATAGACTGTGGCCAGTACTGGTGCTCAGAAGATGGGACCCAGGGGGACCTCAGTGGTCAAGGGAGAAAAGTGACTCTCGAGTAGAGCTAAGCGTCAATCCTTCAGCAACTCTCCACCTGTGGCAGTCAGCCTCCTTCTGGGTGGGTAGGAAGGGTCATGTGACTCAGTGAGCCACCCTAACATAGATGGACGTGACTTCATCATTTCTAGGCCTGGCCTGTAAGTGATAAACAAACCAATACATTTTTTAGTGGCCTGACCCTACAAGCTTAGCAACTGGAGAGGCTAGCATTTTATATATCCAACCAAAGCTGACTGAACCCCAAACTTGAATATCTCTTCCTTTTTTTTAATTTGAGAGAGAGACAGAGACAGGAAGAAAGAGGAAGAATAGGCCTGCCAGGGCTTCTCAGCCACTGTGAAGGAACTCCAGACACGTGTGCCCCCTTGTGGCGCATGCACAGCATTGCGTGCTTGCATCACTTTTTGCATCTGGCTAAACATGGGATCTGGAGATTTGAACAGGTGTTCTTAGGCTTTGCAGGCAGGCGCTTTCACTGCCAAGCCGTTTCTCCAGCCTTCATATCTCTTCTTAGTTTATCTCTTTTCTTTTTTCTTGTGTTGTTGATAACTCTAAGAGGGCTATAAAAAGAAAACAAAAGAGATGATGGCTAGGTAGATCGTTCAGTAGGTAAAGTGCTTGCCTCATAGGCATGAAGACCCGAATTCAATACCCAACTGTGGTGGTTTGAATGCAAAAAAAATGTACCCAGGAGACTTGTGTTTTTGTGCTTAAGCTTGTGGTGGTTTCAATGTGAATGTAGGTCTCCCAATAGACTCAGGTGTTTTGTTCAGCTTGTAACTTGGGTCTCAGGTGGCCTGGCTGGAGGAGGTGTGTCACTTGGGGGCAGATCCTGGGGCCCATCCCTGAAGGTGTGTTTTGGACTGTGGATCTGATTCCAGCTCAGAGATGAGCTATGGCAGGTGTGTTTGCTGGTGTTGGTATTTGCTCACGGTGCCAGCTGGTTGACAGTTTCTTTCTGTTTTGATCTGTGAAAGGGAGCTAGCTTCCTCCACCACTGATGCACATGTTCCTGGGTCTGTAAGCTTAAAATAAGTCCCTTCCTCCCACAAACTGTGTTGTTGGATGTTCATCCCAGTGATGTAAAGCTGCCTAAAACAAGCCTCACATTTGATCCCCAGATGGTGGAGCTTTTCAGAGGAAGAGCCCTGTGGGAGGAAGTGTGTCACTTGAGGTGGGGCCACTGGGTGCTCATAGCTAGCTCACTCTTTCTGCCTCCTCTCAGCTAATGCAATTACCCACTGTGTGCCCTGACACGCTTTCCCTACCATGATGAAATCTCCCCTCAAGACTAAGCCAGGGCTGAAGAGACAGCTTAGCATTTAAGGCACTTGCCTAAGAAGCCTAAAGACCCAGGTTCTATTCCCCAGGACCCATGTAAGCCAGATGCAACAAGGGGATGCATGCGTCTGGAGTTTGTTTGCGGTGGCTGGAGGCCCTGGCGTGCCCATTCTCCCTCTCTCGGCCTCTTTTTCTCTTCTGTGCTCTCTCAAATAAATAAATAAATGAAGTATTAAAAATTTAAAAAGAACTGTAAGCCAAAATAAACCCACTCTTTCCATATGCTGCTTTTGGTTAGATGTTTTGTCCCAGAAACAAGAAGGTAACTGCTGCTCTCAAAAAAAAAAAAAAAACCACAAAAAAAAAAACCAGGAAATGCCAGGGGGCTGGAGAGATGGCTTGGCAGTTAAGGTGCATGCCTGCAAAACCTAAGGACCCCACTTCGATTCTCCAGGTCTCACGTAAGCCGGGTGCACATGATGGCGCATGCGTCTGGAGTTCGTTTGGCAGTAGCTAGAGGCCCTGGAGTGCCCATTCTCTCTCTCTCTCTCTCTAATAAATAAATAAATAAACAAATAAAAATAAAATCTTCTAAACTGGGCATGGTAGCGCATGCCTTTAATCCCAGCACTCAGGAGGCAGGGGTAGGAGGATTGCAGAGAGTTAGAGGCCACCCTGAGACTACATAGTTAATTCCAGGTCAGCCTGGACCAGAATGAGACCCTACCTCGCAAAACCAATAAATAAATAAATAAATAAATAAATAAATAAAATCTTCTTTAAAAAGCCAGGCATGGTGACACGTGCCTATGATCCCAACACTTGGGAGGCAGAGAGACAGGTGAATCCTTGGAGTTTACTGACCAGCAAGTCCAGCATACTTGGTGAGGTCCAGACCAATGAGAGACCCTAATTCAAATAGAGATGCATGGACAATACCCCTGACCTCCACATGTATACCCAAACACATATGAACATGCATACACATGCATGCATACTACATGCAAACACACACACAAATAACTAAATAAGAACAACAATACTCATCACTGTAGGTCTTGGCTACTGACCCCCTGTGAAGGAAGGGATAGAAGAGATGAACAAGAAAACATAACCTTGTATTTATTAGCATTGTGTATGGGCTTGTGTGTAGCTTTGAAATATATATATATATATATATATATATATATATATATATATATATATATATATGTAAAACTTGGGGCCATGTACATGCTAGGAAAGTGTTCTGCCACTGAGCCACACCTCCAGTTCTTGGGTTTGTTTTTTTAATTTGAGAGAGACAGAGAGAATGGGCACGCCACTGTGAACAAACTCCAGACACGTGCGCCCCCTTGTGCGCATGTGCGACATCGCGTGCTTGTGTCACTTTTGCATCTGGCTAAACGTGGGACCTGGAGATTTGAACAAGCGTTCTTAGGCTTCACAGGCATGTGCCTTAACCGCTAAGCCATCTCTCCAGACCTTTCTTTTTTTAATACAAGAGCTCACGACATAGCTCAAGCTGGCCTTGAACTCGTGATCCTTCTGCCTCAGTCTCCGCAGTGCTGAGATTACAGGTGTGAGCCATTATGCTAGACTCATTATCATCTTTGAAATAGCCATTGTGCCTTCCAGAAATATCTGTAGGAGAGCGCCCCTTGGTCCACAGGTGTGGCTAGTCTTATTAGTAGCCAAACTAGGTCAAAGCTAGGACCTGGGGTCGATGGTCAATTGGAAGACAGGCTATGCGGTCCTCCTGTTTATACTTCAAGGACTCAAATTCACTGGCCTCGCATTTCTGTGATGTTGCATGGAGACTTCTCTCAGGCAGTTTTTGTACTCCAGAGTCCATGCAGCAGAGCCCATGTGACCTGCCAAGCCTAAGATATGCTCTGGGAACCTACTCAAAAAGCCTACCTGCTGGGCTGGAGAAATGGCTTAGCAGTTAAGGCGTTTGCCTATGAAGCCTAAAGACCCTGGTTCGATTCCCCAGGACCCATGTAAGCCAGATGCACAAGGGGGTGCATGTGTCTAGAGTTCGTTTGCAGTAGCTAGCGGCCCTGGCATGCCCATTCTCTTTCTCTCTGCCGCTTCCTCTCTCTCTCAAATAAATAAACAAATAATTTTTTTTTAAGTGGGAAAAAAAGCCTACCTGCCTGTGGTATAGGAACCAGTGCTACATGTGGATATATGTGGATGCTGAAGCTTTGCAGGTCAGAGCCCCTGGACTCAATCCATTGTGGGTCACCGGATGCCATTCACTGAGTTCATTAACTGTGATGCGGATCCCTCACTCTGGCACTTCCTATTCTTTCCGAGGCTGGATTTGCCTATTTATAGAACTCCTGCCACACACGTCTTCTGGGCCCAGATGAAAAGGAAGTGCTTAGAACACATCCGTTCCTCCCATCCTCCTGGTCTGTTACCTATCCCCAGCACTGAGCCTCTGGCTGAGAAGAAAACTGTGAGGCAGGTCTCAGAAGTATCTGTGCTCAATTTCAAAAGCAAGCGGATGTCCAAGAGCCCTTTGACCCCAGGAGCCCAGCTGGACGCACAGTTGGGGGCAGTTTCTGGATATGCATTCGATGTTTGGGACTGGTGAGAGCTTTTAGATATTGTCATCAAGGCTGCTGCAAATTGCAACATGTGTGTCTTCACTGAGAGAGTAGAACCCCAGGAGCTATGTGCTCCCCAATTGTCCCGTTGGACAGGTCCCACAATGGAGTCACCAAGGACAGCAGGAAGGCAACAGAGACATAAGGAAGTGGATTATCCACATTCCTCAAGAAATCCACCCAGCCATTATCCCCTGCAATGCCCCCAGGTCATGGATTCTTGACCCGTTATCTTGTAAATCACCTGGTGGCTGTTCTGATGTCACAGCCTGGCTGTCTTAGATCTGCCCTAAAGGAACCTTTCTTGTTCAGCTCTTCCTTTCCTCACCTTCCCCCAACTGACCCTATAAAGCCCACTACCTGACGAACTCAGGTGGGCTGTACTCCTCTCTTGTGAGCCAGCCCTGGCAGCTCGTGCTTTTCCCAAATAAAAGCTTTCATCTTTGCCTCACAGTGGCTGGCATGGTCGTGGTTACCCCAACCTTACAGGGTGGTTAGCGTTTTATCCCCTTCCTTTCTTGTTAGCTTTCCCTGCTTGCCGTGTCGTGCATATGCACGGAAGCCTTCCTGAGCCCACCTCCCAACCCCCCCCCAGCAGCCTTATCTGCGTTCATCTGAGCACTCAGGCTCTGAACTCACCCCACTTGATCAAATCTATCAGCACCTTTCCAAACTCCCTTCTTTCCCCATCCATCACGTCAAGCACTCTATTACCCTCCACTCAAATCTCTCATAGTTCTTTCCAAGTGTGTACCTGGAAACCCTCCAACTTTGGACCAACCTGACTGCTCACTCTCTCTAGCCCTAGCATCAGCCTATTTGTTTGGGCTGTCAAGGACTATCAGGGAACAGGGGCTTTTGAGCTTGGACACATTTCTCTCCTGCATACCTGGCAGAGCCTCAGTCATTGTAAGGAATCTTTCAAACTGTTTGCTCCTCACACATGAACTATGGTGGACATTTCTCGCTTGACTTCCCAGCATGCATTCTTCACTCCCAACAGCACCTAGATTTCTTTTTTTAACTTCTTTGCTTATTTATTTGTGAGTGACAGATAGAGAGAGAACGAGGCAGAGAGAGAGAGAGAATGGATGTGCCAGGGCCTCCAGCCACTACAAACCAACTCCAGGAGCATGTGCCACTTTGTTCACCTGGCTTATGTGGTCCTGGGGAGTCGAGCCTCGAACCAGGGTTCCTTAGGCTTCACAGGCAAGCGCTTAATGGCTAAGCCATCTCTCCAGCCCTAGATTTTTTTTTTTTTTTTTTTTGAGGTAGGGTCTCACTCTAGTTCAGACTGACCTGGAATTCACTATGTATTCTCAGGATGGTCTTGAACTCTCGGCGATCCTTCTACCTCTGCCTCCCAAGCGCTGGGATTAAAGGCGTGCACCACCACGTCTGGATAGATTTAAAAAAAAAAAAAATCACAAGTGGCTCCTTCCTCAGTGATACTGTTTGGGTGGCTTTGATATCATTTCCATCACTAAAGGTGGCACTGATGGGCATAAGTGAATCAGTACATGTGTCTAGGGCATCGGTGTTTGGGGATCTGGGATCATGCAGTGAGCTGGGTCAATGACAGAAGAGTCTGTGGTGATTCTGGGGGGGTGAATGAGATCTCCCCTCTGTGGAAGACCTGGGGGACATTCCTCCATCTGAGTGGCACAGTGGGGCGGGATGTGTCTGTAACTACTGCCACCTGGGCAAGAGTACAGGACAAGAGATCACACACGGGCCAGAGTGCCAGTGACACCCTGAGCCTTCAAATCCAACCAAGCCCTATGTCTCGGTCTGCCTTTGGGGCACCAAGACCCTCTGCCAGTAAACCTTCGTCTGTCAGCATATGCCATGCTTGCATGGTGACAGAAATGCTCTTCCAAACTTTGACCTCTAGGTTCAGTCCCCGTCCCCTGCCCAACCCTCCTCCCCACAGTCGCTCACACCTCTCAGTTCCAGGGGAACGTGGTCCATCGTGTGTCATGGATTCCATCAGCTTACCACCCTGACCTTCAAGATCTCTGAATCTGAGCCTGCATCCCTCCTTCCTGCCGTCTAGACTCCCTCCTCGACCTTCTTGGAAGTCTGGCTTCTCCTGTGTCTTTCCCCTGCATTCCATTTAGTGCACTCCCCTATGGGAAAACAGCCCATACCTGTCACGACCATTCCCTGCCTCTCTTCTATCCTGCCTTGCCAAATTTCCTTAGGAGAAAAATGCCTTGAGGTTAGGGGGCTAGGAGAAGGCTCAGTGGGTAAAGAGCTTGCCACTCGGGCTTGAGTGTATGAGAAGGAACCCAAGACTCCATCCCATGTGTGGTAGTTTGAATAGATGTCCCCCCAATATATTCAGTGTTTTATTAGTTTGTAGTTTGCATCTGCAGCCACCTGGCTGGAGGCAGTGTCACTGGTCGGATCTTAAGGTGTGGTGGTGGGTTTAAGATTTCAATCTAAAGATATGCAAAGTGTGCCTAGCTGGAGTTCCTGAGGTGTGGTGTGTGTGTGTGTGTGTGTGTGTGTGTGTGTGTGTGTGTGTGGCCCTGTGAAGGCAGGCCAGCTTCTTCTGTCATGGTGGAACTTCCCCTGGATCTGTAAGCTTCAATAAATAATATCCCTTCCTCCCTAACTGTGCCTGGTCTGGAAGTTCACCTCAGCGAACCTGAAGCTGTCTGGTACACCACGTAAGCCGTAGGGCTTCTGTAACTATGCCACATTGACAGAGAGATGGGAGACGAAGACAGAAGAACTTTCTGGAAGTTCAGAAGCCCAAGAGGATTCAGTAAAGAACAACAACCATGAGCTCAAGAGAGAGAGAAAGAGGGGTGACGTGGAAAGGCAAGGGATAACACCTGAGAGTTGTCCTCTGACCGCGGATCTCCATATGTGCCATGACATGCTTATGCCCATACTCATACAGGAACACACACACACACATAAAATTGTTTAAATGTCCCACCACAAAGACCATCAGCTGAGGGCATGCTCCAGTGAGCTTTATACCTAGGTTTCTATCTAGTACGTGATTGGACATAGGAAGAGGACAGAGAGAGAGGGAGAGAGAGAATGGGCCCACTAAGGCCTCTAGCCACTGCAAACAAACTCTAGACATATGTGCCACCTCATGTCTCTGGCCTTACCTGGGTATCAGGGAACTGAACTTAGGTCCGTAGGCTTTGCAGGCAAGAGCCTTAACCACTAAGCAATTCCTCCAGCCCCTTAGTTTATTTTAAAAATATTTTTATTTATTTATTTGCAACCAGAGAAAGACAGAAAGAATGGTCCCTCCGGGGCCTCTAGCAGCTGCAAACAGACTCCAGATGCGTGTGCCACTTTGTGCATCTGGCTTTTCATGACTACTGGGGAATCGAACCCTGGTCATTAGGCTTTGCAGGCAAGCACTTTAATCGCTGAGCCATCTCTTCAGCCCCACTGGTCTTAGTATAGATTTCTCCAAAAGCTCACGCTAGCTGAGGATTTAAAGATTGCTGCTTTATTGGGAAAAGCGTGGCGGTTTGAATGTAAGCTGTCCCCCATAGGCTCAGGTATGTGGAAACTTGGTCCCCTGTCTAGGAAAGTCATGGAGCCTTTAGGAGATGGGACCATGCTGGAGGAAGTGAGTCACTGCGGGGAAAGCGTGTCATGAGATTTTGTGTGCAAGTCCCAGTTCCATTTATTATGTCACTTGCTGAGACAATAGCCAGTCCGCCACGATGGGGTCCACCCTCTGGAACTATAAACTGAAGTCAACTCTTCCCTCTCTAAATTGCTTCTGGCCAGGCATTTGTTTACAGTATCAAGAAAATAATCCATACAAAGCAGGTATGGTGGCGCACGCCTTTAATCCCAGCAGAGGTAGGAGGATCGCTGTGAGTTCGAGGCCACCCTGAGACTATGTAGTGAATTCCAGGCCAGCCTGGGCTAGAGCAAGACCCTACCTCAAGCACTCGCCCCTCAAAAAAAAAAAAAAAAAAAAAAAAAAAAAACCAGAAAGTAATTGATACAGAGTAGACACTAGCAGGACAAAAGAAGGGAGACAGAAGAGGCAGGAAATGGGGCGCTCTTGCTCAGTATCGTGGTACACTCGGGAGGCTGAGCCTTTCTGGGCTGCCTCTGTAACTATGTGAACCAGGCCTCAGAATGCCTCCGCGGGCCTTCTACCCACCAACTCCGTGCCCTGTGGTGTGGGTTTCTTTGTAGGTGAGCTCCCCAATGTACTTACCAAACAAGTTCTTGCTGCATCTGCAAAAAAAAAAAAAAAAAAAAAAAAAAAAAAACCTAGGACGCAGGTAGGCAGAATGCTGCCAAACTTGGCTGTCTTGAATGAGGGAGGGCCCAGGGAGTTGGGTATTGTGTCATGCCAACTCCACCCAGGATCCCCCCTCTCTCCTTTGACAAGTCACAGGAAGTCACGGACAGCTCTGGGCCTCTTGAAAGGCACCTCCAGATGGGCTAGGCTGGAGACTCAGGGCGTGACAAAGTGGATGAGACTAGGGTGCGCCAGCAGGTTAGTCCTTGCAGAGTGATGGCAGTGGGACAAGGTTGACTGAGCTATAGAGAAAGGCTTTTCCCTGCTTCACTCCCTCTTCCTGCAATGAAAGCCAGGGTCAAGGGCAGAGCCAGGAGAGGTGTGGGAGTTAGCCTTTTCATCCTTCCCTGGGGACAGACACCATCACTTCCTTGCTTGCTCCTTTTTTTTGCACTGAGTGAAACATGTCTACTTTATATTGAAATAGAAAGCAACACGCCCTTGACCCTCCTTCCATGTGCACGGGCCATCATTGCTCCTCTACATTACGGACCATATGCCACGTGCCTGGGTGAGTGGGTAGGTGGGGAATTATCCTAAAAGTAAAATGAATCTTAGTCTCAACCAGCAAAAACCTGGCTACTGGACTGCCAATACAGACTTTTTAGTTTTACTTCTGGTGTGTGTATGGTAGGCACATGTGTGTGAAGTGCATACACCCCGTGAAAACACATGTGGAGGCCAGAGTAGGACATTGGTTATCTACCTGTGTCACTCATCCAGGCTGTTTCCTTGAGTTGGAGTCTGAAGTCTCTCCATGAACCTGGAGCTGCCGTTGTCTGCACTGGACTGGCTGACCAGTGAGCCCCTGTGATTTTGTGGTCTTTGTTCCCCCACAAGACTGGGGTTACAGGAATGTGTGGCCATGCCCAGCTTTTTAAAATAAAATTTAGAAAATATTTTAATTATCTATTTGCAAGGAAGAGAGGGAAAGAGAGATAGAGAGAATGGGCACACCTGGGCCTCCAGCCACTGAAAATGAACTCCAGACGCATGCACCACTTTATGTATCGGAATTTACGTGGGTCCTAGGAAACAGAACTCAGGTTGTTAGGCTTTGCAGACAAGCATCTTAACCTCTGGGCCCTCTTTCTAGTTTATTCCCAGCTTCATAAACGGGTGCTGGGGTTTAAACTCAGGTCCTCAGGTCTTCATGCTCAGATGGCAAGCACTCTTACCCTCCAGGCCATCTCCAAAGCCCCTTATCCTTGAGGTTTGCCATGTGTTACAAGACATACATAAGGAATAAAATGCTTAAGCTAGTGAAGCTGGTTAAATGTCTTGATCATATCACATGGTCATGTTTATGACAAGAGCAACTAAAAGTCTATGTACCAAAAAATGCTTACTTTTATTTTAAAAAATGCTTACTTTTAGTTGGGCTGAGATGAGGGGAGACCCCCTACTCCCACTTGAGCTCCTGATAGCCCCCTGCCCCCCAGGTGGCAGAAGCTCTCTGCGCTTTCTTCTCTTTCCTCTCTAAAAACATTTTTTTTTGAGAGAGAGACAGAGAGAGAGGAAGAGGCAGAGAGAGAATGGGCACGACAGGGCCTCTCAGGGGCTGTGAACCAATTACAGATGCATGTGCCCTGTTGTGCACATGGGCGACATTGTGCCTGTGTCACTTTGTGTCTGGCTAAACGTGGGACCTGGAGATTCGAACAGGCGTTCTTAGGCTTCGCAGGAAGTGCCCTCACCACTAAGCCATCTCTCAGGCCCTCTAAAATCATTTTAATATTTTAGGCCTATGTTCATTTCCCACATGGGTCTATCCATTTCTCCCTCCCTCAGTTCCTGGACCCTCCCTCTCCCTTGTATATTCCTGAATAACATTGTAATGGTTCCCAAATGATGGTTCTCAGTCTTGTTTGGATCCAAATTTTTTGGTAAAACAGACACGAACTCAGGGTTTGCAGTGTGACTGTCGGGGACACTGCTCATCCCCAGGCTCCGTGTACAGCCTGGGTCAGGTTCCACTGTCTTGACAGAGCAGGATGAGTGTTACTCCCAGATGTTTCCTTCAGTCATGGCAACGAGCCCCTGGAGTTTACCATACGTGGTCGGCTCCAGGAAGGATGGAGAGCTGGGCCGTTCATGGGATCAGCTTTATCCATATCAAGACATTTGAGCCCATGATTGTTTCCACTGAGCACGAGGTCGGAAACTGGAGGCTGAGCCTCCTTCTGAGACCACAGTGGTGTGGGGATGATGGGGCTGGAGGTGTGGCTTTGTGGTAGATCACTGGCCATAGCGTTCATGAAGACACGGTTAGATCCCTTGTATTGCATAGACAAAAATAAATAAATAAATAAATAAATAAATAAATAAATAAATAAATAAATATTAAAAATAAAAATAAATAAATAAATAAAAGGAGAAGAAAAGCTGAGGAAGTCCTGTAGAGGAGCCTAAAGCTACCCCTCATGCCAAGCAGTGACTCCCTTCTCTCTTAGGGTCAAGACTTCCTGGCATAGGGTCTGTCCCATATGCAGATCTTCAGGACAGAAATTCTCTTTGATCTTGAACTTTGGGGCACACAGAGACAAGGAACATGTTCCCCTTCCTTGCAAGGTAACTAGAACTTGAGAAAGAAAAAAAATCACTCTTTTTGCTGAGAAAACAAGTTTCTGTTAATTATCTTTGGCCTAGTTCTGTATTACGTCATCTGTGAATCTGATTCCCAAATCCAAAGTACTTCTGAAGATGCAGTTTCATCTGGGCAGGAAGATGCAATCTTTAAACCACGTGTACTCATTTTCCCACTTTTTATGAATATTTTATACTAGAAAACTTGACAGGTGGAGACTTACCCAGCCCCTGTCCTATATATACTGTATCCATATAGTTTGAGGTTTGTGGTATTTTTTGAAATAGGTGTAACAGTTATCTTCTCATTGTTGCTGGGACAAAACACCCAACCAGAAACAGATTATGGAAGAAATGAGTTTATTTTGGGGTTACAGGGTTTTTTTTTTTTTTTTTTTTTTTTTTTTTTTTTGGCAAGCCCAACAGACTGGCTTTTTTATGAGAGAGAGAACGAGACAGAGAGAGAGAGAGAGAGATTTGGCATGCCAGGGCCTTCAGCCACTGCGATTGAATTCCAGACATGTGCACCCCCTTGTGCGAATGTGTGACATTGCATGCTTGTATCACTGTGCATCTGGCTTATGTGGGACATGAGTCCTTAGGCTTCTCAAGCAAGGGCCTTAGCTGTTATGCCATCTCTACAGCCTGGGTCACAGTTTTTTTTTAAATATTTTATTTACTTATTTGAGACAGGAAGAGATAGATAGATAGATAGATAGATAGATAGATAGATAGATAGATGATGAAATAATGGCTGTGCCAAGGCCTCCAGTCATTGTAATAAAACAAAACAAAACAAAACAAAACAAAACAAAACAAAACAAAACAAAACAAAACAAAAAACTCCAGACACATGCGCTACTATAAGCATCTGGCTTACATGATTACAGGGTAATCAAACTGGCATCCTTAGGCTTCACAGGCAAGTGCCTTAACCGCTAAGCCATCTCTTTCCAGGTCCTGGGTTACAGTTTTGAAAGGAAGATTCTTTGTTTCAAAGGCTATGGGGGCTGTCACAGCTAGGTTCTCCTTGCTGGGGCAAACACCTGACCAGAAGCAGTTTATGGGAGGAAAAGGTTAATTTCCAGCTTACAGTTTCCAGGAGAAGTTTTATCATGGCGGAAGAAGCTGGCTCACTTCATGGTACATCTATGAGAGCAGCCAGCAAGCATGAGCTGTCAGTGAACACATACACCTGGGGCTAGACTCAGGAGCCATCCCCAGTGACATACCTCCTCTAGCAGGGCTGAGCCTGCTGCAGACTAAGTAGGAAGCTTAATTAAAAATACCTGAAGCAGGCTGGAGAGATGGCTTAGCGGTTAAGGCGCCTGCCTCCTAAGCCTAAGAACACTGGTTCAAATCTCCAGATCCCATGTTTAGCCAGATGCAAAGTGATACAAGGACGCAATGCTGCACATGACCACAAGGGGGCTCACGCATCTGGATTTCGTTCACAGCAGCTGAGAGGATGCTGGTGCACCCATCTCTATCTGTCTTCCTCTCCCTCTCTCTCTGTGTCTGTCTCCAAAAAAAAAAAATAAATAAAAAAAAAACCTGAAGCTAGGGGCTGTTCTGTTCACTGTAGAGTGTTCAGTCAGTGTGACAACAAAAAGTTCTACAAACATGGCTAAATGAATTGAGCCTAAAATCACCTTGACTGAGAATGGCTAGGCCACAGGAAAGTCAGTTTCCTAGAAATAAAAGATAGGGGTTCTACTTCAGCTCTGTAATATGTTAACATTTGGAGCCTCATCTATACGTCAAGGGCTTGAACACTGAAGATTAAATGATCCTATGCATCAAGAGCTAACAACCCCAACATTTTGTTGATGTTTGTTCGGTTCCCTCTTGGATTTTGTATTGAACTGTTTGAGGTCATGTCAATATACTGAGGTCTCATTTTCAGTTTCAAAAAAAAAACTTGAAGCTGGGCTGGAGAGATGGCTTAGCAGTTAAGGCACATGCCTGAGCGAAGCCTAAGGACCCCAGTTCAATTCTCTGGATCCCATGTAAGCCAGCTGCACAAGGTGGTGCATGCAAGTCTGGAGCATCCAATATAGCACTTGCCACAATCTTTATCCAGACTGGGGGAAATTGTTATTCAGGAGCTTTGTTGCAGTGGCTGGAGGCCCTGGCATGCCCATTCTCACTCTTTCTCTCCCTCTCTCTTTGTCATAAACAAACAAACAAACAAACAAACAAACAAATAAATAAATCTTTTAAAAAAATACCTGAAGCTAGGCTGGAGAGATGGCTTAGCAGTTAAAGCACTTGCCTGCAAAGCCTAAGGACCCAGCTTCAATTCCCCAGTACCTATGTAAGCCAGATGCACAAGGTGATACATGCATCTGAAGTTCATTTACAGTGGCTGGAGGCCCTGGCATGCCCATTCTCTCTCTCTCTATCTGCCTTTCTCTCTCTCTCAAAATAAATAAATAAATATTTTTTTAAAAAACTGAGGCTATGAGACCACTTACATTCAAAGCACCATAACAGAGTACAATGTAGCTCAGGTTAACCTCAAACTCAATATGTAGATGAGGGTGACCTTGAACTTCCTTTCTTCCTGCATCTGCTTCCCTAGTATTGGGAACATAGGTGCGTGACAGTTTATGGGGTGCTGAGATCAAACCCAGGGCTTCCCATATGCTAAATGAACATTCTACCAGTGGAGTTACACCCCCAACTCCTTGATACACACATACATTACATACCCATATATACATATTTATATTATATATTATATATTATTAATGTAAAATATAATATATATATATGTACACATATATGAGAATTGGAATTCATGTTCTGATTCATTTCTACTCCATGCTGTACTTTAGAACAGGGTAGGGAAAGTTAGGTTTTACCAGGGAAATTAGCAGATGAATTTATCCAGAAAATGGTCTTGATGTTGCCTCTAATGAAATAGAAAGTCTTTCTTCATTTAGTTTTTCAGGCATCCCTCCGTTCCTCTTAGCTCTTATGTGAACTTATGGAAAGACAACAGTGTAATACGGAGCTCAGGCAAAGGACAGAGAGGCAAAGATGCCCTGGAGGAGAATTATAAAAGGACTATCTACAAGGGCATGGTCAGGGCCAGCACACGAGCAGAGCCCAGGGCTTCCAGCCTGGATTCTGCAGCTGGATTTCAAGTCTCAGCTTTTCACTTGATAACCTGTGTGTCCTTGGGCCAGTCAGCATCCTGGTGTCTCGTCTTTGATTTCTCTTCTGTTTCTTCTTTTTCTCTTCTTGTCTCTTCCTCTTGCCTTGTCTTCTCCTTTTCTGTTCCCTTTTCTCTCCTTTCTTCCCCCTCTCTTTCTCAATTCTTTCCTTCCTTCCTTCCTTCCTTCCTTCCTCCCTCTTTAGTCTCCCTTCTTTCTGTTTCTCTCTCCTCTTTCTCTTTCTTTGTTTTCTCCCTTCCTTCTTTCCTTCCTTCTTTCTCTCTTCCTCCTTCTCTTTCTTTTTCTTTCTTGCTTTCTTTCCTTTTTCCTACCTTCCTCCTTCCTTTTTCCTCTTCCTTCCTTCTTTATTTCTTTCCTCCCTCCTCTTTCCTCCCTTCCTTCCTTCCTTCCTTCCTTCCTTCCTTCCTTCCTTCCTTCCTTCCTTCCTTCCTTCTTTCCATCACCCTGGGAAGTAGTTAGGTAAGCAGCTTTCCCTTAAACCTATGGTGAATGCATAGACATTAAGCAATTGGCCCAAGATTAGGCACTGGCTATGTGGCAAGTGATGACTGTCTGGTGCCAAGCCAGAGTTCCTCCCAGTTCACCACCTGCCTCCCTTATCCATGCTTAACCTTATCCCCGTCTTCTCAGGGAGGGGAACTTGGCCCAAGGTGTTCTCATCCTAGCCAGTTCCCATATGAACAGGAAGGGCTTTCTTGGGTGTTTCCAGAAATGCCAGGCTTTGATGGCTCTTCTTTTCTATATCCACCCTCATAATTACCCCAGCCAGACTGATCTACCGGCAGTAAACCTGAACCCGCACACAGAGGAATCAGGCTTGAGTAAGTGGATTTGGTTGCCTTGGACAGTGAAAGGGCGTTTTCCAGTTCAAAGGCAGAACCAACTACGCATTGGTTTTGTGTGCAGGTCTGGACCACCCCAAGGTGAATTCCAGCTCTACAGAGAAGAGCAGTCACCTGTACTGTCACCCCCTACCTTCCTGGGCTTGGTGGTCAGGAAAGCAGAGTCAGGAAGGTCTGCACATGGTCATTTGTCCCTCTCTTACACTGCCCTTTGGTCTCCCAAGAGCACCTTTCACGGATGGGATCCAAGCAGAAAGCGAAGGTATGGGGATGCATGGAGTTGACATCTTAGCAGAAAAGCAGGACCAAGTCAGGTGGACAGTAGAACTCAGGTGAAAGTGGGGTACATGGAGAATAGGGTACCCAGAATCTACCAATACAGGTGCTGAAGGACATCTTGTAATGGTGGCAGGCAGTGACCTCAAAGAAATAGTGACTCGGGCTGAAGAGATGGCTTAGCGGTTAAGATACTTGCCTACAAAGCCAAAGGACCCATGTTCAATTCCCCAGGACCCACGTAAGCCAGATGCACAAGGGGGCACACGCATCTGGAGTTCGTTTGAAGTGGCTGTAGGCCCTGGTGTGCCCATTCTCTCTCTCTCTCTCTCCCTCTCTCTCTCTCAGATAATAAAAATAAAAAATATTTTTTAAAAAGATGTAGCACCTCACAATGTGTATTCACACACATAGATCTTGCTGTGTAACAAGGTACATGAAATGCAGTGGCTGACAATAACAGACATTTGTTATCTCACACAGTGCCCAAGTATCTGTTGGGGTTCAGGAGACGTCATCTGGGTGATTCTGACTTGGGGTTTCTCAACATACCAGCCGGGGCTATATATTTTCGCCAGGGCTGAAGGATTTCCTGGCTGTTGGCCAGAGGCCTCAGTTCTTCACTGCTGTTGTCAGGTTTCATTATCCACCTGTGGGCCTCTCCAAAAAGATGCTTACAGCATGGTAAGGGTGGAGGAAGGGAGAGAGAGAGAAAGAAAAAGGAGGAGGGAGGGAGGGAAGAGGAGAGGAGCAAAGAAGAAGAAAGACCAAAAGAAACCATGCTGTTCTCTTACATTGACCACCCTCGGCAGCCAACAGCGTCCATCATCGTTAGAATTCCCACTTAACCACCCCTTAGGGGGATAAGAACTAGCCTCTGCCTTTTGGTTCTTTTGCAGTGAGGAATCTTTGAAGATGGGTGGACCGAAGCTGGGCATGGTGGCATTCACTTAGCCCGTGGAGGACTGCAAGTTCAAAGCCAACTTAGGCTACATACATAGCAAGATCTCCTCTTTAATTGTTTTAATGTGGACCTTTTAGAAACCACCATACACCCAAGAGAACAGTAGAAGAAATGGCTTTGCTGGTTTTACACTGAGGCTGCAGGGCTGGCCTTCAAAAGATCTAAAAGTGCCCTCTGATGATTCCCTAACAGCAGGGCCCCACTGGCACCCATCTTCCCTGTAGCTTCTTGGTCTTTCCATGTCATCACTCCACCTACCCTGTCTCCCAGTGTTCTTAGCCACCTATTCCTGAAAAACAGGTAAGGTAGGTGGAGCTGAGATGTTTGTAATGAAGCCATGGAGTGTTTATAGATGATACCTAGTTCTAAGAAACACTCTCCTGGAGCCAGCTGACCCCAAGGAACCAAGCTCTTTCATCTCTGCTCTGTACAAAGGATGATGGAACATCCTCACTCCTGAATGTGATGAAAACAAATCCAGTACTGTGCAAGAGATGCTTAATTCTTATGGCAAAGAAGCAGAGTGGTGTTTTACTGGCAATGGGCAAGACTCTTAACCTGAGAGCAGGAGGGAAAAAAGGGAGTAGAGAGAGAGAGAGAGAAAGGGACAGGAGAAAGAGAGAAAGCGAGCAAGTGAAAGAAAGAGAAGGGAAGAGAAAGAGGAGGTGAGATGCATGGGACACCTGTTAAACCTGGTCAGCCTGGGATGGGTCTACGAGTCTATGTGGCTCTCTTAACTCCTTAGCAAAGCAAAAAGTCCCTACCACTAGCAGAGGGACTGGGAGCAGGTATGCATGCATTCTATTCCATCACCAGTGGACTGGGGAGGAAGATGTGGACAGACATACAACATTTATGAAGAGTACATAAGGAACTCCAGAGACCAATAAGGAGCAGTTCTCAAACTTTTTTGCTTCAGGAACCTTTTACACTCTTAACAATGAGCAAAATCCTAAAGTGTTCTCACTTGTTTGTGTCATGTCTACTTAATGCTTATCTTTAAATTTTATTTTAGGGCTGGAGAAATGGCCTAGTGGTTAAGGCACTTGCCAGCAAAGCCAAAGGACCCAGGTTCAATTCTCCAGTACCCATTTAAAGCCAGATTCACAAGGTGGTGCATGCATCCGGAGTTCATTTGCAGTGGCTGGAGGCTCTGATGCACCCATTCTCTCTTGCTCTCTTTCTTTCTCTCAAATAAATAAATAAATGAAATATTACAATATTTATTTTAATGGGTAAAAATTGTATATAGGCAACACATGTGTGTTGAAATATGAACATTGTAGAATGACTAAGTTGAGAAAATTATTAAATACATTAACTTGTAGATGTATATAGTGGTGAGAACACTTATAATTTACTCTTAGAAGTTTTCAAAAATGTAATACATTGCTGGGGTTGGCACATATAGAACAAGACTCTGTCTCAAAAAAACCCAAAGCCAGTTGGCTGTGGTGGTGCATACCTGTCATGCCAGCGCTTGGGAGATGGAACAGGAGGATAAGTTCAAGGTCATCCTCAGCTACATACTCAGTTTTAGGCCAGCCTGGGCTACAAAAGACCCTATTTCATAGAAAAAATAAACAAAGATAAAAACAACAAAGCAACAAAAAAATTATTACTAACTAGAGCCACAAGGTTGCACAATAAATATCTTGAAACATTTAATATTCACTTGCCATGTGAATTTAATTTATAATCTTGCTAGAAATTAAAGCTAAGAATTTCTCAAGTCACACAAAAATAATGTCAACTATACTTATTACATACGAACATCATTACATTTTGAAAAGAGCTATTTTACAGAGCAAAAATCATAAGAAGAAAAATGGCAGGATTTCATTTTCCCAAATGCTTTTATCCTAAGTGTGGCTTAGTAGACGGCAGCTTTAGTCTTCTCTGCCTTTGTATCTGGGATCTTGTGGAAACCCACCGTGTGGGTTCTGGACAGTCCTAAGAGCAAAGCGGTGGAAAAGGACATTGATGTTCTAGCATTGTTATAAAATTAGTGCTGGGGCTGGAGGGATGGTTTAGCAGCAGTAAGGTGCTTGACTGTGAAGCCTAAGGACCCAGGTTTGAGGCCCCAGTACCCACATAAGCCAGACGCACAAAGGGCCGCATGCGTCTGGTCTTCGTTTGCAGTGGCTGGAGGCCCCAGAACACCCATTCTCTCTCTCTGCCTCTCCCCCTCTCAAATAAGTAAACAAAAAAACTAAATAAAATATGTTCTTAAATAGTACTGATCTTGTAACTCTGCAATTTGAGAGGAACTGAATTCCAGAGGTATTGCGCACATCCCTGGTTTTGCTGATGGCAGACCTTGCTGATGTGAATGCTTCTTGGGCCTGGGGCCATGTCTGATGCAGACATGTAAGGATGGCTCGGCTGGTTCAGCTTACAACAGGAGTGACAGGAACATGTAAATTGAGCCATCCAGAAGAATGAAAAGCCTAGCGTGACACAGTGACACATGGGGATGCAAGAGAAGGTCTGTTCCTGTGGCACCGCTATGTGTTTCCCCTCAGTGCAAGAGGACTCAGTGTCTCTTCCCTTTGAAATTCCATGTGGTCTCATGACTTGCCTCAGGTAGAGGCTCTCAGCCACTTTTTGCTATTTTGCCCTTCTTGATAACCACCAGTATTTTACATGCATACCAGTCAGAGTGACTACAACCCTGAGAAACTAAACCCTCAGGGAGTGTTTGGTAGACCTTGGCACAAGTGAGCTCAGCTATTGAGACGTTAGGATTGCTTATCATAGCAGCACAACCTACCCTGCCCTGACTGATACAGCCACTTAATTGTAAAAAAAAAAAAAAAATGTATAGATTCTGGCACTGGAGACAGATTTATTGGAAGCCTGTCATACTACTGATAGAGAGCTGGTTAGGAATCATCCCATAGGGGCTGGAGAGATGACTCAGTGGGTAAAGCACCTGCCATGCAAGTATGAGGACCTGAGTCCAGATCCCTAATACCCACATCAATGCTTGGTGGGTGTGACTGCCCACTTATAATCCCAGCACTTATAAGGCAGAGACAGAAGATTCCCAGGGCAAGGTGGCTAGACAAGCTGAACCAGGGAGCTCTGGACTCAAGTGAGAGACCTCGTTTCAGTAAACAAAAGGGAGAGTGATAGGGCTGGAGAGATGGCTTCATGGTTAAAGCACTTGCCTATGAAGCCTAAGGACCCAGGTGCAACTCCCTAGAGCCCATATAAGCCAGATGCACAAGGCGATGCATGTGCCCAAGGTGGGACACGCATCTGGAGTTCATTTACAGCGGCTGGAGGCCCTGGAGTGCCAATTCTCTCTCTCTTGCTCTCATAAATAAAAAACGGGGGAGCATGATAGAGGAAGATACAGATGTGTACTTCTGGCCTCTGCATGCATGTACACATACACACACACACACACACACATGCATATACACATGCATGCATACCTATTGTATGTAGGGTGAAGAAAAGAACCAGTACATAGAACCTTTGCTCCATCCAAATTCGAAGGCCTTGCTCCCGGGTCAGATTCATCAAGTCAGAGGGCTTCTTCTGTGGGTGGATGCAGATTCCTGAAGGCTTTTCAGTTCTTGTGCCTGTGACAAGCTGGCTTATTTCCTCTCTTCCTCACTTCCACCCCCAGTTCTCCAGACAGATGTAGCTGAATCTAACTTTACAGTGGGCATCATTTCAGCTTGCCTCAGTGGGTCCTCAGGCCTTTTGCAAATAGACTTCTCATAGATCTGCCCCACAAGAGCAAAATAGATTCAGGCTGAATTTCCCATGGTTATTTCTCTAAGTCCAGACACGACAAAGCAACCAAAAGTGAAAGCATGTCTGGTGATAAGGTTAAAACCATCTCAGCTTTTCTGATTGATTCCTTAAGTCCTCCTTAAATGAACGTTGTTGGGATGGAGTTTGGCGGTACAGGGACCATCCCAAACATGATAGCCACTCCTTTTCTTTCCTACTCTAGCAACCTGTCAATTCGGCTAGACCATAAGCCATATTTCCACCTCTCTATGTACCATTAGCAGCCACTCTGTTCTGGTCATTGTTAGATACTTGTAATTGCATGGCCCTAAGAGTTGTGGGTTGTGAGCTGAGGTTCTTAGGGGGAAAAATAAAAACCCACGTGAAACATTCTATAATGCCAATTGTCTGGTTAAAACTTCTGTAATTGGTGGGGGATGGTGGTCTGGAGAGATGGTTTAGTGGTTAAGGCACTTGCTTGCAAAACCAAAGGACCCAAGTTTGATTCTCCAGAACCCACATAAGCCAGATGCACATGGCGGCACATGCATCTGGAGTTCATTTACAGGGGCCAGAGGCCCTGGCATGCCCATTCTCCCTATCTTGCCAGAGATAGAGATAAAGAAGATAGAGATAGAGAGGAAGGGAAACAAACGAACTCCAGGTGCATGTGCTACTTTGTGCATCTGGCTTTACCTGGGTACTTGGGAATCGAACCGAGGCAGTCAGATTTTGTAAGCAAGTGCCTTTAACCACTGAGCCATCTCTCCAGCTTCCATTTATTATTTTTTAAATGAGAAAATCATGTTTGTTAAAGCACTTTGGGGACACAATTGGAGAAGTGTATCTTTTTGTTGTTGTTGTTTTGCGAGGTAGGGTCTTTAGCCCAGGCTGACCTGGAATTCACTATGTAGTCTCAGGGTGGCCTTGAACTCATGGCAATCCACCTACCTCTGCCTCCCGAGTGCTGGGATTAAAGGCGTGCACCACCATGCCTGGCTGGAGAAGTGTATCTTAACATAGGGTCTGGAGCAGGGTGAAGTGAGTATTGCTGATCTTGTTTGTATATAAAATTTTTATATTTCATAGGTCTTATTGTTCAGTTAATTTTGATTTTTTTGAAATATTATTTGATGTGTGAAAACGCTACAGTGAAACCCACTGAAAAATCAATTTAGAAAAAAAAAAAAAAATTAAAAAGCAGTATTGGGCTGGAGTAATGGCTTAGTGGTTAAAGTGCTGTAAAGCCTAAGGACCCAGGTTCTATTCTCCAGATCCCACTTAAGGCAGATGCACAAGGTGGTGCATGTGTCTGGAGTTCGTTTGCACTGGCTAAATGCCCTGACGCGCCCATTCTCACTCTCTCTCTCTTTCTCTCCATCTCAAATAAATAAATAAAATAGATAAATAAAATGTTTTTTTCTTAAAAAAGTTTTACTTGACTACATTTTTCTTATCATCCCTTTCAATCTAAGGGCATCCAGAGCAATGCCTCTTTCGCCTGGCCTTTCTCCAGCCCTGACTACAGAATTAAAAGTTCCAGTCCCAGGAAGGCAGGGTTGGACCTTGCACCCAGTCTCAGAGAAGGGCAGAACGAGTGGACTACGATTCCCAGAACCCCGTGCGGCGCGCTGCCCTCTCTGATTGGCTGCCTGGGTGCCGCCCCCGCCCCGCCCCTGCCGGGTTGACCCTGGCGAGCTCCGGGCTAGCGTGCTAGCAGTCCAGTGCTCCATGCGGGCTGGCTTCATGTCGGCGTGGCCGGTGACCCGGATGCTGCGGCAGCTCCTGAGGTCCTGCACCCGGAGCTGCAGCTCGGGAGCTCCGATGACGCAGCTCCGCCCCGGGGGAGC
Source organism: Orientallactaga sibirica (assembly GCA_036365145.1). Classification (NCBI taxonomy): domain Eukaryota; kingdom Metazoa; phylum Chordata; class Mammalia; order Rodentia; family Dipodidae; genus Orientallactaga; species Orientallactaga sibirica. The sequence continues at coordinate 8,934,767 of JAEOAD010000006.1, read as the reverse complement.
CTCGCGACCCGCCACGGAGGTGAGCCCACCCAGCCCTACCCGGAGGGAGGCCCACGCGTGCTACTGCCCCCTATCCTCCCCCCCCACCCCTGGTCGGTCCAGATGGCCACTTCTGGGAGGGACCCCTGGTGTTGTCTAGGTGGGCTGGCTTGGGTGGGAGGGACTTCTCTTGAGTCTCCCTTGAAGCACTCTTAGCCCCAACTGGGCCACCCCCTTGCAAATCTCAGCCCTGCAGGACATGGGGGCGGGGTGGGGCAGGGAAGGAGGGGCACCGGGGAGGACTTTGGATCAAGTAAGATATTTCACTAGTTACCCATCCGTCCTGCCTCCCACCCAACTCCTTAACGTTTCCCCGCCCTCCCCCTCCTGCCCAGTGAGTGGAGGTGTCAGTGTGTGATTCCACACCTACTTCTGCCTGTGACACTTTGACCAAAAACATCAGCTAAGCGCCACCCATCCACAGTCACTTATCACTTTGTAGTGGCAAGGCCCTGTGACCTGCCCTCCTGTCCTTCGTTTCATCTTTGTTCCCCCCCCCCCCCCAGAGGTCTCGGCCTCATTTTTGGATGGAACCGTTCAGTTCCAGACCTCCCAGGTTTAGGGCCAAGTTCCTGCTTCTCTTGAGAGCGCACCCTGCGAGCACTTCCTGTCAAAACAAGTTTGAAGTTTGTTGTTTGGCCCAGTGGTGTGGTGGGGGAAACATTGTCAGGGAAAGACATTTCTTTTCAATTGGTCCGCTCCCTTTCCTAGTACCTTCATAGTTTATTTATTTATTTATTTATTTATTTATTTATTTATTTATTTTTGGTTTTTCAAGGTAGGGTCTCACTCTGGTCCAGGCTGACCTGGAATTCACTATGTAGTCTCAGGGTGGCCTTGAACTCTCTGCGATCCTCCTACCTCTGCCTCCCAAGTGCTGGGATTAAAGGCGTGCGCCACCACGCCCAGCTCCGCAGTATCTACATAGTTCTTTGCCTGTCTCCCAGGACCAGGGCTTTGAATGGTACAGTGTGACCCTTCCATCTTGCTCAAGGTGAGGGTGGGCTTCTGCCAGACTTGCCATCTCCACACCTCTGCCCCACTGAAACCCTCAGATAAGCAGGTCCCATTGCTACAGGGCTTTTCGGTGTCCTTGAACTCCGAGGAAATGATGGGAAAGCAAGGATGGCTGAGAGATCTTTAGAGAGTAATTTACGTGGTGCCTGTCACGAGAGGGTCTGCCCTCAGTGACTTACTGTGTGATCCTAGTGAGTGAAGTATTCTTTCAGACCACTGCTGGGGAGTGTGTTAGTCAGGGTTGTCTAGTGGAACAGAACCGATAGACTGAATTGTATTGAAGAGGGAATTTACTGGATTAGCTTATGGCAGTCCAGCAGTCGCAGTCTGCAGGCTTGTCAAGGAACCCTGGAGCTGCTCAGTCCATGAGGCTGGATGCCTCAGCAGTCCCGATCAGGCACTGGAGGCCTGGAGGCGTCCTGGAGAGACGCTGCTCTTCGGTCCACGCTGCTCTTCAGTCCATGCTGGAAGACTGAGGAAACTTGGTTCCAATGTCCAGGAAGGACAGCTGGACAGGGTAGATGCGCTTGCAAGTGAAGACAGTCACCGGCAAGCAGCAATGGCAGCCAGGTGGGAGAGGGGGCTCTTTTTTCCAGAGCTTTCTTAAATAAGCCCCGCTGTAGGAGGGTGGCCCACTGTGGGGGAAGAGCTCCCTGTGGAGGAAGGACTTGTCCTTCCTGGAAGCAACCTCAGACAGAATGTCTGTGGAGTTCTGATGAGATCAAGTTGACAACAGAACTTCAGCATCCCAGGAAGAGAACTTGACCCTAACATCTCCTCAGGCCACCTGTGGGTGTTTCGCTTTGCAGAGCCAGGTCGTATGTGGTGTAGCAGGGAGGGATTCGGGGCAGCATGTGGGCTTTGAATCAGCCTGACACCTTGTTAGACGTGTGAACTTGAACAATACCCTTCACTTCCTGTAGGATGGAAGGGACAGTGTCTCCGTTGTAGGGTGTCATGGAGCCTGCTGCATGGGGGTGCTGGGCTACTAATGTTGGTGGTGATTGCTGTTCCTTGCAGCCAATGGAGCGTGCATGGGGACAGTCTCCACAGGTACAAAGGGGACATGATGGTGTGTGGGTCAGTAGGAAGCTGCCACTGGGAGGAGGTGGCTCAGCCCAGACTAAATGCACCCCTTTCTCCCTCTGGAGCTTGAGCCTTCTGCCTGTGGCCAGAGTCAAGGTGACAGGGTGATGCTGGGCAAGGCAAAGATGCTCAGATGTTCAAGGTTCCAGAAAACACCAGAGGTTGGCAAGTGGATCATGCAGGTAGTAAGTGGACGGGGAGAGCTTCAGACGTCCTCTCCTGGACTTACAGGCTTTCCATCTGCTCGGCATTCCTGTCACAGGGGGTGAGCCATTCTTGTCTGGAGACAGGTGTCAGCGCAGGACACACAGCTCTCACCTCAAAGGCTATAAAAGCGTGTTTATACTGGAGCCAAATGTGAGTGATCGTGGCCTAGGAACACAGCTTCGGGTTACTCTGAATTTCACGTTCCGGCGTATTAACAATTTCATGAAGGTTTTATAGTTACAGCACAAAATGTCACAAATCAAGGTGCTTTTCAAATGCACTGGTGGAGACATCAGATAGGCGGGTAGTGGCAGCTGGGGGGGGTCTGTTAGTACATTCCAAAATGGTTTCATCTGATCATTGGGTAGTCACGTGGATGTTAGGTCAGACACAGAGGTAGGCAATACATGGCTATGAAGGGGTAAAAGGTACCCTAGGGTAATTTGGCTTTGATTCTGAGACACTCCATCTCTCTGTGATCACAGGAATTCTGCCGCTTCCTTCAGCTTTGTTCGAAGTAGATATGTAATGCTTTTCAGGAAGTTTCCTTCACAGTGTGAGGAACTCACATTTAGGGTAGAAATGGAGGACAGGACATTTGAGCCGTGTGTGCATGTGTGTGTGTGTGCATGCATGTGTGCATGTGTATGTGTGGTTGCTTGCATGTGTGTATAGCATTTGTATGCATACGAGTGTGCAAGTGTGTGCATCCATGTGGAAGCCAGAGGTCAATGTTGGATGTCTTCCTCTGTCACGCTTCACCTTATTTTATTTATTTATTTATTTGAGAGAGAGAGAGAGAGAATTGGCATGCCAGGGCCTCAGCCACTGCAATCCAGAACTCTAGACGCTGGTGCCACCTAGTGGGCATGTGTGACCTTGCGCTTGCCTCACCTCTGTGCGTCTGGCTTACGTGAGATCTGGAGAGTCAAACATGGCTTTGCAGGCAAGTGCCTTAACTGTTAAGCCACCTCTCCAGCCCCACCTTGTTTTTTCACAGGGTCTGTCACTGAACCCAGAGCTAGCCATACAATAAGCTCTAGGGACCCTCTGTCTCCATCTCCCCAGTACCGGGATTATAGACATCTATCACCATGTTGGGGTGCTGGGCCTCATAACTCAGGTCTTTATGCTTGTGTGGCAAAACTTGACCCCTTTAGCCATCTCCCCAGAGCTGATCAAGGTTAATTTTGGGAAATCCTAGGTATACACCATCCCAACAACAGATAAGTCAAGACCAGAGATGTTTAAGTTTGGAATGGGCTCTTTATCACCTCATGACTCTGCAAGGATTGTGCAACCATTTGACATTCAAATATGCATGCCATCTACAAATAAGATGGGCAAGTTTATAGCTTTGTTTGTTTGTTTGTTTGTTTGTTTGTTTGGGTTTTCGAGGTAAGGTCTTGCTGTAGCCCAGGCTGACCTGGAATTCACTGTGTAGTCTTAGAATGGTCTTGAACTCACAGCAATCCTTCTACCTCTGCCTCCCAAGTGCTGGGATTAAAGGTGTGAGCCACCTTTTTTTTTTTTTTTGAGGTAAACCCAACAGACTGGCCTTTTTTTATGTGTGAGAGTGTGAGAGAGAATTGGTGTGCCAGGACCTCCAGCCACTGCAGTTGAACTCCAGACATGTGTGCCCCCTTGTACATGTGTGACCCTGTGTACTCTCGTCAGTTTGTCCAAGGCTTGGAAGTTAACAGCAAGTAAGGAAGCTGGCCACAGCACACAGTCCCCGGTGGTCCTCCATAAATATCTGTGTGATGGCTGAATACGTCTAAGTAGAAGTTACAGTAAGAAAATGGCAGCGTCAGAAACACCTTCAGTGACTTACATAGGAAAATAGTCTCCACTTTACAGAAGAGGAAACTGGGGCTGGAGAGATGGCTTAGTGGTTAAGGCACTTGCCTGCGAAGCCTAAGGACCCAAGTTCGAATTCTCAGAACCCACATTAGCCAGATGCACATGGTAGCACATGCGTCTGGAGTTCATTTGCAGTGGCTAGAGACCCTGGTGTGCCCATTCTCTCTCCCTCCTCCTCCTCCTTTTCCTCTTCTTCCCCTTCTCCTCCTCCTCTCTCTCTCATAAAAATTAATTAAAAAAAAAAAAAAGAAGAGGAAACTGGATTCAAGCTGCTTGCTCAGCAGCTAAAACTGGTTTTGTAGTCCAGATTTACCTGCCCCAAAGCCTGTGCTCAGCACTGGGACTGCCACCCTTGCATTAGCATGGCACCAGTGACTGGCGTCAGGTCACTGCCTTCCACCCTGGCTGTATAGTGGAAAGCCGAGGTATTGAAAGGAGTCTCTCTGGGGCAGAGCTCTGCCCTCCAGGCTTCCTCCAAGCTGAAGATGAACCTGACGGGCTGCCAGGGTGGAGAACTTTGCACTCGGCAGCACCATTTGGCAGCGAGCAGCCTGGAAGTGACTGGGTACAGCTGAGTTTCGCATGCACGCTTCGCTCACGAGTAGCTGAGGCCTGTGGTTCTCTGACACCAGCACTTCAGCAGAATGCAGGGACTGAGTCAGGAAGGACGATTTCCCACTGAGGGATCCACGGGGTGCAGCCGCAGGCCCTGGGGCTAGGAGCCCTTGGGAGCTTTCCACTAGCTTTGACGTGTCCCCAGCCCGTGCACAGCGAGAGGCGTCACCGTCTGCGTTAGTAGTTCCCCCTGAATTCTGGGAACCTGCGTCGGGTGACAACGTTTTTTTTCCTCTCCAAGAGATTGAAGGAAAAGGGAAAGAAGGACAAATTGAAGTAGAGGATACGCATTGTTAGAGGAGAAGAGGGGGACCGTGAGGCTTGTTCTATCCAAGTCATGAGTCTGCGTGGCCACCACGTGTTTGTGTGTGTGTGTGTGTGTGTGTGTGTGTGTGTGATGAGTTTGAAGTTTTCATGGCTTATGTATGTATGTGGGTTATATGTGTCTGCATAGCCACCGTGTGTGTAAGTGTATGTGTGTGTGTGATTTTCACATGGTCACTGTGTGTGTGTGTGTGTGTGTGTGTGTGTGTGTGATGAGTTTGAAGTTTTCATGGCTTATGTATGTATGTGGGTTATATGTGTTTGCATAGCCACCATGTGTGTGTAAGTGTATGTGTGTGTGATGATTTTCACATGGTCACTGTGTGGGCGCACATGTGTGTGAGGAGTTTACATCAGCAGGCGTGTGTTTGAGATGAATTTGCCTGGCCATCAAGTATGTCAAGTATGTGTATATGTGATGAGTTTGCATGGACACGTGTGTGTGTGCGCGCGTGTGTGTGTGTGCGTGTGTGTTCAGGGGGCCGAGGCATGGTGCAAATGTGGCCTCACACTCCCTCCATTACTCCCCAGCCAGGCTTCCTGCAGCTTTCTGCTGAGTCACGCACCTTGGTCCTCTGGCCTCTTTCTTCATTCCTGGATTTGTGTTGGCTCCTCCCTCACATCAGGGTTGGCATGGGAAGAGGTGGAGCCTGGAGTGCTTCATTACTGATCAGATTGCCAAGATAGCTGTTGAGCCAGAAACCGGCACTCCTAGGTCCACACAATGGCTGCCTAATCCCTCCGACACTGGGTTGGGCCAAGGAAAACAGGGACTGAATAAAGAAGAATCTAGAGTTCTCACCCACCTTCTCCCTCCACCTTGCTGCCCAGCCAAAGGTCCCAGACACCCAGGTTGAGCTAGATTCTCTGGAGATGCTGTCTGGGCCACCTGTTTGAGTAGGAGGTAGGTGTCTCCACTTCAGCCTGTGCGTGAGAAGGGCGGCCCCAGCTCTAGCACATCCCCAGAAAGGAGGGAGATGATGGGCAAGCTGAGGAAGGAGCAGTCTGTCTCTGAGCCCCCTCGGTTCTCCACAGGTGGGTCTCCTGACATGTGTCCCCCGCCCAGAGCAGGGTCCCATGCCTCCTCCCTGTCCCTGTCCTTGCAGGAACTGTCCACAAGGCTCCGGTTCCTTCGGGACCACGCAACCCCCTTCTCAGCCTTCCTGACTGATGGCTTTGGCCGGCAGCACAACTACCTGCGCATCTCCCTCACGGAAAAGTGCAACCTGCGTTGTGAGTCGCCTTTCTGGGCTCTCTTTGGGCTTTTGTTCCTCTGCTGAAGTGGTGTGTGGAGTCTCCCTGTGTCCTCAAATCCTCCTCTTCCACCTTCCAACCCTAACCACCCCACCTGGCTTGCCAGGCTCAGGAAGTACACAGGGTTCAAGGTTACTCCCAGGATTCTGGAAGCTGGGTCTCCTTTAGGAATAGATTTGAGAACAGAATTGTAACAGGGTTTACAAATAAAAGAGAGGGCCAGAGGAATGGCTTAGTGGTTAAGGCACTTGCCTACAAAGCCAAAGGACCTGGGTTCAATTCCCCAGGACCCACATAAGCCAGATGTACAAGGTGGCCCATGTAGCTGGGCGTGGTGGTGCACGCCTTTAATCCCAGCACTTGGGAGGCAGAGGTAGGAGGATCGCTGTGAGTTTGAGGCCGCCCTGAGTATACAGAGTGAATTCCAGGTCAGCCTGGGCTGGAGTGAGACCCTACCTCAAAAACAAAACAAAACAAAACAAAAACAAACATGTGTCTGGAGTTTGTGTGCAGCAGCTTGAGGCCCTGATGCACCCATTCTCTCTGTATCTCTTTCTCTCTCCCCCTCTCTCTCAAATAAATAAAAACAAAAGAATAAGATTGAATCCTGGGCCTCTTCCTCTTCTGGGCTCCTGTGTTAGTCACTTTTTCATCAGTGACCAATGACACGACCCGACAGGGTTTATTTCAGCTTAGTTTCAGGTTTCGGTCCGTCATGGCAGAGAAGTCATGGTGGCAGGAGAAGGAAGCAGAGCTAGTCACACTTAGTCCATAGCAAAGGAGGCAGAGAGCTGAATGCTGGTGCTCAGCCAGCTCTGGCCGAGGACCCCAGCCCTTGGCGTGGTGCTGCCTGGAGTCAGTGTGGGTCTTCCCGCCTCACTGAGCCTAACCACGATCATCCCTCCAGGGGCTCCTCCACGGCTCGTTTCCTGGCTTCTGTCAAGTTGACAGGAAACGTGCCATCACAACTATTTCCCTTCCGTTTCTAAAGTCCAGCACCTGGCCACAGGTTGGGGAGTGACACTGAAAATGGGTGTGATATATACAGCAGTATCTGTGGCCAGCACTGTCAACCATGTCCATGCCCCAATCCAGTTGCAAATCAGTCAGGGCCAGGCTGACACCTGGCTGACACCTGATTGAGCACCCATTGCTCAATCCCCGGGGTGTCCTGGGGGTCCGCTGCTGGAGGGACTTCCACTAGTGATCTTCAAGATCTTTGTCTCCCTACTCCACTTCTTCCTGTCCTTTCCTACCCTCTCACCCTCCTGCTAGATTTTACAATAAGAAATACATTTACCTCATGAGTCAATAAACTCTGTGTGTGTGTGTGTGTGTGTGTGTGTGTGTGTGTGTGTTAAATGTTTAACCAAACAAGGTATGCTTATGTGGGGCCTACGATGTTCTCACGTCTTGTCTTAGGTGTCCAATTTTAGACACGACTTTGACCTTGACTCTCTAACAGCTCTTACCACAACATTTGATAAAGCTGTAGGAAGTGGCGGTGGGTAAAGGTGCCCCCACCTCCACAGCTCGTCCATTTACCCCATTCTGCCACTCACCCTGAGCAAGGAGCCCTGCAGGTTCCCAGCCTGTGAAGTGGGGCTGATGAAAACCTGTGTGGGGAATGGAGTTGAGGAGATCCCTCGCTACGAGGGAAGAGCCATGTTGACCAGGCCCTGTCACCGCTTTTACCTCATAGCATGCCCAGCTGAGGGGACTTTGCCATAGCCAGATGGAGTGGCCAGCATGACAGGGACTAGCCCACAGCCCTGGCCTTTGTGGGCAGGCTTGCCCTGCTGCCCCTGGGCTGAGGAGGGCAGTGTCTCTGGCATCCCCCTGCCCTGAGACAGGCTCTGTTCTTCACTTATTTTGGCATCTTTATCTCCTAGCCTCAGCTCTCAGATGGAGGGATGGCAAAGCTAGATTCGAGGGAGGACATTAACATCTCAGATGAGCAAGGCCAAGGGGATGGCTTGTGCCCTCGCATCTCTTATGATCTTGAGATCATGAGATCTCTTCATAATCTGAGTCCTCCGTTTATATTATGGGGCCAGGGAGATGATCAGTGGTTAGAGTGCTTGCTGTGTGTGAGGACCAGAGTTCAAATCCCCAATGCCCACATCAAATGCCAAGTGTGGTGGCGTTTGCCTGTAATCCAAGAACTGTGGGTGTGGAGACAGAAAATCCCTCAGGCGACACTGGCTAGCTGGGCTGCCTGAAGCAGTGAGAGAGCCTGTCTCAAAGAGTTAAGGTGGACATGAACTGAGTAAGATCCCAGAGGATGATCTTGGTCTTCACATGCACCCCCCACACACACATAGGTGCCCACGTATGTAGAACATGCATACACAGTACATACACACATGGAAAAAATAAAACCCGCACTCTGCTGTGGTCCGGGGCCACTATTTGACTGTTGGGGAGCAGGACCATCCATCTCCCATGCTCTTTTCCTCCCTCTTCCTCCCCCTTCCCTAAGGCCAGTATTGCATGCCAGAAGAGGGTGTCCGCCTGACCCCCAAGGCTGACCTGCTCACCACAGAAGAGATCCTGACCCTCGCCCGGCTCTTTGTGAAGGAAGGCATGGACAAGATCCGGCTCACAGGAGGAGAGCCGCTCATCCGGCCAGACGTGGTGGACATCGTGGGTGAGTTGGACGAATGTTACTGGCTCCTCCAGCCCCTGCCTCATCCAGGTGGACTCCCGTGCCAGTGCTCAGCTGACAGCTGTCACACATGGACATGAAGGTTGCTATGTCCTACAGTATCCTCTAAGACAGACGCCATTTATCATTCCCATGGTGATCAAAAGGGATGGTCGGGCTGGAGAGATGACTTAGCAGTTAAGGCACTTGCCTACCAAGCCAAGGGACCCAGATTCAATTTCTTAGGACCCACGTAACACCAGATGCACAAGGTGGCACATGCCTCTGGAATTCGTTTACAGTGGCTAGAGGCCCTGGTCCACCCATTCTCAATCTCTCTCTCTCTCTCTCTCTCTCAAATAAATAAAATATTAAAAAGAAGTGATGGTGACAGAGAAGTTCCACTTGCCCAAGGTCTCAAAGCTGCTTAGTGCCAAATGACAGTGGCTTGATGTCAGTGAGACCAAAGACCTGACCAGGAAGGTTCCTCCTGCCTCTGTGACATCTCAGCCATCCCTCTGCCTCATCCCTCCTATCCCATCGCCAGGCTTTTTATACTTTCTGGTCCCTTTGCCAGGGACCTTTGGGTCTCTGCTCAAATGTTGTCACCTCAGCAAGTCCTGCCTTGACTGTTCTGCTGAAAGGATATATCCGTGTGTTCAGTCCACCAGAGGTTGGCAGCCCGTGAGTCAGATCTGGGTCACCACCTGTTTTCTCTGTGACTCCCTGAGGAGAACATTGAAAGGATAATGTTTTCTACCACACGAAGTGTTTATAAAATGTGTGTTAATAAAGTTTTATTGACACGCAGCCACGCCCACTCGTCTACCTGGCATCCAGTGGCTGCTTCTGCAGAAGTGAATAGTTTCTGTGAAGACTCTGTGACAGACGAGGCCAGTCTGGCTGGCAGAACTGAGAATGTTTATTCGGCAAGCTCTGCTCTCCCACTTAGCCCTGGCTCGTTCGTGTCTTTCATTCATGACACTTATGTCATTGTGGAATTGCTACTTGGTTCCACAGTTTTGTTGTTGCTATTTTCGGGTTTGTTTTGTATTACTGGGTCCTAGGGATTGAAGCCTGCCTGGGGCCTTACACTTGTTAGGTGGGGCAAGGTTCTACGGCTGAACTATATCCCCAGCCTTATTTATTTACTTAGAGACAAGGTCTCATTCTCCCAGACTGGCCTCAAACTCACTAGGGAGCCAAAGAGATCTTGAACTCTGATGTTCCTGCCTCCACCTCCCAAATTCCGGGGTCACTGGCATTCAGCGCCATGCCTGGTCTATGTGGTGCGGGAGACCAAACCCAGAGCTACTTCATACGTGCCGGGCAAACACCACCAACTGAGCTACGTCCTCGCACTCGTTGCTGTGCTAGGGATGGGACCCCAAGACCTTGTGTATGGTCCGGAGGTGTTCTGCCACCAAGTCACACCTTGGGCCATCTCAGCCCTTCTTTAATTGTCATTGAGATGTGGTCTTGCTAAGCCAGCCAGACTGGCCTTGAACTTCAGATCCTCTCGCCTCAGCAAGTAGGTGGGATTGTAGACGTGCATTTTTTAGATGTAGATGTTTGCTTTTTACTTGTCTGTCTCTTCTATTAATTGGCATGAAAGCTCTCAGGATGCTGGAGCAGGTTTTATTCTAAATGATGCCACATACCTGCTGGGTAGTCACTGGTAGTGAATGAATGAATGAATGAATGAATGAATGAAGAGTTGGGCCACAGTACGGTCCCTGGTGTAAGACATGCCTCTGCTGAATCTCAGCCATGCCTCTTACTAGCAGCACGCCTGTTGGCACCTTTTTAAAAAAAAAATAATTAATTTTTTTATTGACAACTTCCTTAATTGTAGACAATATCCCATGGTACTTCCCTCCCTCCCCCCCACTTTCCCCTTTGAAACTCCACTCACCATCATATCCCCTCCCCCTCTCAATCAGTCTCTTTTATTTTGATGTCACGATCTTTTCCTCCTATTATGATGGTCTTGTGTAGGTAGTATCAGGCACTGCGAGGTCATGGGTATCCAGGCCATTTTGTGTCTGGAGGAGCACATTATAAGGAGTCCTACCCTTCCTTTGGCTCTTACATTATTTCCACCACCTCTTCCGCAATGGACCCTGAGCCTCAGAAGGTGTGCTGGGGATGTTTCAGTGTTGAGCACTCCTCTGTCACTTCTTCTCAGCACCATGGTGCCTTAAATTTGTTCTGAGCCTGGGATAGTGGTCAAACCTTCCTCTTAGGGCCAACAGAGGAGGAAATGAGAATGGGGTGCCAAGTAGAGGCGGTGGCGGGACTGCTCGGGGGAGCAGTGCACAGCTCCTTTGAATGGGCGCATATCAGCCCATATCAAAGGACAGCAAGGCTCTTTGTCCACGGTTGATGCCCCTCCCAGCTGCTGGAGATGGGCTCTCTTACACACCTGGGCCAAACTGGGGACCCAAAGATGAGAGAGTCAGAGGCCCTGCCACCTCTGTATGCAGCTGAATGAGTGATATTGACCAAGCCAGGGAAGACTACGTGAGGTGGCAGGGGTCCCTAGGCAGCCCCTTTCTCCTGCATTCCACAAAGCTGGCTCTCCCTAATCCTGTTGGTTCACATACCCTGTGAACTACTGTCATTTCAATGCTGGACAGGCCAGCCCAGGCAAACTGACCCCACGTTCCCATGGCTGCTGAGAACTGGAGAAGCAACCTGAGATTCCAGGAAAAGGCCAACCTTTGAGAACGTGGCTCGCTGGCAGGCCATCCCGACTCTTAGGCCACTTCCCCTGGCCCATTGCCAGAGCACGAGGTCCACTCAGTCCCGCACTCTGTGTCAGAACCCATAGGAGGGCCGCCGAGAGTAGGGTGACTATGGACAGGGTGGCACAGGGTGTCTAAGCCTAGGCACAAGATCTCGGGTTGCTCAATAGAAGTCACCGCCCATCTGCACAGGAGAGAGGAGCTGGGAAAGCTGGCACCTGTCCCCGTTCTGCCACTCCCTGGCCTTGAAACTTGTGCCTGATCCTCTCTGGGCCTCGGCTTCCTCATCTCAGAACTAGCCACTGAAGAAGGAATCTCCTGTTGGATTGTTCCAGGGCCATTGGTTCTGGCCTGGGGAAGGGGGTGTAGTCACCGTATAGACATTGGATAGGACAGTGACCTATCTCCTGTCACCTGCTCCTAAAGGTGTGCCTTTTCCCTCTGTTATCCATCCCCCAGGGCTTCAAAAGAGTGGATGAAGGGGCAGGGTAGGTGGGTGCTAGTGTGGGAAGGGGGGCTGAGGTGAAGGGGGGATTGGCAAGACAGCTATGGCACTCACACTTATCTTCTGCCCCCAGGGACAGGATTTTATTTTATTGTTTTGGAAACAGGGTTTCATATGGTTCACACACACACACACACACACGCATACACCTGAGGATGATTTTGAACTCCTGATCCTCCTGCCTCTGTCTTTAAGCACTGGGTTCGGTTTGTAGACATGCATACGCACACCCGGGGCATATGGTACTGAGGATGGAGCCCAGAGCTTTGTGCATGCTAGACAAGCACTCTGCCAACTGAGCCACATCTCCAGCCCCCGGGTTGTGAGGATTTTAAAGCATCCTGCCCGAAGTCTGAGAGGAAGGCTTGCAGGTCGCAGGCTTCCGTGAGCTTGAGTCCTTTTCCTTTGGGCATCTGTTCATGTCCTGGCAACCATGTGGGGTGCTGCCTTAGACATCCTACACCACGTGGCTCTCCAGCTCCCTCTGTGTGCCCTCACCTGATGCCACATCAATGTGGGGAGGTGCCTGGGATGGGAACTGCTGCTTCCATCCACCCCAGCCCTAAAACTGGTTTAGAGCAGTGCTGTGGACTAGAACTTTTCCACAGTGATGGGAGTGGCCTGAGACTGTGAACCAAAGTGAATGTCACTGCTCTTCATTTGCCTATGTCAGGTGATTTTCTATGATGACAGAAAGTCTCCACCCTGAATGCAGGCAGCTGGGAACCCAGATGCCAACAGTGAAACTGAATTCTTTCCACCACACCCTTTAGGTGTCCTGAATTTGAACAGCCTTATTTGCCACCTGATTTTCCATGATGACAGAAAGTCTCCCAGGGAAAGCCTGGTTCCCACCTTCCGTCCCCAGGGCAATGTTAGTGAAAGTTAGGGTGTTTCCAAAGGAAGTGAAGAAGAAGAAGAGCGCAGTACACTGTGCTGGGACAGGCTTCGAGGAGTTCCCAATGATCTTTGTAGGTGATGTGTGTCAGATGAGCTGGGCTCTGCCCGAGTCCCCTCCTCCTTCTCTCCTTCCTTCCCTCCCCCCTCCCTTCCTCCTTTCTTCCCTTCTTCCCTCTCTCTCCTCCCTCCCTCCACTCCTTTCTTGAATTTCCTACCTCCCTTCCCTTTCTTCCTTTCTTTTCCCCCTTCCTCCCTTCTTTCCTTTCCCATAGGGAGTAGCTACACCTCACAGCTTAAAATCCCAAAGCACTGGAAAACCATTGACAAAATTTGAAGAGATTAAAGTTAACTCCTGTCCTCTCCCTTTCCCTCTCCTCCTCTCTTCCTTCTTTCTTCATGTCTGTTTTTTTGTTGTTGTTGTTGTTGTTGTTGTTGTTTGTTTGTTTGTTCCTTTCATGTCTGTGTTTTGATACAGGGTCTTACTATGTGGTCCAAGCCTGCCCTCAAACACAAGTTCCCCCTATGTTACTCTTAAGAATGTCAGGATGCAGTATGCTGCTGCACCCGGCCTGATGTTTTTCTTTTACTATTTATTTATTTATTTATTTATTTATTTATTTATTTATTTAGGTTTTTCGAGGTAGAGTCTCAACCTAGCCCAGGCTGACCTGGAATTCACTATGTAGTCTCAGGGTGGCCTTGAACTCATGGTGATCCTCCTACATCTGCCTCCCGAGTGCTGGGATTAAAGGTGTGCGCCGCCATGCCCGGCTATGTTTTTTGCTTTTTTGATGGGCACTAGTTGCAACTATGCCAGTTGGCGCTTAGTGTAGACACTGTTTTGGTTCCTGGCACGCAGTCACAGGACCTGTCCTGAGGTCAGGAAGACGTGGACCTGGTTCTTGTTCATGTTCAAGTTCAGCTGTCTACTAGCTTTGTGACTTTAAGAAGTTTCCTTTGTTTCCCTCCCATTCTTTTTTTTTTTTTTTTGATATATGTGAGTGTGAGTGTGCATGTGTGGCGGATGCACATGTGTGTGCAGAGGTGCATGCCCCCGTCCATCTGCATGTGGAGGTCAGAGGAGAAAAAGGGATTCCTTCCTCTCACCCTTCCACCTTACTTCCTTGAGATAGGGTCTCTCACTGAACCTGGGGCTCCCCATGTTTGGGCCACACTGGCTGACCAACCAGTGTGCACCATTGATCCTCTCTCTCCACCCCTCTCAGCACTGGGGTTATAGGCGGGCACAGCCATGGCCTGGTTTTTTAAGTGGGTGCTGGCGATCGAACACAGATCCCACCGACCCGTCTCCGCAGTCCCAATGTCCTTCGTTTCCTGAAGCCTCTTTCCGTACCTACTGAGTGAGGATCATTGTTGGTTGAGCAGCAATGTGATAACATGTGTAAATCCCTCAGCAGCGCACCCAGCACAGGGTCAATACTCAGTCTGTCATCTTTTAGTTTTTTTTTTTTTCCTTTTTATTGACAGCTTCCATCCTTACAGAAAATAAACCCTGATAATCCCCTCCCCTCCCCCACTTTCCCCTTCACAACTCCACTCTCCATCATATCCCCTCCCTCTCTCCATTAGTCTTATTCTGATGTCATCATCTTTTCCTCCTATTATGAGGGTCTTGTGAAGATAGTGCTAGGCACTGCAAGGTCATGGATATCAAGGCCAGTTTCTGTCTGGTCAATTACAATATAAGCAGTCCTGCCCTTCCTTCGGCTCTTACATCCTTTCTGCCACCTCTTCTGCAAAGGACCCTGAGCCTTGGGAGGTGTGGTAGAGATGTTTTAGTGGTGAACATTCCTCTATCACGTCTTCTCGGCACTATGTTGCCTTTTGGGTCATCCCTATAGTCATCGCCATCTGAAAAGAGAAGCTTCTCTAACCAAAAGTGAGAGTAGCATTAACACATGGGTATGAACATTAAGTACAGGGCAGTTTGGTGAGCAAAATATATGCATTTAGCCAGACAAGAGCAGGCGTTACACTCCTAATGTTCACGAACTCCCCTATCAGGCTTTTGGGTAGGTTTTCAGTACCAGGCATGTATTCTGTCCCATAGAATGGGCCTCCAGTCCAATTAGTGAGTGGTTGATTTCCCCCATAACAAACACCCATTGGCTCGTTTGGCCCGGCTGGCCAAACTCGAGGCTTGCAGTGTCAACTGTTTTCACCACTGATGGCTTCTGTCTCCCATAGGGCTGCATGCAGTGCAACTTTTTCCAGCTTTCTGTCAGCTGGTCTAGGGGGGAGAAAATCAGCTCAGCCCCAGTTTGATTTCTCAGTGACCTTGCAGCCCAGGCATGTGGAGCTTTCAGCAATAGGGTCTTGTCATCTATTCCTGGTGGGAAACCAAGAGCCTTGGCAATAGCCTGTAATAATTTGGGGGCATCAAGAACCTCCGTGGCCAACAACTCACTGGAAGATATCCCATCCCTGGCACGGAAATTTTTCTAGTCTATGGCTTCTGGGTGTGCCATTATTCAAAAAAGTACTTAAAAATATTATTTATTTATTTATTTATTTATTTATTTATTTAAGAAAAGGAATGGGCACGCCAGGGCCTCCAGCCACTGCAAATGAACTCCAGACGCATGTGCCACCTTTTGCATCTGGCTCACATGGCTCCTGGGAAATTGAACAGAGGTCCTTTGGCTTTTCAGGCAAACTCCTTAACTACTAAGCCATCTCTGCAGCCCTATCTTTTCATTATTTTTTTTAAAGTATTTTTTATTTTTATTTATTTATTTGACAGAGAAAGAGGAGGAGAGAGAGAAAATGGGCGCACCAGGGCCTCCAGCCACTGCAAACAAACTCCAGACACATGTGCCCCCCCTGTGCATTTGGCTAACGTGGGTCTTGGAGAATCGAACCTGGGTCCTTTGGCTTCTCAGGCAAACACCTTAACTGCTAAGCCATCTGTCCAGCCCCATCTTTTCATTACTTTTATCAACGCTTATTCTAGCAAGTCTGGCTAATTGAGGATTCAGAGAGCCCCTTTCCCCTCCATCCATTTGGACTAAGATTTTGTTTCCCAATCCTCCTGTCCTCACCCAGAGCATCCATCTTAACACCCTGCTTTTATCTCTCCAGCCCAGCTCCACCGGCTGGAAGGGCTGAGGACCATTGGTGTCACTACCAATGGCATCAACCTTGCCCGGCTGCTGCCCCAGCTTCAGAAAGCAGGTCTCAGCGCCATTAACATCAGCCTGGACACCCTGGTGCCAGCCAAGTTTGAGTTCATTGTCCGCAGGAAAGGTAACCGCAGGCAGGGTGGGGTGTGGTCCTCCCATGGTGGGGATGCTTGGAGCACACGGTGGCCTGTCACTTCCTCTGGCGTCTGGGCTGGAGATCAGCCCCTGCGTTTATTCTTCACTGTTCAACTTTTGTTCTCCAAATGTCTGTTTGTCTGTTGGAGACTGCGGCTTCATGGGCGTGAGCCAGAGTTACCTCCCCACCTCTCCAGTTTTCCCAGGATGAAGGGATTTCCAGAATAAAAGACTGTCAATTTTAAAGCCCACGTGGTTGCTGGCAAACTGGCCCAAATTGGTCAACTCAAATATGAGCGCTGAAGAAATGTGGACCACCTGGAGATGGCAGGCACGGGGTGCACACTATGAAGTGAGGTCCGCAGCGTGCCCTGTGGTCACCCCTGTGCCCACCTGGATATAAGACTAGTTCCCTCATGTCCTGCTGCAAACATTCTCATGCCTGCCCTCCACAGGCTTGTTTCAGGACTTTGGAGGTAGACAGAGAGCCGGTCTGGAACAGCAGTCTCCTTAAGCCAGCTCCTGGCCAGGAGCCTCATACCTTTTGAATTTTTTGGTGTGTGTGGGGGGGCGTGATACATGATCAAAGACTCTGGAAGGTCAGGGATGCTAGGGAGAACCAGTTCTTCACCCCAACAGTATCACCCCCCACTCGATTGTCCCCTTCCCTCCCCTTCCTGGTATGCGGCTGGCTGCTGACCCTCTTCCTTGTGCTGAGGAAGCTGTGGCCACTTCTCATCACCTTGCAAAGGGCTTTTCCTTCTGTGGAGGGGCAGAAGGTACTGGAGACATTGCCTAGCCCTACAGGTGACTGCAGAGCAAAAACATCAGAGCCCACAGGATGGCCTTGGCTGGTCTTGTGGCAATGGCTGAGGCACCATGGGGAGAGACAGAACTTGCAGACACTCGAGGCAGAGGCCAAGGAACCTCTTTTGAAGGCCTATGAGCAGAGAACCCACAAGTGCTCAGACATGGGACATAGAACGGGTGCTTGTGACCTAGCACCACCCCCACCTCCTCATCATCGCTCTTCATGTCTCCTTCCCTGGCACATGCTGAAGATACCACATCCTGATATCGGGACATCAGAGCAGACAGCATCACAGGGAGAACTCACCAGTTCTGGCTTGTCTAACTGCACTTGTGGAAAAGCTGCCCACTCCTGTCTCTGCCATCCCTCACGGGACCACCAGAGACTCCTATAAAGAAGCCTTGGAAGCCATTACCATCCCTCGGGACTCAGGCTAGGGGTGGGAGGGGCCACCATGCAGCTCAGATAATTAAGGCCCTGACTCTATGTGGAGCCTAAGGAGAAACCAGCCTGGCGCTTCACCGCAGGGGGAGAGGATAGCAGCATTCGGCCATCGGCTGGCTGCCGTCCCTGGGCTGAGTGGACAGATGGTGGGCTGTCCAAGAGAACACACACTGTCTAGGGAGAGGGCTGCCTTCTATAAGGTGAAGTGTGAGGACCCCCGCAGGGCCTGTTTTGCCTAGACCATGCAAAGGCCCAATCAAATCAGGGGCCAGCTCACTGTTCCTCTGCCGGATTCAGCCCAGTGTCTGGGTTTTTTTTGTATTGCCTTTGAGCCCAGAATGAATTGTATAGATGTAACATCTGTCATCAATTGTAAAACAGTTAAGTAAGTTTACATTAAGTAAAACAGTATCCCTGAAAGAAATTTTATTCCTATAAATAGACCTGTGTTCTCCCCCCACCACACACCTTTAATCCCAGCACTCTGGAGGCAGAGGTAGGAGGATCGCCGTGAGTTCGAGGCCACCCTGAGACTACATAGTGAATTCCAGGTCAGCCTGGGCTAGAGTGAGACCCTACCTCAGAAAACCAAAAAAAAAAAAAAAAAAAAAAAGACCTGTGTTCTCAATCCTGTCTTGTTTATACTTTAATTTTTTTGACTCAATTCATTGCATAACCTGAAATGTTTTCTGTCTGGCCCACTACGTAAAACATTTGTCATCCTTCAGACGAGGTGGTCGGTGGTCTCTCAGGTTCTGCTCCAGATGCCTTTCTTGCTTCTCTGAGGAATCTGGGGATGGGAGGGTGGGCGTCTTGACTCCTTGGTTCTCTCTCCCTCCCTGCAGGCTTCCAGAAGGTCATGGAGGGTATCCACAAGGCCATCGAACTCGGCTACAGCCCTGTGAAGGTGAGGGCCTGCCACCGATGATGACCGCGGCTTTTGTCCCCCACCCTTATTGGGGGGGCGCATGGGACCGTGACACGTGGCCCACCGATAACCGTCAGCCAGGCCTGGGTAGCCAATATACACCTCCCAATATACACCTCCCACCACTTCTTTGCCAGTGTCTTTCAGACCCGTCTGGACAGGAAAGGAAAAGCAGTGACACCCTAGCATGTCCCAAGTGCAGGAGTACTGGGTAGCAACAGACAAGGCCTGGGTCCCCAGGAAGGGGTTCAGCAGGTGCCACGCCCCCACGGGAGCTCTCACGGGAGCCGTTGTTCTGGGCCAGGTGAACTGTGTGGTGATGCGAGGTCTCAATGAGGACGAGCTCCTGGACTTCGCGGCCTTGACGAAGGACCTCCCCCTGGATGTGCGATTTATAGAATACATGCCCTTTGACGGTCAGTGGCCTTGGGCATGCTGGGGGGCGGCTGGGCCTGGGGCTGAGCCAGGTGGTGCTGCTGGCCTCAGGGGTGATGGCAGGGGTGCTGGGGCATTTGGTCCATTGGGCAGGGGGTCCCCCTTCAACTCTGCCACCTCCAACCAAACACAGGCAACAAGTGGAATTTCAAGAAGATGGTGAGCTACAAGGAGATGCTGGACACCATCCGGCAGCAGTGGCCGGAAGTGGAGAAGCTGCCAGCGGAAGAATCTAGCACCGCCAAGGTCAGGGAGTGGGAGGGCGCACTCAGGGATGGGCCTGCCTCTGCCACGCCTGGCAGGAGGGATCTCCGAGCAGTGTGGTCAGAGTGGGGGTGAAAGGGTGCTGGGTTTGAGTCCCACTGGCTGGGCTTGAGTGGGAGGGGCGAGTGACATCAGAGATCATGGTCCTTCAGCTGGTTGGGAATATCCTTCCAAGTGACCACCTCGGGACATGATGCCTCAGGTGCCCGTGTCCTTGGCAGGTTCCCTCCAGGGCAATACAGGTGAAGGCTGGGGACTGATGTGTCATCTGCACTGCTGGCGTCCTGGATGTCCCCTTCCTATGGGCTCTGGGGCCAGGCTGAAGAACCGTGTCCTGATGTCAGGGAGGGGATCCTGGGCTCAGAGCAGCCCATCCTCACCCCTTCCCCTGCCCTTTTCCTCAGGCCTTTAAGATCCCCGGCTTCCAGGGCCAGGTGAGCTTTATCACATCCATGTCTGAGCATTTCTGCGGGACCTGCAACCGCCTGCGAATCACAGCCGATGGGAACCTCAAGGTGTGTGTGTCCCTTCTCCTCAAGCTGTGTGTCCCTCCTCAAGGCATGTGTCCCTTCTCCTCAAGCTGTGTGTCCCTTTTCAAGCTGTGTGTCCCTTCAAGGTGTGTGTCCCTTCCTTTTCTTCAAGGTGCATGTCCCTTCTCTTCGGCAGCCTGTTCCCCCCTCACCTCCCATGTGAGGTCCCTGGTCAGAGGAGTGAGCGGAGGGGACATGTGGGGGTCAGTGCAAGGACACCAGATTTGGGAGGACCTGAGAGCAACAGCGTGAGCTCATGTCCTCTGATGCCCTGCCATCTTTGTCCACAGCTGAAGTCCCCGCCCTGCGGCCCCTCCCTCCATCCAGGCAGGGCCTTGTGACCCTGGTGGCCCAGAGTCCTGCCTGGGGTGTGAGCCTGGACAGTGGCGCTTGGCTCAGGGACTCTCGAAGGATAGGCTCACTATCCAGAGGTGTGACAAAGCTGCTGTCCTTGTCCCCATGCAGGTCTGCCTTTTCGGGAACTCAGAGGTGTCACTGCGGGATCACCTGCGGGCAGGGGCCTCCGAGGAAGAGCTGCTGAGAATCATTGGGGTGGCCGTGGGCAGGAAGAAGAGGCAGCACGCGGGTAAGTGACACGTGGGCAGTGGGCCCGAGTCAGTGAGAGGGAGAGGGAGGGGTGAGAAGGTACAGCCTAGGGGGAGGCCGCTGGGTCCAGTTGTCCTCCCGGCCACTCCAATGAGAGCTTGGGATTTGGGGGTTCGGGGTTGGGGTGGTGATTTCCCTTGGACGAAATTAGCACTCCACTGGCTGCACGAGGGGGGAGCCCGGAAGTCCCCGGTTTTAAAGTGCTCAGATAGAAGTGCCACTGGCCCTGCCCCTTTTATCCATACACATTTTCTTTTGGAGGGAGAGCCAGGCCCGTGGGAATGCCTGTCAGACTATTCCCTGGGCTCTGCCCTCGGCGGCCTCACCACAGTGCACGCTGGGGCTTTTGATGGACTTCTGTCAGGTTGCCAGTGGCCGCCGAGCGCATGCATGCACACAGGGCTCTCCGGCCACAACTATCCAGCATTCAGTCAACTCTCCTTCCCTCTCCCTCCCTCCCTGCTGTCCTCTCTGCCCATCCTCCCCCTCCCTCAGGCATGCTCAATATCGCCCAGATGAAGAACCGGCCCATGATCCTGATCGGTGGGTGACCCATCAGTAGTGGACCAGATCACAGCCCCCTTGTCACTTGGGAATCCAGTCTGGGGTGGGACCCCCAGCATGGAGCCATCCCCAGCCCCAGAACCAGCACGCACCCCCATGTGTGTCATATTCTAATGTTCCTTACTTCTTTTCTCTTCCTCTGTCTTTTCTTGCACCTTTGCGCCTCTACTGTTCCTTCTTGCATGTGTGTGGACCAGAGGATGCACAGTGTGCAGTGGACCAGAGACCCCAGCACACAGACACCATTGTCTTCCTGTTCCACCCCCGCACTGCCTCGACAGAGAATCAGTCAGTGCCTGGCTGAGCCCAGAATCAGTCAGTGCACCGGCACCTTGAGCAGCTCACCGTCTTCTGGCTAGACTAGCTGACCAGTGAGCCCAGCGATCCTCCTGGCTCTCCCTCACTCATCACTAGGGTCAATACATGCATGACCACACTAGACTTCTTACATGGCTGTTGGGGATAGATCGGTCCTCGTGAGTCCGTGTCTTCTCTTCTCTGCCCCCTGCCCCCCATACACACATTGCAGAAACGATCATTCTCCCCACCAGAGATCTCAGGCATGGTGCCCTGCAGCAGTCTTGATCTCTGAGTTAGCTCTTCCCTGATCATGAAGCTCAAAGTTAAAGTGGGAAGCTTTTCCTCAGCTCTTGACTCACCCAGTGGGGACACCGTGACAGGCATCACAGTGCAGAACCCATCAGTTCCTGCCCACCCTCCCCCCCAGCTGTGTTACTGGCATCTAGGCCAGGGACAAGTGGAGGCAGCTGTCTGACAGTGCTGCCCATCATGATTGGGAGGAGACAACCAGGCTCTGAACCTCCCAGTTCCTTCACTTCAGGGGACGTGAGTGCATGGGGACGCAGCTCGAGCATGTGAGATGCTTCAAGAATCTTATCTGTAAAGGCCTAGGTGGTGCCCTGCTTGGGGAACAGGGCATCCAATGAGGGGCTGCGAGGGCTTCCATTCCTCCACTCACTCTTTGACAGACAAGATCCCTCAGAGTTCCCAAAGAATTTCTTGACTGACTTGTGTAGAGTCCATGACATTGGAACCAAGTATGTCACTTTCTCATGACCCACTAATCTCTTGTCAGTTCTCAGAGGGGCTGAGGGGACCTGAGGGACATTTTAAAAAATACACATTTTATTATTTATTTGTTTAAGAGAGAAGGGAGGGAGGAGAAAGAGGCAGATACTGGGAGAATGGGCACACTAGGGGCTCTATCCACTGCAAACAAACTCCAGATGCATGCGCCACCTTGTGTATCTGCCTTTACATGGGGACTGGGGAATCGAACCTGGGTCCTTGGGCTTTACAGGCAAGCGCCTTAACCACTGAGCCATCTCTCCAGCCCCTTGAGGGACATTATGTAAGTGGATGAAATACTTGTTTAGCATCTTACGTATGAATGAATGAACTGCTACTGTTCCTTGTCCGTGAGAAACATGAGGGTAATGGTGACTGTAGGTCGTCATGGACAGTGAGACCTAGCTAGTTTTAAGTGAGATCATTTGATCCAGGTGAAGCCTTGAGTCCTTAGATGCCTTTGCACCAAAGTTCAAATGGGGGAGCCCAGGAGTGAGGCTGGATGCCACTGTCCACGGATTGCACACTTGAACTGTGCTCACATTCTGTCTCCCTCCCATTTGCTTTCTTTTTTGCTCTGCTTTTGCCCATTGTTTTTGGTTGTTTTGTTTTGAGATAGAGTTTGCTGTAGCCCAGGCTGCCCTGGAATTCACTATGTAGTCTCAGGGTGGCCTCGAACTCATGGCGATCCTCCTACCTCTGCCTCCCGAGTGCTGGGATTAAAGGCATGCGCCACCATGCCCTGCTCTGTCCTTTATTCTTTTACCCCATTGAAAGGTAACTCACAGTAGGATAGGGAGAGGGAGAGGGGGAAAAAAGGGACAAACTTTTGGGTTTAGTCTCTCTTTCCTTCTTGCCTTTCAGAGTTATTTCTGATAGCCCACGGTTCCCCACCCTCCAGTCGGAGCATTTCCACCTGGGACCCCCTCCACGTTCTGAGCCTGAGACCCAGAGGGAGTTTCTCCGACCACAGGGCAACGTGGTGGAAAGAAGGCCAGGTCTCTCAGGTCTCTCGTCTGGATCGACAATGGCTGGGGTCTGGCTCCTGTCAGAGACATTACAGCTCCCACACAGCCTCCACCACCAACTCCAAGTGCCTTAACCCAGGGTCCCAGGCTCCTACTGACCTCTCAGGATCCTGTTCAACCTCAGACCAACTAACTCATGTAGACTCAGAAGGACGAGCATCCATGGTAGACGTGGGCGGGAAGCCAGACACAGAGCGGGTAGCTGTGGCGTCTGCTGTGGTCCTCCTGGGGCCTGTGGCCTTCAAACTCGTCCAGCAGAACCAGCTAAAGAAGGGGGATGCTCTGGTGGTGGCTCAACTGGCGGGAGTCCAGGCAGCCAAGCTAACCAGCCAACTGATCCCTCTATGCCACCACGTGGCCCTGAACCATATCCAGATACAGTTGGAGCTGGACGGCGTGCGCCATGCAGTGGTGATCCGGGCATCCTGCCGGGCCCGGGGCCCCACCGGCGTGGAGATGGAGGCACTGACCTCAGCTGCTGTAGCTGCCCTGACTGTGTACGACATGTGCAAGGCAGCCAGCAGGGACATTGTGGTGGGGGAAGTCAAGCTTATCAGCAAGACTGGGGGTCAGCGGGGGGACTTCCATCGAGCTTAGAGCTCCTCCCTTCATCACTCCGGTCTCCCGAGGGTATGTGATATGGACCAAGGGAAAGATGTCCCTTCTTCTGATTTTAGTCACTAGGTAACTTCGCCACTAGGAACGCAGGGCCACCTATCCCTTTGCTACTGGTAGTTTATGATAACCTACGTGGCTTCCTCTATGCAGAGGAGATCACTGGCCTTGAAGCCTTCCAGGACTCTGAGGCAATGGAGGGTCCACAGAGAGCAACACTAGATACCCCCGAAAAATCACGTCACATCACTTAGGCTATTTCAGAGCACCAGCTTCAGGCAGCCCTGCCCACCACCCAGCTTCTCATTTTGGGTTCTCTCTTCTCTTCCTTTGGGGGGGAGGGAGAATAAGGGCTTGTTAGACAGGGGAACCCACTTTGAGGAGAGAAGCACAAGCTTGCATCAAGAATGTAACCCAGATTCATCCTCTTCAGACACCCCCCCTTTATGAAGCCACACTCCTCCTCCGTCCCGTGTCCCCCTTTTGCCTGGACCCCCATGCCTCTCAGATTTCTAGGCTTTCCAATGAACAACTGCTGCTCTGTCCCACCACCACCCTTGCCTTGACCCCCCTCCTTCAAACAGGGTGCACATGTGCAGTCCGCAGACCCTCAATGCCAACACTTCCCCCACACAGTCCTCTCGGTCACTGCTGGTGTACCCCAAACCCCTGCTCTAGCACACATCAGGAAAAGAAGGGCGTGGAAGTTCACCTTCACCCTCAAAGTGCACAAATAAAGCCACGATGCCAACTTTGGAGATGCAAGTGTGTGGAGTGGGCCCCAAGCTGCTGTAGCTTCAGCCTCATCCCCCGCCCAAGACCCACTCCTAGGGCGACGAGGGAAGCATGAGACCCCGCAAAGACCAACAGGCATGTTGTCTGCATGCTGCCTCCCCCCACTGCCAGAGAGAATATGGAGTGGGAGGTGCAGAAATGCATCCTTAAAAAAATTTTAATTTGGGGCTGGAGAGATGGCTTAGCGGTTAAGGCACCTGCCTGCTAAGACTAAGAATGTCGGTTCCAATCTCCAGGTCCCACGTTTAACTAGATGCAAAGTGACGCAAGGGCTGCGATGCCACACTTGACCACAAGGGGGTGCACGCATCTGGAGTTCATTCACAGCAGCTGAGAGGCTGCTGGCGTGCCCGTTCTGTCTTCCTCTGTGTCTCCAAAAAAAAAAAAAATCATTTGCAGAGATGAGGGTGGGGATCCCCAAGTTCCTTGCTGCTATTGGAAATTGGGGATGTGAAGTAGAGCCACGTGGACTGTCTAAGGTGGGTGGGTACTTTTGGGGTGTATATTCAGTAGTGCCCCTGCCCTGCCTTCTCTCTGCTGCTGTGCTGGGGTATGTAACAATGGGCTCTCTAGAAGATGGACAGCTTTCTGTCATCAATATTCCCAGTTCAATGTCATCTGTCTTGGAAAGTTCTGAAAAATGTATCACTGGTTTTCATGGGGCTGATAGGGGCTGGTTCCAGTGCATCGCCGTGGGCTCTGCCCACAACAGCCCACCCCAAGTCCACTTGGAAGAAGCACAATTTCCCAGCAGGCTGAGTGGGAACAGTATGAATTTAATATTTTTTTTAGTATTACAATATATTCTTTTTTAAAAAAAAAGGTGCAGGTAGAAGGGATACGGGATTTGTACACGGGCTTTGTCATTGTGACAGCTGGTGAAAGCTGCTGTGGCATGAAGGTTGGCAGAAGTCCCTTGGAGGGGGTGAAGATGATTACACCCCCCCCCAGCTGGTAGTAGTGGAAGATGGGGAGACCTTGCGCCCCTCCCCACCCACGTGGAGAATCCCACCTCCCACTCCCTAGACATCCGTCTCAGGAGGGCAGAGGCCACTGCCAAGAAGGGCTGTTGTGGTGGGTGGACGATGAAATTTACAGTGAGCACAAAGGTAACTGGAGTTTACCCACAGGTCGAAGGAAGCCTGGAAGGGCTCTGGGGATAGGCTTAATCACGTTACTTCAAGGACCAGCTCAGCCACTTCCACTGGGCACAGCCCCTTCCTAGTTAATGATGGTGATAGTTCACGGTCCAAGGCACAGATGAACTCTACCCACAGTGGCATGTAGTGCCAGCGCCCCTAGCCAGCTTTAGAAGACAATAAATAAAGAAGGCAATACTCTTTGGGGGTGAGAAGGCTGGGCTCTGGAACAATGCCAAACTGTGTTTCTGAGGACTCGGCAGCGTCTTCAACAGCTTCCACGGTCCTGATCTGTCCTGGTACAGGTGTGGTCTTCCGTGGTGATGGGAATGCCAGGTTTGGGGTCTTGCCTGTTAAACGGAAATGTCACCTGCCCCTCTCCGGTTTCCGGGCTCTTGCATGATGAGCTGACAGCCTGGCCAGTGTGAAAGACGCTGGGTCCCTAATCTCCCTAACATCTCCTAGCCCGCTTCTTGCAGTGAGGACTCTTGGGGGTGCCGATGCATTCATGAAGCTTTGTAGCCGGTCCTTCTAGACACCATCTTCTTGTCCCCACCTGGATCCCAGGATGATGTCATCACATGTATGCTGGCCAGGCTTCCACAGGCTCAGATACCCTCCCTCCGGAACACACATACCCATCCCTCCCCGAACCAACTCACATTCTGGGCTCAGCCAACCCTGCAGCTACCATGGTCCCATCCCCAGGAATCTCACAGAAGACAGAAGATGGGTGGTTGAAGAGTAAGTGGCCCCCTACTCTATGCCCTGGCAGGGACCCTGAGCCAGAGGATTAGAACAGACAATGAGAAACATGAAGAAACAGAAGGGGCAGGAGGTGGTGGATGGCGGTGATGTGGGGCTGGTCTCAGAAGATGAGGCATGGAGCTGAACTGAAAGCAAGACCTCACCATGCCTTGTCGGAGACCTTTGCCTACATGCGGCAGTCCTGCCCCGTCACCAGCCTCAAGGACAGCTCAAGATGGAAAAAAGGGAAGGCAAGCGTGGACAGGAGCCAGAACGAGCTCTTCTTGCCGATCAGTCTGAGAAACTAAACTGGACCCAGAAATGGAGCAGAGACTTGGGACACCCTCCAAGGATGTCTACTGTCTTCCCATCTCCCTCCCCAGAACCCCCTCTCTGCTGGTCTCCTGGCCCCCAAGCTGGATGCCTCCTTCAGGATGGCCCATGTACACAGGAGCTGCTGTGGCCCTCAGGAATGACGCCCCAAGGCCAGCCTCAGCTGGGAACAAGAAGCCTCTAGGACCTGCAAACGGTGTTCTGGAGGCCACTGTGGCTTGTGCCCCACCCCCCCACCGCCCCCGGGGCAGAGTCATGGTGTGGTAGATCAGGCAGTCCTGGGGAAGCTAGTGTCTGATGAGGGGTTACTGGGAACCCTAGGTGACAAATGAGGTCACTGTCTCTCTCCAGGACATTGGTCAAGGTTGTATTCAGGTTCCGACATGCTCTCCTATGACCTAGCCTGAGGTGAGGTGATGAGAAAGGTTTTCTTGGACTCCCCTGTTCCTCACCTCCCAAGGTGAGTCTTGGGACTATAGTGGGTGGGATGCAAGTGGGCTAGAGGAAGGAAGGAGAGGCCTGAGGACTTGCTCCATAGGGGGAAAAAAAAGGCACTGATATTCTGTCCTGATAGTTCTGGTCCCTGGACCGTTCTCTCTTGATGTTTGCTGTTCTGCAAAATTCCCGATCGAGCTAGAATACACGTGTCTTCTGTTTCCGTCCACGAGGAGCATTGGCCCCATCCAACCTGGAGTCCCGCCCTGGCCCTCAGAGCCCAAACCACCACCACTTCACACTGCACGAGAGGTCCAGACAAGGCACCTGACCTCCTCTGGCCTAGTTCTGCAACAGTTCTACGTCAACATGGGGGTATCTGGCATGGGGGACAGGCAGGGGTCCCCTCAGTGGAGGGTTACTTGGCCCAAGGCCAGTGCCTGCCAGGGATGTCCAAACCAGTCTTGGAAAATAACCCTGGGAGCCAAAGAGAGAGAGAGAGAGAGAATAATGTGAAGGGGAGATGAGAGACGGCCCTGCAGGTCAGCGTGGGGAGACACCTGGTTCCGCCACACACAAGCCCCAGGACCCAGCCCAGAGCTCCAAACCCAGCACCAAAATGCATAAGTCACCCAGCACCTCCTCTTCCTCAGCCTGCTCTCCCCAATCCCTGTCTCCGGACCTCTTTCATGTCCAGTCCCCAGGTCAATAATTTAGCCTGTTTATCGCCCGCTCACGGGTGACCTCCGGGGCCTGGCTCCCTGATCGCTTGCGGCTGCGCTTGAACTTGCTCAAGTCCTTATCGAAAACTTCTCCAGAGCGCAGGGCTGACACCAGGTCGTCAAACTCGCCACCCTCCTCCAGCGCGTTGCCAGCCAGGACCTTCCGCTGCCTCTGCCAGCGTTCTCGCTCCCGCTGTTCCTTCAGCTGCGGGTGGAGAGAGAAGACTGGGGCTTTCGGAGGGACATGGGCATCTGCCTATGGTCCCTGGTAGCCCAGGGATGCCTGCCAAGCTGGGGGGGTTACATGTGCACTGAGACAGACTAGACCTCGCCTACCAGGGGACCCCTTGGCACTTGCCAGGATGCTCCAGCCTCCCCACTTTGGACAGCCCTCTCCCCTCAGCCTCAGAGAAGTCTCTCCTGAAGCTAACAGCAGTGCCTACAGTGCCACCAGCTCTTGTCCCCTCACACCTACCCCACACAGCATCCTTTCAGATCCTTCTCTGTCCCTTTATCCTGCCCATAATAACCATACCCAGACCAGGCCTCACCATGGCTTCCATGCGTGCTCGCCGCTCCTCTTCCTCCTTCCTTCTCCTCATAGCTTCCAGATCCTGCCGGGCCTCTGAGAAGGCCTGCAGGAAGGTGTCAAAGATGCCAAAGAATTCATCTGGCTGCATCTTGCTCTCCTGCTCCCCGAAGTGCTCCAATGCCTTGGCAAACTGTGAAGGAATGAGTGGAAAAGTCACCGAACATGAAAGCCCTGGCTTTCAGTGGACCGTAGGCCAAACCAGGGGGATTGGTGCCATGAGGCAGCTCTGGGGATGTAGCAATAGGGCGCTGGCGTTTCAATGCTCCACCGAGTTTATGCACAGTGGAACAGTAATCCCAAGCTCACGGGGATTCAGTCTTTGCCCCTATGGCTCTAAGTCAGTCCACACAACACTCACTACGAAAGAAAGACAACGCTGCCAAAGTCTATTCCTTGCACCAGCATCCCATGCTGCTTCTGGGAGCTTGCTGGAAATGTTGGCTTCTCAGCCCCATCCCAGGCCTCCTGAGAAAGAATCCATGTGTATAAGGACCCTCCCCCCTCCGCACACATACACACACGCGCGTGCACACACGCATGGGGTCCATGCACATGTTTACATGAGAAGCAGCAGGAGGGACGAACAATGAGTCACCCACGGTAGACACAAAGCTGTGTCCTTTGACCCCTGCGGAGGTGGTGGGTTGGGGTTGGCTGACTGTCCACCTCGTGTCCATCTCTGGATCTGTTACCTTGTAGGTCTGAGACCGGGAGGTAATGACTTTGGAGAAGACGAGGCAAGAATTGAAAGGGCCGTCCGAGGCCATCTGGCCATTAGGTTACTTATTTGGCCCCTCTGTGCCTCGATGTCTTCATCTGTGAAATGGGGGTCCACTTCCTAGTGTTGTGGGTGTTAATAGATATAAATAACGAGCTCTATTCACATGCACTGCACACTGTTCTCACTTTTGCTGCGTGCTACACTCCCTCAGCTAATCCATACAATATCCTCCAAGAAAGATGGCGCCACCCAAAGTTTACTCCTGGGATCAGCAGCCTGTGAGTCTTCTGGGGCCTCATTACAAATGTTGGATCTCCAGCCCCATCTCAGACCTTCTGAATAAGACTACATATTAAGAAGACCCCCTTCCCACACACACACACATTGGGCCCATGTGCATGTTCCCATGAGAAGCAGGTTCAAACCCAAGCTGATCACTTGAGATGTATTTTTCACCCAGCCGGGCCAACTTGGGCAAGTTATTTAACGTCTCTAATTCTCAGGCTTTACATCTGCTCAGTGGGAACATAAACTTTTAACAAACCCACAGGGCTGGTGGAGAGAGATATTATCAAGACACCTTGTGGTTGGAGAGATGGCTTAGTGGTTAAGGCACTCGCCTGCCAAGCCAAAGGGACCCAGGTTCGATTCTCCAGGACCCACGTAAGCCAGATGCACAAGATGTGTCTGGAGTTCATTTGCAGCAGCTGGAGACTCTTGCATGCCCATCCTCTTTCTTTTTCTCTTTCTTTCTTTCTTTCTTTCTTTCTTTCTTTCTTTCTTTCTTTCTTTCTTTCTTTTTTTGGTTTTTGCGAGGTAGGGTCTCACTCTGGCTCAGGCTGACCTGGAATTAACTATGTAGTCTCAGGGTGGCCTTGAATTCTCCGCGATCCTCCTACCTCTGCCTCCCAAGTGCTGGGATTAAAGGCGTGCACCACCACGCCCGGCTTCTCTTTCTCTTTCTTTCTGTCTGTCTGTCTCTATCTGCCTCTTTCTCTCTCAAATAAATAAATAAAAATATATTTTAAAAATACTTAGATGGGGTTGGGGAGATAGTTCAGATGGTAAAGTACTCGCCTTACAGGTATATGGACCTTAGTTTGATTCCCAGAACCCAGACATGGCAGTGTGTACCTGTAACCTCAGCACTAGAGGAGGAGAGACGAGAGGATCCCTAAGGCTCACTGGCCAGCCAGCTTAACCTAGTTGGTGAGCTCTAGCCAACGACAGATCTTGTGTCAGTAGATGCGGACAATGAGGTTGACACCAGAGGTCGTTCACATATGAACATGTACACTCGCACATGCCCATGCAGTAAAGGGAGAAAAAAAGAAAAGAAAGAACCACTTGTGATGTCTGATGCCTGAGAAGTGGCCCCTGTTCTTTGCCGGTCCTAGTTGCCCTTGCAGGAGGGAGGACTTTTTTTTTTGAGGTAGGATGGGTGAAGAAGCCCCACGCCGACGAGGCTTGAGGCGATGAGTGATGGGGCTCACACGGGTACTCAGGCAGCCTTACCTTGTCCTTGGCTTCACTGAGCTGGTCCTCCAGCTCGGAGAAGCTGAAGCTGGACACCGTGATGAAATCACTCATGACGGGGACAAATTTGTCATTGGGGTCTCGCACCTGCTGTCTTTGATATTCCAATTCCTGGAGAGGGACGGAGGGAGGAGGGAGGGACAAGTGTTGCTAAGATGGATGGGTCACCAGTAAGGGTCACTAACTTACCTTGTCACTCACAGAACGTTGTACCTGTCTCTAGAAAAAGGATACCTGGGTTCAAAATTCTAAGGATGACAACCGGTCTATCTGCCCACATCCTTCCTTCTTCCTCTCTCTAGTGGCCCATGGCCAGAGGTATCACCTGGAAGTACAAACTTTCAGGTCCCCCAGACCAGTGGAGCAGTGTGCACCTGCATCTCCATATGGTCCATGGGTGATAAGTGTGTTTCTCGTGTGTGTGTGTGTGTGTGTGTGTGTGTGTGTGTGTGTGATGCATGTATTTGTGGGTGGGAGATACAAGTGCGTGAGGGTGCTCCTGCACCTGCATAGACATGCATATGGAGGCCAAGGGACGATGTATCACCTTTATGAAAATTTTTTTATATTTTATTTTTACTTATATTTGAGAAAAGAGAGAGAGAGAGAGAGAGAGAGAGAGAGAAGAGGTGTGCCAGGGCCTTCAGCCACTGCATATGAACTCTAGAAATATGTGCTACCTTGTGCATATGGCTTATGTAGGTCTGGGGAATCGAACCTGGGTCCTTTACCATTGCAGGCTAGCATCTTAACTGCTAAACCGTCCCTCCAGCCCACTATTCGCCTTTTTTTGAGCCAGAGTCTCTCACTGATAGGGGGCTCAGCATTCAGGCTGGCTGGGCCTACTTCTCTAGTGTAGGGATCATAGTGGACAGTCATCCCTGGCCTCTTTATCAAATTTTATTTATTTGCGTATTATTTATTTGTGTATTATTAGTATGAGATAGAAAAAGAGAGGCAAACATAGAGTACGTATGTGTGCCCCAGGACTTTCTGCCACTCCCTACAAACTCCACGTGCATGCACCCCTTCGGGCATCTGGTTTTACATGGATACTGGGGAATCAAACTTGGGTCCTTAGGCTTCACAGCCAAGTGCCTTAACCATAGAGCTATCTCTCCAAACCCCTGAGCTATCTCCCCAGCCCCAACAGCTACACTGCCACAGCTCCTAGCCGCAGCAGGTACTTCTGGGCTATCAACAGGGACTGTGGAACCCTCACCAGGTGACAACAAAAGATGCTCTCTCTCTCTGACTTATCTTTGGTTCCCTTGCTCTCGTACGCCCTTCATGGAGATGGTGGGAAATGTCTCTAATTTCTAGGTGTGAGAGACGGAGACTGAGGTGGTTGAGGTGTGAGACAGGCATTCAGGTGGTTTGAACATAAATGTCCCCCACAGCCTCAAGTGTCTGTGATCAAAGCTTCTGCTTCATCCCCAGCCGGCAGAGCCTTTGGGAGGTGGAGCCCTGCTGGAGGAGGTGTGTCCCCGGGGCTCTCTGTCGCTGATCTATGAAGAAGTGAGCCAGCTTCCTGCACGTGCCATGCTTTCCCCACCATGATGAAACTCCCCCCAAAACTGTAAGCCTGAAATAAACCCTTTCCTCCCATGAAATGCTTTGGGTTGGTATTTCTGTCCCTGCAAAGAGTAGCTATCACATCCCACCCCTGGCTGGGCCAGCTCTGGCTAGAGTAGAGTATCAGCTGAGAAACAATGAAAGTGAGGAATGATGGGAAGAGACCGGAGACTGGGTGCTGTTTGTGGTCTATGTCTGTGTCCTCCCCACCTTCCTGTGTTGAAATCCTGAAGGTGAAGTAAGGGGTGGGAGCTTTCAGAAGGGCACAGCCTTCATGTACAGGATCAGTGTCCTTAAGAAAAGAGGCCCATGGGCTGGAGAGATGGCTCAGCGGTTAAGATGCATGCTTGTGAAGCCTAAGGACCCAGGTTCGATTCTCCAGGTTCCATGTAAGCCAGATGTACAAGGGGGCATATGTGTCTGGAGTTTGTTTGCAGTGACTAGAGGCCCTGGCATGCCCATTCTCCCTCTCTCTGTCTCTAATAAATAAATTAAAATAAAATCTTTAAGAAAAGAAAAGAGGCCCAGGGAAGGTGGCTTGTTCTTTCCACCCCATGAGGATGCAGTGAGAAGGCGACATTGGTAAGGAGCAGTCCCTCACTGGACTCTAGAATCTGCCAACACTTTGATCTTGTATTTTATAATTCTGCAGGCTGGGAAGCCTATGCCTCTTGTGTATAAAAGCCATACTCTTGGGATGGAGAGATAGCTTAGCGGTTAAGGCGCTTGCCTACAAAGCCAAAGGACCCAGGTTTGATTCCCTAGGACCCACGATAGCCAGATTCACAAGGTGGCACATTCGTCTGGAGTTCATTTATAGAGGCTGGAGGCCCTAATGTGCCCATTTTCTCTTCTCTCTCTCTCTGCCTCCTTCTCTCTCTCAAAATAATAAAAAAAAAAAAATTAAAGCCATACTCTTGGGGCTAGAGAGATGGATTAGCAGTTAAGTTGCCTGCCTAGTAGCCTAAGAACACCCATTCAATCTCTAGGTCCCATGTTTAGCCAGAAGCAAAAAGTGACACAAGGGTGCAATGCTGCACTTGCCCACAAGGTGGTGCACACGTCTGGAGTTCATTCACAGCGGCTGAGAGGCCGCTGGTGTGCCCATTCTCTCTCTCTCTGCCTCTTCCTCACTCTCTCTCTATCTCTCTCAAATAAAAAAAAAGCCACATTCTTGATGGTCTGTTTTAGCAGCCTGGATGGACTGAGATGCCCAAGTTTCCAGCAGTGAGTGAGCTCATGGATCCTGCGCTAGTTCAAGTGTGGTGGAAAGAGATGTAAGGCAGGATCTTGTGAGGACAGTGGTCCCCACTGTCACACGGCATGCTTCCTCATGTAGTCAAATACAGCCTCCCATTAGGGTCAAACTTGAACATCAGTAATCTTAAGGTTCATCCCACCCCTCTGCCATGTGGCTATCTCATTGCTCAGTAGCTCCTCTTTGAGGTTTTAAGTTTAAACCCCGAATAATCTAACTCCCCTTTCTACTCACAATGCCACATCCACAGCCAGTGGTTGTGGGTCACAGAAAGGTGTCAGGGTGGGCTGGAGAGATGGCTTAGCAGTTAAGGCACCCTCCTGCCAAGCCTAAGAATGCCCGTTAGATTCTCCAGGTCCCACATTTAGCCAGATGCAAAAAGTGATGCAAGGGTGCAATGCTGCACTTGCCCACAAGGGGGCGCATGGGTCTGGAGTTTATTCACAGCAGCTGAGAGGCTGGCTGGAGCACCCATTCTCTCTCTCTCTCTCTCTCTCTCTCTGTCTCTGTCTCTGTCTCTCTCAAAAAGAAAAAGAAAAAAGAAAGGCAGAGACTCTACTGTTTGAGGTGTCAGGGGTAGTGGCAGGGATCGGATGATGGCAACAAGAGTGGATTCTTGCTCAGACACAGCCTCTCCCCAAACCCAGCAGGCTAAATGAGTACTCACCACCTCCACGGCTCGGAGACCCTTCCTGAGGTTGCCCACCTCCTTCTCCAGCTCGGCCAGGCTGTGGGGAGACAGGGGAGCAGAAGGAAGTCATCAACTCTGGGTGTGAGAGGCCGAGGCTGCTTCACAGAGAATGCACCTTGAAGCACAGTGCTTGGGGCAAGGGATGCAGCCCTGCCTAGGCCACATGTGGCCCTGGCAAATCACTGCCCTCCATGTCTGTCCATGCTTCTGCAAAATACCAAGGGAAAAGCTGGGCAGATGGCTCAGTGATTAAAGGTGCTTGCTTGTACAGCCGGCCAGCTTGGGTTCCGTTCCCCAGTACCCACATAAAGCCAGATGCACAAAGTGGCATTTGCGTATGAAGTTTGTTTTCAGTGGCAAGAGGCCCTAGCATGCCCATAGTCATTCCCTCTCTCTCTCTCTCTTTCTCTCTGTCTGTCTCTTTCTTTCTTGAAAATAAATAAATAAAAAGACTTTTTAAAATTTAAGTAGAGAAAGGGTCAATTTAAAGAAAAATAGCAGGTAAAGGGTCTGTTCTCTAGATCAGAAATGCCATAACATGTATCCGAATTTGTGTGTGAGTGTGTGCATGCATGTGCATATATGTGCATGCACGTGGAGGCCAGAAGGCAACCTTTGGTGTTGCTACTCTGTGCACCTTTTTATGATACAGGCTCTCTCATTGGCCTGGAACTCACTAAGCAGGCTAGATTGTCCGGCCAGTGAGTCCCAGGGCTCTGCCTATTTCTGCCTCTTCAGTGTTGGGATTTTAAGCATGTGCTACCTTGCCTGTCCTCTTTTTGAACATGGTTTTGGAGGACCAAACTCATCATGACTACCAGCTAAGCTATCTCCTCAGCCTTATCAGAAGGTTTCTAACGCCTGGCATCTGGCTTGGATTTCTTTCTTTTATTATGACTATGCAATGTCATCGGCTCTATCAGGGTTCTATGGCTAGAATGCCCCCCGCCCTGAAGTTCACATATGGAAAGTTGAACTTCAGATTTAACAAAAAATTTACTTTTATTTATATATTTGTGAGAGAGAAAAAGAGAGAGGGGGGGAGGATGGGCATGCCAGGGCCTCCAGACACTGCAAACGAACTCCAGACACATGCGCCACCTTAAGCGTCTGGTTTATGTAAGTCCTGGGGAATCAAACCTGGGTCCTTTTACTTTTCAGGAAAGTGCCTTAACTGCTGAGCCATCTCTCCAGCCCCTGAGCTTCAGATGTATATGCTGATGATACCTGGAGGTGGAGCTTTTATGGGAGAAAGAATCAAGATTAGATGAGACCCTGAAGGAACAGTTCCCATGATGGATCTGTGGCCTTTGCTGGCTCCATCCTCACCTGGGACACCCTCAATATCTTACAGATCCTGCCCTCAGGCCTTCAACCCTCCAGAACCCTTAGTAAAAACAGACCTCCATGTTTTTGTTTTTGTTTTTTATTTTCAAGGTAGGGTCTCACTGTATCCGAGACTGACCTTGAACTCATGGCGATCCCCCTATCTCTGCCTCCTGAGTGCTGGGATTAAAGGCGTGTGCCACCATGCCCAGCCTTCAGACCTCCATGTTTGATACGTTACCCAATCTCAGGTATTGCTATAGCCACAGGAAATGGAGTAGGCCATAGGGTGCTTCATGTGCCCTAGTGTCTGATACCTAGTAGCCATGGGCTGCCTCTCTGCTTGTTACGAGAGTTGGCTTTTCTCAGCCACCTGAGAGAGGATCTAATTGCATAGCAGGTGCTATGGGTGCCCCGTCCATTACGATGCAAGGTCCTCACTCTTCCAAGTACATGGCCATTTCTTCCTGGGTTACCCCATCTGCCTTTACTTGTGGTCAGAGACTTATGCCCTGCTCCCACGTCCCCACCACTCAGCCAGTAACTAACATGGGATATGGTTGGGACTGCCCCAGGGTCCTCGTCCCGTGGGTGGCATAACCAGAGACAGTGTCCGCACCAGAGTTTTTATAAGGGGTACTTTTGCCCACAGTAGGAACTGACAATAATGCTTTGGCCATGAGCATTCTATAATGTGGCTCACTTCTCCCCACTCTTCGACTGGTGGTTTCCAGAAGCATCTCTAAAAAGATGAGTTAAGAGCCATTTGCCTCTGTTTGGTTCTCCCTAAAGCACATCCTGAGTCACTAGCCATTCCCAGTGGCCCAGAAGGAGGAAGGCGAGCTTGTGCGTGATCACAGGGAAACGTAGGAGGGACAGCTCACTTGACTTTGGCAGCTTCTGAAAGGTGCTGCAGCTCGGACGGCAAGTTCAGGATATCCGGGAAGTGCTTCTCCAGGATCATGATCAGGTAATGAAGCAGAGAGATGTTTCTGTAGGTGACAATCGGGGTCAGGGTAAGGGGCAGAGGAAACCGGGTGGAGTGCTAAGGGGGAAGCAAGGAACCTGGGAGAGAGAGTTAGAGATAGGGGCAGGAGAGGCCAGGGTGGGACAAGACTGGCGCTTAGGAAGCTGATGGCTCCCTACCTGTCGATGCTGGACTTGGTGTCGGCGATCTTGTTGAGGCTGGCCACCCGGAACCCATAGGCACCCCCACGCTGCCCCTTGTTCATGAAGTTGCCTATGGCCAGGACTACTTCCAACATCTGCTTTAGGTGCTTGCTTCGCGTCAGCTCCCGGGAGGCCAGCAGGATGGCTGGGGAAGAGGGACAGGTCAAGGCACTGCACCGACTGGACTAGGACAGCTGCATGAGAAGACATCCCCACAACATTCAGGAAGGGGGGACACCTTTGCAACTCTCAGGGGACAGAAGCTACCCACCCTCAGCAGGCCCCTCCACTTCTTCTCCCACATTCCCCCCTCCCAGGCCAAGTCAGCCCTTCCCATGAGCACATCACGTCTTCTGAAAACCATCTGAGAATAACTTATCTTGCACATAAAGACCATTCTACTTTCTTTTTGTAGGGTCTCACTTTGGCCCAGGCTGACCTGGAATTAACTACATAGTGTCAGGGTGGCCTTGAACTCACGATGATCCTCCTACCTCTGCCTCCCAAGTGCTGGGATTAAAGGTGTGCGCCACCACGCCTGGCCTCATTCTACTTTCTTATGCTATGTATCTGAACGTGACAATTCTACCTGACTACACCTGCCACTTAAAA
Organism: Orientallactaga sibirica; assembly: GCA_036365145.1. Lineage (NCBI taxonomy): Eukaryota > Metazoa > Chordata > Mammalia > Rodentia > Dipodidae > Orientallactaga > Orientallactaga sibirica. Next base: position 8,897,319 of record JAEOAD010000006.1, on the reverse strand, counting down.
TACTGTTCTCTTTCCACCATAAGTAGTATGAGATGTTTCTGCCCATCTTGAAATTCCATATTTTTGGACAATGAAATCCATGCATAAAATTCTAACACATTAGCAATGCTAATATTCCCATATTAATTTATTCTAGAAGAGAGCAGTGTGCTTTAGAGCTGATGGCATCTTAGATTTGGTGAACTAACTTATTTGACATCCTGCTGGATATTATTTTAAAAAAATATAGCCTTTGGGCTGAGAGAGATGGCTTATTGGTTAAGGTGCTTGCCTGAGAAGCTGAAGGACCCAGGTTCGATTCCCCAAGACCCATGTAAGCCAGATGCACAAGGTGGTGCATGCATCTGAGTTTGTTTGCACTGGCTGGAGGCCCTAGTGCACCCATTCTCTCGCTCTCTCAAATGAGGAAATAAAATATGTTTCAAAAATTTATAACCTTTGAAAATGTTAAATATTTCCCTCCAATGTTCACTCAATACCTTTGGGTATAACTTTGGGGCTGGAGAGATAGCTTAATGGTTAAGGCACTTCCCTGCAAAGCCTAAGGACTTATTTTTGATTCTCCAGATCCCACATAAGCCAGATGCTCAAGGTGACACAAGCATGCAATGTCGCACATGCACATAAGGCAGTGGCGCACACGTCTGGAGTTTGAGTGCAGGGGCTGAAGGCCCTGGCATGCCAATTCTCTCTCTCTCATAAAAAATTGAAAAAACTTAAAAGTTAAAAAGATTTAAAAAGAAGAAGCACCATTGCTCTGGATATGAATTTGGGTGGCTCCCAGCTTTAATTACAGTTAGAAAAGTTAAGTTATGGCATGATTTGAAATGAAATAAAACTGCACTGAAAATGAATCACCACCCACGCTACATGAATCAATGGGGAAAATTCCCATAATGCTGAATAAAAGAAGTCAGCATAAAATCATTCAAACACATTATTCCACTTGTAATGTGACAATAGAGAACATGGGTCTGGAAACGTGGCTCCGTAGTTAAAGGTACTTGCTTGCAAAGCCTGAAAGTCTGGGCTTGGTTCTCCAGTACTCACATAAATAAAGCCAGTTACACAACACTGTGCACACATCTGGAGTTCATTCGCAGTGGCAAATGGCTCCAGCATACCCATTCATTATCTCGCTTTCTCTCTTTTTGCCTTGCAAATAAACAAAAAATATGACTGGGGAAAGAATATATAGAAAGGATCCGAGGACCAGAATCATTCCATTTCTTTTGTAAAATACTTCATTTACTTATTTACAAGCGGTAGGGGGAAGAGAGAGAGAGAGAAAAAGGATAGAGAATATGCCATGGCCTCTTGCCACTGCAAACTCAGATGCATGTGCCACTTTGTGTATCTGGATTTACGTAGGTATTGGGGAACTGAACCTGGTGTGTTAGGCTTTGCAAGCAAGTGCCTTTAACCATTGAGCCATCGCTTCAGCCCTGTTTTTAACTTTTTCTTTTTGAGGCAGGGTCTCACTCTAGTCCAGGCTGATCTGGAATTCACTATGTAGTCTCAAGATGGCCTCAAACTCACAGCAATACTCCTACCTCTACCTCCCAAGTGCTGGGATTAAAGGTGTGAACCACCACCACAGCTTGTTTTAGGTTTAAAAAAATGTATTTTCAAACAAGGTGACAGAGAAAGATTGAAAATATGGGCACTCCAGGACTTCTTGCCACTGCAAACAAACTCCAGATGTGCTCACACTTTGTGCACCTGGCCTTACGTGGGGAATCAAACGCAGGCTGTCAGGCTTTACATGCAAGTACCTTAACTGTTGAGCCATCTCTCCAGCCCCAGAAACATTCCACTTCTTGCCCTGGATGTTGATTTTACAGGGGCCACCTTATGCTGATCCATCAACAGTGCCCATTCTCCCTCTCTCTCTCTCAAATAAAATAAGTAAAAAAAAATCATTTGCAATTTAAAAAGCACTACTTATAAGATTCTCAGCCATTTATATTGCTTGGTATGATTTTTCCAAGGTGAATGTGTTGTTTGAAAAATCTGGGGAGAAATCTTCCTTAAAAAAAAAAAAAAAACAATGCTGAAATGTTGGCAAAACAGAGAAGTGACGGGAGTAGAAAGGAGCTCAGTGTGGAATGAGCGCACACCCGGATGCGGTCCTGCCACTGTAGATATTCACAAAAATGATGCGCTCATGAATATATTCAGAAAACCATCACGGCTGCGGCGCATTCATCTCAGCTGTGTTTAGTGAATCTGCTCGCAATAGAGCGCTGGTGAGACTGCTCTGCTCAGCAATGAGCAGAGTCATCAGAACGCTGCAGTCAAGAACGGGTTCGTGAGTAAATTCATGAAAGAATTAGGAAATGTGTTCGAGTTGGTAAATCAGTTTTTGGCAATTTGACCTGGAGCCCTCTTGGGGGTCAAAATAATGGGTCAATGGCTCAGGACCCAGATACTTCCTGGAAAATCTATATCCCCCTTTTTTCCCCTTGCTTGTGCATGGTGTGCGTACGTGTGGGTGTAGGTGCATATGCACAAGCACGTGGAGACCAGAGGTCACTGTCTTACACAACCCTCCGCTCTCCATCCCAGCGAGGCACACTCATCTGATTCTGTCATACACTCCATCAGACATTGCTTCCTACCCAATTAGGGGCTGTTCAAAGGCAGCAACCGGTGCCTAAGCCGAAGGATGCTTCCAGAACACAGCTCTTCCCCAGCAGTCTTCTTCTCCCACGCATACCTTATTCTATGTAGCTTGATATTAAAAGGGGATTTGGGGCTGGAGAGATGGCTTAGCGGTTAAGCGCTTGCCTGTGAAGCCTAAGGACCCCGGTTCGAGGCTCTATTCCCCAGGACCCATGTAAGCCTGACACGCGAGGGGGCGCATAGAGTTGTTTGCAATGGCTGGAGGCCCCGGCGTGCCCATGCTCTATCTATCTGCCTCTTCCTCTGTCTGTCTGTCGCTCTCAAATAAATAAATAAAAATAAACAAAAAAAAACTTAAAAGGAGATTCTACAGAATGTCCACTGACGGGCTCTGAGGGGAGAACTAAGGAGGGGACACCTTAGAGCTCGAAGCTGACATTAAGCCGTCCCTTAGCTAAACTTCTCGGGTTCATACGTTCCACTGACCCAAGACACGCAGAGGGCTGAGCACTTCCATCTGGGGCTTGAAGGTCTTGTCTGCGGCTCTCACGCCCCAAAAGCAGCTTCCAGGAGGAAGAAAAGTGGAGCTGAAAGTAAGGCCCTGCCCATCACCAGGGCAAAGCGATGCCACCAGACCTTAGAGATGGACTTACTCCTCCTCTTCTTTTTCTTCTTCTTCTCCTCCCCCAGAATTATTTCCACACTCATCTGTTCTCATAGCCTCCTGGTCACTTGCTGTGTGAGCTCATATATTCATAAAGAAGCCATGTACCTTTATTTATTTTTGATTTTTTGATTTTTCACTCTAACCCAGGCTGACCTGGAATTCACTATGCAGTTACAGGCTGACCTCAGACTCACAGTGATCCCCCTACCTCTGCCTCCCAAGGGCCAGGATAAAAGGAGTGTGCCACTGCTGGAAACATCTACCTGGAGTTTACACACTCCAACCCACCTCACAGTGCTTCTAAAGCACAGAAAGGGCCACTGGCTGCACTGGGCATCTCAGAGAGCGTCCAGCAGAGGGGGTCAATGCTCTGTTCTGCCGGCAGCCTGTTAACCCGCAGCACCCAGGACAAGTCTCTTGTTCCTCCAGCCCTGTGGGTCCATCTTGTCCTCTCTAAAGCGTCCAGTCTCTCCTACTTCTGTTTTGGGGGCACACCATCCCACCCTCCTATCTTTCCCACACCCCTTGTATCACTTTCCGCTACTTCTCCCATAGGCAGCCCCAGGAAGATGGCCACCCACTGACACACTGGCCCAGGAGAAAGAAGAGAGGAGGAGGGATGGGTTGCAAGAACAGTAGGCATCTATCTGCCTTCCCTTTCTGGTTCCACTATTCTCCAGGTACATGGCCTCAGGAGGCCCACACAGACTCGCGCCGGGAGTGATGGGAGGAGAGCTGAGATGTCCACGCAGCATTCCACAGTACTTCATGAGGGTCCCCTCAAATGGACACAGTTATTGGGGGCCAAGTTAGTTTCCCATCTGCCCTGCTATCAATCCCCAGATGCAGCTCCACCCCAGGCGTGCTGCAGCCCTCGGCCTTACCTTCCACTTTGGGCTTGGCCTCAGCCAGCCGCTCCTGGAACTTCTTCTTGAAGAACAGAGCCTGTAGTCGTTGCTGGTAGTGGTCAATCCTGTGGACAGGGGCTACGTCGTGGGTACAGCCACCACCAGACGTGGCAGCTCGAGCCTCGTCAGGAGCCATACCTCCCTCCCCCCCTTCCTCGGCCAAGCCCACCTGTCCCAAGCTCAACCTCTCCTACCATCCCTGCTGCCCCGAGCTGACCTGCTCATTTCGTAGAGGAAGCGGTCCGCGCGGGCCATCCGCTCGATCTCGTGTTTGTGCTCCTCCAGGAGGTCAATGTCGCTCTTCTCAGGGATGAACTTGATGAGCTGTAAACAGCACGTGTAAGTCAAGTAAGAAACTGGGGAGCAGCCGGGCGTGGTAGCGCATGTCTTTAATCCCAGCACTCGGGAGGCAGAGGTAGGAGGATCGCTGTGAGTTCGAGGCCACCCTCAGACTACATAGTGAATTCCAGGTCAGCCTGGGCTAGAGTGAGACGGGGGAAGGTCAATATAAATTCAAGATATTGTGAATAAGACTTAGGTAAACCTACTTTTTTGAATAATGGCACATCTAGAAGCTATAGACTGTTACTAGAAAATTTTCAGTGCCTGGGATGGAATACCTTCCAGTGAGTTGTTGGCCAAGGAGGTCCCGGTAGCCTCCAAAACATTAAAGGCTTTTGCCAAAGCCCTTGGTTTCCCTTGAGAAACAGATATTAAGACCCTATTGCTGAAGACATCTCTTGCCTGAGAGGCAAGGTCACTGAGAAAGCAAGCTGGTGCTGAGCAGAAAAACTTCTCCCTGTAGACCAGCCAACTGAAAGCTGGAAAAAGCTGCACTGCCTGCAGCCATATGGGAGACAGAAGTCATCAGCAGTGAAAACAGTGGACGCTGAATACTCAAGTTTGGCCATATAGGCCCAATGACTGAACGGGTGCAATAGTGGCATGTCTACTCTTGGGGTAACCAACTGAAGGCTCTCTCTACGGGACATAATACATACCTGGTACTGAAAAACCTAAGCAAAAGTCTATGGCAGGTGAGGTCATGAGCCTTAGGGATATAAAGCCTGCTCTTGTCTAACTAAATGTATATATTATTCCCACCAAGAATGGCTGTGAGTTTGAGGCTAACCTGAGACTACATAGTGAATTCCATGTCAGCCTGGACTAGAGTGAGACCTTACTTCAAAAAAACAAAACAAGAAACTGGAGAGATGGCTTAGCGGTTAAGACCCATGCCCACGAAGCCCAAGGATCCAGGTTCGATTCTCCAGATCCCACATAAACTGGATGCACATGGTGGCGCCTGTGTCTGGAGTTTGTTTGCAATGGCTGGAAGCCCTGGCATGTCCATTCTCTCTGTCTCTGTCTCTGTCTCTGTCTCTATCTCTCTCTCCCTCTAATAAATAAATTAAAAAAAATTTAAAAACAAAACAAAACAAAAAGATGATTTACATGGAGTGCAAAACACTATTATTAAGTGCACAGGTCTACGGATTTTCTTTTTAAGCAAACTTTATTGAGGAATCATCCACATAAAATGATATGTACCCATCTCTTAAAATTTTATTTATTTATTTGCATGTGTGCGTATTTGGACATACCAGAATCTCTTGCTATTACAAAGGAACACACACCCAGCTTTACAAGGGTGGCTGGGGAATTGAACCCAGGCTGACAGACTTTGCAAGCAAGTGCCTTTAACCACTGAGCCCCCTCCCCTGCCTCATGGACCCATTTTAAGTATAAAGTTCAAAACTCTACACCTGAACCACAGGACTAAGACACAGGATGCTTTCCTCTTCTTAGAAAGTCCCCTTGCTGTACCTCAGAAAAACACCACCACCCTGAAAATCACCTCAACTGAATTCCATTCCCTTGGGTTTGTTCTTGAACTTCATGTAACCAACACACGCTGCATGCTATGGTTTGAATTTGTCCCCCACCCCCAAAAGTTAATGTATAGAAGTATAGGGCTGGAGAGATGGCTTAGTGGTTAAGGTGCTTGCCTGTGCAGCCTAAGGACCCATGTTCTACTTTCCAGATCCCACATTAGCCAGACACACAAAGGTGAGGCAAGCGCAAGGTCACACATGCCCACTAGGTGGTGCAAGCATCTGGAGTTTGATTGCAGTGGCTGAGGCCCTGGCGAGCCAATTCTCTATCTCTCCCCTCTCTCTCTCTTTCTCTCTCTAAAATAAATAATAATAATAATAATAATTGAACTATAACCTGCTTTGGGAAGTAAGGAGGACTAGATGAGCTCATGAGGGTGGGGCCCTTACACTGGCATTAGTGGCCTAATAAGAGGAAGAGAGAACTAAGCTGGAGTGCCTCTCCATCTCATCATGTGTTACCTTCGGCCATGCTACTGTGACGCCTTGTCAGATGCCAAGCAGAAGTGATGCCATGCTCTTGGACTCTCCACCCTTCACGACTGTGAACTAAGTACATTTCTATTATTTATAAATTAACCTGGTCTTGGGTATTTTGTCCTAGCCACAGAAAATGGGTTAAGATGCACCTGGCTTCTTTTGCTTAACATAGTAACCTGCAAGGCTCATCTGTGCTATGCATCACGGATGTTCTTGTCTGTTGCCAAGTAGTATTCCAGTGCATGGATATGCCGCAGTCCAGTTGTCCACGGTCCTAGTCATGAGTGGTTGAGTTGCTCACACGTTGAAGGGGTTATGAGTGAAGCTGGGGCTTATGAATAAAGTTGGGGTTGATGAATACAGTCGTTTTGCTGTTTGTGTGCATCTTTTTTGTATTTCTACGGGTCTCTCCTGAGTATGCACCCACGTGTGGGGATCCTGAACAATGAGTTAGGCAAGCAGTTCTGAAAATGCATGCGCTGAATGGGAACCCAGTGGCCAGTGTGTGGCATGGGCAGGCTTTTCAATTTTAGCTGCTCTGGTGGGTGTGTGACACTACTTCACTGTGACCTGCTGTGGCCATCAGCATTGACATATGCCTTTTGGCTGTGGGAAGTCCGCTTTCATAATGTCCCTGTTCAGGGGTTCCGCTCATTGTTAAAGTTGATGTATTTGTCATCTTCTCACTGATTGGTAGAATTTTTTTTTTTAACAAGAATACATGATGTCGGGCTGGAGAGATGACTTAGCAGTTAAAGTGTTTTCCTGCAAAGCCTAAAGACCCAGGTTTGATTCCCCAGTACCCACATCAAGCCAGATGCACAAGGTCGTGCATGTGTCCGGAGTTCGTTTGCAGAGGCTAGAGGTCCTGGCACATCCATTCCCTCTATCTGCCTTTCTCTCTCTCTCTCTCTCTCTCTCTCACATAAATAAGTGAATATGTAATCTTGTTAGATGTCTGGATGGCAAATATCTTCTAAGGTTTGGCTTTTAAAAATATTTTTATTTACTTATTTAGGAGAGAAAAAAAGAGGGGGATGGGCATGCCAGGACCTCTAGCTACTGCAAACAAACTCCAGATGTGTGCACCACCTTATGCACACGGCTTGTGTGGGTACTGGGGAATCGAACCTGGGTCCTTAGCTTTTGAAGGCAAGTGCCTTAACCACTCAGCCATCTCTCCAGCCCAGGTTTGGCTTTTCTTATCACCGATAAAAGTGTCTTTTGATGGACGATGGGTGTTAACTTTAATAAAGTCCAATAGAGCCGGGCGTGGTGGCACATGCCTTTAATCCCAGCATTCAGGAGGCAAAGGTAGGAGGATCGCCATGAGTTCAAGGCCACCCTGAGATTACATAGTGAATTCCAGGTCAGCCTGGGCTAGCTAGTGAGACCCTACCTTGAAAAATGAAAAAAAAAACAATAAATAAATAAATAAAGTCCAATAGATAATATTTTTGCTTGTGTTTTTTTCTAGGTCTCTCTTAAAAGACACAACAGGTCAGTGTATGAGTGACATACAGGAATGATAACTGGCCACTGTCTTGAGAGCCGTGGTGCTTTGTACCACGTATCTCCTTCCAACGGCTTCTAAGTTCTCTGGCAGCCTTTTCTAAGGAAAAGACTAACCCAAAGAAGTTTCTAGAAACCTCTCCTCCTCCTCCAGCTTGATGCTTCCTTGACTCATGGGTCTCAGCCTCTCAGGAAGGGGTGAGGTTGTCCCCAGACGGGCTCCCTTCCTCCCCCACTCCACAGTCCTCACCTGTTCCAGCATGTCCTTAGCGAGATCTTCCTGCTCGTCCATCCTCAAGATGGCCTGCCGGATCTCCTCGTTAGAAAGCTTCAACCTGTGACAAATTGTGTCTGAGCAGCCCGGCCTTGTCATCAGCTCGGGACAATCCTCTGAACCTTCTTCTCCAAACCAGACCACAATGCCTCAGACTCCCCCCTTTCCTTCCAGTGTGGACATAGGAGCACTCGGATGACCCTCCCGTCTCGCTTTCTTGGGCTAATTTTACAATAACACTTAATCTTTTATTTTTATTTATTTTTATTTTTTATTTTTTTTGGAGAGAGACACACACACAGAAAGGGAGAGGAAGACAGAGATAGGCGCGTCGGCAGTGTCTCAGCTGGTGAGAACGAAATCCAGATGCGTGTGCCCCCTTGTGGTCAAGTGCGGCATTGCGCCCTTGCCTCACTTTGCATCTGGCTAAATGTGGAACCTGGAGATTGGAACCACTGGAGATTGGAACCAGCATTCTTAGGCTTAGGAGGCAGGCGCCTTAACCCCTAAGCCATCTCTCCAGCCCACTTAATCTTTTTTTTTGGTGGGGGGGGGAGAGAGACAGATAGAGAATGGGCATGCCAACAGCATCTCAGCAGCTGTGAACGAACTCCAGACACGTGCGCCCCCTTGTGGGCAGGTGCAGCATTGCGCCCTTGCATCACTTTGCATCTGGCTAAACAACGTGGGACCTGGAGAATCGAACGGGCATTCTTAGGCTTATCAGGCAGGCGCCTTAACCGCTAAGCCATCTCTCCAGCCCAACACTTAATCTTTTTTGAGAGAGGGAGAAAAAAAAAATTGGCATGCCAGGGCCTCTAGCCACTGCAATCCAACCCCAGACACGTGCGCCATCTTGTGTGCATGTACGACCTTGCGCATTTGTGTCACCTTGTGTGTCTGGCTTATGTGGGACCTGGAGAGTTAAATACAGCTCCTTAGCCTTCCCAGGCAAGTGCCTTAACTGCTAAGCCATCCCTCCAGCCCATTAACACTGAATTTTAATAACGATCAAATAGAATGTGCTCAGTAATGAGCACTTTAGTGTCTAATGCCTTCCTTGAGGCTTCCTTGGAGCTAATGGGACATGAGGGATTAAGAGGAACTTCTTGGCCGAGGCAACGGCTCCGTCAGTAAAGGACTTGACTTGTAAGCATAGGGATCTGAGTGTGATCACCAGAAACCACATAAAAATGCTGGGCATGGTAGCATATGCTGATAATCTCACGGCTGGGGAGGCTGAGACAAGAGGGTCCCTGAGGCTCCCCGGCCATCCTGTCTAGCCTTATGGGTGAGCTCCAGGTCCATGGGAAACCTTGCCTTCAAGGAGGTGGATAGCATTTCTGAGGGTCACACCGAGATGGTCACCTGTGCACACAGCTGTACGTGCACATATACACATGCATGGGAAAAGAAAAGCAGCACATGTTTAGTGCAGACTAAACACAAGACCAGAGGGATTCTGAGCCTCCTTATCCGCTTTCTCATGAATAAAATGCAGCCAGCATCTCCTTGGGGAGGACAGGACGGCAGTTCAGCAGGCCACCCTGGGGAGGGAATAGCTCTGTCTCTGCCAGCTCCCAGCTCCCACACAGCTGTCCCAATCAGTCTCGCTGTCTGGGAGAGGCAGCAGCCAGCACCACCGCCCCCCACTGCCGCCGCCCACCCCCCAGCCTGCACCTGCACACCCATTGCAAACTGGGAACCCTGGACGACTCAGCACTTCTCCACCACTCCGTGGCAGAAACGGAGGCCCAAGGCACATGTCCCAGAAGTGGGGCTGAAGGCAGCACTAAGAATAGGCCTGGAGGCGGTACCCCATGACTCTCTGGCTTGGAGGGGGGGGGGTGCCCTGCACAGAAGCCGTGCTGTTAGTGCACATACAGCCTGTTTGTTCGCAGTCCTGGGGGGGGGAATGCTTGCGGGCTGAGATCATGTTGCTCCCTGGCCCAAGCAGAGCGGGCCCTCCATGGGCTGTGAGCAACTGGGCTGCCAGATGCTTAGCAGGCTGTCAAGAGTGTCATGAGCATTTTCCTTGCTGCTGTTCCATACGGCTTCCCAGGGCGGGGGACAGGGGGGCGTCTAGATCAATACCTGCCCTGCTCTGCTTCAGGAGACAGCAGAGAAGGGAGACCAGAGCCATCCTATCCTCACCCTGCTCCTCTGCCAGCTCTCCCCAGGGAAGCAGCTCTCAACTATTTTCTTTCTATTGCTCTGCAGTGCTGGGCAAGAACCCAGGGCTTGAGTCCTACCATGGAGCTCCCAGCCATTCAACCACCCGTCTTGGGACCTCTGCCCTTTGGAGAGTACAAGAAGCCATTCTACCGGGCGAGAAGCCCTAGGGGTGGGGCAACACCTACTTGGAGAGAAGGATGATGCAGTTCTGGGCCCTCCGGCCATCGATGACAGACAGCTCCTTGACTTTGCGGGAAGCCAGGTAGATGTCCTCCGAGGACCCCAGGTCTTTCTGCAAACGACGAAAGTTAGGGGACACTCAGCTGTGCAATCCCCAATTCTCCTGTTGCCTACCTGCCAGGACCCACTCCTTCTACCTGGGGATGTCCCGATGTGAGGGTTACTGAGAAACCCAAGAGAAATACAAAGGAAAGGGAGGACTTTCACCCACTACCTGGGGAGGGGGGGTTATCTGGGACTATGCCATGGGCTAGAAAGGGTGAGGAGGTCAGTAAAGAGGCCCCCTTCTTGGACAGCATCCTCTCTTGGGTAGCTTAGGAAAAGAGCTGCCCCAATAGGAAGCCAAGACTGATGGCGGAGGCTTTGGGCAACATGACCTGCCCTTTGGCGTAGCCTACAGCATCATGCCCAACTCGCCACTCCTCACAACCTCCCCAGGCTTAAGATGAGAAGTCGGTCCAGGCCCTTGTAAGTTCCCCGAGTCTCCGGGGACCTCGGGCACAGACCAAGGCACTAGCGGCAGAGATTAACAAAGATCAGAAACTGGGGAAACTGAGGCAGAAGTCCACCTAGGATTCTTCTAGGGTTCCAGCCTCTTGGGCACCCGGAGATGGAGCCGGGGAGCTTAACAAGGGACCAGCTGCTATTCTGAAGACATCCTCTAAGCCCATGGGCCAAATGGCAGAATTGCACGGCCTGTCATATACACCGTCATGTATGTGAACTGTGCCTCTGGAGTTGTGCCGTGTCCAGCATGCGCAGCTGTACACGAGAGCCTTGCCTTGGGACTGGTGGGTGAGACAAGGAACCTAGCAGCCTCCTCCTCCTCCTCCTTCTCACTCTTGTGGACAGTTGCCGCCATGGCTGACAGAGGTCGGCTTGCGGCCCCTCCGTCTCTCACACCTCTTTCTCTCTGGGGACCCTCTTGCGTGCCACCCTATATGAATGAGTGATAAGGCTGGAGGTGGTGCAGGCCAAAGCTTGCTCCCCATTCAGAGCCACAGCCCAGGAGAGTGGATCAGAGATAGTTTTCAGAGCCCCCAAGAGTGACTCACCTGCTGGGAAACATTAGTGTTATCAACTCCTAGCCGGGCAGCAGCCAAAGCCAACAGAATAAGATTCTCAGCCATTTATATTGCTTGGTATGATTTTTCCAAGGTGAATGTGTTGTTTGAAAAATCTGGGGAGAAATCTTCCTTAAAAAAAAAAAAAAAACAATGCTGAAATGTTGGCAAAACAGAGAAGTGACGGGAGTAGAAAGGAGCTCAGTGTGGAATGAGCGCACACCCGGATGCGGTCCTGCCACTGTAGATATTCACAAGAATGATGCGCTCATGAATATATTCAGAAAACCATCACGGCTGCGGCGCATTCATCTCAGCTGTGTTTAGTGAATCTGCTCGCAATAGAGCGCTGGTGAGACTGCTCTGCTCAGCAATGAGCAGAGTCATCAGAACGCTGCAGTCAAGAACGGGTTCGTGAGTAAATTCATGAAAGAATTAGGAAATGTGTTCGAGTTGGTAAATCAGTTTTTGGCAATTTGACCTGGAGCCCCTCTTGGGGGTCAAAATAATGGGTCAATGGCTCAGGACCCAGATACTTCCTGGAAAATCTATATCCCCCCCTTTTTTTCCCCTTGCTTGTGCATGGTGTGCGTACGTGTGGGTGTAGGTGCATATGCACAAGCACGTGGAGACCAGAGGTCACTGTCTTACACAACCCTCCGCTCTCCATCCCAGCGAGGCACCCTCATCTGATTCTGTCATACACTCCATCAGACATTGCTTCCTACCCAATTAGGGGCTGTTCAAAGGCAGCAACCGGTGCCTAAGCCGAAGGATGCTTCCAGAACACAGCTCTTCCCCAGCAGTCTTCTTCTCCCACGCATACCTTATTCTATGTAGCTTGATATTAAAAGGGGATTTGGGGCTGGAGAGATGGCTTAGTGGTTAAGCGCTTGCCTGTGAAGCCTAAGGACCCCGGTTCGAGGCTCTATTCCCCAGGACCCATGTAAGCCTGACGCACAAGGGGGCGCATAAAGTTGTTTGCAGTGACTGGAGGCCCCGGCGTGCCCATTCTCTATCTATCTGCCTCTTCCTCTGTCTGTCTGTCACTCTCAAATAAATAAATAAAAATAAACAAAAAAAAAAACTTAAAAGGAGATTCTACAGAATGTCCACTGACGGGCTCTGAGGGGCGAGCTAAGGAGGGGACACCTTAGAGCTCGAAGCTGACATTAAGCCGTCCCTTAGCTAAACTTCTCGGGTTCATACGTTCCACTGACCCAAGACACGCAGAGGGCTGAGCACTTCCATCTGGGGCTTGAAGGTCTTGTCTGCGGCTCTCACGCCCCAAAAGCAGCTTCCAGGAGGAAGAAAAGTGGAGCTGAAAGTAAGGCCCTGCCCATCACCAGGGCCTTAGAGATGGACTTACTCCTCCTCTTCTTCTTTTTCTTCTTCTTCTCCTCCCCCAGAATTATTTCCACACTCATCTGTTCTCATAGCCTCATGGTCCCTTGCTGTGTGAGCTCGTATATTCATAAAGAAGCCATGTACCTTTATTTATTTTTGATTTTTTGATTTTTTGATTTTTCACTCTAACCCAGGCTGACCTGGAATTCACTATGCAGTTACAGGCTGACCTCAGACTCACAGTGATCCCCCTACCTCTGCCTCCCAAGGGCCAGGATAAAAGGAGTGTGCCACTGCTGGAAACATCTACCTGGAGTTTACACACTCCAACCCACCTCACAGTGCTCCTAAAGCACAGAAAGGGCCACTGGCTGCACTGGGCATCTCAGAGAGCGTCCAGCAGAGGGGGTCAATGCTCTGTTCTGCCGGCAGCCTGTTAGCCCGCAGCACCCAGGACAAGTCTCTTGTTCCTCCAGCCCTGTGGGTCCATCTTGTCCTCTCTAAAGCTTCCGGTCTCTCCTACTTCTGTTTTGGGGGCACACCATCCCGCCCTCCTATCTTTCCCACACCCCTTGTATCCCTTTCCGCTACTTCGCCCACAGGCAGCCCCAGGAAGATGGCCACCCACTGACACACTGGCCCAGGAGAAAGAAGAGAGGAGGAGGGATGGGTTGCAAGAACAGTAGGCATCTATCTGCCTTCCCTTTCTGGTTCCACTATTCTCCAGGTACATGGCCTCAGGAGGCCCACACAGACTCGCGCCGGGAGTGATGGGAGGAGAGCTGAGACGTCCACGCAGCATTCCACAGTACTTCATGAGGGTCCCCTCAAATGGACACAGTTATTGGGGGCCAAGTTAGTTTCCCATCTGCCCTGCTATCAATCCCCAGATGCAGCTCCACCCCAGGCGTGCTGCAGCCCTCGGCCTTACCTTCCACTTTGGGCTTGGCCTCAGCCAGCCGCTCCTGGAACTTCTTCTTGAAGAACAGAGCCTGTAGTCGTTGCTGGTAGTGGTCAATCCTGTGGACAGGGCTACGTCGTGGGTACAGCCACCACCAAACGTGGCAGCTCGAGCCTCGTCAGGAGCCATACCTCCCTCCACCCCTTCCTCGGCCAAGCCCACCTGTCCCAAGCTCAATCTCTCCTACCATCCCTGCTGCCCCGAGCTGACCTGCTCATTTCGTAGAGGAAGCGGTCCGCGCGGGCCATCCGCTCGATCTCGTGTTTGTGCTCCTCCAGGAGGTCAATGTCGCTCTTCTCAGGGATGAACTTGATGAGCTGTAAACAGCACGTGTAAGTCAAGTAAGAAACTGGGGAGCAGCCGGGCGTGGTGGCGCACGCCTTTAATCCCAGCACTCGGGAGGCAGAGGTAGGAGGATCGCTGTGAGTTCGAGGCTACCCTCAGACTACATAGTGAATTCCAGGTCAGCCTGGGCTAGAGTGAGACAGGGGGAAGGTCAATCTAAATTCAAGATATTGTGAATAAGACTTAGGTAAACCTACTTTTTTGAATAATGGCACATCTAGAAGCTACAGACTGTTACTAGAAAATTTTCAGTGCCTGGGATGGGATACCTTCCAGTGAGTTGTTGGCCAAGGAGGTCCCGGTAGCCTCCACAACATTAAAGGCTTTTGCCAAAGCCCTTGGTTTCCCTTGAGAAACAGATGGTAAGACCCTATTGCTGAAGACATCTCTTGCCTGAGAGGCAAGGTCACTGAGAAAGCAAGCTGGTGCTGAGCAGAAAAACTTCTCCCTGTAGACCAGCCAACTGAAAGCTGGAAAAAGCTGCACTGCCTGCAGAGTATGGGAGACAGAAGTCATCAGCAGTGAAAACAGTGGACACTGAATCCTCAAGTTTGGCTATATAGGCCCAATGACTGAACGGGTGCAATAGTGGCATGTCTGCTCTTGGGGTAACCAACTGCTCCATAATTGGACTGAAGGCTCTCTCTACGGGACGTAATACATACCTGGTACTGAAAAACCTAAGCAAAAGTCTATGGCAGGTGAGGTCATGAGCCTTAGGGATATAAAGCCTGCTCTTGTCTAACTAAATGTATATATTATTCCCACCAAGAATGGCTGTGAGTTTGAGGCTAACCTGAGACTACATAGTGAATTCCATGTCAGCCTGGACTAGAGTGAGACCTTACTTCAAAAACAAAACAAGAAACTGGAGAGATGGCTTAGCGGTTAAGACCCATGCCCACGGGCTTCCCAAGGATCCAGGTTCGATTCTCCAGATCCCACATAAACTGGATGCACATGGTGGCGCCTGTGTCTGGAGTTTGTTTGCAATGGCTGGAAGCCCTGGCATGTCCATTCTCTCTGTCTCTGTCTCTGTCTCTGTCTCTATCTCTCTCTCCCTCTAATAAATAAATTTAAAAAATTTAAAAACAAAACAAAACAAAAGATGATTTACATGGAGTGCAAAACACTATTATTAAGTGCACAGGTCTCACGGATTTTCTTTTTAAGCAAACTTTATTGAGGAATCATCCACATAAAATGATATGTACCCATCTCTTAAAATTTTATTTATTTATTTGCATGTGTGCGTATTTGGACATACCAGAATCTCTTGCTATTACAAAGGAACACACACCCAGCTTTACAAGGGTGGCTGGGGAATTGAACCCAGGCTGACAGACTTTGCAAGCAAGTGCCTTTAACCACTGAGCCCCCTCCCCTGCCTCATGGACCCATTTTAAGTATAAAGTTCAAAACTCTACACCTGAACCACAGGACTAAGACACAGGATGCTTTCCTCTTCTTAGAAAGTCCCCTTGCTGTACCTCAGAAAAACACCACCACCCTGAAAATCACCTCAACTGAATTCCATTCCCTTGGGTTTGTTCTTGAACTTCATGTAACCAACACACGCTGCATGCTATGGTTTGAATTTGTCCCCCACCCCCAAAAGTTAATGTATAGAAGTATAGGGCTGGAGAGATGGCTTAGTGGTTAAGGTGCTTGCCTGTGCAGCCTAAGGACCCATGTTCTACTTTCCAGATCCCACATTAGCCAGACACACAAAGGTGAGGCAAGCGCAAGGTCACACATGCCCACTAGGTGGTGCAAGCATCTGGAGTTTGATTGCAGTGGCTGAGGCCCTGGCGAGCCAATTCTCTATCTCTCCCCTCTCTCTCTCTTTCTCTCTCTAAAATAAATAATAATAATAATAATAATTGAACTATAACCTGCTTTGGGAAGTAAGGAGGACTAGATGAGCTCATGAGGGTGGGGCCCTTACACTGGCATTAGTGGCCTAATAAGAGGAAGAGAGAACTAAGCTGGAGTGCCTCTCCATCTCATCATGTGTTACCTTCGGCCATGCTACCGTGACGCCTTGTCAGATGCCAAGCAGAAGTGATGCCATGCTCTTGGACTCTCCACCCTTCACGACTGTGAACTAAGTACATTTCTATTATTTATAAATTAACCTGGTCTTGGGTATTTTGTCCTAGCCACAGAAAATGGGTTAAGATGCACCTGGCTTCTTTTGCTTAACATAGTAACCTGCAAGGCTCATCTGTGCTATGCATCACGGATGTTCTTGTTTGTTGCCAAGTAGTATTCCAGTGCATGGGTATGCCGCAGTCCAGTTGTCCACGGTCCTAGTCATGAGTGGTTGAGTTGCTCACACGTTGAAGGGGTTATGAGTGAAGCTGGGGTTTATGAATAAAGTTGGGGTTGATGAATACAGTCGTTTTGCTGTTTGTGTGCATCTTTTTTGTATTTCTATGGGTCTCTCCTGAGTATGCACCCACGTGTGGTGATCCTGAACAATGAGTTAGGCAAGCAGTTCTGAAAATGCATGCGCTGAATGGGAACCCAGTGGCCAGTGTGTGGCATGGGCAGGCTTTTCAATTTTAGCTGCTCTGGTGGGTGTGTGACACTACTTCACTGTGACCTGCTATGGCCATCAGCGTTGACATATGCCTTTTGGCTGTGGGAAGTCCGCTTTCATAATGTCCCTGTTCAGGGGTTCCGCTCATTGTTAAAGTTGATGTGTTTGTCATCTTCTCACTGATTGGTAGAATTTTTTTTTTTAACAAGAATACATGATGTCGGGCTGGAGAGATGACTTAGCAGTTAAAGTGTTTTCCTGAAAAGCCTAAAGACCCAGGTTTGATTCCCCAGTACCCACATCAAGCCAGATGCACAAGGTTGTGCATGTGTCCGGAGTTCGTTTGCAGAGGCTAGAGGTCCTGGCACATCCATTCCCTCTATCTGCCTTTCTCTCTCTCTTTCTCTCTCTCTCACATAAATAAGTGAATATGTAATCTTGTTAGATGTCTGGATGGCAAATATCTTCTAAGGTTTGGCTTTTAAAAATATTTTTATTTACTTATTTAGGAGAGAAAAAAAGAGGGGGATGGGCATGCCAGGACCTCTAGCTACTGCAAACAAACTCCAGATGTGTGCGCCACCTTATGCACATGGCTTGTGTGGGTACTGGGGAATTGAACCTGGGTCCTTAGCTTTCACAGGCAAGTGCCTTAACCACTCAGCCATCTCTCCAGCCCAGGTTTGGCTTTTCTTATCACCGATAAAAGTGTCTTTTGATGGACGATGGGTGTTAACTTTAATAAAGTCCAATAGAGCCGGGCGTGGTGGCACATGCCTTTAATCCCAGCATTCGGGAGGCAAAGGTAGGAGGATCGCCATGAGTTCAAGGCCACCCTGAGATTACATAGTGAATTCCAGGTCAGCCTGGGCTAGCTAGAGTGAGACCCTACCTTGAAAAATGAAAAAAAAAACAATAAATAAATAAATAAATAAATAAAGTCCAATAGATAATATTTTTGCTTGTGTTTTTTTCTAGGTCTCTCTTAAAAGACACAACAGGTCAGTGTGTGAGCGACATACAGGAATGATAACTGGCCACTCTGTCTTGAGAGCCGTGGTGCTTTGTACCACATATCTCCTTCCAACGGCTTCTAAGTTCTCTGGCAGCCTTTTCTAAGGAAAAAGACTAATCCAAAGAAGTTTCTAGAAACCTCTCCTCCTCCTCCAGCTTGATGCTTCCTTGACTCATGGGTCTCAGCCTCTCAGGAAGGGGTGAGGTTGTCCCCAGACGGGCTCCCTTCCTCCCCCACTCCACAGTCCTCACCTGTTCCAGCATGTCCTTAGCGAGATCTTCCTGCTCGTCCATCCTCAAGATGGCCTGCCGGATCTCCTCGTTAGAAAGCTTCAACCTGTGACAAATTGTGTCTGAGCAGCCCGGCCTTGTCATCAGCTCGGGACAATCCTCTGAACCTTCTTCTCCAAACCAGACCACAATGCCTCAGACTCCCCCCTTTCCTTCCAGTGTGGACATAGGAGCACTCGGATGACCCTCCCGTCTCGCTTTCTTGGGCTAATTTTACAATAACACTTAATCTTTTATTTTTATTTATTTTTATTTTTTATTTTTTTTGGAGAGAGACACACACACAGAAAGGGAGAGGAAGTCAGAGATAGGCGCGTCGGCAGTGTCTCAGCTGCTGAGAACGAAATCCAGATGCGTGTGCCCCCTTGTGGTCAAGTGCGGCATTGCGCCCTTGCCTCACTTTGCATCTGGCTAAATGTGGAACCTGGAGATTGGAACCACTGGAGATTGGAACCAGCATTCTTAGGCTTAGGAGGCAGGCGCCTTAACCCTTAAGCCATCTCTCCAGCCCACTTAATCTTTTTTTTTTTTTTTTGGGGGGAGAGACAGATAGAGAATGGGCATGCCAACAGCATCTCAGCAGCTGTGAACGAACTCCAGACACGTCGCGCCTTGTGGGCAGGTGCAGCATTGCGCCCTTGCATCACTTTGCATCTGGCTAAACAACGTGGGACCTGGAGAATCGAACGGGCATTCTTAGGCTTATCAGGCAGGCGCCTTAACCGCTAAGCCATCTCTCCAGCCCAACACTTAATCTTTTTTGAGAGAGAGAGAAAAAAAAAATTGGCATGCCAGGGCCTCTAGCCACTGCAATCCAACCCCAGACACGTGCGCCATCTTGTGTGCATGTACGACCTTGCGCATTTGTGTCACCTTGTGTGTCTGGCTTATGTGGGACCTGGAGAGTTAAATACAGCTCCTTAGCCTTCCCAGGCAAGTGCCTTAACTGCTAAGCCATCCCTCCAGCCCATTAACACTGAATTTTAATAATGATCAAATAGAATGTGCTCAATAATGAGCACTTTAGTGTCTAATGCCTTCCTTGAGGCTTCCTTGGAGCTAATGGGACATGAGGGATTAAGAGGAACTTCTTGGCCGAGGCAACGGCTCCGTCAGTAAAGGACTTGACTTGTAAGCATAGGGATCTGAGTGTGATCACCAGAAACCACATAAAAATGCTGGGCATGGTAGCATATGCTGATAATCTCACGGCTGGGGAGGCTGAGACAAGAGGGTCCCTGAGGCTCCCCGGCCATCCTGTCTAGCCTTATGGGTGAGCTCCAGGTCCATGGGAAACCTTGCCTTCAAGGAGGTGGATAGCATTTCTGAGGGTCACACCGAGATGGTCACCTGTGCACACAGCTGTACGTGCACATATACACATGCATGGGAAAAGAAAAGCAGCACATGTTTAGTGCAGACTAAACACAAGACCAGAGGGATTCTGAGCCTCCTTATCCGCTTTCTCATGAATAAAATGCAGCCAGCATCTCCTTGGGGAGGACAGGACGGCAGTTCAGCAGGCCACCCTGGGAGGAATAGCTCTGTCTCTGCCAGCTCCCAGCTCCCACACAGCTGTCCCAATCAGTCTCGCTGTCTGGGAGGCAGCAGCCAGCACCACCGCCCCCACTGCCGCCGCCCACCCCCAGCCTGCACCTGCACACCCATTGCAAACTGGGAACCCTGGACGACTCAGCACTTCTCCACCACTCCGTGGCAGAAACGGAGGCCCAAGGCACATGTCCCAGAAGTGGGGCTGAAGGCAGCACTAAGAATAGGCCTGGAGGCGGTACCCCATGACTCTCTGGCTTGGAGGGGGTGCCTGCACAGAAGCCGTGCTGTTAGTGCACATACAGCCTGTTTGTTCGCAGTCCTGGGGGGGGGAATGCTTGCGGGCTGAGATCATGTTGCTCCCTGGCCCAAGCAGAGCGGGCCCTCCATGGGCTGTGAGCAACTGGGCTGCCAGATGCTTAGCAGGCTGTCAAGAGTGTCATGAGCATTTTCCTTGCTGCTGTTCCATACGGCTTCCCAGGGCGGGGGACAGGGGGGCGTCTAGATCAATACCTGCCCTGCTCTGCTTCAGGAGACAGCAGAGAAGGGAGACCAGAGCCATCCTATCCTCACCCTGCTCCTCTGCCAGCTCTCCCCAGGGAAGCAGCTCTCAACTATTTTCTTTCTATTGCTCTGCAGTGCTGGGCAAGAACCCAGGGCTTGAGTCCTACCATGGAGCTCCCAGCCATTCAACCACCCGTCTTGGGACCTCTGCCCTTTGGAGAGTACAAGAAGCCATTCTACCGGGCGAGAAGCCCTAGGGGTGGGGCAACACCTACTTGGAGAGAAGGATGATGCAGTTCTGGGCCCTCCGGCCATCGATGACAGACAGCTCCTTGACTTTGCGGGAAGCCAGGTAGATGTCCTCCGAGGACCCCAGGTCTTTCTGCAAACGACGAGTTAGGGGGACACTCAGCTGTGCAATCCCCCAATTCTCCTGTTGCCTACCTGCCAGGACCCACTCCTTCTACCTGGGGATGTCCCCGATGTGAGGGTTACTGAGAAACCCAAGAGAAATACAAAGGAAAGGGAGGACTTTCACCCACTACCTGGGGGAGGGGAGGGTTATCTGGGACTATGCCATGGGCTAGAAAGGGTGAGGGGAGGTCAGTAAAGAGGCCCCCTTCTTGGACAGCATCCTCTCTTGGGTAGCTTAGGAAAAAGAGCTGCCCCAATAGGAAGCCAAGACTGATGGCGGAGGCTTTGGGCAACATGACCTGCCCTTTGGCGTAGCCTACAGCATCATGCCCAACTCGCCACTCCTCACAACCTCCCCAGGCTTAAGATGAGAAGTCGGTCCAGGCCCTTGTAAGTTCCCGAGTCTCCGGGGACCTCGGGCACAGACCAAGGCACTAGCGGTAACGAGATTAACAAAGATCAGAAACTGGGGAAACTGAGGCAGAAGTCCACCTAGGATTCTTCTAGGGTTCCAGCCTCTTGGGCACCCGGAGATGGAGCCGGGGAGCTTAACAAGGGACCAGCTGCTATTCTGAAGACATCCTCTAAGCCCATGGGCCAAATGGCAGAATTGCACGGCCTGTCATATACACCGTCATGTATGTGAACTGTGCCTCTGGAGTTGTGCCGTGTCCAGCATGCGCAGCTGTACACGAGAGCCTTGCCTTGGGACTGGTGGGTGAGACAAGGAACCTAGCAGCCTCCTCCTCCTCCTCCTTCTCACTCTTGTGGACAGTTGCCGCCATGGCTGACAGAGGTCGGCTTGCGGCCCCTCCGTCTCTCACACCTCTTTCTCTCTGGGGACCCTCTTGCGTGCCACCCTATATGAATGAGTGATAAGGCTGGAGGTGGTGCAGGCCAAAGCTTGCTCCCCATTCAGAGCCACAGCCCAGGAGAGTGGATCAGAGATAGTTTTCAGAGCCCCCAAGAGTGACTCACCTGCTGGGAAACATTAGTGTTATCAACTCCTAGCCGGGCAGCAGCCAAAGCCAACAGAGAATTAAACATGCACAATGTTAGTCAACAGGTCCCAGGGACAGCAGGCCAGATATGGACACCCTTAGCATTCATTCTGCCCACCGTGTCCCCAGGAGACTCCCATGGTTGGGGCTACAGGAGCCTGCAGGTAGCCCTAGGTGGCAGCAGCTTATGACAGACATGCACTCTCTCCTCCCTCCTGCGTTGGGCCCAGAATGGAGCCAAGCCCCAGGAATCCAGGGCTGACTGCCTCTGCTGAGAACCTGCTCAGAGGGTCTTCACCCAGTGTGAGCTCCTCTTTGTTAAAACAAGAGCTCTAAGTGGATTTGAGCTGGACCCTGGGGCAGACGACTTGAATTTGATGTCGAAGGGGGGATTTGAAGGGGACAGGCCACTCCTGTGTCCTTCTCCCTGGCATTGATGGAGATTAAGCCATGAATTCAGAACCTAGGACACAGAGGGACTTGGGACCACCCCCTGTGCCATGGCTCACGGCCCAGGGCCCTGTGACAGGGAGAGACAGTAGCCAGAGCAATGCGGCTTCTGGGACTGTTTCAGCTCTGCTGTGACTTCGGTCCCCGAGATCTGACTGTCCGCTAACTGAGCGGAACGTGGGTGAGCCAGCATGGAGTGAGCTTGGTAGCGTGAGGGGAACAGATTAGGGGACTGTCAAACTTAACTCTTGTGAATTCTCTGAGCTGGGTGGCTGTAAGCCCCATGCGTACACTTTCCTGACTGGCCTCCATCCCAGCCCCATCTTTGAGCCTTGGAGAACAGGGCCTGAACCCTGACAGGAAGACTCACAATCTAACAGGAGGCATGGACTTGCCACTTCTCTCTCTCTCTCTCTCTCTCTCTCTCTCTCTCTCTCACACACACACACACACACACACACTTCTCTGCCCCCAGCACCCACTTGAGACACCAACACTCTCAGAGCTTTGTATGTTTGGTCTCTACCCACAATCATGCCACCCTAATGGCAGCGTGGGCTAAAACACTTCCTGGAATTAGGAGTTGGGAATCGGTTGTCTAAGACAGCCACATTTAAATCATTAAAAAAAAAAAAAACTACACTAAATGTTCATGTCCACATATTAACGCTATTCTCACTTCTGGCTAGAGAAGCTTCTCTTTTCAGATGGTGATGACCACTGGGATGACACAAAAGGCAACATAGTGCTGAGAAGAAGGGATGGAGGAGTGCCTAGCACTGAAACACCTCTGTCACATCCTCCAGTGGCTCAGGGACCATTGCGGAAGAGGGGGCGGATAGAATGGAAGAGCCAAAGGAGGATATGACCTCTTACTATGCAGCTGCCCAGACAGAAATTGGCCTCGATATCCATGATCTTGCAGTGCCTAGCAATACCTTTGCAAGACCCTCAAAATAGAAGAAAAAGATGATGTCATCAAATTAGGAGAGAGACTAATGGAGAAAGGGAGGGGATATGATGGAGACAGGAGTTCTAAAGTGGAATGGGGGAGGGGAGGGAAATATCAGGTGGGGTTTTTTTTGGTATGTAAGATTAAAAGTCAATAAAAATAAATTAAAAAAAAAATATTGCGCCAGGCGTAGTGGCGCACATCTTTAATTCCAGCACTCGGGAGACAGAGGTAGGAGGATGGCTGTGAGTTCGAGGCCACCCTGACATTACATAGTGCATTCCAGGTCAGCCTGGGCTACAGTGAGACCCTACCTCAAAAAAAAATATCATATTTTCTGAAACCTCAAAACAGAGCCAGAGTCAAACTCCACGCCATCCCTTTGTCCAGGGCGTGAAGAGCATTCTCATATATTGACCCGGACTCTACTCAGGAAGGGTCATGTCCAGGTCTGAACTTGGCAAAAAGTTGAGCAGAGGGTCCTCTGTAGGCCTGTGGGGAGGCAGGTCACAGGATCCAGTGACTGCCCATGGCCCAGCGGCCCACCATGGTACCGGAAGATCTCAAGGCTGGAGCCCTGGGCTGAGCAGATAGAGTGAAGAGGGCAGCACAACCCTTAGAGGGCACAGAGTGCAAACAAGGGCCCTTCAGCTTCTAGGTCTTACAATTCTACAGACAAAGCGGACTTCGGGGGAAGGCCCATGGGCATGGTAGTTAATATTCAGATTCCTGGGTCCCCCACCTTTGTTCAGTATTTGAGGATTAAGAATCAATATTTGGCCCTCCAGGGCTCAGCATTGTTTGAGACCTGTGCCTTAGGTATGCCCTGCACTGGGCTACCAGCCAACTACCCTACATCTTCTGCAGGTACAGAAAGCCAGCAGAAGTGACATGGAGTAGATTCTCCACGTCCCTGCAGCATTAATACCCTCTGCCCAATGGGTGCCTGGTGGAGAGGGGGTGGAGAGGAGAATATGGCAGGAACGGTGCGTCTAGAAGTTACAGTGCCCTCTGGGTATAGACCGAAAGTTCTAGGCCAGAGAGAGCAGGGCTCCGTGGAAGCCAGGTGTTGGAACTCCATCTCTAAAGAATGAAATGCACCAGTTTACTTGATCACTTGATGTGTAAGCTGTTGATCACCTGATCTTTCCTCTTCTGGGCTGTACAGCTCTAATCCATCTGTACATCCTTAGCAGGATTATTACCAATACGTAAGAACGTCAATGCAGTGTGCCGGTGAGGAAGGAAAACAAAGGGAGAAGGGAGGAAGGAAGGAGAAAGATAGAGAGGAAAAGACAGGGAGGAGGGTTAAGGTTCGAGGATACGGGGTGCCTGTGTGCATGGGTAGAGGTTGAGACCAGAAGTGAAGACCCAAGAGACCAGAGGGGACAGGGTCTTACCTGGTGCCTCTGATAGGCAGAGAACATTTTTTCAAAATCTTCCAGGTCCAGAATCCGAAATACCTGCATGTCATCAATGTCATTCCACACCGTGCCGGGGACACGCTCCTGGGATTCAGGGTAAAGAGAAGAGCTTACGGTCGGCCCGGACCCTTCACTATGGAGATGCGTGGGGCTTCTCAAACCTGTCCCCAAGGGCACATGTTACAATCGCCAGGCTCTCAGACTTTCAGAAAGGGGTGAAGACCCCTCACCCACCTTACTATCTGCTCAAAGGCAGAAGCCCAAGACAAGCTCCTTTTTGTCCCTCTCTGTCACTTGGGGCTACATATAAGCATGTTCCCGAAGTCACTGGAAACACTAAGCAGTGGGAGGGCAGGTATTAAGGGGAGTGCGCTATGTTTCTCTGAGAAAAGCAAAACCTGAGGAGACGGTTCAGTGGCCCAAGCAGGAGGACCTGGGTTCAATCCCCAGCACTCAGGTAAAAAGCCAGGTATGTCCCCACACACCTGTTGCATTGAGGGTTGGGGGGGAGTGGGGAGTCACAGGAGGAATATTAGGGCTTATTGGTCAACCGGTCTAACTGAAAAACAGTGAGGGGCTGGAGAGATGGCTTAGAGGTTAAGGCACTTGCCTGCAAAGCCAAAGGATCTGGGTTCAATTCCCCAGAACCCACTTAAGCTAGATGCACATGATGGCTCATGCACCTGGGGTTCGTTTGCAGTGGCTGGAGGCCCTGGTGTGCCCATTCCCTCTCTATGTCTGTCTCTCATAAGTGAGTCAATAAAAATAAAATATTTGGAGTAAAACCACTGAGGTCCAGGTTTGGTGAGAGACTGACTGTGTCTCTGGGAAATAAGGTGGACGCGTCACAGAGCAGGACATCTGACATCCTCCTCTGGCCTCTGCACACGGGAACATGGGCCACACATGTGCACATACATCCACAGTTTGGCTCACTTCTATTTATATGTAACACTAGAGTCTAGAAAGAAGTTTCGTTCGTTACCCAAGCCAAACCCTTCCCAGGAGTCTTGTAACATGGTTGGCTCAGAGGACAGGAGCAGGGGACACAAGCATCAAGTGCTGAGCCCCCCAGTTCCCCACGCTCCAGGATGCCCTCCTCTTCCTCCCAGGAATCCCTCCCTCCTCCACAGCTTTGCTGTCCCCTGAAAAGAGAAACACCCACCTTCCTCTATCCAGAGGGCAGCCAGGGAGCCTTCTTAATCCCTCTGCCTCCTCCCTACCTCTCCCCCTCACAAGGCTCAGGCGGTGAGAGAGGCATACCTTTCACTCACTTCTATTTTCTTAAACTCTGAAAAGAGGAGGCCTGGCCAGAGTCTGGAAGAGGGGGAGGGGACATTCCTGTGGCCTTCCGAAGGCCAGGGACCCTTGAGCGGAATGCAGGGCTGGGAAGCTCAAAGCATCAAGGGATACAGGCAGCTGGCCAAAGCCAACAGGGACACATTCTTTTCGAGGCAGAAACAACCGCCGTGTGTGTGTGTGTGTGTGTGTGTGTGTGTGTGTGTGTGTGTGTAGCCAGGAGCATGTGTAGAGGAGCTGGACTCCTGGAAATTGAGCTGTAAGAGACAGAAGAAGTACAAGAAGGGGAACTGAGTCAAGAAGGCTGTGAGGTGGGGTGGCTGAATGGAGGTGAGGAGGTAGCCAGAGTCACCTGTGTGGGGTGGAACTTTGGCAGGTGAGGCCCCCTAGAAGCAATGATCCCAGTCCTCTGTATTCTTTTTTTGTTTGTTTGTTTTTTGAGATAGGGTCTCACTCCAGCTCAGGCTGACCTGTAGTCTCAGGGTGGCCTCGAACTCTCGGTGATCCTCCTACCTCTGCCTCCCAAGTGCTGGGATTAAAGGCATGCGCCACCATGCCTGACAGTCCTCTGTATTCATGAAGAGGCTGGGGCAAGATGGTTGGGGCTGGGATGGGACCAGTGGGTGTTCAACATAGGAGGAATTTCCACTGAGACAATAGGCGATTGATTACCTTAGCCCTCTCCTACTGCCTCCAAACACTGCCGGTCCCCTATGCCCTGCTCCCTGCATCTATTAAGCCATGTTGGCCTTTGTGGGGGAGCCGGGGGGGATCCGGAGCTGAGAGAAGGAGTGCTCTTCCTCATTCACACCACATCTGACGTCCATCCCATCGCCCTGGTGTGCTCACCTTGGACACCAATTCACCAATCTTAAGTTTTCCACAGCTCCGGCCAAGACTCTGTCATTTCCAGTCTAGATTCCTGGGACTTCTGGTCCCCAAGAGATACCCACATCAATGCCAGTAACATATTTCCTGGCATTTTCCTAACACAGCTTTGCCTTTGGGGGTCAGGCAAACCCAGATGGCTGACACGCCTGACCCTGCTGTTACGTAGGCCCTTGAGCAAATGGAAAGATGCTATTCTTGTCCCATTAAACATGATGGGAAACAGAGTCTCTGGGAGGCATGGCTCACCAAATTGATATGACCATCATGACAGCATACTTAGCACAGACATGGCCTGTGCCATTAGCGACACCTAATCTCACATTGTTAAATGCCCTTATGCCAGGGACTTTGTATATATTAAGTTCATTAAACTCTGCTCATCTTTTGAAATGGATAGTATGGTTGTCCCTATATTCTTTTTTAAATGTATTTATTATTTATTTGCAAGCAGAGAGAGATAGAGAGAAGAGACACAGACAGAATGTGGGCCGGGGCCTCCAGTCACTGCAAACAAATTCCAGATGCATGTGCCACTTTGTGCATTACACAGGTACTGGGGAATCGAACCTGGGTCATTAGGCTTTGTAGGTAAACACCTTAACTGCTGAGTCATCTCTCCAGCTCATCCCTTATTTTCAGATCAATCGAAAGACTGAGTAATGAAATAACTTTCCTTGTCTATGGCCATACCAGTCTGAACATGCCTGATCTCTTCTCGTCTGAACAAGCTGCCCCTATCACACAATTAGAAGCTTGGGACCGAACAGTAGATTCTGCAATACAACTCAATGCACTTCCGTCCCACTCCTGTTCCCACAACGTCTCCAATGCAAACCAATGCACCTCATTGCTCCCTCTCTCAAAAACCCACAGTCTCCAGTCTAACAAAAGCCTACTCAAGATTTTGGGGAATTTGTGCAGCCTTTATTATTACTACCCAACAGCTTAAAAAAATCTTAAGGATAAAAGCCTGTGTAATGGAAATATCACACAAATTAATGACCTTGTCTGTATGACCTAATCTTGGCACAGCCTACAATACTACATTTTGTTTGTGTGTATATGTGTGTGTGGTATATGTGCATGTGTATACGTGTGTACAGGTGTCTGTGTGTGTGTGTGCAGATGAACATGGCATGTGTGTGCGTGGAGATCAGAGGTTGTTATTGAATGTCTTCCTTGATCAGCCTTCACCTCATTTATTGAATCAGGGTCTCTCATGAAAACCAGCACTCACCAATTCATCAAGACTAAGCAGTCAGCTTGCCCCAGGAATGACCTGTCTCTGCCACCTGAGTGTTGTCAGCCCTGCCTGCCATCTATATGGGTGCTGGGGACCTGAACTTGGCTCCTCACACCTGCACACAGTAAGTCCTTTACCCATGGAGCCATCTCCCCAGACTTTTTACATTTATTTTATATTGTTGTTTGCTTAAATTTTTTATTTTTATTTTTATTTTTTTGAGAGAGAGGGGGAGAGAAAGAGAGAAAGAAAAAGAGAAAATATGGGCATGCCTGGACCTCTTGCTGCTACAAATTAACTCCAAATGCACGTGCCACTTTGTGCATCTGGCTTCACATAGGTACTGGGGGAATTGAACTCTGACCAGCAGGCTTTGCAAGCAAGTGTCTTTAACCCCTTGGCAACCTCTCCAGCCCTACATTTGAAACAAAATATTCCTTAAAAGCTGACTGTTTAGGAGCTAAGATTTTTTTAACCCATAATAAAAATATTTTAGGGATGGAGGGATAGCTTAGCCATCAGGGCATTTGCCTGCAAAGCCAAAACACCCAGGTTCGATTCCCCAGGACCCACGTAAACCAGATGCACAAGGGGATGCACGTGTCTGGAGTTCGTTTGCAGTGG
Organism: Orientallactaga sibirica; assembly: GCA_036365145.1. Lineage (NCBI taxonomy): Eukaryota > Metazoa > Chordata > Mammalia > Rodentia > Dipodidae > Orientallactaga > Orientallactaga sibirica. The sequence goes on along the minus strand of JAEOAD010000006.1, from coordinate 8,868,623 downwards.
CTGGAGGCCCTGGAGCACCCATTCTCTCTCTCTCTCTCCCTTTCTCTGTCAAATAAATAAATACAAATATTCTATATAAATATTCTTAAAAAATAGCTCAAAGTGTCTACACCTTAAAAAGTTTTTTTTTTTTTAAACATTTCACTGTGTTTCAGCTCACAAACACTGAACATTTCCATGGTTCTGGGAAGCCATTTATCTGCTCTGATGTAGCTGGTCTCTCTGGCATTCTTGCCTTATCCCCACCCTCAGCCACAGGGCCGTAGCCACGGGTCACAGAACAGCTGTCACAGACATCAAGACTCTTGCTTCGAGACACGGTTACAGGTGGTTCTAAGGCTCTGGTAACTCAGACCGAAGATGTTTTCAGGCCCGGGAGATTACAAGCAGGCCATGTTCATACTGCATGTTTCTGCCAAGATTGTGAGAACAGAGGTGGAAGGTCTCAGAGATCACATCAGACAAGCCAACTGAGTTACAGACTAGTGATTTTCACGAGGTGCATGGGCAGTTAGAGACAAAACAGGTCTGCTTGGAAGTTTGAACCTCCCCCTCAACCTACCTCCTGGATCTCCTGGTGTTTCCTGGCTACATGTCCTAATTGGTCAGATCCAGAATGCTCACAGGTCAATGCTATCTCTCTCCTTTACCTATCATGCTCCCCAGATCAAAACTCTATGTAAATAAAGCAGTGCCCAGGCTGCCTGGCAGCTGGTCCATGATTAACTGGGAAGAGACATCTAATGAACAGTGGACTACATGCTTATCAGTCTCTTCTCTACTGAGCAAACCCATCTTTGGACCCTTCCTGACTGCCTTCACCTCCCCACCAAAGAAGTGTGCAACCCCATCTGAGCTCACTGTCGCTCACACAATGTGCATTAGGAGCTCCTTGCTAGTGAGGTTAACAAGCCCACAGGTAGGCTCAGAGTGGATCCATCAGTTCTGTCTTTAAGTTGGCATCCCCACAGCTATTATTAAAAGTATGGATGAGGGCTGGAGAGATGGCTTAGCACTTAAGGCGCTTGCCTGTGAAGCCTAAGGACCCATGTTCTACTCTCCAGATCCCACATTAGCCAGATGCACAAAGGTGAGGCAAGTGCAAGGTTGCACATGCCCACTAGGTGGCACAAGTATCTGGAGTTCGATTGCAGTGGCTGAGGCCCTGGTCCACCAATTCTCTTAGCTCTCCTCTCTTGCTCTAAAAAAAAAAAAAAGTATGTATGAAACCAGTGGCCTCTAAATAGGGCTGGCCATGAGACAGAACCCGGAGCAGGGCACTGGGAAGATTGCTTAATTATTGGGGTCTTTTAAGACCCAAGACATCTCTATGTTCATGAGAGTCCAACAGAGGAGTGAACTCCAGCATATTGGCCTGGGATTGGCTCACCTGGCTAGGAGGGCTTAGCTCTGCTTTACATAAAGTTTGGTTTGGGGAGACATGATCAATAAAGGAGAGAGATAGCATTGTCTTGTTAGAACTTTGGCTATGGCAAATTAGGACACGTAGTCAGGAAACATCGAGACATCCGGGGGGTGGGCTGAGAGAGAGGTACAAACTTCCAAGGAAACCTGGTGAGTCTTGGTGGCACAAGCTCATGAGGACTCTCACTTCCAGTGAGAAGTGTGGCAGGCATGTGCAGCCCCTGCTGGCTGATTGTCGAGATAGCGTCATCTTGCTTTCAAGCCATTTAATCCACTGGACAAATGGTTGTGGTGGTTATGGAGTCCCAGTTTAGATCGTCGACCATTTTCCTCAAGTCAACCCTCTCCTGGAAATTCTTATGAGGAAAGAGTCCCATTTGCCCGGATTCTAATATCTCCTCCCTTCAGCCTCAGCACCCACAGGCTCATTTGTCACCTATGGTGACCTATGCCAAGCTTTTTTCCCAGTGTCCGTGCCTCCTCAGGGCACAGTGAGCTGCTGGGCTTCAGCAAAGCCATCTTTGGCATCCATTGTGACTGTCCTCACCTCCCTACCAAAGACAGAATCCCGGAGGACTTGTGCCAACCACAGATGTGACGTATGGGGCCTCCTGTGCCTTCCAGAAACTCACCTCATTCAGTTTGACCCAGTTGAAAGACTTCAGCGGGTGGGAAGGCTGAGGGACACGCTTTTTCCTGAGTGGGACCCCACCGCTGGTGGAAGAGTCCTGAGGCAAGGGCAGACCCAAGCCGAAGCAGGGTGGGGCCCCTGGGGGAATGGGAGATCCTCCGGGAGGGAGGGGAGGGAGGGGCGGTGGTGGTGGTGGAGGTGGGCAGGAGGAGGCAAAGGGGAGAGGAGGTGGGGGTGGAGGCAGGTCGTTGGTTGTCATGGAGGAACACAAGGGAAGCGGGCCCCCGGGGGGAGGCGGGGAAGTGACAGGGCCTGTCTGTAGGGAGACAGAAAAAATACAAATGACATAGCTATCTACATCAGTGCTAATCAGTTTCCCATGACTTTCTTTTCCTTATCCTGCTGCTCCATCTGTACTGGATCCCTAATCCTTGATGTTACCTTCCACACACATTGAGACCCCATTTTCTCTGTGTGCACCCCAAACATATCACACACACACACACACACACACACACACACACACGCATCGCAATGGGATGGATGTATACAGTTGTGCAGGATACTCTTTGTATAAGAGCATGCAGTTGAAAGAGAGAGGAGCAGAAGCACCCCCTGCACCCTTCTGTCCACGATACTCTTCCTGGGACCGTCTCACCCAGAGAAATAGTCATTTGTTTTTCTAATGAACACAAATGGACCACCCATACAGCCTCAAAGTTCCCTTTGGTTCTAGCCCAAGCTTCTCTTTTTTTCTCTGCCTCCTCTTGGGGTTCCCGTCTTCTTCCCACCCTGTCCCTGAAGCTGGGGGTGGGGGGAGTGGCTGAACTATATAAGAGAGAGAGAGATGATGCCCGCGTACTGAGATTTCACTGAGTTGAGCCACCAGCTCGGCCACTTGTCCCCTCGCCTGGCGCAGCTCCTGGGACTCTCGGGCCAACTTGTCCTTCATCTTGTTCAGGGTTCGCATCATCTCTTCCTTCTCTAGTGTCTTTGTCTCACATTCTCTCTCCTTTCTCTCCAGGCGGCTCATGAGCTCCAGATGTTCTGGAAAGGAGTGAGACCAGAGAGGAAGAGGGAGGAGAGAGTGTGGACAGGTGTAGCTTCTGTGTCCCAGGCTGGGAAGGGAGGGGGTGCGGGTAACAAGCATGCAGCTGGTGTAGGGGGATCCTCACCTTTCCGGGACTTCTCTGCCTGCTCCCGCCATTCTTTCACCTCATTCTCATTGATAAGCCTGGAAGAAATGAGAGGAAAAGGGCCAGGTGATGGATGACCACCCTCTGGCCACTTCCCAGAAGACATGCCATCTCTGTTACCCATGGGTGTACCCAGATCGCTGTTCTGCCGTGCCACATCAAGAACACTAGACTACACCTTTTGGGTGTCTCTAGGTCGCCCTCCTTCCTGCCCAGTTCTCACTGTGTGTCTGCGTGGACTGTGAGAGCAGACAGGATCCCTCTCGAGAGGCACTTGGGGCCTCACAGCCCACTCTAAACAAAGTAGATCCATGGGCTGGAGAGATGGCTTAGCGGTTAAGGCGCCTGCCTCCTAAGCCTAAGAACGCTGGCTCTGATCTCCAGCGGTTCCAATCTCTAGGTCCCACGTTTAGCCAGATGAAAAGTGAGGCAAGGGCGCAATGCCACACTTGACCACAAGGGGGTGCATGCATCTGGATTTCATTCGCAGTAGTTGAGAGGCTGCTGGCGAGCCCATCTTTGTCTTCCTCTCCCTCTCTCTCTCTGTCTGTCTCTGTGTCTCTCTCCACACACACAAAAAAATAGATCCATGCATCTGAGAGATGAAATATTAGCCATGCTATGGCACAGGCTTCCCAAGGCCAGTGAGTAAGGGCACGGGGATGTCCCACCAATGCAGAACCAGTGGGGGGGGGGGCTGAGAGTAGATGAGGCAGATACAATCTAAGGCTTAGGAGGGCCTTGCTCATGACAAACTCCTGTGTGTGTGTGTGTGTGTGTGTGTGTGTGTGTGTGTGTGTGCATGCCATGGCACTATGTAAAGGTCAGAAGCCAACAGTCCTTACTTCCCTCTGTCTGAGGCAGGGGCTCTCATTGTTCACCACTGCATGCACTAAGCTAGCTGGCCCTCAAGATTCTGGAAGATTCTCTTTACTTCCCCCTTCCTTCTCACTCTAGGATTTGTTGGGGTTATAGACATGCACACTATAGCATCTAACTTTATGTGAGTTCTAAGAATCGGAAGTCAGGTGCTCAGTGCTTATACAGCACATGCTTTATCCACTCAGCCAGCTCCCCAGCCCCACAGCAAACTCTTGTAACAAGTGTTAAATTAAACTAAAGAGGGCTGGAGAGATTAAGGCACTTGCCAGCAAAGCCAAAGGACCCAAATTCGATTCCCCAGTACCCAGAAAAAGCCAGATGCACAAGGCGGCACATGTGTCTGGAGTTCATTTGCAATGGCTAGAGTCCTGGCATGTCGATTCTCTCTCTCTCTTTTTTTTCGTTCTTTGAGGTAGGGTCTCACTCTAGCCCAGGCTGACCTGAAATTCACTATGTAGTCTCAGGGTGGCATTGAACTCACGGTGATCCTCCTACCTCTGCTTCCCTAGTGCTGGGATTAAAGGTGTGCGCCACCATGCCCAGTTCTCTCTCTCTTAAATAAACAAATAAGTAAAATAATTTTTTTAAAAAACTTAAGCTTCAAAAGATCAGTAATCATCTATTTTGTAAATGTGAAAATGTGGCTAGATGTGTGGCTTGCGGTATATTTCACTAGGTCAAGGGATATAGAGAGGGGACAGAGCATGAAGAAAGGGGGAGTATTTGGAGGTGGTGGGATTTCTTCAGAGAACCACTGCCATGGTCCCATCAAAGGACATCATCTTTGGGGTCCATCCAGAATTTTAGTCTATGTTCCTATATGTTGGGAGGGAGGTGTGTTAGACTGGATTCCTACATGGGGCCAGGCAAATGCAGAGGGCGAGAAAGTACTTAGCAGAGAGCGGCTGCACTGGGACCTGTTGCAGTTTGATGACACAAGGGCCTTTGTATAAGAGTGAGCCATGCGCCAGCTGATCCTCATAGAGGAAGTAGGCTGGTGCTGTATTATGCCCAGCCCAAGGGTCCACCTCAGAGAAAACTGGGAACATCAACTTGTAGGTTGACAATAAAGCCAGGGCTGATAGGAGCTCCAGAAGAAGCTAATCAGCCAGTTGGAGAAAGAAACACATCATATTTTACAGGGCAGGGCACCAGCAAATAAAAAACTGTGGGAGATGCCAATATACATGTCTTCATGCATGCTCAGAGTCCACAGAGTGGGAACCTACTTTTTACAGTACTTTTCAACTAAAACCCTTCTCTCTTTCATTCCCACCCTTAGACGACCTTCAGAAAAGGTCATAAAGTGGTTAGACACACACACACACACACACACACACACACACACCTCTTTCTCAGTCCAGGCTTCAGGGCCTCAGCTAGAGGAGGAGAGATGTGAGGCTAAATTGAGTCTTGAATGCCAATACACACCCAGGTTGCAACAGCTTAAAATGATTTCAAGAGTCCTCTCCAAGAAGGAGTGGGGACTTCATGAGACCCAAGGAGTTGTCATCTTTTCTCAGTGTTTTATTATTTGTTTTTTAAAGATTCTCTATTAAAAAAAAGAATTTGCAGGAAACTGAACTGGAGCTGCCTTTGACTGCTTAACCTGGCTGCACTTGTCCGTCCGGCTTTGGGACGGAGCATCACGAGACACTGGGAGGCAGTTGGTCTCCTTGAGGCCCATCAACTCAAATGCAAGTCAAAGTCAAATAGCCTTTTGAAATTAGAAATAAATGGGTTTGGGGCTGGAGGGATGGCTTAGTGGTTAAGGCATTTGCCTGCAAAGCCAAAGGACCCAGGTTCAATTCCCCAGGACCCATGTTAGCCAGATGCACAAGAGGGTGTACACATCTGGAGTTCATTTGCAGTGGCTGGAGGCCCTGGCCCATGCCCCTCTGACTTTGTCTGTCTTCTTTAAATTTGGGGCTTAGTGGTTAAGGCATTTGCCTGCAAAAGCCAAAGGACCCCAGTTTGATTCCCCAGGACCCACATAAGCCAGATGCAAAAGGTGGCAATGCATCTGGCAGTGGCTGGAGGTCCTGGCATGCCCATTCTCTCCCCCCCCCACCTCTTTGTCTCTCTCAAATAAATAAATAAAAATAAAAAATAATATATTTTCAAAAACTCATTGGTGGGATAGAAAGATGGCTCAGTGGTTAAGGCGCTTGCCTGCAAAGCCTAAGGACCCCAGTTCGATTCCCCAGTACCTATGTAAAGCCAGATGCACACAGTGGCACATATATCTGCAGTTCATTTGCAGTGGCTAGAGCCCTGATGCTCTCTCTCTTTCTCTCTCGTCTTTCTGCTTACAATTAAATAAATACATTTTTTTAAGTCCTTGATGACACGTGGCTGCTATATTGGGTGGGATGGACTGACTCAGTGTTCCTCCATGAGCTATGGGACTTAGACCTGTCTGGAGTTCCTGGGTTGCAGAGGGAGCTGAGCTTACCCTGGGAGGATCCACAGTGGGAGGGAGGTGAAAGGTGGCGTTGCAACTCACATGTTGACGATGTTCTTGACGTTGAAGTTCTCCAGGGGGCCAGGTCGGGGTCCACACCCCGCTCATCCTGTAGAACGATCTGCTGCAGGATGCGGTCCAAGAGCTGCCACTGCTGGAAGTAGCCGCCATTGCGCTTGTCTGCAGGGTGACAGGTGTCATGTCTGTACCGAGACTGGAGTCCTCAGGGGTCCTGCTTTAGCACGAAGGTCTGGGCCCCTCCCTGCACCCAGGAAGTTCCCAATCTGGTGGATCAGGCAATGCTGGAAACTGACCATGTAGTCTCACAGTCTAATCACTTCCTGACCTGCACCTGACACATCTTGTGACTCCACGGACTCCTCCGTCCATGCTATGTTCTGGGAGTGTAAACTGCCCTTTCACACTGTCTGTAGAAAGTACCTATTCTGGACTGGAGAGATGGCTTAGAGGTTGAAAGGCTTGCCTACAAAGCCTAAGGACCCAGATTCGATTCCTCGGTACCCATCTGGAAAGCCAGATGTGCAAAGTGGTGCATGCATCTGAAGTTTATCTACAGTGACTAGAAGCCTGATGTGTCCATTCTCCCTCTCTCTCTCTCTCTCCATCTTTCTTGCTCTCGCTCTCTCTCCACTTGCAAATAAATTTTTAAAATACTTTAAAAAAGCACCTATTCTAAAATATGACATACTGAATAATGAAGTCTCTGGGGAAATTTTAAAGTAAGATTTCAGAATTATCTCTGTTCTTGCTCTACACAGAAAGAGAAATAAAAATTGATTACAAGTGTTCTCTGAAGGTCCCAAAATGAGTTAAAGAAGTGGTAAATGGGTTTCAGAGAGATTTTTTTCTGGTAATGACCTTGAACTGTGAAGGCAAAGGTGTTTGTGTTGTGTCTGATCTTTATTTTTTATATGTGCATATGTGTGTATGTGTGGTGTGCATGCATGCTAGTGTGCATGTTTATATGTGTGTGGGTGCACATGTGTGTGTTGAGGCCAGAAGGTGACATCAGGTGATTTCCTCAGTGCTCTCCACCTTATTTCTTTTTCTTTCCCTCCTCCCTCCCTCCCTCCCTCCCTCCCTCCCTCCCTCCCTCCCTCCCTCCCTTCTTTCTTTCTTTCTTTCTTTCTTTCTTTCTTTCTTTCCAAGCCCAACAGACTGGCCTTTTTTAAAAATGAGAGTAAGCAAGAGCGAGAGAGAGAGAAAGAGAGGGAGAGAAAGAGAATTGGCATGGCAGGGACTCCAGCTACTGTCATTGAACTCCAGATGAACGTGCCACCTTGCATGCATGTGCGACCTTGCGCATGCATCACTTTGTGCGCCTGGCTTACATGGGGTCTGGGGAGTCGAACATGGATCTTTAGGCTTTGCAGGCAAGCACCGTAACTGCTGAGCCATCTCTCCAGCCATCTACCTTGTTTTTTAAAAAATATTTTTACTTATTTACTTGCAAGCAGAGAGAGAGAGAAGAGAGACAGACAGAGAGAATGGGCATGCCAGGGCCTCCTGCCACTGCAAACAAGTTCCAAAGGCATGCACCACTCTGTGCATCTGGCTTTATATGGGAACTGGGGAATTAAACTTAGGTCATTTGGCTTTGCAGGCAAGAGCCTTAACCACTGAGCAATCCCTCCAGCCCCTCCACCTTTTTTTTGAGTCAGGGTCTCTCACTGAACCTGAAGCTCACCAGGTGGGCTAGACTAGCCAGCTAGTAAGTTCTAGGGGCTCTTCCCTCGTTCTGGGATTACAGGCATGTACTGTGTGCACTGCCTGACGTTTTCATGTGGGTACTGGAGATAGGAACTCCTACCTATGTGACAGGCACTTTATCCACTGAGCCAGCCCCCCAGCCTGCGTTGTATCTGATCTTACAAGACTTCACTCTCTTCTTCCTCTGACTCTGGCTGGGTGTGGACTTCCTGTTCACATGCCAGCCGCTAGCTCTGCTTCCTTGGTCCTTGATTCCTAAGCATTTCATCTCCACTGACCATCAACAAAAGTCAATTTAAGGGGCTGGAGAGATGGCTTAGTGGTTAAGGTGCCTGCCTGCTAAGCCTAAGAACTCGGTTCCAATCTCCAGGTCCCACGTTTAGCCAGATGCAAAGTGACGCAAGGGCGCAATGCCGCACTGGACCACAGGGGGGGCGCACGCATCTGGATTTCGTTCACAGCAGCTGAGAGACTGCTGGCGCGCCCATCTCTATCTGTCTCCCTCTCCTTCTCTCTCTGTCTCTCTCTCTCTGTGTCTCTCTCTAAAAAAATTTTTTTAAAGTCAATTTAGGGCTTCTTTTTCTCCCCCCCTCAAATAGATAAATAAGATATTTTTAAAAAGACTGAGGCAGGGACAAGGGTATTAGGGTGGGACTGAGCAAGGGCTCAATGGAAGAAATGATAAAATTAGAAAGAAAAAAACAACAGGGATTTGGGAGATGGCTCATTTGGTGAAGACCTGGTTGCACAAACATGAAGAACTGAGTTTGGATCCCCAGCACCCACATCAAACCCAAGTGTGGTGGCGGCATATGACCGTAATCCCAGTGCTGGGGAGACAGAGGCAGGAGGATCCCTTGGAACTCACTGGCTGGCTAATCTAGCTGAATCAGTGAGTTGTAGATTCAGTGAGAGACCTCATGTCAAGCAATAAAGTGGAGGGCGATTCCATGTGTGCACACACACCTGCACATACGTGTATCCACACATGCACACATGGGAAGAAAAATGAAAAAAAAAAAAAACCCAGCATGCACGTTGCCCATCTGGCCTGCTCCCCCACGCAGGAAACTCCCTCTGGCAAGTGACAAGAGGCTTCACGAGCCACAGCAGAACCATCTGACTTTGCAACGGCCAAGCCACTGCCGATTAGACCAGAGTGTCGGAGTTGTTCAGGTCATGTCTCCAGTTCCCCTCCCCACCTAGGGTGGCAGTGAGCATCCGGTCCATCCCAAAGAGGGAGGAGCCTGACCTTCTGAGTTGGGGGTGGGGGTGGGACAAGTGCAGGTGGACATTAGTCAGACTCAGCATCCTGGTGAGGTTCCACAGCCTCAGATCAGCCTGGATGACCAGGGCTCGGGCACAGGCGGTGGCGGGGACAGGGACGGGGTACTCACAGGGCATCTGCAGGCAGTGGTGCAGCACAGACAGCAGGCAGGGGTAGGCCTCCGTGTGTTTCAGCTTCCTGTGGATCAGCTCAAACATCTGCGAGGCACTCTTCGTGTCGATGTGGACCTGGGGGTGTTTAGACCGCAGTGAAGGGGAGGGCCAGTATGGGCCTCGAAGAAGATTCAGCCCCGTGTCTCTCATCCATTCTCGGGAAGGAGAACTCCAGAGGAAGCAGTGCGAAGTGCTGCTAATGACACAGACTGGGGGTTCTCTGTCTCAGCACCACTGGCATTGGGGTGGATAATGCCTCGCTGTGGGGACTGTCCTGTGCCTTGGAGGGTATTTAGCAGTATCCCTAGCCACTACCCACTAGATGCCTCTGGTACCCTCCCCTTTCCTGTCCACCTTGGGACAGCCAAAAAAAAAAAAATCTCTCCTCTGGATAAATGCCCCATCAAAGATCAAGGGGAAGGCAAATCACCCCTGGCTAAGAACAGCTGGTCCACCTGAAAGGAAGGAAGAGAGCCTCTGGCCTAGGCCGGACCTAGGTTCAGGTCTCACGTCTGCTCTGGTTGTGTGACAGCTGATACGCTGCTCACACACTGTAACTTGGTTTCCTTCTCTGTACATCTGGGCAATACTCAGTACCTGCAAAAACCACTGCCCAGGGCTGGAGAGATGGCTTAGAGGTTAAGGCGCCTTCCTGCTAAGCCTAAGAATGCCCGTTCGATTCTCCAGGTCCCACATTTAGCCAGACGCAAAGTGATGTAAGGGCGCAATGCCACACTTGCCCACAAGGGGCGCACGCATCTGGAGTTCGTTCACAGCAGCTGAGAGGCCACTGGTGGGCCCATCTCTATCTGTACCTCTCTCTCTCTGTCTCTGAATCTCTCCAAAAAAAAAAGAAAAAAACACTGCCTACAAGGAGGCTACTGTTTGGGTTGGATTTTATGTAAGCAAGAGAGAGAAAGATGTGTTTTCAGGAATGCTGAGGCTCTGATGAAACTATGATTGGATTCATTAAGCATGATCTGGCTAAGGAGGGAGAAAGATGACTCAGGAGATTGCTAGGTAGCAGAGGAAAGCCAGCCCAAGAGAGGTCCCCAAGCCCAGATATGTACACGAACTGGCAGGCTTTCCTTAGAAACTTTTGGTCTCCCTGGGGGCAGATGGCCAGCTATGACCTAACAGGTGAGGCTCCTGAGCCCACACACCACCCGAGCTCCATCAGGAGCGAGCCATGCGAGGTTGGGTACATGGTTCAGTGGGTTAAGCATTTGCTTCGCAAGTGTGAGAAATCCCTAGCAACCACGTGAAATGCTGGGTGGAGTGGTGCCCTGGGGAGGCGGAGACAGGTGGATTTGAATTGTTAAGGTGTAGGCTCAACGAGAGAGCCTGTCTCAAAGAAAATTAAGGTGAAGAGAGGCTGAGGAGGGCACCCAGTGTCAACCACTGGCCTCTACACATGCATGTAAACATGTATAAATAAGCACACACACATACATATGTGCCCACATGCATATCAACAGGCGTACACAATAGTTTAAATATGAATGCATGTCACCCATAGCCTGAGATTGTTTTTTTAATTATGTACTTATTTATTTGGTTTTTCAAGGTAGTGTCTTGCTCTAGCACAGGCTGACCTGGAAATCACTATGGAGTCCCAGGCTGGCCTCGAACTCTCAGCAGTCCTCCTACCACTGCCTCCCGAGTGCTGAGCTTAAAGGCATGTGCCACCATGCTTGGAAGTCTGAGATTTTTTTTTTTTAATTTTAGAAAGAGAGAGAATTGGCGCACCAGGGCCTCAGTCACTGCAATCGAACTCCAAACACTTGCGCCACCTAGTGGGCATGTGTGACCTTGCACTTGCCTCACCTCTGTGCGTCTGTCTTACGTGGGATCTGGAGAGTTGAAACTGGGTCCTTAGGCTTTGCAGGCATGTGCCTTAACTGTTGTGCCATCTCTCCAGCCCCTGAGATATTTTTGATTCAGCTTGCAATCTGAACCTCCAGCAGCATGCTGGAGGAGGTGTTACTGGTGGGGGGGGGTGGATCTTGTAGTCCAGCCCTAAGGTGTGTTCAGAGAGGTTTGAGCTCTGGCTGGTGGTGCTTGATGGCTGTTGCTTTTTCTCTCTCTGCCATACTGTCTGATGGAATGAGCTAGATTTTTCCACCATTGATAGTGTTTACCCTGAATTCTGTAAGCCTGAAATAAACCCTTTTGTCCCATAAGATGTTTCTGGTCAGATGTTTGTGTAGCAATGTGAAGGTAACTACAACAATGTACACACACACACACACACACACACACGCACACATGCACACACGCACACGCACGCATACACACAGACACACACATGCACACACACGCACGCACACACATACACACACGCACACACACACACACACAGAGACACACACATACACATGCACACACACACGCACACACATGCACGCACGCACACACACATACACGCACGCGCACACACACACACACACACACATGCACGCACACCTCAAAGGATAAGAAAAGAAGCTAGACATAGCCACAGGCTATGGTATCACCAGTGACTCAGCCAACACAGGACGTTCACTGAGCCCAGGATCTGAGGCAGCAGTTATATGGTCACTTGGGAATCCCCATGCAACCACCGTGTCCCCGCAGGCACCTCACCATGTCAAACCTCCGGGCTAGCTCCAGGTCGTCCTCATTCCGGACCATCTCAAAGAAGTCTAAATGCCTAGGTAGATTAGGAAGGGACAGGAAAAGGTGATGTCACAGCTAGAGCTTCCCTGGTAGAGGGATTCCAGCCCTCTGTAATCACCAATTGGCTATGCCCCAAAATTTCATTTAGATGACACTACGGGAAGACCAGAAACAAGCCACATGATACAGATCAATACTGCCTACTCATAAGATTCCACGGTCCTCCTTCAAGGAAGCTATCCCAGGGTCCTATAGCTGTAGGGATACCCCAAGTTTCTGCACTTGGACATTTATTGACATGTTTGGCTCAATTATCTATGTGGCGATGGGAGGCTGTCGTGGGCTCTGGGATACCTTGCAGGTCCCTGCCCTCTACCCGTGAAACGCCAACAGAACCCCCACCAGATGTGGTGGTCAGATCTATAATGGCTAGCGTTCATAGAATAAAGGTACAAGGATCATGAATTCAAAGACAAGCCCAGACTCCATGGTAAGTTCCAGGCCAGCCTAGGCTACAGAGTGAGACTGGGTCTCAGGAAAATAAAAGGCCCCTTCCCAAGTGTACTGACTGAAAAATGTCTCCAGCCTTACTGGAAGATAAAACCAGCCACCACTAAGGACCACTGCTCTCCACGCGCCTTCCCCACTGCTCTCGTATGGTCCCCAATGCATTCTTCAAAGCAAACCGCTCCCTTATCTTGTACACCCACTGAAACAAGCCCGCCCTTCCCCAAACAATCTATTCCTCTCTCCTTGAAACCCAGTGTCATAAAATAGCCTCCATCAGTGGGTCAGAACCAGTGGGATTCCCTAGTAACATATAAGAATGTAATGCTGCCCTCTGAGCCACAAGGTATTCATCGCGTGCATTTTGGGTGGAGCAGTTCTCCGTAGACTGGGATGTTCTGCATTCCTGCTCTCTATCAGCTAACACTAACGGTGGCCTTCAAACATCGTGAAACCCAGAGAACACCCACACCTATTTCTAGACCCCCCCCGGGAGGCAGAGTTGCCTAGTTAAGGACCACTGGCTCAGTGTGTCTTAGACTCAGGGGGAGGGGTCAAGGGTCCAGCTGCTGCACCCAGAGCTGATTCTGAAGCCAGGCTGAGTAGGGTAAGTGGTCCCCAGGAGAAGAACCGCATTCACTAAGGTCCTGACCATCTGCAGCAGAGCCACTGTCCCTGCAGGTATGTGGTGGGGCTGGGTGACGGGGGTCTTACTTGTCCAGGATGGCATTCTCGTGTTGCCGGAGCTTGTCGATCACCGGCTGGATGCCCAGCATCAGGAACTCGTACCGGAGGTGGAGGCGGAACTCCAGGTTATCCTGCACGGAGCCAAGGGACCGTCAGACTCAATGGATGGTCTCAAGAGTCACCCGGAGACCCCCTCGTCACCCACCTCAGCCATCGCGCCATATCATCTTCTCAAGCACACTCTCCTGAGGCTATTTCCAATTCCTCAAGAATGGCAAGAGACTGACTTTGACCTTACTGTGTCTCTAAATCAAGTTCGCTGCCCAGACCTCCCACCTCAGTCCCTTTGTGTCCCTCAATAGCGTTCTCGTAGCCTCTGGCATCAATGTATCGAGTGACATGGCACGGGAGCAGGGGACTCAGAGATTATGGTTGACATACATCCCTGTGCCGCCACTCTGGCTTTGTAGCTTTGGCACAGCCTGTAAAATAGGATTAGCACTATCTACCTATGGGAAAGATCCCACTAAGGAGACAGCTGTAAATGACAAAATGATGCCAGAATCTTACGGACAGGTGGTTCCCTAGCCTGCCTTATCTAACTCGGGTCGTCAGCACTGCATACAAAATCAATCAATCAATAAGATAATCGATACACAAACAACAACAACAACAAAAAACAACCATAAAAGGGTTGGAGAGATGGCTTAGCAGTTAAGGCGTCTGCCTGCTAAGCCTAAGAACGCTGGTTCCAATCTCCAGGTCCCACGCTTAGCCAGATGTAAAGTGACTCAAGGGCGCAATGCCGCACTTGACCACAAGGGGGCGCATGCATCTGGATTTCATTCTCAGCAGCTGAGAGACTGCTGGCGTCCCCATTCTCTATCTGTCTCCCTCTCCCTCTCTCTCTGTCTCTCTCCAAAAAATAAAAAATAAAACCATAAAAGCATGCTGACGGAGATCATTAAACTAACATTTTGGGGCTGGAGAGATTGCACAGTGATTAAGATGCCTGCCTGCAAAGCCTAACGACCTGAGTTCAATTCCCCAGTTCCCAGGGAAAGCCAGATAGATGCACAAGGTGGCATGTTTGTCTGGAGTTTGTTTGCAGTGGCTAGAGTCCCTGACATGCCCATCCTCTCTCTCTGTGTCTCTCGCTCTGTCCATCTCTCTCTGTCTCTTTTTCACTCTCACTCTTGCTCAAATAAATAAATGAATAAAATATAAAAATTTAAATTACTATGTTTTGTCCCTTTTACCCTTCAGTTTAACCTTGATTGGGGCATATGATTACCTTATAATTTGGGATTTTACCTAGCTCCAAGTTTTTCTGATGTTTTTATTTTATTTTTTTTGCACATCTAATCTGGTGTGTGTGTGCGCACACACATGCATGCACATGTGTATGTAGGATGGAGGATGACAATGGGTGTCTTCCTCCATCGCATTAATTATTGAGACAAGCTCTCTCGCTTGAACCCAGGGCTCACATATTCGGCTGGTCTAAGCTAGCCAATGTGCCCCCGAGATCCTCTGTCTTTTGCTCCCCAAGGGCTGGGATAACAGGTGAGCCACTATGCCCACCTAGCATGGGCGCTGGGGATCTGAACTCAGGCCCTCGTGTGCCTACATGGCAAGCTGCTTTGCCGAAAAAGTCATCTCCTTCGCCCAGTGCTCCTGCCTTAATGTCCTGGGAATCCCATTCTGAGTGCAAAGGAAGAGAGCGCAGAACCCACACCCCCATCAGAAGCTGCTGAGTGAGCATGGCAAGCCAATCCAGAAAGCAATCCCAAAGCAGGTTTCTAGAAAGTTCTAGAAAGAAGGCCCACAAGTTGCCTTTCTCCCTAAGGATCTCCACGGTACTGTCACCAGTCAGCCTTGCTGAGGATCTGTGCATGACCAGGATGGAAACTTTTCCCCCAAACTTAGATTAAAAAAAACAAACAAACAAACAGAATGGCGTGGAGAAACGAGGTCCTCTCCACACCTTTGAAAAGCCATTGCTAAGAGGGTCTGTGACGCCCGGGCAGCCCAGGTCTGGTTGACACAGCATTGTCTTTGTTGCAGAACATTCATGACAGGCTACTTTTTCATGAACCCAAGAGAAGGAGGCCAGCTGTTCTAAAGATGACCTGAAGGTGACAATGGCAGTAGGGCCACCCTGACCAGATGCCTCAGCCCCTTCTCTGCCACTTACCCGGAGGTACTCCCACTCACATTTGCCCTTGGCTCCAGGAAGTGAGGTAACAACAAGAACTAAGAAGACAGGACTCACCTCTCCAGCCCCGGCGTTGAGGACGGCGTTGATAAAGGACATAATGGCTGTCTTCAGGGTCACCTCGTCCCGGTACCGGCCTAAACTTCGGTCAAGCTCATTCAGCAGGGTCTGATGGAAAGGAAGGCAGGCAGGGCAGGATGGAGGAGGGTGTCAGGATGGTACCAGAACAGCTTCAACTCCTCTGCTTCTGGCCACCTTGGAGCAAGCCCCCTCCATCCTCTGCCTGAGCAAGGCTGGCTAGTTCATCTGGATCATTCCAGTCTCGTCCCCTGCCAAGGAGCCCCCTGCTTCTCTGTGCCTTGGCCCCAAGTGCCTTTCTCCCTGCTCAGCCCTCAGGACTTTCTTTCCACTGCCAGGGACCACCATAATGCTGCATTCTGTCTGCCCCAGCTGTCCTGCTCCACTTCCCAGCCTCATGGACACCAGCTTTAAAAAAAATAATAATTTGGGGGATGGAGAGATGGCTTAGCAGTTAAGGCACATGCCTGCGAAGCTGAAGGAACCCCAGTTTCATTCTCCAGGTCCCACATAAGCCAGATGCACAAGGGCGTATATATCTGGAGTTTGTTTGCAGTGGCTAGAGGCCCTGGCATGCCCATTCTCACACTCTCTCTCTCTGTCTCAAATAAATAAATAAATAAATAAATAAATAAATAAAAAATCTTTAAATAAAAAAATAATAATTTTCTCAGAGAGTTCAAGAGAGAGAACTGGTGTGCCAAAGCCTCAGCCACTGTAAATAAACTCCACACACTTGCACCACCTAGTGGGCATGTGTGACCTTGCACTTGCCTTGACTTTGTGCATCTGGCTTACATGGGATCTGGAGAGTCGAACATGGGTCTTTAGGCTGCGCAGACAAACACCTTAACCATTAAGCCATCTCTCCAGGCAGACACCAGCTTTTTTATTAAATGGTTTTTATTTATTTTATTTGTAAGCAAAGAGAACATAGAGAAGAGAGAGACACAGATAAACACACACACACACACACACACACACACACACACACGAGAGAGAGAGAGAGAGAGAGAGAGAGAGAGAGAGAGAGAGAGAGAGAAAAGGGCATACCAGGACCTCTAGCCATTGCAAACAAACTCCATATGCATGTAGCCACTTTGTGCATCTGGTTCTCTTGGGTACTGGGGGATCGAATCAGGGTCATCAGGCTTTGCAAGCAAGCGTCTCAACCACTAAGCATTCTCTCCAGCCCAGACATCAGTTTTAAATCCCTTCTGAAATCATCAGAAATGGGGCTACTTTCTGTGCTGGGCTAACTGCTCAAACATGTTTACTGCCAGAGTAATTAGCCTATTCTGGCTCCTGGCCATAGTAGTCACGCTGGTTCCCATGAACTGAGATGTAATCTACACCAGAAATGTGCTAAGACACTTTGTACTTAATGTCCTCTGGCCATTTGGGGGCAGGTCAGAAATAAGAAGTGAGGGGGCTGGAGAGATGGCTCAGTGGTTAAGGCATTTGCCGGCAAAGCCAAAGGACCCGGGTTCAGTTCCCCAGGACCCATTTAAGCCAGATGCACCAGGGGACACATGCATCTGGAGCTCGTTTGCGGTGGCTGGAGGCCCTGGCTCGCCCATTCTCTCTCTCTCGCTCTCTCAAAATATATATATATATATATTGAAAGAAAAGAAATAAGAAGCGAAATGAGTATGATCTAATGTTCCTTTGTCCTCAGGCTTAAAATCTTGACCCTCAGCAATAGTGTGCAATTCAATTGTGTGGGCTCCGAGATGGAGCCACAAAAATAGATAGATGATAGATAGATAGATAGATAGATAGATAGATAGATAGATAGATAGACAGATAGATAGAGTAAGGCCACTGTCCCATGCTCCAGGAACCCCCTGGTCTATTGAGGATGACAAATCCATGCTGGCAGGCAAAACACAGCTCTCATCTTTCGAGGAAGCCATCTTGGGTTCCAGTTCTCTCTCCCTTCTTGGACTCATTTATGCAGCCTACACACGGTCCTTTTCTTACCAGTTTCTGTCCCCAGTCTGTCACCCTACCCCTGTGTCACCTCTGGGCCCCACCTTGCAACCGGCTCCTCACCTGGAAGCGCGTGCGCTCGGCCGCATACACCTGGTAGTGTAACATGGCCTCAAGCACCTTCTTGTGGCCTCCGGGTACGAGGCACACGGCCCCCAGAATCTCCAGCACGGCCACCTTGGTCTTGCTGTTCTCCGTGCGGAGGCTCTGTGCGATGGTACTGATGGCCTCGGGCTGCGCTAGCACGTGTGCCCGCCCTTGGGAGTTGTTCATGAGCGCCTTGATGCAGCCGATGAGTGAGGTGTGGATGCGGCTCTCACAGGTGGCGTGGTCCATGCTCCGGAGGAAATTCAGCAGACAGGTTAAGCCCTCCAGTTCAATGAAGCGGGTCACAAACCTATGAGCCAGTGCCATTAGGGGAAAAAAAGCATTCCTGTCTTTGCATGTCATACTGCATGCTTTTTTTTTTTTTTGCAAATTGATACCCTCCTGATCTGGGCACTTTATCATAAAGTTGATACTTAGGGGCCGGGGAGATGACTCAAGGAGTTAAGGCGCTTGGCTTTGCAAAACCTTTCAGCCCACGTTCAGTTCCTCAGCACCCACGTAAAGTCAGCTGCGCAAAGCGGCACATGTGTCTGGAGTTCGTTTGCAGTCACGAGAGGCTCGCCAGGATTCTCTCTCTCTCTCTCCCTCCCTGCCTCTGTCTTGCAAATAAAATGAATAAAACTTGATAAAAATTTATATGTCACATTGAACTTCTATTACTTTTAAGAGGAGTCACATTTTATTTGCATTTTTAAAATACTGTGTATTATCGTTTGTTTATGAAGTCTCTCCAAAAGACTGATACACTGAGAGTTTGGTTTCCAGCTGCTAGCTTGGAAAGTTCTAGAATCATCAGGAGGCAGGGAGAAGGGGAGAAGGATATCACTGGTAGAGGGACTTTGAAGAGCATAGTTTGTCCCTGTGCCCCTCCTCTCTGCTCTCTCCTTCCTGCCCACTGCGAGGTGAAAAACGTCTGCCACACACGCTCACCATCATGACATCCTGCCTTATTTAGACCCAGAAGCACAGAGCTGAGTGAACATGGCCTGAACTCTGTGAAGCTGAGCTAACATGAAATTTTCTTCCCTTAAGTTATTTTTTTCAGGTATATACAACGATATAAAGATAACCAAAACACTCCATTTGCATATCATTACCCATCAGTTGTATAGCGCCAATAAGAATCACGTGAAAAAATATGACCCCAATTATTATGGCCAGCAAACCTAAGACCTGTGTCCAGAGAGACCAGGCATTGAGAGAATCACAGTCAGGTGACCTGATGCACTTCTCTTGGAGAGGCCATCAAAATTGATGAGCCAAGGGACCAGGAGTGGAAAACCACATTTCAGAGAATCCTTGGGAAAATAGCAGGCTTGACTGTTAAGCAGAAAATACGACAGGCCACTTATTTCCATCCTTCTTAACCTGGAGTCTGCATTCTTTTAAAGAGCCCATGGGTAGCACTCAGGGGCCTGATGACTTTAGATGGGAAGAGAAAATTACACTTTTATATCTGGTAACTTCTAACTGAAAATTAGCATTCCCTTCAATGATGAAGGGAGGCTATAAATGACAGAGCTATTAGCAGAATCTCTGACTTTCTCACCCCAACAAATCACTGCTATTTTGGTATCAAATTATAGTTGTTGCAGGTAGCTTGAAATATCATTTACACCCATTGGTATCTCAAGACTATACTTGTTATCAGACCTGCTGCCAGCTCTTGCTGTTAAAGGCATAAAGAAGCACGTTTATTGCCATCTCATGCATTTTTAATATTTGCTAGCTATATTTTAATTGAATTGGTTTGTTCTTCAACCCTGTCTATTTGCCTATTTTATTTGATTATTCAAAAGTATCATTTCTGAAAAGTGGCATATAGATTTTTATAGGTGCAAGACATTTAAGTCAACACAAGCCCCCCCAAAGGGTGTAGTTTCCTTACTAATTAATGATCTGAAAAAGTGTTCATCAGTTGAGCTTCAGGAATAACATATATAATTAATACTTATCTGTGTCCCTGCATATTTATATTATTGTGCAAATTGGCCCAGAACGATAGAAGATACTTTCAAATTAAGTCAATAATATGTGTTTCTCTTTTTCCTATTATATGCTTGCCTTTATTTCACAAAATTTCTACAATGACTACATATAATCTTGTGAACAGAATTTTATTATGGGAAACTAAAATGAACTGAGGTGGGAGATGAACGTGCCAGTGTCCCCTCAATCTCCTTTCTTTTTTTTTTTTTTTTTGGGAGGGGAGGGGTTGGAGGTAGGATCTCACTCTGGCCCAGGCTGACCTGGAATTCACTTTGTAGTCTCAGGCTGGCATTGAACTCATGGTGATCCTCCTACCTCTGCCTCCCGAGTGCTGGGATTAAAGGCATGCGCCACCATGCCCAGCCCTCCTTTCTTTTTGAACTACCTCATTCCTTCCTTCCTCTCCTTCTGAGCCTGACACCACCACATCAGAGGGACGTACTGGAAGTGAGATGCCCTCAAGCTCCCAGAGTTTGCTTACAAACTCCCAGGGCACAGAAATAGCCCAGACAAACCTGTGTCAGAAGATGGCTAAGACCTGCTAAATAACAGGACTTTGGGGAAAAAAAGGGAATAGATGGGAGGGATGTGGGGAGTTGAGGAGAAGGAAGGGAAGAAGGAGAGAGGAGGAAAGAGGAATGGAGGAAGGGAGGGAAGAAGGAAGGAAGGCCTGATGGTACTATATACCCATTTCTGTGGCTCCTAGCCAAGAAAATTCCAAGCTCTTGATGTGATGGTATTGAACATGGGGTTCAAAAGAGATGCATCGTGATACACTGTGTGCCCACGGTGCCCCATGGGCACAGACTCAAGAGCATACAGCACACGTAATAATGAGATGTAGAAAAAAACAATAAAGGAATTAGTAGTTTATTTCAAATACTGCTTTGGTTATCACTTATTTAAGCATAAGCTTATATAATTTAAATTTTAATCGAGGCTGTGTTTAACAACCAGTTCGCGAAATTTGCAGAAGATTTAACCATAGGTACACCAGCTGGTGTGAACCACTTCCGTTATACCACTGAATGGAGCCAAACGTCTTTGTGGCCCCACTTTGGACCCTGTACATAGGGGTCTGAAAAGAGAAGTGCTCTAGTGGCCTTGGCAGCTATCACTCTCCTTTGCTTCTTCTTCTTTTTTTGTTTGTTTCTCTCTCTCTCTCTTTTTTTTTTTTTTTTTTTTTTTGGTTTTTCGAGGTAGGGTCTCACTCTGGCCCAGGCTGACCTGGAATTAACTATGTAGTCTCAGGGTGGCCTTGAACTCACGGCGATCCTCCTACCTCTGCCTCCCGAGTGCTGGGATTAAAGGCGTGCGCCACCACGCCTGGCTGTTTTTTTTTTTTTTTTTTTTAACTGACAGCTTCCACACTTACAGGCATTAAACCATGATCATTCCCTCCCCTCCCCCACTTTCCCCTTCGCAAATCTACACTCCATCATATCCCCTCCCTCTCTCCATTAGTCTCTCTTTTATTTTGATGTCATCATCTTTTCCTCCTATTATGAGGGTCTTGTGAAGACAGGAGAATAAAGATGTGGTACATTTACACAATGGAGTTCTAGTCAGTGGTAAAGAAAAGAAAAATAAAATTATGAAATTTGCAGGGAAATGGATGGATCTGGAAAGGATTATACTAAGTGAGGTAACCCAGGTCCAGAAAGCCTTTGCTCTCATGCTAGGCGGCCAGATCTTGCTCACGGACTCACCATCTCCCCCTAGTGGTTGTGGTTAGAGAGTTTCTCAACCTATCTCTACCTGCCCCCTAGATGGGCGTTCATTCTGTGCCTTCTCAGAAAACCTTTTCTTTTTCTTTTTTTAAAATTTAATTTAATTTAACTTATTTATTTATTTGACAGAGAATGAGGGAGAAAGAGGAGAGAGGCAGAGAGAGAATAGGTGCACCAGGGCTTCCAGCCACTGCAAACGGAACTCCAGACGCATGCGTCCCCTTGTGCATCTGACTAACGTGGGTTCTGGGGAATCAAACCTGGGTCCTTTGGCTTTGCAGGCAAACGCCTTAACCACTAAGCCATCCCTTCAGCCTAGAAAACCTTTTCTTATACATCTCCCATCCTCATGTCTCTTTCAAGAGCTCCTCGAAGCCCAAGGCTTACCCATGTTCCTATGCCATCTCCTTTCTTCCTCTCCTGCTGGCCCCTGACAGTCACCCAACGACCCAGGGGAGAAGAAAGCAAAGTACATGAAACGGACCTCAGGGAAAGCTGGGAGTGGAGGTGATCCCAGGACCAGCAAGGGACAGAGCATTAAGAAAGGCTTCGGGATGTGGACACTGAGAAGGGGGCATGGGAAGAAAAGGGACAGAAACAGGCTGAGTCACCTCATAGGCTGTGTCCGCAGGGCTGTCTTCAGGTCTTCCACAACCTGGTTCCTCATGTCCGTCTCTTCCTCGTCAAATGCATACAGACTCTGCATCTGAGGCCCACGAGGTAAGGTGAAAGAGGTCAAACTGGGTCACTGGCCTCCCGGGCTCATGCAAGACCAGGGGACCACCTCGCCTAGTCAGGGAACAGTTTACTAAGACACACACAGACTCTGAGAGGACCCCCACTCTCACAGGTTTTCGCTGTCTTCAGCTGGGAAACAGGGAGGACTGCTGGCCAAGCCTGCTTCCCGAGCCCTCGGGAGGCACAGATGGGTTTTTTTTTTTTTTTTTTTTTGGTGCTGGGAAAAATTTTTATTGATTTTTAATCTTACATACCAAAAAAACCCACCTGATATTTCCCTCCCCTCCCCCATTCCACTTTAGAACTCCAGTCTCCATCATATCCCCTCCCTTTCTCCATTAGTCTCTCTCCTAATTTGATGACATCATCTTTCTCTTCTATTTTGAGGGTCTTGCAAAGGTATTGCTAGGCTCTGCAAGATCATGGATATCGAGGGGGAGGCACAGATGGGTTTAAGAAGGGATTCGCTAGTGGAGAGACGCTGACGGTCCCAACTTCTTACAAGATCTTGGGAATCACTGGAAAGCTGCTAGCTCTAGTGAGCAGAGCACTGGGGTGGGGACAGTGCAGAAACATAGTTTGGTGATATTGAGGGTACCACTGTAGCCCCATGGTGGGAACAGCCACTCACCGCAGCCATGGAATTGATACGATCGATGTAATACTCAGGCCAGCTGGTCGCCAGTTTGTTGGGGTCCTCCTGTTCCTGCAAAATAAATAAATAAATAAAAATAAAAAAAGAAAAGAAAAAGGAAAAAAAAGTCACTTGCTATGGGCCAATGGGCAAGACCTGAGTGAGATTGTGAGCCGCATTTTAAGTGTGGGGGGAAATCGCTGCCCACAGGGGGCGCCCTGCAGGAATATGCAGCGTCTGTCTAGGGTCCATTTCTATTGCTCAGTGAAATGCTGACAATGAACACATCACATGACCAGCCAAGCGCATGAGCAGAAAACACACCAGGGGTCACTTTCAATGAACCACGTATATAAATTTTAAAAGATCCTTTTCTTTCCCCTTGCTCCATCTGGTTCTGCCTGTAGTTAATAAAATATTATTTCATGGTTGTTGGGACTCAAATAAGTTTGTACTTATACTTTTTATTATCTTTCTTTTTTTTTTCATCTTTTCGTTTCTATCGGATCACATCATTCTTGTAGGATATACAAGCATTGGTCTCTGGTGGATTAGAAATGTAAGAGTTGAGTCTGTCTCAGACAGTTTGACAATATTGACATAAGGCATCCCACACAGGGCTGGCCCCACCATAGGCACTTAATAGAAAATAGCAATTGCAGAAAGAGAAGGGAGAAACTCTACAACCCTGGGTTCTGGAAAGCTCCTGTGAGGTTTGTGATTTGCTCACTGCACACTCTCCTGAACCAGGGATGTGCACCACTGGGAGACGGGGTCACTGCACACTCTCCTGAACCAGGGATGTGCACCACTGGGAGACGGGGTCACTGCACACTCTCCTGAACCAGGGGTGTGCACCACTGGGAGATGGGGTCACTGCACACTCTCCTGAACCAGGTGTGTGGGAGACACCACTGGGAGAGGGTGTGCACCACTGGTCACTGCACACTCTCCTGAACCAGGGGTGTGCACCACTGGGAGACGGGGTCACTGCACACTCTCCTGAACCAGGGTGTGCACCACTGGGAGACGGGGTCACTGCACACTCTCCTGAACCAGGGTGTGCACCACTGGGAGACGGGGTCACTGCACACTCCCTGAACCAGGGTGTGCACCACTGGGAGACGGGGTCACTGCACACTCCCTGAACCAGGGTGTGCACCACTGGGAGACGGGGTCACTGCACACTCTCCTGAAACCAGGGGTGTGCACCACTGGGAGACGGGGTCACTGCACACTCTCCTGAACCAGGGGTGTGCACCACTGGGAGACGGTGTCACTGCACACTCTCCTGAACCAGAGGTGTGCACCACTGGGAGACGGGGTCACTGCACACTCTCCTGAACCAGAGGTGTGCACCACTGGGAGACGGGGTCACTGCACACTCTCCTGAACCAGGGGTGTGCACCACTGGGAGATGGGGTCACTGCACACTCTCCTGAACCAGAGGTGTGCACCACTGGGAGACGGGGTCACTGCACACTCTCCTGAACCAGAGGTGTGCACCACTGGGAGACGGGGTCACTGCACACTCTCCTGAACCAGGGGTGTGCACCACTGGGAGACGGGGTCACTGCACACTCTCCTGAACCAGGGTGTGCACCACTGGGAGACGGGGTCACTGCACACTCTCCTGAACCAGGGTGTGCACCACTGGGAGACGGGGTCACTGCACACTCTCCTGAACCAGGGTGTGCACCACTGGGAGGCGGGGTCACTGCACACTCTCCTGAACCAGGGGTGTGCACCACTGGGAGACGGGGTCACTGCACACTCTCCTGAACCAGAGGTGTGCACCTTCGGGAGGCAGAGTCACTGCACACTCTCCTGAACCAGAGGTGTGCACCTTCGGGAGGCAGAGTCGTAACAGGAGGCATCTGCCCCAGCTCTCAGCACCCACATGCAGGGCTCGACTCAACTCCTGGTAAGAGCAAAAAGTGATGGGAGTTCAGCAAATAACAACTCTGACTGGAATCTACACTGCTTCTGACAGAGGACCTGCTCTTGGACCTGACACACATCCTGCTGACTCTGGTCACATTCAATTACTTTCAACATTTCCCTTATCTGCCAGTCTCCGGCTTCCTAATTCACAAAAGAGCCCCTGATTCGGCAGTCCATGCAGGAAACACCTGCTCCAGAAGCTCCCTGATAAAACACCTGTCTAGGAAACCCTTGGTTCACTGCTTGCTCTAGATGCCTCTCTCTAGAAGACCCTCAGTGGACCACCTAATCCTAAGCCCTCAGTGGACCACTGCTCCGGATGCCCCCAATGAAGCTCTCATTCTAGAAGACCCGAGGAACCATCTGCTCTAGAGGCATTAATGGAAACCTGCTCCAGAGCCCCTGGGGAGCTGCTCCTGTACAGCTGACCTTGAACCTCTGTCCTCCAGAACTTCATTATTGTGTTTCCTAAAAAGCCAATCTCAGACCAGCAGGCAAGCTACCGTTCTGGTCTTTATGGTCTCTCATGGCTCTAGGTGTTAAACTCTTCATGACTGACAACCATGTAGTCTTCTGCCCAAGGGAGGGAAATTGCCACGGCACCAAAGCCAAGTTGACTGCATCTGCGCATGAGCGGTCTGCATTTGCTGACTCAGTGTTGTCTATGGGAGGTGTGCTCACGTGAGCTCTGTCTGAGAAGGGCACGCTGGATGGGGACCATCAGCATCTGTAAATGAACTGTGATGAGAACAAGAACGCCCATGTGAACTGGGGGCCAGGACATAGCAGAAAAGAAAGGTCCCCACCCCAACCTGGATCACTGAACTCTTCCAACAAAGCTCCTCTGGGTATGGCCTGGGGCTGTGCCCTCTCTGTGCCACCATGATAGCAGCAGGCATAAGAAAGGAGTGGAGGACACTTCTCGTTTCTGTATCTCACTGACCCAGCCCCAGTCTAGAAACCTTGCAGCTGTCTGCCCAGTGGGTTTCTGGAATAGAGACTACTAATTCCCTGGAGATAGGCCCCAATTTGTTTCTTTTCTTTTCTTTTAAAAAACATTTATCTATTTATTTATTTGCAAGGAAGGAGAGAGAGGAGAGAGAATGAGCGAATCAGGGCCTCGAGCAGCTGCAAACAAACTCCAGAAGCATGTACCACTTTGTTCATCTGGCTTACGTGGGTACTGGGGTATGGAACCAGGTCGTTAGGCTTTGCAGGCAATCGCCTTAACACTGAGAAATCTCTCCAGCCCTATTTCTTTTCTTGTCTTTTCTTTTTTCCCTTCCTTTCTTGTTCATCCTTGAACATCTAGAGTGATGCTGGTGCTTAAGACCAGCTCATGGACGGACGGATGGACGGATGGACAGATGGACTGATGGATGGATGAATAAGGATTTGCTCTGTGCAAACCCAGAAGTGTAGTGCGTGTATGCATGTGTGTGTGTGCGCGCGCGTGTGCATGCGTGTGTGTAGGGGAATACCTTCTTCTTGCTGCAATAGATCTGCCATTTCTTCTCAGGTGGCAGTGCAAACACAGCCTCCCGGTTTTTGTCTGTGAGATCCAATTCATCCTGCAAAGACACGAGAAGCTTGTCTGAAACCCGAGGGAGACAGGAAATTAGGGCACCCCGAGGACTGGGACTTTTCTTTATCTACTTGCCGCAGAGCCCCAGACCCTTGCCTCAACCAAGTCCACGCTTCTACCCATGGTCCTTTGCTTCCTGCCAGTGCATCCTGGTCCCTGTGAATCCTCCTCCCTCCTCCAGGCCAGCTTGTTCCCTGCATTTCTGCACAACTTCCCCGCTTCCTCGGCTTCCTGTCTCCTGAGCTTGTCCTTCCTCAGCCTGTGAACATCTCAGGCCTGACAAAGGTGGGAGTGATTCACTGATCCAGCCCTCCCTCCCTCTCCCTCTTTCTCTGTCAGATCTTCACCTCATCTTTCAATTTTGCCTGCCTCTTGATTCTCTCCCCAGAAATTGCATGGTTCGGCCTGGGTCCCAGCATGGGTTGGGGAAACCGGTGAGGACCAGTTACTGAGCAGGGTAGGAAGTGCAAACCATGCCAAAGGAGGCATGGACATGGATCTGTGTCCCTGGTGAGGCTGCGCATGTACAAGGCTCAGGGCCCCACCAGGCTGGTCTCACTTTCTGAGGGGCAGAACTGGCATGCAACTGAGGTTATCATATTTGGGGCTCATGCTCTAAGTAGTCTGGGTGACTTTACAGGTCCTGAGTCGCTCCTAAAGCTTTTTTTTTGTTCCGTTTTGCTCCTTCTTATTTTTAATTTTTTTGTATTATTTATTTATTTATTTATTTATTTATTTATTTATTTATTTATGAAAAAGAGAGGCAGGTAGATGGAGAGATAAAGAGAGAGGGGGAGAGAATGGGCATGCCAGGATCTCCAGCCACTGCAAACGAACTCCAGACACATGCACCACCTAGTGCATCTGGCTTACATGGGTCCTGGGGAATCGGGGAATCGAACCTGGGTCCTTCAGCTTTGCAGGCAGATGCCTTAACCACCAAGCAATCTCTCTAGCCTTTTATTTTTTTTTTTTTGAAATGTTTTAATTGATTATTTACTTGCAAGCAGAGAGAAAGAGAAAGGTAGAGAATGGGTGCACCAGGTTTCCTGCCACTGCACACAAACTCCAGAAGCATGCACCACTTTGTGTATCTAGCTTTCCGTGGGTACTGGAGCTTTGTCTTATTTTGTGTTATGACAGGATCTCACTCTATAGCCCAGACTGGCCTGGGACTCACTTGGTAGCTCAGGCTGGCCTCGAACTCTCAGCATCCCACTCTCTCAACCTCGCAAACAGCTCTCTTTCTGAAGTTTATTGCATAGCTCATGAGCAATTTCAAGACTCATCAAAGACAAGATTTCCAGGTCATGGAAACACGGTGTGCTTGGTGAGTCACTAGTGAGATTGTGTGTGTGTGTGTGTGTGTGTGTTGCTACAACCCCAGACCCAAAAGTGAGATTGTAACAATCCAAAGCAAAATTCACATTAAGACCTCAAAGCATGATATTATTAACATTTATATTTTCAAGTGTGATAAACAGCCATAGTGATATATACAGGAGAAAAAAAAGGGTCTTAAAATCCCCACACCTATAATCTTGGCTCTGGGCTCCTATCTGAGGGAAAATATTTAAGACCTTTTCTTCATCCAGGCCAGAACTGTTAAATAGAAATATAATATAAGCAACATATATTTAAATGATCTAGTCACATTAAAAAATTAAGGATAAGATGTAGGTGAAGTTCATTTAAATATTTAAAACATTTTACTATAACTAAGACCCATAAAATGTGATCATTTCAACAAGTAATAAGTGTAAAAAAAATTATCAGTAAGATATTTTCCATCCTTTTTTCTTACTTTAAAAAAAATATTTTCTTTTTATTTACTTATGTGTTTGACAGAGAAAGAGGGAGAGAGAATGGGTATGCCAGGGCCTCTAGCCACTGCAAACGAACTCCAGACTCGTGTGCCACCTTGTGCATCTGGATTACGTGGGTTCCTGGGGGGTTGAACCTGGGTCCTTTGGCTTTGCAGGCAAATGCCTTAACCGCTAAGCCATGCCTCCAGCCCATTTTTTTCTTACTTTTTGAAGACAGGGGTTCATATAGACCAGGCAGTGTGGAATTCACCATGGAGCCAAGGATGACCTTGGATTCCTGATCATCCTGCCTATATCTCCTGAGTGCTGGGTGAGCTCACAAGCTCATCCCCCCCACCCCGAAAAACTAAGTCTTTAAAATCCCACATGCATTTTATACTCAGTTCAGACTGGCCAGTGGCCCCAGGCAGCTAATGGACAGGACAGCCAGTGGACAGATGTTTGAAATAACAGCCCTCAGTTCACCTGTCTTGGGGACTAAACTTTTCTACCTATTTAGATCTGAAGCAAAGATTCTTTCACAGGATGGTCCTCTACACATCTTAGGAAGGTCTTTGGACAAAATTCCCCCACCCTTGTTTGAGGTTTCTTCTTTCTTAATCAGAATTTTAAAAATATTTTATTTATCTATTTATTTATTTCAGAGAGACAAATCAGATAGACAGAGAGATAGAGAGACAGGGAGATAGAGAATGGGCGTGTCAGTTCCACTAGCCACTGCAAAAGAACTCCAGATGCAAATGTCACTGTGTTGCATCAGGCTTAAGTGGGTATTGGGCCATTGAACCTAGGTCCTTAGGCTTTGCAGGCAAGCACCTTAACCCCTAAACCATCTTTCCAGCCTCATAACCAGAATTTTTTTTAATTTGAGAGAGACATAGAGAGAGAGAGACAGAGAGAGACAGAAAGGAAGAGGCAGAGAAAGAATGGGCATGCCAGGGCATCTCAGCCACTGTGAACAAACTCCGGACACGTGTGCCCCCTTGTGCACGTGTGATGTTGCGCACTTGAGTCACTTTTGCATCTGGCTAAACGTGGGACCTGGAGATTTGAACAAGTGTTCTTAGGCTTCACAGGCAGGCGCCTTAACCGCTAAGCCATCTCTCCAGCCCATAACCAGAACTTTTTGATAAGTCTGATACCCCTCACCTTTCTCAGCCCAAATCTGCCCCTCTTCAACCCTATTGCTTTCCTCACAGTTCATTCTACCTGGGTGGTCCTCCCTACCCCTGCCTGCGAGGAGGAGGCTCCTGTCTAATTCCTATGGCTAAAGAGGGGCTCAGCCTGCAAACCTTTCATGATCTTCCCACGTTGGAACAATCTCTTTCCTGAGCTACACAGCAGTTACATTCAACTTGATGTGCTGCTTATGATACGCTTGTCTCTCGTAGCCAGTAGCCCTCAGGTCTGCGGCAAGGAGCACATCTCAGTGACCTCGCTCAGCCCAGGCAGCTGGGGTTTTGCCGAGCACTCTCCTTGTTCCATGAAAAGGTGGAACACCCCACCACTGCACGAGCAGCCTCCCTCTCAGACCCGCCCTTGAGCTTCGCTCTGTGTTAGCACCTCCATAGGGCCCAAAACTTGACATTTTTCATGTATCGATCAACCCAAGGAGAGTTTCGAGAAGTGGACACCCCAGGCCCTGTCCACTGTCGTGCTCTGCTTGTCCAAACAGCCACTTCCCCTCACCAGTCCCCTCCGTCCCCCTTCACTGACCACCAGCTCTGCGAAGCGGATGTTGAGCTCCTCGGCGTTGGGGATGGGGCTGGAGAACTCCATGTACTGCAGAGGGTGGTTGTCCCGGAGGTCAATCTCAGGGAGATCACTGCCCCCAAAACAGCACAGGAAGCCCAGGCCATGGTGGCTCCTCTTGCGGGGTGCCATGGTCATCGTAGGCTGGATGGTCAGCAGGCAGATGTTCTAGGTCCTCATGGCGCTCTGGGTCACAGAACACAGAGAGAAAGGGTGGTCACGTGGACAGCCGGAAGGAGGCCAAGCGCCTTTCGCAAGGGGGGGAGCTGAGAGACTGCACCCCAGGAAAGGGAATGGTAGGGGTGCCCATTGGGAAGGTATAAAATACAACCAGGGGAAGACAGTCACATCTGACATTCAGACCAGAGGACATTGCTCTGGCCAGAGACCGGAAGTGATGGGTATCCAACAGTTTGGGTGGTGGTTGGAACAGAAAAGGTTATGTCCTTGGTATACCACTGGGGAAGCCTTGCACAGTGGTGAGCAGCCTGAGGAAGGGCACTGTCCCCCACCGTGGTCACCACATAGCCACTAGGATGCTTAGGTGTGACCATAAATACACAGGCCTCCTGAGGGCAGAACCATGCTCAACCACGGATTCCTAAATGTGCTTCCAACAACCTGGCTGGCTTTAGTGGGGAAACCATCGTTCACACAGACAGAGTCTCCCTACCTGTACACATAGACCTTAACTTTCTGGACATAAACATAGGAGTCTTTTACTTTCTTGCCCTAACCCTACGTGCGTGCATGCATGTGTGCATGTGTGTTTGTGGTGGACACATCTGCATATATGGGTGGGTCTATACATATGTGTGTGCATGTATATGTGGAGGCCAGAGATCAGTGTTGGCTGTCTTCCTCAGTTGCTCTCTGCCTTGTTTTTTTTAAATTTTTTTATTATTTTATTATTTTTGGAGAGAGACACAGAGACAGACAGAGAGGGAGAGGGAGACAGATAGAGATGGGCGCGCCAGCAGTCTCTCAGCTGCTGTGAACGAAATCCAGATGTGTGCGCCCCCTTGTGGTCAAGTGTGGCATTGCGCCCTTGCGTCACTGTGTATCTGGCTAAACGTGGGAACTGGAGATTGGAACCGGGTTCTTAGGCTTAGCAGGCAGGCACCTTAACTGCTAAGCCATCTCTCCAGCCCTCTGCCTTGTTTTTTAATATTTTTTAATCTATTTATTTGAAAGCAGAGAGAGAGGAAAGAGAGAGAGATGGAGAGAGACAGAGAGAGAATGGGCAAGCCAGGGCCTTTTCCCACTGCAAACAAACTCCAGATGCATGCACCACTTTATGCATCTGGCTTTATGTGGGTACTGGGGAATCAAAACTTGCAGGTAAGCACCTTAACCACTGAGCCCTCCACCTTATTTTTTGAGTTTCTTTTGTTTTGTTTTGCTTTTTGAGGCAGGGTCTCGCTCTAGCTCAGGCTGACCTGGAATTCACTATGTATTCTCAGGGTGGTCTTGAACTCATAGCGATCCTCCTATTTCTGCCTCCCAGTGCTGGGATTAAAAGCATGCGCCACCAGGCCTGGTTTGAGTTTTTTTTTTTTTTTAATTTTGGGGTTTTTAAATTTTTATTTATTTATTTCAGAGTGACAGATAGAGAAAGAAAGAGGCAGAGAAAGAGAATGGGTGCACCAGGGCCTCCAGCCACTGCAAACGAACTCCAGATGCATGTGGCACCTTGTGCATCTGGCTTTACATGGCTACTGGGGAATAGAGCTTTGAACTGGGGTCCTTAGGCTTCACAAGCAAGCGCTTAACCACTAAGCCACCTGTCCAGCCCCCTTTTTTGAGTTTCTTGCACTGAACATGGTAAAGCTGGATCCTCTTGTCTCCATCTCCCAGTGTTATGATTACTGGCACATGCTGCCACGCCCAGCTTTTATGTGGGTTTTGGGGATCCAGACTCAGCTCCTAATGCTTATTCAGTGAGCACTTTATGAACAAAGGGATCTTCCCGGCACCAACACCTGACTGCAGACCTGGCTGCTGGGCCAGAGGCTGTCCTCTAACCCCAGGCTCCTCTGCCTTGAAGCTGATATAATCATGGTATCTTCCTTCTTGGGTGTCCATGCACAGAGGTAAAAAGCCCACTGTGTGTCTGGGAGCTCACAAGGTGGAGGCCAACGTGGCCACTGGGCTTCATTCTCAGGGTCTCCTGGGGTGAGACTGGCCCTGCCCAGAGCAATGGCCCCTTTAACAGGCCTGTGGGGGCTGCTAACTCCTGGCCTTGTAGGAATTGTCTGCCAGAATTAAGACACCTTTAGACGGGCTTGGGGTATAGAACAGCAAGGAAGGCACCTGCCTCACACGCATGACAGCTAAGTTCAACCTCCAGAACCCATGTGAAAAAGCATTTTTAAAAATTATTTTATTTATTTATTTGAGAAAGAGAGAGATAGAAAGAGGCAGAGAGAGAGAGAGAGATGGGTGCACCAGGGCCTCCAGCCACTGCAAACGAACTACAGACTCATGCGCCCCCTTGTGGCTTACGTGGGTCCTGAGGAGTTGAACTTGGGTCCTTTGGCTTTGCAGGCAAGCGCCTTAACTGCTAAGCCATCTCTCCAGCCTGTAAAAAAGCTTTTAATCCTAGTACTGTGGAGGCAGGAACAGAAGGATAGCTGGGGTTCACCAGCCAGCCATTCTAGCCTAATTGGCAAGTTCTCAACCAATGAGAAGCTTGTCTCAAAAAAAGAAAAGAAAAGAAAATGTGTGGGCTGGAGAGATGGCTTAGCAGTTAAGGCGCCTGCCTGCTAAGCCTAAGAACACCTGTTTGATTCTCCAGGTCCCACGTTTAGCCAGACGCAGTGACGCAAGGGTGCAATGCCACACTTGCCCCAAGGGAGCACACACATTTGGAGTTTGTTCACAATGGCTGAGAGGCTGCTGGTGCGCCCATTCTATCTCTCTCTCTCTCTCTCTGACTCTCTCCAAAAATAAAAATAAAAAATAAATAAATAAATGTGGATGGAAACTGAGACACAATTCCTGAGGCTGTCCCCTGGGGTTCAAACAAACACACACCAAAAACGCATGCACTAAGTGTGCGCGCACGCACGCACGCACACACACACACACACACACACACAAAAGCCTTTAGGATTTGAGAAATTAAGATGAAGGAGTCGATCATTGTCCTGGGCTCTGAAAAAGTGATGAAGGTGTGAGGCGATGAATATGATAATTATCCCAATTTTGTCATTACCAACATAGACATAAGAC
This sequence comes from Orientallactaga sibirica, assembly GCA_036365145.1. Lineage (NCBI taxonomy): Eukaryota > Metazoa > Chordata > Mammalia > Rodentia > Dipodidae > Orientallactaga > Orientallactaga sibirica. The sequence continues at coordinate 8,835,174 of JAEOAD010000006.1, read as the reverse complement.
ATTACCTTTTCACACTCCAAAAGTAGACATAATAATTGTGTGCTGGTCAAAAAAAAAAAGAAAACACAGCCGCGCTAGGGAAATGGCTCAGTCAAGTACAGTGCTTGTCAAGGAAGCATGAGGAAATGAGGTCAGATCCTTAGCACCCAGGCATGGGAATTCGTGCCTACAGTCCCGGCGCTGGAGAGACGAAGGCAGGAGGGGGCCCAAGGCAAGCTAGCGAGCTAGTCTAGCCGATTCGGTGAGTTCGGCAATTCAGCAACTCACCATGTATCTGAAAACAAGATGGAGAATGATGGGGAAGACACTCAGCGCTGACATCCGGCCCCCACGCACACACTGGCATGCACGCACATGTGTCCACATGCATATGAGCACATGTGCACAGACTCCGAATACACACATAGACAGGCAAAAAGATAATAACAGTAAAACACAGAAGGGCAAAGAACGAGAGCAATTCTGGTGGCAGGCCCTGAACAGAGACTGGGAGGGTGAGGCAGCCAGAAAAGCCCCCTTTCAAAGAGGAGCTGTGGCAGTCTCGACCTGGGAGATGAATTTAGAAGCACCAGGGGACAGCAGGAAGCAAGGACAGAGTGAAAGTCAGCTGAACTTGAACTCAGGCCACAGGGATTGAACCTGCCTCCATCACGACCCATTTTTCTCTCCATGCTGCCAGCCTCCTCCCTCCACATCCTGTCCTTTCTTCCGGTGGGGACAAGGTCTTCTCAGGCCTGCCAGACCCTAACCACAGCCACCTGCCTAAGACATGGAGCCATGGGGTCAACACCACCTGTGAACTACAAAGTCCCCACAAAGGGACTCCTCTAGGCGTCACCCTCACTGTCACTCGTCCCAGCTCTGTTACTACAGTCGTGGGCCAAGAGCCATGGCGTTCGCCTCTCTGAGACTTGTACAAGGCCTGTTCTGTTAAAGAATTCCACAAAGTCTACCAGCCCTGACCTTTCCCACTGCCTGGCGCAACCCCTTTCCCAAAGGGGTCCCAAGTGACTCCCCTCAACCTCTACTGACCACTTCCTCCACATTCCACCCAAGCCAGGCAGGAAGGACTTCCTATTGCTCGATATCATTCCCTCCTCCCCCACCCCCACCCCCCAGCCACCACCACATTTTGTCTGCGAAGATGAAAATCCTAACCCTGACCCCTGGAGCCCTGACCACTCCACACTCCACTCACCAGAGCTCGTGCGTCAGGACTTCTGAAGCCCCCGCTGGCCGGTGCTCATTGCTCGGTTGTCATTACAGGCACAGCGATGTCCCCACTCAGATGGACGCTGTGTGCTAGGCACTGGGTCATCTACCGTTCACCCCAATGACAATCTGAGATGGATGGCTTCCTTTCAAAGAAATGGTGAATGGGCTCCGGAGATGGCTCAGCGGATAAAGTGCTTACCACACAAGCATGGGAACCTGCGTTTAGGAGCCAGCAACCCATGTGAAAGCCAGGCATAACAGTGCTTGTTTATCATGCCAGTGCTCAGAGGAGACAGGAGAATGCCCACGACTCACTGGCTTTGCTAGTTTTGCTAAAACACTGACCTCTAAGTTCAGTGAGAGATCCTGTCTCAACCAGCCAGGCCACATGAGCCAATGGGTGCAACAGTGGCATGTCTGTTATGGGGGAAATCAACCACTCTCTAATTGGACTGGGAGAGAATACATGCCTGGTAGTGAAAATCTAGCCAAAAATCCTACAGCTGGGGAGGCATGAGCCTTAGGGGTGCATATATTATGCTCCGCAAATTGCCCTGTAAGCAGTTCTCCTTAACATTCATACCCATATATTAATGCTACTCTCACTTTTGGTTAGAGAAGCTTCTCTTTTTCAGATGGCGGTGACCACTGGGATGACTCAGAAGGTACCATGGCACTGAGAAGAAGTGACAGAGGAGTGCTCAGCACTGAAATGTTTCTGTCACACCCTCCAAGGCTGAAGCCCCATTGTGGAAGAGGTGGTGGAAAGAATGGAAGGAAGGGTAGGGCTGATAACAATGCAATCTTCCAGACACAAAATGGCCTGGATATCCATGACCTCACAGAGTCTGGCATTACCTATACAAGACCTTCATAATAGGAGGAAAGAGGATGACATCACAATAAAGGAGAGACCAATTGAAAGTGGGAGGGGAGTTGATGGAGAGTGGAATTGAGAAGGGGGACATGATGGCTAGGAGGGAATTATCATGGCTTATTGTCTGTAATTATGGAAACTGTAAATAAAAAGTTTAAAAGAAGGCTGGAGAATGGCTCAGCAGTTAAGGCGATTGCCTGCAAAGCCTAAGGATCTGGGTTCAATTCCCCAGTACCCACATAAAGCCAGATGCACAGCAGTGGATGCATCTGGAGTTTGTTTGCAGCAGCTTGAGGCCCTGGCGTGCCCATTCTCCTCTTCCTCCCTCCTTTTCTCCCTGTCTCTCTCTCTCTGTCTCTCTTCTACCTCTCTCTGCTTCCAAATAAATAAATAAATAGATATTTTTAAGTTAAAAAAAAATAAGGTGGAAAGTGATTAAAGAAGACACCTAGCATTGACTTCTGACCTCCACATGCACGTGACCCTACCCACCTATGAACTTGCATACACACGTGTGTGTACACACCACACACCCATACGTATGCAAAAAAGTGGGAAGCGATCAAGGAAGGAAACACAGCAGTGTGGTTCAGAGAAGTTCACTGCCTTGCAAAAGGTCACACAGCTCGCTGGCAGCACAGCAAGGCTTCGGTCCCAGTACAAATCTACAGCTGGAAACCATTAAGCCACCTGGCATGTGTCCAATACTCTTCAACATTTTCTCCAGTGTTCTGCAGATGCAGAATCAATAACTCGTGCTTTTGCATTTCCTATAAGCCGGTGCAGGTGTTCTTGTGGCTCCGTGATCTAGTTGACCTTATGAGATAGGTATTATTACTTACTAGGCCCCTGGTGGTTGGTGTTATTAAGACTATAGGAGCTTTACATGACTAGAACAAAAATATTCAGCAGCTCCAGACCCAGCTAGGACTCACAAGTTAGCATTCGGACTCCACGTCCGGTGCTCTTGTCACAGAACCAAAGCTGACCCATATGCCCACTTCAGTTCTTTGTTTTTTTTTTTTTTTTAATTCAAGAGAGACAGAGAGAGAGAGAGAGACAAATAGAGAATGGATGTGCCAGGGCCTCTCAGCTGCTGTGAACAAACTCCAGACACGTGCACCCCCTTGTGGACAAGCATGACATTGCGCCCTTGCGTCACTTTGCGTCTGGCTAAATGTGGGACCTGGAGAATCGAACAGGCGTTCTTAGGCTTAGCAGGCAGGAGCCTTAAGTGCTAAGCCATCTCTCCTGCCCCCACTTCCGTTCTTAAAGCCATTGCCACAGCTTTGGGACAATCACATAGCCTTCTCCCTGAGTCCCCTCCCCCGTTCCCCACACGGAGGAGCAGGACGGGGGCTATCTCTCTCTCTCTACTTGGCCCTATCCTCAGGACGGGGCTATCTCTGTCTCTATTTGGCCCCATCCTCAGTCCCTACTAGCAGCCAGGTGTGGGGTCAATCATTTCCTGCACTGCCTCACCCATGCCCCCAACTGCTTTTTTTTTTGCATGTCCATGTGTGTGTGTGTGGTGTGCATGCATGCTTGCGTGTGTGTGACTGCACATGTGTGTGAATGTCAGTGTGCATGTGCATGTGTGTAGAGACCAGAGGTCATTGTGACAGGCGTCTCCCTCAATCCCTTTCTGTCTTATTTTCTGAGACAGGGTGTCTCGCTAAGCATAGAGCTCCCTCATTCAGCTCGATTAGCCAGCCAGGTTACCCCAAGAAATCTCCTGTCTTCCTCCCCTGGTTCTGGGATCACAGGCATGTGCCTCTGCACTGGCTCTTAGGAGGAGCTGAGAACCCAAACTCAGGTCCTCAGGCTTACACAGCAAGCTCTCTACCCACTGTGCCTCCTCCGCAGCCCCTGGTGCCCACTGTCATCTTCCTGTGGTGACATCAAGATTCAAAGAGGACAGGGGACTCATCCAAGACCACATGGCAGGGCTGCTTTGGGGACAGAAGTGTCTCATTCAAACCTAGGCACTTTTTTTTTTTTTATGTGCGCATGAATCAGAGACAGAGAGAAAGAGAGAACTGATGCACCAGGGCCTCCAGCCACTGCAATCAAACTCCAGACGTGCGCGCCCCCTTGTGAGCATGTGTGACCCTATGCACTCACATCACCTTGTGAGTCTGCCTTATGTGGGACCTGGAGAGTCAAACGTGGGTCCTTAGGCTACTCGGGCAAGCGCCTTAACAGCTAAGGCATCTCTCCAAACCGAACCCAGGCACTTTTAAGCCACATGCTAGACACTGCTCTGGGAAATGGGGACATAAGAGTAGACAAGCATAGTCCCTTTCTTCAGGGAAGTCTTGCTGGGGACTTGGTCCTTCAGTAGCCAAGTCAACAGGCAAAGAGAATGAGGAAGGTATTCAAGAGGGGAGCCTGCTCCTTAGCCCTCTTCTCCCTACCAGGCCCCCTGGGGCTGGGGCTGAGGCTGGGAATGGGGCCCAGAGCTTCCCTGCATGGAACACAGGAATGTAAACCATTTCCTGCCCCATCCATGGCTCCCTGCACATGGCTGGGGGTAACCTAGGGAACGGTTTATCTAAGGCCAGCACCAGAAGGAAATATCCATGTTTTATCCCCCGGGGCTCCTCTGTCCACCCGGTTCAGCCCACACGAAGTACACCTGCTCTCTCTGTGCCCACCCATCTCCTCACTTGCTCACTCATCTCCTCCTTTCACTGACCCACCTCCGCACTGCCCACGTGCACCACGCCTGTCCCCAACTCAAGCCTTTGCAGAACCACCTCATCACGCTCCGTGACAGCAAGACAGGCTTGGACCCCTCCTAACTTTATCTACAACCCACTCCCTCCCCCATGATGCCTGGAAGCCCCGTGCTCGACTCTGCCCCACACACTTGGTTCGATTCTGATCAGCTGCCATCAAACTGTGTGATTCCAGACAAGGCACCATGACCTCTCGGAGCTTCAGTTTCTGCAAAGTGAAGAAAACAGGGACTGGAGAGATGATTCTGCAGCTAAGAGCAAGCACTTCCCACCTGAGCATGAGGACCTGACGGTGTCTGAGATGGCCAGAAGTTGATTCTGCCCCTCACCCCAACACCCATGGAAATAGCTGGGCATGCCACCTCCCTGTAACTTCAGTTCTGCGGGGAGCAGAGGCCAGAGAAACACTGTGGCTCACAAAAGCAGCAGGCTGCAGGATGAGTGCGAGATTGCATCGCAAGGCAACGTGTGAACGAGCAACGTGGGGGTGAGCACTGGACGGACTCCACACGTGTGTGTGGTGCACGTGTCTTCACACATGTACCTCTACCACGCACACACAACACTCACACACACACACACACACACACCATACACTCACACACCACCCCACATACACTAAACACAAAAACATGCAAAAAAAAATGAAAACTGTATTAGTGCACAGATATGAGATGGTCAGGAGGGTTGCTAGCTAATATTTTGTTTTTAAAATGTGTTTATGTATTATTTATTTGCAAATACATACAGAGAGAGAGAGAGAGAGAGAGGAAGAGAGGGAGAGAATTGATGTACCAGGGCCTCTTGCCCTTGCAAACAAACTCCAGATGCATGTGCCACTTTGTGCATCTGGCTTTCCACAGGTACTGGGGAATTAAACCTGGGTCGTCAGGCTTTGCAAGCAAGCACCTCTAACCACTGAGCAATCTCTCCAACCCCAAGTTAGCTACTGTTTGAAAAGCACATAGAAGATGACCTAGTAAAGGTAAGAGCAACTAATAGCTTATAAAGACAGGCCACCGCTCTACCTATGGAGATATCTCAACGCTGACATGTTTCCATAAAAGGTCTTTTTTAAAAGATTTTATTTTGATTTATTTATTAGAGACAGAGAGAGGAGGAGAGAGAGAGAGAGAATGAGAATGGGCACACCAGGGCCTCCAGCCACTGCAAACGAACTCCAGACGCATGCGTCACCACGTGCATCTGGTTTACGTGGGACCTGGAGAATCGAACCAGGGTCCTTAGGCTTTGCAGACAAATGCCTTAACCCGTAAGCCATTTCCCCAGCCCCCAAAGTTCTTTATATAATGAATGAGTTTCATACAGTCATAGAGGGGTCAACAAATGTGGTATGGGCTGAATCCAACCAGCAGACTGGCTTTTTCAAGCAGTCCTAAGTATCAATTACAGCAACCTTCATGCAATAAACACCATGAGACTCACAAGGCCAAGGACGTTTACTGCCTGGCCCATCACAGAAATGAAGGTCCTTTGTTAGGTTGGGTTTTGTTTTTTTTTTTTGGTCATTGATAATATTACCTATCTTTAGGCCACACGCACAAGAGTTGGGTCAAGTCCATACACCACACTGGTTCATCACCTGTCCTATCTGTCTTGTTGAATCAGAACTGCTATGATCCAAACCTAGCAACTCTTTTCTTTTTTAAAACTATTGTCGGGCTGGAGAGATAGCTTAGCGGTTAAGGCATTTGCCTGAGAAGCCAAAGGACCCAGGTTCAATTCCCCAGCACCCACATAAAGCCAGATGCACAAGGAGGCACATGGGTCTGGATCATTTGCAGTGGCTGGAGGCCCATTCTATTCTTTTTTTTTAAAAACTTTTATTTATTTATTTATTTGACAGAGAAAGAGGAGAAAGAATGAGAAAGAGAGTTATTATTATTATTATTATTTGAGAGCAATAGAGAAAGAGGCAGATGGAGAGAGAGAAAGAGAGAGAGAGAGAGAGAGAGAGAGAGAGAGAGAGAATGGGAGCACCAGGGCCTCCAGCCACCGCAAATGAACTCCAGATGCTTGCGCCCCCTTGTGCATCTGGCTAACGTCCTGGGTCCTGGGAAATCAAACCTGGGTCCTTTGGCTTTGCAGTCCAGCACCTTAACCACTAAGCCATCCCTCCATCCCCATTCTCATTCTTTCTATCTCTCTGTGCCTCTTCCTCTCTCTCAAATAAACAAATAAATAAAATGTTTTTAAAAATAAGTTGGACAGTGACTGAGGAAGATACCTGACATTGATCTTTGGCTTCCACATGCACGCACACGCACACTACATACACACGTGCATGTGTATACACAAATATTCATGTACATTACATGCAAAAAAAAATATGTGGGGAGCAGAAGACCTCCCTTCTCTCAGTGCATGTGCCGACCTAACTCCCAAGATGCACTGGTCACATGGTGGAGGGAAGCCAGGCCTGGCCCCAGAGGCCTCAGGTAGGCTCTGAGCCATCTGACTTTCTGACCAGCAGTGTGAAAACAGGACTGGGGAGAGGGTGGGACACGCGGTAGGAAATCAGCCAGCTCTCTTTCCAGGAGAGGGAAGCTATTTTTAACAGCTGCCTATATTTTGACTTGCCCCTGTGCTCTGGGAAAGGCAGAGAAAGCAGAAGTAAATGCTCTTGGCCCCCACAGCCCCTCTTTGCTGGCCAGGATTCTGGGACGCTGAGGAGTTGGTGAGCTGAGAAGAGGAGAGAGAGACTGGGGAAGGACGAGGCACCCCCCCCCCAGAGTGACATTGTGTGACTCAGGGGTGAGGCTGGGAGCTGTGGATATTCTAGTAAGTTTTCTCTTCTTGAGATGTCAGGTTTCTTTTTTGCATTACTAGGTCAGTAAAATAAGGAAGATGGTAACTCTCTAAGGCCATGGTAAAACACTCTTTTGGGCTAGACGTGGTGGCACGCACCTTTAGTCCCAGCACACAGGAGGCAGAGGTAGGAGGATCACTGTGAGTTTGAGGCCAGCCTGAGACTATGCAGTGAATTCCAGGTCAGTGTGGGCTAGAACAAGATACTACCTCAAAAAAATTTTTTTTTAAAAAGCTTTTGGTGGCCATCCTTTTAGCCATCTAGCCATTTACCTGCCCATCCATCTGACTATCTGTCTATCATCCATCAATCCATCCATCCATCCTTCCACCCAACCACCCACCCATCCACCTGTCAGCCTGCTGAGTTCCTAGTGCGTGCAAAGCAGTTTTCTGGCAGATTCTGATGAAGCAAACATCACATTCTAGGCTCCCTGCTCCACAGTCCTAGTGGGGAGGCAAGTGTACAAGCCAGCAGGATGAGAAGAGGGGAGGAGGTGTCCCTCCAGGCCCTGGAGTGAATAAGGGGAGAGTGACTTCAGACTGGGCCAGTCTGGGACCTTCACCAAAAGAAGTGGCCCCACAGCTGGGCTTTAGAGGAAGAAGGGACAATGCAGATGAGCCAGCAGAAGTCCAAGAAGTCCCCGAAAGGAGGGCTAGAATGAAAACCCACGGTAAGAGAAGGGTCAAGGACATTGCTCTTCCCAGGCCAAGCCTCGAGTGCTGTGTTAAGGACGAGGCTGGGCATATCTTGTTGGCTTATATCCTAGGAATCTATGGTGCCAGATCAGGGTGGGGACATGCCAGGGGGAGTATGTGAGGGACACCAGCTAAGAAACAGAAGAAAGGAAGAGTTAGGTAGCAACAACTTGGATGCAAGTTGAGGCCACGGACTTTTCTTTCTTTTTTAAAAAAATTTTGGAGCCGGGCGTGGTGGCACACGCCTTTAATCCCAGCCGTGAGTTCAAGGCCACCCTGAGACTACATAGTTAATTCCAGGTCAGCCTGGGCCAGAGTGAGACCCTACCTCGAAAAACCAAAAAAAAAAATTATATACTTATTTATTTGCAAGCAAAGAGAGAAAGAGAGAGAGAGAGAATAGGCCTGCCAGGTTCTCTAGGCACAGCACACAAACTCCAGGTGCACGTGCCACTTTGTGCATCTGACTTCACGTGGGTCCTGGGGAATTGAACCCGGGTCCTCAGTCTTTGCAGGCAAGTGCCTGAACCACTGAGCCATCTCTCCAGCCCCACCCTGGACTTTACTGAATGCCAAGGAGGAGGTGATGGATGTCAGAGACCTCAAGGAGAAGCTGAGGGATGAAATGTCAGCATGTGTGTGGGGCTAGCAGGGAGCTGAAGGGCCCCGGCAGGACACATGCTGTGAATGTAAAATCAAGGGCCCAGGCTAGGGATGACGGTAGCAACTGGGAGCTCCCGGACAACTGTTGCGAAATCAAAGAAACGAATCTGAACACCCTTGGCTTGGCTACCCATTCCAACCAGACTTCACTCAGGGCTCCTGGCCAAAGGGAAACACCCTGCACATTACAAAAGTGGCAAGGCCCCTCCTCCACTTGACACAGATGCGCTGTCTTTATGTTTTGAGAGGCAACACGTTTTTCTCATTGTTCATTTCTAAAGAGCGATTAAACATTTGGAATCGAATAATAGAAGATCTGAAACTTACGAATAAGAAAAATCACCCCATTTGGGATGAGAAACATACTGGTGAGCTCAACGGCAATTTGAATCACGGAGAGAAATACACTGTGAACTTGAAGCACTACAAACTAAATAAAACACAGGAAGAGACAAATCAAACAAAATGAACGTCAGTGAATCATGTGATAAGGTGTGGGGCTGCAGGCAGGCTACACCTCCCTCCTCTGCTTTCTGCTCAGGTTTGCAGCCAGGCAGCCCCAACATCCTACTGCCCACAGCTGGCCAGTTCTCTTCTTGGTCCTCTTTTCCCAAAGACACAGAATACAAAGCAATCTGTTGGGCTGGAGAGATGGCTTAGCAGTTAAGGCGTCTGCCTGCGAAGCCTCAGCATGTCTGTTTGAATCCCCAGATCCCACGTTTAGCCAGACGCAAAAGTGACGCAAGCACGCAACGTGCGCTTGCACACAGGGGGGCGCACGCATCTGAGTTCATTCATAGCAGCTGAGAGGACCCATTCTCTCTCTTTCTCTCTCAAATTAAAAAAGAAAAAGAAAAAGAAAAAGCAATCTGTCACTGAGGGCAGGATCCAATCCACAAGGCCCTGACAAGGAAAGCCTGACCTGGGACACAGCTCAGCCTGCAGACACGTTTCCTCGATGGACCCTGGCACCATGTTTTCCTAAGCATGCTATGCCCTCTTACACTCTAGCTCGCCTTCTCAGCAGCCGTAGGACCATACTGTAGTTCTATGCAAAGCCCACCACACAGGTAGAGTTCACCTCCTGGGTGGGGCAGAGAAGGGAGGGCAGGGAGTAGAGGAGAGGCAGGGGTAGGAACTGATCGGTCTCCTGGGTGTGTGGTCTGTGCATTTGTGTATACATGTGGGTACACACGTGTGTGAATACTTATGCACAGATGTGATGTGATGTGTGTGCATGTGTATAAAGGCCAAAAGTTGACAGCCAGCAATCTCTCTTCAACTTATTTGCTGAGACAGCTCTCACTGCCCAGAGCTCACCCATGCAGCTATTCTAGTGAGCCAGCTCGCCTTGGGCAATCCCGTCTCTGTCTCCTGAGCGCTGGGATTATAGACGGGCCACTAGGCCCACCCAACATTTAGGTGGGTGCTGGGGATTTGAACACAGTTCTTCACACTGTGCAATACGTACTTTATCCACTAAGCCATCTCCCTAGCCCCACATTCTATTATTATTATTTTTTTTTTATCAGAAGAGAGTCATTTTTTAAAAGAAGAATAAGTTGAGTTGAAGAGTTGGAAACATCTAGATTGCATTCCAATCCGCGCTCATGGCCACCTGGTTGACCTTGGACAAGAGACCACTGTTCCTCTTGACCTCAGTCTGGGAATGAAGAGATCAAACCACGTATTCTCTAGTGCCCTCTCTCCCTGACATGAGGAACTGTGCCAAGGAATAGATGAAGTGTTAGCCGATGCTTGTTGGGCTCAGTCATATTCCAGAAGCTCCCTTTAGCTCACTCTGCATTTATCCAGCCATTTGCACAACCAGTATTGATTTCCCAGAACTTACTATGCACTCAGCACTGCTCCCGGTGCATGCGCCATGTGTGTGTGTGTGTGTGTGTGTGTGTGTGTGTGTGTGTGTACACACGCACGCATGAGCCTGTGTGTATGGAGGCTGGAAGACAACCTCGGGGTTTGTTCCTTAGGAACGCATCCATCTTTTTTCTTCAGACAGGCTCTCTCACTGTCCACCAATTCGACTAGATCAGCTGGTCAGCAAGCCCAGGAATCCACGTGTCTCCACCTCCCTAGCACTGGGATGCAGGCGAGCTCCACCACTCTAAGCATTTTTATATTGGTTCTAAGGCTAGAAGGCAAGCACTTTACACACGGAGCTATCTCCCCAGCCTCCTAAGGGTAAATTAACCAGACCCAGTTCCTGAATTGGCAGAACCTGCTTTGACTTCTTTTTTTTGGTTTTTGAAGGTAGGGTCTCACTCTAGCCCAGGCTGACCTGGAATTCACTACATAGTCTCAGGCTGGCCTCAAACTCACAGTGATCCTCCTACCTCTGCCTCCTGAGTGCTGGGATTAAAGGTTGTCAATTTTATAGAACTTATAGAACAAATCCCTCCAGTGAGGAATTTTCTATCAGATTAGTTGAGGTAGGAAGAAGGTCAACCCTAAGTGTGGATAGCACCATCCCATAGGCTAGGGTTATGGACTCTATAAAAAAGAAAGAAGTGGACTGGAGAGATGGCTTAGTGGTTAAGGCGTCTGCCTGCCAAGCCTAAGTATGCCTGTTCAATCTCCAGGTCCCACGTTTAGCCAGATGCAAAAAGTGACACAAGGGCACAATGTCGTGCTTGTCCACAAGGGGACTCACGTGTCTGGAGTTCATTCACAGTGGCTGAGAGGCTGTTGGCACCCCATTCTCTCTCTCTCTCTGTTTCTTCTTCTCTCTCTGTCTCTCTCAAATAATAATTTAAAATTTTTTAAAAAAGGAAGACACTAACTGAACATCCAGTATTCCTCTTCTCTCAAATTCCTCTCTGCTGATGTGAAGATGCTTGAAATCCAGTTTTTAAAAAAGGAAGACACTAACTGAACATCCAGTATTCCTTGCTCGGTTCTACTTCCTTCCTTCCTCTCTGCTGATGTGAAGACGCTAGCTGAACATCCAGTATTCCTTGCTCTGTTCTACTTCCTTCCTTCCTCTCTGCTGATGTGAAGATGCTAGCTGAACATCCAGTATTCCTTGCTCAGTTCTACTTTCTTCCTTCCTCTCTGCTCATGTGGCAGTGTAACGCACTGGCTTCCTGTTCCCGCCTTGCTTGCCCCACCACGATGGACTTCTGGTTGGGAATTCGGGACCAGCAACAAGAAAGTAACCGATACACTGACTGGGACTTGAAATCAGACCCTCCTTCCAAGTGCTGGCGAGGATGGAGGGGAATGGATCCCTCCCGCACTGCTGCTGGGAAGGCGAAATGCTACAGACAGTTTAGAAAGCCCTTTAAAAGTGAAACTCAGGGACCAGAGAGATGCCTGAGCGGTTAAGGCACTTGCCTACAAAGCTTAGTGACCAGGGTTTGATTACCCAGGACCCACGTGAAGCCTGATGCACAATGTGGCGCATGCGTTTGGAGTGTATTTGTGGCAGCTACAGGCCCTGGCACACCTATTCCCTCTCTTCTCACTCTCCCTTTGTGCTTGAAAATAAATAAATAAATAAATAAGTTAAAATACTTTTTAGGGCTGGAGAGATGGCTTAGCAGTTAAGGCACTTGCCTGCAAAGCCTAATGACCTGGGTTCGATTCCCCCGGAACCCACATGAAGCATATGCACAAGGTGGTGTATGCATCTGGAGTTTGTCTGCAGCCGCCCTGACGCAACCATTTTTTTCCCCAATCTATCTCTCTTAAGTAAGTAAGCAAATAAATAAATAAATAAATAAATATTTTTAAAAACCTTTAAAAAAAAGTTAAAGCCAGGCGTGGTGGCGTATGCCTTTAATCCCAGCACTTGGGAGGCAGAGTTAGGACGATCACCATGAGTTCGAGGCTACCCTGAGATTACATAGTGAATTCCAGTTCAGTCTGGGCTACAGTGAGACCCTACCTTGAAAAACTGAAAAATAAAAAAACCAAAAAAAAAAAAAATGTTAAACCCAGGGCTGGAGAGATGGCTTAACTGTTAAGGTGCCTGCCTGCGAAGTCTAAAGTCTAGGAACGCCCATTCGATTCTCCAGGTCCCTCGTTTAGCCAGATGCAAAGGTGCAATGCCACACTTGCCCACAAGGGGGCGCACACGTCTGGAGTTCATTCACAGTGGCTGAGAGGTTGCTGGCACGCCCATTCTCTGTCTCTCTCTCTCTCTCTGACTCTCTCCAAAAACAAAAAAAGTTAAACCCAGAGGGCTGTGGAGTTGGATTGTGGGTAAAGTGCTCCCTGGTGCTTCCATTCTCTCTCTCTCTCTGATTGCAATTGAATAAAAAAATCAATTTTAATAAATAAAAATTCATCATGTCTTTAGACATGTCTTTACTAAGATCAACGCTGGGCTCAACTTTTTTGTCTTATTTTGCTTTGTTTTGTTTGTGTTTGGGTTTTTGAAGCACTGAAGAATGAAGCCAGGACCTTGAAGGTGCTAGCCAAGTGCTCTACCATTGAGCCACACCCCAGCCCAACCCTCTTTTTGATTCCTTACTTTGTTTTTATTTTTATTTTTATTATTTTTCGAGGTAGGGTCTCACTCTAAGCCCAGGCTGACCTGGAATTCACTATGTAGTCTCAGGGTGGCCTTGAACTCATGGTGATCCTCCTACCTCTGCCTCCCAAGTGTTGGGATTAAAGGCGTGCGCCACCAACGCCCGGCTTTGATTCCTTATTTTGAAATAAGGTCTCACTAAGTTGCATAGGCTGGCTTTGAGCTCACTCTGTAGCCCTGGCAGGCCTTGAACTGGCTATTCTCCTGCCTCAGCGTCCCAAGTAGCTGGGATAACAGACTCTATGCAAGAGGCCAGACAGCTCAAATGCTTACACTTACAGTTCCATTTAATTATCACAACATCCTGCAAGCATGTTACGCCAACATTTTTGTTGTTGTTGTTTCAGTATTAGGAATTGAACCTAGTGCCTCACAAATGCTAGCAAAATCTCTACTACTAGATACCTTGCCAGCCCCTTTTAATTTTTTTCCCCTAAATTATCATTTTGAAACAGGGTCTCATTAATTTGCCCAGGCTGGCCTTGAACTCACTAAGCAGCCCAGGCTGGCCTTGAACTTGTGATCCTCTCGCTTCAGGCTCCCGAGTAGCTGCGACTCACAGGCCTGCACCACCAGGTTACCAATATTTATTTCCCCATGTAAGAAAATTAAGGGTCAGAAGACGCAGTGACTTACCCAAGGGGAGTAAGTTCCTAAACCATGCGACCTTCCATCTGACTCATTTCCAAAATCAGAAGCAGCACCCCCAGCCACCATATACAGGGCACAAATACCACCATCAGCATAAACAGCACATGTACACCACCGTGGCATCTCCTCTGGCACGTGTGCCCTGTCCCTTCACCTACCTCCCCGTTCCAGCTCTCAGAAATGAGCCCAACACTTGCAGAAAGCAGCCTGGCCCAGCACCCCAGCCAGAGCCAGCCACCCGGCCGCCCATCATCTCACCACACACAGTCCCAGAAAGGGCCATGCTATCCAATCCTCGGCCATGCCAGCTGGGCACACTCCTGGTTTATCACCCCCCTGCAGCCGTTTTGAAACATTTAATACATTGGCACAGGAGCCCTGCCTTCCCTGCTTACCCTGATCCTGCAAATCTTGCAGAGGGTCTTGCCTGTCTCTCTTCAGTAGCTGGCCCTGGCACTATGTCCCAGGAAGTGCAGTAGGGCCGGCTGACCACTCCCTATGTGTTTCCAAAAATGTTACCCACAGTCCCTGAATGGGCAGGACTGAACGAGAGAGAGAGAGAGGGAGAGAGAGAGAAATGTTACTTTAATCTGGGTGGCTTCCGGCCCAAATGGCCTTGACCAGCTATGCAGAATCCGTTGGACTGTCTGTCCTCCACCAGCCTGATCTTCCCTCTCTCTCTGGCCTCCACGCCACACTCACTCCTCACTCCTTGCATCGCTCCAGGGACTGAAATTTCTAGAGGGCAATGGGCTGCTTCTGTTTTATTTTTTTATTTTTAAATCTTCCAATTTCCCCTAGGCAGGAACTTGATGAGAACTGATTAATTAAATGAGGTAGCCCTATTCATTATAAGACTTGGGATTCAAGGAATGATATATCAAGCTTACAGAAACACTGTGTACCCTTCATCCTTCCATAACTGGACAGTAACAAAAGGAGAAGGACGTCTTAACCTTGAACTACAGCGAGGAATGGCTCTGCTGTCTCCAGCGAGTCCTCGGTGTTGCCCTGCTCCCATCATCACACCCACGTCCACTTCCTCTTCCTCCTCTCTCATGTCCATTCCCACCCCACCGTCCTCAAGCCCCTCCAACCCACTGGAACTCTTCCTCAAAGTGCACGTCCTGTCTGCTTTGTTTATACCACTCCTCGTTAGAATCCACGTCATGGCATGTTTGATCTTTTAATATTCTCCTATCTTATTGTGTTTTCTTTGGAGGGATTTTGTGTGTGTGTGGTATATGCACATGTAGGCTTGCCTGTGACTGGAGGGTCACTCACCTAAGGGTGGCTAAAGTGAAATATCTGGTGTCCAACTCCATGGTTCTACTGAGTGTTCTACTATATTGTTGTTTTAATATTTTATTTTTATTTATTTGAGAGAGGGAAAGAATCAGAGTGAGAGAGAGAGAATGAACATGCCAGGGCTTCCAGCCACTGCAAACGAACTCCAGACACAAGTGCCACCTTGTACATCTGGCTTACGTGGGTCCTGGGGAGTCAAACCGAGGTCCTTTGGCTTTGCAGGTAAGCGCCTTCACTGCCAAGCCATCACTGCAGCCCCGGTATTGTCTCTTTTAGCTGATTCCAGAGCCTGCGGGACTCAAGACAATTTTCAGCGGGTCTGTGCTCCCCTACGGGGCTGGGGTTGCAGGTGTGCATACCCACTCCCAGGTGTTTTTTGTTTGTTTGTTTGTGTTTTGTGTTTATTATTTTAAAGCAGGGTCTCGCTCTAGTCCAGGCTGATCTGGAATTCTCTATGTAGTCTCAGGCTGGCCTTGAACTCACAGGGATCCTCCTACCTCTGCCTCCCAAGTGCTGGGATTAAAGGCCTGCACCAGCACACCCAGCTTCCAGCTGTTTTACTTGAGAATCTCAAGATTCAAACTCAGTCAGTCTCAGGCCCTCACGCTTGCACAGAAAGCACGCTTGACTGCTGAGCCATCTCTCCATGCCTGGTTTATGTTTTCATGCTAATAAGCTTTTTCCCATCTTGATGCTGGCCTCACCAGAATAGTTTCCGGCACAGTGCCACACATGTAGCAGGGTCTCTGTCCTTGGAAAGCTCTTCCTGCATGAACGAACTCCAACAGTGGGATGTGGAAAAAGAAAGGGGAAGAGGATTCACTTCCCAGAAACAAATCTTCCCGCACATCCAAAGATCCCAGGCCCTCCCGCGCTTCCTCCTCCTCAGTGAGCATTAGAAGCAAGCAGACCTTTGCAAACACCTCCAAGAGGTGGTAAATGCCTCTCAGCAAGGGGAAAGGAATGCACCTTTCCTTATCTTCAAAGTCAAATCACACTTGGAATTCCAGGTCAGCGCAGGGTATTTTGGTATCTTTTCCTTTTGTTTTTATTTTATTTGCTTATTTATTTTGATTTATTCAGGCCAAGTAGCACAGAATGACCTAAAATTCACTATGTAGCTTCCCCAGGCTGGCCTCAAACTCATGGTGATTCTCTTCCCTCACCCTCCCAAATGCTGGGATGACAGGTGTAAACCCATCTCTGTTTATTTTTAATTTTTTTAGAGAGAGCACCCCCCCTCATGCGCAAGAGAGAGAATTGGTACACCAGGGCCTCAGCACTCCAGATGCTTGCGCCATCTAGTGGGCATGTGCGGCCTTGCGCTTGCCTCACCTTTGTGTGTCTGGCTAAAGTGGGATCTGGAGAGTCAAACATGGGTCTTTAGGTCTCTCAGGCAAGCGCCTTAACTGCTAAGCCATCTCTCCAGCCCATGCTTTTTAAAAATATTTATTTATTTGAGAGAGAGAAAGAAAGACCAAGAGAATATGGGCATACCAGGGCCTCCTGCCACTGCAAACGAACTTAGACACATTCACTACTTTGTGTGTCTGGCTTTATGTGGGTATTGGGGAATCGAACCCAGGCTGTCGGGCTTTGCAAACAAGGGCCTTTAGCAGCTGAGCTATCTCTCCAGCCTCCCAACCCCAATTTCTTGCACAAAGCATAAGAAATCATCTTTCTCTGTTTCCAGAGATAGGCTCCGAAGGCTGAGATCCCTTAGAACTCAGTGAGAACTTCCCACCCCCATGTTCCCAAGCCCTAGGCACAGAGCTTGCATGCACCACTCATTCCTAACCCCCTCTTTTCTACCCTGACTTCCCAGCAAACCTCTCCTCATGCCCTCCACTGAAGGCATCTTTCTCAGTGTGGGGTGTCTGGAACCCTAATCCATCTCTTCCTGGCACTGCCATCCTGTCTCCTCTTGCGAGACCCTTTGCTCAGGCCCTTGAAGAGGGCTTCAACATGTGTGCGTGTGAAATCTGACCCACCTACCCGCACTGCCCCTCTTCTCTCTAGCTTCTTTGACTTCCCCAGACCTGAAGCCCCTCCTTCCAAGAAGACCTTTTCCAGCTGACAAGCACCGGGGCAGCCCCTCTTCCTGCCGGAACTCCTCCTGCCGCCTTCCTGCCTCCCAGCATCCTGGTGTTTCTCTCATCATAAAATATCAGACAATCTATTGCTTCCTCAATTACAGTCACCCTTCACCGTGCTGGGACATTCTCCCCATCAGGGACAGCTTGCACTGACTTAGCAGGAACTCTGGTGTCCAGTACAGAGCCTGTTAGATTGGCGAGGGCAAAGCCTGAAGGCCTGCCCCCATCACTTCTCCTCTTATGGTCCCCTTCCATCTTCCTATCTCAGACTAACTCAGTGATGACTGACCACGCTTAGAACCGTCCTTTTCTGCTTACCTCCAGCTGTGTCTGCTTCCACTCAAGCACGCCTACAGAACCCACTGAAGTCCCTCCCCAGGCTGATTCTACCTTCTTCCTCCCACTCACACCAGCCTTGACTTTCCCTGGGAATCTCACCCCACAGCCGCAAGGCTCAGAATTCCAAAGTATCTTTAACTGGCCCTTTTTTTTTTTTGCCTCAAGTGGTACTCGCTCTCTGCCAGGCACAGGTGATGGATTATCTCATTGAATCCTCACAAGAAACTCTTTTCACAAATGCTGGTTGGGAAAGCCTGAGGACCCAAGTTCGGATCCCCAGCCTCATGCAAATTCCAGGCACAGCAGCCCACCTGTCATTCCAATCCCTGGTAGGTATAGCCACGGCGAATCCCCCTGGACAGACTGGATGGTTAGACTAGCCAAACCGTGGAGGCCCGCTTCAATTGAGAGATCCTACCTCGGTCAATAAGGTGGACAGCGATGAAGGAAGGAAGACACCCCCCAACATCAACCTTCCACATGCACATGACTTCACATGCGCACCCACACACATGTAAACGTGCATACACACATGTGCATACACCACAGACCCACGCCAACAAAAACCAACTTTTCAGAGTAGGTGCTAGCAGCCCAATTATAAGGATAGTAGAGAATGCAGAGAAGTCAAACTACCTGGCCACGGTCACCCACACATGACCTTCTGAGCCAAGATTACAGGTGGACTTTGACAGGCAGGCCAAAGCTTTCATCCACCTCCCCCCCGCCCAGCATGCATAGCATTTTACAGTTATAGAGTGTGCTGGTTTGATTCAGGCGTCCCCATAAACTTGGGCATTCTGAATACTAGGTTCCCAGCTGATGGAGCTTTGGGAATTAACGCCCCCTGGAGGCAGTGTGTTGTTGGGGGCGGGCTTATGGGTATTATAGCCAGTGTCCCCTTGCCAGTGTTTGGCACACTCTCCTGTTGCTATTGTCCACCTGATGTTGGCCAGGGGGTGATGTCCACCCTATGCTCATGCCATCATTTTCCCCTGCCATCATGGAGCTTCCCCTCCAGTCTGTAAGCCAAAATAACTCCCCACCCCCTTTTTTTTTTTTTTCCCAAAAGCTGCCCTTGGTCTGGTGATTTCTGCCAGCAATGCAAACCTGACTGCAACACGGAGCCTCTGGTCTTGACACCCATTCAGTTTCTATAAAATGCTTCACGTCACTACGCTGTTCACTGTATGGACACACTCCCACTCTGTGCAGTGTGCAGGCCCTGAGGATGTGACCTTGTTGTCACGCCATCAGGGGGTGGCATGCAGACCATGAATGTTTGGCTGTTTTCGGCATGGCAGGGCTCACCTCGTCTCCCGCTGAGCTTGCCTGAGCTCTAAGCAGGGGTCAGTTTCAACAAGGCACAGTCCACTCTCACTGGCCTGGCCAACTGCCAGGCCCACGGGTCCAGGCTGAGACAACTCTTTTGTTTTTAATTTGAAAGAGACAGACAGAGACAGACAGGAAGAGACAGAGTGATAGAGAATGGGTACGCCAGGGCCATTTCAGCCGTTGTGAATGAATTCCAGATGCGTGCGCCCCCTTGTGGGCAAACACGGCATTGCACGCTTGCATCACTTTTTGCATTTGGCTAAATGGGGGACCTGGGTAATTGAATGGACCTTCTTAGGCTTGGCAGGCAGGCACCTTCACCGCTTAGCCATCTCTCCAGCCCTGGGTCGACTCTTTTATTTGGTACTAGACTGCTCCCTTCTCACGCCTCCCCCTGGCCTTCGGGCAAACCACTCAACAGGCTACTGGCTTGAACAGCAGCCTGGGTTCCCAGCCCTCACCTCTCATGTAACCTCTTGGTTTTTTTTTTTTTTTTCCATCTACTTTGGCAGATCTGAAATTGGAATGCATCCCAAGTCACCTAGTGGCTGGTGGCTCAGTCACCTAGCTGGTCTCAGAGTCCCTGAGGGTGGGGTGAGGATCTAGGCACCTGCATTTCTACAAATTTCCATTTACCTGAAGGGTAGGGTGCTTCACTCTTCCATCCTCCAAGGAGGCTTTTTTGTTTGTTTGTTTTTGTTTTTTTGAGGTAGGGTCTCACGTTAGCTCAGGCTGACCTGGAACTCACTATGTAGTCTCAGGGTGGGCTCAAACTCACAGGGATCCTCCTACCTCTGAGTGTTTGGATTAAAGGTGTGCACCACCACACCCAGCTAGGAGGCAGGTTTTTTTAAAAAAATATATTTTATTTATTTGTAAGAAGAGACAGGCAGAGAGAGAGAAAAAAAATGAACACACCAAGAACTCCAGATTCACGTGTCACTTTGTGTATCTGGCTTTATGTGGGTACTGGGGAATCGAACCTGGGTCATTTGGCTTTGCAGGTACATGTCTTAACCACTCAAGCCACTCCCCCCCTCGAGGAGGCATGGGTACCAACCTTTTGCACAGTCCCTTCTTGTTTCTGGAGATGTGTGTTCAAGAGTGAAGCCCTCAGGTTCCCACATCCGGCTGCATCAACACCTGGACCCTACTGCAATCTAAGCATAGCACAAGCTGTAGGTGGGCCCGGCTGGGGTAAGGGGCACAGGATGAGCGGCTAGTCCTGGTTTGCCCACGACGTCTACATTTGAAAACTCAAAATCCCACTTTCCAAGAAACCTCTCAGCCCAGACAAACTGCCACAGGTGGCCAGCTTCCCAACCGGTGACACTGACCAACAGCTGTCCAGGTAGGTCACACCGGTTTGTAGGCAGCTTGCCAAGCGCTGGAAACATCCGGGCCAAGAGTGCCTCTACCCATCAGCCACCTCCTCCGAGTCAGAGCTCACCCGCCTCCCTCACAATGTGTCTCAAACCAGCAATGGGCATGTGTGTGTGGGTACACATGCCCATGTATGCGGAGGCCAGGAGACAACTACAGGTGCCATTCTATAGAAATTATCCACTGGGTTCTGTTTGGTTTTGGTTTTTGTTTCTGAGACAGGGTCTCTCTTTGACCTGGAACTCGCCAAGTAGGCTAGCCTGGCTTGCCAGTGAGCCCCAGGGATCCACCTGCCTCCATATCCTTACTACTGGGATTATAAGGATGCACCATCATCACACCCAGCTTTTTTTTTTGCATATGTATATGTGTGTGGCGTGCGTACGTGTGTATATGTGTGCCGGTGCTTGTGTGTGTACATGTGTTCAGAGGCCAGAGATTAATGTTGGGGTCTTCCTCATTGGCTCTGAGAAGACCCTCACACCTATTTGGCCAGACTTTCTAGCCTGGGAGCTCCAGGTGTTTTCCTGTCTCTGTCTCCAAGGCACTGGGATTAGAGGAGCATGTCACCATGCCCATCATTTTACGTGGGATCTGGGGATCCGAACTCAGGTCTTCATGCCTGCACGGCAAGCACTTTGCCCACTGAGCCCTCTCCCTACCCTCCAGCTTTTTACAATACGTTATTTGTTTGTTTAGTTGAGAGAGGGCCACAGATAGAAATAGAGAGCGAGAGAGAGAATGGACACGCCAGAGCCTCCAGCCACTGCAAACTCCAGACGCATGTGCCAGCTTGTGCATCTGGCTTACATGGGTACTGGGGAATTGAACCCATGTCCTTGGGCTTTGCAGGCAAGTGTGAGAACCACTAAGTGATCTCTCCATCCTCTTTCCAGCTTTCTTGTGTGGGTTCTGGGGATCAAACTCATGCCCTTATGCTTGTATGGAAATTGAATTGGCTGAACCATTTCCCCAGTCCTAGAGCCATTTGGACAGTAGCTAACACCTACAGTGTGTCCCTGTCCCTCCTAAGGGCCAGGTGTCATCCTAGGTGCTTCTGGACCCTGAAAGCACTATGCTTAATGTTCATATTTACATATTAATGCTACTCTCATTTCTGGTTAGAGAAGCTTCTCTTTTCAGATGGCGATGACCACTGGGATGACCCAAAAGGCAACACAGTGCTGAGAACAAGGGATGGAGGAGTGCCCAGCATTGAAACACCTCAGTCACATCCTCCAAGGCTCAGGGACCATTGCAGAAGAGGGGCGGATAGAATGGAAGAGCCAAAGGAAGGGTATGACTTCTTACAATGCAACTGCCCAGACAGAAATTGCCCTCGATATCCATGACCTTGCAGTGCCTAGCAATACCTTTGCAAGACCCTCATAATAGAAGAAAAAGATGAGGACATCAAATTAAAAGAGAGACTAATGGAGAGAGGGAGGGTATACAATAGAGATTGGAGTTCTAAAGGGGAATGGGGGGAAGGGAGGGAAATATCATGCGTTTTTTGTATGTAAGTATAGAAGTTGTCAATAAAAAAAAAAAAAAAAAAAAGAGATACGTGTAACTGTGTTCCCCGGTGACAGTGGGGGAAGCTAAATCCAGAGGTGGGCAGACCTGGTGGGACTCCACTGTTCACTGGGGAAGAGTCGTGCCTAGTGCCAGTGTATCTTGCTTAGAAGCCCGCAATCTTCTCACCTTCAGACTCTTTGTGAATCCCTACCCAAAGGGCTTCCCACTTACTAATGCCAGTTAGGCTTCCACGAAGGAGTTAACTGTCAGGACTTAGCTGGTGGGAGAAGTTTGAAGGTCTGAGGCCAGTACCCCAGGGAAGGTGGAGTGCAAATCAGAGGAAGCTGGTCCCAAATCCGACGCAACAATGTTTACTGAGCACGTGGCTTGAGTATACCCTCTCATCACACTCCTTAAAGTGACTTACAGTGACTCCTTCAAGTACGTGTGTTGGGGTGGGGGAGGTTGTGTAGCCCACTCATGAACATTTCCTCACGCTTCACTTCAGAACCCATGGAGAAGTGGACCCAAGAAGCAGACAGAGTTCGAGACTAGCCTGAGACAACACAGTGAATTGCAGGTCAGCCTGGGCTAGAGCAAGACCCTACCTCAAAAAAAAATAAATAAATAAAAGCCAGGTGTCAGGTGTTGTGGCGCACGCTCTTAATCCCAGCACTCGCGATGCAAAAGTAGGAGGATCGCTGTGAGTTTGAGGCCACCCTGAGTCTACACAGTGAATTCCAGGTCACCCTGAGCTAGAGTGAGACTCTACCTCGAAAAAAAAAAAAAAAAAGAAGCAGACAGGTGGGAGGTCAAACTAGCAGCCGTGAGCTGGGATGATGACTCAGTTGACAAAGCACTCATCTTGCCAGTGAGAGAGGGCCCTGAGTGTGGATCCCCACCACCCATGTAAATACCAGGTATGCCAGTACACATCTATCCTCCCCAGCACTATGGAGGTGGGGAGACATGTAGACAGCAGGGCAGACTGGCTAGCTGGACTCATAAAATGGATGCATGCCAACTTCAGCGAGCAGGCCACCCCACTTCAATAAGAGGAAGAAAGTGGAGGAAGACATGCAATGTTGACCTTGGCCTCCACACACATGCACATGCATTCACTGCCCACACACATATTAACTCGTGTACGCACATGCACACACACTGAACCTATGTACACAAGCAAAAAAAAAAAAAAAAAATGGGCTGGAGAGATGGCTTAGCGGTTTGGTTAAGGTGCCTGCCTGCTAAGCCTAAGAACTCGGTTCCAATCTCCAGGTCCCACGTTTAGCCAGATGCAAAGTGACGCAAAGGCGCAATGCCTCACTTGACCACAAGGGGGCGCACACATCTGGAGTTTGTTCACAGCAGGTGAGAGGCTGCTGGTGCACCCATTCTCTGTCTTCCTCTCTGTCTCTCTCCAAAAAAAAAAAACAAAAAACAAAAAACTTAACAGCCATGATTCTGAGAAAGCAGTTGGAAGTCTGGCTTTAGATTTCCAGCCAGTGGATTTGTGAGCGAGCGATGCCAATTCACAACAAGAGCTGGGGTGGGGGGCGGCGTGCAGATGCATCCACCCCACAGGTGGCAGATCCAAGAGAAGTGGAGGAGCCAGTTGGAAAGACCAGCTCATAACTTCTCTCAGAGTCACAGGTCAGACAGCCTCGCCTCTTCCCCGAGGATGGGATGGGAGGGAGACGGCCAAAAGCCAGTAGTGAAACCTCCCCAAATCCGTACACACTGAGGCCACTTAAGTTCCAAGACACCCCCTAGAGGCGCCTGCTTGGCCTGGAAGGAGAGCCGGAACATTCTTGCTTTGCACAAGTTAACCCAGGTGCCGCTGAGGTGTCCCCAACTATGCACAACAGTTCAGAAGTGCTCTGTCATGGACACACGAAGCCAGGGAGGTCCCTCTGTTCCCGATGATTGAGACCCCTCCTATTCTGCAAACAAGCACTCGGGAAACGAGGATGTCACCTTGTGCCCTGAGCTCGAGAGCAGAAGAGCAAGAATGAGCCAAGACCACCAACATGTCAAATCTAGGACGGGGAGGGAGGTCTTCGGCCAGCTTGGAGCCACATCAGCAAACCCAATGGCTCTCCAACATCACCCCAGCAGGAGCTCACAGAGCAGGGCTAAAGTACAGCTGTCCTCCCCACACGCAGAGTTTCTGACAGTAAAGTCCCCATAGCTGTGACCACTGACCAGCCCCCGTTTGCCAGTTGGGCTTGGCCACCACTAACTTATGACACTGTCCCCCATATTCTCAGTGGCTCTGGGGCTCTGCTTTGTCGAGTGTGTCAACTGGAGCTCTCTCTGACAATGACCTCACATGCTCTCGTGAGTCGAATGAGGACACCTGAGGTGGTGGAGCATGGGTTACGGTGTTAGTTAGGGATGGCTGGAGGAGGCTCTGGATGCAAAGGAGCCAGCAGGCCCAGGGGAGCATGCAGCCACCCTCAAGGATGTGTGTGGGGACCTGAGGGGAAAGTGGAACAAGGGCCGGGAGGGCACAGAGTGGGGAGGACGGGGGTCCGTGTCGTCTGTCCGGAAGAGGGGCTGGGATTCAGGCACCCAAAATAGAGCTTCCTTTTCTCCAACCCAGCAATTTTCTCCCTCCCCTCCCCTTCTCCCTGGGCCACACTCCACATGCCTGTGTCCAGACTCATTTGTTTAAACTACCCCCACCCCCACCCCGGCCCCAGAGACTCAAGGAATCTGAGCAATGTTTCCAGTCCTGAGCGCTTCAGGAAAAGAAGGGCTTCGTGAAATCAAAAGAGGGTGAGCCTCCCTCTAGACCTGTGTCTGTTTGGCAGGACTTACAACTCCCCACCCACCTATTCACCCACCCTCAGGTTCCTCCTTCCTCGAGAGATGGGCATTCCAATGGAGCAGGCCATGGCCGCTCCGTTAGAATTCCCAGATGAAGCGAGACATCAGCAGTCAATAGACTACCAGGCCCTCTTGGCCACTTCTGCCCACTTCCAGCCCTCCCCCGTTCTATGAGCCTGGCTCAGTGCTTATCGGCTTATCTTTCCTGATGAGCCTCGAATGGCTTCATTCACGTGCCTGCCGCTGTCCACTGAGGACCCTGTCTGTGACTAGCCACCTGGAGACAGTGGGGTTTCCGTTTTGAAATCAACAGAGTGCCCGCCCTTGACAGCAAACACTAGTTCTACAGCCCAGGTGATGGGACTTCACGCCCTCCCAGCAGAAAGAGAGCCCTTTGGGGCTGGGGACAGAGGGCTCAATGGGTAAAGCACTTGCCATGCAAACAGGAGGATCTGAGTTCAATCATCAGATCTCGTGCAAACTGTCAGCAGTGACAGCACGCTGTCATCCCAGGGAGGCAGACACAGGGAGACTGAAGGATCTCTGGGGCTCTCCGGGCAGCTAGATGAACTGGATTGGGTGAGCTCCGGGTCAATGAAAGACTGTCTCAAAAAAGAGGTGGGGGCTGGAGAGATGGCTTAGCGGTTAAGGCGCCTGCCTGCTAAGCCTAAGAACCAGGTTCCAATCTCCAGATCCCATGTTTAGCCAGATGCAAAATGATGCAAGGGTGCAATGCCGCACTTGACCAGAAGGGGGCGCACACACCTGGATTTCATTCACAGCAGCTGAGAGGCTGCTGGCGTGCCCATCTCTATCTGTCTCCCTCTCCATCTATCTCTCTCTGTGTCTCTCTCTCTCTAAAAAAAAAAAAAAAAAAAAAAAAAAGGTGGACAAAAGTTGGGCATGGTGGCACATGCTTTTAATCTCAGCACTCAGGAGGCTGAGGCAGGGGGATTGTCATGAGTTTGAGGCCAGCCTGGACTACAGAAAGAGTTCCAGGTCAGCTTGGGCTAGAGCGTAAGACCCTGCCTCAAACAAAGCCAGCCTAGACTACAGAAGATGAAACATATTAAGCTGTATAATTCTATACCGCTCCCCCCACAGACGTTAGAGACTTCTCAAGCCCCAAGACGTCCCATGTTTAGCCACTTACTTGACCCTTATTTGACTGAAGTTTCATGACCATCTCAAGCAACGCTTATCTACCAGGCACTGGAAACAGGAAGACAAAGAAAACATTTCCCATGGGCACAGAGCCCGAGATCTAACAGAAGAGGCAGACACGCGAAAGAGCAAGCATGCCACCATACGGGAGGCTGACGTGATGGGTTTAGAACGTATGATACAGCTGGCTGCTCACAAACAGGACACCAGGGAAGGCCTTCTGGAGGCGTCAGTGCCAAAGTTCAGTCACAAAGAGGAGAGATGGCTTAGCAGTTAAGGCACTTGCCTGTGAAGCCTAAGGACCCAGGTTCAATTCTCCAGGTCCCATGTAAGCGAGATGCACAAGGTGGTGCATGCGTCTGGAGTTCGTTTGCAGTGACTAGAGGCCCTGGCACGCCCATTCTGTCTCTCTTTCTCTAGTAAATATAAATTAATTAAAAATCAATCAGAAAAAAATTGGAAAAAAAAGGAGAAG
This sequence comes from Orientallactaga sibirica, assembly GCA_036365145.1. NCBI lineage: Eukaryota > Metazoa > Chordata > Mammalia > Rodentia > Dipodidae > Orientallactaga > Orientallactaga sibirica. Next base: position 8,808,494 of record JAEOAD010000006.1, on the reverse strand, counting down.
GAGGCAGTCTGAAAATGACCCTGTGTCATTGGCTTGGCTCTGTCACTTCAGGTCATCTTATTAACTTCTGGCTGACTTGGATTCCTTCCCTCCCATCTGCCTGCATCTCAGAACCTCCTCCTCCCTCCCCCCACCGGCCCTGCAACACCACCACTGAGGCTTCTGGAAAACAAAATTCACCCATGCTCAGACTTACATAGTGTGCTTGCTTGTGGCTGGGTCCTCCCTTCCTTTTATTTATTCAGAATTAATGTTTCATTGCCAGTAACATGGATGGGGTGGTAGAATAAAAGCTAAACTTAGGGTGCTGGAGAAATGGCTCAGCAGTTAAGGCGCTTGCCTGCAAAGCCTAAAGACACACATTTGATTCCCTAGTACCCACATAAAGCCAGATGAACAAGGTGGCGCATGCGTCTGGAGTTGGTTTGCAGTGGCTAGAGGCCCTGGTGTGCCCATTCTCTCTCTTTCTATATGCTTCTTTCTCACTCTCTATCTCAAGTAAATAAATTAATTATTTTTTAAAAATAAGAAAATGAGGGCTGGAGAGATGGCTTAGTGGTTAAGGTGCCTGCCTGCTAAGCCTAAGAACCTGGTTCCAATCTCCAGGTCCCACCTTTAGCCAGATGCAGTGACACAAGGGTGCAATGCCGCACTTGACCACAAGGGGGCGAACACATCTGGATTTCATTCACAGCGGCTGAGAGGCTTCTGGCGCGCCCATCTCTACTGTTTTCCTCTCCCTCTCTGTCTGTCTCTCTGTGTCTCTCTCCAAAAATAAATAAAATTAAAAAAAATTAAAAATAAAAATAAGAAAAGGATAAAGCAAGAGTCTATTTCCAAGAACTTGCTTGTAGGCATGAAGACCTGAGCTCAGATCACTCAGATCCTCACCACTCATGCAGAGCCAAACGCAGCGCCATCCCAACGCTGTAACCCCAGAACGACTACAGCAGTGTGACAGGAGGAGACAGGAGAGTCTCTGAAGCTCGTGGGTCACCTAGCTGGCAACAGCAAACAACAGGCCCTGTCTCAAGCCAGGGGAAAGGCACGGATTGACATCCAAGGTTGTCCTCTGACCTCCACACGTGCCCTGTACCCCACACAAAGATTTCTTAAAAGAGAGACTGGAAAGATGGCTCAGAAGTTAAACACACTTGCTTGCAAAGCCTGACAGCCTGGGTTCGATTCCCCACTGCTCACATAAAGCCAGATAAAGCACAAAGTGGTGCATGTGTCTGGAATCCTTGGTGTGCCCATTTTCTTTGCCTCTTTGTCTCACTTTCTCAAATAAATAAATAAATAAATATAATTTTAAAGAGAGTTTACTTTCCCTTTATCTTTTTTTTTTTTTTTTTTTTTTTGGTTTTTCGAGGTAGGGTCTCATTCTAGCCCAGGCTGACCTGGAATTCACTCTGTATTCTCAGGGTGGCCTTGAACTCACGGCAATCCTCCTACCTCTGCCTCCCGAGTGCTGGGATTAAAGGCGTGCGCCACCACGCCCGGCCTCCCTTTATCTTTAAGTGAGGCCCTAACACCCTTCCTTGGTCTTTCAATCCCACGCAGCTGAAAGCTAAGTGGAGTTTTTCTATTTTGCATCAGGGTCCTAAGTAACTGGAACCCAGCTACCATTGACAGAAGAGGGGGCAGGGCACTGTCCAGCTTGGGGACTGTCAGGTCACAGTTGTACCAGGCTCAGCCAACAGCGTGACAGCTGCAAGTCAAAGGCCTCTTTAGCCAAGGAAGCGGGGCGGAGAGACGATTGTCACATACTTTGTCACGCTTTTGTACAGCACGGTCACCAAACAGGCAGCGAGTGAAAAACCACGGTGTCCAAATGAAAGGTAGAGAAAGATGTGGCCTGCGTACCCGTGCGATGGAAGGGAACTTGAAGGTCAGCAGGGAAGGAGATTTCTATGACCACATGCATGGTGGGTCAACAAAAGCCAGCAGCCCACCCTCTGGAGACCTGGTATATTCTTCTTCAGCTACATCTCGAGTTACTGGGAGCTAAAGCGCCTGCACCCATGACTCCCTTCTGAGTAGCAGCAGACGCCTCGGGAATGGAACAACGCTGAGAAGCAAGTGTTTAGATTCCGACTTGGCTCAGTCTCTAAGTTTGCTGTCACACTTTGGAGGGTGGCCTGACGTCTTTGGTAGGAGGAGGGTAGGAACAGACATGGCTGGCCATGCAGTCACGACACGAGTGAAGCTTTCAGAGTTGTGCAACATGCCAGATACAATGGATTTTTGTTCTGTTTTTTTTTTTTTTTTTGGTTTTGCAAGGTAGGGTCTCACTCTGGTCCAGGCTGACCTGGAATCACTATGTCTTCTCAGGGTGGCCTTGAACTCTCGGCGATCCTCCTACCTCTGCCTCCCAAGTGCTGGGATTAAAGGCTTGTGCCACCATGCCCAGCTCTGTTTTGTTTTTGAGGTAGGGTCTCACTGTAGCCCAGGTTGACCTGGAATTCACTATGTAGTCCCAGGCTGGCCTCAAACTCAGTGATCCTCCTACCTCTGCCTCCCGAGTGCTGGGATTAAAGACGTGCCCAGTTTACAATGGATTTTACAAGAAAAATATTTGTCAATATATTTGCCCCTTGGAAATCCAAGTAATTATATTTTCCCCTTTCTTTTCTTTTACCTTCCTAATATCAGAACTAGTCTGGGACCTTTTTTGTCATAGAAAAGGAAAAAAAAAAAATGACAATGGCTTGGGGCATGGGGATAAGTGGTGATGTTTTCTCCAGACTGGAAGGACAAGAATCTAATGGATGCTACAAGGAAAGACAGGAAATGACCAGTATTTCATCCCTTTTCCACTTCCAGGACGATGTCATTAGGAATAACCCAGTCACCCAGGAGAGGGGCCCAGGCTGAGGAGATGGCATCCGGGCTCCTGGGAGAGCAACACGGCCCTGAAGGAAGCTGCCTGCTAGCTGCCCTCAGGGTCCCATCTACAGTCCTCGCCTCCCAGAGCAGCAGTCACACACCTGAGCCCATCACTGAGGTCCTGGGCGAGCCAGGAAGCCCTAAGCTCCAGCAGTGCGTACAGCTCCATCCTCAAAAGCTCAGGCCCTGACCTGACCTGGCCCCTTAGTGCATAGCAGTGCAAAGGCCCACGAAGCAGGGGAGCAGGTACTTGTCAGCAGAGATCTGCAATAATTCTGCAGCCCCAAGGCCCTCCGTTGGTCACTGTGAACTTCACTGGGGACATGCAGGGGCATGCTGTCTTTCTCTTTTTTCACCTTTTATCCCAACCTATGGGATGGTACCACCATTCTTCCCCCCTTATTTAGTCCTAGAAACCCCCTCATAAGCATATCCGGAGGCATGCCCCACCAATCTCCTAGGTGTTTTCTCATTGACAGCCACATTTTAAAATTTTTATTTGATTTTTTCTTTTTGGTTTTTCAAGGTAGGTCCTTACTCTGGTCCAGGCTGACCTGAAATTAACTACGTAGTCTCAGGGTGGCCTTGAACTTATGGCAATCCTCCTACCTCTGCCTCCCAAGTGCTGGGATTAAAGGCATGTGCCACCATGCTTGGCTTACAGCCACAATTTAAAAAAAATTATTTTGTTTATTATTTATTTATTAATTTATTGGACCTCCAGCCATCTTGTGCATCTGGCTTACATGGGCCCTGGGGAATCCAACCTGGGTCCTTGGGCTTTACAGGCAAGCACCCCTAACTGCTAAGCCATCTCTCCAGCCTCATCATTCTTACAGTGAGAGAAGGGCACACTCTTTCCACAAGGCCTTCTGTGAGTGTTCCACAGAGCTGGCCCTCTCCCAGCTCTCCGTCTGTGTGTCATCCCGAGTCCCTTCATTATTCACACAGTCATCACCATCTGAGAGACTGTAGATTTTATATGTTTATTATCTCTCCTCTCCTAGATTATAAACGCTATGGGGCACCTTTCCCATCATTCATTGTTGTACCTGCAGTGACTAGAATGGCTGACTTAGGGCAGGGCCTGAAAGTCTTAATCCTTGGCTCTTCTCTAACACCCATCATGGTGAGGGTGAGGATGAGGCTGGGCTACAGGGCCCCTGGCAGCTGTCCTCATAAAGGGATGAACTGCAGAGGTTGAGTGCCTACAGAGCTGTCCTGATCTTGAAGTGGTCTTGACCCAGGCAGCTAGATTCTCCCTCACTCTCCTGTTAAGTGATGCTGCCCGGGCCCGGAGCATTTGGGCAATCTTGAGCTGAGTGATGGGAACCTCTGTCTTGCTGGGTCCCACGCCACATCCTGGCCTTAGAGGAGGTGGGCCCAAGGCCTGGACTTGCCTCCCAGCTATTCCCAAGCGTCCTGCTCTCCCGCCAGCTCAGCTGGAGGGCTACAGGGGCAAGTTTGTTCCCCCAGTATCACTTTGTTCCTACTCAGAACAAGGAAGGCACGGGGCTCAACATATGGAGGGCTTGGACTCGGAACACAGCTCCGTGAACACTGAGGGCCATCTGTCCCCTGTCCTGGGGATGCTATGAGTTCAAGGGTAACTGAGCTTCCTGTGATCAAGCCAGCCACGGGGAACGCTCCTCCCACCAGAGGTTTCTGGAATTTCTCCAGCTTCTCATAAGACTCTAGTGTATCTGTGGATGTCACTTTCCCTGGATAATGCAGAAAGAGACTCAAACACACAGCCAGAGGCTTTGCTACAGATGAAAATGAGATGAATGGGGGCTGGAGAGATGGCTCAGCAGTTAAGCATTTGCCTGTGAAGCCTAAGGACCCCGGTTTGAGGCTCGATTCCCCAGGACCCATGTAAGCCAGATGCACAAGGTGGTGCATACATCTGGAGTTCGTTTGCAGTGGCTGGAGGCCCTGGCATACCTATTCTCTCTCTCTCCTTCTCTCTCTCCCTTTCTCTGTCTGTAATAAAAAGTAAAGAAATAAAAAATGTTTTAAAAAGAAAGAAAACGCGATAAATAAAACTCAGCACTTGCCCCCTAGCATCCTTCATTCCACAGCCGTCTAGGGACCCCTGACTCTGTGCCCTTGGCACTGTACACAGCAGGGAGTGGCTTTCACCAATGCTCCTGCAGAAAGACAGGAGGGGAGGGGCCTAAATGTGTCCATCTTGCTGCGTAGAGGACAACAGACAAGAGCAGAGATGGATCTGACTCAGTCTGGGCAGGAGGGAGAGTAGGAGGTTTGAGAAAGGCTAGTTCCATGACCCTACTGGCCAGTCGGGGAGAATACAGAAACGACCCAGTAGGGATGTGTTTCTCACCCAGGGGCTGCCTCACGAAGACTGCTGAGCAGGTACCACCCTCACCATCTGCAGGGACTGGCACACAACCAGCCCTCTGTCTATATTTTCAGTGTATAGAGTGGGACAGACAGAAACAGGGAAAGTTCTCAGGGCTGAGTGTACCCAGGAATAAACCAACAACATGGCGGAAACAGCTCTCCTCATCCGAGGAGCCACCTCTGCTCTTCCCTTACCCCACCGACATAAAAATTCCTATTGTTGCCAGGCGTGGTGGCGCACGCCTTTAATCCCAGCACTCAGGAGGCAGAGGTAGGAGGATCGCCCTGAGTTCAAGGCCATCCTGAGACTACACAGTGAATTCTAACTCAGCCTGTTAGAGCAAGACCCTACCTCAAAAAAAAAAAAAACAACTAAGTAATAAATAAATAAAAATTCCTGTTTTTCAGGGTGAGGAGATGGCTCAGTGCTAAAGAGCTTGCTGGCAAGCACAGGACTCTAAGCTCAGATCTCCAGAGCCCACATAAAGCCAGATGCAGCAGCGCACGTCTATTTCCACCATGCCTACAACAAGATGGGAAGCAGAGAGGGGAGAATCCCTGAAAACCAGTGGGGCAGCTATCCTGGTGTTTGCAGTGGAATACAAGAGACCCTGACTCAAAAAGATAGAACGTGGGCTGGAGAGATGGCTTAGTGGTTAAGGCGCTTGCCTGCGCAGCCTAAGGACCCATGTTTGACGCTCCAGATCCCAGGTTAGCCAGGTGCACAAAGGTGAGGCAAATGCAAGGTCGCACATGCCCACTAGGTGGCAGAAGCGTCCAAAGTTTGATTTCAGTGGCTGAGGCCCTGGTATGCCAATTCTCTCTCTCTGTGTCTCTCTGTCTCTCTGTCTTGTTTTTTTAAAAAAAAAAAAAGTACTTAAAAAAAAGAATGTGAGGACTGACACCAGAGGTTGTCCTCTGACCTCTACATGTGTGCTATGGCATACATACTAATGCACACATGTGCACATGAATGTAAACACACACACACACACACACACACACACTTCCTATTGTCCAATCTCCTCCTGGTTGACCAGCCTCCAGCATAAGTGACCTTCCGGGAAGAAACCATGTTTCTGTACAGTTTCCAGAGTGCTATCAGATTCACACACACAGTCACAGCCCTCCCTCTGGCCACCCAGGGCACAGCTACAGGGTCACACATCACTGTGAACAATGCCCAGAGCCGGCAGTTGGTGCCAAGATGGGTGGCTCGGTATCCACCCCCAAACAGGGTTCTACTTGACTTGCAATCCACAACCAGTCACATGCAACAAGCCCCCCAGCTCCCAGGCTTCTGCATGGACCACGGTATACAAAGTGGAGATGTGGGCAAGAGTGGCCAGTTCAGACACCATTCCGTGAAGGCGACCCTTGACTGAACGACTCAAACAGCGGCCAAATCTGGCTTCCTTCTTAGTGAAAAAGTAAAAGGTTTCCTTCACATTTTTCAGACTTACTCGTATGCTCGTTTATTCAGCCAGTATTAACTGAGGATCTACTATGTGTGAGATGTTATTGCTGGGATCACGCATTGGTTGGCATGTCTGTGTCACCTCCAAAATTCATGCACTAAAACCCAATCCCAACATGGTGGTGGTAAGAGACAGGGACTTGTGAAAGTGGTCCCACCTTCATAAATGAATGAGTGCCTGGACAGGGCTAGAGGGAACCAGCCAGGGCTCTTTAAATCTTTCTGTCCTTTCTATGATGTGAGGACACCAACCCCTTACTAGGCACCTTGATTTGATCTTAGATTCCACAGACCAAAGCCATGCATTTTTGTATTCTACAAATCACCCCGTCTGTGATAGTTCTGAGGGGGCAGACACAAAGGGTCACCTTGGCTACCTGAAGCTGTGGGGGATGTGGAAGGGTGAGAGGAGATCTCCAGAAGTGAGGAAACATGAGTTGAGTTTTAAAGATGCCTAGGTGTACCCCAGGTATGAGATCAGGGAGTGGGAAGGGTGAGAGGTAATAATGTTAGTGGTGGAAGGGGCTGGAGAGATGCCTTAGCAGTTAAGGCACTTGCCTGCTAAGCCTAAGGACCCAGGTTTGACACCTCAGAACCCACATAAGCCAGATGCACATTGTGGTGCATGCATCTGGAGTTCATTTGCAGTGACTGGAAGCCCTGGGGTGCCCATTCCCCTCCTCAAATAAATAAAAATTAAACATTTTTTTAAAAGAATGTGAGGGTTGGTACAGGCAGAGTTGGGAAAGCTATAGTGAGCATGGCTGAGAAGCCATCCAGGGCTTGGTCATGAAGGAATCTCTACTTGGACTCTGAAACTGGGCCTAGGATTTTCCAAATTCCCCTTTGGTCCATTACAAGACTTCATGCTTAGGCCAAGAAGGTCAAGGGGATCACACTTCAACTTCACATGGGGAGAGGGTGAGCCGGTATGGGGGTCCCAAGGAAAAAAGTTAGGGAGCACCTTCATTCATTCCATTGCCTCTAAAGGCTAAGACACCCCCACAGACCCCCGAAAAACCTCCTCAGACCCCCGAGACACCTCCACAGACCCTCTCAGACACCTCCACAGACACCTCCACAGACCCTCACAGACACCCCCACAGACCCTCTGAGACACCCCCACAGACCCTCTCAGACACCCCCACAGACTCTCTGAGACACCCCCCAAAGACCCCCTGAGACACCCCCACAGACCCTCTGAGACACCCCCACAGACCCTCTCAGACACCCCCACGGACCCTCTGAGACATCCCCAAAGACCCCCTGAGACACCCCCACAGGCCCTCTGGAGCCTCAGAGAACAGCGATTGGAGGACTGCTATCCAGTAGAAACCAAATGCCATTCCCCACCCCCAGCCCCAAGCATCTGGCTCTGGGAAAGACTGACCCCTCTGCTCCTGAGTGGCTGAGCCTCCCCTCTGGGGATCCCACTCCCTGGTGTGAACACAAGGGGCTCCTCCTTTCTCTGCTGTGACCTGCAGGGAGCTCTCTCACGACTATTGTAGGTCAGGGGGGAAAGGTGCATAAAATGTTGAGAAAGGAGATGTTTGTCATGACCAAGACCATTTTACAGGTGAGGATACTGCGGCCCCAGGAACAAGCCACTTGTCCTCTGGGCAAATGCATGCCTGAGCCATGCCCAAAGTCCCTCCCTCTCATTCACTTCCTTTCTGTAGCTCTGCAGACAAGCTCTTGTTGGTTCTTGGTTTCCCTTGGCTTTCATAGGAGATCCTGTATGTAGCAGAAACAACTATAAACATACAATGTAAAAATAAAAAAATGAAAATGGGGCTGGAGAGATGGTTTAGCGGTTAAGGCACTTGCCTGCAAAGCCTAAGACCTAGGTTCAACTTCCCAGCACCCACATGCCAGTAGCATATGGTGGCACATACATCTGCAGTTTGTTTGCTTGTGGTTAGAGGTCCTGGAATACCCATTCTCTCTTTCTCCCCCGCCCCACTGCTCTCTGCTTGAAAATAAATAAAAATAGAGCTTGAGAAATGGCTTAGCAGTTGAGGTACTTGCTTACAAAGCCTAAGGACCCATGTTCGATTCTCCAGGTCCCAGGTAAGCCAGATACATAGTGACACACATGTGCAAGATCACACATGCACACAAGGTAGCACACATGTCTGGAGTTATATTGCAGTGGCTGGAAACCCTGGTACCTCAATTCTCTCTCTCCCTCTCTCTCTCTTTCCCCCTCTCTTTCTCTCTCTCTCTCCCTCTCTCTCTCTCTCTCTCTCTCTCTCTCTCTCACACACACACACACACACACACACACACTCATTCTTGCTCTCTCATGTAAAAAACAAATAAATATTTTAAAAGAAAATAAATAAAAATAAAATTTAAAAAAATAAAATGAGCCGGGCGTGGTGGCACACGCCTTTAATCCCAGCACTCGGGAGGCAGAGGTAGGAGGATCGCCGTGAGTTCGAGGCCACCCTGAGACTACATAGTTAATTCCAGGTCAGCCTGGGCCAGAGTGAGACCCTACCTCGAAAAAAAAAAAAAATGAAAGCCAACCATGCTGTCTCACATTTGTAATCCAAGCACATGGGAGGGTATAGGAGTATTGCTGTGGCTTCAAGGCCAGCCTGGGCTACAGAGTGAGTCTCTTCCTGGAAACAAAGTGAACTGGGGATGTGGCTCAGTTAGTAGAGTGCTTGCTTAGCATGTACGGAGCCCTGGCTTTGATCCCCAGCACCATATATACCTGGAGTAGTGGGGCACACCTGTAATCCCAATATTTAGGAATGGAAACAAGAGGATCTGAAGTTCAAGGTCATCCTCAGCTACATAACAAGTTGGAGGCCAGCCTGGGATACATGAAACCCCGTCTCAAAATAGAATGAAAAATTCCCCAATTTTGAGCCAAGAGTCATTATAGAATGTTTCCCTTAAATATTATGAGCCTGGCTAAGGTCCAAGATATATAGCCTCTCTCTTCTGAGGAACTTCCATAACATTCTAGAAACTAATTCATGACTTTTTCTAATCTTTATTTCAGATTTCCTCTTTGAAGCTGGGTGTATACTTAGAAATCTTACAGAACAGAAAAGGTGCCCCTTACATTTATTCTACCCTAGTGTGCTTTCCCCTAGTCCGTGACTGATTTTCACGTATGTTTTCCTCTATTGTTATGTGCAAAAATACTAGCATCATGTGCCAAGAAAAATCAGCAAAAGCAGAAACTGGAAAACCAGCTTAGGCCTGGAGAGATGGCTTAACAGTTAATGCACTTGCCTACAAAGCCTAACAACCCCAGTTCAAATCCCCAGTACTCACATAAAGCCAGATGCACAAAGTGGTGCATGCATCTGAAGTTCATTTGCATCAATGGGAGGCCCTGGTGAGCCCATTTTCACTGTCTGTGTTCTCTCTCTCTGTCTTTCTCTCTCTTTCTCCCCCTCTACTTGCAAATAAATAAATAAAATATTTTTTAAAAAACAGCTTAGTGGGCAAGGTTTTGGATTTCAGGAGAGTTGAGTGGTGCCAGATAGGGTTTCCAGAAAAGAGGAGCCAGTGGGCGGTCATACAGCAACACAAGCAATCAATTGGGAATGCTGTCAGAAATGCAGAGACTAAGAGAGGGAGAAAGAGGGTGAGAAGAAGTGAGGGAGGGAGTAAAAGAGAGAAAAGAGCATGTTTGCTGAGACTCTCCCTGACGGCCAAGCTGGATTATATTCTAGATCACCTTAGAGACAAAACTCTGGGCACATCTGAGGGGCGGCATTTGTATGGATTGGGTTAACTGAGGTGGGAAGACCCACCCTAACTGTGGGTAGCAACATGTTGTAAGTTGGGGTCCCAGACTGAATAAAAAGGGGAAAGTGAGCTACGAACCGGCATTGGCGGTTCTCTGCTTCCTGACTGCAGAGACAACGTGAACAGTCTCTTCAAGCTCCTGCCGCCGTGCCTTCCCCACCACGATGGACCGTACCCCTTCCAACTACGAACCAAAGTAAACCCTTCCTTCCTTAAGTTGCTTTCATTAGATATTTGTTCCATCGGTGAAAAAAATAACAAATCCTTCCCAAACCACCCCAAAGTCTTCTCTTTCTCTTTTGCTTTAGAACATTCCACATATCCCTACCGTTTGGAAGCTTGAGTGCTCTGGGTGATGAGGTAAGACTTGAAGAAGATAGGTTGCTGCATGGGTCCGAGTTAAGGAGATAGATTTCAAGCAAAAAGTATTTGCCACCAACTCTTAGCTTGCTGGTCCAACCATACCCGATGCCAAGAGTCAACACACAAGAACTTCCTCCTGGGTTCTCCTCCCCGCTTGGAGCAAACAACATTGTCACTTCTTCCCACCATTTTTGGGGGTAACCACACCTCCAAGTCAGCAGGTAGAAGCCAAACCAAAACAGGCCAGGTTCATCATGCCAGGCATGATACACACCTTCAGCTGATATCTACAAACCCATCCACATCGTCAGGACGTGTTGAAAGTCCTGAAAGAGAGCACCAACCCCATTTCCTGTTCGAAACTGGAGCCTTAATAAAGTCTGGGTGATCGTCCCTTGTAGCACAAGACGGGCTGGATCTCACCACTGCCCCATTCTGCCCAAGAGTCACCAGGGTCAAGTCATGCACTGTTCAGGCTATGCGTTGCTTTCTGGCCAGACATGTGTGGTCCGCTGTGTGCGCAGGGTGTGCAGACCTGGGAAGGATGAGTATCCTGGACACTCTGCACAATCACCTGATACAAGGGACACCGTGGTGAAGGGCAGTCCTGCCCCGTGTTCCTACAGTTCCTTGAGCCCAGTTACCGCCTGTCCAATGACCCACAAAGTCAGAGTGATGTTGCTGGTTGGGGTCCAGCATCTCCTCCCAGGCAACACATTAAGAGTGGGAACAGATGGGAGAGTGAGCATCCTGTGAACTCACCGCCAGGCTCAGACAAGTGCCTTCTGGGAAGAACTGAGCTACTTCTACAGAAAAAGGGTTAGCTGGGCTGGAGAGATGGCTTAACAGTTAAACGCTTGCCTGTGAAGCCTAAGGACCCCGGTTCAAGGCTCGATTCTCCAGGACCCACGTAAGTCAGATGCACAAGGGGGCGCACGCATCTGGAGTTCGTTTGCAGTGGCTGGAGGTCCTGGCGTGCCCACTCTCTCTCTCTCTACCTGCCTATTTCTGTATCTCTCTCTCAAATAAATAAATAAAAAATAAAATATTTTTTGAAAAAGAAAAAGAGTTAGCTACTACTCCCTCAAGGAACATAAACCTTTTCTAAATACATCATCTCCTTCCCTCTCTCCCCCCCCCACACACATGCATACAAGCACACTCCTGTGTGTGCTCACATGTTCTCCCCATGAATGAGCTCTGTCCCTGAGCAGGGCTCTCCCTGGCAAGGGAAGGTCAGCTACTTGGGTCTCCAAAGCCTGTCGTTTCTCATTACTGTCCTCTGGAAAAAGATGCCAACAAGTCCGAAAAAGAGTTTCTCCTGTCTCTTCTCCTGTTCTCCCCCTGAATATTCTCTCTCCACAGCCTTCGCCCAGTCCAAGCACATCCTGGAGAGGGAAGAAAGAACAACTGAGCTTGTACCCAGCCTAGGACTGGCTCCCAACACTGACTTCCTGTCATTGTCTCCTTCCAAGGAGGCATCGGAGGGCCCTCCCTGGCTCACCCTACCATCATTCAGCTTGGCCTCCACGCAGGTGCTGGTCAGCTTCTCCTGCACGTGGACATGAGTTCCTCTGTCCCCATCTGCAGCTTTGTCTCTGTAAGCAATTAAGATTTGTTTTCTTAATTAACTGAAAATGCTAACATGTGAGTCCGAGTGCTGGCAGGGGCCTGGCCTTCAGTAGCTGCTAGAAGAAAAAAAAAAAAATTCTTGCTTTGAAATCTGGATCTGTCAGGCCCCCACATGGGATGTCAAAACAAATGGGACACTTGATCTTGGGGCACAGGGGTTGGCGCCAGCTCACGTTACAGAGCCAGTGATGGATTTAGCTACAGGAATCTTTAGTGGTAGACAGGTGATCAGATTGGGACTTCCCAAAATGGCACAACTAGGCCCACCCTCCCCAAAGCCCCCCACTGCAGTAGTACCAGCTCGAGGGAAGAAGAGGAGAGGTCACTGGAGTTTTCACTAACTCTGTTTCCTGGCGGGCACAGAGCCGGGGGGTGGAGGAGGCAGAAACAGACAATCCTGCTCCATCCTGCCCTGGAGGAGATGAAGAACCAATGACTGACGTGTTGTGTGTGAGGTCCACTAGCGAGGCACACCGAAAGTAAGAGACCCACGGGAAGGGAAGGAGGTCAGGAGGTGCTGTGTTAGTGAGGACTATGGGATGGGAGATCACCGCAGTGGTAAGAGAAAGCACGAATTGGGCCTGAACAAAGGGTCAGAGCTAAGAGTAGACAGCAGGTAGGATAAATGAGGTAGAGGAGGAGGAAGGATATCCCAAGTGGAGGAGATGAAGATTTCCAGATGGAAGAGACTACAAAGACAAAGGCTAGGAGACAAGAAAGACATGAGTGTCTTCAAGATGGGCAGATTGGGGGTACGGAATGTAGCTCAGTTTGGTAGAGCATCTGCCTAACACGTATGATGCCTTGGGTTGGATCCCCAGCACTGCTTAAACCCAGGTATGTGGAACACATCAGCAATCCCAGGACACGGAGGGATCAGGAATTCAAGGTTATCTTTGGCTATATACAGAGTTCAAGGTAACAAGTAAGATGGGCTGGTGGTGCCCTATGGCTAGCAATCGGGGCTCAAGCATTCACAAGAAGGACGTGTATGTATAAAAGGGACGAGGCCCCGCTGTGTCCAGGCCATAAGGAACCAGCCAGATTTTTAAGCATGTAACTTGATGCAAGTCAGGAGGATAGCCCGCGGTGACCCACAAGCCAACTTAGCTGCTTTTGCAACCCAGCCACGTCCATTCATTGACAGATTGGCCATGGCTACTTTGGGGCCAGCAGAAAAGCTGATGGCTGAGACAGACAGCCTATGGCTCCCAATGCCCAAGTCACCTATTCTCAGGATCTTTGCAGGAGATGTTTGCAAATTGCTAACATAGAAGGTGGACGAAGAAATCCAATCAACCCAGCACACTACCATTGCTAACACAGTGGGGCACATGCGGACGCACGAATGTCCTTGGCAAGACCCAGAAACTTGGAAAGGTTGACTGGATGAGGAAAAGAAACAGCAGGTCCCGAGCTTCTGGATTCCTGCCTCCTTATACCAGCAGGGTCTCCAGACCACAAGGGGTCTGCTTGCCCAGTGCCATCTAAACCTGCAGGAACCAGACCAACCTAATGTTCCCTGGACACATTCCTGGTGGCTGAGCCTGAGTCACATCCACAGCCCCTATATCAGGGCTGACACTGGGCCATCCCACATAACAGCTGGGCCCTGGGGACAGCCCAGAATCTGTGAATGGCTGGAGGGCAGGGCACCGTCCTTTGACAGGTTGTCACAGTGTCACAGAAGCCCACACATCAGTCCCCAACCTCAGCACAAACTGTCCCTTCTGCAGAGGCCCACCCAGAGAGAAGCAATGGTTTGTGGGAGTCAAGGATGTTGCGTGTGAAGCAGGGCACCTGACTCTCAGTTCAGGGTTTCCGTTTTTTCGTTTTTCTGGGTCTCTGGTCTGAGCCCATCCTGAATCTGGACGTGAGGTTTCATGGCCTGCTTTTCCCACACAGGTCCATTTCTGCCCAGGGGAGAGAGAACACCATAAGGTGTCCTCTTAGGCCACCCTCCTTTGCTGCGGTTGAATCGGCGTGGTCTTTGGGGACATCTGGTACGATGGGGTTCCTGGGCTGGTTCCAGCTGAAGAAATAAAGCCGGAAGTGAGACACTGTGATCGTAGGAACCCACTCAGGGCCAACAGGCACAGAAACACACACTCAGAGACGAACATCTCACGTCATCAGTGGGTCCGTTATTCAGGGGCCTTTTAGTTGATTCGGAACTTTTAGACTACTGTAGGAATGAAAACACAATGTAACATTCCTAGGGGACAAAAGCACATTCTTGCTCGAGTTCTCAAACCTCGGAAAGAGCAGCCTTACACTCCCCACGAAGCTCTCTGGGCCCAGTGTGAAAGACCCTGAATGCGGGGTTGGGGGGGGCAGTGGGGACCGAGGCTATGTAGTTAAGTTACCCTGGATCCTTGTCAGTCTCTGCCTATGAAATGTCTTTGGTGACTACCCCATGGGTCTCCCATAGGAGGCCATCAGTTCAATTTGTTTGACTTGTTTTTAATTATTTTATTTTTTCCAGCCGGAATACAGGGATTTAGGTATCATTCCTTCTGGCATTTTCAAAGTCGATTTGTTTTGGCTGTTTCCCCACTCCCCACCCCCGTCTCCTGTCCCCAACCTTCCTCCTGCCCAGTTCCACTCCCCGCCTCAGTACCTTCCCCAATTTCTGTTCGCTTTGGGCTATGGATCCATCTTGATAATTGTCTGCATTTGCACTCTCTATTGACAAACTCACAGATATTACAAGCTGGGATCTACTTATCGGAGCGTGTGACTGCGTTTGGGTCACTTCACTTAAGATGATGCTTTTCAGGCCCTATAAATTTCATAATTTCATTTTTTCTGGTACCCATCGGTTCAACCTGGTTGGACAAATGGATGGCTGTGGAATTTTCCATCAGAGATGTCCCCCATAAACTCGTATGTTCTGAATGTATGGTCCCCAGCTGAGGGCAACTTAGGAGGCGGAGCCTTGCTGGAGGAGGTGTGTTTTGGGGGCTGGCTTAGGGGTGTCAGGGCCAGCTTCCCTTGACAGAACTCCATTCATATTTCTGCTGCTGTTATCCACCTGATCTTGGCAAGGTGGTGATGTCTAACTTCTGCTCTCCCATCTTTTCCCTGCCATCATGAATCTTCCCCTGAAGACTTTCAGCTAAAATTAAAAAAAAAAAAAAAAACCCACAGAGTTCCTCCCATCTGCAGCTTTCGGTCGGGTGTTTTGTCCCGGCAACGAGAAGGTAGCTACAACAATGGTTTAGAACAGGAATGACGGTGTCTGGGTCTTGGCTCTGCTAGTTACCAGCTCTGTGTACTTGGGCAAGATCCTCAATCTTCGGGCTTTGGTTTCTGTACAATTTAGAAGTGTAATCATGACTCAAAGAATTCCTGTAAGCATTCAATGAGAGGGTAAGCCCTTGGCTCGGGGACATTCAAGAAGCAGAATAAGGGCCACTGGGACTTGGCAGAGGTGGCCTCTTAGTCCCCCACACAAGACAATTCTCCAGATCTTCACACCCTCTCGGTTCCTTTCGCCCATTTTCTGTTTGCTCAATTCCCCATAAAGTGCCTGGCCCAGGAGGAGAGCAGATTCCTCAGAGTATTTCTCTGACGAGGAAGCCTTGGCCTTGGGTGTGAGCCAGACCTGGGTTGCTGTTGTCTTCTGCCTGGTTCACGGGGCACTGTCCCTCAGGACAGATCCCAGCCTCCTAACGTGTACCTGGACATTGCAGGTCTGAGAGCACCTGTGTAAGTGCTACAAAAATCAAGGCTAGGGGGACCCCTTGCTCTGCACAAGGTGGAGGTCCTGGCTCAGTCCCATTGCCCAACGTGGATCTCTCTCCCATGCCTTTCTTGTGCCAGCTCCGACAGCGTGGGCCTCCCCCGAGGCCACGTTCCCAGGCTTCAGCAAGAACAGGCTCTCCATTCTTCCCGGTCCTTGGCAGGCCTGCTCCCTCCCAGTAAAGTGCTGCCTACTGCGGTGCATGGACAGCTGTCTTCAGTCCAAGGGGACAACTGGACCTCCTCTGGAGGGTCTGGGGAGCAAGTCTGGTCTGTCCATTTTCCCCAGAAGGAAGAGGAATTGGGCTGAATCCTCTGCGGAGATAGACTCAGAGTTGTTGCTCACTTCACCCACAAGGCCACAAGTGGCCTTTCCTTTCAGGCATCTTTGCAAACACCCCCAAGGCCCTCACTGACCACACTTTGTTTACCCTAACTGAAGACAAAAATCTACCATCTTTCTCTGATCTTCAGGGCTTGGGACAAGTTCCAACTGTGCCCAGACGTCAACCCTCTCAGCTCCCTGCCTCAAGAGTGACGGAGTGACGGGAGAGGCCAGGGCCATCCCCAAGTCTAAGGGAATCCCAGCCCCCACCTCTCACACCTCTCACATCTGCCCATCCCATCCCATCCCACAAGGAGGAGTTCCCCCAAAACGTAACCCAGGACCTACATTCTGCAATCCCAGGGACAGGAAGTGATGGAGTGACATGAATTTCTTTCACTCATCAAGCTCACCCAGTTCTTTCCCAACTTTGTTTTCAGGGCTTCCGGGCTCAGTCCTCAAAAAGGAGTCTTTAATCCCAGCACTCGAGAGGCTGAGGTAGGAGGAATCTATGTGAGTTCGAGGCCAGCCTAAGAATGCACAGTGAATTCCAGGTCAGCCTGGGCTAGAGGGAGACCTTACCTCGAAAAACAAAACGAAACAAAAACAGGATCCTCTTGTGGCCCAGAGCCAGGGCTGGGTGCTAAGAGCCTAGAGTGGGGGTCTGTGGATACGAAGTCCTTCAGAGGGTATGAATTCCTGGAGTGCGTACTTCAGTGGCAGTACACCCTACCTCTGTAAGATCTAGCCCAGAAGCATCCCAGCTGCAGCCCAGTGGCACCCAGCAGGGGAGGTACAGCTGGCTGTCAGTCACAGAGGACCTGGTTTGTGGCTGTCTTTCTTAAAGAGACAGTCTGCCTGAGAGCTGGGGGAAGGAGGGAAGAAACACTAGAAAGGGAAGGAAGGGAAGGAGAAGGGTGCAAGAGAAGGGGAAAAATAGAAGGGGAGAGAACATTCTCCAGGGGAAAACTTTGGCTGGACAGGAACCCACCCTGGTACCGATGGTGACAAGCTTGTGCAGCTTCCTGAGTTATGAGATGTGGAGGCAGAATGTCCCTTTTTCAAGGGCATCTCCAGTTCAGGGCCGGGCTCACCCACAGTGGCATGGGCACTGTGACACCTGGGAACTAACCCAGAGGACTCGCTGTGTGCCGGACGGCTTCCTACATGCTGTGTAAGAAGGAACTGGTTTTGATCCTGTCCCAGTTACCTTCTCATTGTGGGGACAAAACACCTGACCAGCTTCAGCTTATGGGAAGAAAGGGTTTATTCCAGGCTTATGGTTTCCAGGGAAAGCTTCATCGTGGAGTTGGAAGCTGGCTCACTTCAGCATCCATTCCTAGCAGAAAGATAACATCAACCACCAGCAAGCTATACGTGGGTACCTTCTCTGCCTGAGCTTTTAAATAAAAGCAAAACAATTGTATTTTCCTTCAGGCTAAGTGGAAAGAAAATGGGTTTGGTTTGGTTTTGGTTTGAGAGAGCCTCTTATAAGCTTACATGACACTCACTCACTGTGCATCCCCAGGCTAGCTCTGAACTCACCATGAGCCTCCTACCTCAGCATCCTGGGTGTTAGAAAGGTGTCTGCCACCACACCCATCTTAAATACAACTTTTTTTTTAGACATACTAAATAAACTTCCTTTAAGTTCAAATTCCTTATTTGCTGTTTGAGTTCCTTCATAATTTGAGCACTAATCTCCCTCTACAGCTCCCCCCACCCGACCCACTTCTCCCTAGCCAGCAACCAAGCCAGATGACTAGAAGTTTCTGTGAGTCTGTTCATCACTCTGACCATTTGGTCAGACCTTGCCTGCTCTTAGGGGTGCCCATTCCCCTCCTATGAGGACTTCAGTGTCTTTCAAAATCAGACCTAATTGTTATTCCTGTAATGACCCCCATAGACTCGGCCATTTTTGATGAAACTTCCTACTTGAGTCCCTAGCAGGCAGATCCCTGCTACAAGGGGAGGGGTGTCACTGGGGGTGGGTGCTGGAGTGTGGAAACTAATTTTGTGCTCAGCAGTTGGTGTTTATTGGTATTAGTGTTCCATGGTTGTTTTGTTACCAGCTCTCTGCTTGGATCTCTGAAAGGGAGCCAGCTTCTTCTGTCATTCATGGTGTTCCCCTGGAATTTGGGAGCCTCGAATAAACTTCCTTTTCTCCCATAAGCTCTTTCTTTTTGGCTGTTGGTCCAGCAGTGCAAAGCTGAGTGAGACATAAACTTAACATGCTCATGGCATCGGGAGACGGAGTCAGGAGGAGCCCAAAGCTCACGGATCGGCTACCCTGGCATTTACACAGTGGCAAAACCAAGGAAGGATCCTGTCTCTAGCAAGGTGGAAGGTGAGGACCAGCAACTCCGAGGCTGTCCTCTGACCTCCACACGCACTGTGGTATGCACACACCCCACCCGATACACACGCAAGACGAAACACAGGAAGCCGTTCCGGATTCATATTTAGTCTCTCGGGAGGCCGAGCCACATCCTCACACATTTTGTCCTATGGCTGTCCCTTCCAAAGAAAGAGGCATGTGGGTCTCAGCGTAAGCCAATTTCCACATGGGCAGAATGCACTGAACTGGGAACACCACAGATCGATACTTTCTTTCATCCTCAGATAAAATGACGTACAGTTGTTGGTTAGTGGGGCTTAGGTAGACAGTGTGGGTCCAGGCACAAAGCATGACCGAGTCCAGTCCCTCCACAGGACTTGTTCTGGTCTGTGATCTAAGAGCAGAAATTGTGACTTTGATTTTATGTGTCTGCACAGCTTCGCCATGCGGCCAGATCGTGCACCCCATCGCCAGTTAGTGGTTGCTCCAGACACATCATCACCAGACTTTGAATACAGCAAATTAGCCTTCGTGATGTGTGGAGGTCTTCTTGAAGGGAAAAAAAAGATTGAAGGGAAAAAAAAAAGATTGAAGGGAAAAAAAAAAGATTGAAGGGAAAAAAAGACGAAGGTCACTCCAAGGACAAGGAAGCCTGCCCCCCACAGTGCCTTCCGACCTGAGCTGAAACACTGACTCTGCCATGGGTCTCCATCCTGCCCTGCCCTCTGCCCCAACCATGTAGGTGGACAGCACCTTCTACTGAAGCTGTTTCTAGGAAAAACCTGATGGACACGGGGTCCTTAGCGGTCTGGAGCTTTTAACTGGCAAACAGACGTGACCTTTTGTGCACTTTTCTATCCCGGGAGCTAGCACCGAATGTACTCCTGGGCTAAGGCAGCCGTGATAATGGGTTTTTGCCTGAGGGCATGTTTGATTTGATAGCATTTAGTCACATGCCATCTCATTCGAACAAGTGTATCACAAGCGTCAAGTGTGAGCAGTGGAGGCAGAAACACGTGTCTGAGATCATGCCCTCTGGAAGTTAAGTTTGCCCAGATGGTTTGAAGGTCTTGTCAGGTCCCCAGCTCCTGTTTGATAGTGAGGTTGGTCTCGGCTGCCTTCCTTTTGCCATCACCAACCTCTCAGATGGTGCCTCAGTGCTAAGGAGGTGGCTCAGTGGGCAATGTGCTTGCCATTAAGCACAAGGTCTGAGTTCAGAACCCACACCAGGCATGAGGGTACAGGCCCGTAATCCCAGATCTGGTAAGGCACAGATGGGAAGATGCTTAGAGCTTGCCGGCTAACTAGTCTAGCAGAATCAGTGGGCTCCAGGTACAGTGAGAGACTCTGTCTCAAAAAGTAGTGGGGAGGGGGCTGGAGAGATGGATCAGCAGTTAAGGCGCTTGCCTTCAAAGCCAGAGGACTCAAGTTTGATTCCTCAGGATTCACATAAGGCCAGATGCACAAGGTGGCACATGCGTCTGGAGCTCGTCTGCAATGGCTAGAGGCCCTGGGCTTCCCATAACTGCCCCCACCCTCTCTCACATAAATAAAATATTTTTTTAAATAGTGGGGGGCTGGAGAGATGGCTTAGCGGTTAAGGCGCCTGCCTGCTAAGCCTAAGAACCGGGTTCCAATTTCCAGGTCCCACGTTCAGCCAGATGCAGTGATGCAAGGGCGCAATGCCTCACTTGACCACAAGGGGGCACAAGCATTTGGATTGTGTTCACAGCAGCTGAGAGACTGCTGGCGCTCCCATTCTCTGTCTCCCTCTCCCTCTCTCTCTTTCTGTTTCTTTCTGTGTCTCTATCAAAAAATAAAAAAAAATAAAAATTTTTAAAAAAATAGTGGGGAGCAACTGAGAAAGACACCAAACATCAACCTCTGATCAATACACACACATACACATGCACCTATCCACACATGTGTATCCACATATGAATACTTATCAAACACGTATGCATAAACATACCTATACATATGTAGAAAATTCTGGCACCCTGATGCTGGAAAGACCTCTGCAGCCTATTTAGGGAGAAAAGTCATCAATGGTCTTACGCAGCAGTGGGTTGTGCAAGCTCTGTAGCTGGCCAGCCACATAAGATGAACCAGTTGATGCAACAGTGGCGTCCCTGTTATGTGGAAGCCAATGGCTCTCTCACACGATCTGAGGCACACTCCATGCAGGAAAATTCAGGTCTAATCAAAAGCCTGTGGCTGAGTTGGTCATAAGCTCTAGGGGGAAACTACTACTATTTTCTGACCCAATTGGTATATTATGCCCATTAAAATGGCCTGTAAATACTTGTGTTTAGGCAGATAAATTAATGCTACTCTCACTTTGGGTTAGAGAAGTTTCTTTTTTTGGATGGCAGTGACCACTGGGAAGGCTCAGTTCAGTAGTAAGTGACACGTCTCTATCACACCCTTAAAGGCTCAAGATCCGCCGAGGAAGAGATGGCAGAATGTAAGAACCAAAGGAAGGGGAGGAGTGCTTGGCAATACTGACTTCCAGACACAAAGTGTGTGTAGCATTCATGACCTCACAGTGTCTGATGCCATCTGCACAGTGGGGGTGGGGATCATGATGACATCAAAATAGAACAGGGGCTAGTTGGTAAAAAGTGATTCAGTGGAGAGGGGGACAGGGGGGAGGAGGACACAAAGGAAGGTGGTAGGAGGGGATCATGATTATGGTATATTGTTTATATGTGTGGAGATTGTCAATGAAAAGTTTTAAAAACTGCATTGAGGACTGGAGGGATGGCTTAGTGGTTAAGGCGCTCACCTACAAAGCCAAAGGACCCAGGTTCGATTCCCCAGGACCCACGTAAGCCAGATGCACAAGGTGGCGCATGCTTCTTGGAGTTTGTTTGCAGTGGCTAAAGGCCCAGGCATGCCCATTCTCTCTCTGTCTCTCTCTCTCTTCTTTCTCTCTTTCTCTCAGAAAGAAAATTGTATTGAGATTTCATCTGACCCTACTCAGAATGCCTGTCATTTGTCAAACAAAAGACAACAGTAACAACAAAATTATGGCACTTTTTGTGGCCCACAAAAGCCAGGTAGCCTGAATAAAACAGAGTCACGGGAATGTGGGGATGTGTGTTACCAAGCATAGCCCTGCTTACACTGACTGAGCCATGGTTGTTCATTTAGATTTGAGCTGCTGTGGTGTGTGGAGAGGAATCTTGGAAAGCGACAGAGCCATAAAAGAATTTGGATCCCAGCATCCCACTGAGAGGCCCAGACACACAGCCCTTCCTTCAGCTGTGTGTCCTCCAGGTGTCTCTCTGGGGAATCCTGGGAGTCATGGCCCAGAATCCAGCCACAGTTGTATAAAAGCCACAAAGGTACCGACTTGTTGGAGAAAGCGCTCTGAGGCCTGCCGAGGAATCTGACCTGGGTCTGGGGACGGGAAGCTCTCCAAAGAGCAAGAGTTTCCACTACAGCAACAAGAATGTTAAACATGATTTTTTAAAAATGCTTGGTGCAAGAAATGAGATGAGGGTTATTTATAAATCCAACCAGAAGCCATTCCTTTGGCTTCGGAGAGGTTTCCTGCTGCATGGGGAAGGCCAAGGGGACCTGAGAGGATTCCGAACACGGCACGCTGTCTGCAGAGGGGTCGGGAAAAGAACCTTGGAGGAAATGCGCCCACCCAGCATGGATGGTTCTCCTCGGAAGTCAAGGGTAACCCAGCGGCTGCATGGTCTCTGAGCCTCTCTTATCAGTGGACATCCTGTTCCCTGATCTTAAATACACTGCTGAGATAAACTCTAGGGCAGAGTAAGATGTAATGGGCTTCAACTGTCATAGGAAAATATTTAGCTTAAAAATTCAGTTCTCAGCTAGTTTCCCCACCTCACCCTCCAGGCGCACATGCGCACACACACACACACACACACACACACGCGTGCGCACTCCCAGAAAAGACTGGGCAATGTCTAAAAGGGCTGTCATTTGTCATGACTGGGGAAGGTTCTAGCATTTCTGGGTTCAATATAGGATCACTACTGGAAATCCTATAATACCCCCCCCCCTCCATCACCACCAAACGCACACCACAAAAATGATCTGGTCCAAGACTAAGGTTGAAAAACCTCTGGTTGATACGAAATCCCTGCTTATAAGGGTGAAAGGTCAGAGGAAAGGGCAGGAACGCTGCTCACAGAGAGATGCTTCAGTGGAAAATATGCATAAGGGAGCAGACACCTACACAACATCAAAACTGACTACTCTACAAACGGTTCTCACGGGCAGTCAAGGGTTAAATCTTCTCCCAGGAGACACCAAGTGGCTGAGCCATTACTTAGAAGTTCTCTGTTGTTGCTGTTTTTTAATTTTTAAATATTTTTATTTATCTAGGGAGAAACAGACAGAATCGGCATGCCAGGGCCGCCAGCCACTGAAAACAAACTCCAGACGCATGACTTTCCGTAGGTGCTGGGGAATCGAACCCAGGTTGTTGGGCTTTGCAGGCAAGCACCTTAACCACTGAGCCATCTCTCCAGCCCAGAACTTCTCTTTTGTTGTTGCTTTATACATACATATACATATTTGGTTTTTTGAGGTAGGGTTTCACTCTAGCTCAGGCTGACCTGGAATTCACTATGTAGTCTCAGGGTGGCCTCGAACTCACGGCGATCCTCCTACCTCTGCCTCCCGAATGCTGGGATTAAAAAAGGCGTGCGCCACCATGCCTGGCAATCTTTTGGTTTTGAAAGTATAAAGGACCGAGTTGAGGAGTGGGACTGGGGGAATAGGGAGAACTTCACCTCGCAGCATGATAAGCAGGCCAAGGGGAGCTTGTTGGCTTAAAATGTTACCTGGCAACCAAGGGAAAAAGGAAGAAGTTCAAATGACGTGACTTTTGGCATGTCTAGTATTCAGTTGCAGATTGTCTGCGATGTTGTAATGCAAACATTATCCGTCTTTCCCAAACCACTGAGAAGTTAACCTGTGGGCCAGTGAGGATGCGCGGATAAGTCAGGGACTGGGGTGAAATTCCACATTTAGGAGGCCAAGGAGATATCTCACTCAGTAAAGTTCTTGACTGGGCATGAGGTCTGAGCTTCATCCCCAGCACCCCCCTCAAAAGTTGGACATGATAGTATGTCCTTATAATCCCAGGGAGGTGAAGACAGAAGGATAGCTAGAGCTCATTGGCCAGCCAGACTAACCGAATTGGTGAGTTCCAGGTCAATGAGATCTTGTTTCAAAAAGAGGTGGAGCTGGGCACGGTGGCGCACGCCTTTAATCTCAGCACTGGGGAGGCAGAGGTAGGAGGATCACTGTGAGTTCGAGGCCACTCTGAGACTACAAAACGATTTCCACATCAGCATGGGCTACAGTGAAACCCTACCTCGAAAAATCAAAAACAAAACAAAAAAAAAAATTTTTTAAAAAGAGGTGGATGACACATCTGAGGAATGACACCCTAGGTTGTTTTCTGGCCTCCACATGTATGCACACACATATGTACTCAATTATACACACACATATGTCCACACATATACAAACGTGTACATGCATGCACCCCCCCCCACACACACACAGGCAAACACAAATTGCCATACCTAGGTCCACATAGTTAGAAGGGAGTTGCTCTGTTCGAGTCCAGTAATGGTATAGGGTGTTTACTGTGGGCTATGTACCAGGAGCCACCGGCATGATGAACACATACAGTTTGTCAATTGAATCACGTCCTCACCGTAGCCCTATGGGCAATACCACTCTATGCCCTATCAGAGGGACAGTCTGGGAGATGGAATGTACCTACAGAGGGACACTCACACAATGAGGGACACAAAGAAGTTGACCTCCAGAGTCAGGTTCTTAACTTCTGGGCCACCCTATTGTGACCAAGGGTGATTTAGTAATTGTAAATGACATTCAGGAAAGGGGGACGAGGAAGCTATCAAGCATACACGTGCCCCCCCCCAATGCTCTGGAATGCAGACA
This sequence comes from Orientallactaga sibirica, assembly GCA_036365145.1. NCBI lineage: Eukaryota > Metazoa > Chordata > Mammalia > Rodentia > Dipodidae > Orientallactaga > Orientallactaga sibirica. The sequence continues at coordinate 8,783,627 of JAEOAD010000006.1, read as the reverse complement.
GTAATGGTTCTCAGTGTCCCCAGATCTCCACGTGACACTGTGGTCACCCAAGCTGCCCAGCTGGGCCCTCAGTTTCATGGCGGCATCAGAGGTGGGTCTAAGAGCTGACATTTCTAACAAGTTCCCAGATGGTCTGGGCCCTAGTGTACTCCCAATCTGAGAACGGCTGTACTCTGCTCCCAGGGGCACGATTCAGTTCATTTATTCTGAATCTCCAAGGCTTCCCAAATGATGTCTGGTCACACTGTCAACTAACGGGTTGGCACAGGCTAATAGGAGAAGGCTGGAGGAGGAGGAGAGGAGCTTCAGATAGGATCTAACAGTACTTCCAGGAGGAAGAGCCAAGAAATGGGTTCTGATAATGGCATTCCTGCTTCCTCCTTTCTGTTCCAGGTAGCAGTGAACCACCCCCCTTGGGGATCCACAATGCCCATTTATTGATAATAAATCATTAAAAAGTTCACTTTAAAACAATCCCTTTGGTATACATTAATTTGATCATATATTAAAGATGAAAGTATGTTCGTGATAAGATAATCTGTTTATTTTTACAGAACGAATTAAATCTTGCCTAAATATTGAATATTTCTCGGAGTTGACTGATATTTTGATTTTATAATCATCAGTGCCGAGAATGCTGTTTTGCGTGAATATGTGGCATTCAATGGCAGAAATAAGTTTGGGACCATTTTAGAAATTGAGAAATTCTGTCCTAACCCGAAACCAAAATTTATTTAACATTTTTTTTTTTAAATGAAATTCAAGTCAGCAACTCAAATAGCAATTTAAAAATGAAACATTCTGGGGCTGGAGAGATGGCTTCGTGGTTAAGGCATTTGCCTGAGAAGCCTAAAGACACAGTTTCGATTCCCCAGTACTCATGTAAGCCAGATGCACGGAGGGGGGAGGTGTGAAGGGGGGCACATGTTTATAGAGTTCATTTGTAGTGGCTGGAGACCTTGGTACACCAGTTCTCTCCCCACTTCTCTCTCTCTCTCTCAAATAAATAAAGAAAAACCATTTTTAAAAATGAAACATCCTACCAGGCATGGTAGTACACGCCTTTAACCCCAGCACTCAGGAGGCCAAGGTAATAGGATCGTTTTGAGTTCAAGGTCAGTCTGAGACGACATAGTGAATTCCAGGTCAGCCTGGGCTAGACTGAGACCCTACCTCAAAAAGAAAAAGAAAAAAATTAAACATTCTAACCCAATAAAATCCAAAGATAAACCAATTTGATTCTTCCAAGCTGAGAAGCGATAGGAGGAATAAAAATAAAAGCCTTTATTTTCTATTAATTAAACCATTGTTTCCTTAAAGGCAGACAACTGTGTATACACAGTAAAGACATTGCAATTCATAACACAGAACACAGAACAGCCTCGAATCTGAACTGAGGTGTTGCAGGATCGTGGTTTGGCACTGAGCGTGGGCGATGACACGCACGGTGCAAAGTGTGCGAGTTGTGTGTTCAGACCCAAGTCTGCAGTGAAGTCTCGCAATGCCACACGGGCCAACGCTGCCGGAAATACTTCAGATTCACAACGCGTTTGACTTTGAATTCGTCTGTAGTCTTTGCACATTTAGAAACTTTTTCTTACTGTCAAGATGTTTTTTTTTTTTATCCCCATATTCAGTTACAAGAGCCCATGAGGGGTCGGACCCCACATTTTGAAAAACCAGGCTCTAGTGAGTCCGTGCAGAAAGTCTTAGAGAGAGATGTCGTGGGAAGACACGCTCTCTCAAGGAGCAGGAAGCTGTGCGGGCTGCGGCAGTGGGAGAATGAAGAGGAAGTATGAAGTGTCGCTCAGCTGGGCTGAACCCTGCTCAAGGTCTTCCTTGTTCCAAGCCTTAGTTTCCAAATCTGAAACACGGAGAGCTAACCACCTAACCTTCAGAGTTGGAAATGTAAATTCTATGGCTCATGATGGTGTGCCACCTTATACCTAGAACGGTGCTAGCCGGAAATAAGTCAAGGGCAAGGGCAGACATTTGCTTTGTGCTGGCCGCAATGCAAGCAAGAACCATTAGGTATCTTTCTGTCTCAGTATCCTTTCCCTTCCCCTCCCTTCCCTTCCCTTCCCTTTCTTTCATTCCCTTCCTTTCCCTTTCCTTCCTTCCTTCCTTCCTTCCCTCCTTCCCTCCTTCCTTCCTTCCTTCCTTTCTTCTTTCATGTCTATATTCTTGGGATTGCACCCAGGGCCTCACATAAGCTAGACAAGTGTTTTACAATTGAACTATATCCCCAGCTCTGTTTTTACTTTTGTTTTGGAGGAAAGGTCGCATTAAGCTGCTCCGGCTGACCCTGAATACATTCTGTAGCCCAGACAGGCCTTGAACTTGTGATCCTCCTGCCTCAGCCTCCATGAATAGCTAGGATTACAGGCTTGAGCCATTTGGCTGGACTAAAGTTGAACTTCAGATCTTTTTATTTCATGGGGTCTCCTAGCACTGTGCCTTGATCCAACCCCTATGTTTTAGAGTCCCTTTTCCCCCATTCTAAGCTTTTCCTCTACCAAACGACACTCAAGGCCCCTTCCTACATCCAGATCCAGATGAAAACTTCTCTTCTGGACTGGAAAGGAGACTTAGCAGTTAAGGTCCTTGCCTGCAAAGCCTAAGAATCAAGGTTCGATTCCCCAGTACCCACATAAGTCAGATACTTGTGGTGCATGTGTCTGGAGTTCATTCACAGTGGCTAGAGGCCCCTGGCATGCCCATTCTCTCTCTGTCTTTCCTTCTCTCTCTCTAAAATAAATAAAATAATTTTTAAAATATTTTGTTTATTTTTTATTTGTTTATTTGAGAGCAACAGACAGATGGAGAGGCAGAGAGAGAATGGGCACATCAGGGCCTCCAGCCACTGTAAATGAATTCCAGATGCATGTGCCACCTTGTGCATCTGGCTTACATAAGTCCTGGGGAATCAAGTCTCGAACCAGGGTCCTTAGGTTTCACAGGCAAGCACTTAACCACTGAGCCATCTCGCCAGCTCTAAAATAAATAAAACATTTTAAAAAGAGAAGTGTATGTTTTTTTAAAAAACAAAACCTTCTCTCTTTCTTTGTAAAGTTAGTAATACCACCAGAACATAAAGCTATCTCAGATGTGCACATACGTTGTATGCTCAGCATTCTTCCAAAATGCATGCCGAGGGACAAGACTGGAGCTGCTATTTGCCACACGTTAACTCAACTGGGAACACGTGTTCACCAGGAATAGTTTATGACCAGGTGGGGAGCTGGAGGGCAAAGGCGTGGGGGCACCAGTTGATGTAGACCCCTCTAGGTCCTCCACTGAGAGCTTTTTGTTTGTTTGTTTTCCTCTCTGCTCTGGACCTTTTATTTTGTAATAACCTTGGATTTGTAAAAATTATTATTTGAGATAGAAAGAGAGGGAGAGAAAGATGCAGAGAGAGAGAATGGGTGTGCCAGGCCCTTCAGCCACTGCAAATGAACTCCAGATGCATGTGTAACCTTGTGCATCTGGCTTTTGTGGGTCCTGGGGAATTGAACCTGGGTCCTTTGATTTTGCAGGCAAACGCCTTAACCTCTAAGCCATCCCTCCAGCTCTAAACCTGGATTTTTTTTTTTTTTTAATCAAGCAGGAATGTTGCTTTATAAGAAATCTGGGCTGAAGAGATGGCTCAGTGGTTAAGGAACTTGCCTATAAAGCCTAACGACTGGGTTCAATTCCCCAGGACCCATGTAAAGCCAGATCCACAAAGTGGTGCATGCGTCTGGAGTTCATTTGCAGTGGCTAGAGGCCCCTGTGCACCCATTCTCTCTCTCCTTTTTCTCTCTCTTTCTCTGCTTGCAAATGAAAAAATTTTTTTTGGTTTTTCGAGGTAGGGTCTCACTCTAGTCCAGGCTGACCTGGAATTACCTACGTAGTCTCAGGGTGGCCTCGAACTCTCGGCGATCCTCCTACCTCTGCCTCCCGAGTGCTGGGATTAAAGGCGTGCGCCACCACACCCGGCTAAGAAAATATATTTTAAAAAAATAAAAAAGCAATCTTCATATTCAGTTGAAGCTTTTCTGCCTATCATCCAGGCCACACTCATCCCCGAGCTTCCTCTCGGCTCTCCTCCTCAGTTCGTGACCTGTGCATTTGCATATGCAGCGTGACAGGCTGCGTTACATGTATGCATGTTCGCGTGTGTGCATGTGTGTGCTCATGCATGTGGACGTCAGAGAACAGTATCGGGTGTCACCCTCAGGAACGTTGTCCACCTCCTTCGGAAACACAGTGTCTCATTGGTCCAGAGCTCACCAACCAGCCTAGACCGGCTACAGGGATCCTCCCATCTCGGCCTGAGCAGTGCTAGGAATACACAGGCACATGTCACCACGACCAGCACTTTTACGTGAGTCCTGGGGATCAAACTCAGGTCCTCACGTTTGTGAGGCAAGCACTTGACCAACTAAGCCATCTTCCTGGCCCCTGAAAAGCTACATCGTACCAGCTCTTGAGCTTTCCCGAGTTGTGATTTTTTTCTGAGACCTCAAGTAAGCCGAGCTGCCTGGAGGTGGGAGGAGACACTTCCTCTCACCGAAGGGCAGCCGGGCTCACTGCCTACCCTTCACTCCTGGGGGATCCACGCTCACCCCACCTCACTCACTGGAGGTCTCTGCCTGCAGTTGGTGGCTCATGCCAAGAGGAACTGCACAGAGAGCGTCCTGGAGGCCAACAGGGCCACGGTGCAAGCACAGACCCTGAGCTCCTCCAGTCAGAAGAAAAATGCCATCTGGTTGGATAGTGCCCTCAGATGACCTGGCAAAGCAAGCTCAAGCTCCCAGTTGTGGTTAGAGAAGGGCTGGGTAACTGGAGAGGGGGTTTCGGGGACAGCCAATCCACTTCCTCCTGGCTCTGAAGTCCACACTTATTTTCCTGGCCTGAACACGCCGGCTTCTCTGTGTGCGGCATCTCGCTGTCTTGGTGACACACGCACTCCCCAAGAATGCCTGGGCTCTTCAATGAGGAATTCTTGTATATTTGGGATTCTTGGAAGCGGGACAAAGACTGTAATGAATGATTAGTACTTCCCTGGGCTTGGGAACCCTCTGGGTGCACTGCAGTGGGAATAAGGAGGCAGGAAAGGAGGGTTGGCAACAGAGCTGAGGGTAGCTGGGTAAAATTCAGGTGAGAAAGTTCAAGTTGCCACCAGACGAGAAGCCACTGTGACCCCAGACTCAGAAGTCACCTGAATTGATGCGTACAGAGACTAGAGTGTCCCTATCACAGTGGAACCCAGGTCACTGTTGATCAAATTCATCACGCAAAGAGATGCTTGGGAACTACCGGGGTGTTGGGGATCCGGTTCCTTACTTGGAGTGCTCTCGGTGCCATTAACTAGTGATGTGGCTCCAGGTGACTCGCCTGAACTCTCAGAGCCTCGGTTTCCTCTTCTGTACAATGGGTTCAAGGTCACTTTTCAGGGCTGGAGTGAGGACAAGATGAGCAGATGCTCAGACTGCCCGGCAGACACACCCAGCGAGCCCTCACGAATGGTATTCACTGCTGGGGGATTTAGAAGTGAAGACTCTGTAAACCCCTTGCTGTAGAGAATCTGATGGCCACAGAAATGGCCAGGGAGTAGGAAGACATGGTTCCTGGTCCCACTGCCCCAGAAAGGGTAGCTGAGCTGAAGGTTTCTCTTCCTCTAGGACAATCAGGGACCTTCATCTGTGCTCAGCCCCTCCCCCTGCCCTGTCCCCTGGGCTGCTGGTGTCCAAAAGCATGCATGTGCACCATGAAATTATAGAGGGTCCCTGTGGTCCCACGTCCCTCAGTCTCTTCAGCTCAGAGCTACAAAGAAGCTATCTTGGCCAACCCCAGGAAACAGGAAGGCGTACAAATAGGTTATCTGTGGGGTTCTGGAGAAAGTGGGGCTCAAGTGCCTCCCACCCCAACCTAGCAGGCCAAATTAGGGGATTCTGAGTCCCAAGTATGAATGCAATAGACTTAAGAATGTAAGAATGAGGACAAGGTTGGTCTAGCGACGTAGCTTGGTTGGTAAAGTGCTTGCCCAGCAGACAGGAAGCCCTGGGTTCAATCCCCAGCTCCACATAAATCAAGTGGTATGCGTGCCTGTAATTCTAGCACTCGGGAGGTGGAGGCAGAAGTTCGAGGAACATTGTCAGCTGCATAGAAAGTTCAAGACCAGCCAGGGCTACATGAAGACCTGTCTCAAAAAATAAAATAGATAGATAGATAGATAGATAGATAGATAGATAGATAGATAATAAAGACAAAGTGAATTGCTTCCTCTCCAAGCAGTTCATACATGCTGGGGGCACATGAGAAGATTCTAGGAGACACATCCCATGGGGTGCTTGTGCGGAGTCTTGCTATTCGAACAAGAACAGCAGCACTGTGTGGAGCTGCCCACTGGTGTCACCCACAAAGCCCTCCCCAGCAATCCCTTGCTCCCCTTGCGGCCTGACTGAGGCCTGACTGAAGGGAAGAGACGCTTTTCCCTGAAATAGTGAATTTACATAACCTCCTCTTGGTAGCCATGCTGGGGGCTCTGGTTACAGTGAGGGTTTAAGCGCTGGAGGCTCGCGATGGATGGCGAAAGCAGAGAGGGAAAACAAAACAGGCCGCACATGCGGTTCTCATTTTCCATAGCCACGTGAGAATGGGCCCGTGGATCCAGCTATAAATACCCCCAGCTGCCAGTGCCACAAGATGGAAAAATCACACACACACACACACACACACACACACACACACACACACACACACACACAAGTATGCATAAAAGTCCCTTCACACACAATTCCTGTGCTAAAAAGAATGCAAGTCAACTTTTTCTAAGAATCTCTTCCTTGAGAGAAAGCCAGGCTGGACTCCTTGCACCAAAGGTCTCAGCCTGAGGCCTGGCAAGGCAGGCTCCCACAGTGTCACTGGGGTAAGGAGGTGATGCTGCCTGCCCCCCCCCACCACACCCACCCTCCAGCCAAGAGAAGTCCACCAGTGGCCATAAGCAGGACTGAGTAGAACAGTTTAGATCAAAACCTTCAGGGATCCTGGGTTGGAGGGATGGATTAGTGGTTAAGGCATTTGCCTGCAGAGCCAAAGTACCCAGGTTTGATTCCCCAGGACCCACATTAGCCAGCTGCACAAGGGGGTGCATGAATCTGGAGTTTGTTTGCAGTGATTAGAGGCCCTGGTGTGCCCATTCTCTCTCTCTCTCTCTCCCCCACCCTCTCTCTCTGTCAAAATAAATAAATAAAATAAGATTGGCCTAAGGATACCTTAAGTTGGGTCCCCAGAAGCAGAGGGGAAACAGAAGAGGGCCTGGAGGGATCTGAGCAACAAGAAAAGAGGTGAGAGCTGACTTCAGTCTGATTCCCAGGCAGCTCTGAACTGTGAGCTGCTCTCAAGAGGCACAGGGGCAGTTTTACTAACTCTTTCCCAGATAGTTACTGGCCATGGCATGTGGGTGAGGGCCAGGGCCAGTGGAGGCAATAATAGTTCCCGGGACAATCACAGTGAGATTGTGACCAGTGGTGGTCATAAGCTGTGGTACCCTCCACCCCTCCGGGAAGCTGAGCTGGCCTCCTGTGGCATCTTCCACATGTGGTCTAGTAGTATAAGCGGTGGGTAGTTCACAGTTATATTTCTCGTGCGTGGACAAAGGGTTTTGGTTAGGTTGTGTTTTGTTTTCTTTTGCTGTGCCTGGGATGCTACTAAAATTGAGCCACCAAAGGGAGAAGTGAAGGTCCGTTCCACGCGATACGCAACGCTGATGCCTACTTGTGCCTCTCTCCTTCCGTCTGGAAAGGCCTTTGCTCTGTCTTTCACACATGCCAATGTGAAAACATACAACTTGGGAGCTGGGGAGATGGTTCAGTGGCTACCGCCCTCCCCAGAACACACATAAACACTGGGTGGGTGCAGTGACCCAACTATAATCCCAGCATTAGGGAGGTGGAAACAGGGACCCCTTGGGCAAACCGGCTGGATAGACTAGCCAAATCACTGAGATCTGGGCTCAAGTGAGAGGTGACTTCAGTAAATAACGTGGGAGAGGGATCAAGGAAGACACCAGATGTCAGCCTCTGGCCTCCACGAGTTCGCACACACACATGCACATGTTAAAAATAAAGAAAGGGGACTGGATGGATGGCTTAGCAGTTAAGGCTCTTGCCTGTAAAGCCTAAGGACCCAGGTTGGATTCCCCAGTACCCACGTAAGCCAAAGGCACAAGGTGGCGTATGCATCTGGAGTTTGTTTGCAGTGGCTAGAGAGGCCCTAGCATGCTCATACTCTCTCTTTCTCTTTATCTCTCAAATAAATAAATAAATTTTTTTTTAAAATAAAATAAGGGCTGGAGAGATGGCTTAGTGGTTAAGGCATTTGCCTGTGAAGCCCAAGGACCCTTGTTCAATTCCCCAGGACCCACATAAGCCAGATGCATTTGCCTAGAGTTCGTTTGCAGTGGCTGGAGTACCTGGCATGCCTATTCTCTCTTTATCTCCCTCTCTCTCTTTCTCAAATAAATAAATAAAATTTTTAAAAAGAAAGCAAAGAAAATGTTCAACGTTGTCCTTACACCCTGTTGCAGCTTTGGGACATCTATGTAACACATAAAGCTTCCTTAGAAGCTACTTAAAGAGAGCAGAAGTTGCTAGCATGCACTATTTCTCTTGCATCGTATCCTTTCTTCCTGTCTGGGACAGAGATGTGAGGACAGAGGTGTCACAGCCATCTTGGAACCATGAGTCAAGGAGCACTGCAAAGAAAACTGGAAAGAGGAAACCCAAGTCCCCGTGACACTGTGAAACTCTTCTACCAACTCCAAACTGCGCCGGCTGGACTTACTGTGTAAGACAATTTAAAAAAAAAGAATAATCTGTCAGGGCAACTGTGCTCAGGTTTCTGTTGCATGTAGCTGAACACAAATTGTAATGGATACAAACCTCCAAAACTAGTTCTGTGGGGCAGCCCATGTTGAGGGGATAAAGTCCCTTTGGATAAATACACAGGGGAGTGCTAATTTCAACAATGTGGAAACAGTTTATTTCTACAGACGCTCTCTGAGCTGCGGGGTAAGAGGAGGGCGGATGGAAGGGTGTTGCTTCAACATTTTTGCCCACTGCCGTTTTTCTGAGGACCGTTGTGAGGACGTGGATTCCCGTCAAACGCACTTTACAAAGCAGGAGGACAGAGGACCCTCTGATTTCTCCCTGGGATTACTTCCTGAGGGGCTGGGGCTTTGTTCTTGGCCTTTGGTGGGACCTGGGTGTGAGTCAAAGAAATGAAGCCATCCAATTGGCTAGTGAAGAGCAATGAACTAGAAACGTGATGAGGCCCGAGGAAGGGCCTGGTCCGGTGAAATGTTGGCACTTCTTGAAAAAAAAAATTATGTTTGTAACAGCCCAGGTCTTAGACATTTGTCATTATATGTCAGTTGACCCCTACAAGCCTCCTCCTGCTGCTGCCCATGGAAGAAGGCTTCTGTATGTGGCCCCTGTGGTAGGTGAAGAGCCAGGGGTCTATGGAGAGAGGACCCCGAGACTTAGACAAGGTCACACAGCCAGCAGGTGACAGGGTAGAGGGGCTTTCCCTCCAAAGCCCCGCCCCCATTTCAGTGGCTCCAGGATCACCTTATTTTCCCCAAAGGGCACATTTCATTTGCATAATCTCAACTGTAGCTCGGTTGTTTTCAATTTAAAGTGGGACTCCCTTGATGACTGGGAATTCTCAAGGACAGGCCTGCCACTCCAGGAGTTCAAAAAAGCCCATCGTTTTCTCTGTACCTGCCACAGGACTGAATCCACAGGACTCTGAACCACCATGCAGAGCCGGGGCTGCCCCTGAAATTCATCACAGCGTCCGTGTGTTCCCAACAAGTTAGCCAAGTGCACCCCGCTCCTCCAGCCTCCACCTCCCGAGTCCTGGGATTACAAGCATGCACCACCACACCTGGATTGTCACAGTCTTCACGGAAGATGTGACCTGCTCAGCAGACCAGGGGTGAGCAGAATGGGAGGTCGGGGGGCTGGGGAACTCAGGCACAGGGCTCCTCTGGCTGAGCAACTGTGTTGCTCCTCACAGTGATGAAGACCAACACAACCATGTCCCTTGGAGCAGGGCACAGACTAGGTCTCATGTCCACACAGGCCCTCAAGGCCACCACCAGGGTTGGTCACTTTAGGGTAGACACATCCAATCTCTGAATGGAACAGTGTCTGGTGCATGACAGATAATTGCTCCACAAGTCTAATTCAAAATAATCTTCCCTTGTGAGGGCACATACGTCTGTAGTGGAGGTGCGTGTGCGTATATGTATTCATACATCTGTGAACAGGTATACACGTGTGCACATGCATGTGGAGGTCAGAGGTTGGCGCTGGGTGCTGGTCTCAATAGCTCTTCACTTTATTCTTTGAGATGGTCCTTTTGCTGAATCCAGAGCTCACCGATTTGGCTAGAAAAACTGGCCAACAAGCCCCAGGATGGGAATACAGGTCACATTTTCTGTGAGTGCTGGGGATCCAAACTCAGCTTCTCATGTGTGTGCACTAAGCACTTTACTCACTGAGCCATCTCCCCACCCCAGAACTTTAAATCTTCCCTTTAAAAATAGAACAGAGGGCTGGAGAGATGGCTTAGCGGTTAAGGCGCCTGCCTGCTAAGCCTAAGAACGCTGGTTCCAATCTCCAGGTCCCACATTTAGCCAGATGCAAAGTGATGCAAGGGCGCAATGCCACACTTGACCACAAGGGGGCGCACGCATCTGGATTTCGTTCACAGCAGCTGAGAGACTACTGGCGCGCCCATCTCTGTCTCCCTCTCCCTCTCCCTCTCTCTCTGTCTGTCTCTCTCTGTGTCTCTCTCCAAAAATAAATAAAATAAATAAAAAAATATAACAGAGCCGGGCGTGGTGGCGCACGTCTACGCCTTTAATCCCAGCACTGGGAGGCAGAGGTAAGAGGATCACCATGAGTTCGAGGCCACCCTGAGAATACAGAGTGAATTCCAGGTCAGCCTGAGCTAGAGACCCTACCTCAAAAAAAAAAAAAAAAAAAAAAAGAAAAGAAAAGAAAAGAAAAGAACAGAGCATGCAGCCCTCCTCCATAAGCCCAGGTTCCATTCATTCGGACCATTCAAAGCCATAGTCTAAGATGCTCCGAAGCTATTCTAAGGTCTCAACAAAAACACTACTACACTGTGTTGGGTCTTCTGAGATGTATGGATCTAGAAGAAGTCACGTGCCAGGCACTCTGCTTACCCCCTCCTTCCACTCCCTGCTTTCTGTGTCACGTCGAGCCCCAGAGCCCAGTTTCTATGGAGTATACCTCCCAGGTTCCTGGCCTTCAGCACCCAGTGGGACCTGACCCATGGAACCAGAGGATGGGAGGAGAGGGCTCAGGGTGGTTATTTTCCATTCCTGTGCCACTAAGCCCAGTTCTGCCAGTGGCTATGTCCTGCTGGAGCCACCCATAGATCGCCCCTCCCTGGCTCCATTCGTAAGAGTGTTCACACTTTCCCTGGTTTCCTCCACCCTGGGTACCTCAGCATCTCCTCTCCTCTCCATCAACCGTCCTTCCTTTTCTTTCTTTTTTTAACACTTTTTAAAAATATTTTATTTTTATTTATTTATTTGAGACACACAGAGAGAGAGATAGGCAGGTAGAGAAAGAGAGAGAGAATGGGTGCACCAGGGCCTCCAGCCGCTGCAAACGAACTCCAGATGCATGTGCCCCCTGTGCATCTGGCTTATGTGGGACCTGGGGATTTAAACCTGGGTCCTTAGGCTTCACAGGCATGCGCCTTAACCACTAAGCCATCCCTCCAGCCCCTCCATCAACCATCCTTTCATGGCATTCTTATCAGCACTGCCCTTGGAGGAATGTCTGTCACTGTGTTCTGCTTGAAGTCTGCATGATACAATATACATGCTTCGTGTCTTCCGAAACAAGGCATATTCTTAGAACAACTGTCTCTCCGGATTTGCTCAAACAAGTCCCGGTTCCATGTGTTTTCCATCGTTTTAATTAAAGCGAATTATACGTTGTAGAAAATAAGCAGGATGCGGACAGGAAAGCCACCCACATCTCCGGTCCCAAACACAAGCACCGACCGTCCCACTAGTCATGGCTCACTGCGGCAGGTCCTAGAGCTGAGGGTCAGAGACAGGTCAAGGACAGGTCAAGGACAGAGGCTACACGGTAGAGGACATGGCCACTCCAAGACCACACAGTAAGCATTACTGGGAGTGGGCTCAGGCTGGACCCCAGGGGAGTCAGAAAACAAGCAGAGAAATGAGCTGGACACACAGCATGGCTGCTAGAGGTGACGGACCAGATTGGCTCCATGATCAAGGAAAAGGAGGCAAGACTGTTCCCAGGGGAGAGCAGGTACTGTGCCGTTTAGGGGCAGGGTGTGTCTGCCCAAAGGCAGGGAGCACATTTTTTTCTCCCCAGGCAGTGAGGAGAGGGGGAGGAAGAGTCCTGGGTCCTGTGGCACTGAGTGCATTTAGGGATAGTGGTCTCAGACCCTGAACAAAGGAATGCCAGGATGAGGGCTGTAATGGCTTTCTTAACACTTGTCAGGAGTCCCAGGAACTCCCAAGGAAGGAAAGAGGAAAGGAGATTCCAGCAATGTGCAGGCCTGAGATGACCCAGAAGCCTGCTGTTTGGTTTCCATTTCTATGTCCTCATTTTGCCTCTCCATCAACATGTCCAGATATGACCCCAGGGGCTGGAGGGATGGCTCCCGAAGTGCTTGCAAGTACAAAACAGGAGAACCTGATTCTGATCCCTGACCAACATCCGCATAAAAAGTCACATTCCATGGGAGGGAATTCATGCCTGATACTGGAACCTAGTCAAAAGTCTATGGTGGGCTGGGGAGATGGCTCAGTGGTTAAGGCAGTTGCCTGCAAAGTCTAAGGACCCAGATTCGATTCCCCAGTTCCCATGTAAGCCAGGTGCACAAGGTGGCATAAGCGTCTGGAGTTCATTTGCAATTGCTGGATGCCCTGGCATGTCCATTCTCTCTTTCTCTATCTGCCTCTCTCTCTAATAAGTAAATAAATTTTAAAAAACTCTATGGCTGGAAAGAGCATGGGCCCTCGGAGGAAGCTCCTCTAATTAGTTGGTTAAATGGATATGTTGTGCCCATGAAATTGCCCTCTAAATGTTTATGTTTATGCCCATAGATTAGTGTTATGATCAGCTCTGGTCAGAGAAGCATCTTTTTGCAGTTGTTGGTGACTACTAGGGAGGGGATTCAAATCTTGTCAACGTGCTGAGAATAAGTGACTGGAGAGTGAGTGCTCAGCGCTAAGTAGGACACTGTATCACCCCCTCCAGGGCCTAGGGAACACTGCAGAAGAGCAGGTGCAATGACCCAAAGGATGGAGTGCTGTGGAAGGCTGTCTTCCACACGTGGCACCGTCATTGCATTCACAACCTCACAGTGACCGTCTTTACCTGCTCAATATTGGGCCCATTGACATTGCATCACGGACAGTGGGAGACAGCAAGAGGGGCCCTCCCCTTCTGAAGAGTTACTGGCAGCTGAGGAAGAGACATTTCCTGCAGTGGCATTGCCATTGGTAGGTTGCATGGGCTGTGGTAAATACACACACACACACACACACACACACACACACACACACACAGGTTCCTGCATACAACCTTAATTAAACTCAGTGGGTCCCACACACAAGAAGAAAAGACATCAAAATAGAAGACAGAGTAGGCATAGTGTCACACCCCTTTAATCTCAGCACTTGGAGGCAGAGGTTAAAGGATCACTGTGAGTTTGAGGCCACCCTGAGACTACATAGTGACTTCCAGGTCAGCCTGGACTAGAGTGAGACACTACCTTTAAAAAATATATAGGAGGACTAGTTGGGAAGGAGGGGTTCAGAAGGAAAAAGATGAGGAGAGGGGACTAGAGATGGTAAGGGGGAGATTATGATAAAAGTACCACAAACAGGCCGGGTCGTGGTGGCGCACGCCTTTAATCCCAGCACTCGGGAGGCAGAGGTAGGAGGATCACCATGAGTTCGAGGCCACCCTGAGACTATATAGATAATTCCAGGTCAGCCTGGACCAGAGTGAGACCCTACCTCGAAAAACAAAAAAAAAAAAAAAAAAAAAAAAAGTACCACAAACAGGCATAAAAATTGTCAATAAATAAAATATTTAAAAATTAGGGGGGGGGGCTGGAGAGATGACTTAGCGGTTAAGGCGCCTGCCTCCTAAGCCTAAAAGAACGCTGATTCCAATCTCCAGTGGTTCCAATCTCCAGATCCCACGTTTAGCCAGATGCAAGGGCACAATGCTGCACTTGACCACAAGGGGGTGCATGCATCTGGATTTCATTCGCAGTAGTTGAGAGGCTGCTGTAGCGCCCATCTCTATCTGTCTTCCTCTCCCTCTCTCTCTGTCTCTTTCTGTCTCTCTCCAAAAAAAAAAAAAAAAAAATTATTAAACATGGGGTGAGGAGCCAGGCATGGCAATGCCTGCCTGTAATCCCAGCACTTGGGAAGGTGGAAACCGGGAAGCTTGTGGGTTACTAGTCAATTGGTCTAATCAAATCAGTGAGCTCCAGGTTCAGTGAGAGAATATGTCTCAAAAAAAAAAAAGTAAATAATAGTAAATTGGGCGTGGTGCAGATGCCTTTAATCTGAGCACTCTGGAGGCAGAGGTAGGAGGATCGCTGTGAGTTTGAGGCCAGCCTGAAACTACACAATGAATTCCAGGTCATCCTGGGCTACAGCAAAACCCTACCTCGAAAAACCAAACTTAATAATAATAACAATGTAGAGAATAATTAAAGAAGACACCTGAAGTCAACTTCTGGCCTCCCTACGCGCTTATATACACATTTGCAACTGCATACACGTATATAAGTGAACATGTATACACACACACACACACACACACACACATCCAAGATTACTAGTTCACAAACAGTAATTACCACGTACATTTTCATTTATGTGGGTGTTTGGACAAGAGCCCATTTGAAGACATACCATGTTGTCACATCTACCTCTTTGGCCAGATGGGCCAAGAGTAGCTTCACGTTCACACTCATGCGCCTGTCTGCCAATGAGCAGAAGACATGGGTTAGGAGTTTGTGTCCATCTTTAATTCATTTATTTACTTATTTTGGGACAGGTTTAGGCTGGCCTCAAACTTCATCACTGTGTAGATGAAGATGACCTTGAACTTTTGATCTCCCGCTTCCATTTTCCATGTGCTACGATTTTATATATATAAAGTGGTGTATATAGGCATACACCACTGTGCCCAGTTTATGTGGTGCTGGGGACCAAACCCAGGGCTTTGGGCATGGGAGACAAACACTCTACCAACTGAGCTACATCCCCAGCCCTATGCCCATTGGGGGGAAAAAAAAAAAAAAAACCTTTAAAAAGTGCAAATAGGGGCTGGAGAGATGGCTTAGCAATTAAGGTGCTTGCCTGGAAGCTGAAGGCCCCAGTTTCATTCCCCAGGACCCACATAAGTCAGATGCACAAGGTGGCACATGAAATGAATCTGGAGTTCATTTGTAGTGGCTAGAGGTCCTGGTGCACCCATTCTATCTCTCTCTCCCTTTCCCCACCCCCAAAATAATATTTTAACCTTTCTTAAATTTATTTTATTTGAGAGAGAAAGAGAGAGAATGGGCATGCTAGGATCTTTGGCTGCTGCAAATGAACTCCAGATGCATGTGCCACCTTGTGCATCTGGCTTATGTGGGTCCTGGGGAATCGAACCTGGGTCCTTCGGCTTCCAGGCAAGCACTTTAATCACTGAGCAACCCCTCCAGCCCATAAGTAATATTTTTTAAAATGTGAAAATATTTTGGATCTCTAAACACCTTAGGTAGTAAAATAAACTTTTGTGTATCTACCACTTAGTACAAAACATAAAATATTACAGATATAAATACCCTTCCTTGGTCTTCTTGACTGCCTTTCTTGGGAGTCATTTCTCTGAATTTTGTGGTTCTTCTCTGTTGTGGTTTGAATGTGCAATGCCTTCCACAGGCTCACATGATGGAACACTCGGTTCCCAGCTGGTGGAGCTGCTCAGGGAGGCTGTGGAACTTTTAGAACATGTGGTGTTGATAAGCAGGCTTGAAGGACAGACCAGTGTCTGGCGCTAGCCCTGAGCTCTGCTTCCTGACCTGCTGAGGTGTAGCACCACACTCTTGCCACCTCAGCCACCGTGTCTTCCCGGCCGGGTTGGACTGTGTCTCCTGAAACTGTGAGACACACTTAACCTCCCTCTCCTCGCTTAAGTTGCTTCAGTCAGCCATTTGGTAATAGTAACCTTTAAAAAAAAAAAAAACTAATGCATTTTCAAACATGTTTTCTAAATGTTTAATTATGCATGTAAATCTTTTGGGAGAGTATTGCTTTGCATAAATTTCAATGAAGTAGCAGTTTCCTTTTTCTGTAACTTGCTTTCTGCACATTACGTATTCTTCTGAGATTACACCTCTTTTCTTCCCCACCACCTTCCATAGGATTCCACTCTATGCTAATATCAAATTATTTAGCCCAGCTTCTGGTGGGTAAAAGACATTTAGAATGTTTTGTTTTTAGCTCAGAATTCCATGCTGGAGAGTATATTCCTGAACACATCTCCTTTTCAGAGATAATGGAATTTCTCTGAGCTTACATAGACATGAAACTGATGGGTCGGAGGGCTTGCGCATCTCGATTTTTCTAGATAGTAACTATTTGCGTTTCAAAGTGTTCCTATCCGTTTGCCTCCTCTTCAGAGCAAAGGAGTTCTATATGGTTCATAGTCCTCCAGTAAGCTATGTGGATACAGTTCGGAGGGCAACCGTGAATGTGGAATGGAGTTTCCTTGTGATTTTAATTTATGTATATCCCTGCCTCCTCTGAGGGAGTGAGCTTGGCCATCTTTTCCATATGCTTATTATTCAAACATCCTAACATTATAACTACGTTTACACCCTCTGAGAGTCCAAAAGATTTTCTTTAACTTATAAAAGCTGAACAAGTTGGATATATCCTTACTTCTTTTGCATGTTTTTTTTTATTTTTTATTTTTAGAGAGAGACACAGAGAGACAGACAGAGGGAGAGGGAGACAGATAGAGATGGGTGCGCCAGCAGTCTCTCAGCTGCTGAGAACGAAATCCAAATGTATGCGACCCTTGTGGGCAAGTGCGGCATTGCGCCCTTGCGTCACTGCATCTGGCTAAACGTGGGACCTGGAGATTGGAACCGGCGTTCTTAGGCTTAGGTGGCAGGCGCCTTAACCGCTAAGCCATCTCTCCAGCCCCTCTTTTGCATGTTTTTAAAATTTATTTGCAAACAGAAAGAGATAGAAGAGAGATAGAAACAGACAGCATGGGGCACACCAGGGCCTCCAGCCTCTACAAACTGACTCCAGATGTATGAGCCACTTTGTGCATATGGCTTTACGTGGGTACTGGGGGACTGAACTGGGGTCATTAGGCGCTGCAAGCAAGTGCCTTAAGCACTGAGCCATCTCTCCAGCCCCTTTCTTACTTCTGCACTGGAAAACCTGGGAGAATTCTTGTAATACTGTAGCCAAGTGGGGATTGTCTTTTCTTTTAGACCTTGTTGATGCTGTCTAAAAAGCATTTGGAGCGTTTTTTTTTTCTTTTATATTTTTCTTTGCTTATTTGAAAGAGAGAAAAACAGGGAGAGGGAGGTGGAGGGAGAGAATGGGCACACAAGGGCCTCCAGATGCTACAAATGAACTCCAGACTCATGTGCCACCTTGTACATCTAGCTTACATGGGTCCTGGGGACTCAAACCTGGGTCTGTAGGCTTTGAAGGCAAGTGTCTTAACCCCCAAGCCATCCCTCCAGCCTCTTTCATCTGTAAGACATACTATTAAATGGAATGCAACAGGATGGACTGTGGAAGCTATCTGTCCATGTTCCTGCTCTAAGAAGCATGGGATAGCCACCATTGTAGCTGGTGAGGCTGCTCCTCAAAGAACACACCTGGATGTGAGGGTTCAGAGTCCAAAAACTCATCAATAAAATATAAACACCTCCACTTGGAGCATGTCTCTTATATGACTGATTAGATGGATCATGGCCTTCACTTCTAGATCCTTCTCCTGTGATGCTGTGGGATACCCTGAACATTAAAGTGTCTGTTATCACGAGCCTCTGGTGTAGGAATGGTAGCACATACGTGAACTAGTTGGGACATGCATGAGAGCATGAACCACATGTCATTCAATGTCACCATTCCAGGAGGCTTCTGGTCTTCCTTGCTTAAGAAAAGAAATTTCTAAGTTGGGTGTGGTGGTTCACGCCTTTAATCCCTCGGGAGGCAGAGGTAGGAGGATCACAAAGAGTTCGTGGCCACCCTGAGACTACAGAGTGAATTCCAGGTCAGCCTGGGCTAGAGTGAAACCCTACCTTGAAACCCCTTCCCCCAAGAAAGAAAGAAAGAAAGAAAGAAAGAAAGAAAGAAAGAAAGAAAGAAAGAAAGGAAGGAAGGAAGGAAGGAAGGAAGGAAGGAAGGAAGGAAGGAAGGAAGGAAGAGGGAGGGAGGGAGGGAGGGAGGGAGGGAAGGAAGGAAGGAAGGAAGGAAGGAAGGAAGGAAGGAAGGAAGGAAGGAAGGAAGGAAGGAAGGAAAGGAATTTCTTCCGTCCTGAATTTTCTTCTCTAAAGTTTGGAGAGCAGACTGATGATAAAAAGGAGAGGCCCCTCTTGTTCCAGATATAGAAGATATCTAAATGATTTCTTGGGGTGCCTCTTGACCATGAAGTCCTGCCTGACTTCTCCAGGTCAAAATTGATCTTTCCCCCTCTGCTGCATGGGGTCTGCATGAACCCAGAATCCCGAGTAGAGGAGAACTCCCCGGCACACGATGCTCGCAGTAAGGATGATGTGGGGGTGGGCAGTGGACTCCAGGCACTCGCTCACATTGAGGTAATCTTCCTTTGGGGACAGGTACCGTTGCTATCACTATTTCACAGATGAGGAAGCTCAAGCTGTGGTTCAAAGACAATGCAATGGTTGGAGACATGGCTTAGCAGTTAAGGTGCTTTCTAGTAAAGCCAAAGGACCCAGGTTCGATTCCCCAGTACCCAAGCAAAGCCAGATGCATGCATTTGAAGTGTGTAGGTAGGAGGCCCTCACACACCCATTCCCACCCTCCCTCTCCCTCTCTCCCCCCTCTTGAATGAATAAATGAAGTATTTTTTTAAAGACTATGCTACAGAGTAGTGAAATTTGCATTGCATTTGTCAGGCCAACCAAATGTCAATGTACAGAAAGTTACTGAACTGAGCCAAAGCTACTGCTGAACACGGCAATGCGCTCCCGTGCCTCTCACTGCTGGCCCGTGGACTGCAGCTGTGGAATTAATGAGAAATCAATTATCCCTTTCATCCTTATCGTTGACACCCACATCGAATCCCTAAGGCCTTGAAGAATTTGCTCATTCCTTCCTTACTTATTAATAAAAGTTTCCAGTCCTCCTGGCTTACCACATGGACACTGTCCTTTCTTGAAGAGCCCAGAGCCCAGGGGCAGGAAGACGTGCATTCTTACTCCCAAGGGAACTGACTCAGCACACAGTGCCCAGCAGCCAGTGCTTCAAATATTTGTTGAAGGATCACAGCCACGAACAACAAAGAGTTACCCACCACGTTGCAAGGTACTGAGCCCTTGTCACGCGCCTGACATCATTCCAACTCACCTAAGTCTTGTCCTCTGGGACTTCTGCCATTTCCATTTCACACATGTCAAAGGCCAAGGCTCAGAGCTGCTCGGCGGATGACGGCGAGTGGTTCAGCTCATTATGGAAGACAGGAAACCATACCTAATTCCTCCTACTGAGTGCCAGGATACATCGCGGGGTCGAAGCCTTTAACCTTTCTGTGTGCGTGCATGCACAGACTTACACACAAGCGATTTATCTTTCCAGTCTGGTAGGATATGAGACAGATCAGAAAAAGTGGAAGGAATTTAAGCTAAGCTCTAATCCCTATACGTATGAATGAGTGAGTGAATGAGTGAGTGTATGAGTGACTGACTGAAGGAAGGTGCATACGTTAATAAGGGTGTATGCAGTCAGTAAATAGTCCCCAAGAGCAAGCTCTGTGCCTGCCACCAGGCAAAGTGCTATCCACACCACAGGAGCTAAGTTCCTTTCCTTCTGGGAGCTTGATTGTCAGATGAGTCCTCAAGGTGACGGGATCAGAGGAAACACGCCTTGTTAGTGACCCATTTGATCCGGGAAAGGTGTGGCAAGGAGACTCAGATCCCGTCTCAGCAGATGCAGAAGTGAGGAGAGCCATGTTGCTTCAGAACAAACTCGAGATAGACAGTGTCATGTAGGAGCTAAAAATAACTCACAGAGCCGGGCGTGGTGGTGCACGCCTTTAATCCCAGCAGAGGTAGGAGGATCTCCATGAGCTTGAGGCCACCCTGAGACTATATAGTGAATTCCAGGTCACCCTTGGCTAGAGCAAGACCCTACCTTGAAAAAAAACAAAATAAAATAAAATAACCCATACAGCCTCCATGACCAGGGCAGCAATGCACACTCTGGCTTCCAGGATACAGGCCAAGGAGCTGGGACAAGACCAATGTGTGCCTGTTTCCCCATCAGCCCAGGCAGCTAACATCCCTTTCACTCCTGAAAGAATCCTGCATTCTTTCAGCAAATTGTGTAATCACCTGTGCCTTCTGTAACTTTATTCAGCAGTCCCTGGGCAGGAAAGCTACCTATGACCTCCATATACATATATATATATTTTTGTTTGTTTGTTTTTTAAGGTAGGGTCTAGCTGTAGTCCAGGTTGACCTGGGATTCACTCCGTATTCTCAGGGTGGCCTCGAACTCACAGCGATCCTCCTACCTCTGCCTCCCGAGTGCTGGGATTAAAGGTGTGCGCCACCACGCCTGGTCCCCTGGCCTCTACGTGCATGAGCACATTCACCAATGCACATGCACGCACATGGGTGCAGACATCATACACACCCATACATACATCTTCACCTCTGCCCAGTGCAGTGATGGGGAAGTGTCCATTGCGTGCCTTAGGATGGCACAGCAGTTCCCAGTTCTGCCATCTCCGAGCCTCCCAGTGGGCTACAGACTAACAAATATATTGATGGAGACGAAGAAAGGAGAGTTATGAGGTCTGGGGAGGTAGCTCGGTTCGTAGAGAGCTTGTTTAGCATGCACAAAACCCTCGCTTCCCCAGCACAGTATAAATCAGGCCTGATCATCCTGGCACTCAGAAGGTACTGACAAGGGGTCAAGAGTTCAAGGGCATCCTGGCTACATAGCAAATTTGAGGCCAGCAGAGGTTACATGAGACCTCTTGCTCAAAAATAAATAAAAACAAGAAAGGAGAGAGAGCGAGAAACCGGCTGGTTCTTCTACTGCCAAAGTCTACAGCAACTGAATCCATTTCAGACTAACTTCAAAGCTGCCTCTGGCTCGGGAAGTATTGACAGATCTCCATACAGACCTGGTGGCATTCTCATCCCACCCTAATGGCGTGCTTAAGAGAACATGAGGACGGGGCTTTGGCATCGGTGGGGGGGTGGGGCACAAGGAAGTGTGGGCATTGTCCCCCCGGGGAATATGGCTGGATGGTGAGCTACAAGAAAGCAAGCATACATCGCACGGGCAAGCATTGCTTTGGCATTCAGCGTAGGCAGTCAGAGTACATAACGTAAGAGGCAGAAAGCCTGAAGCTAGCTGGCCTGCCTGTGCTCGAGACAAAGGTGGGGGAAAAAAAAAAGAACCAGGCAAAAAGACTAATGCAGACGTGATGGGACAACCTATGCATCCACTGTGCAAGGGGGTGGGGGTGATGAGTCCCAGTACGTTTTGGGAGGGAGGGGCATGTGCATGTGAAGTCCGTGTGGTGTGGTGTGGTGTGGTGTGTGTGTGTGTGTGTGTGTGATGTATGCGCATGTGTGTTCTGTGTGCACGCAAGAGCAGAAACCAGTGGAGTATTTCCTTGAGACAGAGTTTCTCCCTCAACCTGGAGCTGTTATTTTTTTATTTTTTTTTCACAAGCTCCAGAATTTTTCCTATCTCAGCTCTTCAATGGGCCTGGGGTTACAGGCATGCATGGCCACAACCAGCTGTTTTTATGTGGGTGGTGGGGGATCAAATGGAAGCGGGTCTCAGGCCCTCATGATTTTTTTTTTTTTTTTTTTTTTTTTTTTTTGTTTTTTCAAGGTAGGGTCTCACTTGGTCCAGGCTGACCTGGAATTAACTATGTTCTTAGCCTCGAACTCACGGCGATCCTACCTCTGCCTCCCGAGTGCTGGGATTAAAGGCGTTTATTTTTTGACAAGCACTTTTTTTTTTAAATTTTTATTATTATTTCTTATTTATTTTTGGAGAGAGAGAGAGAGATAGACAGAGAGGGAGAGGGAGACAGAGATGGGCGCGCCAGCAGTCTCTCAGCTGCTGTGAACGAAATCCAGATGTGTGCGCCCCCTTGTGGTCAAGTGCGGCATTGCGCCCTTGCCTCACTTTGCATCTGGCTAAACGTGGGACCTGGAGATTGGAACCGCTGGAGATTGGAACCAGCATTCTTAGGCTTAGGAGGCAGGCGCCTTAACCGCTAAGCCATCTCTCCAGCCCTTGACAAGCACTTTTAACCACTGAGCCATCTCCCCAGCCCACACCAGCACTGCTAACTTGTTAAGTCACACCCCCTTGCTTCCATGCAGGCTAGGTGGTGACAAAACTATCTGGTCATGCTTCTGCCCAGATACACTCAACACCCCTCAGATGGGCATGGGACGAGGCAAGGGTGAATATGGCTATAAAAAGTATAGCGTTAGTGCATCCTGCACCGGGAGAAAATGTACTTGTTCATAATATCACACGGTGTCACCAACAGTCACCAAAGGAACAGTGGAATCCCCAGGAACAAGTTCCTATCAGTAGTTCAAGCTTGTGCTTTCACAAGCTCCGTGCCAAGGACTGAATGCCCACCTCCCAAATAACTGTCCTTGACAGCCCCTTGAGGAAGGGAACACTGCTATCTTCAACGCACAGAGGAGAAAGCTGGCGCCCAAGGCCAGTGTGTGTTGGGTGGGTTATTAAGTAGCAAAGCA
The DNA here is from genome assembly GCA_036365145.1 of Orientallactaga sibirica. Taxonomy (NCBI): domain Eukaryota; kingdom Metazoa; phylum Chordata; class Mammalia; order Rodentia; family Dipodidae; genus Orientallactaga; species Orientallactaga sibirica. Next base: position 8,760,530 of record JAEOAD010000006.1, on the reverse strand, counting down.
GAGTCCCGGGAGGCCGACTCTGAGACAGGCCTACGGGGTAGTGGGTTGATCAGGAAAGGCTCTTGGAAAGTGGGCTGGAGGAGGGAGGAAGGGCAGGAGGAAGCAAGCATGGGACAGGAGGAGAAGCAGAACTTCAGTGGATCCTTGCTAAAGGCCTTCTCCCTAAAGACCCTGAACTGGAGACGCTCAGCAGAAGGAGAGATCGAGCTAATGCACCCCCAGCCATTGGCTGCAGGGTACCCAGGAGGGCAGCGTGGTCAGGAACGACTGTGGCAGGACAAATCCCTTCAGCTGAAGCCATTCCAAGGAAGACCGTCCACAGCTACCTGTTGGAGTCTCCGTCCTAAAGAGGGTCCGGTGGTACAAGCCCAACATTTACTGACACAGGGGTGGTACAAGCCTGACTTTTACTGACACCAGCCAACAATCCGAGTGTAGCATCCACACATGTAATCATCGTGTTGCACTGCCTGGCTTGCCCCGTAGGGACTGTCCTCCAATCTACTCTGTCGGGGTATCATAATGGACATTGTTGGGCTAAGCCCATGTGGACTATACGATGCACTTGGCTTTCATGAGTCCTAAATGTGTGGAGGGCGTGAAGGTGGCCTCATCCCGCCTGGCCTGGGTGTGAAGTGGTGACAGAACTGTATGCCAAGTTCAAGCGATTAAGGAAGGGGTAGGTTAGCTGTAACGAGCCTTGTGGAGGGAGTGTGAGAGACAAGGGGGTGTCTGAGAAAGCCCTCAAGGATGAGTAGACCACAAAGACAAAGGGGGAGGCTCTTCCAGGGGGAGAAAGGACTAACTACACATAAGGGAACAGAGGTGGGAAAGTCCTCTACATTCAGTGCCATAAAACCATAAAATAACCCATACAGCCTCCATGACCAGGGCAGCAATGCACACTCTGGCTTCCAGGATACAGGCCAAGGAGCTGGGACAAGACCAATGTGTGCCTGTTTCCCCATCAGCCCAGGCAGCTAACATCCCTTTCACTCCTGAAAGAATCCTGCATTCTTTCAGCAAATTGTGTAATCACCTGTGCCTTCTGTAACTTTATTCAACAGTCCCTGGGCAGGAAAGCTACCTATGACCTCCATATACATACATATATATTTTTGTTTGTTTGTTTGTTTTTTGAGGTAGGGTCTAGCTGTAGTCCAGGCTGACCTGGAATTCACTATGTAGTCTCAGGGTGGCCTCAAACTCACAGCGATCCTCCTACCTCTGCCTCCCGAGTGCTGGGATTAAAGGTGTGCGCCACCACGCCTGGTCCCCTGGCCTCTACATGCATGAGCATACTCACCAATGCACATGCACGCACATGGGTGCAGACATCATACACACCCATACATACATCTTCACCTCTGCCCAGTGCAGTGATGGGGAAGTGTCCATTGCGCGCCTTAGGATGGCACAGCAGTTCCCAGTTCTGTCATCTCTGAGCCTCCCAGTGGGCAACAGACTAACAAATATATTGATGGAGACGAAGAAAGGAGAGTTATGCGGTTCGTAGAGAGCTTGTTTAGCATGCACAAAACCCTTGCTTCCCCAGCACAGTATAAATCAGGCCTGATCATCCTGGCACTCAGAAGGTACTGACAAGGGGTCAAGAGTTCAAGGGCATCCTGGCTACATAGCAAGTTTGAGGCAAGCAGAGGTTACATGAGACCTCTTGCTCAAAAATAAATAAAAACAAGAAAGGAGAGAGAGCGAACAACCGGCTGGTTCTTCTACTGCCAAAGTCTACAGCAACTGAATCCATTTCAGACTAACTTCAAAGCTGCCTCTGGCTCGGGAAGTATTGACAGATCGCCATACGGACCTGGTGGCATTCTCATCCCACCCTAATGGCGTGCTTAAGAGAACATGAGGACGGGGCTTTGGCATCGGTGGGGGGGTGGGGCACAAGGAAGTGTGGGCATTGTCCCCCCGGGGAATATGGCTGGATGGTGAGCTACAAGAAAGCAAGCATACATCGCACGGGCAAGCATTGCTTTGGCATTCAGCGTAGGCAGTCAGAGTACATAACGTAAGAGGCAGAAAGCCTGAAGCTAGCTGGCCTGCCTGTGCTCGAGACAAAGGTGGGGGAAAAAAAAAGAACCAGGCAAAAAGACTCATGCAGACGTGATGGGACAACCTATGCATCCACTGTGCAAGGGGGTGGGGGTGATGAGTCCCAGTACGTTTTGGGAGGGAGGGGCATGTGCATGTGAAGTCCGTGTGGTGTGGTGTGGTGTGGTGTGTGTGTGTGTGTGTGTGTGATGTATGCGCATGTGTGTTCTGTGTGCACGCAAGAGCAGAAACCAGTGGAGTATTTCCTTGAGACAGAGTTTCTCCCTCAACGTGGAGCTGTTATTTATTTATTTTTTTTTCACAAGCTCCAGAATTTTTCCTATCTCAGCTCTTCAATGGGCCTGGGGTTACAGGCATGCATGGCCACAACCAGCTGTTTTTATGTGGGTGGTGGGGATCAAATGGAAGCGGTCTCAGGCCCTCATGATTTTTTTTTTTTTTTTTTTTTTTTTTTTTGGTTTTCAAGGTTCTTCTGGTCCAGGCAAGCTCAGGGTAGCCTTTTTTTTGCCTCCCGAAATTTTTAAAGGCGTTATTTTTTGATTTTTTAAATTTTTATTTTTGGAGATTTATTTTTGGAGAGAGAGATAGACAGAGAGGAGAGGGAGACAGAGATGGCGCGCCAGCAGTCTCTCAGCTGCTGTGAACGAAAATCCAGATGTGTGCGCCCCTGTGGTCAAGTGCGGCATTGCGCCCTTGCCTCACTTTGCATCTGGCTAAACGTGGGACCTGGAGATTGGAACCGCTGGAGATTGGAACCAGCATTCTTAGGCTTAGGAGGCAGGCGCCTTAACCGCTAAGCCATCTCTCCAGCCCTTGACAAGCACTTTTAACCACTGAGCCATCTCCCCAGCCCACACCAGCACTGCTAACTTGTTAAGTCACACCCCCTTGCTTCCATGCAGGCTAGGTGGTGACAAAACTATCTGGTCATGCTTCTGCCCAGATACACTCAACACCCCTCAGATGGGCATGGGACGAGAGGCAAGGGTGAATATGGCTATAAAAAGTATAGCGTTAGTGCATCCTGCACCGGGAGAAAAATGTACTTGTTCATAATATCACACGGTGTCACCAACAGTCACCAAAGGAACAGTGGAATCCCCAGGAACAAGTTCCTATCAGTAGTTCAAGCTTGTGCTTTCACAAGCTCCGTGCCAAGGACTGAATGCCCACCTCCCAAATAACTGTCCTTGACAGCCCCTTGAGGAAGGGAACACTGCTATCTTCAACGCACAGAGGAGAAAGCTGGCGCCCAAGGCCAGTGTGTGTTGGGTGGGTTATTAAGTAGCAAAGCAGAGTCCCGGGAGGCCGACTCTGAGACAGGCCTACGGGGTAGTGGGTTGATCAGGAAAGGCTCTTGGAAAGTGGGCTGGAGGAGGGAGGAAGGGCAGGAGGAAGCAAGCATGGGACAGGAGGAGAAGCAGAACTTCAGTGGATCCTTGCTAAAGGCCTTCTCCCTAAAGACCCTGAACTGGAGACGCTCAGCAGAAGGAGAGATCGAGCTAATGCACCCCCAGCCATTGGCTGCAGGGTACCCAGGAGGGCAGCGTGGTCAGGAACGACTGTGGCAGGACAAATCCCTTCAGCTGAAGCCATTCCAAGGAAGACCGTCCACAGCTACCTGTTGGAGTCTCCGTCCTAAAGAGGGTCCGGTGGTACAAGCCCAACATTTACTGACACAGGGGTGGTACAAGCCTGACTTTTACTGACACCAGCCAACAATCCGAGTGTAGCATCCACACATGTAATCATCGTGTTGCACTGCCTGGCTTGCCCCGTAGGGACTGTCCTCCAATCTACTCTGTCGGGGTATCATAATGGACATTGTTGGGCTAAGCCCATGTGGACTATACGATGCACTTGGCTTTCATGAGTCCTAAATGTGTGGAGGGCGTGAAGGTGGCCTCATCCCGCCTGGCCTGGGTGTGAAGTGGTGACAGAACTGTATGCCAAGTTCAAGCGATTAAGGAAGGGGTAGGTTAGCTGTAACGAGCCTTGTGGAGGGAGTGTGAGAGACAAGGGGGTGTCTGAGAAAGCCCTCAAGGATGAGTAGACCACAAAGACAAAGGGGGGGGGGAGGCTCTTCCAGGGGGAGAAAGGACTAACTACACATAAGGGAACAGAGGTGGGAAAGTCCTCTACATTCAGTGCCATAAAACCTAAACTACGCCGGGCGTGGTGGCACACGCCTTTAATCCCAGCATTCCGGAGGCGGAGGTAGGAGGATCATCATGAGTTCGAGGCCAGCCTGAGATTACATAGTGAATTCCAGGTCAGTCTGGGCTAGAGTGAGACCCTACCTCGAAAAACCGAAAAATGAAAAAAACAAACAAACAAACAAAAAAAACCCTAAACTACCTCTTAAGAAGTGATGGAGGGGCTGGAGAGATGGCTTAGCAGTTAAGGCGTTTGCCTGCAAAGCCAAAGGATCCCGGTTCGACTCTCTAGGACCCACGTAAGCCAGATGCACAAGGGGGTCCATGCATCTGGAGTTCATTTACAGTGGCTGGAGGCCCTGGCGTGCCCATTCTCTCTCTCTCTCTCTCTGTCTGCCTCTTTCTTTCTCTCAAATAAATAAATAAAATATATTAAAAAAAAAAAGAAGTGATGGAAATGGCTGCTGGACACAGGTTGCCAGCCACACAGGCACGTCCACTCACACAACCTGTGCCTGCCCTCTGCTGTTTTCGCAAAGGCGCCCCATCCCAGAAACGTCTCCTCACCTCACCAGGTACTTCCGCCCGGTCTTCCTCGCCGCATCCTCTATGCTGCCGGTGCCACTGGCTCCGAGGGTCTCACTTTTGTCTACGTGGTGTTAACTCTGCCTGACTCATGGCCAGTAACTATAGCAACCGCCATCACCATAGTTCTTGGGGAGCTTCATTAGCTACTGAGGGAGGTATTCACTGATGACCACACCCACTTACAGACAGGGAAACTATGAAACCAAGTGGAAAGATATTGGGAGGCAGAGGTAGGAGGATCACCATGAGTCTGAGGCCTGCTTGAGACTACATAGTGAATTCCAGATCAGCCTGGACTAGAGCGAGACCCTGCCTCAAAAAACCAAACAGCAACAACAACAAAAAAAGAGGCAAGATAATTTGCAAGGTCTTGCAACAGGTAAGTGGAGCAACAAGGAAGGGTACCTAGGTTTTTTTTTTTTTTTAGAACCTTTATTATTTTTTTAAAAAAATATTTATTTATTTATTTATTTATTTATTTATTTATTTATTTGAGAGAAAGAGAGAAGGAATGGACACACTAAGGCCTCCAGCCACTGCAAAGGAACTCCAGACACAAGCGCCACTTTGTACATCTGGCCTACGTGGGTCCTGGGGAATCAAACCTGGGTCCTTTGGCTTCGCAGGCAAGTTCCTTAACTGCTAAGCCATCTCTCCAGACCCCTTTATTCTTTTTTAAAAAATATTTTTTATTTATTTGCAAGCAGAGAGAGGTAGAAGAGAGACAGATAGAATGGGCCTCTAGCCACTACATGTGGACTACAGATGCATGCACCCCTTTGTGCATCTGGCTTTACGTGGGTCCTGGGGAATTGAACTCAGGCTGTCAGGCTCTTCAAGCAAGCGCCTTTAACTGCTGAGCCGTCTCTCCAGCCCTGGAACCTTTATTCTCAATAACCACAATGCAATGACCTGACCTGACTTTCTCTGTTCCTGTTTTTCTTTTTTTCTTTTCTTTTTTTTTTGACAACTTCCTTAATTGTAGACAATATCCCCTGGTACTTCCCTCCTTCCCCCCACTTTCCCCTTTGAAACTCCACTCTCCGTCATATCCCTTCCTCCCTCAATCAGTCTCTCTTTTATTTTGATGTCATGATCTTTTCCTCCTATTATGATGGTCTTGTGTAGGCAGTGTCAGGCACTGCGAGGTCATGGATATCCAGGCCATTTTGTGTCTGGAGGAGCACGCTGTAAGGAGTCCTACCCTTCCTTTGGCTCTTACATTCATCCTTGCAGGTCACACCGTCTCCGTCATCTCTAGTGCGTTCTGCCGTGATAACATTAAATGGCCGCAGACCATCATAAACAAGTGGGCATAAAGGAACAATGGCCGAGCGGAGTGAAAGTCACAGAGACGGTACGACCTTCGGAGCTGACATGTATCAGGGCTCTGACAACACTTTATAAAACAGAGGGCAGGCTGGACTTGGTTGTTCTATCTATAATATTTGGTTTGTTCACTCATTTAGTTAATGTTTACTGACTGTCTCCCTTATATGGCACTCTTCTAGATTCTTGGGACCCAAGGGGCATCCACAAAATCCCCACCCTTGAGAAGCTTAAATCTTAGCAAAGACTCACTTGTTTTGTTGTTTTTTTAAGGTAGGATCTTCACTCAAGTCCAGGCTGACCTGGAACCTACTCTGTGGACTCAGGCTGGCCTCGAACTCACAGAGATCCTCCTACCTCTGCCTCCCGAGTGCTGGAATTAAAAGTGTGCGCCACCACGGCCATCATCACTTAGTTTGTTTTTAAAACCTGTGCCTGGCATCCTGGGTCTAACTTTGGTATGTTTCATTGTTCCATTGGGCCACTGGTTATCAATTTTTGGATCAACTAAGCTATGGATGTCTGGGACCCCCTTCCTGAGATTCTAAATCAGAGAAATGGGTGAGCCGGGGCCTCTAGCCTCTGCAAATGAACTCCAGACACACGTGCCACTTTATTTCATGTGGGTACTGGGGAATGGAACAGGGGTTGTTAGGCTTTGCTGACAAGCGCTTTAACTGCTAAGCCATCTCTCCAGCCCCTGAACCACGTTTTGACTTTGATTCTTTGAACCAGGATAGCATGTGAGTTTTTAAAACAAGATGCATAGACAGCTCTCCCACAGCTTGGGTTGGTGGTGAGTGAACTGTTCACCCCACACCTGCTCCAATAGAGGATCCTGTGGGGACAGCCTTTGAATGGGGAGTGAGAATCCGTGCTCCACTCTGTCTAACTGCCCCCAGCTCCAGGCTGAGGTGTCGCACCTTTGAGCATTGTTGTTAGGCCTCCAGTAAGTGGCTAATTTACTGTGACCCATGGACCAATGACCAGCCCCATGGACTTCAGTGAGCCTGGAGGTGGACAGAAGAAAGGGAGTACCACTTTGATGAGCCCTGAGGCTTTTCCTAGGTCTTTGCTATGCAAATTTCATTTCATCTTCCCAATAAGCCTGAGAAGTGAGACTGCTTATTTTTCCTCATTGTGCAGTTGATGAAGATGAAGAAAGGTTGAACAGTGTGTGGCCTTGGTGGTGCTTGAACTCATAGCTCAGAATGTTTGACTCCAAAGCTCTTTCCGTAGAACCCTGGTTCAGCCCTACCTCCCCCAGCCCCCAGTACTTTCTTTCTTTTCTATCTTTTTAAAATTAAAAAATATATATTTATTTGTTTTTTTGGGGGTGGGTAGAGAATGAGTATGCCAGAACCCCTAGCCACTACAAACAAACTTTAGACACATGCACCACCTTGTACATCTGGCTTACATGGATCCTAGGGAATTGAACCTGGATCCTTTGGCTTTGCAGGCAAGCAGCTTAATCATTAAGCCATCTCTCCTGCCCTCTTTTCTATTTTTTTAAAACTTTTTATTAACAACCTCCATACAGATAGACAATATGCCATGATCATAATCCCCTCCAACCACCCTCACACTTTTTCTTCTCTTTTTTAAAAATGACTGTCTGTAGCTGTCTTCATGCTACAATAAGAGAACCGATGCAGTGTTTTCTTTCTTAGTTTTTTCGAGGTAGCATCTTGCTCTTGTCCAGGCTGACCTGGAATTCACTATGTAGTCTCAGGGTGGCCTTGAACTCATAGCAAACCTCTTATCTCTGCCTCTCAAGTGCTAGGGATTAAAGTCGTGTGCCACCACGCCTGGCACAATGACAGAACTGAGTACATGTGACATAGACTGTGATGACTTTCCAAGCTGAAAGCATTCACTACCAGGCTTCTTATCTTAAGAGTTTGTTAGCCACTGCTCTGGCTCTCAGACATTAGCAGAGCAAGTGTACCAGTGCAGAGGAAGAGCATTAACATTAAGAGTAGGTGTCTGGGGGGCTGCAGAGATTGCTTAGAGGTTAAGGTGTTTGCCTGCAAAGCCAAAGGATTCTGGTCTGATTACCCAGGATCCACAGAAAGCCAGATGCACAAGGGGGTGCATGCGTCTGGAATTTGTGTGCAGTGGCTGGAAGCCCTGGCATGCCCATTCACACACTCTCTCTCTCTCTCTCTCTCTCTGCCTTATATATATATTTAAAATAAAAATTATCTAGTAAAAGTCTATGAGAATAGGTGTTTGGAGGCCAGGAGAGATAGGTCAGTTGGTAAAGCACTTGCCAGACAAGCATGAGGACCACAGTTCAAATCCCCAAAACCTATGTAAAAGTGCTGGGTACGATAATATACATCTGTAATCCCAGTGCTGGGGAAATGGAAGCAGAGGGATTTCCAGGGACTTCTGGCTAGCTAGTCTAGCTAAATCAGTGAGCTCCAGGTTCTGTGACAGACCCCATCTCATAAATAAGGTAGAACTGAGAGTAGTGGTGTACACCTTTAATCCCAGCACTCAGGAGGCAGCAGTAAGAGGATTGCTGTGAGTTCGAGGCCAGCCTGAGACTACATAGTGAATTCCAGGTCAGCCTATGCAAGAGCAAGACCCTAACTCAAAAAAAAAAAAAAATTAAAGCCAGGCGTGGTGGCGCACACCTTTAATCCCAGCACTCAGGAGGCAGAGGTAGGAGGATCGCCGTGAGTTCGAGGCCAGCCTGAGACTACATAGTGAATTCCAGGTCAGCCTATGCAAGAGCAAGACCCTACCTCAAAAACAAAAAATATTTAAATCCGGGCGTGGTGGCGCACACCTTTAATCCCAGCACTCGGGAGGCAGAGGTAGGAGGATCGCTGAGAGTTCAAGGCCACCCTGAGACTACATAGTTAATTCCAGGTCAGCCTGGACCAGAGTGAGACCCTACCTCGCAAAACCAAAAATAAAATAAAATAAAATAAAATAAAATAAAATAAAATAAAATAAAAAGAGGAGAGCACTTGAGGAAGATATCACATGACACTTTCCGACCTCCACAAACACGTTTACACACATGCATACATACTCACACTCACATGTGTACCTACACACAAATGAGCATGTAAACACACAGAGGCATACCACACAAGCATATACATGTCAGTAAGAAAATAATCCATAAATACAATTTACAAAGAATAGAGATTCTACAATTGGAAAATCCTACATGCCATTCCCAGCTCGACCACTCACTGTAAAATGCTGCACCTTATTTTGCTCCTTTGAGTCTCGGTTTTCCCATATTAGAAATGGCGATGATGATCAACGCCTCCCTCCAACGACGGCCCCAGCCCAGAACTAAGGCTATGCCTTTTGTTATAGCAGCTGGCAGTTAGCCACGTCAGACACTCTGAAGACAAGCGTCAAAAATCTCCATCCAGTGTCCTCAGGCAGAATCAAGAATAGGGTTAGAGCAGAATCACAAACCAATGGGCACGGGTGGTGTTCTGATAAAACTTTATTCATAAAACAGGGCAGAAGGCTGGATCTGGCTGTTGATGCCTGCCAGCGCCTTATAGCTATAATATTGTGTTCATTCATTCATTTAGCTAGGGTTTCTCCATCGCCTGACTGTTCTTGCAGTGGGGGGATCTAGAAACCCACACCTGTCAACGAGCAGCATCTGATAAGCTTAGGGCTGTACTGGCGACTCCATGCACACATTCAAAGCCAAGGCCCTTCCAGGCACTTCCTCCCTCCCTAGCATCTTGGCTGTGCAGTTTGACAATCTCAGAATGAAAGGAAAAACAAACAAACCAAAAAAAAAAAAAATCTAAGACTCAGAGAAATAGATTCTGCCAGGAGGGAAGAATTCATTGAACCCCCTGTCCCCCCCCAAAAAAATCTGGGTCATCTCAAGAGAAGCTGGCCACAGGCTAAGTCTCTTCAAAAGCTTCAAAGTCATCCCAGGCCATGGTTAAAGAGAAGGCTCAAACAAAACAAGAACAAATGTGATCTTCAAATTCTTAAATGTCAACTTGAGGGATAACTTAGAAGCTCCGGGATGGGCCAAGAGGCCCCACAGCTGCTCTGTCCACATCAAATGCATTTCTATCTTTGGAGCAGACACCCCTCTAGACAATGTATCAAGCGGGGTTCAAGGGACAGCCCCCCAACCATATCCACTGGGGAGATGTCCACAACCTCTCAAGGACCCAATCTTTAAAAAAAAAAAAATTTTGAAAACTTGAATAGATGAGCATACAGCTGACTGATCATATCCCATCCAGTTATCCTCTTTTGCCCCTCTCCCCCACCCCATTCCACTGAGAGCCCTCCTCTGTGGGGTGACTGGCATTCACTGTGGGATCATAAGTGCACCAGTTTGTTTCTGTGTGGGGGTAACAGTGCTTCCCAGTACAAAAGGACAACTCTTTGCAGGCCTGCACTGTCTGACCACAGTGTCCCAGGCTCGTCCTCCAATGCTCTGTACCTTCCTCACCATCGGTCCTTCTCCTGTCATACACATGCAGCCTGCCGGTCTACACTTCTCCCTCCCTGTACAGCTCCAATGTAGGAGAGGGTTCCGGATGCCTGGCCTCTCAGGGTAATGGCCTCAGGGTTTGCTCAATTCTCACAGGCCATCTTTTCTAGAGAATGTGAAGGTGAGCTGAGTCCTAGAAACTCCAGCCATGGGCCTACCGCCCATGGAAAATACAAGGCCAGGGGCTGGAGAGAGAGCTTAGCAGCTAAGACGCTTGCCTGCAAAGCAAAAGGACCCAGATCTGATTCTCCAGGTCCCATGTAAGCCAGATGTACATGGTGGCGCATGCGTCTGGAGTTCATTTGCAGTGGCTAGATGCCCTGGCATGTCCCACCCCCCTTTCTCTCTCTCCCTCTCTCTGTCTCCAATAAATAAATAAACTAAATTAAAATTTTAAAAAGACAGCAAAAGAAAAGGAAAATACAAGGTCATATTTGGCGGGAGGTCCTTCCAGAACAGAACAAGAGCCTGATGGCTGACAAAACCTCAAAAGTAAAATATATATAATATATAAATATTATATATAATATATGTAATATTCCCTTTGCATAATCCTTTTCCTTAGTCCTTTTGCATAAACATCATTTGGCACTGACCCTGTTATCTGTCTTTGTTTTCCATATAGGAAAGCTGGGGACCAGATGTGCTTCACGCTACTCATTCACACACCAGTCTCCATTCTCCCTGAGGGCGGGCTTCCCAGGAGTCTGCGTGCCCCCTGTGGTCCAGGCTTGCATCTGTGGTCCATAGCTGAGTGACACAGCATCCTTGCCACACATCTCTAGCTGTGAAGATCTAAAGGATCACCCACTATCTGTGTCAAGGATGGAACCCCCTGCGTTATTCTTTCTGACAGACACGCTCGCTCTTGGGCTTTCTGGGGTGGCTTAGAATGCATCCTTGTTCATCAATACATCAGACCTCAGAGAGGTCAAAAAGCTAGCCAGAGGTTGGCCGGTGGACAGAGCCGTAAGCAGCTGCAGTATCAGGTCTAGTGGCCTGGGAATGCGTCCTTCCGTCTGAGGTTAGGGAAGCGTCTCTCTGAGCAGACCCAAGAGGTGCCCCACTTCTTCCTCCCAGGGAGCCTCCCCGAGGAGTCATGTGCCGGGGCAGGATGTGTTTGGGGACACCGTGCTCTTTATAAGTCTCCTCCATCCTTGAATATTCATCTTCTATTTTTAAAATAATGGGAGGGAAGGAGCTTGGTGCTTTCACTGGCTCAGCTAAAATCAAAGAAGAATGCCTCTATTGCCTTCCCTTCCACCTGCGTTCCCTTTCTCTCCCTCCTAGTCCCTCACCCAAAGCTGTTCAGTGGTGGGGACAATTCCCCGTGTTAAGACAAAACCTTGAGGCCAGAAGAGGATGGGGTGGAGAGAGCGCCTTCTCTCGGAAAAGCAGGACGTCAGAATTCAGCCACCCCCACACTCTCCAGTGGCAATCCTCAATCCTCCCTCGCTATGTGCAGGTCCTGCCCTCCCAGCCTTCCCCAGTCTTTTCCAGTCTTAAAGTCCAGGAGATTTTTCTCTCCTCTTTTTGTCCTGATGGGGGCACAAGTATTCCCTCGGTATCCGAAGATCCAGATGGCAGGAAAAGTTCTGAAAACTCAGCGAGGAGTCAGAAGTCAGAGAAGCATAACTCCCAGGCAACGAGACAATAATAGCACAGTTGTGTGTGTGTGTGTGTGTGTGTTTGTGTGTGTTTTCTCCCAAAAGAAGAAATAAGCCTTTTGTGCTTCCTCGCCAGAGGCAAGGACCAACACGGCCTTCACGCACATGTACACAGGGGTGTACATGTGTACTTTGGGGGACCCAGCCACCCCGTTTACACACATCCTCCCTCATCATCACACTTGAGTGGTAACAGTGGGGTTCTGACATTGCCTGGGCTTATTCTTTTATAATGCTCCCCAGGGGGTCAATTCATATAATTTCTACAATCTTCCCCAAATCTCAACTTCCTGTGGGTCTGTTTTTATTTCCAGATTTCCTTCCCATGGTCCTTGCATTCTCATTCTCTCTCTCTTTCTCTCTTCTAGGACATAGGGAGAGTCCACTCTTCCTTCCACCCAAACATCATAGCTTGGCTCTGCTGCAAAATGCAAAATGAGAGAGAGAGAGAGAGAGAGAGAGACAGAGCACCAGTCCAAGCTCTCTCGTAGTCACTGGAGATACCAGCCACACACACACACACACACACACACACACACACACACCCCACTCTCCACTGTGCAACCCCAGGCTGGCAGGCCCCTGTGGCCACCCTCAATCAGCACCGTTCCATCCTCCAGGGAAAATTCGAAATCTTAGCAACCCACAGTGCCCTCAGAAGGCAGAAAACATCAAACCTGAAACTTTTCAGAGCCTGGAAGTGGCTTTCCTTCCCCAAGGGGGGGTTACTGTTTCAAACCTCCAGAGACCAGGCCCGGCAAAGGTGTGTTTTCCCTTCCCCTGCCAAGGAAATTTCCAGCCCCCTTCCCCACCCCACAACTGCAAAGAAGTGGCTGAGGCAGAAAGAGAAGAGTTAAACCAAGCCTAGACTTCAGCAATCTGTGTTCAATTTTGATAAAAATCTCTCTCTTTCTCTCTCTTCCCCACCGCCCCCTCCCTCCGCCCCACAGCCCAGAACAGTCTCCTTATGTTATAGTGTTTTCCACCTTGTTTGGGGGCGCATGAGTCCCTTCCAGAAAATCTGGTATCCCCGACACACACACACACACACACACACACACACACACACACATGTAGACACAGGGAGCAGAGACATCCTCCCAGCTTCCGAGTCCAGGCTGGCCACTGGGGTCACGGGGTGGGGGGAAGGTGGGAAGAAGGGAGGGTCCCATCTCCTCGACCCTCTTCACAGTTACCTGTGGCCAGACCAGATCCTTCCATCCCGGGTTAAGTCCGCGTCCCATCACCGGTAGTGGGGAGGCGCGGAGGTCAGGCTCAGAGCCAGGTCCCAGGCTGGGCTGTCCCACAGGTGGTGAGAGCCACAGCGGAGGTAATCCCCCATTCGGGGGATGGGCAGATGCTCCTTAGCGGTCCCCACTGAGAACAATATCCTGTGGGCTCCACTGCCCTTCTTGCTGGCCAGGGCCTGGACTCCAAAGTGGGAGCAGGGGGCGTGGGGAAGACTCCAGTGTACCCAAGTGGAGGTGCAAACGGCTCCGACAAAGTTACCTCCAAAAAGTTGCCTGCGTGCACACGCGCGCGCGTCTGCGTGTTGGATGTTTGTACCATCATCGGGTTCAATCCTAAAGCCTAGGGGGGGGAGGGTTTCAAAGACATATCCTCTGTCCAGATGTACCAGGACACACACACACACACACCTCCGCAGCCCAGCTCCAGGGTTGGTTGTGGGCTCTGCCAACACTTTGGAGAAACACAAGCACGCGCGCGCGCGCACACACACACACACACACACACACACACGAAAACAACAACAAACTAGCAAGTTTGGGAGAAGTTGCAGCCTTTCCAAAACAGGGACAGAAAAAAGTTGTGACGGCGATGTGTCCCGCCCGCATCCCGGTCCCGCAGCGCTGCGCGCCCCGCGCTGCACCTACCCGGAGGCCCCGCGTGGCGTGGCGCGGCGTGGCGTGGCGCGGCGTGGTGCAGCGAGGCTGCCGCAGCCCCGGCTCCCCGCAGGCGCCGCCGCCGCCTCCGCCGCTCGGCTCCGCTCCGCGCTCGGCTGCGCTCGGCTCGCGGACTCCGGAGGAACCAGGCAGCTCCCCTCCCTCCCCGGCCGGCCTCGCGCAGCCACCGCCCGCCCCGCTCTGACGTCAGGCGCCTTGGAGCGAGCGGGGTGGGGTGGAGTGTGTGTGCGGGGGTGTTATTTATGGTCCCGGAGACTCTAGATGTTTCTGACCCCTCCCCCGACCCCCAGGTGCCTTTCAGATGGCAGCTTCTTGGGGTTTGTAATTTTCACACTTCACACACAAGAGGGGAGGGGCGGGAGGGAGAAAAGCTTCAGGGTCTCCCCCAACTCCATCTCCCCATCCTCAACCCCCCTCACCCCACAGCCCTTGAGCACGCACAAGGAGGGTAGCTGTCCCCCACTTTGGCAAAGTCTTCTCTGGTCGGTGGGTGGGGTGGGGGCGTTGCTCCCTCTGTTTTGGAAACATGTCAGGGTCAAGGAGGCAGAGTGGTGCAACCATCCCCCTCCTGGCCCCACTCTTTCACTCCCCCTCTGGGCACCTAGCAAACTGCTTTGCGGGATGCCCATCTAGCAGGGAGGAGAGACTGGCAGGTCCCCTTCACTGGGCAACTTGTCCCTGGAAGGAGCTGGCAAGCTAGAAGAGGGATTGAGGCACAACCGAGGAGCCAATTAGAAGTGCTAGCCCACACCCTGACGACTTTTCCATTTCTTCTTTAAAAAAAAAAAAAAAAAAGTAAGTAAAAAAGAAAAGTTTATTTTTATTCAGTTATGTTCCACACTCCCTGACTGTGTATAGCTTTTCCAACTCAACACCAGTCAATTTATCTTACTCCATGGCTTATATACGTAGTGTGAGCCGTTTACAATAGCACTCATTCATGCTTTCAGAAATTGCATTCAATTTGTTCAAAAATGGGTTTGTGGGCCATCTCCTTTGACTAGCTCGGACATTGCCTCTGTCAAGAGATGTGGCAATAACTTCAGGGTGAGTATTTGATCTTGTCCTATGCTGCCCAACTCAGATGTCCTTCTGCAAGCAAAGGGTGCCCTCCAACCCCCAGCCAACCATATCCTCCGCACCTGATTCTAGTCCATTTTCCTCTCAGCTTCCATCCTTTCTGTTTATTATCATCTATACTGGCCAGTCCAACAAACAGTAGATAAATTATTGTTATGTTTTACAAAGAAAAAGCTGCAGAACGACGTGGCGCATGCGCCTGAAATTCGTTTGCAGTGGCTGGAGGCCCTGGAGCACCCATTCTCTCTCTCTCTTTCTCCTTCTCCCCTCTCCCTCTTTCAGTCAAATAAACAAATAAATATAAAATATTTAAAAAGTAGAGAGATGCAGAAAAGTTACTAAGACCTAAGAATGTGTGTGTGTGTGTGTGTGTGTGAACATGTGTGTATGCGTATTCTTGCGTGTATTTGTGGAGGCCAGAGGTTGACAGGTGTTTTAAGTCACTCTCCTCCTTACGATTTGAGGACAGGGTCTCTGGCCCAACATAGGCACCCCTAGTTGAACCCCAGGTGAACCCCAGGGGTGGCCTATCTCCACCACAGGGTGGTTAATTACATGAACTGCACACACTCAAAAAAAAAAAAAAAAATTAAAGGCGTGCGCCACCACGCCTGACATTGACACAGACACCGGGGGATTCAAACCCTTCATGTTTGCCTAGCAAGTACATTACCCTCTGAACCATCCCCCAGGCCAAAGCCAGGGGAAATTTACAAGACTCACTGCTGGTGTGAGGACCTCAGGTAAGCCATACTTTCTTGGATATCCCCAAACAGGCCAATCCAAGGAGCAGGGAAGTGGCCGGCATTGTATTTATTTGTTTATTACATTTATTGTTTTCTTAATAAGAAAGGTTGTTCTCATAGACCCCCTGTCCCCTCCCACAATTCTGCTGAGGGTCTTCGGTGGGGTTACTGGTATTCACCGTGGGAAGCCTTTTCATGTGTGATGTTTTGTGAGCACCTGTCTGTCAGACTCACTCACTGAGGAACTTTGTTCCAGGCAAAGTGGGAGAAAGGGTGGAATTAGTGAAGAGGTGAGATGGTGGCAGGTGCCAGGCAAGACAGGTTGAGATTCCAGAGTTTTCCACCACGTCGGTGAGGTGTTGGGGGCAAGAGGTCTCCCATCATCCTTGCCCCAGTGATCTTACTCAGGCTCTGCTGGGCTGTGGAGGGAAGGAAGTGCATAAAACATCTTGGGCTGCTGAGTCCTGAAGACTCCATGAAGTGGGAGGCTTCCTCCCCATGTCTCCTGTACATCCCTAAGTGAACTTGACCACGCCGAGAGCTTTAATGCGCGGAGGGCCTTTCTTATCCTCAGCGCCACTCCAAGGGGGTCTTCCATTCCCAAGGACTGCTCTCTGAACATTCTGCAGGGCTCTGTGAAGGCCGCTACTCACCAGGGAAACTTCACTGAATTGGAGCATGTAGCTCCGTAAGTTTAGCCAGGCTTCTAGAGCCCACCATGTACACCCAAAGTGCAACCTATCATGATGGGCAGCGGGTTTCCCAAAGCCTGTCCTTGCTCACTTGGGGAATTGATCTCCCAGTCCTGCAGGGGGGCAACGGTCACATTCAGGAAAGACCTTCTGAAGAAACAATGAGAGCCCCAGGAACACGAGATGGAATCCACATAGGACTCAGGTTCAATTCCCCAGGACCCACGTAAGCCAGATGCACAATGGGGCACGTGCATTTGGAGTTCATTTGCAGTGGCCGGAGGCCCTGGTGTGCCCATTCTCTCTCTCTATCTGCCTTTCTCTCTCAAATAATTTTTTTAAAATATCAATAAATACATAAAATATTTTTAAAAATTAAAATCTATTTTAAAAAAGTAAAAGAACATCTCTACCTCAGCTGAATATAATGGTGCACACCTCTAAAATTCCAGGTGCTAGAAGATTAAGGCAGGCGGACTGAGAGTTCAAGGACAGCTTGGACACATAGCAAGTTCCTATCTGAAAATCAGAAGAGAGGATATAGGGAATGGTTGGGAAGGAGAGTGAAGGGGAGGGGAAGAAAGGAGGGAAGAAGAGAAGAGACAGTTTCTTACCTTAAAAAGTTCTGGCCAGGCGTGGTGGAACACACCTTTAATCCCAGCACTTGGGAGGCAGAGGTAGGAGAATTGAGTTTGAGGCCACCCTGAGACTACATAGTGAATTCCAGGTCAGCCTGGACCAGAGTGAGACCCTACCTCGAAAAAAAAAAAAAAAAAAGTTCTGCTAAGCCTAATGAGATGGTGAATCACAGAATTTTCAGGCCTCACTCACCCAACCACTGGGTGTTCTAAAACCTACCTGCTGACCCCCCAAGCTTTGCTCTGAGAGGCGCTGACCTGTTATCAGAAATGTTGGGGTTGGAGAGATGGCTCATCATTTAAAGGTACTTGCTAGACAGCCCAGGTTCGATTCCCCAGTACCCATGTAACCAGATGTGCAGTGTGGTACAGGAGGCCCTGACATGTCTGTACATACTCTCTTTCTATCTGCCTCTTTCTCTCTCTCAAATATTTATTAGGACCCATTGGCATACACAATACTCTCTCTCTTCTTTCTGTCTCTGCTTGCAAATAAATAAAGAAATAATTTTTAAAAAATAAAAAGAGCGGGCTGGAGAGATGGCTTAGCGGTTAAACGCTTGCCTGTGGAGCCTAAGGACCCCGGTTCGAGGCTCGATTCTCCAGGACCCACGTCAGCCAGATGCACGAGGGGGTGCACGCATCTGGAGTTCGTTTGCAGTGGCTGGAGGCCCTGGCGCACCCATTCTCTCTCTCTCTCTCTGTACCTGCCTATTTCTGTATCTCCCTCTCTCTCAAATAAATAAATAAACAAAATAAAATATATAAAAAAAAATAAAAAATAAATAAATAAAAAGAGGGGCTGGAGAGATGGCTTAGAGGTTGAGGTGCTTGTCTGTGAAGCCTAAGGACCCATGTCCAGCCCTCCAGATCCCACATAAGCCAGATGCACAAAGGTGAGGCAAGCGCAAGGTCACCCACTAGTTGGTGCAAGTGTTTGGAGTTCAGCTGCAGTGGCTGAGGCCCTGCTATACCAATTCTCTTCCTCTCTCTCTCTCTAACAAAAGTTAAAATAAAACAAAAAGAATCTAGAAATAAATAAAAATAATTATTTTTTTAATCTTGCTAATTTGCTAGAGATGTCAGTTACTACAGAATTTGCCTAACATGCAGGAAGCCCTGGGTTCAATCCCCAGTACCACAAAAGCCAGACATGGTGGTGCACAGATGTAATCCTGGCAGTTGGGAGGTGGAGGCAGAAGGATCCATGATTCAAGTTCACCCTTACCTACATAGTGAGTTCGAGGCCAGCCGGGACTACATGAGACCCTGTATCAAGAGGAAAATTGGGTGCCAGTGTGTAGAAGGCAGAAGTCACTTGCTCTGAGCTGATCAGCAGTCATTCTGATCCTGGGTCCACCATCCTGCTTCTGTCACTCACGTTCAAAGATAAACTGCCCATAGCTACCCTAACGTCTTCTTATGACGTCCCATCAGCAGCACAGCACAGGCTGGTTGTCCAGTAGCTCAAATATACTCTAAGTCCTCATTGCCATGAGGTGTAGTAGAATTTAGCATCAGAAGAGCCTGCTGTCTAATCCCAGTTCCGGTTGATGCAACGAAGAGCAAAATGCAGGAAGATGTGATGCATGCCAGATTGCTAGAAGGGTCAGATTACAAGGTGCAGGCACTATGGCGGTTCGTCTCCATCATTCACTCAACTGAATCGATGAACATTTAGGAAACAAGCCCGTGGGCTTGTCTGTGAAGGAGTTTCCAGAGTAGGTTAAGTGAAGTGAGAAATCCCGCTCTCACTCTGGTGGTGCCATTCCACCGGCTGGCATTCCAGACCGAACACAAAAGGAGCGGGTGGACACAGTGATGTCATTCTCCGCTCTCGGCTTCCTGACTGCAGGTTCAATGTGACCAGCTGCTTCATGCCCCTGTCACCTCTCACCTCACCGTGATGGAAGGTATCCCACCCCCACCCCAGAACTGTAAGCCGAAAGAAACCCTCCCTCCCTTCAGCTGCTCTCGCCAGGTATGTGGTCACAGCAGAGAGAAAAGTAAGATACACCTTACAGACGGCCAGGATCCTTCCAGGCCTTTTTCTTCTTTCTCATGTCCACCTCCCTCCTGTCCCCAGCAACACCACTCGTTGGTTAGTTAATTCGAAGAATGCACTCAACATGAGCATTTAATTCCCAAGGTTTCTGGCATCCAGTTCTCTGTAAACCTCTGCCCCGAGTTAAGAAATCTCCCCCTGGCTCAGACACGACCACACCAAATAGGCAGCGATTGGAAAATTGCCTCCCTTACAGGCTTTCTCCCTCCAAGGCCAACTACCGCATTTTTGAGACGCCTTCTCAGGTTGTTTGTAGTGGCTTGAAGGGTCAGCTCTGCTGCCTTGCCTACGTCAGCCCTCTAAGTGTTTAACCACAAGACACACAATCCTGAGACATTGTGGCGGCATCCTTCTACCTCCTCCCCCACAGAGAGGCTGGCTACACGTGTGTCTAAGCTGGTACGTGTTCTTCCCCCAAGACCAATCAGGAAAACTTTGACCCAACATAGCGCACCTGGCCAGACATGGAATGGCATATTGTTCCCTGAGCACCTTGGGCGCGGCTTATGGATTGTCTAGGGGATGTCAGCAAAGAATTGCACTGGGCTACCCCAGGCACTCATGCTAAGGAAGGCCATACCCGCTCATAGCCAGAGGTGTTATTTCAGAATTTCCACTAACATGGTCACAAGCAAACTCTCACTGCATCCCCATTTTAAGTAGCTCAAAACCCTTTGAAAACTGGTGCTCACGGACAAGTGCTCAATCGGCCTCAGGCTGAAAGTGTATTTTAGAATATTAAAAAGATGACTGGAGGGCTGGAGAGATGGCTTAGCGTTTAAGGCGCTTGCCTGCCAAGCCTAAGGACCCATGTTCAACTCTCCAGGTCCCTCATAAGCTAGACACACTAGGTGATGCAAACTTGCAAGGTGGCACATGTGGCCGGAGTTCAATTATGGTGGCTGGAGGCCCTAGCGCACTAATTCTCTCCCTCGCTCTCTTGCATTTAAAAAAAAAAAAAAAAAAAAAAAAAAAAAAGCCAGGCTGGAGAGATGGCTTAGCAGTTAAGGCACTTGCCTGCAAAGCCATAGGACCCAGGTTCAATTCCCCAGAACCCTCATAAGTCAGATGCACAAGGGAGCACACGCATCTGGAGTTTGTTTGTGATGGCTGGAGGCCCTGGCACACCCATTCTCTCTGTGTGTCTCTCTCTCCCTGCCTATTTCTGTATCTCTCTGTCAAATAAATAAATAAAAATAAAAAAATTTTAAAAGGTCAGTCTGTTAGGCTTTCCTCAAAAAAAAAAAGATGGCTGGAGAGATGACTTAGTGGTTAAGGCACTTTCCTGCAAAGCATAATGACCCAAGTTTGATTCCCCAGTACCCACGTAAAACCAGATGCATGAAGTGATACGTATACCTGGAGTTCGTTTGCAGTGGCTGGAGGATCTGGCACGCTCATGCTGTCTGCCTCTCTTCTCACCATCTCTCTCTGCTTGCAAATAAATGAATGAATAAAACATTGAAAAGAAAAAAAGTTTTCCAGTGGGGTGTATTGGAGGAGAGAATGAACAGAGTACTGCACACATGTACACAAATACCCACACACTTTTCTCCACTGAAAAATCACTTTGGGGGGGGGCTAGGAAGATGGCTAAGTGGGTAAAATATTTGCCAGTCCAGCATGAAGACCTGCATTCAGATGCCTAATTTCCACGTACAAGCTAGGCGTGACAGTGTGTGTCTGGAGACAGTCCCAGGGAGACAGGCAGGAGGATTCCCCAGAGCTGGCTGTCTCATTAACCTCACTGAATGCATGAGCTCTCGGTTCAGTGCAAGAGCTTATTTCAGAAAACCGTTAGGTGGAAGCCAGGCATAGTGGTGCACACCTTTAATCCCATCACTCTGGAGGCAGAGGTAGGAGGATCGCCATGAGTTTGAGGCTACCTTGAGACTACAGAGTGAATTCCAGGTCAGCCTGAGCTACAGGGACACCCTACCTCAAAAAAAAATTAGGTAGAGATAGAATAAGAAAGATACTCAACATTGACTGTCCTTTATATCCACACACATGTGAACATGCATCACACATGTATATTTACACATGTGAGCAAAAAGAGGAGCATCACTTTGGATGTATACAGTGTTCAGGTACTTGTAACAGGCTGGCATACAATGTGTGTGCAGAGAGAGAGACAGAGAGAGCAGAGACTTTGTAAGGCTAAGGGACTTCGGGAGAAGCGTGACACATTCCATCATTCGTGGACTTTGTCTTTTGAAGGGAAATGTCTTTCAAATGAGGATGTTATGGTGCTGCGAACGTGTTCTTAATTACCCTCAGTTAGCTGAAAAATCTGCTTGATCCCATTCATTTCTTTTGGGGCGTTGTCAGTAACTCACTTCTTTGGCTGTGCATACACAATCCCACAGATATAAAGGAAGAGAAAAGACCCTCCATTTGCCCTCAGAGAGAGCCCAGGGTTTTTGCACACTTAGGGCATCCTTTTGTCTGTTAACCATTCACAAACACAGACTTTTTCATCCTGGGGCTTTTCTTTCCTTTCTTTTTTTTTTTTTTTAACATTTTCTTTTTTATGAGAGAGAGAGAGAGAGACAATGGGCACACCAGGACCTCTAGCCACTGCAAATAGATTCCAGGTGCATGCACCACCATGTGTAGCTGGCTTATGTGGGTACTGGGGAATAGATCCTGGGTCCTTAAGCTTCGCAGGCAAGCACCTTACCCGCTGAGCCATCTCTCCAGCATTTCTGGGGCTTTTCATAAGCATCCAACAAGTCTTGTTTCACTGCCTCTGTTTGATTTGAGGATCATATCAGTCACCTTCTCATTGCTGGACAATATCTCCAACCAAAACCAGCTTAAGGAAGGAAAGGTTTATGGCTTTGAGTGGAATGTTCATGATGGAAGGCAGGGCAGGACAGAGTGGTGACCCAGCGTCACAATGTCTGGACAGTCAGAAAGGATAGAGTGAGCATCAAGTGGGGCTGAATGACAGAACCTCAAAGCTCACCTCCAGTGAGCCTCCTTCCTCCAGCAAGGCTCCGCCCACTAAAGATTCCACAGCCTTCCCAAACAGTTCCATCAGCACAGGGGATCAAGGTATTCAAACACATGAGCCTATGGCTGGCAGTTCATATTCAAGCCACAACGTGTATCTAGTGTAGAGACTTCTATTCTTTGAAAGATGAAGAAAGAGGGCTTGAGAGATGGCTTAGCAGCAGAGGCACTTGCCTGCGAAGCCAAAGGACCCAGGTTCAATTCCCCAGTACCCACATAAGCCAGATGCACAAGGAGATGCATGCATCTGAAGTTCGTTTGCAATGGCTAGAGACGCTGGCACATCATTCTTTCTCCATCTGTCTCCTCTCCCTCTCTCTGCTTGCAAATAAATAAATTAATAAATTAATAAATAAATAAATTAATTTTTAAAAAAGATGAAGAAAGAGAAAAGAACCCTTCCTGCGATGCTTTTGTTCCTTCAACCCTGCCAAGTGCCAGCCGCTGCAGGAAGGCAAGATGAGTGAGACGGGGTACTAGCCATAGGGAGTTCATAGTCTAGTAGACCATGCCATGATGCTCTATCATGGTTTTTTGCTCAAAAGATAGAACCAGGCTGGAGGCATGGCTTAGCGATTAAGGTGCCTGCCTGCCAAGCCTAAGAGCGCCTGTTCGATTCTCCAGGTCCCACATTTAGCCAGACTCATAGTGACGCAAGGGCACAATGCCACACTTACTCACAAGGGGGCGCACGCATCTGGAGTTCGTTCACAGTGGCTGAGAGGCCACTGGTGTGCCCATTCTCTGTCTCCCTCCCTCTCTCTCTCTCTCTCTCTCTGCTTCCAAAAAAAAAAAAAAAAAATAGAACCAGCTGGGTGTGGTGGTGCATGCCTGTAATCCTTGAACTTGGGAGGTAGAGGCAGGAGGATCAAGAGTTCAAAGACTTCCTCAGCTACACATCGAGTTCCAGGTTAGCCTGGGCTCCATGATACCCTGTCTTAAAATAAATACACAAGAAACTTTCAGAATTTCTACAGCTGAGAAGGAAAGGACAATGCAGTTGTCATCCTTGTGTGAGTTCTGGGGATGAGGAAAGAATTAACTTCCCTTTCCACTGGTACATTTCAGGCCAATATTCCCATAATACCTCCTATAGAATGTTAATACCATGAAATGGTTTGCCAGAAAAAGGACGGGAAGAGCCAATCATGGCCAAAGAAGTTTGATCAGCCTCAGGTGCCGTGCGTGTATTCCTCTGCCACCAAACTTTACAGCGCATATGGGCACATGGAAGAGTCGGGGATTTCTTGCAGCAAGAGAGACCTGCCTGGCTTTCTGCACTAAAGTATTCCCCAAAGTTCCTTCCTCACACGGACCCCTTTCCACAGAACCTCTATGACGACCATAACTTTAAGAAACATTGTTTAGTCTGAAGAGGACCAGGGAAATTCTCTAAAAACAAACACAAGTGTAACAGGACGCTGAATTGGAATGTTCAATGAGGCAGCAAGATGCAACAGATAAAGAAGTTTCTAAAATAATGCTGCAGAAGAAACAGGGGCCTCTCAAAAGGAAACTCATTTCAAGCCTCTAAAAATTCCTTCCCATGGGGAGTTTTTTTTTTTTTTTTTTAAGTCTTGGAAGTGTAGAAGGGGAAAAAGAAAGAATGGTAGTGTGGAGAGATGGCTCAGCGGTTAAGGCGTTTGCTTGCGAAAGCTAAGGATCCCTGTTCCACTCTCCAGGTCCCACATTAGCCGGAAGCACAAGGTGATGCAAGCGAGCAAGATCCTCTGGAGTATGGTTACAGTAGCTGGAGGCCCTGGCACACCAATTCTCTCTCTCTCTCTCTGTCTCTCTCTCTCATAGAAAAGGAAAGAATGGTATACCAAATCTCTTTCTGCAAATCTCTCTCCTAAAATGAGGAGGGCTTCAGATGAGTCTTGTAATTCTCTAAGTGCTCCCAGCAGTTGGAAAGTGTGGACACCCCAGAAACCCACAAGACAAGAGACACAGATAGTGAACCCGTTTGTCAGCAGATTGAAGGAGGGCTTTGTTGAGAAGACTGCTCCTCCTAGAACTTTCCAGGACAAGAACACACGCATGTCTTCTGAAAATTACACATGTATGCTTTCTGTGAGAAAGAAAGTGAGTCAGATGCCATTTGTAGATCTTACCTAAGAAAACTGTGTGGGAGACTTGCTGGAGCACAGTATCAGGAGTGGGGATGGAGAGATTGCTCAGCAGTTAAAGGCACTTGTTTGCAAAGTCTGCCAGCCTGGGTTCCATTCCCCAGTACCTACGTGAAGCCAGATGCACAAACGGTGCATGTATCGGGAGTTCATTTGTAGCAGCAAGAGGTCCTGATGTGCCCATTCTCTCTTTCTCTCTCCTTCTCTATCTCAAATAAATAAATAAATAAATAAATAAATAAATAAATAAATAAATAAAGGATTTATGTGCAGTGGACTAGTGAACAACCAAATCAAGTGGAAGAGAAGCTGTTAAAGGAAGAGAGTCAGTCCAGTCAGTGAAAGAATGCCAATTAGATGGTTCCAGAAGAATCCACCTGCGGGCTCCAAGATGCTCGAAAAGCAGCATTCTTTGGCCATTACCAGTATGAAATATCTTCTTTTATTTTTTAGCAACAACATTTCTATAGTGACAACACTGTAAGACTCCAGGAGTACAAGAATTTAAGATGTCTTAGCAAATATAAAAGGAACAACCAACTGGGCGTGGTGGCGTACACCTTTGATCCCAGCACTCGGGAGGCAGAGGTAGGAGGATCACTGTGAGTTTGAGGCCAGCCTGAGACTACATAGTGAATTCCAGGTCAGCCTGAGCTAGAGTGAGATCCTACCTTGAAAAAACAAAACGAAACAAAACAAAAACATGAGTGAAAGGACTGAAATAATACAACAGATGGGCCGAGGTGACAGTTCAGTGCTTAAAAAGGGCTTGCTACACAAGCTTGTTGGTCAGAGTTTGAGTCCCCCAAGCCCCAGGTAAAGCTTGGCACAGGAGCTCATGTGTCAGTAATACAATATGCAAGCAGCAATGGGAGACAGAGTCAGGAGAAACCCAAAGCTTGCGGGTGGACTAGTCTGATGTTCACAGTGGTAAACAACAAAAGAAATCCTGTCCCAAACGAGGTGGAAGGTGAAGGCTGAAACCCCACGGTTGTCCTCTGACTTCTACATGTGTGCCTTGGCATACCCACACCCATGCATATACACACACCATACATACACACACATATATGTATGTACATACATACACACACCAAAAGGAAAGAATACAACGAATCCCATTTGATAATAAATGAACTGCATCACAAAACAACAACACAAAGAAGTCTGTGACATCCCCAGATATCTGGAAATTAATTAACACACTCCTAAATGATCATGGATTAGATATTCTGGTTTCTCTTCAGATTGTATAAATCTTTATTCTTTTACTCAATGTTCATGGAGTAAAAGTCTGAACACTGGGCTGAAGAGATGGCTTGGCAGTTAAGGTGCTTGCCTGCAAAGCCTAAGGACCTAGGTTCAATTACCCAGTACACATAAAGCCAGCTGCACAAGGTGGCTCATGTGTTGAGTTCATTTGCAGTGGCTGAAGTCCCTGGTGGGCCCATTCTCTCTCTTTCTCTCAAATAAATAATAAATAATAATTTTTTTAAAAGACAGAATGCTGGGCTGGAGAGATGGCTTAGCGGTTAAGGCGCCTGCCTCCTAAGCCTAAGAACGCTGGTTCCAATCTCCAGCAGTTCCAATCTCCAGGTCCCACATTTAGCCAGATGCAGTGACACAAGGGCGCAATGCCACACTTGACCACAAGGGGTCACACACATCTGGATTTCGTTCGCAGCAGCTGAGAGGCTGCTGGCGCGCCCATCTCTATCTGTCTTCCTCTCCATCTCTCTCTGTCTCTGTCTGTGTCTCTCTCTAAAAAAAATAAAAATAAAATAAAATAAAAGACAGAATGCTGCTATGGCTGTTATGATTGTGAGTTACTGCAGCTCACCCACCAAAGAGTCAAGCTTGGGCTCCAGGGTAGCAGTGGGGAAATGTGTTCCAATCTTTGCAAGCTATGAGGTGACGGGCACAGACTCAGAAGGGGCTGGTGCTTGCCTCATGGGGGGACTAGGCTGTCTGCAGAACTACTGGTTCTAAAGCAAGTCCACCCCTGCACATGAAGACTCCTGTGCTATGTGATGACACAAACAGGCTGACTCTATCCAGAACTGGCACAGTGCTCAGCTGAACTTCTCAGACACTTGAACCAAGTAAACTTCTTTTCTTTTTACATAATCCCTCCTCAGCTATTTTGTGATAGCACACAAACATGCTAAAATAAGAACAGTTCTCCCCAAATGGATGTATTCATTCAATGCATTGTCTAACAAAATTTCATTAGTTTTTTTTTTTTTGTTTGTTTTGGTTTGTTAGCAAATAAATGAATAGCCAGTTTATCTTGCAATTTAGATAGAAATGTGAAGGATATAAAATAAAAAACACATTTGAGGGCTGGAGAGATGGCTCAGCAGTTAAGGTGCCTTCCTGCAAAGACTAATGACCTGGATTTGATTCCCCAGTACCCATATAAAGCATATGCACAAAGTTCATGCATCTGGAGTTCATTTGCAGTGGCTGGAGGCCCTGGCACACCCATTCTCTTTATCTATGTATCATCTATCTATCTATCTATCTATCTATCTATCTATCTATCTATCTATCATCTATCTTTTTCTCCTTGCAGATAATAGATAAAATATTTTAAAAATAAAACACATTTGAAAATGAAGAAGTGGGAGGATATATAATACATGATCTCAAAACTTATCTGAAAACTACAAGACAAGAGCAAGACCATAGGGTTTACCATAAAGACGAGTTCAAAAAACCTATGCATGATCTCTGTTATACACCAACTGTTCAGAAATTAAACTTCATCTTTCTAGATAATTAAGAGTTTGTTAATTTCATGGGGGAATAGTTTTGTCAACAAGTGATGCTGAAAAGGTTGAAAACTCATTTAAAAAATTAAATAAAAATACGACCGGAGAGATGGCTTAGTAGTTAAGGTGCTTGTTTGCGAAGCCTAAGAACCTAGGTTCAACTCCTCAGTATTCATGTAAGCCAGATGCACAAGGCGGTGCATACATCTGGAGTTTGTTTGAAGTGGCTGGAGGCCCTGGCATGTCCATTTTCTCTTTCCTTCCCCCCCCCCTCTGTTTCTCTCTCTCTCCTCACAAGTAAATTACAAATATTTTTAAAATAAATACATTTGGCATTTCAAAGGACACTGACACGGCATGTGTGCACAGCAGAATACTGTTCAGCCACAGAAGTGATGGCACCCTATCGTTTGCAACGACATGAATCATGAGTGACTTAGAATCCACGACACAGATTGATGTTGCTCCAAATTACTGATTCGAAGGTGGGGACCATTTCATGAAGGTTTTATAGTCACAGGACACGAGAAAGCCAAAAACCACGAAACCTTTCAAACCCACTGATGGGACCATCAGGTGCACGGGCTTGAGAGCCAAGTCAGGGAAGTCTGCACCTTAGACTCCAGATGCCACATGACGACATTCTTAGCTGGTGGTCTGCTAATACGCACCAAAGGTTTTATCTGGTAGCTCACGGATGCTGGGTCAGGCACCGACGTGGGAAATGAATGGTAATTAAGGCGGCTAAAAATAGACCAAGTTTGTTGGTGTCTGGATTTGCAACATTCCAACCCTCCATAATCAGGAAGATGTCATTAGTCCATCAGCCTTGTAGAATCTTCAACATAGATGAGCCTTTTTTTCTTCTTTTTTCTTGGAAGCTGCCATTCCCAGGATGGCATACCTTTGCTCAAGGTCCTTGCTCACGGTTTATGCTGTGACTGACCTAGCAAGGCCCAGCAGAGGTTTGACACGGGATCTGAAATGCCACAAACACTCCAAGCATCACAGATCATGCTGGCCACGCAGGCAACTTGCATAGAGGTCGACAATTCTTATGATGCCATCTCTTGTTCTGAGTCCCATTCACATCTACAACATGGGCTGGAGAGATGATTGCTCAGTGGTTAAAAGCACATGCTTGCAAAGTCTGATGACCCATCTTCAATTCCCCAGGACCCACTTAAAAGCCAGATACGCAAAGCAGTGGATGTGTCTGGAGTTCATTTGCAGTGTCAGGAAACCCTGGTGTGATTATTCATTCTCTATCTCCCTCTTTCTCTTTATCTCTCTCTCAAATACATAAATAAATATTTAAAAACACCTACAACATGTAACAGGTAGGAGCCTCTTACAATACCAAAGCTTGGTGCTTTCTGCAAGCCTGGGTGATTCCTTGACCAGGACTCCCCTTTGTGATATTGGTGTTATAGACACACGTGGCCATGCGAACATGTTTATATGGACTCTAGAGATTTGAATTGAGGCCGTTTGAGACCCTCTCAGGCCCCCACACTTGCACAGTGTAGCAGACAGCTTTAGGTCCACTGAGATGAACTTCCAGACCAGGCACAGTTATGGAAAAAGGGATATTTATTGATGCTTACAGATCCAGGGGAAGTTCCATAATGGAAGAACAAGCTGGCCTGCTTTCACAGGACCAAACACAGAGAGCAAAGCCAAGAGCCAAAAGCCACACAGTACAGCACACCTCAGGAACTCCAGCTAGGCACACTTTGCATATATTTAGATTGAAATCCTAAACCCACCACCGCACCTTAGGGCTGGACCCTAAGATCCGCCCAGTGACATTGCCTCCAGCCAGGTGGCTGCAGATGCAAACAACAAGCTAATAAAACACTGAATATATTGGGGGCCAGCTATTCAAACTGCCACACACAGAAAAGCACACTTAACCAGCTGAGCCATTTGTCCTGTCCCTGTGCAAGTCACTTCTGACACAACCTCTCCCAGTCTCACAGAGGATAACAGTGGTTTGCAGTTAATCATGCCTACCATTATCTGAAGTGGCGACTCAATGCTAATGCTAATGCTGATACAAAGCTCATATGAGGTGCCCATGAACAGCAAGGGGGCCGTCAAAGTGCAGAGCAAGGAGTCAAGAAAGGAAGAGGTGTGCCTATACATGGATGGGACATAATTGTCACTGGGCTGGGGAAGGAGGAGGTTGTGAGGGAGGCTCACTAGAGAACCATGAATCACCTAAGGAGGTTGATTCCATGGGAATAAAGGACGAGGAGTGCCCTAGAATGGGCTCAAGTTACTGCTTTGCTACTCGAAGCTGAGAGACCCTGTGCACGTCATACGCCGTCCCTGGGCCTCTGCTATATAGTAAGCATGATGAGTAATGTTTTCCACCTGACGTGATCTGAGCGTGTCTGTGACGGAATTTCTAGATTAGGTGAGCTGGAGTGGGAGACCCACCCTAAACATGTGTGGACCCATCCCATGGGCTGAGGTCCCGGATGGAATACAAAGTCTAAGAAGGGCTGGAGGGATGGCTTAGCTGTGAAGGGTGTTTGCCTGCAAAGCCAAAGGACCCAGGTTCGATTCCCCAGGACCCACGTTAGCCAGATGCATAAGAGGGTGCACATGCATCTGGAGTTCTTTTGCAGTGGCTGGAGGCCCTGGCGCGCCCATTCTCTCCTTCTCTCTCTCCCTCTTTCTCTGTCAAATAAATAAACAAATATAACAACAAAAACAAAACATGTCTAAGAAGCGAGCTGAGCCCCAGCATTCATCTCTCTCTGCTTCCTGACTATGATGCAGCGTGGGCAGCTGCCTCAGTCTCCTGCTGCCTTTCCTTCCCGACAATGGTGGACTGTGCTTTAAACTGTGAGCCAGGATAAACCCTTCCTTCCCTAAGTTGACTTTGTCACAACAGTTAGGAAAGTTACTTTATAAAGAAGGTATAAAATATGCAGACTACTCTCCAGGACTCCTGGGGCCTCTAGTCTCTGACAGGGGAAGTTTGGTGGTGACTTCTACCTGCCATGAGGCCCACATCCTGTCTCTCTGTCATTATGAGAGCCCAGCTAGGGCCCAGAAGAGAGAGCATTGGCTCAGGGAGTCCCTGAAACTTTGGTCCCAGCATCAGGTCTGACAAAGATTAAGAAAGATAAAGGGGTTTCAGGATTCATTAAAGCATTGTTAGAGACTCCCTCATAGAAAACAGAACTATTTTAAGCCCAGGCTTTTTTTTTTCCCTTTTTCTTTGGAAGAGTGGGTGGATTTTAAGACAAACAGACTAATGAGGTATATGTTGGTATGGCCACAAAAGCAAAACAGTCAGATTTAACACAGCACCGAGTCTGCGTGGTTGGAGGAGTGGAAGGGAAACCTAGTGGTCACTCCGTCTCATGCTGGAGATGTCGGGTTAGTATCCCACCAGCCTTTCTCACTATGCCTGGGTGGTTGGGGTAGGGGAGAGCTTTGGGAGGGCCTCTGTCCTGGGGGCAGGAGTGGGGACAATGAGATCCCCTCTTTCCACTCTCCAGGCCCGAAGCTAAGAGCAAAGACACCACAGACACTTAAGCAATTAGGGAATAATTTAAAACAAATGTGCACTGGAGTCCACATGGAGCAGGAAGGCTTGGCTCAGCGCACAGTGTGGGGAGGAGATTCTGAGTGCTCTGTCTTACACTGGGAAGACTCCTTCCTGTGAGGACGCATCAGGATTCCCCTGAGCCTCTCACCCCATTCTCTCTCTCTTATACACGCACGCACGCACACACACACACACACACACACACACACACACACGGCACCCCTTATTTTATTTTATTTTATTTTATTTTATTTTATTTATTTTAGTGAGCGAGAGGGAGAAAGGCAGATAGAAAGAGAGAAAATGGGCACACCAGGGCCTCCAGTCACTGTAAAAGAACTCCAGATGCATGTGCAGCCCCTTATGCATCTGGCTAACGTGGGTCCTGGGGAATCAAACCTGGGCCCTTAGCCTTCCCAGGCAAGCGTCATAACCACTAAGCCATCGCTCCAGTCCCCCCCCCTCTTATTTATTTTATTTGCTTTTCCATTCAAGACGCTTGCATCTCTCCATTGGTGTTGCTCAGGAACACGGAATCCCTGCGCTGTCGGGTAAGGAAGTTTTGATTGGCTATAGCAGAAGACACAGAATAACACAGCAGCATGAACGAAAGAGAAAGTCTGGGCAGTGCTGGGGATCGAACCAAGGCCTCGTGCATTCTTGGCCAGTGCTCTACCACTAAAGCTACACCCCAGGCTGTGAAGGTCATTTCTCGTCCATGAACAATGGGAAGGTGGGCAGGTAGGGAGTCCAAGGTTGGGGTTATATAGAAGGTGTGGAGGATGTAGCCAGACGTAACCAAGGATGGAGCTGCCCAGTTGGACCTTCCAGGGAGATGGACTGACCTTGAACGTTCATCAGGTAGCTGAGGAGGGAATCTGCTGCCTCAACCTACTGACCATGCCGTCTCATTCCTTCATTCCACAAAATATCTTCTTCTTTTATTTATTTATTTATTTATTTATTTATTTATTTATTTATTTTTAGGTATAGCTCTAGCCCTGGCTGAACTGAGATTCACACTGTAGTCCCAGGGTGGCCTTGAACTCACAGCAATCCTTCTACCTCTGCCTCTTGGGAGTGCTGGAATTAAAGGCGTGCACCACCACGCTCGGCTCTACAAAATATCTTCTGAGTGGTCACTGTATACAAGCAACTCTTGGGGGTCACAGTCTTGGGGAAGTCGAAATGCAGTAAGAATACAGATAAGAAGTGAACAAAACGAGGGCTGTCCCTAAGGGGTGCATAGGAAACCGCCTGAGGCTGCTGTGGAGAATGGCCGGGAGACCTGCTTTAGAGAAGATGGGACTAGGCTTTTCTAGAATTACATGGGCCTGCATAGAATTGTGTTGGAGAAGGTCTCAGGCCAGCCAGCATCTGCAAGAGACAGACACATGTCATGGCTGAGGGCCAAGGAGATAGCTTCGTTTAGTAAAGTGCATTCCCCACAGGCATGAAGACCCGAGTTTGATCTCCATAACCTCCATAAACATTTCAGTTGTGGGCTGGAGAGATAGCTTAGAGGTTAAGGCGCTTGCTTGCAAAGCCAGATCTCAAGTTAGCCAGACGCACAAAGGTGAGGCAGGGCAAGGTCACACATGCCCACTAGGTGGCGCAAGTGCCTGGAGTTTGATTTCAGTGGCTGAGGCCCTGGCGCAACAATTCTCTCCCCCCACTCTAAAAATAAAATTAAAAAAAAATCAGTGATTTGCAGAGAAAGCAGCTACATGAACACTGCTCTTACCACTTGCCTGACAATCAGCTCCAGGGTGATGGTGACAGATATAGTGATACATCAAAACCCATCAAAGTGGCGGTGCATACCTTTAATCCCAGCACTCAGGAGGCAGACGTAGGAGGATCACCATGAGTTCGAGGCCACTCTGAGAATACATAGTGAATTCCAGGTCAGCCTGAGCTAGAGTGAGACCCTACCTCGAAACCCACCCCCCAAAAAAAAAACATCAAAGCAGAAACCCAGAGGCTACAGAGAGCTCAATACTAAATCAGACTGCCATCAGGCCTGCCATGCCATGGCTCAGGGACCATTGACCATTGCAGAAGAGTGGAAAGAAAGATTGTAACAGCCACAGAGTGGGTAGGAGGAGCCTGAGGCAAGTCCCCTCCCACCCCACTGGGACTGACCAAGGACTTCATGACCCCACAGTGAATACCATAATCCCACTGAGGAGGGCCCCAGAGAAACGGGAGAGCAGGAGTGAGGGAATAAAAGAGGATAGGCCACATATAAATTTAAAAAATAAGGCCAGCTGTGGTGGCGCACGCCTTTAATCCCAGCACTCGGGAGGCAGAGGTAGGAGGATCGCCGTGAGTTTGAGGCCACCCTGAGACTACAGAGTGACTTCCAGGTCAGCCTGAGCTAGAGTGAGACCCTGCCTCGAAAAACCAAAATATATATATATATATATATATATATATATATATATATATGTATATATGTATATATATACATATATATGTATATATATATGTGTGTGTGTGTGTGTGTGTATATATATGATTGATAGATAGATAGATAGATAGATAGATAGATAGATAGACAGATAGCAGGCATGGTGGTCCACACTTGTCATTCCAGGGACGAGGAAGGCAGACGGTCCCTGGAGTTCAGTGGCTGGCCTCTCTAACTTAACCATTACATTCCAGGCCAGTGAGAGCTTCTGTCTCAAAATGAAGGGAGATGGCACCTGAGCAATGACAACAGAGGTTGTCCTCGGTTGTCCTAGGCCTCATACAGCACGCACAGAGAAATGATGGCTCACCTTGCCACTACGTAGGGACCTGGATGGATTCTGAAGAGCGTACCGCACACACACACACACGTCAGGCCCTGACCAATTCTGACGTAAACCTGCGTGGCAGAGGAAGAGGGGAGCTGAATACAACTGAAAACTCACTTAGGCTATCTCTGCAAGGTAAAAGCAATGATGGGATTTGAACTCAGGGCCTCCAGGATCCAACCAAATTCTATGTGCACACAGCTACTGAGCAGGTCATTAAAAAAAAAAAAAGCTGGCCTCTTTGAGATCATCCGTTCAGGTTATGGAGCTCAGGAGACTGGGCGCAAAGCCCTGTGCCAGGGCGCAGCTGAGCACCAACAAACCTACGGGGGCCCGTGAAGGCCACAACAGGATCCCATTACGCGCCCCAGACCTAATTGCCTTGCAGACTAAACATCGCAGTTTACAGTCAGCTCCGGGATAATGACGTCTCCCCTTCCAGTTCCGCTCCGTTCCGAGGGATTGCAGCATTTTCCTCGGAGACATTAGACAGGCCTGCATGGCTGAGATCTCTGGGCTCAAAGGCAAGCATTGTGAGAGACCCCAAGGAGGGGCCGGTGGGGAAGACCTAAGTGCTATTACAGGCACAGGCTCCAGCGACGGGGCCACCCCAGATAAATCTCGCCAGAACCATCTGGAGAGGACACTGCTGACATCGAGGTCAACCCAAGAGCCGACAAATTAACTGCCTTTGCTCATTCAAGTTTTTAAATAATCAAATAACTCAAACCAAGGTAGACAGCTTTAATCCCCAGAAATAGCTTGCTTTATAAATCACCCATAGAGAACTACTCCATTCTATTTTCCCCATGTGTCTCCCCCCACGTTTTTTTTTTTTTTTTAGTAGAAAGTAGTCATTTTTAAAAGATTAAAAAAAAAATAAGTCTTTCCAAACAAGTCAGATTCCCTTTCTGTAGTCACTGCTAAAAAACAAAACAAGCCAGGCGTGGTGGCACAGGCCTTTAATCCCAGCACTCGAGAGGTAGAGGTAAGAGGATTGCCATGAGTTTGAGGCCACTCTGAGACTACAGAGTGAATTCCAGATCAGCCTGGGCTAGAGTGAGACCCTACCTTGAAAAAAAAAAAAAAAAAAAAAAAAAAAAAAAACAGAAACTGAACTTCATAAAGATTTCTTTTCTTCTAATTTTTGTTTAGTTATTTATTTAGAGAGAAAGAAGCAGAGCGAGAGAATGGGCACGCCAGGGCCTCCAGCCACTGCAAACGAACCCCAGACGCATGCGCTACCTTGTGCATCTGGCTTTCGTGGGTCCTAGGGAATTGAACTGAGGCCCTTTGGCTTTGCAAGCAAACACCTTAACTGCTAAGCCATCTCTCCAGCCCTTTTTTTTTTCTATAAAGTAGCATCTTTGCCAGTTTCTGACCTATACTCTTTATTTTTGTTGTTGTTGTTGTTGTTTGCTTTCACCAGAAGGCCAAATTTTATGAGCAGTATGACCTTACGTGTAGCTATATTACCATCAGGATTTTTTCCATCCTTATGAGTAATGTGTGCGTGAGAAGCATCAAGTCAATCTCTGTGGGCTTCGCAGTCCTCAGTTCCTTATATTTTGCAACTGCTCTTTGAAAGCAAGGAAAAGCAAATGAATGGTGTGTGTGTGGGGGGGGATAATTGGGGGAAAATAAATAAGAAGGGAGCTGAGGAGCTAGCTCAGCTTTGCAAACATAGGCATCTGAGTTTGACCCCTAGTCCCCATGTCAAATGCCAGGCTTGTTGGAGTGTCCTATAATCCCAGCGCTGGGGAGGCGGAGACAAGTGGCTCCTTGGGGCTCACTGGCTGTCCAGTGTCACCTCATCGGTGAGCTCTAAGCCAGTGAGAGAGCCTGTTCCAAAAAGAGGTGGAGGAGTCTCCTGAGGACGACACCCAAAGTTGTGTTCTGGTCTCTGCATACTTGCGTATAGATATGCACCCACACATACACATGCACTCAGTGCAATTAATTAATTCATTAAAATTCAGTTTAAAAGAAGCATATGGATTCAAAACTGAACTGCACCCTCTCTCCCCCTGGAGTGAGTGTTCATGGGTCATTCAGTGAGCTGCAGCTCCTCTCAGGCAGGTCATCAACTTCGTCGGGAAACCACATGACAACCACAGAGACAACCAGCAGCTCTGACCACCTTATACTTATCCCTAATGACCCCCTCTGCACCTTCCCACTTGTATCCTGAAATCGTGAGGGCAGGGCAGGAATGAGGTTGCTAGTTTGGTTTTATCAGACTCCCCAACCACTGCATATGTCTGAGGCAACAATCAACGTCAGATGGTATGGTGAGGAGAAGGCAGGCTCGTGGGAAGGCATTGGACCTGGGCTCGAACGCATCTGCTGTTCCTAAGGAGCTGTGTGGTTGAAATCACGGCCTGACATCTCCATACTTCTGCACAATGGGAGTGATAAAAATGGTGGTGGGGCGGGGAGGCTGTAGAGATGACTTAGCAGTTAAGGCATTTGCCTGTGAAGCCTAAGGACCCAAGTTCGATTCTTCAGGTCCCACGTAAGCCAAATGCACACGGTGGCGCATGCATCTGGAGTTCATTTGCAGTGGCTAGAGGCCCTGGTATGCCCTTTCTCAGCCTCTGTCTCCCTCTCTCTGTGTCTAATAAATAAATAAATAAATAAATTAATTAATTAATTAAAAAAATGGTGGTGATGAAAACCAGCTGTGGTGGCACATGCCATCAATCCCAACTCTTGGGAGGCAGAGGTGGGAGGATCGCCATGTGTTCGAGGCCACCCTGAGACTACAGAGTGAATTCTAGGTCAGCCAGGGCTAGAGACCTTACCTCAAAAGTCTGAAAAAAGAGGGCTGGAGAGATGGCTTAGCAGTTAAGGTATCTGCCTACAAAGCCAAAGGATCTCAGTTCAATTCTCCAGAACCCACATAAGTCAGATGCACAAGGTGGTGCATGCATCTGGAGTTTTTTTGCAGCGGCTGGAGGCCCTGGCATGTCCATTCTCTCTCTCTCTCTGCCTCTTTATCTCTCTCTTAAATAAATAAATAAATAAATAAATAAATAAATAAATAAATATTAAATATATATATTGGAGAGAGACAGAGAGATAGAGAGAGGGGGAGAGGGAGACAGAGAGAGAATAGGCATGCCAGCAGCCTCTCAACCACTGTGAATGAACTCCAGATGTGTTCGCCCCCTTGTGGTCAAGTGTGGCATTGCGCCCTTGCGTCACTTTGCATCTGGCTAAACGTGGGACCTGGAGATTGGAACCGGCGTTCTTAGGCTTTGCAGGCAGTCACCTTAACTGCTAAGCCATCTCTCCAGCCCTAAAAAAATATTTTTAAAAATCCAAAAAAATGGTGAATATGCAATTCAGGGCAGGCACAGTGCATATAAAACACACAAAATATCAACTACTTATGTACCCACCACCATCATCATCATTATCAATTATTGCCAGTGTGGTCACCTTTGGAAAGAAGAGTTCTGAAGACCCCTCTTTAGTGAAAGTACACATCAATCATCAGAATGTTATTTTCTTTTTCAAAAATATATATATTTTATTTATTTGAGAGACAGAGAAAGAGGCAGATAGAGAGAGAATGGGGATGCCAGGGCCTCCAGCCATTGCAAATGAACTCCAGACACATGTGCCACCTTGTGCATCTGGCTTACATGGGTACTGGGGAATCAAACTTGAGTCCTTAGGCTTCACAGGCAGGTGCCTTGACTGCTAAGCCATCTCTCCAGCCCCACTTTCTACCCTCCCATCTAACAGATATAGAAAGCCAATATGCTTGTGCACATAGATGATATGACCCTGAGGACATGACCACAGAGGAGCTGTGGTTGAACATTCCTAACCAGCAGACAAGCAGGACTTATATGCGAACATGTGTGACACCCACCTGGTACTCCTTTCTCGTGTCTACAGCCTGACTCAAATATGGACCTGAAGGGTCATGTGAAGGTGAAATGAGCTGCCCATCTGCCTCAGTGGGAGGGATGGCTCTCTCTAGGAACCTCCCCTGGCCGGAGCCATCAGGCCCCTAATGGAGCAGGTGGAAAGACTCAGGCGCTCAGCCCATAGTCTGAGTGGTCTGTTCTAAATGAGAACCAGGCCTGGGGAAGGCCAGAGAGAAGAATCCATGAGTGGGAGCTGTGTCGTGACAGACAATGTCCTTGATTCCAACTGGCTTCCTAGAATCCCCTTGTGCCGTGTCTTTGCACACGTGTCCTCCATTTTGATGTGATTTTAAATTCCTGCACTTCCTTGCTTTGGCTTCTCACATGCAGAAGTTTCCTTATGACTCTCACTTCATCGAAAAAAGGGCCTGTAGGGCTGGAGAGATGGCTCAGCGGTTAAGGCATTTGCCTGCAAAGCCAAGGGATCCCGGGTCGATTCCCCAAGGACCCACGTAAGCCAGATGCACAAGGGGGCACATGCGTCTGGACGTCGTTTGCAGTGGCACGCCCATTTTCTCTCTTTCTCTCAAATAGATAAATAAATAAAATATATTTTAAAAATCAAAAAGGGCCTGTAATCTATCACTGTGCTGCACGGAGCACACAATTCCAACTCTTTGCCTTGGCTGGGACCACTGTAAGGCAGAACTCCCCTGCAGAAGCAGGATGAACCCTTCTCCCACTAGACTTCTTCCTCCAACAGCTCTTGGCTTGTCTTCCTCCCTGCCTAGTCTTCCACTCCCTATATATTCCCAGGAGTCATTTCATAACACATGACTCATCCTAAACCATTGCCTTGGGTCTGCTCCCGGGGAACTCCACCTAAGATGTGCCTCATAGTGCAGACCTGGAACCTGCTAAGCCTCTGAACACGACAGACACGGAATCTGCATGTCCTCTGCTAAGCCTCTGAACACGACAGACACGGAATCTGCATGTCCTCTGCTAAGCCTCTGAACACGACAGACACGGAATCTGCATGTCCTCTGCTAAGCCTCTGAACACGACAGACACGGAATCTGCATGTCCTCTGCTAAGCCTCTGAACACGACAGACACGGAATCTGCATGTCCACTGCTAAGCCTCTGAACACGACAGACACGGAATCTGCATGTCCTCTGCTAAGTCTCTGAACACGACAGACACGGAATCTGCATGTCCTCTGCTAAGCCTCTGAACACGACAGACACGGAATCTGCATGTCCTCTGCTAAGCCTCTGAACACGACAGACACGGAATCTGCATGTCCTCTGCTAAGCCTCTGAACACGAAGACACGGAATCTGCATGTCCTCTGGAATCTCTGAACATGTCCTCTGCTATCTCTCATGAACACTGCTAAGCCTCTGAACACGACAGACACTAATCTGCATGTCCTCTGCTAAGCCTCTGAACACGACAGACACGGAATCTGCATGTCCTCTGCTAAGTCTCTGAACACGACAGACACGGAATCTGCATGTCCTCTGCTAAGTCTCTGAACACGACAGACACGGAATCTGCATGTCCTCTGCTAAGTCTCTGAACACGACAGACACGGAATCTGCATTTCCTCTTGCAATTTGTCTTTGGGGATCTGCTCCCTTTTTTTCTTTTCTCATATATTTATTATTTACTTGTTTATTTATTTGCAAGCAGAGGGAGAGAGAGAGAAAGATAGAGAGAAAATGAGAGAGGGAATGAGTGCACCAGGGCTTCCGGCCACTGCAAACAAACTCCAAACGCGTGAGCCACTTTGTGCATCTGGCTTTACATGGGTACTGGGGAATTGAACCTGAGCCATCAGGCTTTGCAAGCACATTCCTTTAATCGGAGCCCTCTCTCCAGGCCCCTGTTCCCTTTTTCTATAAAGCAAAACTCTTGAGTTGGCAGCATCTGGGGTCCTTGGTTCTGATCCCTCATCTTCCTGAAGTGGGCAGCATGTAACGGATCTGGGAGTCCAGCCCTAAGTCTGCAGCCAGGACCTACATGGAGGCTGCCCACCAGTAAGACTCTGGTGAGTTCTCCCGACCTTTGCTGAGAATGTTTGGAAGTGACAGAACTCGGGAGCTTCTAATGGAGGACCATGATGGGTTGTGGCTTTTGGGGACTGAAGTGAGCAGTGAGGAATTGGGTACACTGCACACTGGGAGAGAAGACCATTTCACAGCACCTCTGTTTGGCCAGGACCAATGCTCTGAACATCCCAGCATGTCCTAAGGTGCCAGAAACAGCCAATCTGCTCCTCCAAAAAGGATTTAATGACATCATGACATTCTGAGCTGAGTTGATGCTAGCCCTGAGCAAACAACCTTATTCTTTTTATTGAACTTTACAGATGAACATATTGCATATTCCCATTGCATTCTGCCCTTTTTATTTATTTATTTATTTATTTTATTTTAATTTATTGTATTTATTTATTTTAGTTCTTTGAGGTAGTCTCGCTCTAGCCCAGGCTGATCTGGAATTCACTCTGGCCTCACGGCGATCCTCCTACCTTGGTCTCCCGAGTGCTGGGGCTGAAGCCATGCACCACCACACCCAGCCAACGATCTACGCTCATATTCCCTCTCCCCAACTCTCATTCCACTGAGGGCCCTCCTCAGTGAGGTTATTGGTATTCACTTCTGGGTTGTAAATGCTCCGGTCAGACTCTGTTCTTTAACCAGCATGTGACATCTTATTACAGAAGAGGCTACTTTAAAAGATTAAAAACAAAAAAAAGCTTTCCTGAAATCCTGAAAACAACTCATTACTCTGGATGGATCCCCAGAGCCTTGCATCTTTGGCAGAAGCAGATTTTCAAAGCTAGTTACTGTTCGTGATGATGTCCCCAGAGCAGGGCTTAGGCACCGGTCCAAACACATAGAGATGGATTCAGGGTTTTTTCTGAGTCTTTGCCATTAAAATATGGGTTCCAGGCTGGAGAGATGGCTTAGCGGTTAAGGCGTATGCCTGAGAAGCCTAAGGACTTTGGTTCAATTCCCCAGGTTAGCCAGATGCTCAAGGGGGCGCATGCATCTGGAGTTCATTTGCAGTGGCTGGAGGCCCTGGTGCTCCCATTCTCATTTTCGCTCTGTGTCTCTCTCTCCCTCTATCTCTGTCTCTAATAAATAAATGAAAATAAATCTTTAAAAAATATGGAGCCAGCTCTGTGGCTTAGTTGGTTAAAGCGCCTGTTTTGTAAAAAAAAAAAATATGGGTTCCATTCTGGGAGGATGGCTTGGTAGTTAAAAGCACTTGCTTGCAAAGCCCAGGGGCCCAAGTTTGATTCCTCACTTACCCACAAAAAGCCAGATGCACAAAGTGGCACATGTATCTGGAGTTTGTTTGCAGTGGCAAGAGGCCCTGGTGTGTCCATATTCTAGCTCTCATAAATCAATATTGTTTTCTTGTTTATTTATTTGAGAGAGAGAAAGAGGTAGAGAGACAGGGAGAGTGGCACACCAGAGCCTTTAGTCACTGCAAACGAACTCCAGATGCAGGTGCCACCTTATATATCTGGCTGTGTGCAGGTACTGGGAAATTGAACCTGGGTCCTTTGGCTTTGCCAGCAAGCTTCTTAACCACTAAGCCATCTCTCTAGCCCATAAACAATTTGTTTTTTCAAGGTAGGGTCTCACTCTAACTCAGGTTGACCTGGAATTCACTATGTAGTCTCGGGGTGGCCTTGAACTCATGGTGAGCCTCCTACCTCTGCCTCCCAAGTGCTAGGATTAAAGGCGAGCTCCATCACGCCAGCTTTTTAAACTTTGGTTTTTTGTTTTTTTTTTTCTTTAATAAATGGACTCCAATGAGGATGGCATGAAGCCGAAAGGGACCCTGAGGATCGGGGCTGGACAGCTCCTACAACGTGGCTAAAATCTGTCTTGGTTTCCAGTAAGTGAAAGGGGCAGATGCTATACAGCGTCAGAAATATAGAACTCCCCTGTGACTCACACAGTGAGACCAGGCCACCGCCCAACTGCATATCTGCCTTAATTTTTTGCAGGTGTACATGCATGTGGTGTGTATGCATGTTTCTGTGTATGTTTGTATGTGTGTGAATACATGTGTGTTCACATGTTTGCTTGCATGTAGAAGCCAGAGGTATCTTCCTCCATCACTCTCCATTTTATTTATTTATGTAGTTATTTATTTATTTATTTATTTATTTTGGTTTTTTGAGGTAGGGTCTCACTGTAGCCCAGGCTGACCTGGAATTCACTATGTAGTCTCAGGGTGGCCTCAAACTCACAGCTATCCTCCTACCTCTGCCTCCCAAGTGCTGGGATTAAAGGCGTGCGCCACCATGCCCGGCTCACTTTATTTTTTAATACTTGTTATTGACAGCTTCCATAAGTATAGACAATAAGCCATGATCATTCCCTTCCTCCACCCCCATTCCTCCCTCTCAAACCCACCCTCCATCCAATCCCCTCCTTCCAATGAATCTCTCTTTTGTTTTCATGTCATCCTCTTTTCCTCCTATTGTGAGGGTCCTGTGTAGGTAGCGTCAGGCACTGCAGGGTCATGAATATCAAGGCTATTTTGTGTCTGGAAGATTGCATTGTAAGCAGTCCTACCCTTCCTTTGGCTCTTAAATTCTTTCTGCCACCTCTTCCAAAATGGACCCTGAGCCTTGGAGAGTGTGATAGAGATGTATCAGTGCTGGACACCCCATTCTCCACTTTATTCATTTATTTATTTATTTATTTATTTATTTATTTATTTATTTATTTATTTATTTGGAGAGAGAGAGAGAGAATGAGTGTGCCGGGGCCTCCAGCCACTGCAAACATACTCCACTTTGTGCATCTGGCTTTACGTGGATACTAGGGA
Source organism: Orientallactaga sibirica (assembly GCA_036365145.1). Classification (NCBI taxonomy): domain Eukaryota; kingdom Metazoa; phylum Chordata; class Mammalia; order Rodentia; family Dipodidae; genus Orientallactaga; species Orientallactaga sibirica. Next base: position 8,718,028 of record JAEOAD010000006.1, on the reverse strand, counting down.
ATCAAACCCAGGTCTTTAGGCTTTGCAGGCAAGTACTTTAACCACTGAGCAGTCCCTCCAGCCCCTCCACTTTACTTTTTGTGACAAGGGCTCTCGCTGAGCCTAGACCTCACTGAGTTGACAGGGCAGCTAACCAGCTTTCCCCAGAGATTCGTCTGCTTCTCCACTTCTCCGCCCCTGCACTGGGATGACAGCCCTAGTCACCGTGCGTGGGTTTTACAGTGGGTGCCAGGATTCAAACTCGGGTTCTCGTGCTTTTGTGGCAACTGCTTTACCCACTGAACCACCTGCCTTTCCCAGCCCCTGCCTTGGTGTTTTAATGTACAAAACAGAAGACAATTAAATGTGGAAAACTTACCTTAAAGACAAGCTGAGACTCCAGGGGAATCAGAGTTGGGAATATGAGAGAAAGCTTATGGGTGGCTGTGTATCAAGTCAGCATTCCTTGTTTGCATCATTAAATGAAAGAAAACTATTTTTAAAGGGGTGCTGGAGGGATGGCTTAGTGGTTAAGGCATTTGACTGCAAAGCCAAAGGACACAGGTTTGATTCCCCAGGACCCACGTTAGCCAGATGCACAAGGGGGTGCATGCATCTGAAGTTTGTTTTCGGTGGCTGGAGGCCCTGGCGTGCCCATTCTCTCTCTCTCTCTCCCTCTTTCTCTATCAAATAAATAGAAATAAAATATTTTTTAAAAGACAAACTGAGAAACTGATTCCAAACAAGGCACTGTTGGAGTCTCTGCCTTGAGTGTGTCAGCGGCTATGCATAGCGTTACCATTGAAGGCAGCAGGACTTGCGCTGGGTAACTTGGGGGGGCTAAGCGACTGCAGTACGGATGGCTTCCTCCCACTGTACGCTGCTTGTTCTTTTTATCTTGCCCCTGACTTTTTATGAGATTCTGCATGTAAGTAAGGCCAGGGTTACAGAGCCAGCCAGCACAGCCTGAGTCCATGGGGAAATCATTATTTTTGTGTGTTTGAACAGTCTTTACATTAGGTCTCTGCAAATAGGTCTGGCTTGAATGTGTTCAGCCTTCTGCCTTTGTCAGGGCTATTTTGCACTCACGGAGCCCTTAGTCGCAGCAGGACACAGCCGTATCAGGCTCTTTGAGATATTGGGGTTGTTACCCTGTGTACGATCAATAAGGACCTGGGAAGGCAGCCTGGAAAGATGTCCAGGACAAGCAAAGGGGAGTTTGAAAGGACATGAAGAACTCACCATGGGAAACAGCAAAGAGCCACGTTCACTTCTACAATTGAAGGCAATCAAGCGCCTTAACCACCGAGCCATCTCTCCAGCCCCCTATCTTAGCTCTACAATTGAGCATGTGGGTATTGTGAAACATCCCCCAGGGCTTTCCGTGTTTGTGATTCAGCCTCAAATCATTCCCCAGCCGGTAAAGCCTTTGGGAAGTGGAGCCTTGCTGGAGGAGGCGTGTCACCAGGGACGGACACTGGGATTTACTGGAGCAGCCCTACTGTCTGTTCATGGTGCGTTCACTCTTGCTGCTTCCCGCTAGTTGCTATGGCAAGACATGATGCCCAGCCTCTGCTCTGCCATGCCATGATGTCAGTCGACGTGAACCGTTTGCTTCCGTGACCTGCTCATGGTCAGGTGTGTTGTTCCAGGCATGAGAAAATAACTGTTACAACAGTGCATTCTTGGAGTTGTTTGCTTGTTTGTTTGGTTTTTCGAGGTAGGGTCGCCCTCTAGCCCAGGCTGACCTGGAATTCACTATGTAGTCTCAGGGTGGCCTTGAACTCATGGAGATCCTCCTACCTCTGCCTCCCGAGTGCTGGGATCAAAGGCGTGCGCCACCACGCCCAGCTTTTTTGCTTTGTTTTGTTTTGTTTTTTCGAGGTAGGGTTGCCCTCTAACCCAGGCTGACCTGGAATTCACTCTGTAATCTCAGGCTGGCCTTGAACTCACAGTGCTCCTCCTACCTCTGCCTCCCGAGTGCTGGGATCAAAGGCTTGTGCCACCATGCCAGTTAGTTTAGGAATATACGTGTGTCTTTTTCTTTCTGAAATACAACTGATATTTCTGGAGCTCTGGGTCAGAAGTGAAGTCATGACAGAACAGTGAAAGTAAATTTATATCCAGAGGCAGCAAGTCAACACAGTATGAATGTTGTAGGTTGGGAGTTTTCCCGTTTCCTGTGTGATCCCAGACATAACATCGTGGGAACCAAAAGCTCTCTCAGTCTTGATTTTTCCAGAGTTCTAAGAGAAAGATGAATGAAAAATGTAAGGACAAGTGTCATTCATTCATTAGAATTAATAGTGTGGGCTCTGGAGTTCCCCAGCAGGGGTTCAAATCCAGGCTCATCTACTTTCTAGTTATGCAACTTTGGGGCAGTTCTTAATGTCTCTGCATCTTTATTGCCTCATCTGTAAGTTAGAACTAATCATAATAGTGGGCCCAGAGAGTTTAAGAGAGGGTTCAATGACGTAATGTGCGAAGAAAATACTTAGAACTATATTGACCCAAACTGTGGCACGCAGTGGACTTACATTATATAAATATTCGTGCATCACTGCAGTGATGTTGGAAAGGCAACAGTGAGTGTGGCGGAGGCTTCCAGATGCTTCCCAATAGCCTTAAACCTTCGGAACACAAAACACTTGTGAAAGGAGCCAGAGTTCACAGCTCAGCCAGCAGAGCCCGGGCCTGGACTGCAGGAGGTGCTAAGCTTGGGAGTGAGGCAGGTTAGTTGGAAATGAAACTATGAAAGACAAGCTTTGGGGCTGGAGAATGGCTTAGCAGTTAAGGTGTTTGCCTGCAAAGCCAAAGGATCCCGGTTTGATTCTCCAGGACCCACGTAAGCCAGATGCACAAGGGGCACATGCGTCTGGAGTTCATTTGCAGGGGCTAGAGGCCCTGGTGTGTCCATTCTATCTCTGTCTGCCTCCATTCTCTCTCTCTCTCTCTCTGCTTGCAAATAAATAAATAAAAATTTTAAAAAAAGAAAAAAAGAGAACTCTTTTTATTTTATTTTATTTTATTTTATTTTATTTATTTATTTGAGAGAGAGAGGTACAGAAATAGGCAGGTAGAGAGAGAGAGAGAGGGAGAGAATGGGTGCGTCAGGGCCTCCAGCCACTGCAAACGAACTCCAGATGCATGCACCCCCTTGTGCATCTGGCTTATGTGGGTCCTGGAGAATCAAGCCTCGAACCGGCGTCCTTAGACTTCATAGGCAAGCGTTTAACCGCTAAGCCATCTCTCCAGCCCAGAACTCTTTTTTAAAAAAAAAAGAAATAAAGAAAGAAAGAAAGACAAGCTTTGTCCTCATCCCAAGGCCACCAAGGAAGTCTTGGGACTTGGCTGATCCCTGAACGTTGAGGAAGAACATTTTAAACAATGTGGAGGATGGACCCCATGGTGGTAGGAAAAATGAAGGCAACATTTTAACCGTCCACGTGAACAAGTGGGGGAAAGGCCTGGGCCCCATGAGGTGACGGTGACCTCGTGGTTACAGGTGAGGCATCAGAGGACTTGCATTCTAAATTCTCCATCTTGGGAGAACTGGCAACAGTCCTGTCAAAAAGTATATTGAGGACTGGAGAGATGGCTTAGTGGTTAAGGTGCTTTCCTGCAAAGCCTAGGGACCCAAGTTCGACTACCCATTACCCATATAAACCAGATGCACAAGGTGATGCATCCGCACAAGGTCACACATGCGCATAGGGTGGCGCACACTTCTGGAGTTCAAATGCACTGGCTAGAGGTCCTGGCACACCAATTCTCTCTCTCTCTCACTCGCTCTTTCATAAGAAAGAGTCAGTTGGAAAGCAAAGCAGAAGCAATGTCGAAGAAGAGAAAAGTGGCAAGCTCACCGTGAAATATTAAAGGAGGCACATTTGGTGATGGTTAAAGTAGGAGTCTGCTGTGCTGAGAGCTCTCCAAAACGGGAGTAGAAATTGAAGAGAGAGAATTTTCATGGAGAAAGGCTGAAGCCCTGGGGAGGGATATTGCAGCTCAGAGGGATGTCAAGGGCAGGAGAAGCCCGTTCCCATGGGCTCCTGAGCTTCTCCCTTTGCAGACAAAAGCACTGGGTGCCAACAGCAAGTCAGTCACTGCCTCTGGGATCTGCCCAGCTTCCTGTTCCCCTGTGGCCTCCTCTGAGCCAAGCCTGGAGCCTGCCATCTAGTGCCTTGGCTGCCTTATGGATCTGAGCCTCTGCATTGGAATCTCATGACCCGCCACTGACCACAAATACTGGCCAGCCTTCCCGCTGATCTCTGTCCACAGTGGGCAGCCTCTCTGTACTCAGATGAGCTGAAGCAGACAGTGGGAGACCGCTTTGATCTTCCAACCACAGGAATGGCTCCATCAAGCAACAGACACACCCGGCCAGGTGTGGTGAATGGTAAGCGAGGTGTGAGGCAGGACAGCCGGCCTCTGTAGTTCTCCTTGTCATCTGTGTTTGTATCTGATGATCTTTCCTTTTTTTTTTTTTTTAAAGTAAAAAATAGGGCTGGGGAGATGGGCCAATATTTAAAATCCAATTCCGTTCCTCTCCAATTTCTGTCACTCCAAGGATGGTAAGGATTTAGGGATGGAGGAAGCAGGGGTATACAGGGAAGATTGTTTTGAATGCTGAACATGTATTTCAAGTTGGGTGTTAGCTGGGAGAAGTCAGGAAAGATTAAAACCTGGGAAGTTGGGCTATGAGGATCAGATGTTCAAAGGTCATCCTAGGCTACACAGTGAGTTTGAGACCAACCTGGAATACATGAAAGCCTGTTCTTTCTGGCTGTTCAACTGTCTGGACTGATGACGAGTTTGTCCTGCTCTGTGAACGGAGAATACAGAGCAGTCCATAGGTCAATGACAATCTTACTTTTATGTATTTATTTATTTTTATTATTATTTTTTGAGAGAGAGAGAGAGAGAGAGAGAGGCAGAGAGAGAATGGGCGTGCCAGGGCCTCTCAGCTGCTGAGAACAAACTCCAGACGTGTGCGCCCCCTTGTGTGCACGTGCAACAGTGCACGCTTGAGCCTCTTTTGCATCTGGCTTATGTGGGACCTGGAGAATCGAACCAGGGTCCTTAGGATTCACAGGCAGGCGCCTTACCCGCTAAGCCAGCTCTCCAGCCCCTCAATGACATTCTTTACCTGGAGCTATGCTCCCTTGCAGAAGGGCATGGAGAACAGAAGGCTTCAAAGGACAACAAGACGTATTTGCGTGAGACAGAAGAAAGAATTCAGCACACTGAGGAAAGTCACAGAAATGGGATTCATCTCACGCAGTTTAGGTGGAAGGTAAAAGAAGGAACAAAGGCTGAAGAGATGGCTCAGTGGTTAAAGAAGGAGCTTGCCTTCAAAGCCTAACAACCAGGCCCTTGATTCCCTGGTACCCATGTAAAGCCTGATGCACAAAGTGAGCACATGTATTTGGAGTTTGTTTTCAGTGGCTGGAGGCCCTGGTGTACCCATTCCCCCCCCCCTCGCAAATAAATAAATCAAGAAGTAAAATATTTAAAAAATAAATAAATGAAGCCACAGCTTCCTTTCAGTCCTACAATGACTACCTGTAGCCAGGGTTCTCTAGAGGAACAGATCCAACAGAACATGTGTATATTACAAAGGGGAGTTGTTATATTGGCTTTTTGGATTTCAGGATGGGTAGTTCAAAAATGACTGCCTGCAGGATGGAGAGTTCCAGAAGCCTGTGTCTGCCTAGACCACAAGGCTGCATGTTTTTTAAATTTTTTTTTTTTTTTTTTTTTTTGGAGAGAGACACAGAGAGAGAGAGGAGAGGAAGACAGACAGAGATGGGCGCGACAGCAGCCTCTCAGTTGCTGTGAACAAAATCCAGATGCGTGCACCCCCTTGTGGTCAAGTGCGGCATTGTGCCCTTGCGAAGGCTGCATGTTTTAGCTACCCCAATGCGTCGCTGAAGGTCAGGAGGATTCCTGGAGGAGAACCACTGGTCTTCAGTCCACGTTGGAAGAATCTGGGTTCTGATGTCAGCGAAGGACAGCAGCAAGTGGAGAGATTCACTTGCAAGTACAAGCGAGGGGTGAAAGCAGAGAAAGAAAGTCAAAGTCTGTATCTGCACGGCAGTGAGAAAGTGCTATCCACCCTGGGGAAAGTCTGTGCACATGACTTAATCCTTCTTAGAAATGCCTTCACAGGGCTGGGGAAATGGCTTAGCGTCCAAAGCGTTTGTCTACAAAATCCTAAGGACCCCGGTTCGATTCCCCAGGACCCACATAAGCCAGATGCACAAGGGGGCACATGAGTCTGGAGTTGGTTTGCAGTGGCTGGAGGCCCTGGCATGCCCATTCTCTCTCTCTCTCTCTCTCTCTCTCTCTCTGCCTCTTCTTCTCTCTCTCAAATAAATAAATAAATAAAATATTTTTAAAAAGAAAGAAAAGAAATGCCCTCACAGACCTGGCTAGAGGCATGCCTCTTGATTGATACCTGATCAAATCCACTTGTCCAAGGAGATTCACCATCACAATACCTAAAAAGGAAATTAAATATCCCTAAATTCCGAGGGTGGAAATCCGCTGATGCTGTCTGCACTTTGGAACCAGATGGATGTAGGAAGATATGTGGCAGCTGGAACACATCCTGGATCTTGTGGCTGGGCCCATATGGGAATAACCGCACCAAAGCTTCAGATTTCTCATCTATAAACCAAAGAGTCTGAATGTGAAAGGTCCCTAATGAACTCGTGTGTTGTAACGCTTGGTCCCCAGTGGGTGGCGCTGACCTGTGAGATTATACATCCTTTCAGGAAGCTAGGTCTAGTTAAAGGAAGTGGATCCCTGAGGGGTGGGTCTTAGGGGTTACATAGCCCAGCCCAGGTTCCAGGTGAGTTCTCTGCTTCCTGGTCTGCTGAAATGTGAGGGAGCATGCTCAGTGCCACAGCCACAAGCCTTTCTGGCTACCCCCATCACAATAGAATGGCACTCTGAAACCATGAACCCAAATAGATCCTTCCCTCCTTCAGTTGCTGCTGTCAATAGCTGGTATGTAACCATTGAGGAATGTAGTAATAAAACAATAATGCCAACAAAGATGAAAGGAATCAAGGTGAAGTTGCAGGATTGTTCTGCCTCCTAGAGATAACCCATGCATAGGACTTTTGCATTGTTTAAAACCTACCCTGCGGATGGAGAGATGGCTTAGCGGTTAAGGCACTTGCCTTTGAAGCCTAAGGTCCCAGGTTTGATTTCCCAGAACCCACGTAAACCAGATGCACAAGGTGTCGAATGCATCTGGAATTCGTTTGAAGTGGCTAGAGGCCCCTGGTGCACCCATTCTTTCTCTATATATCTGCCTCTTTTTCTCTCCCCCCCCCTCTCTCTCTCCAATAAATAAATAAATAAATAATTTTTTTTAACTTGAACTGGCCTTTTCATTTCATTGTGTTTTCCTAAATACATCATAAAGTCCTAAAACACTCAGCTCTGGTTTCTATTATGGTTGAAAATACATTCAGATCTGACTGGGAGCGAAGTGCGGGTTCTCAGGATGAAAAACGAACACCATCGTCGGCTCATGTGTAAGTGACATACAACCCATTATGTCTAGGACTGCCTGTGATTGCCCAGGGGAACAAAGGGGCAGCTCTTTGCCAAGGCGCCTAGAAAGGCTCTCGTTTCTGCTCTTGTTTAAGCTACAGTTCCTTAAAGATGCCGACCTCCTTGACTTATTGTCACGAACACATGGCTCCAAGTCCCAGGAAAACCCGACAGAGCCCCTGGGGATGTCATTGAGGGGGAATTCACTTTAAAGTGCAATGGAAACCAACCCCTCATCTTTTCATGTGTCTCCAATGCATCCTATATTGCTTTCTCTCTCTCATTTAAAATTTTTGTTTATTTATTTGAGAGAGGAAAAGAGGTAGAGAGAGAGAGAGAGAGAGAGAGAGAGAGAGAGAGAGAGAGAGAGGAGAGAATGGGCCCACTAGGTCTTTCAGACACTGCAAATGAACTCCAGATCCATGTGCCACCTTGTGCATCTGGCTTACGTGGGTCCTGGGGAATAGAACCGGGGTCCTTTGGCTTTGCAGGCAAGCACCTTAACCACTAAGCCATCTCTCCAGCCCTATTGCTTCTCTCTTAAAAAAAATATTTTTTATGTATTTGCAAGCAGAGAGAGGCAGAGAGAAAGAGAGAGAAAAATGGCCACACCATGGCCTCTAGCCACTGAAAATGAACTCCAGACACATGTGCCACCTCATGCATCTGGCTTTACTTGGGTATTGGGGAATAGAACCCAGGCCGTTAGGCTTTACAGGCAGGTGCCTTAACCACTGAGCAAACTCTCCAGCCTCTATATTGCTTCTCTTATGTACAACCTCCATTATCTCTAGGATCAGAACAGATTTTTTTGCACATAAGTACGTGTGTGTGTGTGTGTGTGTGTGTGTGTGTGTGATGTGATAAGCATGCATGTGTGTGAGCATATGTATGTGTACGTGTGAACATATGAACATATATACATATGTCCTGTACAAAGGACAACGTTGGGCGTCAGGTGTCATCCTGAGCAGCACTGAATAACTCTTTGAGACAGGATCTCTCACTGGCCTTGAACTCACCCACTGGGCTGCGTTGGCTGGCTAGTGAGCCCCAGGGATCCTCCCCAGAACTGAGATCACCGACACGTACTTCCAGAACTGGGTTTTTTTTCTGTGAGTGCCTGGGATTGAGCTCAGGTCTTCATGACTTGGAGGCAAGTACTGTACCTACCAAGTTATCTCCCCAGCCCCAGAAGCAGAATTAAAAAAATATTTTTATTTATTTATTTATTTATTTATTTATTTATTTATTTATTTATTTATTTATTTGGGAGAGAGAGGCAGAAAGAGAAAGAATGGGTGCACCAGGGCTACCAGCCACTGCAAACGAACTCCAGAAACATGCACTACCTGTGCATCTGGCTTTACGTGGCTACTGGGGACTCGAACCTGGGTCCTTAGCCTTCTTAGGCAAGCACCTTAACTTCTAAGCCATCTCTCCAGAGCCAGAAGCAGATTTTAAAGACGTGCCTGAGTAGGAGCCTCTCACAAGCTGAGACAATAGCATTGCTCTTGCGTGTGTGCTGTTAATGAACTTCGCGAAGGGAACACGGGCGGCACGGTCCCGTCATGGTTTGTGGTGTTATCTTTGGCAGATGAAGAGGGCCGACCGCCCTTAGGGTTTTCCAAGTAGCAACTGTCCACTTATCCTCTCGACCATCACTGGAATTCTGTACGTGATCATGGGCAGAGAGGGGACCCGTCAGTCCTTGAGTCAAAATGCAGCCCTACGCTTAGCTTCTGACTCTGCGTGGCTGAGTCCTTAGGGACATCTTAAGGCACTGAATATCATACCATTCCGACTTTTGTTCTTGTCGGGTGCCAGAAGAAACTCGAACACTTTGGAGACAAGGCCAACAGAAATCTGTATAGTGTTCAGTTAGTATTAACATTTTGCCTACTAGGTAAGGGTAAGGCTGGAAGGGGTAGAGAATGGATTGGAGGGAGCAAGCGAAAGAAATGTTGGCACAGTTAGTGCCCAGAAATATATTCTTAGAACCCTCTGTCAAGTGCTCAGGAGACGTTCTACCTAATTCGTGAAGTACATTCGCTGGGGTTTGGATTATTACACAGCTTACTCCGTTGGTCTTGGGAAATATGTCAGAAAAAAAAGAAGTCGTTCTTTCAATATAGCGAGTGAAGAAGTTTTGAGTATTCCCAAATAATCTATGTCCCAAGTGATATACATCAAAGATCACCTTACTTTTTAATCATGTATTAAAATGCCATGCTGTACGCCATAAATACCATGTGTCCGTTGAAATGTGTATTTAAAACAAGAATACTAGCCACTCTAGGGTAATTAGCATTGATTTCCATGGAGTGGTCTTAGGTGGCACTGGACTTATTAGCATGGCTTAGTTTACCTATGTGATATCCAGAGTTTAAGCGAAGAGCTAGAGCCGTCACTTCAGCATCACACTAACGCATTCAGTGGAAGGCTAATACAACTCCACAGCTGCACTTCAAATTGCCACAGAAAACCCAGATCTGACACTTCACATAACACTCGGAGGTCCCTGGGTCCTGAATCAGTACAATAAAATCAAAAGCCACTAAATGGTTCCCTGGTGACCTGAGTTAATCAGATTTCACCAAGGGCTTAACCACACTATGGAAAAGAGTTTGTATATGAGAGTCACTGGCTTGTTGTGTCTCTATTTGATCTCTTTCTTCTTTGAAGCAAAGGTTTTCCCACGGGGAACTTTTAAAAACTCCGATCATTTAATGTTGGAGAACACACACACACACACACACACACACACACACACACTCAAAAATATATAAAGAAAATGCTCACAACTTCATGTGTTTTCTTCCAGATCTCCCGACTTTCTGAGAGTGTGTATTTTGCTGTTGTTTTTCCCCCTTCAGTTATACAATAAAGTCTTTGTTGTTGAACATTCTATTAAGCCACAACCCTCTAGTAACCAGCACATCTGTAGCTCTCCAGCACAATAATGGTTCATAATCATGACCCTGGGGCACTGCGTGGTCTCAAATGTCTTCTGAACCATCAAACAGAACATACTAGAATGAGCATGGATTCCCAAAGCACATATCAACCGGCCACGGAGGAGGGCAGGCGTCCAGATAAGTAATAAATAGAAGGGAAACTAAAATGGAAGCTCAGACTGGCCACCAGTAATTGACACTGTGGATGACGAACATCTGCCCTGCAGAAGTTGTGACCTCCCCCTCCTCAAGTGAGTTTCCTCTGGTCCACGTGGACTCAGCCAGAGCACGTGAATGTACACAGTGGTAACAGAGGGGTCTGGATACCCAATTCTATTGATGGCGTTGTTGTTTTATTGAATATTATCTGTGGACAGATTAGACGAAGTTGTGAAGCCTTTAAAATCTGAGACTTTCGGGCTCGAGAGATGGCTTAGCTGTTAAGGCCCTTGCCTGCAAAGCCAAAGGACCCAGGTTCAATTCCCCAGGACCCACGTTAGCCAGATGCACAAGGGGACGCATACGCCTGGAATTCGTTTGCAGTGGCTGGAGGCCCTGGTGTGCCCATTCTCTCTTTCTCTCTTTCTCTCTGTCTGTCTCTCTCTATCTCTCTCAAATAATAAATAAATAAATAAATAAATAAATAAATAAATAAAGTGAAAAATAAAATCTGAGACTTTCTGAGCTTAAGAATGGGTGAGACAGGGCTGGAGAGATGGCTTAGTGGTTAAGGCATTTGCCTGCAAAGTCTAAGGTTCAGTTCTCCAGGTCCCATGTAAGCCAGATGCACATGGTAGCACATGCATCTGGAGTTCGTTTGCAGTGGCTAGAGGCCCTGGCACACCTATTCTCCTCTCTCTCTCTGTCTCTAATAAATAAATAAAAATTAAAAAATAAAAAAATAATGGGTGAGACATAGTCTGTCACTTGGCAGCTTCTTCTCTCCCAACAACACAGTGCCCTCCTAGGCCATTGCCAGTCTTCAAACTGGACAAGACCAAGCTTTGTTGTGAGTTCCTTTTCTCACTGATGTGACAAAAGAAAAAAAAAAAAAACCCTGGCAAAATAAACTTATGAGGCTGTAGAGATAGCTTAGCCGTTAAAGGTGCTTGCTTGCAAAGTCTAATGGCCCCAGGTTTGATTCCCCTCTAACCATGTAAAGCCAGATGCACAATGTGGTGCCTGTGTCTGGAATTCATTTGCAATGGCAGGAGGAGCTGGCATGCCCATAATCACCCATCCCCCCCTTCCTGTGTGTCTTTCTTTCTCAAATAAATATAAAAAATCCAGAAACTTAAGGTGGCTAATGGTTCAAGGTCATGTTCCATCATGCTGGGTCAGGTATAAGAGCAGGTCCTTCAGGCAGCTGGTCCCATTTCATCCACAGTCAGGAAGGAGAGAGAGAGAGCGAGAGCGAGAGCGAGAGCGAGAGAGAGAGAGAGAGAGAGTTGAATGTTAGTGCCAACTCACTTTCTCCTTTTCATACTGCCGAGAACCTCCAACCAATGGGGAAGTTGCCTCCCAGAGTGAGGGTGGGTCCTCCACCTCAATCAACATAATGTAGAAACTCTCTCAGACATTCCCAGAGGAGTGTTTCCATTGCGAGTCTCAATCCCATCAAGTGGATAAGGTGAACCATCCCACAGCATGGAGACAAAGAACAGGGAAAAGAGAGCAGGAGAAAGGAACAGAAGTTGACCAGACCAAGCAGGAGTCTTAAACTGAGGTTCACCTCTTACATGTAAAGCTAACAGAGAAAAGTTTTACAATTTTTTTTTTTTTTTTTGCAGTGTGAGCTGAATTTCATGCTGGAGGAAAACCTGTTCATTCAGCCTGATATGAGGCTCGATGGTACCGTAGGTTCAACTGTCACCAAGGACTGGGATGAACAAGCAATGCCATAACTAGTGGTTTGCATATGGGGATGTCATTTTGACTGGAGAAGAATAAAATATCATTCCATGCATAATAAGTGTTTTATAGCAAAACTGAACCTATTCGACTTAAGCAATAACAACAGAAACAGGACACCATGATTTCCACAGATACAGGAGCTCTAACCCCTAGAAAGAAGTTTCCAGAAGAATGAGGTACATTTCTTTTTTAAAAATATTTTATTTTTATTTATTTGAGAGAGAGAGAGAGAGAGAGAGAGAGAGAGAGAGAATGGGCTCACCAGGGCCTCCAACCACTGCAAATGAACTCCAGATGCATGCGCCCCCTTATGCATCCTGGGGAATCAAACCTGGGTCCTTTGGATTTGCAGGCAAGCGCCTTAACCACTGAGCCATCCCTCAAGCCCCAGAATGAGGTACATTTTGAAGGCACTTGTGTAAATTTTAGTTATCCTAAACACTTTGGTGTGTTAGGGATCTACTGGCATTTATTTGGTGAGGGGACAGGGACACTTCACACCTAGCACCAGAGATAGAGTGGGGAAATCAGAAAATGTATTCACGTTGACACGGACTCAGGCAATAATTTCAGAGTTTTTTATAGACTGTATAGTGAGCAGTCTGACATCATTTTGAGGTGTTTTGTTTTTTTTTTTTCCAGTTTTTTTGGGTTACAAGATTTTCAGGTTACACGATTTTGGGGCACAAACAGAAAGTTCCGTAACAATCAGTCAGTGAGAAGAAAGCACAGATGTAGAAAAGAAAGCCATTGGTTCAGGGGTGTTTGTGCCAATGGCTGCACTGACCTGATCCAAGCAGGATGCAGCTGCATAGATAGGGAGGAGACGCAGGGTCATGCTGTCTCCCTGATAAAGCTTGTACAATAGGAACTTGTGTTTTAGAGTATCATCCGGGCCTGATTTCTTTGATAAATTTCTCCTGCCACGCTCCTCCCCTTTTGATGTCTTTTGTAAATATTACCAAGAGATGTCATCTACTTTGGTATCATCCTAGTTGTCAAGCCTCTGATACCCCCAGAGACGTATTTGGAGGGGTATTTAAAAAATATTGGGACTGTGAGGACCAAACAGGAGGACCATGGAGAGCATCAAGAGGGGACCAGCAAACGGACGAAGCCAGGACCCTTACCATGTGTCTGACTATCTCTGACTTATAGAGCTTAAGAGGGCACACGCAATTCCTCACCCAGCTTCACTTTTCTTTCTGTGTGTTTTGCGGGAGGGAGGCAGAGTGAATGGCTGCTGGTCTCTGTCTAACTACTGTCTGTGTCTAGGATCATAGCCCCTTTCCTAGCCTATGCCATGTCTATCTCTATAAGGTGTCGCCTATCCATGCATTCTCAGCTAACAATGGATTAGATGCCCCGCTTCTGTCCACAAGCATAGAAGTCAGCTTCTGGTTGGATCTCCCTGCCTCAGGCCCTGAGCACAGAAACACTTGCTCAGCTAGTAACCTTGGCTGTAGGCTATGAGGGAGGGGGCCCCCTAGCAGAAACTTTTGCTTATTAATGGCCTTGGCCGTAGGTCATTAAAGATGGGCAGCATCTTGTAGGACCAAGACAGGATAAGGTTATTGTGATTTCCCCACAGCTCACATTCCTGTCCCTAACTACCTAACACCCTTCTATTTCTCCCACACATACGAAATTATAATCATTATTGATTTCTGATTGAACATTTCAGAAGGCAGGCTGGAGACATGGCTCAGCCATTAAGGAGCTTGCTTGCAAAGCCTAACGACCCTGGTTTGATTCCCTAGTAGCCACGTAGAGCCACATGCACAAAGTAGCACATGCATCTGGAGTTCTTTTGCAGTGGCTAGAAGCCCTAGCATGTCCATCTCTCTCTCTCCTTGAAAATAAATAAAGAAAAATATTAAAATTTCAGAAGGCTTATGCTATGTGAGAAAGTCCTTGCTTCTAGCAGTGTTTTTTTTTGTTTTGTTTTTGTTTTTTTTTGGTATGTGGTCTAAAAAGTGTTTGTTTTCTATCAATATCATACTTGCTATACCTTAATATCATGCCAGCCTCTGGTCCCACTAGAGAAGGCAAGCAAGCCTCTGCCATGGGCAATGGGAGTCCTTGGACCTTCCAAATCTCCTATTTTATTTTTCCCTGAATATAGGGGAACTATGGTGTTAGAGTATCTGTTAGGTGTCTTTGGTAATTTGGGGCTGAACAAACTCTGCTTGAGTGTGTGGTCTGTTTAGGCGTGAAGGGCCCTTGTCCTCTTGCCAAATAAACATCAGTCGATCCCTAACACCCCAAAGTGTTTAGGGCGGCTACACTTTCACAAATGCCTTAGGAATGCACTTCTGTCTCCCTAGATGAGACGCTTGGGCTCCAGAGCGACAACCTAGAAGCCATGAGTAACCAGGACAGAACCCGGAATCTATGCTTTTCTGGTCATATTGTTACTGGGCCACTCATTTCCTTGGTATGGACCTGAAGCTGTGAAAGCTTGTGAAAATTATCACTGATACAAAGATGATTCAACAAGACTTGTTTCGCTTAGATCGTGAACTTCCAAATTTCCATGGTGTTGTGGGAAGTGAGATTTTATATGAGCATGCATGTCCCTACTCTCTTTCTCCTACTTCCCAGAACTCCTCGGGATCCGCTTTCCTGTCACACTCTCGGAAGGCTGATGCCAAGTTTGCTCTGACAAGCTCCCCGCAAACTGGGAAAGGGCTCTCCCGCTTAGCATGCCTTTCTTGTCAGGGCCACTCACTGTCAGTTCCATGCCCTCAGACTGAGGCTGAGCCTCCAGAAAGGACTACCTGCCCTCAGTTTCCTTCTTCCTCATCTGTACAGTGCTGCTCTTCAAGATGGGGAATCTGCTCACTTCCCACCCGAGCTGGTTCACATCTTGCCTTGACCGAAGGAATGTGACAGTCGGCGATGTCTGACATCTGGCAGCTTCTGCTTCATTTCCTTCAAGAGCAGCTGATATAGAAGAAGCTGACATCCCTTGAGGTCCTCATTTGTAAGCAAGCCCAAGCCAAGTGCAGGGAGAAGTGACATGGAGGAAGACTAAATGGACACCCATGTAGGCACAGCCTTTCTGGACCTCTTAGTTCAACCCAGCCCTCATCTGGATATAGCCAAGTGGTCCCATGGAGGGAGAAATGACTTTGTTGAATTTGAAATTGGAGAATAAAATGTCTTTAAACCACTAAGTTTCAGGAAAATTTGTTATGCAGCAATAGTTGAAGGAAATATGGACCAAAGGCTATGATTAAAATTCTCCTTTCTGGGGGCTGGAAAAGTGGCTCAGTGGTTAAGAGCACCTGCTTGCAAAGCATGCTGGCCCAGGATTCAATTCCTATTCCTTCCACATAAGCCAGACAGAAAAAGTGTCAAGAAGTCTGGTGTTTGTTTGTGGCAGCAAGAGGCCCTGGAGCATCCAGAAACATACACACACACACACACACACACACACACACACACAAATAAATAAATAAATAAATAAATAAATAAATAAATAAATAATAAAAAATG
Organism: Orientallactaga sibirica; assembly: GCA_036365145.1. NCBI lineage: Eukaryota > Metazoa > Chordata > Mammalia > Rodentia > Dipodidae > Orientallactaga > Orientallactaga sibirica. The sequence goes on along the minus strand of JAEOAD010000006.1, from coordinate 8,702,111 downwards.
TAAAAGACAATCTCCCTTCTAGTAAGGGAGAATGGGCAAAAGAAGATAATGGAAGGGGATTCAGATCAAAATGTATTATGTAAGGGACTGGAGAGATGGTGCAGCAGTTAAAGGCACTTGCTTCAAAGCCTGATGGCCAGGGTTCAGTTCCCCAGTACCCACATAACCCAAAATGTATCAAGTGGTGCAGGCATCTGAAGTTCATTTGCAGTGGCAAGATTCTCTCTCTCCTTACAAATAAAATATTTAAAAAATCCATTATGGGGCTGGGGAGATGGCTTAGTTGTTAAGGCACTTGTCTACAAAGCTTAAGGGCTGCAGTTCAATTTTCCAGTATCCATGTAAAGCCCCATGCACAAGGTGGTGCATGCATATTTTATATTTATATTTACATTTATATATATATATATATATATATGCCTCTTTCTGTCTCTAAAATAAATAAATATAAAAACTTTATGTGTATATGTGAAAATTGTCAATAAAAATGTCTTAAAAATCTCTCTTTTCCAGGCTATATGCAAGACTTTTTTATTAAAATACAGTGCATGCATGCATGTGTATGTTCATATGTGTGCATGAACATGCATGTGCATGTGTATGGAGGCCAGAGTTCAACTGCAGTTGTCAGTCCTCAATAATGCTGCCCAGCTCTCTTGGTTCTGTGGGTGATAGGGCCTCTCATTGGCCCGGAGCTCGATGTGTAGGCTGGATTGACTGGCCATGAACCCGGAGCATGTTCCTGTCCCCACCTCCTAAGTGCTGGGATGACAAATGTGTGCCTCTACATTCAGTGTTGACGTAGGTTCTGGGGATGGAACTCAGTTCCTCAAGCTTGTGAGGCGAGTGTTTCCCCACTGAGCTATCTCCTTGGCCTCCATAAGTGAGACTCTTTCATGAGACTATCCACGCACATAAGGAAAGGAGAAAAAGAAAAGTCCCACTCACTGTCCTGCCTTGACATTTCTGAATATTGTGTGAGAATTGTGCTTGTTGCATCTCTTTTTTTTTTTTTTCAAAGAAAGATGGTGCTGGGCTGGAGAGATGGTTCAGTGGTTAAGCGCTTGCCTGTGAAGCCTAAGGCCCCCAGTTCGATGCTCGATTCCCCAGGACCCAGGTAAGCCAGATGTACATGGGGGCGCATGCATCTGGAGTTCATTTGCAGTGGCTGGAGGCCCTGTTGTGCCCATTCTCTCTCACGCATTCTCTCTCTCTCTCTCTTTCTCTGAACTCTAGTAGGTAAATAAATAAAAATAAAAACCTTAAAAAAGAAAAAGGAAAGATGGTGCTTTCTGTCACCCCAGGTATCGTCCCTCCCTCATGTTCAAAGAATAAATTATCCATTACGGTATATCGTCCTAGCAATAGGCAGTCCCCTCCCTTGGGTGTTATTGCAATCCTGGTTTTATCTAATATGTACAATGTTTTCTTTGGGGGATCTCTTGGCAACCACGTCCAGAACTCCACTCTATCCCTCCAGAAGTCATTTCTCCCTGAAGTACAGACTCGTGTTTCAAAGAAATCAGGCATACAACTTGTGATTTATTTCACCTGTGAACATGGGGTGCTTATCTAGCAAATTTTTGGAATATCCAAGTGTTATCACTCTCAGTGCCAAGAAGTTTTTGTTATGTCTCTATTTCTGTGTTTTGTTAGCACGGAGGAGTTCCCCATCACACTTGAAAAATATCAGAAAGGTTATGAACTGCCTGTTACTATCTTTGCATAATCCTGCCCTTGGCCCTTGCAAAGCTTTCAAAGGACTTGGACTTGCCAATCCTTTTTTTTCTTTTTTTTTCCCGGAGGCCACCTCGCTTATAAACCTTAGAGATCTGTGGATTCAGTTTTGCTTTGCAATCTCTGTTACACGACCTCACCCCATACTGAATCTCTTGCAAACCAGGATGGGCAGAACAATTCCAAATTAGGCATGATTTTGGCAACGGCTTTCAAACACATTCTAGTTTTAAAAAGCAAAATTAATACCAATTAGTTTATGCATTCTTTTGAAAGTTGGACACATCAAAGTCCAAATATATTAGGCTGTCAAAAGAGATTATTTTGCCAATGACTGCTGTGATGGGGGTATTACTTATGGCCCTGTTCTGAGGTTCACTTTGAAAACCCTTTGATGGCGTGTTTATAGGGGACATATGTGAATAGCACTGAGGCAGAGGACAAACATTCAAAATCATGTTGATGAAGCCAAAGCCGAAATTTAGGAAATAGGAGCTGGGCTTGTTGACTCGAGATATATTTCTATCAGTATTCTAAAATGATCATGGAAGTGTGATATCGGCTTCAGAAGATGGTGGGAGTGAACAAGGCGATACAAGAACAAGGAATGAAAATCTCTGGGCATCACAAGTTAACAGTAATACAGAGGGGGCTGGAGAGATGGCTTAGAACTTAAAGCACTTGCCTGCAAAGTCAGAGGATGCAGGTTCAATTCTCTAGGACCCACGTAAGCCAGATGCTCATGGTGGTACATGCAAATGGAGTTCATTTGCAGTGGCTGGAGGCTCTGGCGTGCCCATTCTCTCTCTCTCTCTCTCTCTCTCTCTCTCATATATATATATATATATATATGCTTCTTTATCTCTCTCTCTCTCTCTCTCTCTATATATATATATATATATATATATGCTTCTTTATATGCTCCTCTCTCTCTCTCTCTCTCTCTCTCTATATATATATATATATATGATGTGCTTCTTTATTTCTCTCTCTCAAATAAATAAATAAAAATAAAATATTTTTAAAAATAGTACAACAGAGACCTGCAAAATAAACATGGAATATTGGAGTCATGGGTCCAGTGCTCTGGAGGGGCCTTTCAGGTCTTCTAATTGCTCTTCTAGGGAGACTCACTGAGGCTTGTGTGTAAGGATACTAGTGAGCCCAACAAATACCAACAAAACAATGTGGCACATCCACATTGAATGTGACCTCTCTAGTGCAGCCGCCCTGCTGGTCACTGGACGCGTGTAATCTAGAACAAGGATGCACTGGTGTGATGTGGGGAGGGCAACGAGGGGAGATCCATGGCTGGGCAGCCATGTGACTCTGCATGTATCTCTTCAGTAGCTCTTTGGAAAGAGTTCTGGGCGTCATACCTCCACAGCTGTTACTTTTGCATAGCTAAGAAGTGGATTTTTTTTTTTTTTGACCAGGTGAGGTGGGGAATGTGTGTAAACCCAGCACTTGGAAGGTAGAGACAGGAGGGTCAGGGATGCAAGGTCATCTTGTAGAGTTCAAAGCTAGCCCAGGAATCCTGAGACCCTGTCGGAATAAATAAAAGGAAAGAGGGGGAGGAGAGAGAAAAGAAAAGAAAGAGAAAGGAAGGAAGGAAAAGGAGAGAGAGAGAGGGGAAGGAAAGGAATAGAGAAATGAAAGAAAGTAGATAGGAAGGGAGAGAGCAACACAGAGGCAAGAAATGAAAGAGAGAGAAAGGGCTGGAGAGACAGTTTAGCGGTTAAGACATATGCCTGTGAAACCTAAGGACCCAGGTTCAATTCTCCAGGCCCCGCGTAAGCCAGATGCACATGGTGGTGCATGCATCTGGAGTTCGTTTGCAGCGGCTAGAAGCCTTGGCATGTCTATTTTCTCTCTCTCTCTTTTTTTCTCTCTCTTCCTCTCTCTGTCTCTAATAAATAAATACATAAAATAAAATCTAAAAAAAAAGAGAGAGAAAGGAAGGGAGGGAGGGAGAAGGAAAAAGGGACATAAGATAGGAGAGAAAGACAAAGAAAGAGAGAGAGATTTAATCATGGAAGTACAAGGTGTTTAAGAAAATGCAGCGTGTTAAGAAAAGACACCAGTCAGTCAAGTACTGCAAAAGTTCAGCCAAGAGTGGAAAAGAACTGAGCTTAAAGGAAATGGCTGGGGAACAGCAGCGCAGACTCAAAAGGGCTGAATACTTCAGAATGACACCATTCAGAAAAAGAAATGTCAAGCTGCAGACGGTGGAGAAATGTTGGCAAAACACACGCCTGATAAAGGATTTGTGTCTAGAGAGTATAAAAGGGCTTTTATAACTCGCTGCGAAGAGATAAACCACCCAATAAAAAGAGAAACAGTATTCACTGGTGCCTTCCCAAAGAAGATATATGGATGGAAAATCTCATGCATCGATGCTCACTGTCAGTCTCTACGGAAACAGGAACTAAGTGACAGCGATAGCATGTCAACTCCTATTAGGATGGGCTAGTAAGAGACGCTTAATGCCAAGAGCCGCTGCGCATGTGGATCATCTAGAACCTACAATCCCTGGCTGATGGAGATGGAACATAGAACAGCTTGCCCATTTCTTTTTTTCTTTTATAAAACATTTCGTCTATTTATTTTCAACGAGAGAGAGAGAGAGAATGGGTATACGAGGGCCTCTTGCCACTGCATGCACACGAACTCAATATGCATGCTCCACTTTGTGCATCTGGATACTGGAGAATCAAACCTGGGCCATCAGGCTTTGCAAGCAAGTGCCTTTAACCGCTGAGCTCTCTCTCCAGCACCCGTTTGGCTATTTTTTAAAAAGCTAGAGATCCGGGCGTCATGCAAACCAGCAAGTCCGTCCTGGGTATCTACGTGAGAGAAAGGAAAACCCAAATTCACACAAAGACTTGGTGTAGCGTGTTCACAGCAACGTTAGGGAGAATAGCTGCAAACTGGAAGCCATTCAAGTGTCTAAGGACAAGCAAACCCTGGTAGACTTGTACAATGGAATATTATGATGAGTGAAAAGATGCATGCTGTTGGAGGCATATGCCGTGAAGCAGCTGAATCTCAAAATCGTCACATAGGTGAAGGAAGCCAGCCACAAATCTTCCCGCGTATGATTCCATTCACATGAGATTTCTAGAGAAAGTAAAACTCTAGAAATGGATGAAGTGGTGGCTTAAGGCAAGGGTGTGAGTGTGAAGAGCAGAGGAGAAATCCTGGCATGGGGGGAATGGTTTAAAACTAGATTATGGGGCCTAGAGAGATGGCTTAGTGGTTAAGTGCTCACCTGTGAAGCCTAAGGACCCTGGTTCAATTCCCCAGGACCCACATAAGCCAGCTGCACAAGATGGCACATGCATCTGGAGTTCCTTTGCAATGGCTGGAGGCCCTACTGTGCCCATTCTCTATCTATCTGCCTCTTTCTTTCTCTGTGTCTGTCTGTCACTCTGAAATAAATAAAAAATAAACAACAACATAAAATTGGATTATGGAGGGCTGGAGAGAATGAGTAAAAGCCTAATAGCCTGGGCTTGATTCCCTACTATCCATGGAAAGCCAGACACACAAAGAGGAGCATGCAGTGCTAACAAACATCCATTCTCTCCCCTCTCTTTTTTTCAAGTAAATAAACTAAAAAAAAATTAAGGCTGAGAGATGGCTTAGCAGTTAAGGCGCTTGCCTATGAAGCCTAATGACCAAGGTTTGATTCCCCAGTACCCACATAAGCCAGATGCACAAGATGGCACATGCGTTTGGAGTTCATTTGCAGTATCTAGAGGCCCTGGTGTGCCCATTCTCTCTCTCTCTCCCTTTCTATCTATCTGCTTCTTTCTCTTTCTCTCTCAAAATGAACATATAAAATATTAAAGAAAAATTTTTTAAATTGGATGATAAAACAATAAAAAGCATAATATATTCACAACTACATTAAATTATTAAGAGAGCAAACATTATATTTAAAGTGGATGAATTTTTTGAGATGTAAATTAATCCCCCCAAAAATCTGCTAAAAATTAAGAGTTAAGAAGGCAAGCAAGATAGACTACAGCAACTGACTGAGTCTAGAGCAGAAAGCTGAAGGAAACGTCAATGATGCCCACATTTCCGGTAAGAGTCGAATAGGCAAGAAAACACTGTTATGATATTTGGAAGAGAAGAACTGGTGTTGCAGCTTTGGACATATTTATTTTGAGCTGGCTGTTGAACACTTAAGTGATATTTCCAGTACAGTTTGAACTGGACCTGCCAGACAGAGGTCACGGAAGAGATCTGCTTTGAGGGGTCACCACATTTAAGAGGAAGCAGAAGCTGGAAGAGAGTCTGACTGAGATTGAGCTACAGAGATGGCTCAGCGGTTAAGTGCATTTCCTGTGCAAGCACGAGGGCCTGAGACCACTTGAGTCTGAGTCTCCAATACCCACCTTAGTAGCTGAGTGTGGACATGCATGTCTGTAACCCCAGTCTTGTGGGGTGTGGAGACCAGATGATTGCCCAGGCTCAGGGCATGTTCTGGAATCATTAAGACACTCTGGAGGGGCTACCCAACCTTCTCTTCCAACCACTGCAGGCCAGGGCACAGCAAGGCATCAGCACATACATATGCATACACCACACACCACCGCCACACATACTACACACACACACACACACACACCAAACAAATAACAAGAGTGTCTGAGGCAATCCCAGGGAGAGGTGTGTTGTGAAGGATCCTACAACAGTTCAGGAGGATTTCCAAATAATTAGAAATGACTGAATGAATGTGGACCTCCTGAGACTGTTATTAGAGGATGAATCTAAAATGCCCTCCTCAGGATCACATTTTAAAAGCTCCTGTTCCAGTGGGTGGCCCTATTCGGGGAAACTGTGGAAACTTCAAGAGCTGGGCTGTGACTGAGTGAGTGACAGAAGCTAGTCACTAAAGGAGAGCCATTTTTTTTCTTGCCTGTGTCTGTGTGTGTGGTATATGTGCTTGTGTGCAATGTGTATGAGTACATGTCCATGTGAGGGCCAGAGGTAGCCATTGGGTGTCTCCCTCAGTCACTTGTCATAATTTTCGGAGACAGGGTCTCTCACTCAAGCTGGAGCTCATTGATTCAGCTGCACTAGCTGGCCACAGCAAGCCCCGGAGAGTCCCCGTCTCTGTCTCCTCAGAGCTGGGATTACAATCCCATGCCACCACTCTCAACATGCACATGGGTGTTGGGGGTCTGAACTCAGATCTGTGCTTGCACAGGAAGCCCTTTCCCACTGAGCTAGGGCCCCTCCTCTCCAGGCCTCCTTGGAAGATCTCTGAAGGTTATAGGCCAGCCCCTGGCTCCTGCAACCCTCACTCAGTGAGGGAAGGGGCCTCTGCACAGGCTATGAAGGGCTGAAACTGTGAGCTAAAAGAAATCTTTCTTTCCTAACATTGTTTCTGTGAGTTACTGTAGTCGCAATGACCCACGTATAGCACGAGAGTGTCACTATCCCTATATTTTATTTATGTTTCTTGTAGCTCAAGATCTCAGAAATTCTGTTGTAGAATTCTGACATATTCAGTGGAAGTAATTGCATCCAGTCGGTAACTTAAACATTTACCTTAGGTCACATAGCTGGAAGCTGAGCTATAGCCCAGTTTAATACCAGAGCTTTACCATATTCAAGAAAATTGCCCTATCATGTTTAGGACTAAAGGAAGTTGAGAGCTCAGAGGCCTTTTTTAAGAACGTTCAGTCTGACCCCATCATAGAGATTCTAAGGTGGGCAGAACCTGGTGGAGAAAAAACTAGAACATTCATTGACATTAGTGGGTTAAGGAACCGTCTAGAAGGATTTGCTGGGTTTCCTCTATAAATAAGCCTCGACTGGAAGTAAATTGGAGGAAGTTGTTTAGGCCCAAAGGCTTCTGGTTTGTGTCAAAAAGAATTGGTTCTTGTGGGTTTCTTTTTAAAGCGTGCATTGGCCATTTGATTTCAAGTAAGTTTTATCTTGGTTTTCCAAGAGGTATGGTAAGTATTATTTTCAGAAGCCATTAATATATTGTGCAATTCCTTGCAAGGAGCAGTGTGTTCCAGACAAGAGAGACACGGAGCAGGCCCGTTGTCTTTTCATGACCCACCTCACCAGTGTGGGAAGGAAAACCCCAGGAGCTGATCTGGGTCTGAGCTGTGAGTGGTTTAAGTGGAGAAAGAAATGCAGCTATCTGGCTCTGTGGCCGACGACAAATGTCTTACTGGCTCGAAGGGACAAGCGGATCATAAGGCCTTTGGAAAACCACCAAGAAGGATTCAAAGTGGCCATTAGAAGTAAGAGCAGAGACACCGTGCCCTAATGACAGAGGGCAGTGGGTGGTATCCCACTGTCACACCGACATGGCTCTAAGGGCACCTAAAAACCACCCAGCAAGTGACCCAGTGTGGCCAGATGAACGAGGGCTGGTCTGGGCCACTGGTTCTACTGCCAGACAAAAGAAAGAGCCCCCGTGATGGATTTTAAAAAAAAGGCACAATAATGTAAGTGTGCATGTTCATGTATGTGGGCACGTGTATGTGTGGGTGGGAGGGTCCACATAGATGCGTGTGCTTGTGGAGGTCAGAGAACAACCTTGGGTCTTGTTCCTCAGGAATGCCATCCATTTTGGGCTCTCCATTCACACGACCTGAGCTCACCAAGGAGTCTCAATGGGTGAGCAGGGAGCTCTAGGGGGGGCAAGCACACACCACCGTGCCCTGCATTGTCACATGGGTACTGGGGATTGAACCCGGGCCCTTATGCTGTATTAACTGTGCTATAGCCCAGCCTTTCGCACTGGGACCTGTGTGTCTGATCAATATGGACTCTAGATAAGCCTTACGTCCAATATCATCCTTCAAGTCGCTCACAAAACAATGGCGAGCTCCCACACCTCTCAGGGGGGATGTTAGACACAAGCTGTCAGGTTACCTGGAGGAAACAGGAAGCCCCTGGACTCAGAACGCATAGCTCAGGCTGCGGGCTCCAGGCCCAGTGTCCACAAAGCTGGGACTGTCTCCAAGGACACACTCTCAGGAATCCCCCCCAACCCTCCCGGCAACTGACAGTCACTATAAAAACAGCAACATTTGGGCTGAAGAGATGGCTTAGGGGTTAAATGCTTGCCTGTGAAGCCTAAGGACCCCAGTTTGAGGCTCTATTCCCCAGGACCCATGTAAGCCAGATGCACAAGGTGGAGCACACATCTGGAGTTCGTTTGCAGTGACTGGAGGCCCTGGTGCACCCATTCTCTCCCTCTGCCTCTTTCTCTCTCTGTCGCTCTCAAATAAAAAAAATTAAATTGTTTTTAAAAAATGTTTAAAAGCAACATTTATAGCCACTCAGGTAACTTCTTTTCCTTTAGCATTCAAAATGAGTTCGTTTCTTCTATATCCCTGTTTTTTTTTTTAGCTCAAGATTGTAAATTATTTGACAACAGCTTAGTTCAACAGAATGAACTTTGTGATTTTTTTTTAATCCAGATATAAACCCTATTAAACCATGGCCACAGTATTTCTTTTCTGCTCACAAATATTAAATAGACCCCTGTCATCATGAGAGAAAAACTTCATTAGTTCCTTTTTAAAAATATTTTTATTTATTTATGTGCAAGTAAAGAAAGAGAAAGAAAGAGAGAGACACAGAGAAAGAGAGAGAACGGACATGCCAGGGGCCTCTTGCTACTGCAAACAAACTGAAGATGCATATGCCACTCTGTACATCTGGCTTTGCATGGGTGCTGGGGAATTGAACCCATACTGTCGGGCTTTGAAGGTGCCTTTAACTGCTGAGCCATCTCTCCAGCCCCTACGTGCATCTTCTATGCAAGCGTGAGAGCTTGAAGGAGTCTGAGACCACCAGAGTCTAAGCCTTCAGCTCCCACCTAAGAACCTGGGATTGGCCATGGATGCCTGTAACCCCAGTCCTGCAAGGGGAGCAGAGACCAGGGAACCACCCAGGCAGCAAGGTCAGGTTCAAATAAGAATGGCTGGAAGACTCTCTCCCTCTCTATTAAATAAATAAATAAATAAATAAATAAATAAATAAATAAAAATAAAGTATTAAAAAAATTAGGGGCTGGAGGGATGGCTTAGCGGTTAAGGCATTTGCCTACAAAGCCAAAGGACCCAGGTTTGATTCCCCAGGACCCATGTCAGCCAGATGCAAAAGGGGACACACATGTCTAGAGTTCGTTTGCAGTGGCTAGAGACCCTGGCGTGCCTATTCTCTCTCTCTCTCTCTTTCTCTCTCCTCTCTATCAAATAAATAAATAAATGAAAATAAAATATTTAAAACAAAAAGAATGGCTGGAAGAGTAATGGAGGGATACCTGATGTTCTGCTCCAGTCACCGCAGCACTGTGGGCAAGAGCTGTCTGCCATGGTGACTTCATGGGGTGCCACATGTGCACATATATGTGCATATCACACACACACACACACACACACACACGACATTACACACTGAAATGTGTGTTAAAAGGACACAGTGTGGGGCTGGCAAGATGAGTTAGCAGTTAAGGCACTTTCCTGTGAAGTCTAAGGACCCATGTTTGACTCTCCAGAACCCACATAAGACAGACATACAAGATGACACAAGCACCAATGTCACACATGCACACAAGATGCCACACGCATCTGGAGTTCAATTGCAGTGGCTGGAGGTCCTGGTGCACCAATTCTCTCCCTCTTTCTCTCTCACTCACTCTCTCTCTCATAAAAATATACAAAAAAAAAAAAAAAGACAGTGTGTCATGAATGGCCTGTTGGTTTGTTATTTTGTTATAAGAATTGCTTTCTCCTTATAAAGAGATTTTGTCTGATCAAATACTTACTAAAAGATCATACTTGTTTTTCACAAAATTCATCTTTCTGGGGGTGATATGGTGGGACAGGGTTTCATGTAGCACAGGCTGGCCTCAGATTTATTATGCAGCTTGGAATGACCTTGAACTTCTGATCTTCCTGCCTTTACCTCACTAGTGCTGGGATTATAAAGTTGAGCCACCATGCCCAGTTTATGAGGTACAGTGGATCAAACTCAGGCCTTCATGCAAGCTAGGCAGGCACTCCACCCCATTGAGCCACATCCCCAGAAAAAATCCTTTAGATTATTACTTTTCATTGACACTAAAAGACCTTTTAAAAAAAATCTATTTACTTATTAGAGACAGAGAAAGGGAGAGATAGAGAGAGAGAGAGAGAGAGAGATTGGATGCACCAGGGCCTCCAGCCACTGCAAACAAACTTCAGATGCATGCACCACCTTGTGAATCTAGCTTACTTGGGTCCTGGGGAATCAAGCCTCAAACCGGGGTCCTTAGGTTTCACAGGCAAGCGCTTAACTGCTAAGCCATCTCTCCAGCCCCAGGACCCATATTTTTTGTTCTCCAAAGTATTTGTGTCATAATTTACACTTGAAATCCAACCTCTACCTCAGGTAAACCCTGGTTACCAACGGACCTGTCTGCTTGATGAATGACACTACTCCCACAGACACATTCTTTGTTTGTTCCTTGGTGGAGAGACCAGTCACGATGTGTAAAGCCAGAGTTTCCTTCCTTCACAATAAGAGTCCTACTATAACCTATTAGATACAGCTGATAACTTACTCGTGGCAGATTGACAGCGTGTTAGTTTTAATGTCGTTCGCATTCATATAAACTAATATATCTGTTTGTTTCCTAGCACTCACTCTGAGTGAAGATGCATATTTTTTGTTAACTACATTTTTAATTTAAAACAAAGAATCGCATTCACATTTTATGGCATGCCTCAATCACCACTCTGCTTTCTATTGGTTTCTGTACAACACATAAATAAACTTTTCTATATTCCTTCTGAGAAATTGTATATATTCCAATAGGCATCCCATTTCACTTTTTTTTTTTTTATAATGTGGTTGTCCCTCCGTTGGGCTTGAGCGGGAGCTTATGACAGTTTCAACCAAGAGAGTTGTGGGAAAGAGGCTACAACTTCATGTTCAGCTTGAAAGATCTCTCTCTCTCTTCCTCTCTCTGTCTCATTCTCTCTCTCTCTCTCTCTCTCCTCTTGGAGAAGCTAGCTCCAGGCTATGGGAAAACAACTAGCCTGTGGGAAGCCCTGTCAGAAACCACCAAGGCCCCCAATAGCCACACATGCAAGCAACAAAGCTTTCTGATGTGTTATCCACACCACCGACTCTTCCAGCAGACATTGTGAAGCAGGGACACACGTTGCACACTCTGGTCTTTCTGAACTCCTGACCACAAAAGCCATGAGCAGAAGAAATGGTTGAGAGCACAATAGTCACTTATTTATTTTTATTTTTTATTTTTTTTAGCTATTCTACCAGCTATGCACGTCTGCATTAATCTCTGGCCATTACAGAAAGGAACTCCCGTGGCCAAGTCTTCAAGCAACACTTATCTATGAGAACAAACATGGCTGCTTAGAAGGCAGTTTGAACATAGTGTCCATTTAGAGGTTAACCACAGAAGCAGGCTCCCTCTTAGGGTCTGTTGTGGTTACTTCCTCATGCTGCGACAAAGTACTCAACCCAAAGCAGCTGATGGGATGAAAAGACTTCCCTTGGCTTTCAGTCTCGAGGGGAATCTTCATGGTGCCAGGGGAACCCATGGCATGGGCAGAGAAAGGATGGACGTCACCTCTGCCACCGAAGGTGGAAAACAGCAGCAGGAGGGTGAGCCAAGTTTTGGTAAGGGCAGGATGGCTGTGCAAACACCCCAAAGCCTGCCACCAACAACACACTCCTCCAGCAAGTCTCCACCTCCCACACTGCTATCAGCTGGGAAGCAAGCATTCAGAGCACAAGAGTTTATGGGGGACACCTGATTCAAACCACCAAAGGGTCTATGTCCTTGCCAGAGGCTTTTGCTGGTTTACAGTACCAGACATGACTTTCTTCCTGTAGAGCAGGCCTCAAATATAATCCCCAGAACCCACAGAAATGTTGAGAATGACGATGCATGTCTGTAATCTCAACTCTGGACAGAAATGTTGAGAATGACGATGCATGTCTGTAATCTCAGCTCTGGACAGAAATGTTGAGAATGATGACGCATGTCTGTAATCTCAACTCTGGACAGAAATGTTGAGAATGAAGACGCATGTCTGTAATCTCAGCTCTGGACAGAAATGTTGAGAATGACGACGCATGTCTGTAATCTCATCTCTGGACAGAAATGTTGAGAATGACGACGCATGTCTGCAATCTCAACTCTGGACAGAAATGTTGAGAATGACGACACATGTCTGTAATCTCAACTCTGGACAGAAATGTTGAGAATGAAGACGCATGTCTGTAATCTCAACTCTGGACAGAAATGGACAATGAAATGTTGAGAATGTTGAAATGACGACATGTCTGTAATCTCAACTCTGGACAGAAATGTTGAGAATGAAGACACATGTCTGTAATCTCAACTCTGGACAGAAATGTTGAGAATGAAGACGCATGTCTGTAATCTCAACTCTGGACAGAAATGTTGAGAATGAAGACACATGTCTGTAATCTCAACTCTGAGAATGAAATGTCTGAGATCTCAACTCTGGACAGAAATGTTGAGAATGACGACGCACGTCTGTAATCTCAGCTCTGGACAGGTTTGGAAACAGGAGGACTCCCAGGGCAAGCTGCAAGCTAGATTAGCGGAATCAGTGGACCTTGGGTTCAGTGAAGGACTCTGTCCCCATAAATAAGGTAGAGTGTGTTGGGGTCCCTCCTAGGGCCACCCCAGAAGGGACAGAAGGGTCTCTGCTGAGTTGGGGGTGAGAGGCGTGGAGTCACAACACAGACTCCGGGAGTTGGGTGGAAGCAGGTAGAGGGCGAGCTGCTGCAAACTCGTTTATTCAAGGAAGTGTAGGGGGTTTAAAGGGGTTGGCTGGCCAATCATTGTATGGGGTGGTCCCCTTCTTGTGACCAATGACAGCCTGTCTCTGGGAAGATCATCTCGCAGCAGGTTGCTCGTGAGCATGGGACTGTAGCTGTTGTCACACCAGGCCTGCGCAGGACACCATGTTCACAGAAGCCACTTCCTGGTTTCTTCTGCCATGTGGTCTGGCTAGGGCCAGGCCTGCATTGTGCCATACAAGAGTGCAACTGAGGAAGACTGCTGACCTTAACCTCTGCCATCCACACACAGAGGCACACATATGCACATGCAATGGCACACACATGGGTGCCTACCCACAGGCACACATGCATACAAACTACATTCATGCACGTGGATGAATGAATGTATGAATGAATGAATGAATGATTGGAGATCAAGTGAAGGGAATGCATGATACCATCTCTGGCCTCCATACTCCGCACACACACACACACACACACGTGTTTGCACACATTTACATGAAAGAATACACATGCACACACACCATACATACATACATGCACATGCAAAAACAAAAGAAGTTAGGCTATAAGTGATACAAACAACGACTTATATAGCATTTATACTATATTAGCTATTATTAATTTAGAGAAGATTTAAAGTATACAGGATGGTATGTGCCATTATGTACAAATATTATGCCATTTCATTATGGCACTTGGGCATCTGTAGCTTTTTATCCCAGTGAGCAAGTCTTGAAACTGACCTCCCCTGGATGACTAAGTTCTAACTGAAAATGCTTCACTAGAAAAAAAAAAAAAAGCATTCTTCAAGAAACACATTTTCTGTCGAACACTGAGATGGACCACTGCAAAGGTCACAGTGAAGGCCTTCCAAAAGAGTGTCTCAGACAGCAGAAAATAGTTCCAAATGTCACACTAAACCATACGGATCGTCAAGTTAAACTCAAATAATTTAAAAAAAACTCTGAAATTTGATTTTAAAAAGGAAAAGGGGCTGGAGAGATGGCTTAGTGGTTAAGGCGCTTGCCTGCAAAGCCCAAGGACCCATGTTCAACTCTCCAGATCCCACATACGTCAGATGCACAAAGGTGAGGCAAGTGCAAGGTCACTCACGCCCACTAGGTGGCACAAGTATCTGGAGTACAATTGCAATGGCTGAGGCCCTAGTGTGCCAATTCTCTCTCCCCCTCTCTCACTGTCTCTAAAAAAAAAAAAAAAATAAAAATAAAAAAGGAAAAGAGCATTTTTTATAATACACCATTTTATATCCTTGGAATTTTATTCTTGATTTAATAAACTCATAATTATGCCACACATAGCATTCTCTATACAGTAATCTAGACTAAAAGCAATCTATGCAAAATTTTTTATAGGCAGAAAATAGAAAAGGCAGTAACAAACTCCTTTTATAACTGCTAAGCAAGATCATAAATTTCCATCTCTCCAGTAATAACATACATGCTTTTATGGTCACAGATAGGGTTAGGTAGAATGAAAACTAGCCAGCACAGTGAAACAGAGCAGAATTCAGCAAATATCTTCTAGATCTCTCCATGTAGACTTGACAGAATCCAAGACTCTCTGGGAGGGACAGAATAGATCGAAGGCTACACATTCCGCTTGTCTTTTCCATTTAATCATAGGATCAGAGATATGTTATGACGTGTTCATAGTGGCCCATGTTGTTTCAGCTACGTGGAAGGTATACTCATGCTAACCAAAGAATCAGGTAGTCCAAATCATGCTCTTTCGGGGACGGGAGGCTCTCAGAGACGTGGGAATGCCCTCTCCGTTAATCCCGAGACGCGGGAATGCCCTCTCCGTTAATCCCGAGACGTGGGAATGCCCTCTCCGTTAATCCCGAGACGCGGGAATGCCCTCTCCATTAATCCCGAATGCCCTCTCCGTTAATCCCGAGGCTGGAATGCCCTCTCCGTTAATCCCGTTAATCCGTGGGAATGCCCTCTCCGTTAATCCCGAGACGCGGGAATGCCCTCTCCGTTAATCCCGAGACGCGGGAATGCCCTCTCCGTTAATCCCGAGACGCGGGAATGCCCTCTCCGTTAATCCCGAGACGCGGGAATGCCCTCTCCGTTAATCCCGAGGTGCTTGAGCACATCACTGACCAGACATTCTCTGCTTTCTGCTCCATCGCCAGACCTCCCCAACGGTCTCCAAGTGTTACCACTGGTCTCATCTTTCCATCAGCCTCACTCTTCTTGACTTTCCTTTTTGTTTTTCGAGGTAGGGTCTCGCTCTAGCCCAGGCTGACCTGGAACTCACTTTGTAGTCTCAGGCTGGCTTTGAACACACAGCAATCCTCCTACCTCTGCCTCCCAAATGCTGGGATTAAAGGCGTGCGCCACCACACCTGGCCTCTCACTCTTCTTTTCTAGTTCAAGTGTCTCCACTGCCATACCAGACAGGAGTTCTCCTTCCTTCTAATGACAGATCCCCAGATATTGAAAAGCAACCATAAGATCTCACTTTAGAATGCGCTGTACTGGGGTGGACGTGTCTCTTGTGGTTATACCTTGCCCGAGTTATCTGTGTTAGGTGATCAGAGAAGCAATCTCATTCCAGAGACAAGAACACAGAAGTGTTCTTTTTGGCGGGTGGCAGGGGGTAAAAGCTAATTTAGATGATTGCATCTTTTTAAATTCAGGATAATATTTTAGACTAAATTCTGATAGTAAGTTGTATTCAATGGATCCAAAAGCACCAACAAGCAACAGTGAGAAAGTCATCCCTCCTAAATTCACAGGATTGAAAAAGGCTCCTGGCATGGTGTGAAGATCTCACAAAAAGTGCAGCCACAAGCAAGCTGCTGCCTCAGGCCTCCAATGCGGTGGACTTGGCAGCGAAGCCACGTTGCCCTTCCGGCTGATGTGGGGTGAGGAGGGTGCTTGCGTTGCCAGCAGTGTCCAAGGGAATTTGTTGGCTGTTCACAAAAGTATCATTATAAAAAGAGAAGTGAATTTTTTTTGATGGGGGGGTGGTTGAGGTAGGGTCTCACTCTAGCCCAGGCTGACCTGGCACTTACTCTGTAGTCACAGGCTGGCCTGAGGATTTTCTTTCTTTCTTTCTTTCTTTCTTTCTTTCTTCTTTCTTTCTTTCTTTCTTTCCTTCCTTCCTTCCTTCCTTCCTTCCTTTCTTTCTTTCTTTCTTCCTTTCTTTTTTTTTTAAGCTGGGATCAGATGTCTAAGTGTGTTTGTGGGAAGATCTATCCATTTCTAAGTGATGTCATGGAAAATCCATCTTTGGTCTACCCAAGTCAAGGATATTTTATACTCTGAGCAATGTGACAATTTGTGACAAATTCTAAACCCACTAACCAAAATCTTCTGTCTCTGTGAGCAGGATAACTGGGATTCCTAAATAAATAAAATATGGCTCACACTCTAGAAAGAGTCAATGACTCAGAAATATTTAGTAATATATAAATGTACATGTTTGGGTGCATGAATATATATACACACATGATAAATGCACTATGCTGATTTTGCCAATCAATACATTTCATAAAGACTAGATATGTCAGTATCCTATCCATTCATTCTTTTTAAAAATATATTTTATTCATTTATTTGAAAGAGAGAAAGAGGCAGTCAGAGAGAGGGAGAAATGGTTGTGCCAGGGCCTCCAGCCACTGCATATGAACTCCAGATGCATGTGCTCTCTTGTGTATCTAGCTTACATGGGTCCTGGAGAATCAAACTGGGATCTTTTGGCTTTGTAGGCAAACACCTTAACCACTAAGCCATCTCTCCAGCCCCCCATTTATTCTTTTTAAATTTTAAAAAATGTGTGTGTGTGTGTGTGTGTGTGTGTGTGTGTGTGTGCATAAGCATGCTTACACCAGGGTCCCATGCCAGACACACGCGCCACCTTTTCAATCTGGCTTTATGTGGGTGCTGGGCAATTGAACCCAGGCTGGCAGGCTTTGCAAGCAAGTGCCTTTACCACTTTATCACCATCTCCCCAGCTCTGTTTATTCTTTATGAATAGTCACTATAGTCGGCCTGATTAAAATCAAGCCATTCTGCAGTGGAAATCCATCCGGGCTCAACGAGGAATCTCAGGAGACTGAACACTGAGATAAGAAAGGGAACATCTTTAGTTTTGTCAAACCTGAACTGAAAGAGAAAGAGAAGCGTTTTCCAGACACTGCCTTCAACCCAATGTAGTACACGCCTAACACAAATATGAATTTCAAATGTATCAGAATGTGGGCCTGGAGAGATGGCTTAGTGGTTAAGTGCTTGCCTGTGAAGTCTAAGGACCCCGGTTCGAGGCCCAATTCCCCAGGACCCACGTAAGCCAGATGTACAAGGTGGCACATGCATCTGGAGTTCGTTTGCAGCGGCTGGAGGCCCTGGCGTGCCCATTCTCTCTTATCTATCTGCCTCTTTCTCTCTCTGTCTGTTGTTCTCAAATGAATAAATAATAAACAAACAAAATTTTTTTAAAATGTATCAGAATATATCATAGACCCAAATATAAGATGATGCAAATGTAGAAAACATTGAGAAGAAAATACAAGAGAAAAATCTTCAGGGTCTGGACAGATAGCTCAGCAGTGACGATTCTAGTGCTGGAAAAAGTCTAATAGCCCAGGTTCAATTCCCCAATACCCACATAAAGCCAGATACACAAAGTGGCACGTGCATCTAGAGTGTGTTTGCAGTGGCTAGAGGCTCTGATGTGCCCATTTTCTTTCTCTCTCTTTTTCTTCTTCTTCTCCTCTCTCTCTCCCCCTTAATTACAAACACCTGAGGCTATGGGGACATTTTTTTTTTTTTATGTTCAAACCACCCCGCCAGCCAGATCTAAGATTACATCTTATACAACCGCATTGATAGAACATTCTGGCAAAGGAAAGACTGCATGTATAAAGACTAGATTAGGAGAGTTCTCAGGGGGCCCAAAGTAAGGCAAGGACTTGACAAAACTGGAGGACATAAGGGTCTGTGGGAGGTGGGTGATGGAATGGTTCTGGGCCTCAGTTTAAATTCAATGGCTGTCGGGTATATACTTTTAGAGCTAAGTGTTTGCTCTTACTTAGAGCTTTGAAGGCTGTTGGTCTGAGTTTAACATAAATCTTTAGTTAGTTAAGAACCAGAGAGGCTATGAGAATGAGCGAGCTGAGAGAGTAAGTAGGGGATTTGTAAAGCTTTCTTGTGAGTATCCAAATGATTCTGTTTTTATGCCATTGGTGGAGGGAAATAGTAGGGATATAGAATAGATGAGTCACGCAGAAAAGAATTGGCCAAGCAAAGCGAGGGACAAAAGGGAGAAGAATGACATTGCCAGTCTCTATTATTTCTTCAACGATCGTTCATTTTGCAGAGGTCACGTTGATGGGGGTAGGATTCCAAGGGAGAAGAGCTTTCGGACAGTGAAGATGTTAAGAGGTAATTCATTTCATAGATGGGGTAATGCTGATGTAGTTGTACTCGAATTAATATAGAGCTAGGACTATTGAAATAGTTAAGAAGACAGAAACGAGGACTGATGCCACTGGTCAAAATTCACTGAACTGTACGTGCTTAAGAAGTGAATTTTACTGTATGTGAATTAAAAAAATAAATTTGAAAAGTTTTGAACTCCATAAACATTTAATGTGTGAATATTATATTCCAGGCACTGGGTTATGGTTTGTATGGAATCTTTAAAAAAAAATGAGAAAGTCGTATTTCCAGCCCTCAAGGGAATTTGAAAATGTAATAAGTTTGGGCAGGGTAACTGGTGTCTGTAATCCCACAGCTTGACAGGCTGAATCTGGAGGATACTCAGGGGTTTGAGGCAGCAAACCTCTGCAACACCCAACACCCCCAAGGTAATGGGAAGTTATTAGGCTAGGAGGAAGAACGACATATTTCCATTAAAACCGGACTCAAGAGCTGCCAATAGCAAAAGCTCACATGGAATTTACAGGCAGGAATGATGGCGACGCCACTGTATTCCCCGATGTGAAATCTTAGGGGGGTTCGTTTCTCCTGATAGCATAAGCACGGGTTAGTCGTCAGGACCAAGCCGGGAAGGAGAGGTGAGGACCAAAGGAGGCACAGAAGGAGGTCCTGGCTGCAGGGAGGCTGTGTGGGGCCAGCAGCAAAGCGATTTCTGTCTGAGTGGAGGAAGCGTGGGGATGACTGGAGGTCACTTGCAGAAGGCCTTGGGTGGCTGGGTGAGACGGTCCTTGTTCAATGGATGGCGGGAAGGCTTTCCCGTGTGCGGAGGATATGACTTTAGAAAAGAACCTTGCACACTCACTTGATCATGGGCCACTTCGAAGTGATGATGGAGACACCGAATAAGAACACACCGCTCAGGGGAATTGATGCCAGCTTCTTGTCAAAGTTTTCTTCATTTGGAGCTGGAAGTATACAGAAGATGTCACACAGCCCAGACCTTGAGTGTACAGAAAATAGAACGTTAGCGACTGCTCCACTGTGGTAGTTTGAATGTGTTCCCCCCCCCCACAGATACAGGTGCTTTTTAAAAAGTATTTTATATGGGCTGGAGAGATAGCTTAGTGGTTAAGGCGCCTGCCTGCTAAGCCTAAGAATGCTGGTTCCAATCTCCAGCAGTTCCAATCTCTCAGGTCCCACGTTTAGCCAGATGCAAAATGACGCAAGGGCGCAATGCCGTGCTTGACCACAAGGGGGTGAACGCCTCTGGATTTCGTTCACAATAGCTGAGAGGCTGCTGGTGTGCCCATTCTCTGTCTTCCCCTCCCTCTCTCTCTCTCTCTCTGTGTGTCTCTCTCCAAAAATAAAAAATTAAAAAATATTTTTTTGAGAGAGGGAAAGAGACAGAGTGAGAGAGAGAAAGAGAGAGCAAAAATGGGCATACCAGGGCTCCCAGCCACTGCAAATGAACTCCAGATTCATGTGCCACCTTGTGCATCTGGCTTACATGGGTACTGGGGAATAGAACCGAGGTCCTTTGGTTTTATAGGCAAGTGCCTTAACCACTAAGCCATCTCTCCAGCCTTTTCAATTTTTAAAAAATATTTTATTTTTATTTATTTGAGAGAGGGAAAGAAGCAGAGTGAGAGGAGAGAGAGAGAAAAAGAGAGAGAGAAAATGACAGGTATTTTATTAAAGTTTGTAATTTGGGTCTCCAGCCACATGGCTAGAGGCAGTGTGTCACTGCAGGCAGATCCTGGGGTCCAGCCAAAAGGTGTGTTTAGGGGTGGATCTGATTCCAGCCCAAAGGTGTGCAAAGCAATCTGAGCTCTGGGGGTCCTGCTTGCTGCCGGTTTGTGCTGTTGCTTTTTCGTGTTGCTAGCTTCTGGTGATTTTTTTCTCTCTGCTTGAATCTGTGAAAGGGAGCCAGCTTCTTCTGCCATTGATGGAACTTCCCCTGGATCTGTAAGCTAAAATCAATCCTGTCCTTCCCCTGACTGTGTCTTGTTGGGAGACGCTCATCCTAGCACCATGGAGCTGTCTACAAAAACCATAGACAATTAAGCTCCTGACTTTTGTCAGAATGGCCTCCAAATAATGTACGTACATCCCTGTGTCAGTGTCTGGGGGTGGGGCACAGACAATCTCAGGGATGCCGTCCCCTCTGTCAGACATCTCCCTGATTCAGCAGATGGAGAATTTTTCATCGACTGCGTGTTTATTGGGCACTTATGACGGACCTCAAATTGCAATGCAATGGTGAGCGAGGGTCAATGGAACTTTGTCCTCAGAAGACCTGGAATCTGTTATGAATGGCAACGATAAAGTGCGGGGGCTGGGGAGAAGCAGAGGACACAGGTAGCTTAGTGCCCTAGATCTAAGCTAAGAGGGTCAGGGGAGGCTTCTTTGAGAAAGCAACAGTTCAGCTCAGGCCTGACAATGAGCAAAGGCTAGGCTCAGAGGAGTGGGCGGGCTACAGGCTGTTGAGAAGCCATTCCCTTTAAAATGAGGGAATAAAAGTAATGGGAGAGGAGGGAGAGCAGTCAGCTGAAATGCCAAAGACTGACTTTCAAACTTCTGAAAAGCCATTTGAACGTGGAACAAAAGAAGGTGGATGGCCATGAAATGGGTGGTTTGTCAAGGGTACATTCTTTGAAAGTGAAGAAGTTCATTCCTAGATTCGTTCCATGCTTTCATGGTGACAAAACTTCATGAGTTGAACAGTGGACACTTTCTTCCAGACCTAGCGAATCAGTGTCCACTTCTGTTGTCTTTCCTGGATTCAAATGTTAATTTGCTCTCTTTATCACCCTGGGAAACTTGTAGCCATCTTTTTCTTTTTTTTTTTTTTTTTAACCTAAAGAAAAGGGCTTCCAAAATACAAATAGTCTGTTTGTTTTGAACTCTCTTTTGGAGAGTCTGGTCCATCTGATCTGATCTCTGGTCTCTTGGGTGAGAGAGAAGGAGGAAGTAATTTTTACCATGGAAACATGAGCCACAGATTAAATATATATATATAGAATTTTTGGGTCAGGCATGATGCCGCACACCTTTAATCCAAGCACATGGGGAGGCACAGGTAGAAGGATCACCATGAGTTCAAGGCCATCCTGAGACTACACAGTGAATTCCAGGTCAGTCTAGACTAAAGTGAAACCCTACCACAAAAGAAAAATTGAATATTTTGATGTTTTTTGATTCCTTGCAATGAGTAGGAACTTATTCATTCCTCAGACATGTAGAAATCTCTAGCACATACCTAAGACCTTATTGGTTATGAGCAATATATAAATAGGCACAGTTACAGCCCTTAAGTGATACTAGCAGGCTGGAAAGATGTATCAGTGGTTAAGGCACTTGCCTGCAATGTCGAAGGACCAGAGTTCAATTCCCCAGCACCCATGAAAAGCCAGATGCACAAGGTGGCGCATGCATCTGGAGTTCATTTGCAGTGGCTAAAGACCCTGGCCGGCCTATCTCTATCTTCTGTCTCTCTCTACTTGCAAATAAATTTAAAAAAAATTTAAAAAAATGATACTAGCATGTACCATGCTAATAGGGGGACAGGCAACACATACAAGACAGGGAGGGGGGCTGGAGGGATGGCTTAGCAGTTAAGGCATTTGCCTGAAAAGCCAAAGGACCCAGATTCTGTTCCTCAGGACCCACGTTAGCCAGATGCACAAGGTGGTGCATGTTTCCGGAGTTTGTTTGCAGTGGCTGGAGGCCCTGGCATGCCCATTCTCTTTCCCTCCCTCTTTCTCTGTTAAATAAATAAATAAATAAATAAATAAATAAATAAATAAATAAATAAATAAAATTTTTAAAAGACATGGAATATTACTAAGAAGGGACATATCAGACATAGCTACATTGAGGAGTCACAACCTTGCCTAGGGGTAATGAGGGTGGTGGCATTTACAGAGCAAGTGACATGTGAACTGGGTCTTTAAAAAATATTTTATTTATTTTGCAAGGAGAGAGAGAGAGAGAGAGGGGGGGGGGAAAGAAAGAGAGTGGGCATACCAGGGCCTCTAGCCACTATAAACAAATTCCAGATGCATGTGCCACTTTGTGTGTCTGGCTTTTATGTGAATGCTGGAGAATCAAACCCAGGTCATTAGGCTTTGCAGGCAAATGCCTTAACCACTGAGCCATCTCTCCAGCCCATGAACTAAGTCTTGAGGAAGAGGGCGAGCATTCGGATGGACGAGATGGCAGACAGCATTGGAAACACCAAGAACAACACGTGCCATGTGTACATGATGTAGCATGCTAGGCTTGCAAACTACAGGGTATTGGTATGCCCGAACACAAAGGTAAGAGGTGTGGGGGTAAGTAACAGGATAAGGCCTATGAAATTAACAGAAAGACCACTTGAGGCAAAATTCTGAAACGGCTGGGGATTCGATTCTATTGCAGTGGAGAGAGATCGGTGGCTTTTCAGATAAGAAGCCTCATGAGGTGGTTTGCCTGCTACAATATGGAAATCGTTCTAGAAGACAGAACCAAGAGGAGAAGAGTGCTGGGAGTAAGGAAAGCAGATGGGTGACCTTTGCTGGTTCAAGTCACGAGACCAAGAACCAATGGTTATACAAAGAGAAGCAGCTGCATGGGACAGCGTGGAGGGCACGCGGAGGCAACTAGGGCTACATGATGGCATCGGAAAGTGTGAGACAAAGATCTCCCGCTAGCTCGGATGGGCTCTGTGCAGTGTGGGAAGCAGAGACCTTAGGAGGGGCTGGAAGGAAGCTCAGTGGTTAGGGCACCGCTGGCAAAGCCAAAGGACCCAGGTTTGATTTTGCAGTACCCATGGAAAGGTGGCTCATGCATCTGAAGTTTGTTTGCAATGGCTAGAGGCTCTGGTGTGCCCATCCTTTATCTATCTATCATCTATCTATCTATCTATCTATCTATCTATCTATCTATCTATCATCTATCAATCTATCATCTATCTATTTATCTATCTGTTATCTATCTATATATCTGCCTCTTTATCTCAAATAAATAAATTAGTTAAACTAAATAAAAAGACCTCAGGAGATGGAGAAGTGAGCGGGGGATGAGGAAGTAGAAGGATATTAGGTCATATAAATTGCATCATGCAATATCCAGATTCCAAATGGATAGAATACCCAGAGGAGAGCTGGGGAGATGGCTCGGTCAGTAAATGCTTGTCTTGAGAGCACGAGGACCTGAAGCTGATCCCCAGAATCCACATTAAAATGTCAGGCTTCGTGGTGTGTGCTTGGATTCTCAACATGGGGGAGGCAGAGACAGAAAGGTCCTTAGGGCTTGCTGGCTTAGCCAGTCTAGCTTAATTGGAGAGCTCCAGGCCACAGAGAGAGCCAGTCTCCCAAGAGGTGGGCAGCATTCCTGAGGAATAGCACACGAGGTTGTCCTCTAGCCTCTGGACACACGTGCACGTGTACCCACATACACACGTACCTGCAGACATATGATCACACACACATACACAGATATGCATTGCAATACTTTTTAAACTAAGCCGGGGGTGGCCACACACCCTTAATGCCAGCACTCAGGAGGCAGAAGTAGGAGGATTGATGTGAGTTTGAGGCCAGCCTGAGCCTCCATAGTGAATTCCACATCAGCCTGGACTACAGTAAGACTCTATCTCAAAAAAAAAAAAAAAATAAAAATATGTTTTTAAATATGGCAAAGACAACAAAGGTACACAATGAAGCCCAAAGTGTCTTTATTCAAGTGACTAGTTTATGAGTATTTTTCCACTGGTGGTAATTTCACGGTTGTGTGTTTTATATGCCTAAAAGTTCTGCTAATATTTTGCACAATTTTGCCATGTTTACTTGAATTTAAAATCAATATGAAGTTAGTGACTAGTAATTATGGACTAATTTTGTTTTTAAGTATTTTTCCACATGAAATGATTTTTAGTTTTTCAATATAAAACTTGTTCAATATAAAAAAAATGTATAGACAGCCACACAGCAAACATAGCTTTAGGGCTGGAGAGAAGGACATGCCAGGTTTGATTCTCCAGGTCCCACGTAAGCCAGATGCACATGGTGGCACATGCATCTGGAGTTCGTTTGCAGTGGCTAGAGGCCCTGGCATGCCCATTCTCACTCTCTCTCTCCCTCTCTGTCTCTAATAAATAAATAAAAATAAAATCTTTAAAAAAAAAACATAGCTTTAGAAGTCAGGTTAAAGGATCATTGTATGAAGTTGCAGGACCCATCACAATTTCTTTGATTTATTTGTTATGGTAAAAAAATGCATTCAAAGAAGAAAGATCCAGTTGGTTATATAGCAACAGTTTTAAAATATGACTACCTTCACCTGGACTCCAAAAATGCAAAAATTTCCACAGGACCTTTTCAGGAAGTCAGTACTTCATAAACTCTGTTTGGGCCAGATTGAGTTGTGAAATTTGGTTGGATTTGACAGCAGTAATGGTGTTTCAGAGAAGACACTGTGCTAGAAAAGTAGTTTTCTTTTGTGTTTCAACTTATTGGCTGGCAACTTCTAATTCTGAAATTTGCAGAGAGGACACGTTGAAGGATAAGGCCTGGAGGAGATAGGACAGGGTGGAGAATTTACTTAGAAGAAAGGCATCCTGCAGCTAGTTCAAACCGGAGCCATCCTTTGCTTTGCTGGGATGTTGGGGAGACATTCAGGTTGTTTATGAGGAACCCGAGTCTAAATACACAAATAGTCATAGGTTCCATTTGGAACTGGAGGCTTCCCTCTGGGCTGACACTGTCATTTGCTTCATGCATGACACTCTGTAATCCAGCGACAGCCTGGGCTGTAATTCCATATGGCTGGCCACCAGTTTCCAGCCCTAAATGACTTTGATGTTTTCTGCTCAGGGGGAGACCTAGGAGGGCCGGCAGGAAGAAGATCAGACAAATTGGGAGAAAAGTGTGTGTGTGTGTGGGGGGGGAGCAGCGATGAACCAGCAGGACAGCAAACACAGAATGATGTGAAATTCTGAACCCACCATTGATAGGAAAAGAAAGCTGGTATAAGTTTACCAACCTCAGTAATTTGCACTGTATCCTGTAAATCCAAGCGCTGGTAAAGTTTTATGAATTTCACTGTGCTGTGTGCGGAAAGATGGTTATGTTAATGAAATTATGCTTTAAATTAGCCCAACATATTCTCAAAAGAAAATTCTTTGCTGAAATTATATATTACAGATTTTGTGGTACCCTGGCTCTGCCATAAAACAGCATGTTATTATTTAGCACTTAATGAGTTCCAGAGACTTCTCTGCATCTTCTCCGTGAGGTTCAGAAACAATGAAGTAAACGACCTTTTAGTCGGAGTGATAGGAAGAGGCTTGCTCGGGGCCTGACCGCCCGGGGATTCCTGATAAAAGTGTCCTCCACAGAAACTACACCTTCTGCATCTTTCAATTCCTTTCCACAAAATCCTTCATCAGGGACACTCAGGAAGGACATGGTGGCTGGTCCTTCCAACATTACAGCTAGCACAGAACGCTTCATATCAAGTGACTTTTGTTCTATCCACATCGTTATCT
This sequence comes from Orientallactaga sibirica, assembly GCA_036365145.1. Lineage (NCBI taxonomy): Eukaryota > Metazoa > Chordata > Mammalia > Rodentia > Dipodidae > Orientallactaga > Orientallactaga sibirica. The sequence goes on along the minus strand of JAEOAD010000006.1, from coordinate 8,675,597 downwards.
ACTAATAAGCAGGAACTTCTGATCACTGGCTTTGCTTCTTGGAGGAGGTTATTAATAGAAGTCCCCAGAATGGGCTTAGAGAAGCCTTTGGCTTATGTCGTAACATGCTAACCCTCCTGGCAGTAAGGCGCGTGTGTACGTGTGCACTCAGTGGGCTGGGGATGTCACTACAAAGGGTTTCTGGACAATCAAGGCCAAGGATAAAATAAGGGAGGAAGTAATTAGGTGATGCTATGTACATATTCTATATCAAAATTATCAGCTCGTAATTTTTTTTTACTGGTCCCCTCATCAGACTTATAAAGGAAAATGATACATTTTATAGTCAAAGCACCAATGGTTAAAGAGGTAGTTAAAAACTAATACATGGGCTGGAGAGGTGGCTTAGCGGTTAAGGCGCCTGCCTCCTAAGCCTAAGAATGCTGGTTCCAATCTCCAGGTCCCACGTTTAGCCAGATGCAAAGTGACGCAAGGGTGCAATGCTGCACTTGACCACAAGGGGGCGCGCACATCTGGATTTCGTTCACAGCCACTGAGACACTGCTGGTGTACCCATCTCTGTCTGTCTTCCTCTCCCTCCCTCTCTGTCTCTCTCTGTGTCTCTCAAAAAAAAAAAAAAAAAAAAAAAAAAAAAAAAAAACCAACACATGGCTTCAACTTTTCCTAAAAAAAAAAAAAAAAGAAACATACCAAAAAATAAACCCAACTCACTCGCCTATGGACTAATTTGCTTCAGGCTCAGCTTAATTTCTTTCAGATTTGGGGGAGGGGCGGTTGGTTTATAAATCCTGGATAACTCACTTGGTCAATTATTTGCTCCTCTGGCAATTTCAGAACTCAAGAATATTTTAGACAACTAGAAAGCATCTTAATCCTCACATTTAAATGAGGAAAGGCACAAATAATACTAAAAATAGTCAATAGAAATCCCGTTGTGGGAGACACTGTAACTTGGAGAGATTTAATCACTAAACCTCATTTGTACCCATTACAGCCATCTGTTGAGGACTTAAGAAAAGCTGTCAGCAGCCTGGGAGTTACTTACACCAGAAAAAGAAGCAGATTTGAACTGGAGGGCCCAGCTAGGCTGTATTTAGGCAGCATCGTGCAGTAACTATGCTGAGTGCAAATGCATTCGGTTGACACTGTAGTCTCTGGTTCTTCATATCCTAAGCCCATTGTTCTTTCCTGGCGTGCTTAAAGTAGTTATGCCATAGCTTTAAAAAAATTTATTTGGAGAGGGCTGGAGAGATGGCTTAGCGGTTAAGGCGCCTGCCTGCTAAGCCTAAGAATGCTGGTTCCAATCTCCAGCGGTTCCAATCTCCAGGTCCCACGTTTAGCCAGATGCAAAGTGACGCAAGGGCGCAATGCTGCACTTGACCACAAGGGTGCGCACGCATCGGGATTTCGTTCGCAGCAGCTGAGAGGCTGCTGGTGCACCCATCTCTATCTGTCTCCCTCTCTCTCTCTGTCTCTCTCTGTGTGTCTCTCCAAAAAAATATTATTTGGAGAGAGAGAGAGAGAGAATGGGCGTGCCAGGGCTTTCAGACCCTGTGAATGAACTTCAGATGCATGCACCCCCTTGTGTGCATGTGCGACAGTGCACACTTGCGTCTGGCTTATGTGGGACCGGGAAATTCGAACATGATTTCTTAGGCTTTGCAGGCAAGCACCTTAACCGCTAAATATGTCTCCAGCCCAGAGGTACTGAATTTTCATTCTCAGTATGTCATATAGGTGCATGAATGCTGTAGCTTCTGCTCCTTAGAATGATGTATTAGCTACTTTTCTAATTGCTGTGGCCAAAGACCCAATAGGAAGCATCTTAAGGAGGGGTTTCCCGTGGCCTCACAGTCTGAGGGCAGGGTCCTTTAGGGTGGAGAAGGTATGGCTGTAGGATGCAGGAGCAACTCCCAGCTATTGCTACAGGAGTGGGCAAACCACTTTCTCACATTTGCACAGACCAGGAAGCAGAGGAGATGGAGGTCGATGCTCAGTTCACTTTCTCCCTTTGATCCTTTTCCTTAAGTCCAGGTCCCCAGCCCAAAGGGTGGATGATGCTACCTACCCTCAGGGTACACACGGGGGGGGGGGACTTTGCAATAATCTAAGTGTTTTTAATCCAATTTAACCATCGCAGAGGTTCTTACATCCAAACGTGAGTAGGAATAAAACTTAGTAGCAGAAGCCAGTAAGCTAGAAAGGGGATGTGAAGGGAATAGGAATAGAAAGGGAGGGGGGACTGAATAGGATGGTATTGTGTGTGTATATATATATATATATATATGTATATGTAGAAGAAGAGATTAATGGGGGTGAAAAGGCCTAAGTGAGGTCAGGGGAAGAGATTGATTAAAGGAATGGTGGAGGGAGGGCTAATCAAAATCTAAGAGGATATAAATAAGTCATATGGAAACCTACTGTTCTGGACAATGGAACACTCAGAAACCATTGATTGTTACTAGAAAATTTTCAGTGCCAGGGAGGGGATACCTTCCAGTGAATTCTTGGCCAGGGAGGTCACAGGTACCCCCAAAACATTACAGGCCATTGCCGAGGGCCTTAGTTTCCCACCAGGAATACATGGTAAGACCCTATTGCTGATGACTCCACATACTTGGGCTGCAAGATCACTGAGAAATCCTGCTGGAGCTGAGCTGAACGCATCCTCCATGTGGACCAGCTAACAGAAAGCTGCAAAAAGCTATGCTGCATGCAGTTCAATGAGAGAGAGAGAAATCACCAGTGGTGATACTCAACAGTGCACACTGCAAGCCTTAAATTTGGCCAGCCAGGCCAAATGAGCAACGGGTTCAATAGTGGCATGTCTGTTATGGGGGAAACCAACCATTCTCTAATTGGACTGGAGGCCCGCTCCATGGGAGGGAATATATCCCTGATACTGAAAACCTATGACAGGGGCAGTCATGAGCCCTAGGGGTGTAACGTTTGCTGGTGTCTGGCTAAATGTATATATTATGCTCACCAAACTGCCCAGTAAGCATTTCTCTTAATGTCCACACCCATATATTTAATGTTACACTCACTCGTGGTTAGAGAACTTCTCTTTTCAGATGGTGGCGAACATGGGATGACTCAGAAGGCACCATGGTGCTGAGAAGAAGGGACAGAGGCATGCTCAGCACTGAAACATCTCAAACCCACCTTCCAAGGCTCAGGGACCATTGTGGAAGATGGGGCGGAAAGAATGTAAGAGCCAGAGGAAGGGTAGGACTCTTTACAATGTGCTCCTCCAGACACAAAGTGGCCTGGATATCCATGACCTTGCAGTGCCTGACACTACCTACACAAGACCATCATAATAGGAGAAAAAGATCGTGATATCAAAATAAAAGAGAGACTGATTGACAGGGGCTGGGGATATGATGGAGAGTGGAGTTTCAAAGGGGAAAGTGGGGGGAGGGAGGCAATTACCATTGGATATTGTCTACAATTATGGACGTTGTCAATAAAAAAATTTAAAAAATTAAAATTTTTAAAGATTAAAAAAAGAATGTTATATAAATGGAACCATAAGGTATTAAACTTCTGAAGTTTTTTTTTCCCCCAACATCATTTCCTGGAAGTTCATGCAGGTCTCACTTGCATCAATAGTCTGCTCCTTTTTACAGACACGCAGTATTCCAACTTTGTTTAACTCAAGTTTGCTCTGCTGAAGGACAGCTGAGTTGTCTCCATATGGGGACTGTCACAAATTTAAGGTATGGCCAATAGGCTGGTAGGTTTCTCTGGGATAACGATCCAAGAATACAACATTGTTTGTATCTTTAGTTGTACTTTTAGTTTTGTAAGAAATCGTCAACTGGGTATTCTGTCATATGCCTCTAATCTTGGCACCTGGGATATTGAAGGAAAAAGACTGGGAGACGGAAGCCAGCCTGGGCTACACAGCAAGACCCTTTCTGACAACAGTCAACCTTGCCCAGAGAGGCTGGACCTTCACACAGCATGCATTTTACAGTGCATATTCTCACCAGTCAGCTACGAGTGACTTTCTCTGTGTCTTAGCCCTTATGTGGGGTTGTCAATCTTTTACTTTAAAAAATATATATAGATATATTATTGATTTATTTATTCATTTGAGAGAGACAGGTAAAGAGGCAGATAGAGGGCATGGGAATAGACATGGTCAGGGCCTCCAGCCACTGCAACTGAAATCCAGACACATACATGTACCACCTTGTGCATGTGGCTGATGTGGGTATTGGGGAGTCGAACCTGAGTCCTTGGGCTTCGCAGGCCAGTGTCTTAACCGCTAAGCCATCACTCCAGGCTCTGTTTTGTTATTTTAAAATTGCAGCTGTACGTCGTGGTAGCTCGCGTGGTTCAAATCTCTATTTCTCTGGTGAGGAATGAGTGTGACCATCTTTTCAGCGTCTGGGCGTTGTCATCTGGCAGGTCCTTCTTTCCTGACATGACCACTGCACCGTCCAACCCTTCCATCCTTCCTCTCAAGCCCCGGGCCCACGCACCATTGGCCTGGCCCCTTGCCGGTTGGTGGTGATTTTTCTGCAGAAAACTTGCACACACACACACACACACACACACACACACACACACACACTGCGATCAACACGTGGACCTGGACTGCTCGGGATTTTCAGCCAGGTCCACGCGTGTCAAGCAGATCAAGACTTAGCAAAAGAGGTGTAGACTCTGCGTAATAACCCGGTTAAGTTAAAACAACAAGGAAAGGCGCTGAACCAGTTTCCAACAGCGTCTCTCCCACACGCATGCGCGCATTGCTCCCCCCCCTCGGCCCCGCCCCTCCGCTTCCCTCTGGCCCCGCCCCTCCTCGCCACGGCCAATTAGAAAGAAGAGAGGCGGAGTCTAGGCTGCCGCGGAGCTCCCTGGGTAGCGTCCCTGGCTACTGTTGCTAAGGTTGCAGCGGGCGTCAGGGCTGAGAGGGCAAAGGTCAGCGCAGCCCCCCCCCCCTCCGTCCACCACACAGCCGCGACAGGAGGCGATGGTGAAGCAGACGATTCGGATTTTCGCGCGGATCAAGCCGTCCGTCCGGAAGCAGCAGCAAGGGGTACGGAAGAGGGGGTGCGGGGCGAGGCGGGGCCGGGCCGGTGAGGCTGGCTCGCTGGCTCCTCAGGATGCCACATCCACGCGGGTACACTCGTTGCACACACACACTGTGCCCTGGCACCGCACACAGGCCTTAACTGGTCACGCACATCCATGCACAGGCCAAGCGTGCAAGCAAAAGATGCAAAGCCCAGTGCTAGGGAGGCAGAGGTGGGGGTCACCATGAGTTCGAGGCCAGCCTGGGGCTACAGAGTGAGTTGAAGGTCAGCCTGGGCTAGAGTGAGACCCTGTCTCAAACAGACAAAATAGAAAGAGAGAGAGAGGGAAAAAAGAAAGAGAAAGAAAGAGAGAGAGGGAGGGAGGGAGGAAGGAAGGAAGGAAGGAAGGAAGGAAGGAAGGAAGGGAAAGAGGAAAAGAAAGGAAGAAGGAAAGAAAGGAAGGAAGGAAGGGAGGAAAAAGAAAGAAAGAGGGAGAGAGAGAGAGAGGAAGAGAGGGAGGGAAGGAGGGAGGAAGAAAGAAAGGAGGAAGAAGGAAGAGATGCATTTTTAAAAAATATTTTATTTTTATTTTTATTTATTTATTTGAGAGAAGGAAAGAGGCAGAGTGAGATAGAGAAAGAATGGGCACACTAGGGCTTCCAGCCACTGCAAAGGAACTCCAGATGCATGTGCCCCCTTGTGCATCTGGCTTACATGGGTCCTGGGGAATCGAACTGAGGTCCTTTGGCTTTGCAGGCAAACGCCTTAACCGCTAAGCCATCTCTCCAGCCAAGAGATGCATTTTTATGGGCTGGGGATGTGGCTTTCTTGGTAGAGTGCTTGACTATCATGCAGGAATCTCAGAGTTCAGTCCCCAGCATGAAGTAAACCAGGCATCTTGGCCTGTAATCCCAGTACTCAGGGTGGAGTCAAGAAGGAGGGGAGTTCAAACTCCTCCTTAACTACCTAGGGAGTAGGAGGCCAGCATGGGCTACATGAGTCCCTGTCACAGAAACAAAAGGTTTACAAGTGTCTTAAATGATACAGACGTAGACAGACTCAGATACACAGTGCATACACTTGTTCTGTACTTTGCATGCAGTTGGCCACAGCACTCTTTTTCACCTAAGTGCATTGGCATTCAGTACTCACCTACCTACAGATGTTTGAAGTGCAGGGCTGTAACACTGGCTCCCCGATACTGAAGGAAGAATGTCAGAGATAGACATCCTTAACATGCACTTGTCTGCACACACTTGCAGTCGGACACAACGGATACACAGATTCATTTACTGAGAACCAGTCATGAGTCTTAACTAGGTCTTTCCTGTGGTGAGCAGAGGATTGCCCAGCGTGGTAAAGGCATCTTTCTACCTCCGAGCAGAGATGCTTCACTCTTTTTTTTTTTTTTTTTTTTTTTTGGAAAGACAGAGAGAGGGAGAGGAGGACAGATAGAGAAAACATTTGGTGGCATTTTTGGGTCATATTTGTTTGAGGGGGGGCATGGGTAAGTCAGGGACTCTTGCTATTGTGAACGAACTCCACACCCATATGCCCACCACTTTGTGCTTCTGGCTCTATATGGGTACTCTGGGGAATTGAATCTGGGCCATCAGGCTTTGCAAGCAAGTACCTTTAGCCACTGAGCAATTTTCTTAACCTCTTGGGTCCTATCCGTGAGTACCTAGAAGACATGTGTTATTGGTAATGTTTTATCTTCATATTTTATCAGTGTTCTGTGTGGATTCACAACATCATGGCATCAGACAATCTAGTGTCTGTCTCGTGTCATTTGTGTGTCCATTGTCTCACGGACTACATTGAGAGAAGATATAAGAAAACACTCATCAGAAAATATTGGGGCTAGGGCCATATATAGCTTGGTGGTTAAAAGCACTTGCTGGGCTGCAGGGATGGCTTAGTGGTTAAGACAATTGCCTGCATAAGCCTAAGGACCCAGGTTTGATACCCCAGTGTGGTGGTTTGATTCAGGTGTCCCCCATAAACTTCAAGTGTTCTGAATGCTAGGTTCCCAGCTGATGGCAACTTGGGAATTAACACCTCCTGGAGGCAGAGTATTGTTGGGGGCGGGCTTATGGGTATTATAGCCAGCTCCCCCTTGCCAGTGTTTGGCACACTCTCCTGTTGCTGTTGTCCACCTTATGTTGACCAGAGAGTGATGTCCACCCTCTGCTCATGCCATCGTTTATCCTGCCATCATGGAGCTTCCCCCTCAAGCCTGTAAGCCAAAATAAACCTCTTTTTTCCCCACAAGCTGCTTTCAGTCGGGTGATTTCTGCCAGCAATGCGAACCTGACTGCAACACCCAGGAACCACATAAGTGAGATGCACAAGGTGGTGCGTGCATCTGAAGTTCATTTGCAGGGGCTGGTGGCTCTGGCATACCCATTCTCTATATATATCTGCCTCTTTCTCTCTCTCTTCTCTGTCTCTTTCTCTTTATTTCTTTCTCTCCCTCTCTCTCTCTCTCTCAAATAAATAAGTAAAGAAGAAAATATAGGGCTAGAGAGATTGCTTAGTGGTTAAGACGCTTGCCTGCAAAGCCTAAGGACTCAGGTTCGATTCCCCAGTACCCACGTAAGCCAGATGCACAAGGTGGTGCATGCATCTGGAGTTCGTTTGCAGTGGCTGAAGGCTGTGGTGTGCCTATTCTCTTGCTCTCTGTTTCTTTCTCTCTCTCTCAATAAATGAATAAATGAATAAATAATAAATAAATAAATAAAAAATAAAACTAGTTATAGAAAGGGAATAAATTCATGCCTAAAGAATCCTGGGTATCTCCATTTTACCTCTTCTTCTAGTCACCCATACAAGGAATTTTGAAAATGTATGTAAAGAGGTATATTGCATGCTTACGCCGACCCGCAGATTCTCAGCTAAGCATGTGGAATTTGCAGACCTGACAGTCAGAACAGCAGCCCTGCTACAGTGAAGTGCGGAGGCTGGCACGGGGAGCTGATGGGGGCCTTGAATTTTCTGTTAAGGTTTCACGTCTCCAAATGCAGCGTTTAGCTCTTTCGATTGCTCTTCTCTCACACGTCCTTGTGAGTCTGTGGGGTGAATTGTTTCATCCCCAGGAAATATCTTTAGGTGTCAAGGCTGTATTTACACAATATCGGGTTCTTACTGAGCTGTGACATTATACCACAAGCCCAGAAAGTAGAGGGCAGGAATGGAAAAAAAAAATGAGTTAGTGTGTGTGTCCCTGCTCACATTTAGGAAGCCCACATTCAGGACTGGAGAGATGGTTCAGCGGTTAAGGCACCTGCCTGCAAAGCTGAAGGACCCAGGTTTGATTTCCTGGTACCCACATAAAGCCTGATGCACAAAGTGGCACATGCATTTGGAATTTGATTGCAGGGGCTAGAGGCTCTGACATGCCCATCCTCTCTATCTGCCCCACTCTCTCTCCTTCTCAAATAAATAAATTATATATATATATATATATATATATATATATATATAGAGAGAGAGAGAGAGAGAGAGAGAGAGAGAGAAGAGAGGGAGAGAGAGGGGGAGGGAGGGAGGGAGGGGGAGAGGAAGATGGAGGGAGAGAGAGAGAGAGAAGAAAGTTCACATTTAGAGCCATTCTTCTTGCCCTGAAACACAGGGCAAGATAAACAGTTGTTTATCTCACTGGAAGTGGTGTTTATAATATGAAACCAACAGTGACTCAAAGTCTTTGTTCATCTATTCCACAAAACATTCCACATTACATTTTTACCAATTTATAGAGTAGCTTCAGTCTGGTGGTTCATGCCTGTAATCCTAGCGCTAGGGAGACCAAAGTAGGGGGATTACTGTGAGTTCAAGGCATCCTGGATTACATAGTGAGTTCCAAAAGTGTGTGGGCTGCAGTGTGAGAACAAAAAAAAAAAAAAAAAAACAAACAAGCAAACAAACAACATCAGAAACCCAGGTATAGATTAATAAAGGAGATATCAAAGATTTGAATCTCTAGTACTTTAACAGCGGCAATGCTTTTCCATTATATAGTGCGTTTTCATTTTTCATTTTCATCCTCCATTTATTGTGTTTTCTCCTAAAATATCCTATCTCAGATGATAAATATTTATACAAAATGAAGATAGAAAAACCAACATATTAGACTAACGTCATCTGGCTCTATGGAGTTTTCTTAATGCCTCAAAGGATGGCTGAGTCCTAGTGGAGCAAGTTCACTGTTCCCACCCCAGTCAGTCCTCTGTTTACTGCACACAGAGAAATGTAGGGTATTAGAAAGTGTCACCCCCTTGGGCTAGGGAGATTGCTCAGTGGTTAAGGTGCTTGCCTGCAAAGCCTAGTGGCCTGGGTTTCATTACCTAGTACTCACGTAAAGCCAGATGCACAAGTTGGAACATGCGTCTGGAGTTCATTTGTAGTGGCTGGAGACCCTGACATACTTATATTCTCTCTCTCTCTCTCTGTTTGTAAATAAATCAATCAAAATATTTAAAATTAAAAAGAGAAAGTGTCACCCCTCACTCCTGTGTGTTTCATGTCAGGCACAGGCTCTTCTTTCACCTGTCTCACTATTAAACTAGCAGTGCCCTACAGGATTGTGGTGTTAAATGCCTTTTGGGAAAAATCTAGCCAGAAATCCTTGAGTTCAATGCCCTTACTTTTTTTTTTTTTTTTTTTTTTTTAAATAACTTTATTCTACAAAATGACTTTTTCACCTGATGTTTTCGCATTTTAAGTGAGAGGTTTCAATAAAAAACCTGCTCAGGAAATTATTCATACTTTCTATAAATTTAGGAAGGCTTTTCCTTGCTTAGCAATATGACTTTTCCCCTCTAATCAAGTATCTAAATGGGTTTGAGACAGGAAGTATTGCCTGTAAGAAAGTATTTCATTTCCCGGTGAAGGACAAGAAGGCTTTTTATGAAAAAGAAAAAAAAAAAACCCTAAATCTAACCACTAACTTTTTATGGTGCATTACAAAATACTTCCATTTCCATTACATCATTTGAATCCCCCCAAGCCATCTTGTAAGGCAGGCAATTCTGTTTTCTTCATTTTTATGTATAAGGAGCTTCCATTCTGAAAGAGGAGGCTGATCGCATAGCTAGTAAGTTGAACTCCACATATAGACACTAAATCTTAAGCTTTTTCTTTCTCCCACGTGATATCTTTATAGGCTTGAGGCTTGCTTTTCCCGGCCAATAAAGAAAGGAGTAGGTAACCAAGAAAGAGAATCAGAGAAAGTTACAGTTATCAGGGTTTTAAGACCCTCTCATTCCATCTCGGCTGGAAGAGGTGAAGCGATTTCTCCTGGGTCACTCGCCAATTAGTCGCAGAGCTGGCCTGCAAACCTTGCAAACGGCATCAAAGGCATGAAGTGCGTGTGCCTATCAAAAGCACACGTCTTACGAAACTCCTGGATACATTTCACGGAAACTGGGGTGTCTTTGAACATAGCTTCAACTTGACTACTCTGTGAGTTCTCTGAGAAGGTTCAGACTTCACCCTTGGACTCTGTGTCCAGTGGTTTGAAGATACCCGGAAATACTTGTTGATTAGAGCAAAATTGTTAATTTCTGCTACACCCTAGGAAAATAAGGCTCACTATGTGGTTTTCAGGCCATTCTGCATGAACACAAGGAGACAGTCAAACGCTTAATATTAAATGTTAGGTCACCCACCCATCTCAGTCTTGAGGTGGCACTGGATCCTGGTTTGGTTTTTTTTTTCCTGTTTTGTTCTGTACATCTGTTTGAACCCACACACGGTTCAATGAAGAGAATTACCCAAATAATGGCATGTGTGCTAGTTTGACAGCATGTCCCCCAAGAGACTCAGGTGTTTTATTAAAGCTTGTAACTTGGGAATATCCAGCTGCTTGTTTGGAAGAGGTGCCACTTTGGGCAGGTTCTGGGGTTCGATCCTAAGGTTTGTTTGGGGGCGGAACTGATTTCCAGCCTAAAGGCATGCAGCAGGGTCTGAGCTCTGCCCGAGTCCCTGGCGTTTGCTGTTCTTTTGTGTTTGCTTCTAGTGCTGGGTTCTCCCTGCTTGGATCTGTGAAAGGGGACCAGCCTCTTCCTCCACTATGAACCTTCCCCTGGCTCTTCAAGCTGAAATTAAACCCTTCTTCCCATCAGCTGTGTCTGGTTTGGATGTTTATTCCAGCAGTGTGAAGCTGACTGTGACAACACGTTAGGATATTTCATCATAAAAACACAGTTTTTGTGCTGTAACACCAGTCACAATACCCTGGTCAGGGTTCAAGCTGGAAATTTTTAACAGTGCACATTCTTTTATTGTTTCCATATTTTTCAGATTTATTCCATAGAGGAAGATGAAAAATTAACACCTAGCTTGGAAATTATCCTACCACGTGATTTGGCAGATGGATTTGTGAACAATAAACGAGAAAGCTACAGATTTAAGTAAGTTTAATCTTTTTTCCACCTTCATTTCTGACATACTTTAAAAAAATTATATTTATTTATTTATGAGATAGAGAGGAAGGGAGGGGAGGAGAGAGAGAGAGAGACAAAAGGGCCTGCCAGGGCCTCTTGCCATTGCATATACAATCCAGACACATGTGCCACATTGTAAGTCTGGCTTTACATGGGTACTGGGGAACTGAACCCTGGGCCAGTAGGCTTTGCAATGAAGTGCCTTTAACCACTGAGATATCTCTGCAGCCCCCCATTACATTCTTTTTTTTTTTTTTTTTTTTTTGAGGTAGGTTTTCACTCTAGCTCAGGATGACCTGGAATTCACTATGTAGTCTCAGGGTGACCTTGAACTTGTGGCGATCCACCTCCCTCTGCCTCACCAAGTGCTGGGATTAAAGGTGTGTGCCACCATACCTGGGTACCCTATTGCATTCTTTTTTTTTAATTTGAGAAAGATAGATAGAGAGAGAGAATGGTGTGCCAGCAGCCTCTCAGCTGCTGTGAACGAACTCCAGACACATGCTCCCCCTTGTGGGAAAGTGTGGCATTGCACCCTTGCGTCACTTCTTTTGTGTCTGGCTAAACGTGGGACCTGGAGATTGGAACCGGTGTTGTTAGGCTGGGAAGGCAGGTGCCTTAACCGCCAAGCCATCTCTCCAGCCCCCTATTGCATTCTTGAACAAGTGCTTGTCTCACATTGGTATACTATGAAACTATTGGCCCCATTCTTTTCAGTGACCATAACCTAGTTGCCTCATCTAGCAGATAGAGCTCGAGTTAATTCTTGTGCTCAAGGCTGAAAAGAAGGTGTGTGTTCTGTATCTGAGATGACGTACCAAGATCCCAGGCCTTTCTTTTGCATGTCTAGTGTGAGGGTGACGCTCTCACTGTGCCCATTATGAGTTAGCATTTACCGGAAGTTCTAATGCATGACCAGACTTTATTCAAAAGTAAGACCTTGGGCTGGGGGAGGAGGACCAGAAGTTAAGGGCACTTCCTGTGCAAACTTGAGGCCTGAGAGATTGCTCTACTGGAAACCCCAGGCCCAGCATAAGCAGCTGGCTGTGGCTGTGCACCACCTGTAACCCTCCAGAATGTAGTCTCTGTGAGTCAGAGCCTTCCTTTGACACCACAGTAGCAGGTGCCATTCTTGTTCCTCAGGGAAATGGGGATAGATAGTGGTTCCTTGGCTGTGTCATCACCAGCCTGGCTGGAGAAGCCACCCAACTTTACTCACCAGCAGCCTCCTCAGAAGCACTGCAGGGACGCAGCACCCCAACCTCGGGATAGACCCAGAGGAAACTCTACTCCAGAGAGCAAACTGTTCCACAGCTCTGTGTTGTGTGGGCCTGTGTGAGGTGGTGGTGCTGGTCAGGTGTGAAGCTGCAGTTTTCCTAGGCAGCTTGGAGGACTGGTGTGAGCACACACACCGGCCGTGACTACCACTGCCTCATCTGTAGCCACGCCTGCCGAGCACTTGCCTGCAAATACCCCTTCACGGAGCTCGTTACCTGCTCCTGAATCGAAGGCCGTGGGCATCGTGAAGTTAATGATAGTCAGAGATGATGCATTTCTTTCCGTTTTATGTTCCCAGGCAGACTCCGGAAATCTGTCCAGAACTCCACAGCAGTAAAAACAGTCTTACATTTCAGCAGCAGTGTCTACTTTAATTGACCATGTGCCCAGTTGACTTTGTAGACAGGCGTGTGGATCAGAGAGAGGTCCATAGCCACTACGAAAGCTGCTTAGGGTGCCCTCGAAGTGCTTGCTTGGAAATTTTTCTTAAAAGCTTTCCCTTATTATTTGTTTTTTTCCCAATATTTTATCATTTATTTATTTATTTATTTATTTATTTATTTATTTATTTATTTATTTGTGTGAGAGAGTCAGAGGGAGAGAGTGGGCACACCAAGGCCTCTAACCACTACAGACGAATGCCAGACACATGCATCAGATGTGTGCATCTGGCTTTTCATGGGCTCAGGGGAACAGAACCCCAGTCCTCAGGCTTTGCAGTCAAGCGCCTTCACCTCTGAGCCATCTCCCCAGCCCTCGGAAGTTTTAAAGTCCTCCTCCTCACAACTTTTATTTTGAAAAAAAAAAAAAAAAAAAAAGAAAGAAAAGATAGAAGGATAAGCCAGGTAAAATCCACTGACCCTGTGGGGGGGGGTCACCTTTTGTGATGTTTTAATTGGGGAGGGGGCTTCCTATTTGCTGGCAGCACCTTATCCCGCTGCAGGAGAATGGGTTCCACCATGCTGGAGTTGTGTGCTAAAGCTAATTCTGAGGGACACTGTAAGAGAAGTGGAACTACCACCAGGCCACCTCCTTTGCCCCTAGTTGTCACCAATCTGATACAGACTTCTCTTTGTAGAACAGTCCATCGTAAGGTATTTTATTTTTTATTTTATTTTTTTTTTATTTTTTTGAGGTAGGTTCTCACTCTAGGCCAGGCTGACCTGGAATTCACTATGCAGTCTCAGGGTGGTCTTGAACTCATGGCAATCCTCCTACCTCTGCCTCCCTAGTGCTGGCTCATAAGGTATTTTTATCGATTTCCTGAAACATGGTCCACAAGATGACACGCCACCTCCCCGAGAGCTGCATAGCTGAGAGTGGGGTGTGGTAAACTTCAGTGCCTGTGTTTGAAATGACATCCAGTAACCCCGCAGGTCACAGTCACATCCTTTCCTCATGGGGCAGACATCAGAAGGTGGCTGCGTGTTTATGTCTCGTTCTTGGGTTTCCGTTGCACGCAGTTGTCTGGGTTTGAATTTGATGCCCGTTGCAGACCCTGTCCCTCTCGAGAGGTGAAAACACATGGCGTATTATTCGCTTCAAAGCTGCCGCAGTTTGTTTTTGCTTTGTCCTCCCCAGAGGGATTGACTGTGCATAGCCTGTCCGAGCAATTCTGTTTACCCAGCAGTTGTGCCCCAGAGCAGAACAGCACAGTGTGGTGGGGTGACAGGGTACACATTGTGTTAAGTTAGGTAATCCCTGTGATGTAAATGTGGGTCATTTACAAAGCTTCCAGAAAAAAAAAAAAAAATGTATTCATCCAGTAGTGTTTGCAGGCTCAGCTTTTAAACCACGACTGTGTTCACATTGCAGATTTCAAAGGATTTTTGATCAAGATGCAAAGCAAGATATCATTTTTGAAAACATTGCCAAGCCAGTGGCCGAGAGGTAGGATCCCCCCGCCCCCCATTCCCATCAGAGGGCTTGTGGCTTCTCGTCTCGTCCTCAGCCCTTGGGTGTTTGTGGTGATGTCCAGTATATGGACCATGTCCTCTGGCTCCAGGGCATGAACTGATGCTATCATTAATATCTTCTGTCCATGCAAGCGTTTGTCTTGGGCTGAGACTCTGAACCTCAAAGGAAACTGGTGATCTGGACAGAATTCTTACTCTCATTTTAAAAGATAACACACACCAGATGAGCATGGCTTAGGTGGGTAGAGGTGGGAGAGACCTGGGTGGTGTCTAGCTGCTAGTGCGGTGTTCTTCTCTCCACTTAATATTTCAAATGCGTGATTGGACAGACAAATAATAAAGAAGCTAGGGCACTGGAGGGATGGCCCAGTGGTTAGAAGTGCTTACTAGCAAAGGCTGGCAGGCTGGGTTTGATTCCCCAGTACCCACGTAAAGCCAGATGCACAAGGTGGTGCATACATCTGGAGTTCGTTTGAAGTGGCAAGAGATCCTGGTGTGCCCATTTCTCCTCTCTTTCTCTCTCCTTGAAAAAAAAAATACATACAGTTTTTTTTTTTTTTTTTTTTTTTTTGAGGTAGGGTCTCGCTCTAGCCCAGGCTGACCTGGAATTCACTCTGTAGTCTCAGGGTGGCCTTGAACTCACAGCGATCCTCCTACCTCTGCCTCCTGAGTGCTGGGATTAAAGGTGTGCGCCCCGTGCCAGGCTCAAAAATATTTTTAAAAATAAGATATCCAGGAGCTCCCAGCGAGGCTCTTCCTCTGTGTCACATCAGATCTTGTCGTCTATGTCCATCCCCTTCAGCATATCCAGAAAGTTCCAGGTTGCTGTTGAATTGAACCAAACTCACATGAAAACACTATGCCAATAAGAACGCAAGGTCTGAAGTATATCTTGGCAGCAGTGTCCTCTTACAGGAACGTGTGTTGGAATGCAGTAGTAAGAAGGTTGCACTTTGCTCCTGTATTGACTTGGCTGACTGAACACTCATCCGTCTTTACAATTAAGATGAGTCTGTGCTAAATGAACCCATTTCCATGTCCACTAATCAGTGTATCACTTCTGTGGACATTTGTGGGCATTCGTGGTCACATCATCTCTCAAACTCCTGTGTTGTGAATTCTGCCTATACTAAAACCTTTAATGTAGTCTTTATGCATTGGGTAAAATGCAATCAAGTATGTTTTAACTTTTCCCTAGCCTTTAAAAAAATATATATATGTATGTGTTCATGTATGTGTATATGTATGTGTACATGTATATGTATGTGTATATGTATATGTATGTGTTCATGTGTGAGTGAGTAAATGAGTGTGTGCTGGTGTATATGCATGTGAAGGGCAAATGACCACTTGGGTATCTTCCTCAGGAGCACTGTCCACCTCTGAGACAGGGTCTGTCACTGGCCCAGCGCTCACCAGTTAGGCTACCTGAGCAAGTGTTTTGCAGAAAAGTGCACCGTGACAATGGTAGACCATCAGATTAGAGTGCCAATTGTAACAACTGGTTCATCTTCAAAAGAGAAGGGTACTGAGTCAATTACCTTACTAAATTAAGAGCCTGGGGCAGAGATCACTCATCCCCAGTCACATTAAACAATGTCACATATATATTCATGTGTTCACATTTTATGCAGATCAGAATCACATAGCTTAGGAATGGCAAAACATAAAGCATTATTAAAGCCTCCTGTGTACATAGCATTTGAAGTAATATTTATCTCCATAAACTGGAAATAATTTTTAAAAGAATTTCATAATTCGTTAGGCTCATGAACGAGAACTGTACCACCTTAGATGTCAAAAAGAAATGTCTGAAACCGGGTGTGGTGGTTCACACCTTTAATCCCAGCACTTGGGAGGCAGAGGTAGGAGGATCACTGTGAGTTCGAGGCCACCTTGAGACTACATAGTGAATTCCAGGACAGCCTGAGCTAGAGTGAGACCCTACCTCTGAAAACCAAAAAAAAAAAAAAAAAAAAAAATGTCTGTGAGTATTAGCTTCGAGGACATATTCTAGATATAAAATATAATCACTTTAGGGGCCAGAAAGATGGTTCAGTGGTTAAGAGGCTTGCCTGTAAAGCTGAACCACCTGGGTTGTTTCCCAGTACCCATGTAGAGCCAGATGCACAAAGTGGCACATGCATCTGGAGTTAGTTTGCAGTGGCTGGAGGCCCTGGTGTGCCCCATTCTCTCTGTCTGTCTCTGTTCTATTCCTCTCTGCTTGCAAATAAGATTAATATAATATATAATTTTTAAAAAATGTAGTCACTTTGAACAAGTCAGTTCAAATTGTTCTATTAACCCATCCTAGCTTAATTCTGGTTATTGTATGCAATTAAAACTAAATCAGGGCTGGAGAGATGGCTTAGTGGTTAAGGCATTTGCCTGCAAAGCCTAAGGACTCAGGTTCAATTCCTCAGGATCCACATAAGCCAGATGTGTAAGGTTGCATGCATCTGGAGTTAGTTTGCAATGGCTAAAGGTCTAGTGCACCTATTCTCTCTCTCTGTCTCTCACAAATAAAAAATTAAAAAACAAAAACAAAAACTAAATCTTAGCTGAGCATGGTGGCATCCCAGCACTCGGGAGGCAGAGGTAGGAGGATCACCATGAGTTCGAGCCAGCCTGAGACTACATAGTGAATTCCAGGTCAGCCTGGGCCAGAGTGAGACCCTACCTCGAAAACCCCAAACAAACAAACAAACAAACAACAACAACAACAACAAAAACTAAATCAAAGCCAATCCCATTTCCTTCTAAAATTCTATAGTTGGAAATCTTAGCTTCTCTTTGCCCACCTAGTCTAAAGCGGCGGCAGGACGCTGCATATTACATGGCTGTTATGGATGAACAGCAGTCGTGAAGCCTTCACTCCAGATCACCGAAGATTCACTGCAGAACTCCGCGATGGCCTCCTACTCAGTATACCCACACTAGGACATATGTCACCATGCTGTCCCTTCTGAACTTTGGCTCTTCTGAGATATATCCTGTGCTCGTTACTTTTTATCATATGAATGTTCCTCATTGATTTTTGGATGAAATTTTAGAAAGAAAAATCTTAGCAAGTCTGGAAGTGCTTTGGGCACTGCAGAATATAAAAGCATTTGTTGATTTATTTTCTACTTCATCTGCTTTGATGCCTCTCAAACCGGAGTGCATTGACCCTTAGCAAGTGTGGTGATTTGTCAGAGAACGCTGACTGCCCTCAGCCGTCGTGGCACGTGCTCCTGGACTGGCAGTTTCACTGAAAGGTTTAGTGAGGGAATTTTGTTTTTGTTTTTGCTTTTTGTTTTTTGAGGTAGGGTCTCACTCTAGCTCAGGCTGACCTGGAATTCACTATGTAGTCTCAGGCTGGTTTGGAACTCATGACCATCCTCCTACCTCAGCCTCCTGAGTGCTGGGATTAAAGGTGCGCACCACCACACTGGTTTAGGGAGGGAAACTTTAAAAGTGTCCGTTTTCGTGCTGGAGGGATGGCTTACTGGTTAAAGCACTTGCCTGCAAAGCCACAGGACCTAGGTTCTATTCCCCAGGACCCATGTGAGCCAGATGCAGAAGGTGGTGCATGCGTCTGGAGTTCATTTGCAATGGCTGGAGGCCTGGTGTGCTCATTCATTCTCTCTCTCTCTTCCTCTCTGCCTCTTTCACTCTCTGAAATAAGTAAAAATAAAATAATAAAAAAATTTTAAGTGTCAATTTTCATACAGTTATCACATGCCTCTGCAAAAATCGCACAACTCCTGTTTTCTGTTTTTTTAAAAAATATTTTATTTATTTATTTGAGAGAGAAAGAGTAGGAAAGAGAGAGAGAGAGACTGAGATTTAGAGAATGGGTGCTCCAGGGTCTCCAGCTGCAAAAAATGAACTCCAGATTCATGTACCCTTTGTGCATCTGGCTTTATATGGGTACTGGGGAATCAAACTCTGGTCTTTAGGCTTTACAGGCAAGCACCTTAACCGCTGAGCCATCTCTCCAGCCCACAACTCTTGTTTTCTAATAAGCCATCTCTCCAGCTCACCAAGCTCTAGGCTCAAGTGAGAGACCTTATCTCAATAAAAGGTGAGAGAATGAAGTCTGAGGAGGAGGAAGTCACCCTGTGTCAACCTCTGACCTTTGTGTGCAGGCTCACACACATGCATGCCAGTGAGGGTTAACATTTGGTTGTTAACTTGGTAGGGTTTACAGTCTCCATGGAAACAAATCTCTGGTCTTCTCTGTGAGGGTTTGTGGAGATTAGATTAGTGAAGGTGGAAGAACCCACCCTCACTGTGGGTGACCTTATCCCTTAGGCTGAGTTCCTGGACTCTGTAAGAAGGAGAAAGATCACTGAGCCTTCATAATTCTCTCAGCCATGAGAAAGTCAGTAATACACACACACCTACACATGTACCCACACACATGCAAGCATGTACGCACACCACACACACACACACACACACACACACACACACACACACACACACATGCGCACGAGAAATTTAAGAAAGGCTTGAGAATTGTATGGTGCTAATTGAATGTGGTTACTGTGAGCGAGTGTGGACATGTGGTGACAATTTCCGGGTCCATTATAAAATAAAAGCATTGCTTGAACGACAACATTCTTTGGGGCTTCCCTAAGGTGGTATGAAGATTGCATTGTGGGACTTCTTAGGCCGAAGATCTGGTGTCCCCCAGAGACATTTCGGACAGTGGGATTCCAAGCAAGGTGATTCTTGGTGAGATGGGACCAGGAACTGGTGTCCCCCAGAGGCTGTCCCACCACCAGGAGCCCATGCAAGGTGATGATTATTTGGGAGATGGGACCAGCAAGCAGCCGAAGAGACTGGGGAAATGAGAACTGGAAGGAAGGCCAGCCCTCTTGGGAATGTTAAAGAGCCACTATGAGCTATTGGACTGGTGTCACTGTTACAGTCTGGCAACTGCCTCCAGTGTCCCTTCCAAAGAGCAAAGAGGGCTATATAACCACTCTGTCCATCACTGGCCAGTGGACCATTCCCAGGGTATTAACTCCACAGCACCTGAAGCCTCGCCTTTGCATGAGGAAACAGGCACCACAGTCAGGATGGCGTGAGGACGAGGAACCACACATGCTTACAGCAAGACGCCACCCGCATGAGCGGGCGCAGGAAGTCCTGGGTAGACAGGGCGGGCCACTGCTGACCTCTACTATAACACACCCACACTGCCTCCCACGGGAGCCTGGAATGTTCCTGGCCTCGCTTCTCAGCAATTATCCTGACAACAAATCAGGGTAAACAAAACCCCAAAGAAACCTCAAAACAATGTCATTTGTATCTTCATCTTTTTGTAAGACTGGATCTTCAAAATGTCGTGGCACCAGCAAGGCAAGAGAAGAATCTGTGTACCGAGTAGGGGTGTCAGCTCTTCTCGCTTCTACCCCACGGTTTGAAATCCCCACACTCAGTATCATTGATTCTGGAAAAGATCAGGTGCTCCTTTCATTCATGTTTCTTTCATTCATAAGTTTGTACTTCGGGCTGGAGAGATGACTTAGCGGCTAAGGCGTTTGCCGCCAAAGCCAAAGGACCCACCTAAGCCAGATGCAAAAGGTGGCTCACGTGTCTGGAGTTTGTTTGCAGTGGCTAGAGGCCCTGGTGCACCCATTCTCTCTCTCAAATAAATAAATAAAATATATATTTGTATATTGTTATTCCTCAAGCATTCTAAGCATACCCTTGCCTAAGGGCCTTTTCCCTTGCTCCCCACCTGGCTCACTGTCCCCCAAACTTCCTGACTCTTCTGCCTCGACCTCCCATTGCCATAAGCTTTGGGATTATAGACACGAGTGACACTTTGCATGCAGCTTTACTTGGGTGCTGAGGAATCAAATCTGGGCTATCAGGTTTGCAAGCAAGCATCTTTAAGTGCCAAGCCATCTCCCCAGCTCTTCCACCAGGCTTTTTTATTTTTTGAGAGACAGACAGAAAATGGGCATGCCAGTGGCCTCTCAACCACTGCAAACAAATTCCAGACACATGCGCCCCCTTGTGGGCAAGTTTGGCATTACACCTTTGCGTCACTTTGCTTCTGGCTAAACGGGGGACCTGGAGAATCGAACAGGCATTCTTAGGCTTAGCAGGCAGGTGCCTTAACCACCAAGCTATCTCTAACCCCCACCAGGCTTTTTATTCTAACTCGGGATTTTACCTACTTCATGGATTTTTCTCTCCTGCATGGTTTTTAAATCTGGTTTCTCCTGAGGTTCAAGTTCACTGTTACATCTCAGACCTTTGAAGATGTGATGATTTGTTCACAGATGTTCCAGACATTTTCTAGTTGGTACTGTTCACATACTGTCCTTTAAAAGAGTGACCAAAGTGGACAGCACACGAAAAGCAGTGTCTTCTGAAGCCTCCTTTTTGCACAGATGTGTGGTGTCTGACCCCAGCCAATGAGACTCCCACTGGAGCATTTGAGTTTATAATGAAAACTTTTTTGTTGTTGTCATTAGTCTAATGAATGCCTATGTAGAAAAGGAGGCTAGAGAATTTGTACGAGTAATCAACATGGATTAACAGACATTGCGAGGTGAAGGTAAAACATCCCCCATAGGCTCAGGTGTTTGAATAGATGGTGCCCAGCTGGTGGTGCTGTTTGGGGAGGTTGTGGAACCTTCAGGAGGTGGAGCCTTGCTGGAGGAAGTGGGGTCACTGTGGGCGGGCCCCACTTCCTGTTTGCTCTGTGCTTGCTGCCTGTTGAAGTGACAAGCTCTGCTGTGGTGAAATGAAACTGTCAAAGCTCAGTTAAACCCTTTTTTTCAGCCGGGCGTTGAAACTGTCAGAGGTAGCTCACCTTGAAACCACCCTGAGACTTTTTCAGGTCAGCCTGGGCCAGAGTGAGACCCTGGCAAAGTGTCCCGCCAGCAGGACTCAGTTATTCAACACTCGGGGGGCCAGGCCTGAGGGGAGATGGGCGAGAAAGAAGGATCACCGTTGTCAAGGTCTCAAGGCCAGGCACAGTTTTTTAGAACAAGGTTAAAAGGAGGCACTGGGCAGGGGACCAGGTCTTGGGTAAGCACTGGGTGGGGACCAAGTCTTGAAATTTTTGGAATATTTTACAGTTACAACATTTTGCGGTCATTCTCGAATGTAAAACAATCACTCACAACAATTCTCGACAAACAAATTTATCAAAACATGCATGGTTAGCAACAGGTCACGTTCTCAGGGCAGCTTTCATTGAGCCCAGTGTCAGCTGTTTCCAACAACAAAGAAACAAACAAACAAAAACCCTTTTTCATCACAAGTTGCTCTGGTTGGGTGTTTTTTCAAAGCAATGAGAAAGGATCCAGTATAATAAAGCATTGTTATTTTTGTACCATGCAGAATTATAACAGCATGTAATTTGGAATTTTGTTAATATTCATGCATTGTTATCTCTTTGATTATAAATAATGCTTGTGTTACAAGCACAATATTAAAATACTTTTAAAGGAAAAGCTTTATTTTTAACTTTTTGGAAGGATACCATGTTTATTTCCTTGAAGGCCTGGTACAAATGAAAGATCCTAATTCTTAATAGAAGAGGTAAAGAAACCCCAACATTTCTGTCCTGCAGGGTTATCACCCTGAGGCTTGGGGAAGTCGGTACAAGGATAACTCCACCTGTCTCAGTCTCCCAGGGTGTGCTTGTCAAAGAGATGTCCTTGCCATACTGGTTCAAGTGTCTTTAACAGATTTCTCCCTACATTTTGAAGCAGGGCCCCACCTTATAAAAGTACTTTTAGTAATTATTTATCTGCAAGGACTCCCACAGAGAGAACACTAAGGCTTCTTGCCACTAAATAAACTCCAGACGCATGCACCACTT
This sequence comes from Orientallactaga sibirica, assembly GCA_036365145.1. Lineage (NCBI taxonomy): Eukaryota > Metazoa > Chordata > Mammalia > Rodentia > Dipodidae > Orientallactaga > Orientallactaga sibirica. Next base: position 8,653,093 of record JAEOAD010000006.1, on the reverse strand, counting down.
TGTGTATCTGGCTTTATGTGGGTATTGGAGAATTGAGCCTAGGCCATCAGGCTTTGCAAGCAAGCACCTTTAGCCACTGAACCATCTTCCCAGCCTGGACCCTGCGTTTTTATTGTGCACTGAAGCCAGCCTGGTGAGGTGCTCCCTAATCCATTTCTCTCTTGCAATTAAAGGATCTCAGTGTAGCATTTTCCCTCTAATATTTTCCCCTCAGCTTATTGTGCTTCATATTCTAACATACCAGAAACATCCAGTGTTTTGAAGGCTTTTGTTTGTGTGTGTGTTTGTCCACACATGTGGGGGTACATATGCACAAGTGAGCATGTGCAAGCCAGAGGGCAACCTTGGATGTCAGGTTGTGCCATCCACCTCACTTCAAGGCAGGGTCTCTCATTGGCCTGAAGCTCACCACTTAGGCTAGCCAGTGAGCTCCAGAGAGCCTCCTTCCTCTCTCTCCTCGTCACTAGGATTATAGGCATGCTTTTATGCCTGGCATTTTACATGGGTGCTGGGGATTGAACTCAGGTCCTTGCAAGACAAGCACTTTGACAAGTGAGCTATCTCCCCAGTCCTTTTGAGGCTTTTGCCGTGGGCGTGTCCTGTGTTTTGAAATTTTCATTTCCCAAATACTCTCACAATGTGGTCTCTTTAAAGTGTTTGCTCCAATGTCATCTTCCCCACATACCCAACCCAGTTGTCCTCAGTAACACTGCAGCACACCCCTCTCCCCCACGCGGCATCCCTGCTCCCTATGTCATATTTACGCTCTCTATTTTTTTGCATAGCATCTGTCACCTCCTGAGAAGTACCGTGACTACTCTGTAGTATTCATCCTCCCTGTTACCACGTCAGCTTTACAAGTACGTGGGTTTTGTTCAGTGATGATTTCTGAGTCCCTCGAACAGTAGCCATCGTAGGTACCCGGGGAATGTTTGTAGACTTAATGAAGTCTGACACTACGGCGTAAACACACGCTTTCTCTGCAAGCCCCCAAATACTCACATAACAGCAAGGGGCTTTTCCTCGCGCGATAGGCAAATTAGATTCTTGATTTTTTCTAATTATTTGCAGCCCTGGCTTTTGTGTTTTCATGCATTTTAATTAATGAAAATTCCCACTGTGAAGCCATGTACTCCATGCACGTTCATCAGTGTAGATCATATATATTTAGATCCATAAAAGACTTGCAGAACACTGAAAGCTTGGTGAGAAGAACTGAAAGAGTTTAAATAAAAAGAAAATCTCAAACGGCTTAATTCTTTATTTGCTTGTTAAGGATATTTATCTGTTAGGACATTCTATTTTGCCTTGGTCTGAGTGATAATAGAAGCCTGCAGTGTCTTCATGTAGAACAATCCTTCTCTTCCCTTGGTTTCAGAATTATTCTTATTCATAAATAAACATTTTTTTATAAATAAACAATTTTTGTCTGGGGCTTTGCAAAGATTCAAATGCACATTTACTGGTGTGGTTTCTCTGTCAGACAGGAGAATCTCTGATAGTCAGCATTGCTTTTTCTTCTGATTTTGTTTTACTTCATCATGACAACACCAAATTTTCTTCTCACTGAGGCAAAAGCCAGGATCATTTGTATAACTAAGATGTATCTTTAAAAAAATAAAAAGAACTTTTTGGGGCTGGGGAGATGGCTCAGCAGTTAAGGCACTTGCCTGAAAAGCCTAAGGACCTGATTTCAATTCCCCAGTACCCACATAAGCCAGAGGCACAAAGTGACGCATGCATCTGGAGTTCGTTTGCAGTGACCAGAGGTCCTGGCGTGCCCATTCTGTCTGTGTCTATCTCTGCTTCCAAATAAATAAATTTAAAAATTTTAATTTTTAAAAAATTTATTTGAGAGAGAGAGAGAGGAAGAGACAGAGAGAAAGTGAGAATAGGTGTGCCAGAGCTTCCAGCCACTGCAAACAAACTCCAGATGCATGCCCCCCCTTGTGCATCTGGCTTACATGAATGAACTTTTGTGAGGTGATGTCTTAAAGTTGCAAACTTGTTTCTTTGTGTGTGTGCATCCATTTATGTTTGTATGTGTGTGGGTGCACATGCAAGTGTGCGTGTACATGTGAAGGTCACAGGTTGGTGTTGGGTATCTTCCTTGTTCACTCTCAAGTAGATTTATGGAGACAGAGTCTCTCACTTGAACACAGAGCTTGCCAGTTTGGCTGGTCTACCTAGCCACTTGCCTCACCACCTGCTGAGTGCTAGGATTACACCCACCCAGCATTCCCATGGGTGCTAGGGATAGGAACTCTGGACTTGTGCAGCAAGAGCTTTATCCACTGAGCCATCTCTCCAGCACTAGACTTGTTTCCTTTCCCTTCCTTCCTTCCTTCTTTTTCTTTCTTTCTTTCTTTTTTTTTTTTTTTTTTTTTTTTTTTTTTTTGGTTTTTCGATGTAGGGTTTCACTCTAGCCCAGGCTGACCTGGAATTCACTATTTAGACTCAGGCTGGCCTCGAACTCACGGCGATCCTCCTACCTCTGCCTCCTGAGTGCTGGGATTAAAGAGGTTTCCCACCACACGCTGCTAGACTGTTTTCAGGAGGAAATTATGCTGAGAGGTGTTGTGCTCCCTGTATTTCTGAAAGAGGGAATATTCACATCAGAACAACAAAATCTGGATTTCCAAGGAAGCCACCAGAATAATGAATTGCTTAAGTAGCTGTGTAGCAGACAGCTTCAGGTTCACTGAGATGAACTTCCAGACCAGGCACAGTTATGGAGGAAGGGATATTTATTTATTGAAGCTTACAGATCCAGGGGAAGTTCCATAATGGCAGAAGAAGCGACCTTCTCTCACAAGACCAAGCAGAGAGAGCAAAAGCCAACCAGCCACCACCGCACACAGAGCAAAACTACAGCCAAAAGGTCACAGCACACTTTAGGAACTCCTGCTAGACACATTTGCATATCTTTACAATGGAATCTCAAACCCATCACCACACCTTAAGACCGGGTCCCCAGTGACCTTGCCTCTAGAAGGTGATTGCAGATGCAAACTATAAAATAATAAAACACTGAATATATTGGGGGACATGTATTCAAACTACCACAAGCTGTTTTCTAAGTGTAGAAGTGATATCAAAACTTGCTAGTTGTGGTGCACCGCAGCAGGAAATTGGGGAAGAGGCAGAAGCAAGAGGATCAGAAATGATTTAAAAACTTGATTGGCTGCTGTTAAAAATAACTAGAATTGGGCTGGAGAGATGGATTAGTGGTTAAGGCGCCTGCCTCCTCAGCCTAAGAATGCTGGTTCCAATCTGCAGCGGTTCCAATCTCCAGGTCCCACGTTTAGCCGGATGCAAAGTGACGCAAGGGCGCAATGCCGCACTTAACCACAAGGGGGCGCTTACATCTGGATTTCGTTTGCAGCAGCTGAGAGGCTGCTGGTGCCCCATTCTCTGTCTGTCTTCCTCTCCCTCTATCTCTCTCTGTGTCTCTCTTCCCCCCCAAAAAAAAAATTAGAATTGCTGGGTGTGGTGGCTCAGGGCTTGTAATCCTGACGCTCCTGAGACTGAGGCAGGAGTGTCACCTCAAGAATTGAGTTCCATAGTCCAAGGCCACCGTGGTCTACAGTCAGACCCTATCTCAAACAGACCAAATGACACTCCTAGTAGTAATATGGATGGAAATTGTGGCAAGACGCTCATAGCAATATGAGATAAAGCATGTCTACAAAGACTCCCCAGTTTCCATGTGATGTTGTCATCATACGAATCAAAACTTCAGAGTACTAAGAAAATATTAACACAGATGCTGCCAAGTTGTGCTTTGTGAGCTTACCAGCTCTTTTTGTCCTTACCGTGGCAGTGGACTTGCCAGGTCACATGGGAAAATGACAAGTCTAATGTTCTCCCGAAGCTTCTCAAAGGCAGGAAATAGACACCCACCACAAGGGCTGGGGCGATGACTCAGCAGTTAAGGTGCTTGCTTGCAAAGCCTTACAACCTGGGCTCAGTTCCCCAATACCCACATAAAGACAGATGCACAAAGTGGCACATGCATCTGGAGTTCATGTGCAGAGGCAGGAGGCCCAGCCATATAATTCTCTTTCTCTGTCTGTGTGCCTCTTTCTCTCTCTCTCTCAAATAAATATATTAAAAACAAACCACCATTAAACATACCTTCAGTCTTTCATACATGTATGTATCTGTATGTATACATGTACAATCAAATGCTCTACCACTGAGCTGTACCCACTACACACAATTGCAAAGATCCATCTTAATCTCTATTGTTCAGTTGACTGGATTTGGAATCACCTAGGAGGCACACCTCTGGGCGAGTCTTTGAGAACTTTTCTGGTGTAGCTGGATTTGCATTGCTGGAAAGTCACCAACCAAGAGCAGCTTGTGGGGAAAAAAAGGTTTATTTTGGTTTACAGACTTGAGGGGAAGCTCCATGATGGCAGGGAAAATGATGGCATGAGCAGAGGGTGGATATCAACCCCTCGCCAACATCAGGTAGACAACAGCAAAAGGAGAGTGTGTCAAACACTGGCAAGGGGACACTGGCTATCACACCCATAAACCCGCCCCCAACAATAGGCCACCTCCAGGAGGCATTAATATCCAATTGCCATCAGCTGGGGAGACTAGCATTCAGAAGAGCTAAGTTTATGGGGGACACCTGAATCAAACCACCACAATTTCCAAAGAGGTTTCATTGAGTAGGGAAGACTCAACTTGAAGATGGCTAATACCGCGGGAAGGGTCTGGCTCCAGACTGAATTAAAAGGAAGACAGGAGAAAGCCGGTGTCATCCCAGCATTCCCCTTCCTGTTTCCTGGTCCATCAAGATGTCAGTAGTCTCAGACACACACTTCTGCCCACCATGGTGAACAGCAGCCTCCCAAACCATGAGCCAAAATAATCCTCTTCTCCCTCAAGATACATCTTGTGAGGTATGTCATCAGAGTGACGAGAAAAGTGAGTAATACTCACACATTTCATTGGAACCAGTGATGTGAGGCTTATCTGTGAGCAGCAGAAAAACTCCACTAATGGTGGCTTGAAGACAAAAGTGCTTATTGCCTCACATAAAAGAACCTAGAGGGGGCTGGAGAGATGGCTTAGTGGTTAAGGCGCTTGCCTGCAAAGCCAAAGGACACATGTTTGACTCTCCAGATCCCATGTAAGCCAGATGCCCAAAGGTGAGGCAAGCGCAAGGTCGCACATGCCCATTAGGTGGCGCAAGCATATGGAGTTCGATTGCAGTGGCTGAGGCCCTGGCGTGCCAATTTTCTCTCTCCACCCCCCCCCATCTCTAAAAAAAAAAAGGAACCTAGAGGTAGGCTTTCCTAGATTGTACTGGTTTCTCCATGGCCTGCATGGACCCATGCTCGTGATCTCTCCTCTCACCATCCTTCTCACATCACCTTATGGCCCAAGGTGGTTGCTTTCATCCAGCCCAAGATACGCCTTCTAGGCAGCAGGAAGAAGAAAGGAAAGGGTTTCAGCTCCTCTTTTACCAAGACCATTGTTCCATACCATGTCTCCACTTGACTGCATTAGTCATTTCTTCGTCACACACCAAGTAGGAAGGGAGGCAGGGAAGGGAAATTCTTTAAGGTGGGTGGGAGTGTGCCCAGATAAAACACGGAGTTTGGGCGCTAAGGAAGAAGGGGAAGAATGACTACTGGGAGGCAGCCAGGTCTCCTAAGACACCAGGTGTTGATTGTGGAGCTGGAAGACCCTTTGCCCTGAGCTAAGAAAGTCTTACTACCTCTGGATTTGCTACTTCCGTGCCATTAAGCGCCCCCTTTCCTTCTGTAGGTCTCATTAATAAACCGTAGCTTCTGGAGGGTTGCTGCACAGCACTGGTTTCCATGGGTCACGGGATACATGAGCCTCGCTGGGAAGCTGTGGTGGTTTGGAATGTCATGTCCCCCCTAGCCTTAGGTGTTTGTGCTCAAGTTTTCTACGTAGTCCCCACCTAGTGGAGTGTTTGGGAGGTGTGTCACCAGGGGCAGACCTTGGGATGAGTCTAGCCACGTGTGTTCTGAGCCAGCGTGAGCTTCGGCTCTTCTCTTTCCTCTCTGTGTTGCGGGTGTGTGATAGAGTGAGTCGGCTTCCCCTACCACGAAGCTGTAAGCCTGCTCTTTCCTCCCAGAAGCTGCTTTTCTGGTCCTGTGTTTGTCACAGCAACAAGAAGGGAAGTGCTACGGAGGCATCTGTCACCACCATGACCACCTGACTCCTCCCTGCGGTGTCCCTGCAGCTTCTCTTTTCCATGTGCAGAGGGCTCTTCATTCCTGTTGTCACTGTGCAAAGTGAGACGTGATGTATTCAGTACATTGCATGCTCTGTCATGAAAACATACTGAGCATGACTCTTCTCTTTGGTTACATATATGGACCATCCTTTAAGGAAGGACCCTGAGAGTAGTTAAGGTCGTGTGTTAATTAGCATTGAATGAGTATGCAAAAATATTTCCCCTTAGAGATTATGTAACAAAATAAGCAGTGAACAAGAGGCTCAGAAATGTCTCAGTGATGCAGTCACCGTCCCTTTTGTGTTAGACATATAAAAACGACATTTTAATTTAATTGCAAGCATGGTCAAGTATATTTAAGGCCTCAGCTGATGACCTGTGTATCCTAATGATGGCACACTGGTAAAGGTAATGGACCAGTAGGTCTTAGCCATGAATAAAAGTATGGACTCAAAAGCAAGTGCAGGGGCTGGAGAGACGGCTTAGCGGTTAAGGCATTTGCCTGTGAAGCCAAAGGATCCCAGTTCGATTCTCCAGGACCCACGTAAGCCGGATGCACAAGGGGGCACATGCGTCTGGAGTTCGTTTGCAGTGGCTGGAGGCTCTGGCACGCCCATTCTCTCTCTCTCTCTGCATCTTTCTCTCTCTCTCTCTCTCAAATAAATGAATGAATAAAATACATTTTTTAAAAAAAGCAAGTGCAAAGTTCCCTGAATTTAACTCTGTCCCCCCTTTTTCTGTTGTGCATGTGTCTGCGTGTCTATGTGTGAGTGCAGGTGCAAGCATGCTGTGGTGTGTGTGGGAGGCCAGAGAACAACCTCAGCGGTCGGTCCTCGCCTTCTTCCTGGTTTGAGGCAGGGTATTGTGTTGTTCATTGCTGTGGTCTGCGTGCTCCCAGAGGATTCTCCTATCTCCACCTCCCATCTTGTGACAGGAACAGAAGGTTAACAAGCGCTCACACTACTGCATCCGCTTTCACATGGGCTCCGAGGATCTGAATTCAAGCACTTCTGCACTGCAAGTGTTGTCTCCACTGAGCCATCTGCTCAGGCCCTTAGTCCTTGATTTTGCTTTATCACAGGGACCTTGAGCTCAACCGAATACACAGTGTCCCTATGTGGACATCGTGTTAAAAAAAAAAAATCTAAACTGGGCGTGGTGGCGCACACCTTTAATCCCAGCACTTGGGAGGCAGAGGTAGGAGGATCGCCGTGAGTTCAAGGCCACCCTGAGACTACAGAGTGAATTCCAGGTCAGCCTGGGCCAGAGTGAGACCCTACCTCGAAAAAACAAACAAAAAAATCTAATCATTATTTTTGGAAAGTTAAGTGGTTTGAAATTTTAAGCATAAAAAAAAAATCATTTTCATTACAGTTTGGGTTTTGGTTTGCCTTCGGTCCTGCTATTTGATCAGAAGTAAGAATAAGCGGGTGGGGGAAGCAGATGTGCACTGAAGGTTGTGAAAAGCCAACTTAAGGTGTTCTGAGAACTGTCACTTACTTCTCCCCTCTCACAGCCAAGGATGAAGTCGAATGTCGAGGAGTTACTGCACAATAGTCTCTTCTAGGTGGGCATTGCTTGCCCCAGGGTGTCTCATTTGTCTGGAAGTCACCTAATTAGGCTCGACTGGCTTTGCCAGCATGTCCTAGAAACCCTCCTGCATCTGCTTCCCCAGCACTGACGTTGTAAGTGTGCGTCACCATCCCCAACTTTTCCTCCCTCTCTCCTTCCTTCTCTCCCTCCCTCCCTTCCTCTCTCTCTCTCTCTTTTCTGAGGTAAGGTCTTGCTGTAGCCCATGCTAACCTGGAATTCACTGTGTAGTCTCAGGGTGGCCTCGAACTCAAAGCAATCCTCCTACCTCTGCCTCCTGAGTGCTGGGATTCAAGGCATATACCACCATGCCTGGCTCCCAACTTTGTAAAAATATTTTATTTTAATTTATTTATTTGAGAGACAGAGAGAGAGTGAGACAGAGAGAGAGAGAGAGACACACAGAGGGAGAGAATGGGCATGCCAGGGCCTCTAGCCACTGCAAACTAACTTCAGATACATGTGCCACTTTGTGCATCTGGCTTACATGGGTCCTGAGGAATCGAACCTGGGTCCTTTGGCTTTGCGGGTAAGTGCCTTAACTGCTAAGCCATCTCTCTAGCCCCCTAACTTTTTCTTTTAAATTCAGGTTCTTGTGATAACATGGCAAGCACTTTCCCAGCCGAGCTGTCTCCTCGGCCCTCGTACTATTCCAGACTCTGCTTTATTGAGAAAGGTGTCAGAAAGCACATTTCTCTCCCTTTTTGCTATCTGCTCATCCATTCGTCTTTTCTCTTTGCTCCAAAAGGCTTCTCTTTCCTACCTTTCTGCCTGTTTCTTTCAGAAATCCTGTCCTCATTCACTTCCAGCTAGTATCACCAGATTTGGTAAACGGAAAGAGTAGAAGACCCGTTAAATCTGAATTTCAGATAAACACGACTGAATATTTAGTCCAAATACATCATAAGTGTCATACTATTCTAAAACTTGTTCAGCGTGTATCTGAAATTCACATTTAAATAGGAACCCTGTATTTTCTCTGGCAATCCTACTTCCCACCATTGTCCCTCTGAAATTGTCTCTCTATATTTTTTTTTGTTGAAATAAATGCTTCTGTCAGGAGACTGAACTCTGCAGAGAGCTCCCTTCTGCGGCTATAGTTTCCCTTGCCTGTGGCCGTTTGCATCTGGATTTTGCTCTGTGCTCCCATTGGTGGTTGCCCAGCCTGACTTGCAGTCCCCCGCCCTCTCCTGTTAGTGGTGGTCAGTGTTTATGCTTTGTACTTTGAGGTCACTTTGCGCCCTTATTCTTCCTCTCCATCTGGTCCATAGCTTCTTAAACGGTGGGTCATGACCCCATGTGGGTTCATGTAGCTGACTGAAGCTTGTGAAAAATTTGGCAACAGATAAAATGTTTCTCAATGTGCAATAACCAAAAATTAATTCAAAACCAAACACTTAATGACTCCAAGGTGTTTCTGGTAGTGTTTTCCCGTGTTGCACGGCACAGCTTCGCCGAAGTCTTGGTTCTGAACACACAACATGTCCGCTCGGCCCTGTGCATGTCTGTCACGCCACACAGTGCCAACAAATGCTTCCTGAAATGCGCCAGCTCGCATTCAAGATTATTATGTGTGATGAACTGCAGTGTTTTATCGTAAATACGAAGTTTCTGCTCTTCTTGGAGCGCACAATTTAATTATGGAAAACAAAGGCTTAATATGTTCCTACTGCCATTCCTTGGTACAAATATCAAATTAGCATATCTTTGGATTGTATTGTGTTAGAGTAATTGATATTGAAAACTACTGTTGAGCTGTTGTGAGCTTGAGTTTCACTTACAAAAAAGACATTGGTGGGCTGGAGAGATGGCTTAGCTGTGAAGGCGCCTGCCTGCTAAGGCTAAGAACCTGGTTCCAATCTCTAGGTCCCACGTTTAGCCAGGTGCAAAGTGATGCAAGCGCGCAATGCCGCACTTGACCACAAGGGGGCACACACATCTGGATTTCGTTCTCAGCAGCTGAGAGACTGCTGGCATGCCCATTCTCTATCTCCTTCTCCCTCTCTCTCTGTGTCTCTCTCCAAAAATAAAAAATAAAAAAATTAAAGAAACAATTCCATTTAAAGTGACAGCCAAGAAACGAACTGTTTATAAAAAAGCATTTTTTTTAATTAAAAAAAGACATTGGTGCATTTGGGCTAGAAGTCAGGATGGAAATTCCCACAATTCCTGAAATGGCCCTGGGCACACTTCTGTGAAGTTCTCATCATTGACACTTCTGAAATTAACACGTCAGTCAACTCTGGAAAACACTGGAGTTGCTGTACATCCTACAGTATCAAACATTCAGTCGATTTAATTCTTCCTGTTACAAATGACAGAGAGGAGAAGAAGGGGAACAGTGGGACTGTGGGGGATTCCAAGGAATAATTTGGGGTACAAATGATCAAAATGCAATATATATGCACAAAAAGTAAAGAATTAAAAGCAAGCACATCCATCACAAACATCCAGATTTGCTTTTTAAAGAATATATTTTATTTATTTATTTGAGAGAGAGGGAGAGGAAGAGGCAGAGAGAAAGAGAGAATGGGCATGCCAGGGCCTCCAGCCCCTACAAATAAACTCCAGATGCATGTGCCACCTTGTGCATCTGGCTTACGTGGGTCTTGGGGAATCCAACCAGGGTCCTTAGGTTTCACAGGCAAATGCCTTAACTGCTAAGCCATTTCCCCAGCACCAGATTTGCTTTTATCTTTGATAAATAGTAAAACTATATGCAGAAAAGGATTGCTTATAATAAAGGATATTCTAATGACTTTTTAAAAATCACTAAATGTTTGATTTGTATAGCTATTTTCTGTATCAATATTTCTCAGAGTAGGGCTGGAGAGATGGCGCAGCAGTTAAGGCACTTGCCTGCAATGCCTAATGCCCCCGGTTCGATTCCTCAGGACCCACATAAAGCCAGATACAAAAAGTGATGCATGCATCTGGACTTCATTTGCAGTGGCTAGAGGCCCTGGTGTGCCCATTTTCTCTCTCTGTCCTCTCTCTCTCTCTCTCTCCTTGTAAATAAACAAATACAATGTTTTTTTTGTAAGCATTTTTAAAATTTTTTATTTTTATTGACAACTTCTTTAATTGTAGACAATATCACATGTTATTTCCCTCCCTCCCCCCACTTTCCCTTTTGAAACTTCACTTTCCATCATATCCCCTCCCCCTCTCAGTCTCTCTTTTCAGTTTGATGTCACGATCTTTTCCTCCTATTATGATAGTCTTATGTAGGTAGTGTTAGGCACTGTGAGGTCATGGATATCCAGTCCATTTTCTGTCTGGAGGAGCACGTTGTAAGGAGTCCTCCTCTTCCTTTGGCTCTTACGTTCTTTCCGCCCTCTCTTCCGCAATGGACCCCGAGCCTTGGAAGGTAAGTTTGAGATGTTTCAGTGCTGAGCACTGCTCTGTCACTTCTTCTCAGCACCATGGTGCCTTCTGAGTTATCCCACCATCTGAAAAGAGAAGCTTCTCTAACCAAAAGTGAGAGTAGCATTAATATATGTGTGTGGACATTAAGAGAAGTGCTTATTGGGCAGTTTGGTGAGTATAGTATATACATTTAGTGAGACTCCAGCAGACATTACACCCTTAGGGCTCATGACTACCCCTGTCATAGGTTTTCAGTATCAGGGATGTGTTCCCTCCCATGGAACAGGCCTCCAGTTCAATTAGAGAGCAGTTGGTTTCCCCCATAACAGACATGCCACTATTGCACCCGTTGGCTCATTTGGCCTGGCTGGCCAAATTTAAAGCTTGCAGTGTTCACTGTTGAGTACCTTCACTGGGGTTTTCTCTCTCCCATTGAACTGCATGCAGTGTAGCTTTTCCAACTTTCTGTCAGCTAGTCCACATGGAGGAGGCTCTCAGCTCAGTTCCAGCAGGATTTCTCAGTGACTTTACAGCCCAAGTATGTGGAGTCTTCAGCAATAGGGTCTTACCATCTATTCCTGGTGGGAAACCAAGGGCCTTGGCAATGGCCTATAATGTTTTGGGGGTATCTGTGACCTCCCTGGCCAACAACTCACTGGCAGGTATCCCATCCCTGGCACTGAAATTTTTCTAGTAACAATCTATGGCTTCTGAGTGTTCCATTGTCCAGAAAAGTAGGTTCCAATGCAAGCCTATACCCCAGGCTTATTTGGTGGTTACTGACCTGGTATAATCCCAGTTACCTTTTGGGACAGTTTTGATCTCAGCTATGCTGCATGGCCGATTGGGTCCTTCTTTGCTGTGTTGTGGGCTCAGGAAGGCCGGCTGCATCTGTGGGTCACTGCACTGATCATGCCGGGTGCTGGGTTGGTGAGCTCTCTTCCCCAGGTCTCTGGTGCTTGCTGGTGCTTGTGCTGGCGGTGGGAGAGGGGAGGCTGTAGATGGAGGCTGAAGTCCGTCTGCTCGTCCACGCAATCCTCTTCCTCACAAGCCGCTCCATTGGTCTCTGCCATCCTCCTTCCACGTTTCTTGAGTTTGCGAGGAGGCTGGTGTGAGTGGAAAATCCCTTCACCTGGCTTTAAAATCCCGGGGCTCAGGTGGAGCCTGGCGGCTGCAGCCACGTGGAACTCGCCGCCGCTGCTGGAGCCGCTTCTGCCTGCTCTGTGGGCTCTGGACGCTCTGGGGCTCTCCTACTTCTCTACTGCGGTTGATAACTTACTATACACCTCACTTTTTAGTAGAAGAGTGTATTTTGCTGGGTTTTTTTTGTTTGTTTGTTTTGTTTTTTTGCTTTTTTCCCCTAGCCTGTTTTGGCGTGGTTCCTATGCCACCATCTTAACCAGAAGTCTCCCAATATTTTAAAAATAAAAATAAATAAATAAATAAAAGTTCTCAGGTCAAAAAGGTTGTGAGCCGAAGAAGCCATGGCCTGATCAATAACATGCTGTCCCTTCTTCACTCACAACTCATTTCCCTCACTTGGTCCTCCTCCCCCTCCCTCACCTCTCCCCTGCTCATCTGCTACTTTTCTCAGGGCCTCATTCAGTTTCTTCCTTCTGTGTTTCCTGCTGTTCTGTGCTAGGATCTCGCCATCCAGGTCACTTTGCACTGCCTGCTTAATCATTCCAGGTTAATTCCTTCTCATCAGAGGGTCAGTGTCTTCCGGCCACCCGCAGAACGCAGTGCAAGCCACCTACTGAACGTCTCACCCACCAGGCTCTCCAGAGCTGGCCTCTGACTGTTGGCTTCATCCCTTTACCTCAGAACTTGCCTCTCTTTCAGATGCCCTCACTCCTTCAGTGCGAGATAATACTAAAAGGCGCGTGTGGGGTATTTTAAACTGAGCAGTCATTGGGCCGGGAGGTTATAGGGAGGCATTGTCTTCGTTCTTGTAAGTGCATTAGCAGGTCTTGTGTTATGGTTGTCCTAATACAGATTTAATATTCCACTTGTTTAAGTCTTCTGTGGAGTATGTGCTTCAGAATTAGATAGATTTATTCACAGTGAATAGAAAGCCGGATTGTATATAGTCTACAGTTCCTCCTGTGAGTTTCCGTTTGTTCTGTTATGGAAGCCCACCGCTTTGGGGACTACGTCTCGGAGGTGTACCTTACCACAATTCATGTATGGGTTTGGCTCAGATACAAAGTACTGTAGCAGCTTTTGGGGAAATCTGAGAAAGGCTACCACTGGTTCCTGTAATACTTCTTTCCTCTGAGGCCAATAACAAATGGTCCCTGGTGCACGTCTGTCAACACGCAGGTTGGCTTGTGTTGTGTCCTGTCTTGCGGTCCATCACGACACTGGGTGCTGATACGGGGGATGCCGTCAGGCAGGGACGCATATTTGCCCGAGGTAAGATGCTTAAAAGTCACTGGATGGTGTCCACGCATCACCGTGGACTGGAGTCAGTCCATTCATTTGCACTCACAGGGCTCCAGTCTTCCCTCCCTCACCTGCTTCCTGTCCCAGCTGGCTGACTTTTGTGGGTCCAGCAGCTGCCTCACCCTCTGACTGCCCAGAGATTCAGCCAATGAAAACTCCCCATGGGAGGTGGGCGGGGAAGAAGGCAGTGGCTTGCTCCCTGCAAGGTGTCCGTGGTTGGCTGTTTTCCACGCAGTGTGGGAGTCCTCAAGGCAGCCTGCACTCACTCTGTACCTCCCTTCTAGATTCCAAGCATCTTTCCTTCTCCTGTACTCCCAGGCTCACGAGTGGCAACCGAGTCATCTCCAATAGCCCCAGGGTGCAGCATAATGCCCTGTGCTTCCTTTACATGCTGCCACATCTTTATAAAAAGACCCCACATGATGGATTGTACCATCCATTTCTTGTCAGCATCCTTGCCCATATACTGCTTTGCATGGAGTGAGGAATTCTGCCCTTTCGCTGGCAATGATATCCTTGTTCCCAGGAAGATGGGAGTGAAGCACAGTAATGTTAAGTGGCCAGCAAAGGGCAAACAGCGCCTATGGACTCGATCCAGGATTCCAGCCCAGCAAGGCTGGCTCCCGCCCACTACCATGAGTGGAAAGTGACTTCACTGTTGCCTAGGGAATATTCATTGTAAAGGGATATCTCAGAATTATTCCTCGATGACAGATAAGAGCTGATCAAACAAATTATTTTTCTTCCTCACCTAGCACTTTCATCTATAGACTTCAAAAGATGTTGATTTTTCTTTCTGTTACACAGGAAACAATGAAGAAACGATGGTCTTTGATGTTGTGGAAGGAGACATTCAGTTTTTACTTACTACTTCCAGTCCTGTTAGAGAATAGTCCTTTGCTTTAAGTGTTGCGTGAGTTCTCAAAGGCTCAAATTAGGCTTCTTCCTGGCCTGCAGAGTTCAGCACTAGAATTTAGTATTCACATCGCACAGTGACCCAGTTTTCCCATCATCTTGGTCCTGTCCATTCATTCCCAGAAGTGAGGTAGTCTTCAAACTGTGGCCAGCTTTGTGCCAGGGGATGTGTCTCACCATCCTCCATGGTCCTCTTTGACACGACCTGTCACAGTTTCCATCCTTTGGGCTCGTACTGAGGCACTGCCAGCATGTACCTCTGTGGCTCTGGGGACCACAGTCGCTGCACTTCACCCCCTCTGGGTGACTTATTTGGCAGTTGCATTTTTTTCCAACACAGCAACTTCCTAAACTGTGGCTTCATTTCTTCCTGCCAAAGTGCTGGAAGTAAGGAAATAACCCTGTTCCATTCCCTTTGGGACCTCTAGATCATTAAAAATGTCACCGAGTGGTAGCCAGTAAGTATCCTGGCCTCTGGTATTCACTAACTTTAAACACACAGTTGTTTTCTAGGCGCTCCAAGAAGGAAAAACATACATTTATGACTCAGGTGTTCTTGTTAACAACAGCACGTGTCCATGAGAGGCTATTTATCGTTCGAGTGGCCATTCTGTAGTGAGGAGTGGTTCTCAACAAATTTGCTTCCCTGCCATTTTTCCTAACGTGGGCAGTTGGGTTATGGAAGGAGGCCACGGCTTCTCTAGCTCACACCCCTTGTGGTCTGGAATCCCATCTGATACTGCTGCCGGCTAAAAACTGCCAGTGGAGGGCATTTGACCACAAATTCAAGTATTTTTAAAAAATATTTTTAAACATTTTTATTTATTTACAAGAAGAGAGAATAGGAGGACCAGATCCACCAGCTACTGCCAACGAACTCCAGCTGCACGTGCCACTTTGTGCATCTGGCTTCACGTGGTACTGAGGAACTCAACCCGATTGTTAGGCTTTGCAGGCAAGCACATTAACTGCTGAGCTAGCTATCCAACCATTAAAAAGTATTTTTTTGAGAGAGAGAGAGGAAGAGATAATGTAAATGAGAATGGGCACACCATGCCTCTTGTTGCTGCAAACAAACTCCAGACACACGCACAACTTTGTGCATCTGGCTTTACATGGGTACTGGAGAAGGGAACCCGAGTCATCAGGCTTCTCAAACTAGTGCATTTAACCGCTGAGCCAGCTCCTCAGCCCCATCAATTCAAATCTGGGAGCACAAACAGTCATTTCTCATTCCTCAAATTAGTGGTCTTGCTGTCATGCTTAAAGTTGTTCTGAAGCGGTTTCAGGACAGAAATGAAACCTGCTTGTATGACCCGCTTATATGAGCATCTCTCTGTCTTACCTGGTGACTGGCGTGATTAGTGCATTGTCCTGTCGAGAAAAATATTTACACATTTTCCCAGAGGGGAAAATCTGGTTCCATGTACTTTTCAGGGCAATTTCTGGAGAAAAAATATAAAAATGTGGTGCTATCTTTTATTTAATAAAATTACCATCGTACATAGTTTGAGATCCAGGCCAATGTATTAAGCTAAGTCCCATACAAAATACAATTTATTCCATTGTACTGGCAAAGATGTATGTGTGAGATGCCATCACAAGGCCCTTTTGTCCTCTGTCTAAATAAGAGAGGATGTCTTGGTATAGAGAAGTTTTATAATCTAAACCTTATTATACAAGAACAAAAAAGTTCATAAAAAGTCCTTTAAAGCCGGGCATGGTGGCGCATGCCTTTAATCCCAGCATGTGGGAGGCAGAGGTAGGAGGATTGCCGTGAGTTCGAGGCCACCCTGAGACTACATAGTGAATTCCAGGTCAGCCTGAGCTAGAGTGAAACCCTACCTCGAAAAACCAAAAAAAAAAAAAAGTTCATAAAAAGTGCTGTACAAAGCTAGGTGTGGTGGTGCACGCCTTTAATCCCAGCACGTGGGAGGCAGAGGTAGGACTGTCGCTGTGAATCTCCAGGCCACAGACCCCAGGGACGAGGCAGCTGGTCATCCGTCCTTCATGAAAGACAGAAGGGAAGAATTCTGGCTGAAAAGGAGAACGAGCTTGCGTGGACTTCTTGCCTCCCTCTGGACCGAATGATTTGAGTACTGGAAGAACAAGTAGTTGAAAAAGAGAGGAAAACTAAAAGCAATTAATTACTACTGTTCTCGTTATTGTGAGCAAAGTATATTGTCTGCAGGGACGAAAATGTCACAGTGAAGCCCACTGTTCTGTACAGTTTATATGTACCCATAAAAATTAATATAGGCTGTTCTCTCCAACCTTTTGTAATGTAAACAGGAACATCTCATGCCTTTATACGTGAGGAGGGTACACACTGAGAAGGGGCCAGAAGATAAAACAAACAACACGGTCCCTATTCTAAAGAATTTGGTGCCTGCACTGTCATCAGAGCATTGAAGTATTTTTCTTTGTTTGCTTCTGATTTTATTTATTTTATTTTTTGGTTTTTTCATTTTTCAGTTTTTCAAGGTAGGGTCTCACTCTAGCCCAGGCTGACCTAGAATTCACTCTGTAATCTCAGGGTGGCCTCGAACTCATGGCGATCCTCCTACCTTTGCCTCCGGAATGCTGGGATGAAAGGTGTGCGCCACCATACCTGGCTAGCTTCTGCTTTTAATCTGGTATTCTAGGACGTGAAGGTACTTGGGAAGGTGCTAGGGGAACCTGCCTTTCAGGGAAGGGACAGTTATGTTCAAGTGGGATTGTCAGCATTTTATTGTAATAGCTCAGACGTTTTAGTATAAACATGTTTTGAATTACTTTTTTAAAGTCATTTATGAGCTAGAGAGATGGCTTAGCAGTTAAGGCACTTGCCTGCTTGACTCTCCAGGTCCCACATAAGCTGGACGCAAAAGGTGATGCAGGCACACAAAGTTGCATGTGCCTACAAGGTAGCACACACCTCTAGAGTTCAATTGCAGTGGCTGGAGGCCCTGGTATGTTCCTCTCTCTCACACACACACACACACACACACACAAAAAGTCATTTAGGGGCTGGAGAGATGGCTTAGCAGCTAAGGCGCTTGCTTGCAAAGTCTAATACCCTGGGTCCAATTCCCCAGCACTCACGTAAAACCAAATGCACAAAGTGGCACATGCATCCAGAGTCCCATTTGCAGTGGCCAGAAGCCCTTGTGTGCCCATTCTCTCTGTCCTTTTCTCTAGCTTTCTCTTGCAAATAAATAGTAAATAATTTTAAAAAGTCGTTTATCAAGAACTCATGGTTTGGCTGGGGAGATGGTTAAAGGCACTTACTTGCAAAGCCTGCAGGCCTGGGTTTGATTCCCCAGCACCCACATAAAGCCAGATGCACAACATAGATTATGCATCTGGAGTTGATTTGTAGTGGTAAAAGGCCGTGGCACACCCACTCTCTTTTTCTATCTCTTTCTCTCAAATCAATAAGTATTTTTAAAAGACCTCCTGCTTCTTTTAAGAAGCATTTTCCCCCTCTACCTTAAACCCATAATACTTAATACATACTTAGCACCTATCATATTATAACTGTATTATCTACCCATGTCTTATACAGTGAGTATACTGACCAAAACTGTATTTTACTGACTTTTTATCTTTTGTACATGTATTCTGCCTCTCATTCCTCATCTTCCTTGGTCTGGGCCAAAGGTGTCCTGTCCATTTCTGGTGAATGGCATTGCTTTTTTTTTCTACAGCCTCCCGAGTCTTACTTACACCATGCAGTTTATCTTGTCTTGCCCTTATCAGTGACACAGCTGACAGCCATCACTGTATCTAGTCTTGGTCAAGAGGGTGTCATCTTTGCTTGTCCCCTGCCTGTCACATTCACTTCATGGATGGAGGTCTTCAGTGATCAACCCATCTTGTCTTTCTCTACCAATTAAGCATAACCTATCTGACCATGAAAAAAAAATAATGAGCCCACTTCTCTGCTACACTTTCATGTATCTTTCAGTGGGTTTTATGTTGGCAATGCTTATCTTCTTGAACTCTAAGTTGCTCAAAGCTCTGTCTGATCCAGTCAGCGATTAGTAAAGTCAGCCTTGGCATTGGAATAGTGACAAACACTAAGGTGCCGTGTCTCTTCCTAGGAAGCCAATAGTTTGCAGGGAGACTGAAGAACATAGTACACGTGTCTTATTTGAGAAGCCAGAAGTGTGTGTGTGTGTGTGTGTGTGTGTGTGTGTGTGTGTGTGTGATATGCACGTGTGGCCCCCCAGGTACTTGCTTGCAGCCGGATGGACTTGTCTTTGGTGATGAGCAGGGAATGTTGGGTGCCTTTCTCCGTCAGCCTTCTTGCCCATTCTTACTTGAGCAAAAGTGTCTTGCTAATCCTTTTTTTTTTTTGGAGATACGATAGCACTGGGGTCACAGACATGTGTGGCCATGCTCAGCTGTTCACATGGGCCCTGTGTGGCCTCCCAAGCTTCTGCAGGTCCTCCTGCTTGCACAGAAAGTGGTCTTAACCACTGAGCAATCTCTCCAGCCCAAGATGGCAGAAATTTAAAGAAACATCATACTTCAGTTGCCAGCAGCTTCTATGCTGCTAGTCTTCATTGTCAACTTGAGTGGACATGGAATCACCAAAGAGGCACACTTCTGCGCCTGTCTGTGAGGACGTTTTCAGAGAGATTAAGCTGAAGAGGAAGGACCTACTCTGAATGTGGGCAGCACTGTCCTATGGGCGTGCTGGAGAGATGGCTCAGCAGTTAAGACACTTGCCTGCAAAGCCTAATAACCCAGGTTTGATTCCCCAGGACTCACGTAAAGCCAGATGCACAAAGTGGTACACATATCTGGAGTACGTTTGTGGTGGCTGGAGGCCCTTGTGTACCCATTCTCTCTCTCTTTCTCTTTGTGCTTGCAAATAAATACTTTTTAAAAAAAAAAAAAAAAAAAAAAAAAAGAGACAGTGAGCTGAATACCAGCATTTGTCTCTCTCTCTCTCTGCATCCTGGTTGCAGAGGAAATGTGAGCAACTCCCATCCCCTGCTTCCCTCACCCGGATGGGCTTTATCCTTTCCACTGTGAGAGTGTGAGCCAAAACAAACCTTTACTCCTTGGTCAGGGCAACACGAAGAGTTATGAATAAAGCCTCCATGTCAGAAAAGCTTCCATGTTAGAAAAACCCTGCAATGTGGTATCTATGCGTTGACTCTAAGAAGGCCAGTCCAAAATTCAGAAACATGAACATTATAAATGGTGACTGAGGAGGAAACGTCATGCACCAAAGCCCCAAGGAATGTCGGGAAAGTCCAGGGATCTCAAAATTCACTGGACATGTCTCTGCTGTTAAACTTGCCTTTTCTTTACCATTGCTGTTGGTAGGTGTCCCTCAGTGACTCTGGGGGTAGGTTAAATATCCTTACTGTTCTCCTTAAAAACAGTCAAAGGGGGCTGGAGAGGTGGCTTAGCAGTTAAGGCGTTTGCCTTCGAAGCCTAAGGACCCAGGTTCAATTCCCCAGTACCTATGTAAGCCAGATACACAAGGTGGCATATGCATCTGGAGTTCATTTGCAGTGGCTGGAGGCCCTGGCGTGTCTAATCTGTTTCCCTCTATTTCTCTCTCTCTCAAATAATTTTTTTTGTTTTGTTTTTTGAGGTAGGGTCTCACTCTATCTCAGGCTAACTTGGAATTCACTATGTAGTCCCAAGGTGGCTTCGAACTCACAGCGATCCTCCTACCTCTGCCTCCTGCATGCTGGGATTAAAGGCGCGCACCACCACGCCCACCTTCAAATAAATTTTTTTTTTTTTTTTTTGGTTTTTGCGAGGTAGGGTCTCACTCTGGTCCAGGCTGACCTGGAATTAACTATGTAGTCTCAGGGTGGCCTTGAACTCTCAACCTTCAAATAAATTTTAAAACAATTTTTTAAAAAGGTGAACAGGATGTTCTAGAAAGGGACAGTCGGGTTAGCATAAATCTGCAAATATAAACTCATGCATCCTACTCCCCGCACTGTCTCCACACACGTATTTACTATATGTTCCAGTTCAGTGAGGGTCCCTCGTGTTCTTAAGTGTTTCTTTTCTAACCGCAGGCCTGTAATTGTATATGCAGCTGAGGCTTGAGTAAGTCTGTCTTCACGAAGACGGAGTTGTAAATTCAGCCCGTTATATGATTTCAGCACGTGCTTTCTTATTTATTTTTCCTTTCAGAGTGATGCGGTCATTTGTTTGTTGAACATCAGAACACAGAAATTCTCTTTGTGCTCCGCCGGCCCCATGATGAATGTCCGGGAGGATATACTGCTGCCCGGCACAGGGGCCTAAGGCCTCGTAGGATTTATTTCTCCAACAGTTGTAGTCTACGGTAGACTACACATGGTCTATGGTAAAGACTCCAGAATGTTTCAGGAAACTGCATGGTCCCAAGCTGGTTCCTTTAAAATCTCTCCTTTGGCTCATCTCTCAAGCTTAGCAGTGCCCCTATATAGCCAAGGCTGAGGAAACTTTGGCTCAGGTTAGTGGTGGTGGTGGGGGGTGTCTAACATGGACCTTCACTGCCAAGTGAAAGGCAGCGGTTTTTGGCCCATGGAAATTTGTGTGAAATTGTCAGTTGCTTTGATTTGGTGCCCTTGAACCACACCCTTGAACTTCCCTTTGGGTTTAGTTTGGTAATCCCCACCCCACACCAAACTCAAAAATGGATTCCAGTGGGAGTGTTGAGGTTTATACCTCAAGCTATCACTCATCTTAAGGCTTTACCCACGTTTGAAAAAAAAAATCAAAACTTGGGATTTTAAAACTTCCTTTGAAATATTTATTGAGGCTAGACTAAACAAGTTCAGAGTCAGCTGGGGTCACGGAGGTCATTTGACCCAGCTCCTCACGCTAAGGTACGGTTCCAGGGTCAGTCTGAAGTTGTTTAAATCTTTTAGTAGCTCATTCACTTCCCGCTTTCAGTAAGATAAAATGAATAAGCACACTTGACTCCGTGCCATCTAAAGCTAATTGGTGTCACTAACTTTCCGATCAATAATTAATAACGGTCTTCCCAGTTCATCTTGTTAAATGTTTCAATCCATCTTTTTGTAGTATTCAGATTAATAATTAATGTTTTTATAGAAAAAAATCATTTCAGAGCTAAGGAGGTGGCTCAGAGGGTAAAGGCACTTGCTTGCAGAGTCTGCCTGCCGGCCCAAGTTCAATTCCCTAGTACCCATGCAAAGCCAGGTGCACAAAGTGGCATATGCATCTGGCGGTCACTTGCAGTGGCAAAAGACTCTGATGTGCCCATTCTCTCTTTTTCTCGGCTCACAAGTAAGTAAATAAGAATATTTTTTAACATAAGAACTAAAAACTTAAAATTATTTTCAACAGTTAAAGATTTTTGCTCATAAAGTCTGCTGGTCCAGGGTCAATTCCCAAGCCACCCACGTAAGAGATACATAGTGAGGTCATATAGTTACTTAAATGATAAGTAAGATAAAATGAATAAGCACACGTGACTCCATGCCATCTAAAGCTAATTGGTGTCACTAACAAAACAAAACAAAAGTGGCACAAACATCAGGTGTTCATTTGCAGTGGCATGAGACCCTGGTGTGTCCATACACACACATACAAAATACATTTAAAAAACAAATCATTTCATGGTGTGATCCCAGCCTGAGCTACATAGCAAGATCCTTTCTCAAAGAAAATGCAGGTAGTACATGTTTAGATTTTTCCTGGATTTTTTGTTTGTTTGTTTCTTTGTTTTTTGAAGTAAGGTCTCGCTCTAGCCCAGGCTGACCTGGAATTCACTGTGTAGTCTCAGGCTTGCCTTGAATTCACAGTGATCCTCCTACCTCTGCCTCCCAAGTGCTGGGATTAAAGACGTGTGCCACCACGCCTGGCTTCCGCATTTTTCACTAGTTTCTTTCTCAGTGTTGCCCGTTTTCACTTCTTAAAGCCTCTAGCCTCTTCTTTCCCGAAACTCATCTTAAAAAAAAATCTGATAGCAGCCATCTATTTATTATTTATTTATTTGAGAGAGAGAGAGATAAAGAAAGAAGGAGGGCTGGAGAGATGGCTTAGTGGTTAAGGCATTTGCCTGCAAAGCCAAAGGACCCAGGTTCGACTCACCAGGATCCATATAAGCCAGATGCACAAGGGGGCGCATGCATCTGGAGTTCATTTGCAGTGGCTGGAGGCCCTGGAGCACCCATTCTCTCTCTCTACCTGTCTATTCTGTATCTCTCTCTCTCAAATAAATAAATAAAAATAAAACATTTTAAAAGAAAGAAAGATAGACAAATAGAGAGAGAGAGAGAATGGGCATGCCAGGACCTCCAGCTGCTCCAGAGAACTCTAGATGCATGTGCCACCTAGTGCATCTGGCTTAATGTGAGCCCTGGGTCCTTTGGCTTTGCAGGCAAGCACCTTAACTGCTAAGCCATCCCTCCAGCCCCCCAAAGCTCATCTTTGTTGCTGCCTTCAGAGGTCTATCCATGGTGAACCCTTTCAATTTTGATTCTATTTGCTCTACAGATGAAATTTTGGTTGGCATTTACATTTTCTTGGTATCCTGAAGATATCTTTATATCATCTTTTTTTATTTCAAATTTTTATTTTTATTTTTGGAGAGAGACACAGAGAGAGACAGACAGAGAGAGAGGGAGAGGGAGACAGATAGAGAATGGGAGTGCCAGCAGTCTCTCAGCTGCTGTGAACGAAATCCAGATGTGTGCATCCCCTTGTGGGCAAGTGCGGCATTGCACCCTTGCGTCACTTTGCATCTGGCCAAACGTGGGACCTGGAGATTGGAACCGGGTTCTTAGGCTTAGCAGGCAGGCGCTTTAACCGCTAAGCCATCTCTCCAGCCCGGTCTTTATATCATCTTTTACCTTTTATACAAGCAGAAAGTCTGCTGTAGCCTGACTGGTTCTTTCTGGGCAGTGACTCATCTTGCATGGTGTCAGGAAATTTACTTTGTGTGTGTGTTCTATGGTTTCTCAATGACATGTCTCCATGTGGATTTATTTTTATCTATCCCACTAAGAACTCATTGTATTTCCTGAAACTACAGATTCATGTCTGGCACAAAGTTTAGGAAATTCTCCACTATTTTTTTTTTCAGTTTTTTTTTTCTTCCCCTATTCTCTGGAGTGCCTACCTTCTTCTTAACTCATATTAAACAAATGTTTTCCTTGCTAATCAGTACTGTCTTGGACTTGAAAAATATATACCTTTTTATATTTTATTTATTTATTTGAGAGAGAAAGAGATAGAGGCAGAGGCAGATAGAGAGAGAGAGAATGGGTGCACTAGGGCCTATAGCCACTGAACTCCAGATGCATATGCCACCTGTGCCTCTGGCTTATGTGGGTACTGGGGAATCGAACCTGGGTCCTTAGGCTTCATAGGCAAGCACCTTACTTACTTACTACTGAGCAATCTCCCTGCCCCTTTTTCTATCTTTTTATTGCTCTTTGGAGCATTTTAAGTAATTTCCTCACATAGTTCTTCTACTTCACCAAGTCTCTCCCTTCTGTGTATAACCTTCAATCTTACATTCCATTTTAAAAACGTGATAAAGTATGTTTTCACATGTGTTGTATAATGTTTTCTGATGTCAACCCCACTTCTTGTTAAATCTTCTCTGGACACCCTGTAGGTTTCCACCTGCCAGGTTTTTTAGCTGCTGACTTAAAAAAAAATTGTTTACTTTTATTTATTTACTAGCAACAGACAGACAGAGAGAGAGAGAGAGAGAGAGAGACAGAGAAAGAGAAAGAGAGAGAAAGAGAAAGAGAAAATGGGTGCATCAGTGCCTCCAGCCACTGCAAACGAACTCCAGAGGCATGCGCCAACTTGTGCATCTGGCTTAAGTGGGCCTTGGGGAATTGGGCCTTGAACCATGGTCCTTAGGCTTCACAGGCAAGCACTTAACCGTTAAGCCATCTCTCCAGCCCCTAGTTGCTGATTTTTTATGTGGGTGTATCCTATTGGCTTCATTGCTTTAGATGCTGAGCTCAGCTTCAGGAAGCAACCTCTGCCAGATCCTGTGTGGCTGGCTGATGGGCCACCCACTATGGACCATGTTTCCTTTTACCCTGGCCTATACTCATGTAAGAACTCTGGGGTGTGTGTGTGTGTGTGTGTGTGTGTGTGTGTGCCAGAAGACAGTTTCGATTGCGCTTCCTCAGGGATCCCCCTCATTTTGAGAGAGGATCTCTGCTAGTCTGGAACTTGCCTATTATGTTTGACTCACCGCCCAGCCCCAGGGATCCGTCCGTCTTTGTCTCCTGAACCCTGGGATTGCAAGTGCATGGTCCACTACATCCAGGTTCTTTGAAAACATGGGTTCTGGGGGGGTCACACTCTGGTCCTCGGGCTTGCAGAGCAAGCACTTTGCCCACTGAAGTATCTCGCAGTCTTGCAGGGCACTTTTTATACTAATTTCAGTAACCAGGCCGTGTAATTTATACCCTGGTGTGCACACGGCAGGTCAGTGGCTGTAAATACCACAAGTAGGTAGGCAGAGACGGCGGGTCACCTTGTTATTTCCTCGCCGACAGGCACTTCTCTCCTTGCTTGTTGTTTTAATGATAATCTCGGGCTTATAAAGGCAGCTCAGTTTCAATTACCCACTTCGTCTTGGCCCTGGATTTTGATATCTGCCTCACATCCCTGTGTTTGCTCTGGCATTAGTTTATGGATTTTGTTTTAGTGGGGAGGTGGGAGGTTGGCTTTTTGAGGTAGGGTCTCGCTCTAGCCCAGGTGACCTGGAATTCACTGTGTAGTCTCAGGCTGGCCTTGAACTTAGTGATCCTCCTACCTCTGTCTCCCAAGTGCTGAGATTAAAGATGTGTGCCACTATGCCTGGCTTAGTGGAATTTTTGTTGCTGTTGTTTTGTTTTTCAAGGTAGGGTTTCACTCTAGCCCAGGCTAACCTGGAACACACTCTATAGTCTCAGGCTGACTTGAACTCCTTGAACTCACTGTATCCTCCTACCTCTGCCTCTTGAGTGCTGGGATTAAAGGTGTGCGTCATCATGCCCGGTTGGATTTGTATTTTGTCATTACCTCTTTGCTTTGGTCCCTACATCTTCTCCTTACATTCTTTTTTTTTTTTTGTTGTATTTTATTTTATTGGAGAGAGACACAGAGAGAGAGACAGAGAGACAGAGAGAGAGAGAGAGGGAGAGGGAGACAGAGAATTGGCATGACAGCAGTGAACGAAATCCAGATGTGTGCGCCCCCTTGTGGTCAAGTGCGGCATTGCGCCCTTGCGTCACTTTACATCTGGCTAAATGTGGGACCTGGAGATTGGAACCGCTGGAGATTGGAGCCAGCGTTCTTAGGCTTAGGAGGCAGGCACCTTAACCACTAAGCCATCTCTCCAGCCCCTCCTTACATTCTTATAAGTTTAATTTAATTCTGCATTATATTTTATGCAGAATCGCTAAGAATATTAGAAAAGGAGAGGTCATGGGCTCTTTGAGCAACTGTAGTGGGAGCATGGGACCTCTTGTTTGTGCGGTGTTTTCTGATTTTGTACAAATGCAACTGGTTTATTTGTTGTTTCTGAGCTGTGGGGCTGTGTATAGATCCCCCTTACAATTTGTTGGTTTGGGGCTTGGTTTCTTACTCTAGTGTGTATGCATGTGGGTGTTTAAAATGCGGAATCAATTATCTAGCTATTACCTTTACCACCTAGTGCTGAGTTATTTGTGAATTGGATGTGCAGCCTGTCCGTGCCTTTGTAATTCTTTGGTGAAAATACTGGACTGGAGAAGTCCACGTCCAGAGCCGAGAGGCACACCACTGAAGACTGTCGGTGGACACTGATCAGACATCCTTGAAACCATTCCAAGTGTGTCCAACTCGGTGACTCATTCAGTACATTTCCACACTGTGCACGAGGCTTACTCCCAGTGAACTTGCTCAGCGGCTCCCTGCAGTTTGGTTCCGACCGTGTTTAAGTAAAGGTCTTGTGCCATTGTGGATCCAGTGTGCACCGTGCCAGAGAGTGAAAGGAGATTAAGCCACAGCTCTTTCCATGCTTCTTGTAGCTGAGAAGAAGAGAAATTCAGGTCCGCCAAAGAGCCAGTCACGTGATAATGTCGCCCGCACTTGACCTGTGCTTTGTGGCCTCTTGCTCTTTTCCTTTCTGCTAACTTATTGACATGCCAGTGGAGGTTTTAAAATTCATTTATATGAAGTGTCTCAAGGCTCGTTTCCACACTCTTCTCTCTATCCGTCTGCGGTGAAGAAGTTCTTCTTGGTATTTTATATTCCTAAACTGAATTTTAGACCATCTTTCCATCCGTAAGGAGGACTGGCAGGATTAGACATGTGACTTTCAGATTGTCTTATTCTAACATTTATACCTTTTGTTTGTTTGTTTTTCGAGGTAGATTCTCAATGTAGCCCAGGCTGACCTGGAATTTACTATGTAGTCCCAGGCTGGCCTCAAACTCACGGCGATCCTCCTACCTCTGCCTCCTGAGTGCTGGGATTAAAGGCGTGCGCCACCACGCCCGGCTTGACTATACTGTTTGGTTAAGATGCTCCTTGCGGTTTCTTCTTTCTTCTCGAAAATTCCCATTTCCCCCAAAGGTCGCTCAGTGCAGACAGCTGGTGTCAGTGTCACCCTCTTTGGGCCTGCTCCTCTGTGTTGACCATCCTGCTCAGTGATGCCTGCTTGGTCTCTCTCTTTTTTTTTTTTTTCTCATTTTTTTTTCCCTCTCGGTCTGTGAAATTTTGTTGTAAAAACTAACGCCATAGCCACATTTTCAATGAAAGAACTTGAGTGAAGCATTCACTTTTATCCAGGCTACAAATTACAGAACTGACCTTGACTTTTGCATTCTCTAATGCCAGCTGACATCCCTTGATTGGGAAGTCTCCTCAGTATGCTTTGACATATTTCCTGTCAGTCCAGCTGCTAGTTTCCATATCATTACCGATTCCTTGCCTCTTCCTGTCCTTACCTTTCCCTCTGGTAATCACAGAGCTTCCTAAATGTTTCTCATTGCTCCTAACTTTAATCAGTCCTGTGCTTTTCAGACTTCATGGTGTCAACTCTGATAGGTTGAAAGATCTTTCTCACGCCTATAACTTTTTTTTTTATCATGTACAATAAACTAAGACCAGAATGCATGTCATATGAACTTGATGAAATGTGATTGACTGACTACTTGATAGATTAATTGACTGAGACAGGCTCTCACTCTGTAGCCCCAGCTGACCTCAGACTCACTACATAGACCAAACTGGCCTTGTAACTTTGCAGCAATCCTCCTGCCTCTGCTTCGCAAGTGCTTAGGTCACAGGCATGTGTCCACACGCCCGGCTTGTAACTTTATGTTTTTACTCACC
This sequence comes from Orientallactaga sibirica, assembly GCA_036365145.1. Classification (NCBI taxonomy): domain Eukaryota; kingdom Metazoa; phylum Chordata; class Mammalia; order Rodentia; family Dipodidae; genus Orientallactaga; species Orientallactaga sibirica. The sequence goes on along the minus strand of JAEOAD010000006.1, from coordinate 8,625,243 downwards.
GTCTGCAAGAGGGGGTACGAACTGTGAGGCTATCATGTGGAGGGAGGGTCTCTCTGGCATCCAAGCCTTTCTCTCATCATTGAAGTATTCTGTCTCTCAGGAGTCTTGGTAGGAAGTGGAGCCTTCCATGATGGAAGCTTGGTCTTGTCTGTCCAGCGTCCCTCGTAGCCAGGGTGCTGATTTTGTGACCTAGACTTGCTTAATCGGACGTTGTGGCTGCTGGTGAGGTGAGTCACGCTGGCAGTGACGGTGGGCGATGAGGCTGCATCAGCAGGGACCTGGGCGTGGAGTGCCCTGGCCATGGTTCTGACCAGGTATCTTCGCTTTACTCCTGTTTGTTTTCTGAACCTTGTTCTTCATTACATTCCTCGTAGGTTTTCTGGTGGGCTCTCTTTCCATTGATTTCATTTTACTTGCACAGGCTCCAGTTCCTATGTAGCTCCAGTTCCTATGTGGGAGCCCAGCCCCTGTGCCTGCAGATAAGATCTTTTTAAAGCTTTATTTATAATTTCATTAATGAACAATTTTTATACATATATATTAGTGTATTTTGATAATTCCCTCCCATTACCATCTTTTGTCACCCTCCGCGTTCCCTTCATACTGACCTCCTCCTTTCCAGCAAACCCCTCTTCCACTTTGATGTCTTTTTTTTTTCCCCATGTGTGTTGGGGGAGGGCTTGGTGTGTAACCACATAGGATCTTTAAGCAGTAGTTAAAGGTTGAATGAGTACATGGTAATGCAGCTGTAATCAGATAGGACTGGAATCTTGTAAGGAGAGAGAGGGAGAGAGAGAGATTAAGTCTGTGAAGATACAGCCAGTTGGCAGCCATCTGCAAGCCTGGAAGGGAAAGGCCGCAGTGACATTTCTTTAATCTGAACGAGATTTTGAGGTTCTTGAAGATTGAACTCTTGTCTGAGGTCACAGATAAAGTCCCACGGTGATTAGCAAAATTCTTTGAGTGCGAGAGATGCGTAACCCATGTAAAATCAAAGGAGCAACTTTACAGATTAAAACAGTGTTATTGGGCTGAGGAGGTGGCTCTGCAGTCAAAGGCTTGCTTGCAAAGCCTGCTGGCCCAGGTTCGATTCCCTAGGACCCACGTAAAGCCAGATGCACAAACGCGCATGTGTCTGGAGTTTGTTTGCAGTGGCTGGAGGCCCTTCTTGGGCTTACCCATTCTCTCTCTCTCCCTGAAGATAAATAAAATATTTTTAAAAAACATTATTGCAGTTGACGCTGCCTAACCTGTCTAGTTTGAACTTGAGATGGCCGCCACAGCACCCTCATGTGTCTGGTTTGGGGAGCGTGCTGGAGGCCTCACCTTACTCAAAGGGTCAGAGGCACCCAGTGATACAGGATCACTCTCTTCATATAGAAGAGTTATTCTCGGTGAAGGGCAGTTGGCTATGTGAGTGAACAACCCCCAGGTCAATAACCCAGGTACTTGGTGAGAACACCTTGTCATTAATGCTGTCTTCCAAAATGACATCGTGGATTAGGGGTAATCACACCAATATCCATTGTAGGGACAAGGCTGTTCTTCTTGGATGCCCCCTGAACCTTCTCTGGAGCTGCGTTTTCCGTCCTCTCTCCTGGGGTAACTGCACACTGGCATGGACTGAAGCAGAACTCTGTGGGCTTCCCCCAGGTCACCACAGTGAGGACTTGCTTGCCTGTCTCAGCAGTCCAGGAAGTGGGCATCCCACTTTTGCCTGAGCTGTTTAGAAAAATATATAGATAGATATATATTTGAGACAGAGGGAGAATGGGCACACCAGGGCCTCTTCCCACTGCGCACGAAGTCGAGATGCATGCACTACTTTGTGCATCTGGCCTTATGTGAAGACTGGAGATTTGAACCCAGGCCATTAGGCTTTTGCAAGCAAGCACCTGTAACTGTTGAGCCATCTCTCCAGCTCAGAAAGGCTCTTTTGAGAGAAGGAGAAGCTAATAGCCTTTGATCACCATCACGGGCATGTGCCCACAGGTCTGAACATGCTGGGGTCTCAGCCCAGATACCAGGAGGCAGTTCAACTTGTATAGCTCGCTTTGACCTTGACCCAGCCACACCAGCACCTGCAGACACCATGCTATGTCACCAAAGATGCCAACACACCACCAGAGACACCCCACGATGACTAAACACATGGAGTCTACTCTGGTTATACCCCCTAACATTTTGTTTGTGGGACAACACCTAAGTACCCTGGTGACAGAGATAAGTCGAGCTGCAGGGAAGACCCGAGAGCTTATTATTGCAACTAAAGGGTTTAGAGTGGCCGGTCATGAATGAACTGTAACGTTTCCAAAGGCACATAAACCAAGAACGGACCTGTGGGAGGCGTGGAAACTATTTTAAGAACAAAGAAAATGATTCACCACCTCAAAGATGTGGGGTGCAGATGAAGGAGGGAAAAGGGTTGGTAACTTGTGGGGGAGAGCCGTCTGCCGTCTGTCCTGCACGCATCCACACGTGTAGCATGCACGGAAGATTGCTAGTGTCAGTACCCAGAGGAAAGCAGCCCTGGGAATGAGCTGAGCCTTCCTCTAAGAATCAGAGTGGCTGAGGGAGACAGAATGACTTGTGAAATCATGTTTTGTTTGTATAGTGAATGCCTTATAAAGCAATTAAAAGTGAGTTTTTAAAAAGATTTATTTATTTATTTTTATTTATTTATTTATTAGAGACAGAGAGAGAGAGAGAGGGAGATAGGGAGAGAGAGAGAGAGAGAGAGAAGGGGTGCACCAGGGCTTCCAGCCACTGCAAACGAACTCCAGATGCATGCGCCACCATGTGCATCTGGCTTACGTGGGACCTGGAGAATCGAACCTGTATCCTTAGGCTTCGCAGGCATACACCTTAACCGCTAAGCCATTTCTCCAGCCCAAAAGTGAGTTTTGATTTATTTAACGCTGCTTGTTTTGCTAAGGTTTTCTCATTTATTTGTTTTCCCGAGGTCTGTTTTTCACCTTCTCATACTATCTGAGTGCACACAGTATTATTTCATGCATCAAGTGATGGTAGAAGTGTTAAGTAAAATTAAATGGGGAAATAATTTTAAAACGTGAATGCATTCGAGTTACTTTCTTGCCATTAACTTAAAGATTTTATAGTATAAAATTGCTCAGTGTTTAGTCTGGCAATAAAGGTTTCAATAATGTTTATGATTGCAGATTTTTTAGGTCAATTTATTTTTTTAGTAGGTTCTATTTCTCATTACTGAAAAGGGGCTTAAATGCTATGTATTCACTGAAGTACATTACTACTTTGAAACTAATACTGAATGTTGCTTACGATTACAATGGAGGAGATTTTGAATTATATTTAGGGTTCTTTGAGGGATGTAGAGACAAAAAGGTGATTTAATTTGGGGAAATCTAACCAGAAATGATCTAGAAAAGTTACCTTGGAGTGGTCTGGGGTTCTGGGCAGTAATTAAACTTGACCAGAAGTAGCACGGCCATTTTGTGAGGTGTCAGACCTCTTCCTGCAGAAAGCGCTTGAGCAGAGAAAGGTCAAATGACCTTGTGTGAGCAGTGCAGGAGAGTGGTGGGGTCCTGCCTTCCGTGGGGAGGAGATGTTCAAGACCAGAGATGTCTGAGGGCGCCTCAAGAAAAGACAGTAAGAGCTTCGCTTTGTCATAGTCACAGACTTTTCATGTCACCGAGTTGCTGCTTTCATCCTGCTTGTGAAAGAAAGCCCCCTTAATGAATACACAATTGAACATTTTCTAATAATTTCCAGTTTTTGCATAAGAAACAAAGGACCTATTCAAGTTATGGAAAGCGTGCTCATAAGCGTCTTGAGCTTTCTTTTCTCACAACTTGAACTTCAATGTTTGAGCCTCTATTTTCCTCCAGATCTGAACCCCCCAGCCAGTGGAATCTTGCTCACTGCCCATCTCTAAGCGTTGAACTCAAATATATTTCACAGTCCAATGTCAAGTCCACTGTCACAAAAAAAACGCTGTTTGAGTCCAGAGAGCCCTGATTGACTTAAAAATACCCCGGGAAGATGTCGCGCGGTGACAGCTCCTTCCCCACGCAGCCATCTGCCAGGGAGATGCGGAGGGTAAGAAGGAACAGAGAGGTTTTCCTTCTCAGAACCAAGGCTGCCATCATGTGGGGAAGTTAGAGGTAATTGTCATGCCATTGTCTAAGGCTCAGTGGCATTTCGGGAAATGGCGACTTCAGCATCCATTCCTTTCTCTTGTTTCTTTGGGATCTGTGGTGGTTACTTTTCTCGTTGCTGTGACAAATGACTGACAAAGTCCACAGGAGAAAGGGAGGGAGGAGAAGCTTGTTTAAGTGCCCAGTTTAAGGGCATGCTCCACCCTGGCAGGGAAGGCATGGCGGCAGAAGTGTGAGGTGACCAGATGCATTGTATCCATAGCAGAGAGATGAATGTTGGTGCTCAGCTCACCTTCTCCTTTCCTTTTCTTTTCTTTTCTTTTCTTTTTTTCTTTTCTTTTCTTTTTTTTTTGTTTTTTGTTTTTTGAGGCAGGGTCTCACTCTAGCCCAGGCTGACCTGGAATTCACTCTGTAGACACAGGGTGGCCTCAAACCCACAGCAATCCTCCTACCTCTGCCTCCCCAGTGCTATGTGCACCACCATGCCTGCCCCCCCTTCTTGTTTTGATTCAGTCCGTGGGATGGTGCCGTCTACAGTTTGAGGGGGGTCTGCTCACCTCACTTAGCCCAGTCTAGAAACTTCTTCCTAGATACCCTAGATACTCAGAGGTTTGTCTCCTTGTGTTTCTTGTACTTACAAAATGAGTTCTGGCCTGGAGAGATGGCTCGGTGCTTAAGGTGCTTGCCTGAGAAGCCCAAGGACCCGCGTTTGATTTCCCCAGCACCCACGTAAGCCATGTACATAGTGGCTCATCTCAGGCAAACAGTTCTTGGTGTCCACGGTGTGTCCTGGAAATCTTCTATCTACAGATTTCTGGAACACAAGATGCTCTCCATTGGTGTCGACGCGGCTTGCTACTTACTCCATGTATTCTTCAGAAAAGTACACAAAATGGCTTCTAAGGGATTCCTGGGTGGAAGCTTTACCTGCCTGCATGAATTCACTCAACAAGGTTACGCTTGACTACCTGCAGCAGGTGGCCACTGTTTGAGGCTCTGAGTACTCTGAGTTAAAGCAGACAAGAGAACCCTTGTTTTCTTGGGGTGTACTTGGTGGATTCAATTGTCAAAAGGGAATGCATCAAGGACTTCTATTTAATTGGGTTTAAAATTAATATTGGAGTCTGGAGAGATGGCAGCAACTGAGGCAGTTGCCTACGAAGCCTGAGAACCCAGGTTCTATTCCCCAGTACCCACGTAAGGCAGATGTGCAAGGTGGTGCATATGTTTGGAGTTTGTTTGCAGTGGCTGGAGGTCCTGGTGTGCCCATTCTCTCTCTCTCTCAAAATAAATAAAATATTTTTTAAAAATAACAGTGGATTTATTATGGTATATCTTCAGAAACCTATTTCAACCTATGTCTTACAATATTTTTTTTTAAGAATTGGTCAATATTAAATAAGAAGAGTCTCTAATCTATTATTGAAGTAACATTTGGTTAATTCAAGCCTAACAGTTGAAAATTCCCTGAACAGTTAGTTCTGATCTCAATTAAGGTAATTTAATTCCATAAACATGTTAAATCTCATTTACCCATTTAATATATCTGACTCTCACAGCACTTAGCATGCTTGACAGAGCAGACTTACAAGCCGAACAGCCCGCCTAAGCACACAAACAACCTAAAAATAATAGCAATCGAACATACACACCCAGTAAAGCAACCTCTCATAACATTTCAACATGATGTCCAATAGTAAACCAAATAGACTGAAGCCCTTCAACTTAATATCGCAAGTCTGAAATCAATTACATGTTTCAAATTGAAATCATAACCCCTTTAAGTATTTCAGACTGATTAAATAAAAGACCGCAGAAGCCCAATCATATGAAAAAAATACTCTTGAACATATCTCATAAAAAGATTAAGAATATGAGTTTAATTTACTTTATTTTTATTCTTAATTATTTAAACTTTCCCCGGGTAACAAAGTCCCCAACACAACGAAGCCATTTGACTGTTCTTGGAGTTCTCAAATTACCGTGTTGGAAGATCCGAATGCGACTGTGGTGGTTTGAATGTGAACTGTTCTTCCCAAGCCTCGTGTGTTTGTGATCAAATCTCAAACTCAACCCCCAGCTGGTGGAGCCTGTGAGAGGTGGAGCCTTGCTGGAGGAGGGGTGTCACTTTGATCAGACCTTGAGGTTCACTAGTCCCGCCCACTGGGTGTGCAGAGCTAGGTCCCTCTTGCGGCTGCCTCCCAGCTGACGTGATGCCCAGCCTGTGCTCTGCCATGCCTTCCCTGCCGTGATGAACTTCTCCTTGAAACTCTAATTCTGAAATAAACCCTTTCCTCCCATGAGCTACTTCTGGTCAGGGCTCTGTCCCAGCAATGAGACTCCTGGTGGACTCCTGGCCTCACTTGTGCTTTTATTTTATTTATTTTATTTTATTTTTGGAGAGAGAGATGCAGAGAGAGACAGAGAGAGAAGGAGAGGCAGAGAGAGAGAATGGGTGCACCAGCAGCCTCTCAGCCACTGTGAGCAAAATCCAGATGTGTGTGCCCCCTTGTGGGCAAGTGCAGCATTGTGCCTTGTGTCACTTTGCATGTGGCTAAACGTGGGACCTGGAGAATCAAACGGGCGTTCTTAGGCTTAGCAGGCAGGTGCGTTAACCTCTAAGCCATCTCTCCAGCCCTCACTTGTGCTTTTCAAAGATGGTACCTGGTTGCTGTGTGAACTGTAGGTGAATGTCAGTCCGATAGTGATGACTCCCTGGTTCTGTGTGACTAATTCATCTGGGAGGACACTCTTTGATTCTCTCAGGGTACTTCTTATGAGCCCCCCAAAAACTCTTGTTATTTTTTTTTACATCCCTCTCTTCTTTCTTTCTCTTCTTTTAACTTCCTTTCTTATTGGTCCTGGTCAGCTGATTCTCATTTCCAAAGGGTCATTGGACTTCAAAGGCTCCTATGGGTCGTTAACCACACAGGCAGACACCTTGTTCCTCAATGCTTGCTCCCTGTCCACTGCCCTTATCTGATGTGATGACACGCCAAGGGGTTGGGCAAGATGCTGTGGTTAGGAGTTCCCTTCCAGCTCATGCAGTGAGTGGGTTGTGCACCCCATGCATACTGACGCAATCTTACTGGTCGGCATGATACTATACCTGGAGAGTGTTATAAAAAAAGGGACACTACCCATGTCTATCAGAGTGATTGTAGGCATGAAGAAGTGGATGGAATGAAAGAACAATTACTAGACCTTTAGCACATTTTTGATTCCTGATTTTGATGGAAATACTTCATAGCGCATGGCCTCATGGGAAAATATGATACAAGTAGGTTGGTCAGTTTGAAGCATGACCAAATTTAAGCCATTTGTTTGAGTTTAAGAAAATGATAGAGAACACAGCTCTAGTGGCTCACATCATTGTGTAGTGGAACCAGTCGTGACCATCACTGGTATGGTGGAAAGGTCAGTTGACTGCCTCCTGACCGGCCCAGGGGCAACCCTTAGAACTCGCCTTTCTCTAATGCGTGCTACTTTGTTGGCGTTAGAGTTGTAATCTCTATTGGGCAACTGCTATAAAATAAGTAGAGAATCGGTCCTATTTTATGAGTCTCTGTGGCACAATATACCCTCCTAGGTTAGGGGACCACGTGTTCAAGTCACATTGGGGACCCATTCTCCAGTTGAAACTCCAGCACAAAGGATTTACCTGAGCATCTCAGGGCAGTTTCTTGACTGCACTATTTAATACGAGAATAAGCTAGTAGGAACAATTGTGGATTGTCTCGGCAGACTCTTAACTGTAGTTCCATTTCCCCTTCTTGTCCAGTATAGTGGGGGTGGTTCCACCTAAAAGCAGGCAGGCTGGTTCTGCTCACCCAAAGTTTGTGTGATGCATTACGACTCAGAAGGAAGTCCTGGTGTTCAAGTGATTTAGTGGGTTATGTGCATTTAAACACGAGCCACACACCGTGGTACTTGGCTGCGTGCCCCTGCGTGAAGACCTTCATTAGTGGGGTTTATTTTCATTCACTCTCAGCCTTTCCCCTGGGTGGAAGTGTACGCTCAGCTTCCGCTCCCAGGAAAATTATCAAATGTCTAACTCCAAACTTAATATGTTAAGTAGCAGTAGAACAAAATAAGCTCCTTTTCTCTTTTTCTTTTTGATGAAGTGAATTATGCTTTTCAAGACAAGTGGGTGCTTATTTCTGCTGACAGAATTTCTTCTGAAATTTCTGTATCATAAAAGTTTTGGGAAGGGGGGTGGCTGGAGAGAAGGCTCAGTGGTTAAGGCACTTGACTGCAAAGCTTAAGGACCTGGGTTTGATTCTTCAGGACCCATGTAAAGCCAGATGCACAAGGTGGCCCATATGCCTGGAGTTTGTTTGCAATGGCTAGAGGCCTTGGCATGCCCATTCTCTTTTTCTCTCCTACTGCTGCTGGCTCTCTCTTAAGCAAGCAAGCAAACAAACAAATATTAAAAACAGTAGTTAAGTAGAACTGAAAAGATGTTGTAAGTCTGTCTGATATAATTTTATTTTCTTTTTGACCAGAATAGAATTGTCAAGATACCTAAAAATACCATGCATTTTTTTTTCTTAATTTGGAAATAGGTGCCATTTTTGCTTTTGTTTTCTGAACTTAAAGTATCCTCAAAAGCTTAAAGCAGGCCTGGAGAGATGGCTTAGTGGTTAAACGCTTGCCTGTGAAGCCTAAGGACCCTGGTTCGAGGCTTGATTCTCCAGGACCCACATAAGCCAGATGCCCAAGGGGGCGCACACATCTGGAGTACATTTGCAGTGGCTGGAGGCCCTGGTGCGCCCATTCTGTCTCTCTACCTGCCTATTTCTATATCTCTCTCTCTCTCAAATAAATAAATAAAAATAAAATATTTTTTTAAAAGCTCAAAGCAATTTTGTTTTAGTTTCTGAGACAGGGTTTTATCTTATAGCTCAGGTTGGCCTAGAACTCACGATGTAGCCCAGGCTGGCCTTAAACTCCAGATCATCTTGCTTCAGCCTCCTGAGTGCTGGGGTTACTGGCATGCTCCACCATGCCTGGCTTGAATAGTGATTATTTCGTCTCCGTGTGTGCTGTATGCACATGTTTGTGTGCAAATGCATGTACCCAGTGAGCAAGTGTGCAGAATCCACAGCAAGCCATCAGGTGACATTCCTTGCTCACCCTTCTTCCTTAGTTCCCTGATGCAGCCTCTCACTGAACCTGGAGCCCCCCCCCTTTATTTCAGTGCCACGGGCCGACCAGGAGCCCCGGTAATCCTCCCGTCTCCATGCCCTCAGCAAGGCAGCCATGCTCGGCGTTGTACGTGAGTGCTAGGGCTTGAGTTCCGACTCCACGGTTAGCACTCTTACAACACTGACCATCTCCCCACTTCCGTATAGTGACTTTAAGTGCAGTGGGGAGGTGTTCACACGCCCTGTGAACAACCCACTTAAACCACCTGGATATGCAAATGGCAGAGTCTCACTGTCAGTTGTCCTTCTGAATCCTTCTGTGTGGGAAAACAGATTATATTTATATTATCATGCAGTTGTTTTTTTTCACACAGTTCTTTAAAATAAGTCAGGGGGCTGGGGTTAAGGTGCTTACCTGTACCTATACTTTTTTTTTTTTGTTTGTTTGTTTGGTTTTTCAAGGTAGGGTCTCACTCTAGCTCAGGCTGACCTGGAATTCACTCTGTATTCTCAGGGTGGCCTTGAACTCAGGGTGATCCTCTTACTGCTGCCTCCCCAGTGCTGGGATTAAAGGTGTGCGCCACCACACCTGGCTTTAAGGCGCTTACCTGTGAAGCCTAAGGACCCAGTCTCTGTTCCCCAGGACCCATATAAGCTAGATGCATATGGTGGCGCATGCATCTGGAGTTCGTTTGCGGTGGCCAGAGGCCCTGACATGCCTATTTTCTCTCTCTCTCTCATAAATAAATAAACAAATGGGAAAAAATGAAAATAAAAACCATCACCCTAAGCCAGGTGAGAACCGGTTATTTTTCCATGTGACTTTCTGTGTTGCAGCTCAGTGCTTAACTTTTTAGTATCTAAATTTAACCCATCTAGCACATGTAAAGTACAGAAGTTAAAGTTATTAAGAAGGCCATAACTTCTCAGTTTCCTGTATGTTTAAACTCGAAATGTCAGCACTGCGCTAATGGAATGTTGTGTTTTATGTGCACAAGCACAAGCCTGCGAGACAGATGCAGAAAGTGCCAAAGTGGAAACAGGCGGAATCTAAGAATGCTCGATAAATGTGACTTTTGGGTTTAAGTTTCTCGTTGAGATACATTTTCTGGTTTTGGCCCCACCTGGCTTGAACGACTGGTCTGCGGGGTGAGAGCAGACCTTTCCTATCACCAGAGCCCCCCACACTACCAGTTCTCTGATCTTCACAGGCTGCCCATACCTGCATTCAAAATCCAATACTGGCATCTATTATCACTTTGCCCTCGCATTCCTTTATTATTTTGGAGGTGAAAATGAAAATATGTTGGCGACAAGACAAAATAACCTTGAAAACCTTAGCCTTGAAATTCGAGGGGAAATAATGACATGTGCTTTGCCTGCACAGGCTCACCAAAATGCCAACGAAGCAGCCGTACAACTGTGTTCACACTGTTCGGTAAAATTCAGGATGAAATCAATTCCACTCTGGACATGGAAATTTAGTTGTTTGGTTTTTCTGGCTGTGCTTGGTTTTTTGTTTTAAATATTTTTCTTTATTTATTTGAGAAAGAAAGACACAAACAGAGACACACACAGAGAGAGAGAGAGAGAGAGATTGAGAGTGCCAGAGCCTCTAGCCACTGAAAACAAACTCCAGATGCCTGCAGAACTTTGTGCATCTGGCTTGGGTACTGGGGAACTGAATTCAGGTCGCTAGGCTTTGCAGGCAAGCACCTTAACCACTGAGCCGTCTCTCCAGCCCTGTGCTGTCGTGTTGAAGATGAACAGAATGCCGTTTGGCTATAAGCTCTCCAAGAATAGAGGCAGTGTTGACACTTTAGACTGTCCCTCCCTTCCTCATCCTTCCTTCATTTCATGGCTTTTAGTGAATGTCTATAGCCATCCACTTAGCTGTGCCGTCAGCACAGGAAATAGTGAATTACTTAAGATTGAAGTTTTGTCTGAGGGAAACAGCCTTCTGCGTCAGACAGATGAACAAGTCAGGCACGATTTAGTGGCATAAGCGATGAGAGGAGGAAGGACATGTTGTTTCTTAACATGACTGACAAGGGGACATGCTCAGAAAGAGCTTTGCAGAGGGACAGCAGTGGAATTGGATTTGAGACTTGCGGGCATGGGAGTCACTCAAGCAAATTAATATGGAGGAAAAAGAAATGTCGTTGGCCCAAAGGGCAGGAAGGTAGAGCTTGTGGTGGCAGGGTGACGTGGCCTTCTCTGCAGAGAGGACAACTTACGTTCACGTATAGGTGGACATGTGGGAAACCTACGGGTGCCGAATGTTAGAGAAGAAGTCAGAGGGTGACACTGGGACATGATATCTTATCTCACCCCAGGATGTCAGGCATGGTGGGGCACACCTTTAATTCCAGTAGTCAGGAGGCTAAGGTAGGAGGACCACCATAAGTTCAAGGCCAGCCTGAGCTACAGGGAGGGTTCTAGGTCAATCTGGACTAGAAGAAGACTCTGCCTCAAAACAACGACCACTACCACAAACTGTTCCAGGTCAGGAAAGTCCCTAGTTGGCCTGCAGAGAAACTCGTATCTTGTCCTCAAAGCAATCAGAAGTTGCCAGGTCGTTTACTACATCCAAGCAGCGATGGCGTTGTATTTGCGTAGAAACCTTGTTCTGGTGGCAGTGTGGGTAGAGGGTGAAGTCAAAGGGCACAAGACTGTTGACGATGTCGTAACAACGATTTGGGGTTCTCAGAGGCAGTGTAGTGTCCAGGTAGACTGTGCAAATGAATGACATGGTCCCATGGTCAGCAATGAGAGAACTTGGACAGAGGCTGAACTGTGTAAATACGAGGAACAGTCACTTCTTGTCTCCAGCCATTTGGAAAAGCAAAACCACCCCACCACACACACACACCCTGTTACAATTCATTCTTTAGTTTTGGCTCTCAGATAAGTGTCAGGTGCTTTTAAAAACACAAGTGGATCAACAGTGTTGTGATCAAACAAAATAAATCTTTGAGCCAGAAACAGCCTAGGCCCACATATCACTGATGTGTATCCTCTTTTGAACATTAATCTCTGAAAAATGAGTTCTGTAGTCAAATAAATTAGAAGTAATTGGAACCTGACAAAATGATTTTAAAATTCATAAAGACAAGAAAATGTACAAGAATGTCCAAGACAATTTTATAGAAAAAAAGATAGATAGACTTACCCTATAAGACATTAAACTAAATCATAGGTCTATGATAACATGCAGTGTGATATTGACTTAGGAATGAACAAGAAAATTAGTGTGATGGAATAGATAACTCACAATTGGATTCATGTATACATGAAAATTTAAGTAGTTGATATGAATTAGGCAATGATGGCACACTCAAATGGTACTGGGGAAAATGAGCTGTCAGATGAGCAAAAACAAAGTCAGATTCTAGTCAATAACAAATTTAGATTAAGTAATGTATGGTTAAAAAAATGTAAAACAATAGAGGGAGAGGATGAAAACACATTTATGGTGTTGGAGAATAGAAAGCCCTTTTAAATAAGACATAAAATTCCAGAACATAAAAGAAAACAATTGATCTTATAAAAATAAATTTGGGACAGAAAAGACTCTACCATAAATATCATTAAAAGGTAAGCTGCTACCTGGAGGAAATATGAAACATATGTTAATATTCATAACACAGAAACAGCCTCACAGTTAATGAGAAAGAGACAAAGACTCCATTACAGGAGTTCCTTGTGAAAGAAATGTGAGTGGTCTTGGTAATCACACACGGAAGTATATGTAATGTGAACTGAAATATGAAAGTAAGCGTACTCACACTGCAGTCAGAGCAATGGAGTGTTAGGATACGGAACACCCCGTCTCTTGAAACTGGCAGTGTAGAGATTTGCTAACACCGTGCATAAGGGAAGGTGCCAAGGATAGGAAGTCTTCTGCTTAGGGACAGTTAGTGACTTTCTCGTTACTGGGATAAAGCACCCGGCCCAAAGCAGCCGATGGGAGGAAAGGGCTTACTTTGGCTCACAGACTTGAGGGGTAGCTCCACGACAGGGGAAGCATGGCACGAGCAGAGGCTGGCCATCACCTCCGCCACAGCAGGTGGACAACAGCAGCAGGAGGGTGAGCCGAATTCTAGCAAGGGGGAGCTGGTTCTAACACCCCTACGCCCACCTCCCAGGAACACACCTCTTTCAGTCAGGCTCCACCTCGTGGAGACTAAGCATTCTGAGCACATGAGCTGAAAAGCGTCCCCTTCGAGAAGTGGTGAGGGCTGTTGTCCTTTGAGCACTGTTTGCAGCAGCCAGACATTGGAGAGTGAGCACCAGTGAGCACGCGGTACATCAGTCCGCGGACACCGCGCTGCAGACCTACAGCGTAAAAGAATGATTGGATCTTCTGCTGTGAGAAGACATTGTTGCATGGATAGAACAAATGAAGCCGGGCGTGGTGGCACACGCCTTTAATCCCAGAACTCGGGAGGCAGAGGTGGGAGGATCGCTGTGAGTTTGAGGCTAGCCTGAGACTAATTCTAGGTCAACCTGAGCTACAGCAAGACCTTATTTTGAAAAACAAACAAACAAACAAACAAACAAACAAACAAACAAACAAACAAAAAGTCGAGTTTTGTCAAGAACTGAGTGATCGGCATTCCAGAGACCTGAGTTCAGTATGGAGATTGGGTACAATAGAAGAAGGGATGCTTGCTGGGCGGGGTGGCACATGCCTTTAAACCCAGCACTGGGAGGCCATGAGTTCGAGCTGGTTCTACATAGTGAATTCCAGATCAGCCTTGGGTAGAGGGAAACACTACTTTGAAAAACAAAAAGAAAACAGAGAAAAAAAATTCAACACAACATGTAGTGAGCCGTTGCTTTAGAGGAGGAAAGGACATGGAACAGTGCTGGGTGTGATCTAGAAGTGTGCGTATGCAAAGGATCTGCGTGGTGACGGCAGAGGTTTGACGGAAGCAGTGGGGAGTATAATGTAGCACTCGCTGATAAGAGATTGGCTCTGGGCGACTGGGGCGTGGGTTGGGGAGATGGCTCACTGGCTAAGAACACTGCCACACATGCACGAAGGCCTGGCAGAGCCTCATTCCATTTGAGCTTGAGTCCCCAGGATGCACACAAACATCTGGGCATGGCCACACACCCCACAGCCCCAGGACTGCAACACCCTGTCCTGTGGGGAGTGGAGACTGGAGCATTGCTGGGGCTCACTAGTCAGCCAGTCTGACTAAAAACAGTGAGAGACTGGGTTTCAATGAAACATGCAGATAGAGGAGGTCACCTGATGTTCTGTGGCCTCCGTGTTCCTGCCCACGTGCATACGCCACACATCACACCACACACATCACACCACACCACACGTAACACATGCACATCACACCACACACATCACACCACTTGTAACATACACACACATCACACCACATACGCCACACCACACGTAACACACACACACATCACACCACATACCCCCCACCACATGTAACATACACACACATCACACCACATATACCACACTACCACATGTAACACACACACACATAACACACACACATCACACCACATACACCATACCACATACACCACACCACAAGTAACACACACACATCACACCACACACACACCGCATGTAACACAAACAAATACACACACACATCCCTTGGATACAGGAAGAGAGTCGATGTCACAAGCAGACATGAGGAGGGAGGAATGGACTAATGAGGGTGAACTTCTTTTGGGGAGTGGAGGGCGAGGCAGGAGAGAGGGCTCGAAGAAGTCCCTGGATGGTGACCTCTGCTTTTGCCTTGCCTCCTCCCACTGCCACGCCCTGTCCTCCTGCTGAAGTGGTCAGTAACTTAAAGCCTAACTTCTTTGCCTGTTCACCTCCAGCACGCTGAATGCGAGTCACTTCTCATGACTGAAGCGTCTTCCTCATCCCTGCCGTCGTCTTTTGGCCACTCCATGCCCACAAGTCCTGCAAAGCTGGTTTGAAACAGCACCATTCTAAGAATGGGCACTACCGAACAGTCAGTTCCTTGCTTAAAGGGACCCTGGTTGAGCCATAACGATGGCTCAGCAGTTAAGGCGCTTGTCTGCACTGCCTAACGACCCACGTAAAGCCAGATGCACAAAGCGATGCGTGTATCTGGAGATTGTTCCCAGTGACTAGAGGCCCTGGCGCACCCATTCTCATTCTCTCTTTCTCCTTACAAATAAATAAAATATAAAAAAATACCCCAGTGGCTGTCCAGGTGCATGGCCTTAGTTCGGGTGTATCCCCACACATGCCCAAGTGTTCTGTTGACTATACAGTCAGAGAGCCGCTTTCCTGCTCTGCCAGTCTTGGAAGCCACCTCTGGGCATCCTATGGAATTTATTTTCCTTTCCCTCCCTCCCTCCCTCCCTCCCTCCCTCCCTCCCTCCCTCCCTCCCTCCCTCCCTCCTTTCCCCCTTCCCTGTCTTCCTCCCATCCTTCCTCTTTCTTTCATCAGCCACACAGAGCCCTCAGCCGTTGTTTTTTAATAGTCAGCTAACTGTGACTTGAAGGCATAGTGGTGGGGGC
Organism: Orientallactaga sibirica; assembly: GCA_036365145.1. Lineage (NCBI taxonomy): Eukaryota > Metazoa > Chordata > Mammalia > Rodentia > Dipodidae > Orientallactaga > Orientallactaga sibirica. The sequence continues at coordinate 8,609,419 of JAEOAD010000006.1, read as the reverse complement.
TGTTCAGATTTTAGGAACCTTCCAGCAGCCGACCTTGCCTTTTATGTGAAATACACTTAGCCACTCATTACAAATTGCAGTCCCTTTGCGGTCTGTGGGTCCCAGACAGAGCTGGGGAGTTTTTAGATGTCAGGCATCAAAGGAAACGAAGGAAAACACGCTGCATTCTTTTGTTCACTGCTCTAAATCTTGTGACTCTCCTAGAGCCTGTCCCTTCATCCTTTCAGGGGGACCTCCTGAAAAGATGAGTCATCCTTGTCTGTTTCTGTTCTGTTCATCCTGTTACTCGCATGCTCTTGACGAGGACGCATCCTTTGCTCTCTGAGTGGGTGACGTAGGTTGTTCTTTGCAGGTGGACTTGCTGTCCCATCTTCAGCTAGCCTAGTCAGCAGTGAGTGTTAAAAACAGCACTTGGCAGAATGTGATCATGCATTTGATGCAAATCAGGTCCATCAGACGGTAGGAGGCTAGGTGTGCATTGTACTCACGTCTGGGCTGCTCGCTGCAAAGACGAGAACAAGTAAAAAATATTGGGATGTATAATTTGTGTGTGCGTATGTATGTGTGTGTAGTGTGCATGTGTGTTTGTATGCACACTTCTGTGTATGTAGTTGCACATGTACATGTGTATGTAAAGGCCAGAGGACACCCTCAGGTGTCACTGTTACGTACACCATTGAGGGTCCTCGCTATTCCCAGGGGTCATTGGCCACTGACGTCCTGGGCGCAGGAGGATTGGGGAGCAGGGTCTTGGAATGGGTGAGTATGGCAGGCAATGAACCACCGGGGAGACCGTCTGATGGACAGCGCTTGTTTATTCAAAAGGGTAGTGGGTTTATAAACACTTGGCAAAGGTTGAGAAGGCACACACAGATCATAAGGTGATTGGACACATATCTGATGGCTGCAGCTGCAGGGAGACTGTTTACTACCATATTAGGGTCTCTTGGGCAGCTGGCCACAAGGTCAGGAACTGTGGCAGGGGGTCAAACCTTAAACTATGGAATGCTCAGGTGCTCTGGGATAGGGGAGAGGGCCTGCCTGTTCCGTTTCCTCTGGACAAAGATGAGGCACAGTATGACCTTGCGAAAAGGGAGGGCCAGCTTCATGGCCAGAGTGGGTTCCCAACAATAAGGCCAGCTGCAACCCCCACAGCTCAAGGTCCCTAGCCATGTCCAACAGCCCAGGCCAGCTTCCTCATAGTCCCAGCCCGTGGTTAGCAATGCCCAACACACCATCCAACTCTTTTTGAGACAGGCTCTCTTATTAGCCTGGAACGTCACCAGTTAGATGACACTGGCTGGCCACCAAGCCCCAGGGAGCCTCCCGTCTCCACTCCCCCAGCACTGGGATTGCAGACTCACACTCCTGTCTCCACTCCCCCAGCACTGGGATTGCAGACTCACACTCCTGTCTCCACTCCCCCAGCACTGGGATTGCAGATGCGCACTCCTGTCTCCACTCCCCCAGCACTGGGATTGCAGACGCACACTCCTGTCTCCACTCCCCCAGCACTGGGATTGCAGATGCACACTCCTGTCTCCACTCCCCCAGCACTGGGATTGCAGATGCACACTCCTGTCTCCACTCCCCCAGCACTGGGATTGCAGACTCACACTCCTGTCTCCACTCCCCCAGCACTGGGATTGCAGATGCACACTCCTGTCTCCACTCCCCCAGCACTGGGATTACAGACTCACACTCCTGTCTCCACTCCCCCAGCACTGGGATTGCAGATGCACACTCCTGTCTCCACTCCCCCAGCACTGGGATTACAGACGCGCACTCCTGTCTCCACTCCCCCAGCACTGGGATTACAGACGCACACTCCTGTCTCCATCCCCCAGCACTGGGATTGCAGACTCATACTCCTGTCTCCACTCCCCCAGCACTGGGATTGCAGATGCACACTCCTGTCTCCACTCCCCAGCACTGGGATTGCAGACTCCCACTCCTGTCTCCACTCCCCAGCACTGGGATTGCAGACGCCCCAGCACTCCTGTCTCCACTCCCCCAGCACTGGGATTGCAGACTCACACTCCTCTGTCTCCACTCCCAGCACTGGGATTGCAGATGCGCCTCCCCCCAGCACATCCCCAGCACTGGGATTACAGACGCACACTCTGTCTCCACTCCCCCCAGCACTGGGATTACAGATCCACTCCTGTCTCCACTCCCCAGCACTGGGATTGCAGACTCATCTGAGTCTCCACTCCCCCAGCACTGGGATTGCAGACGCACACTCCTGTCTCCACTCCCCCAGCACTGGGATTGCAGACTCCACTCTCCTGTCTCCTGAGTCTCCCCCCCAGCACTGGGATTGCAGACCCAGCACACTCCTGTCTCCACTCCCCCCCAGCACTGGGATTGCAGATGCACACTCCTCTCCACTCCCCCAGCACTGGGGCACAGACTGACACTCCTGTCTCCACTCCCCAGCACTGGGGTTACAGACCCCAGCACTCCTGTCTCCACTCCCCCAGCACTGGGGTTGCAGACTCCACACTCCTGTCTCCACTCCCCAGCACTGGGATTGCAGACCCCAGCACTCCTGTCTCCACTCCCCCCCAGCACTGGGGTTGCAGACGCCCCAGCACTCTGAGTGTCTCCCCCCCCAGCACTGGGATTGCAGACTCACACTCCTGTCTCCACTCCCCCCAGCACTGGGATTGCAGACTCACACTCCTGTCTCCACTCCCCCAGCACTGGGATTGCAGACTCACACTCCTGTCTCCACTCCCCCAGCACTGGGATTGCAGACGCGCACTCCTGTCTCCACTCCCCCCAGCACTGGGATTGCAGACCCAGCACACTCCTGTCTCCACTCCCCCCCAGCACTGGGATTGCAGACTCACACTCCTGTCTCCACTCCCCCCAGCACTGGGATTGCAGATCCACTCCTGTCTCCACTCCCCCAGCACTGGGATTGCAGACCCACACTCCTGTCTCCATCCCCAGCACTGGGATTGCAGACTCATACTCCTGTCTCCACTCCCCCCAGCACTGGGGTTGCAGACGCCCAGCACTCCTGTCTCCCCCCCCCAGCACTGGGATTGCAGACGCCTCTGTCTCCACATCCCCAGCACTGGGATTGCAGACCCACACTCCTGTCTCCACTCCCCCCAGCACTGGGATTGCAGATGCACACTCCTGTCTCCACTCCCCAGCACTGGGATTGCAGATGCACACTCCTGTCTCCACTCCCCCAGCACTGGGATTGCAGACCCCCCCAGCACATCCTGTCTCCACTCCCCCAGCACTGGGATTGCAGATGCGCACTCCTGTCTCCACTCCCCCAGCACTGGGATTGCAGACGCACACTCCTGTCTCCACTCCCCAGCACTGGGATTGCAGATGCACACTCCTGTCTCCATCCCCAGCACTGGGATTGCAGACTCACACTCCTGTCTCCACTCCCCCAGCACTGGGATTGCAGACGCACACTCCTGTCTCCATCCCCCAGCACTGGGATTGCAGACTCACACTCCTGTCTCCACTCCCCCAGCACTGGGATTACAGACGCGCACTCCTGTCTCCACTCCCCCAGCACTGGGATTGCAGACTCACACTCCTGTCTCCACTCCCCCAGCACTGGGATTGCAGACGCGCACTCCTGTCTCCATCCCCAGCACTGGGATTGCAGACTCACACTCCTGTGTCCACTCCCCCAGCACTGGGATTGCAGATGCACACTCCTGTCTCCACTCCCCCAGCACTGGGGTTGCAGACTCACACTCCTGTCTCCACTCCCCCAGCACTGGGATTGCAGACGCACACTCCTGTCTCCATCCCCCAGCACTGGATTGCAGACTCACACTCCTGTGTCCACTCCCCCAGCACTGGGATTGCAGATGCACACTCCTGTCTCCACTCCCCCAGCACTGGGGTTACAGACGCACACCACCACACCTGGCTTGACACAGGTGCTGAGGATAGAAATCAGGTCCTCATGCTTGTGAGACAAACACAGTATCAACTGCTGCATCTCCCTGGTGAGGGACGCTTGATTTACTAATGCATTACTTGATCCATTTCGTTGCTCTTTATCGGCTTATTCCAGTCAGTCCTCGCATCGTTGAAATGAAGCAATGAACTCAATGTTGAAGATTTTCATGGTATTTTTCTCTGAACATCTGGGCAGAGCACCTTTGGGATGACTGCAGACTAAGAAGTTTCCGGGGAACATATTTTATATGACTTATTTTTAAAGATGGCAGGTTCATTTCAGAACTTAGCTAGCGAATAGAAAGTCTATTATAGTTGTAATAAGATAGAGCTGACTTTAGACTTGATTTCACACTGGTTGTGGGTGACCTTGATGTACCTAACTTCCCTAAGGCTAGGCTTTATTCTACAAAAGAGAGATAATAGAAGTTTCACAATGACTTTCCTAGAGAAGGAGAAAGGAAAAGAAAAAAAAAAACGAATTTAGTTTTGATCAAAATTCATTTGAGGGCTGGAGAGGTGGCTTAGTGGTTAAGGCACTTGCCTAGAAAGCTTAATGACCTGGGTTTGATTCCCCAGTATCCACATAAAGCCAGATGCATGTGTCTGGAGTTCATTTGTAGCAGTTAGAGATTCTCTCTCTCTCTCTCTCTCTCTCTCTCTCTCTCTCTCTCTCATCTTTCTGCTTGCAAATAAATAAAATATTTTTAAAAAATCATTTGAAATGCTGCAGAAAATTATATATGATGTATATAAAGATATGTATAAATATATGGACAGAGAGATTTAGTTTCCAAGATCAGATGTGATAGGCATGTTCAGGGTGGTATGGTCATGGACAAGAGAGATCTTTATAACTAATTTTGAATTGGTTGTTTTTTAAGACTATCTAGGTTTTTATTGAATTTATTGAGATCCTATTGTTAATACTACTTGGCAAAATGCGATTTCATCCGCACTGTCTGTAAATCAATAGTAAGAAGCCTCTGTCCGACAGCACTGTGCTCTCTGCTCCTCCTCTTCCCAGTGTCCTTTCCTCCTGTTTCCCTATGACACCTCACCTCTGCTCTAACCCACCCTTGCTGCTCCCTAGCCTGTGGGATGCACTCGCCTTACCAGGAATCTAGGCCAGTGGGAAAGACAGGCACAGAAGTGAAGGGACACAGGAGCCACGTTGTGGAGGTTACTGCCTTCCTTCCTGCTCCTCAGTCGCTCCTTCCTTGGTATCTAACTCCAGTCAGGTCAGGCCTTTCTGTTTCCAACCTTCAGCTCTCAAGTGTCATTGCATCTGTTTATATCAGTGACGTCACTAAAAGCCGGCCTGAAGAGTGGTGGCCAAGTGCATCAGATGTACTTTTATCTACCCTTCCATCGCCAAGGGCAACTGCTCCCCTTGGTTCTGATCCACTGACATCAAAGCGTGTTTGGATTTCCCCAGGAATTTGCACAGCGTCTTCCATGTCACAGAAGATCGAAATCAAGTCAGAAGCCCTTATGTAGCCAATAATCTCGAGACTGGAAGTAGACGGGGAAGGGTTTCTAACCCCAATATAAACCGGAGCTCTGTGTGGTCCAGTCTGTGTACAGTGTCACTTCTGGAGATATACAGAAGTCACGTGGTATCCGGCTTTAAGGGAATGGCGGGGGGCAAGAATGCACTTTTCATGTGTTATGAATACTTGGGACTATCCTTTCTGCATTGCTGGCCTTCTGCCCTGCCCTGCCCTGCCAACCTGCAGTTCTGAAGTCTGAAGACAAATGCCCCCCCATCATGTGGCTCCTGTGTCCCTCCCTTTCTGCATGTTCCCCGCCCCCCTTGCCAGCATGGATTCCTGGATTTGTGTTTATACCAAACCAAATGGCTGGAGGACCCAGCTGTATTGACACTTGCATGTAAAAAGGAGAGAGGGGCTGGGGAGATGCTCTGTGGTTAAAGGAACCTGCTTGCAAAGCCTGACAGCCTGGGTTCGATTCCCCACTATCCACAGAAAGCCAGGTGCATAAAGTGGTGCATACATATGGAGTTTGTTTAGAATGGAAAGAGGCTCTGGTATGCCCATTCTCTCTCTCTCTCTCTTTCTCTCATCTTCTCTCAGTCTCTTTCTCTGCTTGCTAATAAAAATATTTTTTAAAAAAGAAAAGGAGAGAAGCAGTGTTGTGTGTGTGTGTGTGTGTGTGTGTGTGCACAATTTTCTCACTTGTTCTTTCTCATGAGAAATCTTTCTCTCTCCAGGCTTATTTGTTTATTGGTTTAACCTTTATATCGACAGTTTTCATATATGCACATATGTATTCTCACCATAGTCTTCTCCCATTACCTTCTTTTGTCTCTCCCCTCATCCCCTTCCCACTGAGCCCTTCTTGTTTCCCACAAGTCCCTTTTCTGTGTTGTTGTTTTCTCTTGTTTGTTTGCCCTCTGTCATCTGTGACAGAATATCGATGGGCCCAATATTGAGCAGGCAACAATAGTCACTCTGAGGTCAAGAATGCAACAACTACTTGGTCTCCAGACAAACTTCTAAATAAGCCATCTGGGGCTCTTTTGATTAATGTGCAAATTATAAAATTTTGTAGGTGAATGGATGCATTGGCTTATGTATTCAAAGGGCCTTCTTATCTTGCTAATTATTTTGTTTGATCTCATGTGGCAAGTTTCTTGAGGGAAAAAAAAAAACTTCATTTTACCCCTGTCAGCTCACATATCACATAGTGCTCTGTTCCACAGTTGTAATGGCTGCTTAAGAAACATCCTTGTTCCATTTATCCACACAGCTGTCAGTGTGAACAATTTCAGGGGAAAAAAAGTTTTTGCTGTTTTCTTTTGTATCCCTGCAAAGGGAACCCAGAATGACCAGTTGAGATTTCACGCAACATTTCCATCGACAGTTGAGTTCACAACTTTGTTCCCTCATTTTGATTGCCTCCTTCGGTGGTCGTCTGAAAATGATTATGCATTTAATGCAACTAAGTGTTTACGCTCAGGGGTCATGGCAAAAATATGTGTCGCAATGTTGAGTGCATTTTTCATAATATAAATAAGATAAAAATGTAGGCTCCCCATCTTAATCCTTAAATCTTCTCTTTAAACTGAGACATTTTTCCAAACTGGACCGTGTTCAGAATGGGTGCTTTTCTTCAGTTGAACTTGGATCCGTCTCTCTTGTATTTCCCAAGTTAAGAAGCTCATTATTATTAATCCCGTAACAAAATGATTTCTTCAGGAACTGGGAAAACAAACAGCCTTTAAGCAAGAGAACTTCACACTGAATGTGGCCCATGGACTTATGAAAGCCTTTGGGTGTGCTGATGATCTGGAAGGTTCTCTATGAGACGCTGCTGCTTGGAGTGTGCCTCCCACGATGTGCTGGCTTCTTGCAGAGTTAGGTGCCCTGGCATGCGAGCTGGGGAGAGGTTCCTTGTCCTCAGCCCGTGTAGCTAAGGAGAATTCGCAGATCGCTCAAGGCACCGCCGTGGCTGCCGATCCTGTTTTTGTGAGACTTCCAAGAGTGGGAATCCTGACTGCCAAAGTAACTGTTCTAGAAAGAAGCTCCCAACTGCCTCGTTTTCCTGTCACGTTTTAAGACGTGTCAACTGTGAGCAATGCTGGAAAGATCTCCATCCTGTTTCTTGGGCAGTTGGTGGTAGAGGGAAGTTGTTTGTGATATTCCAAAACCTGGAAGGTGCCTACATTGAGCTTGGTTTGTGTTGAATTTCTTTAAAAATCGATGGCTTCCATTTTAGTGTTTATCTAAGTTACCACTTTATAAAACTCAACATATCACGGGGGCCGGGCAACTAATATGGAAAAAACTGAGAGCCTGGGCCAGTGGTGGGATTTGCATGTAAAGTGGAGAGCACAGGTCTGGGGGCTAAAATCATTGAACTGGATTAAGCAGAGGCGGTCTTGTCCAGACAAACTGCTCTATTGACTGTGGGTCCTGAGGGATCGAACCTGGGTCCTTAGGCTTTGCAGGCAAGCACCTTACTTACTAAGCCATCTCTCCAGCTTCTTCTTCTTCTTTTTTTTTTTTTTTTGAATCTTTTCTTTTCTATGACCAAGTTGGTAGAGCGAACTGTCAAATGAAGGCTGACCTTTAAATCTGAGTGGGATGTGATGGGGAGATGAGGCAGGAGGATCAGGAACTCAAGACCAGCCTTGGCTACGTAGTGAGTATAACTTGGGCTACGTGAGATCATTCTTCTCTCAACAAACAAAAACAACAAAACAGTACAAAAAAGAGGCCAACCTTTGAAGGATACCATCTCACCTGCCCCTCTCCCCTTGGAGAGGCCCTCCTGGTTCTCTGACTTTAGCCTGGTCTTGAATCAAACAGCTATTAAAGTTTACTTTGTTAATTTCAGAGAAATTGTTCTGATGGGGAAAAAATATTTAGAGGGCCTCTAATGACCCCAATTATTAAAAATCCATAATCCTAGTAGTTTGTTTCTTTTTGTTCCAATTATGCTTTCTCTCCATACATAAGGGACTATAATTGTTTTTATTTCTTGGTTTAGTGAACTAAATTATTGCAATAATATCTAGTGGTACTATGACTTAGATATTTTATGGTAAGATGCTAAAACCTTTTCCTCTGAGGTAGACAAAATGAAGTCTCATTTTATACAAACACTTCTAGAAGGTCTACTTAGGGTATAGTTAGCAAATAAAGAAGGATAAAAATGAAAGACGAAACTAAAAAGTGTTACTTTGTTCTAGCATGGGCCTAGTGTGTGTTCAGTGATAGTCAGTTGGTAATTACCCAGGGCAGAAACTTGATTGTTGTTTTATTCAGGTAAATATTACAAGATAAGAGCTGGGCTGGAGTGATGGCTCAGTGGATAAGGCTCTTGTCAGCAAGGCCCAAGTTCAATTTCCTAGTCCCCATGTAAAGCCAGGTGCGCTAAATGGTGCATGCGTCTGGAGTTCATTTGCAGTGGCTAGAGGCTCTGGCTTACCAGTGCTCACTCCCTCTGTGTGTGTGCCTCTCTCTCTCTCTCTCATATAAATAAATAAATAAATAAATAAATAAATAAATAAATAAATAAAGTTTTTATAAAAGATAAGAGCCAAAAAACCCCTTCATTTTATCATTTAAACTCCTAGTGAAAAAAGCATTTTTTCAAAGAAGAAACTGATTTCTACACTAGAGATTCCATCTGATCATGAAACTCTTGAGTTTATGGGATGATTTATTTGCATGTGTCCGGCCGTGATGGATGAAGCAGCCGCCTGCCGTGTTCATTTGAGGACGTTCAGGACTATTTCACTGCTGAAGTTACCCATTTGCCTCACATTGCTATTATTACCACTCCCTCTCTCTGAGTAGTGCAGTTTTACCAAAAGGCGAACATCGTATCTCGTCGCTAACAATTAAGTATCAAGTCTCTTTTACCACTGTGTTGTTGCAGCAGCTTTGTGCAGATACCATTCACACACCAAACAAACACTCCGCCATTTAAAGTGTATTGGTTGGTAGTTCTTGGTATAAATATGCGGCCATTCATCACCACTAGTTAATTTTAGAGCATTTTTATGGCCCCAGAAGATCCCTTAATGTGTGCATTAGCAGCTGCTCTCATTTCCCTTACCCCAGCTGGCATTAACCATTAAGCTACTGTCTGTCTGGATAGAACCGGCTTTTCCACGACATTTAAATATACATATTTATGAGAGAGAGAATGGACATGCCAGGGCCTCTTGCTTGCTGCAAATGAATTCCAGATGCATGTGCCACTTTGTGCATCTGGCCATCAGGCTTTGAAAAAAAAGGGTCTTTAACTATGAAGCCACCTCTTCAGGCTGGTTCGAGACATTTTGTATGGACTCGTACATGCATGGCCTTTTGTGACTTTTCTTTCATCTAACATAAAGCTCTCAAGTTTTATCCATATTGTAGCATCAGCACTATATTCCTTTCCGTTGCCAAGTTGTATGTATGGAATGGGTTTGGATACTTTGTTTATTCATTCATCAGAGTTGCAAACATCAGCATCTGTTTCAACCCACTGTCGCCTTTGAACTGACATCTTATTTACTGAGTTGCGAGAGCACTTAATGTGCTGTGGACTGTGGGTGTGATGCCACGCCCCTGCCAGAGAAACGGCTTGCAAGCATTTTGTCCCGATCTGTTGATGAGCTTCACTCATCTAATTGTCCTTTCTTCTTTCCTCCATCAAAGGGTCTTGGCAGCCGTGAAAATGAACTAAGTTGGGAGCCAGTACTCAGGTGGCCCCGGGAGATGGCACACACCTGCTGACAGGGGCCACTTCTGCACTCCCACTTCAATTCCACTGCCACATACCTGGCTTGACAGTATCCTGCTGTCTTAATTGCTCTAACTTTGTAGTAAGCTGTGGAATTGGGAGATGTGAGTTTTCCACCAATATCCTTGTTATTAAGATCATTTTGACTGTTTGGGGTACTTTGAATTCTCATAAACTTTTAGGAGAGAGGCCAGGGAGATGGCTCAGAAGTTCAAGGCATTGCTTGCAAAGCCTTCTGGTCTGGGTTCAGTTCCCCAGCCACATATGTAAAGCTGGAGAGGCATTTGTTGGCAGTAGCAAGAGACCCTGACACACACGTGTGCAAATAAATTAATGGCATTAAAATTTAAGAGAATCATGGCCACTTCTGTAAAGAAGCAGTTGAAATTTTGGTAAGATTCTACAAATGTAGATCTGCTTGGGAATTTTACTCCTCTCCCACTTTTGATGCTTGGGACTGAACCCCAAGACTTATGCATGGTAACCAGATGTTCCACTCTGACCTACACCCCAGCCCCAACTATGACCATATTAACAATATTAACATCTCCTATCCAGAAACTTGCAGAACTTAGTACTTCTAATAGTTTAATAGGATTCTTCAGGCGCGCGCACACACACATACACACACATACACACACACACACACACACACACACTCACTTAGATCATCTGAAACTAAACAGTTCTGCGAATGCCAAAATTATCTTCAGTAATGAATGAAGAATGAAGCCATTCTTAGAAGAACAAAAACTGAAGGAAAAAAAATTATCACCAGCAAACCAATGAATGAATTTAGGCAAGAAAATGAATTAAAACATAGCTAATTTGGAGAGGTAGGCTTAACTGTCTGTGCACAGGATGTGATCCTAACATAGGGGAATTCTAACGAGTCTGTACACTAGAAGGACGCTCTTACTCAGTTTCTCCCACTACACCCTCCCTCAAAACCCAGGTCACTTCAGACACCAGATGAGTGTGGGGACCACAAGCGTGCCCTCTCACCCAACTCGTTTCCCTTCACCTTTCTATTTCTTGTGCACAGACAATACTTTCTTATTCCTTTGTGAGTCTTAACAAATTTCTGTTGGAAAACTATGCGCATTAAGAGCTATCTTTTGATGACCCTCGAAGTCAGATTCCCAGCCTCCCCAGGGCTCTGGATCTCTCTGTATCCTTGTTTAGGGACCATTCTTAACCAGCTCCTTGCAGCCTGCGTTTGAATGCATCAGACCTTTTCAAAGCCCCCTTCAGGTGTCTCAGTTCACAGATTTTTCTTTGAAGTCCTTGGTGGCCTTCTTGTCAGCTGTTCCTCTTTGCACAGCCTCTGCTCAGTCATGCTGGTCAGCTATATGCTTGGCTGTTTCCTGAAACGCCTTGAACCTGGCAGTCTTTTAACTCACTCATGCACAGCCCTACATCCCTTCAGTCTCTGGAAGTTTGTGTCTCTCCCGCCCTCCTCACTTCCTTCTCATGCAGAAGCTCAAGGTTTGAAGACACAGAGGTGAGATGAAATGACTTTCTTCAGTCTTTTCTGGACATACACATGGCCTGGACATGTGTGTTGCGGTTACCTTTCATTGCTGGAACAAACACCCAACCAGAGTCTGCTTATGGGAGGAAAGGGTTTATTTCAGGCTTCCGGAATCCAGGGAAAGTTCCATCATGGTGGGAAAAGCTGGTGCTCTTCCATAGATCCACAGCAGAGAGACACCACCACCACCAACAGCCAGCAAGCACGAACAGCTAGAACGCCAACTGGCTCTCTCCACACCTTATGGCAGGACCCCCAATGATGCCTCCTCAAGCAAGCTGCTGGAGACCTAGGTTGCAAGATTAATAAAAAATACCTCAGGCTATAGGAGACATACGTTCACATTCAAACCACCACGATACGTGTAGCCTTCTAGAAATGACATAGTTTGTCAAAGTGTCTCACTTTCATAGTCCACACATTTTTCTTATACGTTTCCAGTCTCTTTCTTGTTTGGCTCATTGGTTACATCTTCTGGTAGCTGTGATGTTAAACTTTTGCCCCTGATGGGTTTTGAGCAAATATCCTGGGAATCAGGCTCGTACTGAGTGAGCTTTAGGTGAAGTTTTTCCAGGGAGCAGTCAGAAAGGTTGGAGAATGACCAATCTTTCTGGACGAGGCTTTCTGAGGCCCTTCAACCCTTAAGGGATGGCTCAGCTGAGCAGCTGGTTTTCATAGCTCCTGTGCCTTCAAGATGGGGAAAATGCTGGTAATTTCAGGTCAGAGGACCATGAAGCTCACTGTCTCTACCGAATCTTGGATTCTTTTGAATAAACACATCTTGAATTGTTCACCTTTGAATATTTACCAGCATTGTGAAAAAGTTGATTTTGACACCTTTTGCCACCAATGTCATTGTTCTATAGAATTAATTTAAAAATTTTGTTTTGCTTTCTCTCTCTCTCTCTCTCTCTCTCTCTCTGTGTGTGTGTGTGTGTTGGGATGTGGCACCCCATATACTTACCTGCAGCAGGAGGCACTCACCTACAGTGGCCAGAGCAGAACATAGGTGTCTGGCTCCATCACTCTTCAGTGTGGCTTTTGTTTTGAGCAGTCTCTTTACCCATCCCAGAACTTGTGGGGTTCTGACAATTCTCAAGACTCTGCCCCCGTGTAGGACTGGGGTTACAGGCATGCCTGGCTATGCCCATCTGGTTACATGGCACCTGGAAAATTGAACTGGTGGTTTCAGGACCCCCTGCCAAGGCTCTGACGCTCACTTAATCACTGAGTCTTCAATTTCAATTTGTATTTCCTCTTAGGACAGAGGAGACTCGAAGCCTGGGGCCCAATGCAGCATGGGCACTAGATTGATTTGGGATGAAGGACTTCTAGATAAAAGAAGTGGACAGAAACCTTGCCTATGCACAGTCCTTCGTTGAATATTTTATTACAGCAATGGGAGTAATAGCCGCGGGAGCATGTGTGGGTGGTGCCTCTGTTCTCTTCATCTCGAACAGCACTTAATCCATGAAGCTGTGATTTCTGGTTTTCCATCTCATAGCACATGAGGACGGGGAGGCCCAGACCAGAGGCAGATCTACCAAGGCGACTGCCAGTATGAAGTGAGATTTAGGTATCAAGACACAGACGCCATGGTCAAGCAGGTGGCCATTGGATCACCTTTCTACTCATATCTCATAGGCTGTATCTGTGTGAAAATAAAATGTTAGTTTGTACTTAGATCTTTGCTTTTCATGATAGATAATGCCTCATGTATTTTAGAAAATTTGCCATCAAGGATCAGTAAAATTTTTAAGGTCTGATACTTAAAGTTATAGACTTCATTTATCTATCATGTTTACGGCCAGGAAATAACGTCTATTCAAATGACATTGCTAATGGGACATTTCTGTTTCATTGGCGACATATTCTGTTAAAGAAAATGATTCTGTAATCTCCCACCTACATGGGCCGTGGTAATTCCAGCATCTTCTAAGCTGCTGATTTCAACCCTGCTCAATCTCCATGTGAGCATGCATGAAGAAAAATAACTTCCTCAAAAGTATTGAGGGCTGGAGAGATGGCTTAACGGTTAAGGCGCTTGCCTGCAAAGCTGAAGGATCCCGGTTTGATTCTCCAAGACCCACGTAAGCCAGCTGCACATGGTGGCACATGCATCTGGAGTTTGTTTGAGTGGCTAGAGGCCCTGGCATGCCCATTCTCTCTCTGTCTGCCTCTCTTTTCTCTCTTTCTCTGCTTGCAAATAAATAAATAAAAATTAAAAAATAAATAGAACATTGACTCACACGGGTGTCATACTCTCTCCACTCCCTGTCCTAAGTCCTTGAAGTGACAGTGACACCTACTCACACAGAAACACGTGCTTTCACTTGTTGCTGACATGTTATTGTTCACTTGCTAATTGCAAAGAAGCTGAAGACTTAACTGACCTTCACAATAAGCTCCAGGCTTCTTCTGTGTGTTCTGAGGAGGCGTCAAGAGGACAAGTCACGGGACACGTCAGCACGACAGCAGAGTGGGGCCTCAGGAAGACTGTGGACAGAATTCCAGAATTCCAGTGCAAGGGTGATCTCGGAGGAGCCGTGCGCTTCAAACACTACTCACAGTGTGGGTGCTGTTAGCCGACAGCATGGGAGCTGGTTTGATGAAAACATCTCGGAGCTCAAGCAGCCACTTGTAACAAGAAAGACAGTAAAGCTACATGAGTTTTGCTGTCCTGTGTAGCCAAGATAAAAGAGCCCTCTTCTGAGCCTGCGTCATGTCGCGTGTGTGGGCAAAGGCCTTTGTTACAGGTGGGGGTTTCACAAGGCTGAGAAGATGCAGGGTGCTTAACACCATGGCCAATCCCAGGCTGCGCTGCACGAGTGAGGAACACGTACGGACCAGCATCTCTATACAAAATGTCATGGCAAGGAAAGAGAGGGAGAGATTCCCAGTGGCTTTTCAGCTGGCCCTAAGCATTGCACAGGGAATGACGTAACGTGGCACACGGTGGTAAACAGAATGCACCCATGTTCTGGGAACAACTGTGCTCTGAGGTCAGCCTGCGAGGGACCAGGTGGACAGCTGGCCAAATTACATGTTTCCCTAGGAGTTTTTTTTTAACCTTCTGAATGCGCATGTGTGTGTGGTGTGAATGCATGTATGTGTGTGTGTTCATGCATGTGTCCATGTGCATGGTGTGAATGCATGTATGTGTGTGTGTTCATGCATGTGTCCATGTGCATGGTGTGAATGCATGTATGTGTGTGTGTTCATGCATGTGTCCACGTGCATGGTGTGAATGCATGTATGTGTGTGTGTTCATGCATGTGTCCATGTGCATGGTGTGAATGCATGTATATGTGTGTGTGTTCATGCATGTGTCCATGTGCATGGTGTGAATGCATGTATATGTGTGTGTGTTCATGCATGTGTCCATGTGCATGGTGTGAATGCATGTATGTGTGTGTGTTCATGCATGTGTCCACGTGCATGGTGTGAATGCATGTATGTGTGTGTGTTCATGCATGTGTCCATGTGCATGGTGTGAATGCATGTATATGTGTGTGTGTTCATGCATGTGTCCATGTGCATGGTGTGAATGCATGTATGTGTGTGTGTGTTCATGCATGTGTCCATGTGCATGGTGTGAATGCATGTATGTGTGTGTGTTCATGCATGTGTCCACGTGCATGGTGTGAATGCATGTATGTGTGTGTGTTCATGCATGTGTCCATGTGCATGGTGTGAATGCATGTATGTGTGTGTGTTCATGCATGTGTCCATGTGCATGGTGTGAATGCATGTATGTGTGTGTGTTCATGCATGTGTCCATGTGCATGGTGTGAATGCATGTATGTGTGTGTTCATGCATGTGTGTGTCCACGTGAATGCATGTATGGTGTGAATGCATGTATGTGCATGTGTGAATCATGCATGTGTCCATGTTCATGCATGTGTCCATGTGCATGGTGTGAATGCATGTATGTGTGTGTGTTCATGCATGTGTCCATGTGCATGGTTCATGCATGTGTGCATGGTGTGAATGCATGTATGTGTGTTCATGCATGTGTCCATGTGCATGGTGTGAATGCATGTATATGTGTGTGTGTTCATGCATGTGTCCATGTGCATGGTGTGAATGCATGTATGTGTGTGTGTTCATGCATGTGTCCACGTGCATGGTGTGAATGCATGTATGTGTGTGTGTTCATGCATGTGTCCATGTGCATGGTGTGAATGCATGTATGTGTGTGTGTTCATGCATGTGTCCATGTGCATGGTGTGAATGCATGTATGTGTGTGTGTTCATGCATGTGTCCATGTGCATGGTGTGAATGCATGTATGTGTGTGTGTGTTCATGCATGTGTCCATGTGCATGGTGTGAATGCATGTATGTGTGTGTGTGTTCATGCATGTGTCCATGTGCATGGTGTGAATGCATGTATGTGTGTGTGTTCATGCATGTGTCCATGTGCATGGTGTGAATGCATGTATGTGTGTGTTCATGCATGTGTCCATGTGCATGGTGTGAATGCATGTATGTGTGTGTGTTCATGCATGTGTCCATGTGCATGGTGTGAATGCATGTATGTGTGTGTTCATGCATGTGTCCATGTGCATGGTGTGAATGCATGTATGTGTGTGTTCATGCATGTGTCCATGCATGGTGTGTGTTCCATGCATGTGTCCATGTGCATGGTGTTCATGCATGTGTCCATGTGCATGGTGTGAATGCATGTATGTGTGTGTTCATGCATGTGTCCACGTGCATGGTGTGAATGCATGTATGTGTGTGTGTTCATGCATGTGTCCATGTGCATGGTGTGAATGCATGTATGTGTGTGTGTTCATGCATGTGTCCACGTGCATGGTGTGAATGCATGTATGTGTGTGTGTTCATGCATGTGTCCACGTGCATGGTGTGAATGCATGTATGTGTGTGTGTTCATGCATGTGTCCACGTGCATGGTGTGAATGCATGTATGTGTGTGTGTTCATGCATGTGTCCACGTGCATGGTGTGAATGCATGTATGTGTGTGTGTTCATGCATGTGTCCATGTGCGTGGTGTGAATGCATGTATATGTGTGTGTGTTCATGCATGTGTCCACGTGCATGGTGTGAATGCATGTATGTGTGTGTGTTCATGCATGTGTCCACATGTATTTGGAGGCTAGAGGTGCATTTCTTAACCAGTCTCCACTTTATTTATTGAGTTAAAGTTTCTCATTTGAACGCAGAACTTGGCAGTTCAGTTCGTCTCGCTAGCCAGCTTGCCTGGGGATCCTCCCTCAGTATGGGGATTACAGGCAAGTTGCCATACCTACTTTGCATCTATGTGGGTGCTGGGGTCCATAATCTGGTTTACCCCCAGCCTTGTATTTGGAGTTTTTTAAAATAGTTTTTAAATTTTTATTTATTTGAGAGAAAGAGGTAGAGAGTGAGAGAGAGAGAGAGAATGGGCAGGACAGGGCCTCTGGCCACTGCAAACAAACTTCCAAATGCATGTGCCCCCGTGTGCACCTTGTGCATCTGGCTTAGATGGGTTCTGGGAAATCAAACCTGGGTCCTTTGGCTTTGCAGGCAAGTGCCTTAACTGCTAAGCCAACTCTCTAGTCTGAGGAGTTTTTTTTTTTTTTTTTAATTCCTGTTTGAAGACAGTGTTTAAGATGGCTGGGTTGCATTTGAGTGACAGTTCTTTTCTTTTTTTAAATTTTTTAAATTTTTTATTGACAACTTCTTTAATTGTAGACAATATCCCATGATACTTCCCTCCCTCCCTCCACTTTCCCCTTTGAAACTCCACTCTCCATCATGTCTCCTCCCCCTCTCAATCAGTCTCTCTTTTATTTTGATGTCATGATCTTTTCCTCCTATTATGATGGTCTTGTGTAGGTAGTGTCAGCCACTGTGAGGTCATGGATATCCAGGCCATTTTGTGTCTGGAGGAGCATGTTGTAAGGAGTCCTACCCTTCCTTTGGCTCTTACATTCTTTCCGCCACCTCTTCTGCAATGGACCCTGAGCCTTGGAAGGTGTGTTAGAGATGTTTCAGTGCTGAGCACTCCTCTGTCCCTTCTTCTCAGCACCATAGTGCCTTCTGAGTCATCCTAAGGTCGCCACCATCTGAAAAGAGAATCTTCTCTAACCAAAAGTGAGAGTAGCATTAATATATGGGTATGGATATTAAGAGAAGTGCTTACTGGGCAGTTTGGTGAGCATAGTATATACATTTAACCAGACACCAGCAGAGGTTACACCCCTAGGGCTCATGACTACCCCTGTCGTAGGTTTTCAGTGTCAGGAATGTATTCCCTCCCATGCAGTGGGCCTCCAGTCCAATTGAGAGTTCTTTTCTTAGAGAATGGGCTGGTTTGCTGATATTCCCAGATTGAAAAGCAACTTCAAGGAGAGTAGTGAGTGGATGGCTTAGTTGGTAACGTGCTTGCCATGCAAACATGAGGCCTTGAGTTTGGATGCCCCACAAAAGCCACGTTTGGTGGCATGTGCCCGTCATCCCAGGGCTGGGGAGGGCAGAGAGCAGGAGGGTCCCAGGGGCTTACTGGGCAGCCTGACTCACAGAATCAACCAGCTCCAGGTTCAGTGAGAGACTCTGTCTCAAAAAACAAGGTGGAGATGATCGAGAAAGGCACCCAACATTGACTTCTGGCCTCCACATACACACATGTGCATGCACACCTGCACATACATGTGTGCCCACACACATACAAACGTGCATGTACACATGCACGCCACACACACATGCGTGGAGAAGGGCCAATTCTAGACAGATACTCACATAATTAAATATTTTGCATTTCCATGAACACATTTTCCATAATTTTTTTTTTTTTGGAGAGAGACAGAGAGAGAGGGAGAGGAAGACAGATAGAGATGGGCGCGCCGGCAGCCTCTCAGCTGCTGCGAACGAAATCCAGATGTGTGCACCCCCCTTGTGGTCAAGTGCGGCATTGCGCCCTTGCGTCACTTTGCATCTGGCTAAATGTGGGACCTGGTGATTGGAAGGGCTGGAGATTAGAACCAGCGTTCTTAGGCTTAGGAGGCAGGAGCCTTAACTGCTAAGCCATCTCTCCGCCCCCTTCCATAAGATTTAATAAGGTTTCTCTCATATTACAAGCCCACGAGTCCAAGTTTCTTTAAAGTGTACCCTTTCTTCATTGCAGTGTCTTGGCAGGTTACAACGGCACCATCTTTGCATATGGGCAAACGGGCAGTGGCAAGACCTTCACTATCACTGGTGGGGCAGAGCGATACAGCGACAGAGGCATTATCCCAAGGACACTGTCATATATTTTCGAGCACTTACAAAAGGTAAAAAAACAAAGTCCCTTCTGTCTTTGATATGTTCAGCAGAAAGTTATTGTGGATGGGAAAGTTGCCGCAATATTGTATTATTTTTGAACCTAAATGGAACAGTATTATTGTGTAATAACGCTGGCCTTTAAATTTAAGGAAAGGCAAGGATTTTGCTGTGAAAGTGGAAATTAAGAAAGTGCTTCTCATTCAAGGGCTGTTACTTGGGCAAAGACTGGGGGGGCCTGTCTGATCATACCTACAAAGCTGTAAAGAGCAGATAATACCTTTTATGAAAATATATTATTTATTTATTTGAGAGACACAGAGAGAGAGTGGGAAGGATGGAGTGAAAGAGAGAGAGAGAGAGAGAGAGAGAGAATGGGCACACCAGGGCCTCCAGCCACTACAAACGAACTCCAGATGCATGCACCTCCTTGCGTATCTGGCTTACGTGGGACCTGGGGAATCGAGCCAGGGTCCTCTGGCTTTGCAGGTGAACGCCTTAATCACTAAGCCATCTTCTGCAGCCTAGTAGATAATATCTTTTGCCATCATGCACTCCTCAATAAGGGATCTGTTTACCAGAATACTGATCCATAGCAGGAGCATTACAATCTTTACAATATTCTGAAGAGGAGTTGCCTGTCTGCAGTACATGGCATTTATTGATTGAGTACCTCTCATAGGCTCTTGCTGCGCGCGCGTGCGCGCGCGCGTGTGTGTGTGTGTGTGTGTAGCATGTTTGTGGTGAGTGGTGTATGTGATGTGTATGCATATGTATATGCAAATGCACACACACCATGTTCTGATGTGCAGAGGCCAGATGGCAATATCTGGCATCCTTATCACCCATCCATGCATTTCCTTGAGGTGGGGTCTCTCCCTCAAGCCCCAGTTACTATCCTTCAGTGAGCCCCAATGATTCTCTATTTTCCACCCAGATTCCCTGCTACTCACATGGACTGGGGTTAACACCTGACTTTGATGTGGGTTCTGGGGAGTCAAACATGGTAGTCTCGAGCCCAAGAGGTCTTTATACTTCAGCAGGAAGTGCTCCGAACTGCTGAGCCATCTCCCCAGCCTAGGATATTGCTTTTTTTTTGGTTTTGCGAGGTAGGGTCTCACTCTGGTCCAGGCTGACCTGGAATTAACTATGTAGTTTCAGGGTGGCCTCGAACTCTCGGCGATCTTCCTACCTCTGCCTCCCGAGTGCTGGGATTAAAGGCGTGTGCCACCACGCCCGGCCTAGGATATTGCTTTTTAATACAATATATAGCGTGAATAAGAAAGTGGGTATCTTTATTCCAATTTTGTAGTTGGGGAAACTGAACATCCTTTTAATTAGTTTTCTCAGGGCTGGAGGGGTGGCTCAGCAGGTCAGGGCAGTTGCCGTAACAGCACGAGATCCTGAGTTCAATCCCAGCACCCACATGTTACACGCCTGTACCCCCAGTCTTGAGGGACAGAGACAGCAGAGTCACTGGGGCTCGCTGGTCATTCAGTCTGACCAAAACCTGCAGCTCAGGTTCAGTGAGACACTCCAGGAAACCCTGTGCGATAGAGGGGGGCAGCGGTGTTCTCCTCTAGACACATGCACGTGGGCCATGCGCATCTGCACACACCCACGCGTATACTCTACACACCACACACACACCCACACACACACACACACACAAAATAAGCATTTCTCTCTGGATCCACCTCTTCTGAATAGCTAATCTACAGCGCTGTACCAGGACGATAAGCCAGACGCTGCTTTTGGCCACTACATCCACTTCCTCTGCAGCTCAGACTGGCTTTGTTTTGTTGGTTGTGTTTAAACAAATTTCCTGTAATGAGTCACTTGACTCCTGTGGTTTCAGTGTCTCCCGCCCTTCTCTGAAAGCAGGGATGGAATTGTTCCGGAGGACCCTCACCCCCCCTGCTCTCCCCTCCCCCCCCCCCCCCGCCACCCATTCCAGCAGTTCCTGGGCTGTATTAATTCTGTGTAACAAATGTCTTAACTAGGTCAATGTAACAGGCACTCCCAAACTTGCTCTACTGAATGGTATTTGTATTGGAGTTGCAGAGATGAGAAGAAGTTGCTGAGATCTGCATAATTCTAATTGCCATCCATAAAGTAGCAATTATCCATTAGTTCAGCTCTTCTCTCCCTAGCTGGAGCTCGCCAACTGCGCACGCCAGGAACTCTGGCAGAAAGAGGGCTGCGGAGGGAGGGCAGGCAGGCGGCCCTCAAAACCCTTCTTTTCACCTCACTTATTTCTGACATTCCCTGCTTTGCTCCTTCCCCACATCTCACAAATTTCTGGCCATTTTCGTTGCTGTAGACCCATGTGGAAGACTGTTGTCTCGGAAGGATGAAAATGGATGGGGTTGGTGCCGACGGGGTTCTGAGAGACTGTACTATAGTGACTGCGTGTGGCATTGGGGGCGTGACTTCATCTCAGGGAGCTGCTGTGAGGGGCAGAACATGTGGTACTTAGAGAGCTTGTCCAGCCCTTGGCACATAGTATGTGCTTGGTACCTGATTATTTTTGACACACCCATTAAGATTCATATATGTGCATGTGGCCACAGGATCCCCGACCAATTTCAGAGAACCCTTTGAAAATCTCAGAGTAAGTGAAGCCAATTCTCCTGATTAGGCTAAACAGAGGAGACAAATCCTCTCCTGATGGAAAATATTCTTTGTCTCTTAAAATTTCCTCTATGGTTACCAGAGGACATCTGCAAAGGTCTAAATGTCTCCCAAGCACTGGCCATCTGTTAGGCTCATTGCTGTAGATCTGTTTGCCATTGACATTACTCCAAACCCCATCTCGTTCTAAATGGTCCCAGATTACTTCCTGGACTTTGAGAAAGCCCTTCCGACCAAACGCTAGCCAGGAGCACTCGTCGTTTAAACGGGCCAGTTTCTACCACGGGCCACAGCATGTTCATTACAACCACATTGGATTGTGCTGGAACAATTTGGGCAAGAACTTTAAGCGCATCATGAAGTGTGTCCACACTGGATGCTTGAAAGTGCAAACTGGACCCAGAGGTCCCCGCTGTTTGCCTTCCAGGGCCAGTGAGCCCACTGCAGTCCCTAAAAGCCAACATGATACTTAAACGAAAGTCTTTTTTTTCCCTTTTTTTTAAGATCAGCAAAGAGCCTGGTTTGTGCCACATCCTCCAGTGCCTGTGAATGTGAGAAGAACAAATCCTCCTTCATTATGCAAGAAGAAAGTGATTCCATGTATTTTAGAAACGACTGCTCTCGTGTTGGAGTGCTGGGAGGCTCAAAGCTTATTTGGGGGCAGAAGAGAAGGCGGTCTGCCGGAACACCTGTGTTCTATTACAGTCTGGCAACCCAGAACCTATCGAGGAGCAAGAAGGAAAGGGAGCCTGCCACATAGCTCTCAGTGAATTTCAAGTGTTTATTCCAGTAAAAGTCCAGACAGAAAATGCAGAAGCTGGAGGAACTGAAAACATGACCCTTGTCATCTAGGGCAGTGGACCTGTCCTTTGCCTGACATCTATGGTTCATTCAAATTCCTTGGGGGAGCCAGGCTTGGTGGCGCACACCTTTAATCCCAGCACCTGGGAGGCGGAGGTAGGAGGATCACCGTGAGTTCGAGGACACCCTGAGGGCTTCATGGTAAATTCCAGGTCAGCCTGGGCTAGAGCGAAACCCTACCTCCGAGGGGGAAATAGAGACAAATTCCTGGAGGAAGAGCCTCTCCATCACATTCAAGCTAGCTGTTCCTTTCTCTCTTCCTGTGCTTTCCTTTTATATCCACTTACTACCCACATTAGCTGTTTATTTTTATTTTTACTTATTTATTAGAGAGAGGGAAAGTTAGAATGGGCACGCCAGGGCCTCTAGTCACTGCAAACAAACTTCAGACGCGTGGGCCTCCTTGTGCATGTGGCTTACATGGGACCTGGAGAATCGAACCAGGGTCCTTAGGCTTCGCAGGCATGTGTCTTTACCGCTAAGCCATCCCTCCAGCCCAGCTGTTTTTTTTTTTTTCTTATTGCTGTGATGATATACCTGACCAACACAACGCAAGGAAGGAAGGATTTGCCTTGGCTCAGGGTGGGTTTGCAGGGATAGGATCCATCATGGCATGGAGGGCATGGCAGCAGGACTGTGAGGCAGCTGGTGCTACTGCGCCCACAGTCAGGAAGCCGAAAGAGATGAGTGACAGTGCTCCTCTTCCTCTTCCTCCTCTTCCTCTTCTTCCTCTTCTATTTATGTTTGGGACCTCAGCCTGTGTGCGTGATGATGCCACCCCACTCAGGGTGGCTCTTCTTCCTCATTCACAGTTTTTCTGGAAACACCCTCACTGACCTGTCCGGAAGTGAGTCTCCTGGGTGACTTGAGATCCTGTCAGTCAAGTGGACAGTGAAGATTCGCCATTACACATACTTAACTCCCCATTCGCCTCTAGACATAATACTTTCAAACACACATCAACTGCAAGAACAATGGCACCACCAGTGATTCACTGGAACCTACGGTAGGCCAGGTATTTGTGATAGAATTTAAAATGCAAAGGCGATTTATTTCTCTGTCGCAATAGTTCTTCGTGATCAGGGTTATTATTTCCTGTTATTATTAGGGTGAAATCACAGAGAAAGGGCAGGATTGCACAGTTACGGATGGAGGAAACACTCTTCAAACCAAATTCTCTATGATGCTAAGAAGAGCTCAAAACCGTGTGCTGAGCCCTCAAACTCTAATCCCTGGATATTGCAGATATGTTCCAATAACCTTTAGGAATATGTTGGTTTGAACAGGATCTCAGAATATCGCTGAAACATTTCCCACCAGAGCCTTTAACATGCTCCAAGAACATTTTATTTATTTTATTTTATTAATTTTGAGAGCAATGGAGAAAGAGAGGAGAGAGAAAAAGAGAGAGAAAGAGTGCATGCTAGGGCCTCTAGCCCCTGCAGATGAACTCTAGATGCATGCACCACCTTGTGCATCTGGCTTACAGGATTCCTAGGGAATTGAACCTGCATCCTTTGGCTTTTCAGGCAAGTACAAGTCCCTTAACCACTAAGCCACCTCTCCAGCACTCCAAGAATATTTTAGAGAGGGGCAGAATATATGCCATGAGATCCTTTTTTTTATAAAACTCTGAATTAGACTGGTAGCCAGTCTGTCTCATGTATTGTCCCTCATTCCTGTACTGAGTAAAGTGTCAAAGGATCTTTCAGAAAAAAAAAAAAACAAACAAACAAACAAAAAAAAAACTGGAAATATTTACTCCAGATGGGTTACCAAAGACAGACCAGAGAAACGATTCCACCCAAATCTAGCTTGGTGAACCCATGAGTTTAGTGGGGTTGCTTAGGGGAACGTCTGAGTAACCGCCACCCCCCCCCCACCACTTGAATTATTTACTTTTCTCATTGCTGTGACAAATTATCTGACAAGAAGCAACTTCAGGGAAGAATGGTTCAAGGCCCATCACCGTGGGGAAGGGATGGTGGCTGGAATGTGAGACAGCTGGTCATATTGTGTCTGTCGTTAGGAAGTAGAGAGAGAACAGAAAGTGGGACCAGGTTCAAGAAACCTGAAGGCCCGCCCTCAATGACTCACTTCCTCCAGCTAGGCTAACCCTGAGCTGAGGACCAAGTGTTTTAACACAGGAGCCTATGGAGCACAATTCCCATTCAAACCACAACACCCAGCAAGTGTTTGCTGTTAGATGACCTCGGGGGAAGGGCTGCTTCTTAGGAAACTTCCTCCTCGCTGTAGAGGAAATAGCATCCAACATCTTGCGACTCATGTCACCCGCACTAAACTAGGGTACCAGGGAAGCTTGCAGGGCATTGGGCCGTGTAAGGATTAGAGCCACTTATATCAGCTCTACTTCCAGCATTTGGCTGAGAGAAATTTTGTTGGTGGGGATTCAGTCTAGTCATTACCTTCACACCCAGCAAACTGAACCGTAGCTGGCATGCTTTACCATAGTTTCATGTTGGCCATGAGTTTTCATATCTTTCATGGATCATTTCTATGAGCTTGAGCCATTTGAAGTCTGTGGTGCGATCAGCTGTATACTCAGGATCACATAGGGAGTCACGATCCAACCTCTTCAGTTGACTGGATGTGAAATCTGAGGCACCGAGCTGGCTGGACGAGAACTTCTGTTTTGGGTTTGCAGGTTACTGTCCTGTCTCCAGCCTGTGACTCTGGTCCTCTCTCCTTCTGGGCAATGCCTGTTAAGTGGGCACTCTTGTATCCGGAGGAGGCCCAGTCAAGAAGGCCATCTGAAGCAATCCTGTCACCGTCCTCTCCGACACCCAGACTCCCGTGGCCTTTCCTCTTAAGAGAACCACGGTTGTCTGCAGGAATAGAAGCAGGAATGGAAGAGAATACACAGAAAGCACTACCGGTCGATAGTCTGTGTTGAAAAGTCAACTTGGAATGTTCTCGAGAGTTGACTTGATGTGTTCCACCTCAGAGAGGATAGGTCCTTTTTGTCTGAGGACAGAATCGGGATGAGGACCACCTGCCTTGAATTTCAGCCTTCTTCCTTGATGCTTACATCATCACGTTACGTCAGTGCTCTCAGAAAACACCTTTCTGTATTTGGTAGCCAAATTCCTCTTAGGCCAAGAATATGAACTAACGAGCAAAGTACAGGATAATGTCCACTCTTACTGGCCCAAACCCCAATCTCACTTTTATTATTTCCTATTTATGTCATCAGAAAACATTTAATAATAGAAAACTAAAAAAGAAAGAATTATGACCAAGGATGGAAATTATTTTGCTACTGGTTTTTGAACCAAAGCCGTGATCTGTATTCTTTTATGAATAGACTATTCACCGAACATAAGTTTGCTTTTTCTTAGTGACTGCCCCCCCCCTTTTGATCTGGAAAGTAAAAAATGATGTGTTACACAGTTCTGAACCAAGTTGGCTCACTGCAAGTGTCTATTGATTTTTCAAATGTATAATGTGGAACCAATAAAAAATAACAGACTGAAGTTACTTGTAATCATGGGTGCTGGCTATTACAAAAACGTTCTATGCACATGGTAACAACAACTTGAAAGTGTCACGAACTGAAAATGTAAGCCAGATAAAAAGTGGGGAAGAGAAGGAGAGAAACCTTGAGGAAACGACGCAGATAAACGTATCCTTCTTTCTCTAACTGAATAGTTATTTATAGCCATTAAATAATGTCTTTCCCTTCTCCAATTAGGACAGCAGCAAGATATATACAACACACATTTCCTATCTGGAAATCTACAATGAATGTGGTTATGACCTGTTGGATCCCAGACATGAAGCCTCTGGATTGGAAGATCTGCCGTGAGTACCAGGAAAATCGCTTTCAGATGTCCTCCTCACTTGTTTTCTTTGAAACTTTGTGTGTTTCTGGTCTCAATCATAATTAGCAAATACTGGATAACAGAATCGTTCTGTAATGTAATGTTTTTTTTTTAATTGTCTCAAATAGATTGCAGCAATGTGAGCTAAAATTGCTGGCGACTTGTTTCTTGGGGCCATTTCTCTTGGATCAGATGGTAGTGCTTGGCCCCTGCGCGGGCCCTTCGAGGAGGGTTGGGATAGGACAGCTTTGTTTTACTCCTGCCACGCAAAGCCCATCTCACTCCTTTAATCATGGCTTTCTTCTGAAGACCATATTCAAATGAGAGTTCAAGCAGCAGTAAGAGAATTCAAAAGAGAGAAATTAAAACTTTGAGATTTCCTCAGATGCGTCTCTCCTGTCATCAACACTTGACATTGACAATCCTTTGATCAGACTGGCATCAACTGTTTTCTGCGTGAAAATAGTCTCTGGAGTTTGCCCCTTAATGGGGAGCCACCCTGCCCATGCCCACCTAGTACCACTCACTGCTTGTGTGATTACCTCCTCCCATCTATGGCCGTTCCACTCAGAATGCACCTGATCTTATCTGCATTCCTGCCTACATCAGACATAGAAATTGTCCGGTTGTCTTCATGTATCAGAAGTTCCCTATGGCCCATAAAATATATTTTAATATTCTTCTCCTTAAGTATTCTAAAGTGATTTATAAATGTATGTTCATTTTCTAAAAGAAAGACAGTTACTTGGTTATTAAATTTGGAGCAAAATAACATTAATTAGAATCAACACAAATTGATTATTATAATCAACAGCCAATTGAATGTTTTCTATTTATTTAACATGTTGCATATTGATCATATTCCCATCTTTCTTCTTCTCTGACCCCCATTTATTTCATTGAGGACCCTCCTCAGTGGGATTATTGCATTCACTATGGGGCTCTGAATGTACCAGTCAGTCTGTGTGTGGGGGGGGGACAATGCTCAGGCCAATTAATTATTAAATTTGTAAAAATAGGGCCTGGAGAGATGGCTTGGTGGTTAAGGCGCCTACCTGCTAAGCCTAAGAACACCCTTTCGATCTCCAGGTCCCACATTTAGCCAGATGCAAAGCGACGCAAGGATGCAATGCCAAACTTGCCCACAAGGGGGCGCATGCATCTGGAGTTCATTCACAGTGGCTGAGAGGCTGCTGGTGCATGCATTCTGTCTCTCTCTCTCAAAAAAAAAAAAATTGTGAAAGTAGTAGGAAGAAGTTGGTAAAATGATCTTATAGTTTTTATTCATACTCTGTATTCTTCTGTTAATTGGGATTGAGCACTGTCTGGAATATTATCTATTTTATCTTTTCGATATTCTCAAGAGGGAGCTAGGAAACAGGATGATTATTTGTCTTTTAAGTATTTGTATAGCAACAAATGGAAAAGAAATATTACCGAGTCCATGGGGGAAAATGGCTTTAAAATTTATGAATGTCTATGAAGAAAGGTAAAACTTCTTACCAGGAAGGACAGGAACAACACTATACATAAAGATGTGGGTGGAAAGGCTGTGTGTTGTGGAATACTGTGGTCTGAATGTATAATAATACCAAAATTCCCATGTTGAACTTCAATGATCAGTGTGGTGTATAGGGAGATGTGAGCGTGATCAATTCACAGAGGGACAGCTCTTCTAGATAGGGTTAATGCCCTCATAGAGTAGGTTGGTTTATGCATTCTGTCATGTTGAAACACCATGGAAATTGGCATTTTTCACTCCATAAGAAAGCCTTGGCCTGACCATGGCCATGTTGACAACCTGATGTTGGACATCCATCCTCAACAACTGTGAGAAATACATATGTGTATTTCTTAGAAACTACCCTGTCTCTCTGCTGTTAGAGAACCTGGTTTAGAGTTCACCCCTGACAGGAAGCAGTTTAAGGAAGGAAAGGGGTTATTCTGAAGGCTTACAGTTTGGAGGGCATACGTTCCATGACGGGCAAAGCATGGCACCAGAAACAGGAGCCCAGCTGGTCATATTGCAGCCACGGTCAGGAAGCAGAGAGCAGATGGGGAGTGGGATTGGCTCTGAAACGTCAAGGCACCCTCAGTGTGGCCCACTTCCTCCAGCAAGGCTCCACCTCCTCAAAGTTCCACAGCCTCACCAAACAGTGCCATCAGCTGGAAACCAAGTGTTCCAACACATGGGGGGGGGGCATTTAGCTTTCAAACCACAACACAGCCCATCTGGACTGCAATAAGGCATCACTGGAGATAAACCAGCAAAGCCAGTGGATTCCAGTGTTTGGACGATCTTGAATGATAGGTTCCTAGTTTAAGATTGACTTTTCTTCTAATCAACTTGTTAATTAGCATTAGAGCCTCCAGTCTGACATGTAAGCCTCCAGACTAAATCTTGTTTAAAATTTATTTCAATGAGTCCCATCGACACCTAATCATTTGAAGGCTTTTCACAGTAATTGAGGAATAGATCATTTGGCTTGGATGAACATGGAGGAGGAGATAAACCTGAGGAATGCGCAAAAAGAAAAGAAGGAGAGTGGGAGGAAATGAAATGAGATGAACTGAATTGATTATACGTAGCACATTAGATTTGAGTGAATTAGAAAAGTGAACCATAGGTTGATTCTCTCCTAACTCTGCTGACTGAGGGGGCTCAACCCAGAGGGGTCGGGTTTCTCCATGTTTGAGAACGATTGGCTGGTGATGGAGCAAGGGTTAAAACCCAGGTTGCCACACTTTGATGCTAGAGCAGTGAAAGGAGCCTCAATATTTTGACCCTGGGACTTGAAAATTAAGGAGTCCATTAAAAAGATTTCCATTAGAAAATTTGAGTGGATGACAATGAGAAATTTGCATGTATATCTTCGGTACGTGAGAATAGCAGATCCTGTGTGTACATTTGCACTAAACTCAGCTGAGGAAGGATGTTTGCAGTGGGAAGTACCCTTTCTTGCTTTGGTAATCTCCCTACTGTTTGTCTTACAATTTTAAACTGTCCACTGAAGTGAAACCATGAGGTTGAAAAGGTGAAGGGAGAAGGTAGAAGAAAGTCTAAGCTGTATCCATCTGGGCCTCATGGGCATCATGGGGTGCAGCTTTACCACAGGAGGAACTAGAGTGAGGTAAGCCCACTGTAATAAAACGAATTCTTAATACTAAATCAGGGGAACCCAGATTCTAGCCACAGCTATAATCTTAGATAAACTCTTTCACATCTGGTTAAATAAGGTTTAACAACCTTCTAACGTCCAATGTCTCGAGTTCAAGGATGGATGACCTTCATGGGGTAGGACTTATTTAGTGACTTTTGTCCACTTCACTGGATAAGAAGTGACTCAGGGGCTGGAGAGATGGCTTAGCGGTTAAGGCGCATGCCTGTGAAGCCTAAGGACCCAGGTTTGATTCCCCAGGTCCCACGTAAGCCATATACACGTGGTGGCGCATGGGTCTGGAGTTCATTTACAGTGGCTGAAGGTCCTGGTGCAGCTATTCTCTGTCTCTCTTTTGCTCTCTCTCTCTGTCTCTAATAAATAAATAAATAAATAAATCTTTTTTTAAAAAAAGAAGTGACTCAGATACTGCCTCATGTTCTCCTTTTGGAAAAGAGCAAAGGCAAAATCTTTGTTTACTCTGTGTTCTGTCATTTCTTAGCACGCTTGGCACTTAGTCATTCTCAGCGTCAGCCACGTTGTCTCTGTGCATGTTGCAAGCTTTCCGTCTTCAACGACTGTCCTTTGCTGGCTCGTTCTTTGGCTAGAGAATGAGTGCTGGCTTAGGTTCGAAGTAACATCAGTTATAAAACAGATGTTTATGCTGATACTTTGGATGATAATTACAAGATAGGAAATGCAGTTAAAATAAAAAATGTCATTGAGAAAGAAGATTCCCATACCCGTTGATTTACTTCAGATAGACTTCATATTTCAGAAGCCTTAGGTTTTGTGTAGGCCTTTGGTATGGAGGGAAATGAGATTTGACTAGTGCTGGGTCTGCTAGTTTTCTGGGGATGTTCCTCACAAGAGTGTGTAAGTGATCTACAGTATATCCGCATAGTGAAATACTGCTTGTTGACAAAGAGAAAGCTTCCCAAAGTCATGGAAGAAAATTGAAGGCATAGTCTCAAATGTAAACGTCATTAAGAAAATCTGCATGTTGTATGGGTCCTGGTGCGTCATGTTCTGGGAAAGGCAGCACCATAGAGATGGTGTGACCATGGCTGTCAGAGCTTGAGGGGAAGGGTGGAGAGATAAACAGGAGATGGGGTTTGGGGGGTAGTGGGATTGTTCTAGCAGGCACTGTCACAATGCATATATGACACTAAGCATAGGTTAGACCCCATGGAATTTACAAAACACAGAGTGAAAGTCATGAATAAAAGAACAAAAGGATGACCTACTGGCACAGTAAACTTGGATGCCTCTCCAAGCGATTTTACTGAGTGCAACACCCCAACCTCCAAAGGCTGTGTGCTACATAATTCCACTTACGTAATATTCGTTAAGTTACCAAATGATAGAAACAGAGAAGATACCAGTAGAAAGTAGGAGCTATCAAGAGGAGGGCAGGAATGGTTGCACAAGGGTACCACAGGGGCCTTGTGTGGTGACAGACTATTCTATCTTTTTTAAAAAATTTTTGTTTATTTTTATTTATTTATTTGAGAGCAACAGTCAGAGAAAGAGGCAGAGAGAGAGAGAGAGAGAGAGAATGGGCACACCAGGGCCTCCAGCCACTGCAAACAAACTCCAGATGTATGCACCACCTTTTACATCTGGTTTACGTGGGTCCTGGGAAATCGAGCCTCGAACCGAGGTCCTTAGGCTTCACAGGCAAGCGCTTAACTGCTAAGCCATCTCTCCAGCCCGACTGTTCTATCTTTACTGGGGCTATGGATATACTGAGTTACTTCTCAGTAAAATTGCATGGTATTAAAGGCATGTCCACGCACATACATGCATGAGTGTAAGAGCAATGGGGAAATCTCAATGCCAGTGTCCTGTCTGTGGCATTTTAATGTTTTTTAAATTAAGTTCTCATTGGCTTTATGAGATTTCTCTATATTATTTCTTATGGCTATATATAAAGCTCTAATTATCTGAATATTAAAACGTCCAACTGTGTGTATGCGTATGTGTGTTCCTGTGTGAGAGTGCCAGATGGCACCTGTGCCTCAGCACGTATGTGGAAGGAAGTCAGAGGACAACACTGGGTATTGGTCCTTACCTTCCGCCTTGTTTGAGGTCGGCTGTCATTGTTCACTGTCCATTTGCCAGACTAGCTGGCCCTCAAGCATGGGTTCTCCTGTCTGTCACTCCTTTCTCGCGCAGGCATGCTGGGACTGCAGCTGTCTGCTGGAACATGTGGCTTCACACGGTGTCCAGGAATCTGAACTCAGGTACTTAGGCTAGTGTGGGAAGTGCTTTATCCACTGAGCCATCTGCTAAATCCCCCCAAAGAGCCGGGCGTGGTGGCGCACGCCTTTAATCCCAGCACTCGGGAGGCAGAGGTAGGAGGATCGCTGAGAGTTCAAGGCCACCCTGAGACTACATAGTTAATTCCAGGTCAGCCTGGACCAGAGTGAAACCCTACCTCGAAAAACCAAAAAATAAATAAATAAATAAATAAATAAATAAATAAATATAAATAAAAAATAAATCCCCCCAAAGGTTATTTATTTTTAATTTTTTATTACCCATTTTGTTTATTTGAGAGAGAGAGAGGGAAAAAAAATGGACACATAAAGGAGGACCACTAACCACTGCAAATGAACTCCAGATGCATGCGCCACCTTGTGCACCTGGCTAATGTGGGTACTGGGGAATTGAACCTGGGTCCTTGGGTTTTTCAGGCAAATGCCTTACCCACTAATCCATCTCTCTAGCCCCAAATATTTATTTTTTTTAAAGAAGTTAGCCATATGTTTATATATAGGCATTCATGTGTATATATACATGTGTATGAAGTCTATTCTGTATTTAGTAATTAAAGATGAAAATAGAACTCTTATATTTGAAATCACCTTGTGTCCCAGGCTATAAAAGGAACATAGTTAGAATCTAAGTATGTCTCTTGAACAAAACAGTTTAACTTTTGGTCTTAGCAATAGAGAAAATAGTCACCTTGCCGCATTCTAATTTTAGTCTCCCCAAACAGGGAGGCACAGTCCATTTAGGAATTCAGTGACTTTCATGGGCAGCACTGTGAAGGAATCAGAAACTCTAGCATCCAGTGCTGAAATCTTGGCTGTGTTGTGGGTTTCAAAAAAAAAAAACTTGTCACCAGAGGGGAAAGTTGGCAGACATCAGGTTTAAGCCACTGCTCAGTGCTGCTGGGTGGTACCAAGAAGATGAATGCAGGGGCTGTCCTCATGGCTGACAGTGTAGTCAAATGAGGTCATTTGCATATTCAAACAGCGTAGACTGAGACCCAGCTTTAATGACAGACATCATGCTGTGCACCATGTTACCAGCACGGTCTCTGTTTCCCTGGAGCGTACAGCGGAGTGGAATGA
Source organism: Orientallactaga sibirica (assembly GCA_036365145.1). Classification (NCBI taxonomy): domain Eukaryota; kingdom Metazoa; phylum Chordata; class Mammalia; order Rodentia; family Dipodidae; genus Orientallactaga; species Orientallactaga sibirica. Next base: position 8,576,550 of record JAEOAD010000006.1, on the reverse strand, counting down.
TTTCACAGGTCCTCAGAAAATCTCTGCCGAGGGGTATTGATCTATGTTTACTGAGCACTTCCTTGTGTGCCAGTCCTCAGGCTCGGGATGCTGTGTATATGAACTTCTTAAGAAGTGGGTGTTACAAGGCATGTTAGACAGCTGAGTTGAGCTGAGCGAGCTTCACACAGACGATAAAGTCCTCTCTTGAGATTTCATGTCTGCTAGAACCAGGCTATCCACCTTGGCCCATTGAATCAATTGCTTCCTCATTGCTGTGAAAAAATTCCTGACCAGAAGTAGCTTAGGGGAGGAAAGAGTTTGTTTTGGCTTGTATTTCTGGAGGATAGATTGCATCACGGCAGGGAAAGTCTGGCAAGAGCAGGAAGTCCGTGTGACATCATCACACCAGCAGACAGGGAGGAGAAAGAGAAACAGCTAGTGGGCTGTTCCACCCCCAGTGACACACTTCCTCCAGCAAGGCTGTACCTCCTAAAGGTTCTGCAGCCTTCCCAAATACTACTACTTTGTTGGAGACCGAGTGTTCTAACACGTGAGCCTGTGGGGGAGCATTTTCAATTCAAACCACTGTACCCATCAGACAGTAGAGTGGGGGTGCTGGCTCCCTGTCAGGGAAGAGACATGAGCACCCAACATTCCACCGGAACACACAGCAGACTGTGGCTGCAGGGCTTCTTCAGGCTTTTGGTGTGTCAGGCATCCTGCAAGTACTCAAGAGTACCTGCTGCTGACCTCGAAGGGTTTTATTCTAGTAGGAGAAACTCAAGCTGACGATTATAATCTCACTTACCAAGTGATACGATATCCTGGATGCCAGGGAGGACACTGGGTTCAAGCTAAGGGTTCAAAGAAGCCTGGAGAAAACCTTGGCCAGTTATGTTAATGTCTGGAACATCTGTAGGGTCCTCACACTGATAGTGTGTTTTCTTTTTAATTTGAGAGAGACACAGACAGAGAGAGAATGGGTGCACCAGCAGCCTCTCAGCCACTGTGAACGAAATCCAGACGTGTGCTTCCCCCTTGTGCGCATGTGCAACACCGTGTACTTGTGTCACTTTTGCATCTGGCTAAACTGGAGAATCGAACAGGCATTCTTAGGCTTGGCAGGCAGGCGCCTTAACCGCTAAGCCATCTCTCCAGCCCATAAACAATGTTTTCATGTGCCCAGAGCTATAGCCAGTTCTCACAGTCATCATACCAAAGGCCCACCTCTTCAGTCAGGGACTCCCTGCCCCCAATTCTCTTCATAGCCAATCATATTCCTCCCCCAGACAGAATACGGAAACCAGCAAACGTGAACCCTCGGAACTCCCTGTCTCCCATCTTCCCTCCCCTCCCTTCCTGCTTGCCTCTGGCCTGGGGAGCTCCATCCTCCCGTTTACACTTGGACCTTTCTATGTCAACACCAAGCTTACTTTGTTTGACTCACATTTTTTTGTTTCTGCTTAAAATTTTTTAATTTGATGCTTTTAAAAGAGGTGTGCGATCTTGTCTGATTCTCGCCTTGGCATTCTAGTTTTTGTTTGTGTAGTTTTTCTGCATCGTAGACATTTGCCGAAACTCCTTGGCCTATAAAAATCCAGCATGAAAGCTAACTCTTTTGTCCCCTGTAAGAGCTGGCAGAAAATGTCTTGAGTCTCTGAAGATGCCGACTTACAGGTTGGCATGAGTGACTAGTGATGGTAAGTCACACTGACTGTATGGCCACCAAGACAGACCCAATGCTATGTCATATTGTCAGTGACCGTGGAAAAGGAGCCAGAGAACCCCTCCAGCCTAAGATGTCACTCTTGCACCCGAAGTGTGGCCAGCCAGGGTAACAACAGGACCTCATAGTCCTTACTCTGAATGACAGTTCAAAGCGCATTCTCAGAGTCGGATAGTGTAAATAGGAGGCTGACTCGGTCACTTTGGGGTGCATAGCGAAACTCCACAGACTGAGGGGCTTAAACAACACACCCTCGCTTCTCACAGTTCTGGAGACTAGGAAGTTCAAGGTCAAGGTCAGCATCAGGCCTGGCCATCTTCTCACAATGTCCTGTCATGGTAGAAACTGATAGCTTCAGTCTCTTTTCCTCTTCTTTAATTTTTATTATTTTTAGTTTTTTCATTTTTTGGTTTTTCAAGGTAGGGTCTCACTCTAGCCCAGGCTGACCTGGAATTCACTATGTAGTTTCAGGGTGGCCTTGAACTCACGGCGATCCTCCTACCTCTGCCTCCCGAGTGCTGGGATTAAAGGCGTGCGCCACCACGGCTGGCTCTTTTCCTCTTCTTACAAGGACAATAAACCCACAACGGAGGCTGTATCCTCATGACTCCACTTAGGCCTAATTATCTCTGAAAAGCCCAGCTCCAAATACTATCACACTGGGGGCCAGAGCTTCGGCACGTGGATGTGTACATGTTATGTACATTTGGTGCATAAAAGAGGCGTCTGTCACAAGCCATTGCCCATGAGTGCGTGAGAGAACGAGAGGGTACAGCTGTACTGCTTTCTCTTGTGTGTCTAGCATGTCGAGCTCTGTCAACGATAGCGTTTTCAATCACATGAGATTAATTAAGGACAGAGAAATCATAGTCCCTGAATCAACTGCTTTTTCTTCCTGCTTTGTATATAAACAAATGCATGCAATTTCCTCTTCCATTTCAAAAGTAAACGATCCTTTTAAATTCCACAGTGGTATGGACTTACTCTTCTGAGATTTAGTGTCCAGTCTTCTTAATCCCCTTATGAATTGATTTTTTTCTGATGCTACATCATTTTTCATCATCTGTCTTTAGTTTTGAGTATATGAAACCAAACCATGAGAAAACTAAGACGTTTGAATTCTAACCCTGCTTTCCCAGCTTGTCCTGTCCTTTGAAAGAACACATACACAGACTGAATGGCTGTCATAGTTCCGGAGACTGAGAAGTTCAAGATCAGTCAGCAGAAACACCTATAGAGAAACATCTGTTACATCATGGGCTGAGGAAATGGCTTAGCAGTTAAGGCATTTGCCTGTGAAGCCTAAGGACTCTGGTTCGATTCCCCAGGACCCTCTATTTCCTCTTCCTCTCTCTCTCTCAAATAAATAAATTATATTTCAAAAATAAAAGAGAAGCATCTATTATATCTTTTTTTAAAACTTTTTTTTATAAATTTGTTTTTGTTTGTTGGTTTGTTTTTCAAGGTAAGGTCTCACTCTAGCCCAGACTGACCTGGAATTCACTGTGTCATCTCAGGTTGGCCTCGAACTCAACGATGATCTTCCTACCTCTGCCTGCCAAGGTCTGGGACTAAAGGCGTGTGCAACCACTTCCAGTTCTTATACAGTCTTTTGAGATAATCAATATTATCTATACCATCTACTATGCTGTAGATAGATTTTTAAAATTTTTATTTATTTATTTGAGAGTGACAGAGAGAGAAAGAGGCAGAGAGAGAGAGAGAGAGGGAGCAAGAGAGAGAATGGGTGCACCAGGGCCTCCAGCCACTGCATACAAACTCCAGATGCATGTGCCACCTCGTGTATCTGTCTTACTTGGGAACTGGGGAATTGAGCCATGAACTGGGGTCCTTAGGCTTCGCAGGCAAGCGCTTAACCCTAAGCCATCTCTCCAGCCCCAAGCTGTGTTTTTTTTTAACCTCCAGCTGACTTACGATTCATTGAAACAAACAGATGCATATTAAATCTCTAAAGAGACTTCTGTAAACACAGCTGCCCCCGCCTGGCGACTCCAGTGTGCACACGCAGCACGCTGCATTGGGAGCTGCACGTTCCCAGGAAAGACCACATCAGCCACGAACTGTCACCATCCGGGCCATGCCCGTCCCCTCCACATCAAAGTCTGCACTAGACCCTTAGTGATGTCCCAGTTTTTACTGGCATCAAGTACATCAAGATGGGCATCTAGGGAAGAAAGTTTAGAGTGATGTCTGGAGGAGGGAGTGAGGATGTCCCACCCATCAACTGGAGACACCCTCCAGACCAAGCGACGAAGGACCCAAGGAGTGTATTAATCTCCTGTCTCTAGAATCTTCTTGGCAGGTAGGAGACACTGAATTGTAATTGGCCTTGTGTTTTCAGGCTAAATTCTGGAGCAGCAGCAGACATTTTACAAAAAAGAATATGTGTTACTATGAGCCAGATGTAGTGAGGCTGAGGCTGCTCAGGGTGGCTGGTCATCTGTGATCGCTGAGTGTTTATCCAGCTCAGTTGAAGAAGCAAGCCCCAGGGATAGGCCAGTGAGATGGACGCTCCTCTTCACTGTTAACTTGATAGGATTTCAATTCACTTAGGAGACACACCTCTGAGTGTGTCTGTGAGGCTATTCCAAGAGGTGAAACTGAGGGAGGGAGACCCTGTGGACTGGGAATTGCAGAAGTAGTTAAAAGGAAAACTGGAGGATTGGAGAGGTAGCTAAATGGTTAAGGCACTTGCCTGCAAAGCCTAAGAAGCCAAGTTTGATTCCCCAGTACCAACATAAAGCCATGTGCAAAAGGTGGCGTATGCATCTAGAGTTCATTTGCAGTGGCTAGAGGCCCTGATGTCCCCATTCTCCCTCTCCCCACCCACTCTGTCTCTCTCTATCTCTCTCTTACTCTCTCTAATAAATAAATAAAATATTTTTTTATTTGAGAGAGACAGAGAAAAAGAGACAGAGAGAGAGAGGAAGAGGCAGAGAATGGACAAACCAGGGCCTCTTAGCTGCTGTGAACGAATTCCAGATGCATTCGCCCCCTTGTGCACATGTGCGACATTGCGTGCTTGTGTCACTTTTGCGTCTGGCTAAAGTGAGACCTGGAGATTTGAACAAGCATTCTTAGGCTTCGCAGGCAGGTGCCTTAACTGCTAAGCCATCTCTCCAGCCCCAAATATTTTTAAAAATATTTTATTTAGACAGGCATGGTGGCACATGCCTTTAATCCCAGCACTTGGGAAGCAGAGGTAGGAGGATCACCATGAGTTCAAGGTCACCCTGAGACTACATAGTGAATCCCAGGTCAGCCTGGGCTAGAGCGAAACCCTACCTCAAAAATATTTAAAAAACTTAAAAAACTTATTTATTTATTTGAGAGACAGAAAGAGGCAGATAGAGAATGGGCATGCCAGGGCCTCTAGCCACTGCAAACAAACTCCAGACACATGCGCCACCTTGTGCATCTGGCTTACATGGGTCCTGGGGAATTGAACCTGGGTCCTTAGGCTTCCCAGGCAAGTGCCTTAACTGCTAAGCTGTATCTCAAGCCCTAAAATATTTTTTATAAAAAGGAAAACATGAGAAAACCAAAAGAGTGTTGGCATTCTTCTCTCTCTCTCTGCTTCTTGATCCACATAGCTGGGGACAGGCAGCCTCATGCTCCCACCGCCACAGCCCAGGGCCTCCCCTGCTTCCAGGCCTTGTCACATGACCACATCCTCACGCTGGGAGCCAGAATAAATTCTTCCTTTCTTAAGTTACTTCTCATAAGGTATTTGTTCTCCACAATGAAAAAAGTAATAATATACTGAACTAGGGGAAAAAAAAAAAAACACAACTAACATTACTTTTCACCATAGCAGAAAAAAAAGGTAAAATACTCAGGAAATGTTGGCAATATTGTGAGGACAATAGTGCAGTTTTGTGTGAGAAATAAAGAAGGCTTGAAAATGAACACAGATGGGCTGGTGAGATTGCTTGATGGTTAAGGCACTTGCCTGTAAAGGCAAAGGAGCCAGGTTTAATTCCCCAGGACCCACATGAGGCAGAAGCACAAGATGGTACATGTGTCTGGAGTTCCTTTGCAGTAGCTAGAGGCCCTGGAGCACCCATTGTCTCCCTCTCTCTCTTTCTCTCTCTGCCTCTTGTCTCTTTCTCTTTCAAATAAATAAATCAAAAATAACATATTAATAAAAAAGAAAATGAACACAGAGCTAGCTCTTCATCTGGTTCTGAGTGGGAAGTGTGGACACCTGGAAGAGGCATTCCCATATTTATGTATAGGCTTGAGGCAATCCCAACAAAATGTAGAATAAAAACACTAGATACACCATTAGAGATTATCTGAAAGGGCTCAACAATAAGGAAGAGGACAGACATCTTTGAGTAGCGAAATGAGAGAAAACTAGAGACAGTATATTAAAGTTAGGTAAAAACAGCATTAGGAGCCTAGAGAGATTGCTCAGCAGTTAAGGCACTTGCCTGCAAAATCTGCTGAGTTGAGTTCAATTCCCCAGTACCCATGTAACTCCAGATGCACAAAGTAGAACATGCATCTGGAGTCCGTTTGTAGCAGCTAGAGGCCCAGGCACACCCATTCTCTCTGTCTCTCTTCTATCTCTCTCTGCTTCCCAATAAAAGTAAATATTAAAAAAAAAAAAACAAAACAGGGCTGGAGAGATGGCTTAGCAGTTAAGGTACCTGCCTCCTAAGCCTAAGAACGCTGGTTCCAATCTCCAGGTCCCACGTTTAACCAGATGCAAAGTGACAAAAGGGCGCAATGCCGCACTTGACCACAAGGGGGAGCGCACGCATCTGGATTTCATTCGCAGCAGCTTGAGAGGCTGCTGGCACGCCCATTCTCTATCTGTCTTCCTGTCTTCCTCTTTCCTCTACTTCTCTCTCTCTCTCTCTCTCTCTCTCTCTGTGTGTGTGTCTCTCTCTCTGTCTCTCTCCAAAAAAAAAAAAAAAAAAAACAGCATTAGGCTACATCAAAATTAGCCAGCACAAAAGGGAATGGATAAACCAAAATCAGGTCCTATACCATGTCATCATTCAATGTAGAGTATGGAAGAATTATTCAGCCAGTGGAATTAGAAAGTTTAGTTAGTAAATTAACACCTACATGTAATAAAAACTCATGGCTGGAGAGATGGCTCAGCAGTTAAGGCACTTACCTACAAAGCTTAAGGAGCCAGATTCGATTGTCCAGTACCCACGTAAGCCAGATGCACAAGGTGGCACATGTGTCTAGAGTTCATTGGCAGTGGCTGGAGGACCTGGAATGCCCATTCCCCCTCTTTTTCTCTCCTTTTCTTCCCTCCCTTCCTTCCTCCCTTCCTTCCTTCCTTCCTTCCCTCCCTCCCTCCCTCCCTCCCTCCCTCCCTCCCTCCTTCTTTCTTTCTTTCTTTCTTTCTTTCTTTCTTTCTTTCTTTCTCTCAAATAAATAAAATATTTTTGAAAATCTCAACTTACAATGGCTTAACCAGATAGTCCACCCACTCCCCCTCCCACCTCACCAAGCAATAAGGATTCCAGAGATTGACAGCCAGGGTTCTGTGGAAGGCCAGCATACCTTCAGTTCTCCCTAGTGGGCGCCCACTCACCGTCCTGAGCAGGTGGCCTTGGTTGTCCTGTGCTGTGATAGCCCGTGTCCACTGTCACATTCCCCTCTCCAGAAGGAAAAGTTGTCTGCTGATAGAGACGAGCCCTTTAATTCTATCCAGTGCCTTTCAATGACTCGTCATTTACAAAATGGTGTCACATGGCATGCTAGCTTCCCGCCACTGTGACAAAATAACCTGATGTAAACAACTCTAAAGGAAGAACAATTTTAAGTGTAGTTTCAGGAATTTGCATCCATGGTCGCTTAACCATATTGCCGTGGGGTGTCTGGTGAGGTGGGAATCAACAGCAGCTGTGACACAGGTGGTCCCTTCGTGTCATCACTATGCAGAAGCAAAGCAGAAATACCAGGGTCCCAAATCACCTTCAAGGGCATGTCCCTGGTGACCTCAGCTCCTTCTTCTAGGCCCCACCTCTTAAAGGCTACCCTACCCTCAAGTAATGCCACCTGCCAATGACTGAACCTTTAGCACATGGCAGCTCTGTTAGCAGAGGTATGGAGAAGTCTGGTATGTTTTGTTTTGTTTTGTTTTTCTTTTTCTTTTCTTTTCTTTCTTTCTTTCTTTCTTTTTTTTTTTTTTTTTTTTTTTTTTTTTTTGGTAGGGTCTCACTCTAGCTCAGGCTGACCTGGAATTCACTATGTAGTCTCAGGGTGGCCTTGAAATCACAGCGATCCTCCTACCTCTGCCTGCCGAGTGCTGGGATTAAAGGCGTGCGTCACCATGCCCAACACAATGTATTTTTTTTTTTTTTGGTAAGTTAAATTTTATTCACTTTTCACAGAAAACATGTGTAAGCATTTTGTATGTATATTGTGTGTGCATGCATGTTTGTATTGATGCGGGCACACGTGTGTGTGTTTGCATGTTCATGTGGAAGCCAAAGGTGAACTTCGGGTGTCTTCCTCAGTGGCTCATGTCCTTGTTATTTGAGACGGTCTCTCACTGAACCTGAAGCGCTCTGATTTGGCTAGACTAGCTAGCCAGCAAGCCCTGAGGAGCCTCTGTATTTGCCTCCTAATCCCTGCGATTGGAGGCGCACACTGCCGACTCCAACTTTACTTACAGGAGCACTCAGGATTCGAACTTGGATCCGCATGCTTGCATGGCAAGTACTTTATTGACTCCCCAGCCCCCCAAAGCATTTTTATAGTTGGGAAAATAATAAACTTTATGTTAGAATGGAAAACAAAACAAATAAGTTCGTAGTTTGTAAAATGCAATACCGCAAACTAAGATGTATGTTGCAACACCGTAAACTAAGATGTATATAAAGCAATTTATCAGGCCAAGAAAATTCTATGGCTTTACAAAATTATAAAGCCATTGCCCCCAGATTCATCTATGCCTACAGTTTTCCTAAATGCAGAAAACCTGAGCATATAATTTGCAATTCTGCATCTGAATGGGAAATCAAGTCAGTGAAAATGGGAAGAAAATATTTTGGAAACCAGTTGTTCTGAAGAAGGCAAATTTCAGCATTTGGCTCTATGATTTCTCTATGAATTTGGCTCAAGCAAAGCATTTCATGAAATGAAGGATGATTTTTGTGGGCCTGGAACATGATACGCTGAGTATTATTCGACAATGGCAAAAGGAGGAGGACTGCAAACAATTTCCAATATTCCCTCTCCGAGGTGCCACAAGGGGTGATATCCCGTCACCACTGGGTGGATGGGTAAGAAGTCATGGCGTGGGATGGGGAGATGGCTCGGTGGGTAAAGGTGCTTGTTTGCAATGCCTACTGGCCTGGCTTCAGTCCCCAAGCCATGCATATAAAATTGGACACACACACACACACACACACACACACAGGAAAAAAGCCAGGTAATTTTTAATATTTATTTTTATTTATTTATTTATTTTGGTTTTTCGAGGTAGGGTTTCACTCCAGGCTGACCTGGAATTCACTATGTAGTCTTAGGGTGGCCTCAAACTCATGGTGATCCTCCTACCTCTGCCTCTTCAGTGCTGGGATTAAAGGCATGCGCCACCACGCCTGAGTGACATCCAATTTTTTTTATGTGTGTATGTATGTATAATTTTTTAAATCTTAAAATGAAGGCAGGGTTAGATAAGTTAGATGAGCCTTTTGTAAGGTGGCCGTTGCAGCATGCTGTTTGGGGAAGGGAAGGTTTCTCTAGAGTAATTGAATACAGGAAGGTGATCTCAAGTTATGAGCAATTTAAAACTTTGTCTTGCCTGTGTATGGCTTTGAAAGCAAGTGCCTTCAAACACTGAGCCATCTCCCCAGCCCTAGCAGTTTTGAAAAAAAAAAAAGTAAAATAAAAATGAAAGACTATTTTATATCCAGGCTAAGTCTTAATTAAATAATTACATAGCAGTGACCAGCAAATACATGAATGCAAGCACAGTGTCTGCATTCATACCTTAAGTGTACCTCACCTCTTCTGGTTGTGTCTCCGCCAGTTACACACGGCCCCCTGCTCCCAGCTTTGCCTTGAGTGGGTTGGGTGATCTATATTGTCACGCCTTACTGAAACCCAGCATGGCCGATACAATCACTGATGTGTGAAGGGGTCCCAAGGTGCCACAGGTGTCCTGGAGCCTCGTTGGCTATCTTCTGTTGAACCATTTAGTCCTCTGTCCTTTAACATGTTGACCCTTTTCAGAGCCAGAGGCTCTGTCACCCAGATTGTGAGGCACCTTCAGAAGAGGGAGCGGCAATGCAGAGCATTTGGTTGAGTTCTTTGGGAAATCAGATTTCAAAGTTCAAGTGTAACCATCTAACAATACAGGCTCATTAGAAGTAATAAAATGATATAGCTCATGAGGCAAAAATTCCCCCCACCAAGAATCCCTCAGAGCGTTTGACAGCATTGAGTCGGACTGGCTTTTGTGATAAAGTGGTCTGTTTGTTGGTACATAACATCTTTCTTTCTAGAAAGCCAAAACCTGTTATTTTATAGCTATGCCACATGATCAACTATATTCTTCATTATCAGCAAAACAAAACAAAAAAAAGACACATAATGGTAAATAAAGCTAGAAAGAAAACATGTTTCCAAGCTACTGGGGTTGTCGAAGGATCTCGGGAGAAGTGAAATAGGGCAAATGTCCGTTACTTTTTGCCCATTTCATCAAGGTCAACGACACGAATATGTTCTGTAAATCCTTAAACTGTTCTCGAGTAATACGTTTCAACTGTGTGTAAGTTGTGATTGAGGAAGCCTCTTAGAAAGCTTGCAGCCAACCCATGAAAATCGACATTTACAATTTCAATACAGAAAGGACCCCCCACATCCACTTTCCTTAAAGCAGATAGCTTCGTGCTGGGGAGACAGCTCCGTGCTTGCCTCACTAATGCGAGGACCCGAGTTCAGTCTCCAGTACCCACTTAAACATGCCAGGCAGAGTGGGGAGGCAGAGCCACGAGGATCCCTGGGGCCAACCAGTCTAGTGTAACTGGTGAACTACAGGCCAAGGAGAGACCCTGCTTCAGAAAGGATGGGTGGACTTCTGGGGGATGACACCTAAGGCTGTCCTGGCCTCCGCATGCACACACACGTGTAATATGTATTAAACATTACACATACATACACACACACATACACACGCCCTTTTCTTCAAATATGAAAACTTGAGGTGAAGAGGAAAAAGAAGCGTAGAACGCCTGAATTAGGGAACAGTCCATTGAAACAAGATGGGGGGACTGTGTTCATAGCACGCAAAGTCCAGCTAGTCATTGAGTTAACCCTGGGGCACCCCCTCCCATGTTCAGGAGGCCTGTCTACTGACGACATGGCTATAGGTCAAGTCTGTTCAGCACCTTGATGCCATTTATCCAAAGACTCCCTCCATCTGTGGGGGGACGGTGACAATATGACGATGGAATGTTCTCGAATAAATATGCAACATTCCCATGTGAGTGGCAGTTCTTGGACCTGGTACCATGACACGGTACAGAGCCTTCGTGATCTTATGGGACCCTTGCAAGTGGGCACAAAATAGAATCTCCTGGCAGCATTTGTCCATTACATGAAAATGAGGGATCACATTCATTGCAGCAACTCCTGGAAAGTTCCTGTTCTGTAAGCTGATGGTGTTGGAAGGCTAAGGATGTAGGGACGGTATGGAGGGGGGAGGGCTTTTTCATTGGTAGCCTCTATGTTTTTAAATATTTTATTTATTTGGGGAAGGGAGAGAGAGAGACGGCCTCTAGCCACTGCAAACAAACTCTAGGTACATGTGCCCCCTTGTGCATCTGGCTTTACGTGGGTACTGAGGAAGCAAACCCGGGTCCTTTGGCTTTGCTGGCAAATGCTTTAGCTGCTGAGCTATCTCTCCAGGTCCATGGCTTCTATTATGGAGAGCAAGAAGTTGGCTATTGCTCTTTATATGTCTTCCAGTAAGTTGAAAAGACCCACAAATTCCTACTGCATAGCCAAATGGAAAGATTGTCTGTTTGCAGAGCAAACACAAAGCTTGTTTCTTCCCGGTCATTAAGCAGGCTGGGTGTGCTTAGCAGAACTTTTCCACGTAGGTGTCCAAGTTAGGACTATCAGTGACTTTTTGCTTGAAATCTAAACATTGTAGAAGCAGTTTGTAGGAAAAACTGTTCACAGACCCATTCAAAAAGCACCAAATAAATAGTTTGGTGGGTTTCCATCTTGGAAGTAGGATGTTTATTTAAGCAACTAATAAAGCCTTCTTTCAAGCCCATAAAAGTTATAGTCAAAACTAAGCGGTGAGCGAGAGACTCAGGAAATAGTTACTGATGTTCAAGAAAGAGAGGGACAGAAAGGGCCGGGAAAGGAAGTAACTCGAAGAGAAACTATTCCTCAAATGGCTCCGATTTCCTCTGACTTTGAAAAACAGTTCCACTGGTCTTCCAGTTTGGAACATTCTGAACTCTCCAGGGAGCCTCCTAGGCAAGAAAACGTGGCTCAGACAGGCGTCGCAAGCAAAGGCCTGCGAGTGGGTGAAGCTGGTGCCCTGGCTTTCAGAGTGCTGAGGAGAGTCAGCAAGGGTGGGCAGGCAAACAGGGAGTCCGGAGTCTCGTGCCCAAGGGACTGGGCAGATACCAGGAAAGAGTCTGTGAAGAACTGGCAAGGGTTAGGGACCCTGACTGCTGCAAGAAGGCTTCTCCTCCCCCAAGACCTCAGAAGGATGTCAGAAGTGGGGGCTTTTCGAGGCTCCCCACAAAGGAGTGCTTTGCAGAGAGAAAGTTAGTGTCCATGTAGTCATGACCCCCAGAATGACTGAGGAGGGCCCTCAGTGGGGTGGGGCTGGGGGAAAGGGACCATAAGAGCATAACCTGATGGGAATATGACAAGTATAATCTGTTCATTTATTAAACTCAATCAAAAAGTTAAAAGCAAATAAACAAATGACCTGGAAAAGAAGCCTAACGAGTTTAGATATTAACTGTCCTGGGTGACTCTTCAAAACCTCCATGAGGGGATAGAGAGACGGCTTATCCATTAAGGCACTTGCCTGCAGAGCCTAATGACCTGGGTTCAATTTCCCGGTACCCAGGTAAAGCCAAATTCACAAAGTGGCACATGCATCTGGAGTTTGTTTACAGCAGCTAGAGGCCCTGGCGCACCCATTCTCTCTCTCTCTCTCTCTCTCTCTCTCCCCACTCTCTCCCCTGCTTGCAAATAAATAAAATGTTTTAAAAAAATCCACGAAGCAAGAAATCAGAAAATACTGAGAGGAAAAAAGAAAACCTCAGAAAACTGTATACCATGGGGTTAAAGACAGCAGAAACTGTGAGAGTATGAGGAGGACAACTGGGGACGTGTACAAATTGTTGTGATCAAAGTGACCAAACCGGCCAAGCACCTGGAAGTGCGTGTGTAAGAGATACTGCTCTGAGGCAGTGACGCTGGGGATCAAAGTCTCCATGATTTAGCAGAAAAGAGTAGCTGAGCCAAACTCCACTGATGACGTGTATCACGCACTGTGTACCTCGTGCCGTCACCGTCCTGCGTAAACATAATCCTGGACCAGGGAGCCATGTAGCTTGTCTAATAAATGATCTTAGCATTCTCCACTCGCTTGTGCTTGCCAACGCCAAAGACGCAGCTCTCACCTCAAAGGAGAAAAGAGATAGTTTATCCTGGAGCCAAATATGATTGACTATGGCCCGGGAACACAGATTTAGGTCACCCCAAATTCCATGTTACAACGTGGGAACAAGTTCATGAAGGTTTTATAGTTACAGAACAAAATAAAGTCATAAATCAAGGCACTGTTCAAATACATTGGCTGACCATTGGGTAGGCTGGTTATGACAAAGCTGGGTGTTAGGGGGATCTCCACCACAGGCTTCAGATGCTGTCTGGTGACATTCTTAAGCCCTTGGGTTGGTGGAAGCTGGGGTCTGTCCTTGCATTCCAAAAAGGATCACACCTGATCAACTGATATTTACCAGGACGTTAGGTCAGACCCAGAGGTGGGCAGTACTTGGCCATGAAGGGGCTGCAGGTAGCCCAAGGTCATTTGGCTCTAACCTCGCACCATTCCATCTGTCTGTGATGAGAGGAATTTTATCAGTCCATTCAGCCTTGCTGGAAGTAGGTGCAGCAGATGTAGCACTTTTCTGGGGATTTTAGTTCACGTTCCCCTCATTTTCTATGTCAGTGCAGTAATGGTGGGGCACACACAGACGCTGTAGGCTTCCTCTTCCAAATGACTTTTTGTTAGCAATGACACAGGCCCGATGGCTGTGGCATCAGAGCCCCGACCCCCCGCTGAGCCATCCATACTGCTGTGGTTAATGTGGTGGGGCTTGGATTGCCCACCAGCCGCATGGCCAGGGAAGCAGAAACTTCCTGTGCAAGGATGGACTTCTGGCAATTCACAGTCGCCTTGTTTATGCGTAGACGTAGCCGGTCTTCATCCGCAACCAGTGAGATGGGTAACTTTCCCTTGGGGGTGTGAGATGGAGCTGGGGGGGCGGGAGTAAAGACAGACACCAGAAACGGCCTCCCTCTGTGTCTGCCTTCAATGGTCATACAAAACGAAGTCGGTGGCTTTCAACCTGGACACGCACTAGAGTCACCGGGAGCTGTGACAAAACCTGATACCCAGATAGTGTCCAGATCAATCCAGTCAAAAACTCATGAAAATAACTGAGAATAAACTGAGTTAAATGATACGATGCAGAAGCCTGCCCCCCCCCAAAATAATAAAATAAAATAATTAAGGGCTGGAGAGATGGCTCAGTGGTTAAGACTTTTGCCTGTGAAGCCTAAGGACCCAGGTTTGACTCCCCAGAACCCACATAAGCCAGATACACAAGGTAGTGCATTGTGTCTGCAGTTCATTTACAGTGGCCAGAGGCCCTGATATGCCCACTCTCTCTCTCTAATAAAAAATAAATGAATTGAAAAACCAAAAAAAGCCGGGTGTGGTGGCACACACCTTTAATCTCAGCACTCAAGAGGCGGAGATAGAAGGATCACCATGAGTTCGAGGGCACCCTGAGACTACATAGTGAATTCCAGGTCATCCTGGACTAGAGCAAGACCCTACCTCAAAAAATCAATGTGTGTGTGTGTGTGTGTGTGTGTGTGTGTGTGTGTATAATTAAGAGGTTAAGGAGTATGCCCACTGGCCCTTTTCATTAGGGTTAGGGGCAGATACAGTGTCAGGGTTAAGGTTACTTGCTATTGTCCCCTCCCTCCCTTTGCACCCCTTCCTGCTGTGAACCTGCCTGGGAGTTAGCATTAGGCTTCTTGGCCTCACACCATGCAGTGTAGGCAACTACCTTAGAGATGGAGACACTTCATGAAACAATTCTCTTCCCCTCTCACAATGAGTACAGCACCTCCTCCTCTCTTACAGTTCAAGTTCTTACCTTCCAGTGTTATTTAATGTCTTTCACCTTTAGAGGGACAGAGTCAGGTCCCTAGAACCTGTGACTTTAGGTATAATTCTGACTTCCATTTGGCTGGGTGTTTAATTTAGCCAAACCTTCCCGAGCACGTCCGAAAGATCTGAGTAGACATAAAGTTTAAGAAATAAAGGAGGTTCCTAAAAATGGAACACAGCTCACCCGCTTCAATTAAAAAAATGTCTTCGTATTTTCCAAGCATTTCTGAACTCTCCGGCATTTTTAATAAGCTCACTTGTGAGTCTTATTAGAAAAAAAAAAAACTAAAGAAATTGCACTTGTTTTCATTAAAGGGAGAGATCTTTTTCCATTTTTGTGGGCGTTGTTGAAGGGGACTAGAAAGAGTCCAACATGCAGCCGAGGAGCACAGCGCTAGTGACAGATTGGCCACAGATGTGCTGGTAAAGCTTTGCTCTGCTCCTGCAATTAGTGTGCTAAGTGCCCGCAAGTGACATATGAAAGGCCACATCACTTCCTTGCAAGATGGAAAGTTGAAAAATGATGGCATTTGAAAAATCTTCATTTTGAAGGTCTCCTAAGTAAGTCTTCAGAAGTAAAGACGTGACGTATGTCGACCTGCTTTTCTTTTAAAGGGGACGGTATGAGGGCTGGGAGTGGATAAAGAACGTGCCACAGAAAGAAGTCTGAGTTCCTGGGTTCAGATCCCCCAGACCCCACTTGAAAGCTGGAAGCTGTGGTGGGCTTCTATAATCTCAGAGAGCCTACTGTAAGAAGTGATGTCGGGACAAGAGGACTTTCCAGAAAGCTCACAAATGGAGGGGTGGCACAACAAGAGAGAGGTCATGCCTCAGTTCAAGGTGGGAGGCTCGGACCGACCTGGAGGGCTGTCCTGTGATCTCCACTAGCATGGCAGTGGCACGAGTTTGCCTGCGTCCACACACATGAACACACACACAAACACGGAAAGAAAAGCTTCAAAAACTTAAACAAAAGAGAGGGGAGCTAGTGCCAGACTTTGCTTATCCTCATCAATTCAAATGTTGTAAGCCAGTGAAAATACCTGGTCACACTCGGGCAATATCTGTAAATGACACATTGCATATACATACACGTATATGCGCACATGTGTGTATTTTATATATGTGTGTGTGTGTGTATGCATATGCATATGTATATATGGTTTATTTATTTGCAAGCAGAGAGAAGTAGAGAGAAGAAAGACAGACAGAGAGAATGGGGTGCCAAGGCCTCCAGCCACTGCAAGCAAACTCCAGAGGCACGGACCACTTTGTGCATCTGGCCTTATGTGGGTATTCTAACCTGGGTCGTTAGGCTTTGCAGGCAAGCACCTTAACTGCTGAGCCATCTCTCCAGCCCCAAATTGACTTTCTATAAGGAAGGACGCCAAAGGAAACCCAGAAGGTGGAAGGGAACTCTGTCCACTGACTTTATGCCTACATGCAGGCCTTTGAAGCAGAGTTTCAAGATATTGGCCAAACTGTGTTCAGTTGTAAGTCCTAAAGGAACTGAAA
This sequence comes from Orientallactaga sibirica, assembly GCA_036365145.1. NCBI lineage: Eukaryota > Metazoa > Chordata > Mammalia > Rodentia > Dipodidae > Orientallactaga > Orientallactaga sibirica. Next base: position 8,559,886 of record JAEOAD010000006.1, on the reverse strand, counting down.
GGAGAGAACATTCACAAGCCGACTCTGGAAGCAGGGTTAGGGCTTCTGGGAGGAAGCGGTGCTGGTACCAGGATGCCTGTTAAGGTAGTCTTAATGGATGGATGTGATTCACGTCTACGGCTCTAACAGAGGGTTTAATGGAAGGAAAAGGTATATTGTCAAGGGAAAAGGACCAGGAGACAGAGCTGACAGATAAGTTACATCTTTATCTTAAGAGTTCTTGAGAATTTTTTAGCCCTCTTGATGAGAAAACTCTACCAGAGAGACTCACTCCGAAAAGGGTAACAGATGCCCCGATTTTCATCAAGTTTAGTAAGCTGGTGAGCTTTGAGCTGTCATGTAAATTGAAATTGATGGGAAACTGAGTGAGAGTAGCGTGTCACCCAGATAAGAGAGTGAATTATTGCCAAAGAAATATCACCTTACATCCTGATATATAGGTGGAAAGCTAGCCATTTGCATTTTTAGTTCAGTAAGAATACACATTTTTAAGATGATTTAATGATATGATAAGTGCAGTGACAGCTTCAAATCCGAAGCTTATAATATTCATTTTAGCCCCAAGGCCTTTTGATAATACTGTCAAGGCAATGTCAGCATTCAGTGGTAATCCAGTGCTGCCTGGTATCTAGTGTGTTACTCAGTTTTATAAGTTCGAGACATCTTACTGTACAACTTGAGGAAAGAAAAAAAACAAAAAAACAAAAAAAAAACAAAAGCCCGTGGGAAACCCTTTAAGTTCTCTTCCTTCTCAACAGTCCCTGTTTCCTTGCTTTCCACCCCTAGGAAGGTGACAATACTGGAGGACCCTGACCAGAACATTCATCTGAAAAACCTGGCTCTGCATCAGGCGACCACCGAGGAAGAGGCTCTGAATCTGCTCTTCTTGGGAGACACGAACAGGATGATCGCAGAGGTAAAGGGCCCTGTAGCAGGCCGCTTTTCCACTGTCAGGAGATGTCAGGGATTTCGGAGGCAGCAGAGACCGTCACCATGGCATTGTCCTTATCTCATGTTGCAGAATTGGAAGCCTAGATCCAGGGAAGCCAGGAGACCTTCCCCGGGGTCACCTGGCTAAGATGTTTTTATTTATCCTATGGTGTCAATATTTTCTTATTTTTTTAAAGAGAGCAAGAGAGAGAGAGATAGAATTGGTGTGCTGGGGCCTCAATTGCTGCAATCGAACTCCAGATGTTTGCGCCACCTAGTGCACATGGGTGACCTTGTGCTTGCATCACCTTTGTGCATCTGGCTTACGTGGGATCTGGAGAGAAATTGAACATGGGTCCTTAGGCTAAGCCATCTCTCCCCCAGTATTTTCTTTCTGTGTAAAGATAGGAAGCTGGGTCTGGAGAGTTTGCATAGTGGTTAAGGTACTTGCCAACAAAGCCAAAGGACCCAGGTTTGATTCCCTAGTACCCACGTAAAGCCAGGTGCACAGGATGGTGCATGCATCCAGAGTTCATTTGCAGTAGCTAGTGGCCTAACGTGCCCATTCTCTCTCTCCCTCCCTTCCTCTCTCTCTGCCTCTTTCTCTCTCTGTTTCTCTTTGTAACTGTATTTAAAATATAGGAAGGTGGAGAGTACACTGTATTTAACATTTTCTGGGTTCCCCTCTGTGGTTGTTTGATTTAGGTGTCCCCTATAAACTCATGTGTTCTGAATGCTTGATCCCAAGTTGACAGTAATTTGGGAATTGGAACCTTGAAAGTGGTGTATTGTTAGGGGCAGGTTTATGAGTGGTATAGCCAGCTTCCCTTTGCCAGTGTTGGCACACTCTCCTGCTGCTGTTGTCCACCTTATGTTGGCCAGGAGGGGATGTCCACCCTCAGCTCATGCCACATTTTCCCCTGCCATCATGGAGCTTCCCCCCGATTCTGTAAGCCAACATAAATCTTTTCCTTCCCACAAGCTTCTTTTGGTTGGGTGCTTTCTTCCAGCAACAAGAAATTGACTATAACACCCTCACATGGTGGAAGCCTCCTGCCCTAGTCCCAAGATGGTCAACCTGTTCAAGGTCAAGTTTAATGAGCCAAGGACTAGGTCTAGAGCCTGATACACTGAGCTCATGTCTTCTTACTGTACCGTGTTGTCTGTGTTTTCCTTTTAATAGTTTTTCAGTTTAATACACACTGGTTTTCAGCGAAACAGTGACACCCCCAAGAATACCTTTGTTATAGGAAGACTTGCATAGATTTTGAAATTTAGACACAGTTTCTTCCTCAGATCATTGGCATAATGGCACGTGCTTGAATCTCCATGTGTTTTCATTCCACCTGGGAGTTAGCGTTCATAGTGCCCTGGGAGCGACCCATGGAACCCGGGGAGGGCGCCATGCTTTTGCAGCTGAGATCAGCTGCAGCGTGTAGTCTTCAGGATGTCTCAGAGCAATACTTGAGACACATTTCTTTTAAATAGCCTTCCTTATGTATGTAACGTTCAGGCTTAAGTGAAGTCTTTTATTTTGTCTGGCACCCTCCCCAGGAGCCAAGATGGACCCAGCTTTGTCAGAGGTTGAAATCTTAACCAGTTTCTGATGAGGGGGGAGGTTCATGAGGAGCCCTCATCCAGCTACACTGAGATGAAAGGAACGGCGTTACGGACGGTGGTGTGGGAGCAGGTTCCCATCGGAACCTGCTGTCACTGACACTTTCTTCTTCAACCCATGCTCTTTGCGCTTCATATTTCCCCTTGTTGGTGAGGACTCGTGGGAGGTGGGTAGAAAGTAAATAGTCAAAGAAAGCCTCCACCTCCATCAGGTGGCCTTCTCTCTGTCCTGAAATTGGCTCAAGTGAACGATTTTAGATACAAGTTCAGACAGTGAAATCCTGGTGTTAATATCCTTTTGTGTTGGGGGCTTATTTTTGGTACTGTTGGTTGGTTGATTTAATAGCTTTAAACAGGGCTGGAGAGATGGCTCAGCAGTTAAGGTGCTTGCCTGCAAAGCCTAATGACCCAAGTTCAGTTCCTCAGTGCCCGCACAAAGCCAGGTGCACAAGGTAGCACATGCATCTGGAGTTCATTCATGGCAACTGGAGGCTCTGGCACACCTGTTCTCGCTGTCTGTCGCTCCCTCTCTCTCTCACTGCTTGCAAAAATTAAATAAATAGATAATAAATATTTTAATAGCTTTAAGCGCACTGACTGACTAGGGTGAGTTTATGTGTCACCTGCAGTACACATTTAAGGACTCTTAAGTGGTTGTTCTTTTGAAGATAGTTTACCTAGTGTTGCAGTGTCAATGAAATGTCCCCCACAGCCCCGTGTTTTGAATACTTGGTCCTTAGCTAGTAGCAGTTTGGGCGGTGGAGCCTTGCAGGAGGGGCTGTGCTGCAGGGAGCAGGCTTTGGAGTGTTATAACCCAGATGCCCCTTGTCAGAGCTCAGCTCATTCCTGGTGCTCCCTCCCAGCTATTGTGGCAAAATGGGATACCCAGCCTCTGCTCTACCAAACCTTGATGTGACTTCCCCTCAAGACCATAAGCAGAAACAAACTTTCCTTAAAGCCTTCTGGTGTTTTTATCCCAGCAAGGAGAAGGTAACTGCTACACCTTGTCTTTTTAATTTCATAATATCCTGGCTTGTTTACAGTGCTTTGTATTTGTGCTCAGTGCTTCAGTATTTTGCCCATGAGATCTGCGACAATGACCTTATTTGTTACAGTCATTCAAGGTTATGGAATCAAAGGCAGATTAATGGTTAAGGTGCTTGCCTGCAAAGCCTAATGACCCATGTTCATCTCCCCAGATCCCATAGAAGTCAGACGCACAAGGTGATGCATGTGCAAGGTAACACATGCACACAAGATGTTGCATGCATCTGGAGTTCAATTACAGTGCCTAGAAGCCCTGGCATGCCAATTCTCAATCTCTCTCTCTCTCTCTCTCTCTCTCTCTCTCTCTCTCTCTAAGAAAGGCCAGTCTGCTGGGCTTGCCTCAAAAAAAGTTAGAGCATAGGGCTGGAGAGATTTCTTAGTGGTTAAGGTGCTTGCCTGCAAAGCCTAAGGTTCCAGGTTCGATTCCCCAGTACCCATGTCAACCAGATGAACAAGGTTGGCACATGCGTCTAAGTTTAATTGCAGTTGCTGAAGGCCCTGGCACACTCATTCTCTCTATCTGTCTCTTTCTCTTTCTCACTCTCAAATAAATACAATTTTTTAAAAGTTAGAGCACACATCGATGAAAGACTCACCATGGCTCTACTAAATCCTCCTAACTCTGATCACAGTTGAATAAGTGACCACTCGGGTGACATTACACAGATGGTTGTAGGTGGGAAAGAGAAGAGGCAGATTCACAACAAGTGGAGAAAGCTCTCCCCAGCTGCACGCACACCGTCCTGCAGAGGTGACCCCATCCCTCAAGGAGCCGAGGCCTTGTCATGCTCACGACATTCCCGTGTCTTCTGTGGACTATGGAAGGCTCCTGACCCTCCAGTAGCTTAAAAGTTCGGTAGTTTGCTCTGTCATCGCGATGCATTCAATCTAGTTGATACAGTATTTCTAGGCTGTTACACAACATTTGCAGGAGCGTCCTGTTGTGAAACTTACCTGTCATGTTTTCCATCTGAACGAGTCCAAGTCTTTTCTTACTGCCTACTGGTGAGTGTCTCTAATAATAACGTTTGTATCATTAAGGCCTGGAACCTGAAGCATATCAGTCCTGGCAGTGTTGGGCATGCAGCAGTGTCTGTTTAATTTCATTTTTCCTTTGTGAGGTTTTTCGAGCAAGTCTGATTCACTTGGGGGGCTTCTGTTTTGAGAGCAGTTCAGGAGACTTGGCGTGGCTGTAGACACTTGATATGTACCCCTCCTGATTCTCATTGAATCGGTGGAAATTGAGGCCAAAAGAGCTCGGCTTGTTACCCAAGCTGACACACTTTAGTTGGTGGCACAGCCAGGGCTCTGCTCCAACCGCGTGAGTACAGTCATTGAATTGACATATATCAAATATTTCAAGTGAACATATATTATATCTATTTCCGAACTATTTCAAAAGTATTTGAAGTACTCAGCACTTCCGTTTATCTCTTGAATTCAATGAAAGTAACTACTCATATATAAAAATATAATGGAATCTGTCAGCCCCTGAAAATTCTTATTATTCACAGTCTCCAAAAACAATGTTTTGGATTACAACTCAGCTGTCAGAATGTAATTTGTCAGCACGGAACAAACTTACAAGGATGAAAGAGCACACTAATCATTTTCTTTTTGGAAAGAAAGAAAGAAAGAAAGAAAGAAAGAAAGAAGTTGTTCCCAATTTCCCATTTACACAGACATCCAGAGGTTGCCATGGTAACCAGAAAACACTTGCAAAACAAACTCTGAACATGTAGAAGACAAGGTGCCCGTATACTTTCCTGTCTTCTTTACCTAGAGCCAGTCTCCCAAGGAAAAATTATTAACAGGAGCTTAATCCTCCTGTTTATTCAGAAACTCTTAACTAATTTTAGCAGATCTACCAGTGTTTTGAATAAAACCTGATTATGTCCTGAGGGTAAATTTTCTTTAAAGTTTGACTTTCTGGGCCAAAGCATATAAATACTATAAAAGTTGAACTGTGTGTGACCGCCCTTCCCATCCTCAAAGCCCACCAGTAGCCAGTATGACTTGGTGCTTTCGTGTCTTGTAATTGAACCACTCCCAGCCATTAACCAGAGTCATCTGACAAGATGTCCTGCTCCGAGTTGTCAGGTCGAGTTCAGTGACAAGGAGCACTTATAGCCACCGTGTTTGAAGAACAGTCCCGCCCACTGCTGGCCCAGAGCATCCCGTGTCCAAGGGACATCACAGGGTGACCTATGCTGAAGCACTCTCTGGTGGCTGCCAGGTGCGTTTCTAGGAATGGAATTTCTGATTCATGGATTCAGGAGCTCTACAGTGGAGCCCGGAAGTGTAGATTGTAGCATTTCAGGGCTGGAGAGATGGCTTAGCAGTTATGGCACTTGCCTGCAAAGCCAAAGGACTCAGGTTTGACTCCTCAGGACCCATGTAAGCCAGATGCACAAGGGGGCACACACATCTGGAGTTTGTTTGCAGTGGCTGGAGGCCCTGGTGTGCCCATTCTCTCTACCTACGTATTTCTGTATCTGTCTGTCTATCAAATAAGTAAACAAAAATTTAAAAATTAAAAAAAAAGATTGTAGCATTTCAAATGTGCGCAGGCTAACATGGGGAGCGTTTAGGCTTGACCCCACTAAAGTGGGCAGGGAAGCCCTCTTCCAGAGAATTATACCCTGCATGCTCACCATTACCATACAATTTGAAAGTTCTGCCAGTTTGGAAGGAAAATAAATCCTGTTGTAATTTCCATTTTGTGTGTGTGTGTGTGTGTGTGTGTGTGTGTGTGCGTGCTGTACCGCCTGATAAGCTCACCTGCAACAGGGGCCACACCTGTGAGGACCGGAGTGGAATGGCGGGTTTCCCATGCCTTCACTCTTTTTTTTGTTTGTTTGTTTGTTTTTTGAGGTAGGGTCTCACTCTGGCCCAGGCTGACCTGGAATTAACTATGTAGTCTCAGGGTGGCCTTGAACTCAAGGCAATCCTCCTACCTCTGCCTCCCAAGTGCTGGGATTAAAGGCGTGCGCCACCACGCCCGGCTCCATGCCTTCACTCTTCTGCACAGTCTGTTTTTGTTTTTTTTTTTAATGGACAACTTCCAGAATTACGGACAATATACCATGATACCCCCACTTTCCCCTTCACAACTCCACTCTCCATCATATCCCCTACCCCTCTCAATCAGTCTCTCTTTTATTTTGATATCATGATCTTTTCCTCCTATTATGATGGTCTTCTGTAGGTAGTGTCAGGCACTGCAGGGTCATGAATATCCAGGCCATTTTGTGTCTGGAGGAGCACGTTGTAAGGAGTCCTACCCTTCCTTTAGCTCTTGCTTTCTTTCCGCCACCTCTTCCGCAATGGACCCTGAGCCTTGAAAGGTGTGATAGTGATTTTTCAGTGCTGAGCACTCCTCTGTCACTTCTTTTTTTTAAAAAAAAATTTTAATTTATTTTTCATCTATTTGTTTGAGAGAAAGGGGCAGACAGAGACAGAGAGAGAAAGAGAGATAGAGAGAGAGAATGGGCACATCAGGGCCTCCAGCCACTGCAGACAATCTCCAGATGCATGTGCTACCATGTGCATCTGGCTTACATGGCTTCTGGGGAATTGAACCTGGGTCCTTAGGCTTCACAGGCAAGCATCTTAACAGCTAAACCATCTCTCCAGTCCTCAACACATTTAAAAAATATTTTTTTATTTATTTAGGAGAAAGGGAAAAAAAGGCAGATAAGAGAATGGGCATGCCAGGGCCTCTACCCACTGCAAATGAACTCCAGATGCCTGCACCGCTTTGTACATCTGGCTTTACATGGGTACCCGGAAATTGAACCTGGATCTTTTAGCTTTGCAGGCAGACACTTTAACCACTATGCCATCTCTCCAGCCCTCAACACTTTTTTTTGTTGTTTATTTATTTTATTTATTTGAGAGCGACAGAGAGAGAAAGAGGCAGATAGAGAGAGAATGTACGCGCCAGGTCTCCAGCCACTTCAAATGAAATCCAGATGCATGTGCCACTTTGTGCATCTGGCTTACGTGGGTCCTGGGGAATCGAACCTTGAACCACGGTCCTTAGGCTTCACTGGCAAATGCTTAACCGCTAAGTCACCTCTCCAGGCCCCCCTCAACACTTTTTAAATTTGTAAATTCCACACTTTTAGAAGAGGCTACTTTCCAAATATTTAGCCTATCAACCAAGCTTATGGGATCTTATCAATTATTTTCCTAAGAGCTACTAGAGATCTTTGTGCCTAATTCTTTGCTGAAATAAAATGTATTAGGCTTATGTGAGTAGCCTGGATATGTTTTGTAGACTCTCTGGCTTTTAGAGTGACCTACATGGTCGTGTGGAGGCACAGAGATCTTGGGAAGACTGGATGTGGGTGAGTTGCGTGGGTTTATGCGGAAGCTATGGGACCAGCAGTTGTTGGACCTGTTGTTAAGGCTGTGGGAGTAGTTCAGGAAGGAAATCGCAGCTTACTGTGGCCAGGGGCTGCGAATGCCGGGTTAAAGCCCGATCTCTTTGTGTGGTATCTAGCAAGCAAGAGGGTTTGGCTACAAGTGCCCTGATACATTCCACTGGGTCTTTAGAAGAACACTAAGAAACTCACAAATGTTTGTTTGAGAGACATGTTAGCTGTATGTATTTAGTAAGTTTAGTTCAAGATATGTGAGCCTAGGAAGAGCAAAATACATTTTGGCCCTGAAATAGACAGATACATGCATACATATATGTGTGTGTATGTATGTATATATATGTATATTTATGTACACACACACACACACACACACACACACACACACACAATGTATTTGCAAGCAGAGACAGACAGAAAGAGAGAGAGAGCGAGAGCAAGGGGGGGAGATAATGGGTGCACCAGGGTCTCCAGCCACTGTAAATGAAATCCAGATGTATGCACAACTACGTCTGAGTTTATGTGGGCACTGAGGAATTGAATCTGGATTTTTAGGCTTTGTAAGCAAGCACCTTATCCACTAAGCCATATCTTTAGCCCTGGTTCTTTTTTTATTTTGCGTGTGTGTGTGTGTGTGTATGCGGTGGAGGGGTGTGTGTGTGTGTGTGTGTGTGTGTGGTGGAGGGGTGTGGTTTCTGTGGTATATGTGTGTGTGCGGTGGAGGGGTGTGGTATGTGTGGTGTATGTGTGTGTGGTGGAGGGGTGTGGTATGTGTGGTGTGTGTGTGTGTGCGGTGGAGGGGTGTGGTATGTGTGGTGTGTGTGTGTGTGGTGGAGGGTGTGGTATGTGTGGTGTGTGTGTGTGGTGGAGGGTGTGGTATGTGTGGTGTGTAGGTGGTGGAGGGGTGTGGTATGTGTGGTGTGTGTGTGTGTGCGGTGGAAGGGTGTGGTATGTGTGGTCTGTGTGTGTGTGTGGTGGAGGGTGTGGTATGTGTGTGTGTGTGTTTGTGGTGGAGGGGTGTGGTATGTGTGTGTGTGTGTGGTGGAGGGGTGTGGTATGTGTGGTGTGTGTGTGTGTGTGTGTGGTGGAGGGGTGTGGTATGTGTGGTGTGTAGGTGGTGGAGGGGTGTGGTATGTGTGGTGTGTGTGTGTGCGGTGGAGGGGTGTGGTATGTGTGGTGTGTGTGTGTGGTGGAGGGTGTGGTATGTGTGGTGTGTGTGTGTGTGGTGGAGGGGTGTGGTATGTGTGGTGTGTGTGTGTGCGGTGGAAGGGTGTGGTATGTGTGGTGTGTGTGTGTGTGGTGGAGGGGTGTGGTATGTGTGGTGTGTGTGTGTGTGTGGAGGGTGTGGTATGTGTGGTGTGTGTGTGTGTGGTGGAGGGTGTGGTATGTGTGGTGTGTGTGTGTGCGGTGGAAGGGTGTGGTATGTGTGGTGTGTATGTGTGTGTGGTGGAGGGTGTGGTATGTGTGGTGTGTGTGTGTGCGGTGGAGGGGTGTGGTATGTGTGTGTGTGTGTGTGTGGTAGAGGGGTGTGGTATGTGTGGTGTGTGTGTGTGTGGTGGAGGGGTGTGGTGTGTGTGTGTGTGTGTGTGTGTGGTGGAGGGGTGTGGTATGTGTGGTGTGTGTGTGTGTGGTGGAGGGGTGTGGTATGTGTGTGTGTGTGTGGTGGAGGGGTGTGGTGTGTGTGTGTGTTTGTGGTGGAGGGGTGTGGTATGTGTGTGTGTGTGTGGTGGAGGGGTGTGGTATGTGTGCTGTATGCATGTGTATGTGCCCTTATGGATCCCCATGCATTTGCCTGCAATGGCCAGAGCCAGTCATCAGGTGTCCCTCCATGGCTCTTCTGACCTGGCGCACCCATTCTCTCTCTCTCTCTCTCTTGAATAAATAAAATATATTTTTAAAATATATTTTATTTTTATTTATTTATTAGACTGAGGGTGAGGGGGAGAGAGAGAGAGAGAGAATGGGTGCACCATGGCCTCTGGCCACTGCAAATGAACTCCAGATGCATGCGCCATCTTATGTATCTGGCTTATGTGGAATCTGAGGAATGGAGCCTGGGTCCTTAGGCTTCGCAGGCAAGCGCCTTAACCACTAAGCCATCTCTGCAGCCCTTCTGCTGGTTTGCATTTGAGACAGAGCCTCTTTTCTGACCCTGGAGTTTGCTGCTTTTCATGAGCCTGGGCAATTCCCTGGTCTCTGTTCCCCATTGTGAGAGTGGAGTCATGAGCATGAATGGCTGTGCCCAGCTGTTTACACATGAGAACTAGAGATTTGAACTCAGTCAGTTCCAGGCCCCTCAACCTCTCTGGCTTGCACACTTAACTACTGAGCTCTCTCTTATCTTCACTGCAATCAGGACAGCACTGTCATCCTGTTAGTTCCCAGTTGGCAGCTGGAAACCTTAGTGAAAGATCTGTTAACATTTCTATCATGTTCTCTAATCTTTTGAATATACACGCTAGGTAGAGACAGAAGAAGGCTCCAATTTGAGCCCTTAACACATGCCAGGCATTTCTTTCTCACAGTTTATGTATGAGCTATGTGAGAAATATGTAGTGTTATTGACATAGTGCTTGCGAGTGATGGTATGGTCTGCTTTCTGCTCCCGTCTAACCTAATTTAGTGTATGACGTGAACCATGAGTTTTGAGATCTAATGTGTTGGTTCAAGTAGGCGATGTGGTCTGATGCAGCCGTTGTTAGAATGCTAACGTGGACATATTCCACACGCATTGCTTGAGAAACAGGCTTTTGGCTGTTAAAGTTTAGTTCCAGAATTTGATTTTGAAAATTCCCATCTCTAATTAAATGTAGCAGAAGAAAGTCTTTTTTTTTTTTTTTTTTTTTTTTTTTTTTTTTTTTTTTGAGGTAGGGTCTCACTCTGGTCCAGGCTGACCTGGAATTAACTATGTAGTCTCAGGGTGGCCTCGAACACATGGTGATCCTCCTACCTCTGCCTCCCGAGTGCTGCGATTAAAGGCGTGCGCCACCACGCCCGGCTGAAAGTCTTTTTTTTAAAAAAAACTATATTCCCAGTTTTTGAAATTCACCAACAGTCACAAGAAAGGGAAAATAGAAGTGGGGAAAAGCCATCTTCAGTGAAACAAGGAAAGAGCTATAACCTCAAACTCTGAGAAAACCTGCCAGACACTATGAAATTTGAATTATGGTGAGGGAGGGCGCTGAGAGCCAGCACATGTGTCCTCCAACCTCAGGCAGGATAGAGTTTCTCCTAAAGAAAGGGTCACAGCTCTCAGACACAAATCCAGTGATCTTTTGGTTAGAGTGATGAGATCTCAGAGCACAGGCAAGGACAGGGGATGACCCTGGGAACAGAATATAGATATTCCTGCTGTGCTACAGAAGGCGGGGCCAAAGAGGAAAACTTAAATACAGGCCAGTTTACGGTCAGTGGTCTGGGTCCATGCCAAGAAAGACAGCCTTTAGTGAGTGGGGCTCAGGGAGTTTGTGATTCACGGGACTTTTCAGTGAGCCATTTCAGACTCATTACTGCAGCGTTGAGGACAGCTCATGCCACTGAGGCTAAAGACGTAACGGGAACGTGGAGAAATAATCAAGACACAAACCTAGTGTGAATATTCCATCACCCATCTACTAAGACAACTATTTAGGGAAGAGATAGTCTTATTCAAAGAAAAAAAAATCAGAAACAGCCTTCCAGGGTAAGGACCTACCCATTGGAAAGCTGATTACATCAGGGAGCTGAGGATGTGTTTTGCATAATCTCAGATATCCAGTAGATACAAGCTTTGTTTGAAAAACTAGCTCAAAGTTGTAGAGGAATTCAAAGAAAATGATTATGAGACCAAGAAAAGCAAACTTGAAGAACTCAGGAAAGGAGTGTAAGAAAAAGACATTAAAGAGGTGAAAGTGTCATTGAAGTAAAAAAAAAAAAAAAAAAAAAAAGAGTGCTTGGGCTGGAGCTCAGTGGTCCAGTGTTTGCCTAGCATGTGTGAGGGCCTGTGTTCTCTTCCTAGTACCGCCAAAAGAAAAAAGAAAAGGAAAGAACGAGAGAAAGAAAATGATAGAAGTGAGAAGGAAGAAAGGCATAGAAGAGGATGGAGGAGAGAGGAGGAGGAAGAAACAGGTTGAAAAATAACCAAGAATGGGCTGGAGAGATGGCTTAGTGGTGAAGGCGCTTGCCTGTGAAACCTAAGGACGCATGTTCAACTCTCCAGATCCCACGTTAGCCAGATGCACAAAGGTGAGGCAAGCGCAAGGTCACAAGTGTACACTAAGTGGCGCAAGCGTCTGGAGTTTGAGTACAGTGGCTGAGGCCAACTCTCTCTGTTTATCTCTGTCTGTCTGTCTGTCTCTCTCTCTGAAATAAAATTTTAAAAATAACCAAGAATATGAAAACTATTGTTGGTGACAACTGTAAAGTCAAAGGACACCCAGTCATGCATAGAGACCAATTACACACACAGCCAAACAAAGCAATAGGAAAAACATGGGTCGACAAGGAAAGTTCCTGATATTTGTAATTTAATCTACAGGTGTGAGGGGCATCCTATGTCAAAGAAAAAGTTGGAAGAGCCAAACACCAAGGCCCTCTTGTGGTGGCTTGGATTTAAAAAAAAATTGTGTGTGTGTGTGTGTGTGTGTGTGTGTGTGTGTGTGTACCAGGATCTCTTGACATTACAAATGGATACCTGTCTGACTTTATGTGGGTGGCTAAAGAATTGAACACTGAGCCAACAGGCTTTGCAAGCAAATACCTTTAACTGCTGAGCCAACTTCCCACCCCAGATGATCATATTTTTAGACTAATAACCATGATAAAGAATATTCAGTGCTCACCAAAAGTCCCAATTTATCTCTTCTGACACATGCTTCCTTGAGAGCCGGGCATGGTGGTGCATGCCTGTAATTCCCAAAACTTGGGATGCCAAGGCTGGCTGGAGCTACTTAATGAGAACTTGTCTCAAAAAACAAAAACAAAAAATTAAAATGAAACAACAACACAAAAAATAGCCCGGGCCTGGTAACATAGGCATGTGGTCCCAGCTATTTGGAGGCTGAAGCAGGAGGAACGCAAGTTCAAGGCCTGACTGGGCTAAAGAGAGAGTTCAAGGCCTGGGCATCATAGTAAGACCTTGTTTCAGTGGTAGGACACTTATTTAATATGTTCTAGGCCATAGGTCCAATCTTCTGTGCCTCTCTCTCTCTCTCACACACACACACACACACACACACACGTTCATGGACTCACTCTAGCCAACTAACTCTGAGTGGCAGCTGTACATTACATTTGCACCTGAGTCCGAGGAGTCGCAGTGCGCACCGGTCTCATGACTTCCCTCTCCCAGCACACCATGAAGCCTCATGTTACCATGGTGGCCTTGGAGGACGCTGATGCCACCATGGACCTCAGAACCTGTGTGCCAGGTACCGGGGGAACAGCTACCGCTCTGCCAACATGGGACAAAGCTGTGAGCAACGAGGAAGCCTTTCCACTTTGAAGCCTCTCCGACGACAGGGCCTTTGTTGTCTCACTGTGACAGCACACCGCCTTTCATCGTTGTGAATATGATGCGAGGGGACCATTTTCACAAAAGAACAGCTCATTTTCTCCTCATAGAACTCAAATGCAGCATGGCTTAGTAAGAAAACAACACCTATCAGTGTTCTAATTGTCATCAATTTTCCAAAAAGGATTTGAAGCCATTTACAATATTGAAACGCAAATAAATCTGGACAAAGCCCTAAGAGGAAAACAAAACAGAACAAAACAAAACACTGTTCAAAAGGTACACTCAAAAGAAGAAAGAAGATGTGCTATTTAATTGGGCTGAGGTAATTGTCACCATTGAAGACAAGAGTATTGTTCTGCAGACGCTGAGAAAACAAAGCAAATATTTTGGCATTTCTGGCCATATATTTTTGTTGTTATTTACATAGCACACAGGTAGTGACTTGTAGGTAGAATGTATAGATAAATGTTTGCAGGATCTTGTTTTAACACAAAAAGGGTCATGTCTTGCTTATGACTTTGAAAAACAGCACACACCCATTTCGTATCCCTACTAGGCCTGGCGGATATCCAAAGCCGTACTCATTAAGCTGTAGATGAGTGTATCAGAAAGGACACAGCAGCAATACGAACCACACTGGGAGCTGAAGGGAGAATTCAAGGCAGGTACTGGAGCTACAAAGGTTGATAGAAATTCTGAGAAGTGAAACAGAGGATGGTGGTGCAGCCCAGAGATTAGCAGCAGCTGGAAGCCACTGTAGTCAGTAGGCAGAAGTCCCAGGAGGTACTGGCAGGGGGCTGTGGTTGTGAGGAAGGTGCAAGCCAGGGCATTTCTTGAGCTATCTTCCCAGCAAGGTGCCAGCTACTAGAGCTCTTGGAAAAATGCTGCCTTTAAAACCCACTGTCTGTGTGAAGAGATGAATCAGGACCAAGGGTCCAGCATGCATTTAGTAAGCTCAGGTGACTGAGACGCGGTTTTAGAAGTTTGTGGCATAGCTAGAATACAGGGCATTGGCAGGAAGCCATTGCACAGGAGCTGGTCTTCTGGTAAAAGGCTGATAGATATTTCCAGGTTTTAGTGGGCTGGCTTGGGGCTATTTCTTGCACTGGATCTAAGCTAGAGTCTTATTAAGGGTCTTAATAAACACCAAAACCTTCCATGACCTGCTCAGTTGGGTATTGGGTATGCCATTTGGATCTTTGCCAATTCTAACAAGCGCTCTTCCTGGCTGGAGAGAAGTATAGAATCTTCCCAGCGTGAGAGAATATGATTAGGCAATAAAACAGAGTGCTCAGGCTGGAGAGATGGCTTGGTGGTTAAGTTAGTTTGCAGTGGCTAGAGGCCCTGGCATGCCCATTCTCTCTCTCTTTCTCTCTCTCTCTGTCTCTATCTGTCTCTCTCTCTGAAATAAAATTTTAAAAATAACCAAGAATATGAAAACTATTGTTGGTGACAACTGTAAAGTCAAAGGACACCCAGTCATGCATAGAGACCAATTACACACAGCCAAACAAAGCAATAGGAAAAACATGGGTCGACAAGGAAAGTTCCTGATATTTGTAATTTAATCTACAGGTGTGAGGGGCATCCTATGTCAAAGAAAAAGTTGGAAGAGCCAAACACCAAGGCCCTCTTGTGGTGGCTTGGATTTAAAAAAAAATTGTGTGTGTGTGTGTGTGTGTGTGTGTGTGTGTGTGTGTGTACCAGATCTCTTGACATTACAAATGGATACCTGTCTGACTTTATGTGGGTGGCTAAAGAATTGAACACTGAGCCAACAGGCTTTGCAAGCAAATACCTTTAACTGCTGAGCCAACTTCCCACCCCAGATGATCATATTTTTAGACTAATAACCATGATAAAGAATATTCAGTGCTCACCAAAAGTCCCAATTTATCTCTTCTGACACATGCTTCCTTGAGAGCCGGGCATGGTGGTGCATGCCTGTAATTCCCAAAACTTGGGATGCCAAGGCTGGCTGGAGCTACTTAATGAGAACTTGTCTCAAAAAACAAAAACAAAAAATTAAAATGAAACAACAACACAAAAAATAGCCCGGGCCTGGTAACATAGGCATGTGGTCCCAGCTATTTGGAGGCTGAAGCAGGAGGAACGCAAGTTCAAGGCCTGACTGGGCTAAAGAGAGAGTTCAAGGCCTGGGCATCATAGTAAGACCTTGTTTCAGTGGTAGGACACTTATTTAATATGTTCTAGGCCATAGGTCCAATCTTCTGTGCCCCTCTCTCTCTCTCTCTCTCTCTCTCTCTCTCTCTCTCTCTCACACACACACACACACACACACACACACGTTCATGGACTCACTCTAGCCAACTAACTCTGAGTGGCAGCTGTACATTACATTTGCACCTGAGTCCGAGGAGTCGCAGTGCGCACCGGTCTGCGATTGCTTCCCTCTCCCAGCACACCATGAAGCCTCATGTTACCATGGTGGCCTTGGAGGACGCCGATGCCACCATGGACCTCAGAACCTGTGTGCCAGGTACCGGGGGAACAGCTACCGCTCTGCCAACATGGGACAAAGCTGTGAGCAACGAGGAAGCCTTTCCACTTTGAAGCCTCTCCGACGACAGGGCCTTTGTTGTCTCACTGTGACAGCACACCGCCTTTCATCGTTGTGAATATGATGCGAGGGGACCATTTTCACAAAAGAACAGCTCATTTTCTCCTCATAGAACTCAAATGCAGCATGGCTTCTTAGTAAGAAAACAACACCTATCAGTGTTCTAATTGTCATCAATTTTCCAAAAAGGATTTGAAGCCATTTACAATATTGAAACGCAAATAAATCTGGACAAAGCCCTAAGAGGAAAACAAAACAGAACAAAACAAAACACTGTTCAAAAGGTACACTCAAAAGAAGAAAGAAGATGTGCTATTTAATTGGGCTGAGGTAATTGTCACCATTGAAGACAAGAGTATTGTTCTGCAGACGCTGAGAAAACAAAGCAAATATTTTGGCATTTCTGGCCATATATTTTTGTTGTTATTTACATAGCACACAGGTAGTGACTTGTAGGTAGAATGTATAGATAAATGTTTGCAGGATCTTGTTTTAACACAAAGGGTCATGTCTTGCTTATGACTTTGAAAAACAGCACACACCCATTTCGTATCCCTACTAGGCCTGGCGGATATCCAAAGCCGTACTCATTAAGCTGTAGATGAGTGTATCAGAAAGGACACAGCAGCAATACGAACCACACTGGGAGCTGAAGGGAGAATTCAAGGCAGGTACTGGAGCTACAAAGGTTGATAGAAATTCTGAGAAGTGAAACAGAGGATGGTGGTGCAGCCCAGAGATTAGCAGCAGCTGGAAGCCACTGTAGTCAGTAGGCAGAAGTCCCCAGGAGGTACTGGCAGGGGGGCTGTGGTTGTGAGGAAGGTGCAAGCCAGGGCATTTCTTGAGCTATCTTCCCAGCAAGGTGCCAGCTACTAGAGCTCTTGGAAAAATGCTGCCTTTAAAACCCACTGTCTGTGTGAAGAGATGAATCAGGACCAAGGTCCAGCATGCATTTAGTAAGCTCAGGTGACTGAGACGCGGTTTTAGAAGTTTGTGGCATAGCTAGAATACAGGGCATTGGCAGGAAGCCATTGCACAGGAGCTGGTCTTCTGGTAAAAGGCTGATAGATATTTCCAGGTTTTAGTGGGCTGGCTTGGGGCTATTTCTTGCACTGGATCTAAGCTAGGAGTCTTATTAAGGGTCTTAATAAACACCAAAAACCTTCCATGACCTGCTCAGTTGGGTATTGGGTATGCCATTTGGATCTTTGCCAATTCTAACAAGCGCTCTTCCTGGCTGGAGAGAAGTATAGAATCTTCCCAGCGTGAGAGAATATGATTAGGCAATAAAACAGAGTGCTCAGGCTGGAGAGATGGCTTGGTGGTTAAGTTCGTTTGCAGTGGCTAGAGGCCCTGGCATGCCCATTCTCTCTCTCTTTCTCTCTCTCTGTCTCTATCTGTCTCTCTCTCCCTGTGTCTTTCTCTGTCTCAAACAAACAAACAAACAAACAAACAAACAAATAAATAAATAAATAAATAAAAAAATATTTTTAAAGGCCAGAGTACTCTGTTATACCTATATTAGACACCTGAGCTTCTAGAGTTCTCTCAGCATCCCTTCTGGGAATGCCACTGTCTTCCGGTTTGTGTGGATGTCTGATCTTAACTTCCAAGCTCAATGATTGCACAGAGAGCTGGCTGTCACAATCAAGTGTGACAGGGTTTCTAAGGACAACATTTTGCAAGCACACATCTGAATTCTGCTTGGTGCATTAGTACCTCCTATATCTTGGTTGCTGGTACACGGTATATGAAAGGATGTTGTCAGTTTACTTATAACCACAAGGTCTGTAGTATGTATTTATGCACGCTACTCTGTTTTCCTCTGAAGAGTTGGATCAACTGATGTAAATGCCTGAGTTCATTAACTCTTTTCACTATATATGATTATTATTACTACTAGTGTTATTCTGATATTTGTATGGTCAAATTTAGGCCATTTTAAAAAATGTTTTATTTTTATTTATTTATTTGAGAGAGACGGAGTCAGACAGAGGGAGAGAGAAGGGGAGAGAGAGGGAGAGAATGGGCACCCCAGGGCCTCCAGCCACTACAAACGAATTCCAGACACATGCACCATCTTGTGCATCTGGCTTACATGGGTCCCTAGGAACCAAACCTAGGTCCTTTGGTTTTGTAGGCAAGTGCCTTAACTGCTAAGCCATCTCTCCAGCCCTTTTTAAAAAAATATTTTATTTTCATGTAGATTTAGGCAATTTTAAGACAGGCTGAATTTTAAAGGGAGGTAAAAAAATAACCTGAAAGATAAAATAGTTATGGAAGACAACTGTGATGAGATACTTGTTATTGTGGGCTACATTTAGCTGTGATTTTTCTCTCATAATCAGGTTTTTAAAAGGCAGAGGAAGTTGGGGTTACATATTTTTCCTTGTGCAAAGAACAACCTTCATGCTAGTGATGATACAATGGCCATTCGGGTTGATAGGCATGGCTGGACACAGCTCCATGGGAAGGTGCTGTTTTGGTAAGACTCCTCCTGGTTTGTCATACACAGCACCATTTAGCAGCCTCAGATCACGGAGCAGTGACCAAGAGGGACGTCATCTTCTGGACCCTGACATCCCACAGAGGACACGTCAACAGAACCATCACTGGTCCCGACGTTCTGTTTAAGTCGGCTGATAGATCTTCAAGGATGTGAAAATCACACAGCCATCAAATTGATCCCAGACTTCTTAGGTGGGGAATCTATGAAATGCACCAGGCTGTTCTTATCAGAAAGGTGAACCATCATCACTAGAGCATTTTCATAGGCTGCAGATGCTCTTGTAGATAAAATCGCTGTACCCAGTCAGGTTTTCTCTTTTACAAAACCGCTTTCGCAATATGCCAGATATGAAAAGGACCGAAGACAGTGGTCTCCGAGCCTTGCTTCAGCTCCCGGGGTAATATCAGGCAACATCTGCGGGCTCCCATTTGAGTAGGTCTTAGCTTAGGATCTTGCAATTGGGCAAATATTCTGCTTAATTTCAAATGCCAGGGTCAAGTCCGAAAGGAAAACAGGAAGTTTAGACCCGTTCATTTCAATAGAGGGAGACCCAGTTGGGGTGTTTTTGTTTCTAGGCGCTGTGCTCTGAAACAGCCACAGCAAACAGCAAGGCGAGTGTTCATAGGATCACATACACACCACGAGGCTTGGTTCTTGGGTACCTAAAGTACATCAAGGGCATTATGTGCTTCCTAATTCAATCTGTTCCACATGGGAGGAGCCAGGCAAGAAATCGGTGGAGGAAAGATTATGTAGTTACAGTTAGGGGAGTTTTCCCGGAAGGTCTGGGGCAGAAGAAGAATCAACATTTAGAGAGCCTGCCAGGGATTCGTGGTTTTGCCCTGTTTCAAAGCACGTGAAAAGAGGAAGAAATCTAAGACTGTAGCACTTACTTTCTGGTTGCTGGGACAAACGCCCGGCCAGAAGTAGCTTATGGGAGGAAAGCGTTTATTTCAGGCTTACAGGGGAAACACCTTCATGGTGGGAGACACTGGCTCACTTCATACATCCATGACAGGAAGACACCACTGCCAGCCAGCAAGCGCACACGGCCAGTGCTCAAAACTGGCTCGTGATACACTTTCACAGGGCTGGATGAAAAGATCCAACCCTGGTGACACTCCTCCTCCCTAACACCTGCTGGAAGCTCAAGTCGCAAGCTCAACTGTCATCAAAAATACCTCAGGCAGGCTGGAGAGATGGCTTAGCGCTTAAGGCATTTGCCTGCAAAGTCTAAGGATCCCAGTTCGATTCTCCAGGTCCCACATAAGCCAGATGCACAAGGTGGTGCACGTGTCTGGAGTTCATTTGCAGTGGCTAGAGGCCCTGGCGCACCCATTCTCACTCTCCCTCTCCCTCTCTTTCCCTCTCTCTGTCTCTAATAAATAAATAAAAATAAAATAAATACCTCAAGCTTTGGGGTATACACATTTGCATTTAAACCACCCCAGAAACCCATCAAGAAAGCTCTCACAAGAGAGTGGCTGTGCAGAGCTGGGCTCTGAGTTGCCGTAATTCTTTGGTTTGTTTCAGGCAGACACACTGTGGCATCCTGCTCAGTCTAAAAGAGATGCCAGTCTTAGATGAGGGGACATTCTTGTTGAGCTAGTTCACTCTGAAAGAACAGAGTGATTTGGAAGTTAAAATAAAAAAAGATCTGGGTACAAAGG
Source organism: Orientallactaga sibirica (assembly GCA_036365145.1). Classification (NCBI taxonomy): domain Eukaryota; kingdom Metazoa; phylum Chordata; class Mammalia; order Rodentia; family Dipodidae; genus Orientallactaga; species Orientallactaga sibirica. Next base: position 8,539,653 of record JAEOAD010000006.1, on the reverse strand, counting down.
AACCGACAAAAGTTGTAAGTTCGGGCAAGAAATAAGCAGTCAAAGGTTCTTAGGAAAATTTTTAACATTGTTTAAAGAGCTTGTTAGAGTCGCTGGAAGGCAGTATTAACCAGAGTTGTTTTAGAAAGGATTGAAGAACCTCAGCATTTAATAATGTCACAAAAGCCATAAGAGCATATTGTGTGAACACAAAAGAATGTACTTCGTTTAGTGATCCTTGCTCCCCAAATCAAAAGTTCCAGTTTCAAAGTGGCTGGCCACACATACCCAAACGCAGAAGAAAATGCATCACCATTCATTTTCACATTTCTCTTTCAGCCTAGCAGTCTCATTCCCTGTAGAAGGTCATTCTTGTTCAACGAAATTTGAGACTTTTTCTTTAACCATATGAAATAGCTACTGAGAGGGGTGGCTGAGTCTGGGCCAGGAAGAAGAGGCTTCAAGGGCCGTGGGGGAGGGGTTCAGTGCCGCCCTGTTTGCAGACCACATGTTCCCCTTTCTCTCCACCCTGCATTCTATTTCATACACTCCACTAGCTGCTCCATCCACCTGCCCACAACCGCAGAGCTTCCAGCTCCTTCCATATAGACATTTTGAAGCCACCAAATGAAAGAGTCACTTTTGAGTCACTTTTTACAATCGTCACCACACTGTTTACACGACAGGATGATCACCACCAGGCACCCATCTGCAGCTGCATTGCCTGGCACTACCCACAAATTGACTACTACAATGTCATAACATTTTTAATGGTGGATGCTCTTAAAAAAAAGAATCCTTGGGTTCTTTCAAGGTTAGGACAGTGCTCATAATCTACCAAACACTCAAAATGTTAAATGTTCTTTCTTTTCTTAAAAAAAAATATATTTTTATTTATATATTTGAGATAGGGAGTAGATAGAGATTGAGAGAATGGGCACAGCAGGGTCTCCTGTCACTGCAAAAGAACTCCAGGTGGATGTGCCACTTTGTGCATCTGGCTTTCTGTAGGTACTGGGGAATCGAACCGGGTTGTCAGGCTTCGCAGGCAAGTGTCTGGGCAATCTCCAGCCCTTAAACATTCTTTCTAAATGCAATAGTAGGTCACAATTAGAGATAGCCCAGGGAAACTCAAGAAGACAGATTAGTTCTGAGTGGGTTTATGTTGGGAGGAAGACAAGGGCATACTCGAGTGACATTCTAAACAAGAGAAGGGGCAGTTGAGGGTGCAGAGTAGTGGAGTCAAGTTCCAGTTCCCAGACTCAACAGTATTACATGCACTTTCAGAGTCTGTAGATGCGGTCTCGCGTTTATCCGGAAGTCTTTAGAAATTACCGAGTCTGTCACAGAGGCTGCTGAACATGACCAAGAGTCAACCACTTAGCAAGTACTCTGGGCACCGCCGTGATCTTCCCGGGTTGCCGTGATGAATATGATGGAGCCCCCTCCCCTCAAGGAGCGCCAGCTAGGTGGGAGGTGGGATGAATGCCTTCGTGAATAGGGCTGCCTTTTCAGGACAGACCTTCAGTGAAAAGTGAGATTGGGCTACAGTGGAAATGAGACTGGGAATGCCTGCTTGACGCTGGCCACAGGCTCCAGCTGTGATGGTTCCATCACTGACCCGTTGAGCCTGTAGTTCTTTTATCTTTCACATCAATACCATAACAAGTGATCTATTCTGTTGTCTCGAAAACAAGAAATCTTATTTGGAAAATAAGTTTTGATAACAAGCTTTCAAGGAAGAAATTGATATTAGATTATGGTAATTAAATTGTCAGTAAAAAAAAAAGTCAGGGAAGACCATCGATTCTCCTTAAACTAGCTTTGTTCATGTTCCTGACAGGATTAGAAAATTCATAAATCAAATGGATTAAATTTTCTTAGGAAAGTCTCAAAATATCCTCGGGGGACCAGGCATGTTAGCGCACACCTTTAATCCCAGCACTTGAGAGGCAGAGGTAGGAGGATGGCCATCAGTTCAAGGCCACCCTGAGACTACCTAGTGAATTCCAGGTCAGCCTGGGCTAGAGTGAGACCCTGCCTCAAAAAACCAAAAAAAAAAAAAAAAAAATCCTCAAGGAGCTGGAGAGATGGCTTAGCAATTAATGCACTTTCCTGAGAAGCCTAAGAACTCAAGTTCGAATCTCCAGGTCCACATAAGCCAGACACATGACACAGCACACAGCATCACATATGTGCACAAGGGGGCACATGCCCTCCAGAGTTTGCTTGCAGCTGCTGAAGGCCCTGGTGCACCCAAGCTCTCTTAAAATTAAAAAAAAAAATTATATACACACACACATATCCTAGGGGATTATTATGGTTTGGACATGAAGTATCCCGCAAATGTCTACTGTGTGGAAGACTTGGGTCTACTCTGAGGAATGTCATAAGAGGTGGGACCTAGGTGGAGAAAGTAGTTCTCTGGAGGACGCCTTTGACCTTCATTGTCCTAGGTTCCTTCCTGTTGCTCTTTCTGCTTCCTGGCTGTGGTCATGCGGTGAGCCCTGTGCTCTCGACCTCGCTCTTCTCACCACGATGTACTGCCTCACTGATTGCAGGTCCAGCAGCAAAGGACCCAGCTCTGAAATGGACCAAAAGCCCCAAAACCATGAGCCAAAGCAAATCTTTCCTCCCTTAGCTGTTTCTGTCTGGTATTTTGTCACCAAGAGCAAACGTCTAATGAACATAGAAAACTGATATCAGGACCCCGGGTTCCAATCCCCAGTACCCACATAAAGCCAGGTGCACAAGGTGGCGCATGTATATGGAGTTTGTTTGCAGTGGCTGGAGGCCCTGGCGTGTCCATCCTCCCTTTCTCTCTCTCCCTCCCCCCCCCTGCTCTTTCTCATAAATAAATAAAATTAAAGTTAAATTTAAAAATACATTACTGTAACCTAGCGGGGTGCAGAGCTGAGGAAGAAAAGCATGTGTACCCCACTTGAGAGGTGAGGATAACTGGGCAGTGGTGGAGATGGAGAGGGTCAAGTGCAGGAGGATGTGGGTGGAGTGGATGTCCCTCCACGGGACAAGGAGAGGAAAGGAAATTGTTGTTTGGGGAAGATTAAGCTCAAGATGCTGGCAGAGCACTTTAGTAACAATTGTCAGTTAAGCTATTGGACATTCCAGTCTGGTGTACAGAGAAACTGATGCCGGAAATAAGGAAAAGGAGACGTTGGAGTAGAGTGAATGCCAATCATGAGGATATACATGTGACCTCTTCCTGTTTACTGCGCATGTCAACACAAAGTAAGGCAAATGTGACTTCATGACTCCTCCATGAAGCTAGCCTTTTTATGGGATAGCAGAGGCGGGAAAACTAAAATTACTTCGTGCAAATCTGCTTGAGCTTTCAACACCAGCAAGTGATAGAACATGCCCTTGAAACCCAATCATCAATTCTAAATTCTTAACATTTTTGGCATGTGATTTCTCTTGTGTACCACAGAGTCTATCTAACGAGAATGGAAGGTGCCAAAGCTTCGAACCCGTAGCCTGGCACACACCCATTATTACGAGGAGGGAGGTTGGCTTAGAGGAGAAGGTACAGTAGAGGAAACGGCAGTTAGGGAGGGACAGGTTCCGGGAGAACAGCTGGGGCCAGAGACACGTGCTTCCAGGATATACAGGATGATGCTCGGGTGGGACCAGAGGACCAGATGGATCACTTCCTGTACTGCTCACCTCCTCCTCTGCTCCTGTTCACTCTTGTCTCACACACTGGGACTCTCATTTCTGACTAGATTTCAAGTTCCTTGAGGGCCAGGTCGGGGTCTCTTTTTCCTTTTTTCTCTGCACCACCTAACACCTTATGGACCAATTCAAAATGAGCAAGCCAGCCGGGCATGGAGGCGCACACCTTTAATCCAAGCACTGGGGAGGCAGAGGTAGGAGGATCGTCATGAGTTCAAGGTCACCCTGAGACTACAGAGTGAATTCCATAGGTAGGGCTAGAGCGAGACCCTACTAAGTGAAAAACTAAGTAAGTAATTAACTAAGTAAGTAATTAACTAAGTAAATGGGCTGGGAAGGTAGCTCAGTGGGCAGAATCTGCCTAATGCCCAGGCCTGACTTTGGTGGAGGTAATCCCAGGACTTTGGAGGAAGAGGCAAGAGGATCAGTAGTTCATCTCCCTTGTTTCCAGACTAGACTACAGATGAGTTGTCTCCACTCTGGGCGTGGTGGTGCATGCCTTTAATCCCAGCACTCAGGAGGCAGAGGTAGGAGTATCGCCATGAGTTCAAGGCGTGTCTGAGAGTACACAGCAAATTCCAGGTGAGCCTGGGTTAGAGCAAGACCCTACCTCAAAAAAAAAAAAACAAAACAAAACCAAATAATAATAAAAATAAAACCCCCAAATGAGCAAGCTGTGTGCATGCACATTTTGTTACTCATCCTGAGAGTTTTTCCAAAGGCGCAGGCCAGTGCCAAGAACACATTTGCTTGCAACGTGTGCTCCGTTCTGAATGAATCTGCCTAAACGGTGCCATCTGTTCTCGGGCAGTTTCAGAAACATTTAAATATGGTTTTACCTTTAAAAGGACGAGCAGACAGGCATGCCCATGAGGCATAAAGACATTCTTAACTGAACACAGAACAGACACACCAGCGCATCCAATTATACGTCCACAGAAAGAATGTTTTCTGAGGTTGGAGGGAATTTTATCTAAGAGGACACCAACAGCTACTTCATGCAGAAAATATTTATGAGACATTACAAAGCTAGGCATGGACATCCACAGCACATTACTGTGCTTTAATTACAGACTCCAGAAGTATACATTGACTTTTTGGTGACGCTAGTATTCCTTTGAAATGGGTACAGGCTTCCAACCCTTGCTAATGGTGCAGGCTGCACTGCGGTTTCAGCCCATCAATTGGGAAGGTGAGGACGGTGGTTGAGATGAGTCTGCACACGATTCCTTGAGACCGATTGTGAATTTAACTTTCCACACAGCGCTGTGGTATTTATTGTCTTTGAATACAGCAGTGAAAAAGAAAACCCACGTTTAAGTTCTGCAAATAACTTACAGTCACTTCCAGAACACCTCCAGTTAGGTTCTAAATTGGAGTTCTGCGGTTTTACATGCAGTTATTTGATGATCTACTTTAGTATGCAAAATCACACGCTGGCTAGGTTGGGGATGGTTTGCAGCCTATTTAATTCGTGGGTTGCATCATCATCGCCCAAAACTAGGCCAGCATTTTGACATCTGTGGAGTTTTGCTAGTAGGTGTCAATCAACCATGCCATATATCAAGAGTTTGTATTTATAGAAAGAAATTCTAGGGGCTGGAGAGATGGCTTAGTGGTTAAGGCACATGGCTGCGAAGCCTAAGGACCCAGGTTCAATTCTCCAGGTCCCACGTAAGCCAGGTGCACATGGTGGTGCATGCATCTGGAGTTCGTTTGCAGTGGCTAGAGGCTCTGGCACACCCATTCTCATTCTCTTTCTCTCTCTCAACCTTTCTCTGTCTCTAATAAATAAATAAATAAATAAATAAATATAAATAAAAATATTTTTTTAAAAAGAAATTCTGGTTGAAAATGCATTGATATATGTTAACTCATCTACACACACACACACACATACTGAAATCTTTGGTTAAATCCCATCTTGCACAGGTGGAGATCTGAATGTACCTTAATTCAGATTAACTTTGTTAACTTAACACCCCCCAAAAAAAAAAGTATAGGGAATAGCCAGGCGTGGTGGCGTACACCTTTAACTCTAGCACTCAGGAGGCAGAGGTAGGAGGATCACAGTGAGTTCGAGGCCACCCTGAGACTACATAGTGAATTCCAGGTCAGCCTGAGCTAGAGTGAGACCCTACCTCGAAACAACAACAACAACAAAAAAATAAAGTATAGAGAATAATGTGACTAGCATCCAATCAATGTCTTTACAACTCAGAATTTGTGTCTGGTATTTTTAAGTAAAATAAATAGTATATTGCACACAAATGTAAGTCCCTCTGCTGGCCTTTTATGTCCATCCTTCTCCATGTCCCTGTCATCAATTTGCTACAGCCCCTGGTCCATGGTTCCTACTTTTAAGTCCCTAAGTAAGGTACAGCTCCGTAAGCAGGGTAATGGCCACACCTTCCATCATGCACTCACGTAATTCTACGACTTGTCGTTGTTTCCCTCGGCATTCTGTTTTGGAAATCTATGTCAGTCTTTCCAAAGGCGGCTTCACGTTAACTCCTCTTATAGTTTAAATGATCCCCGCTTGTTATCTTTTCCAACCGCATCTGTCCGTGTGCATTGCACATCTGGCAGCAATCCCTTGCCGCCTCCAGTAACGTTCAGCCAATGTCCTCACTCCTGTGTTGGAGGTACACCTGCCCAAGATGGCTCTCCAGGAAACACAGCTGGTATTTTCCTGATGGGTTGTGGAATTTTTGCATTGGCAGTATTGCTGTGAATTGCCAAATTGCGCCCCCAGATAGTCTCCATTTACATTCCTTTCAGCAGCAGATAAAAATTCACATCTCCTTATACCTTCACCAGCACTGGTTCTTTTAGGCTGTATTTGCAATATTTGCGATCTGATGGGAAAGAAAGAGTTTATGGTTCTGAGTTATGTAGTATTTATTACTTAAAACTGAGCGTTTTTTCAGATACTCATTGGGCTTTTGACGTTTCTCCATACGTTCCCCAGTCATGTCCTTTGCTCATTTTTTTTTCCTGAGGTGTTTGTCATTTTCTCACTGATTTATTAAAACATCCATCACTCTCTTAGGTTGATTACAGCATGGTCCATGATGGACTATATTTGAGTGCACAATGTGAAAAGTCCACCTCAGCTTACTTTGGGGAGGGGCAAGATGGGGGGTGTCGGTTATTCCAGCACCATTCAGTGTGTGGTCCATCATTTCTCCCCTGTAGTGTGATGTCCCCTCCATCCTCCATCGAGTTCCTCGGTGAGCCCAGCAAAACCTAGCTGTTTGCCATCACAAACATGCCACCATTTTAATGACCTCAATTTTATGGTACCTTGACACATGGACAGACAGCTCCCTGTCCTTTCACAGAGTTTTTCTTTCATTTGACAATTTTCCATAAACAAAACTGGAAACATTGCTACTTCGATTACAGTAAGTATATAGGTTCATATATAACCACTTATACGGAGATTTGGTTTTCCTGTCTATAAAATGGTATTTAAGTATTTGGCATATCATTTATTCAGGTTTTATTTTTGTGTCCCTTAGTGTTATTATTTGTGTAGATTTCTATGTCATTCACATAAGTAACCCCTTGTTATTTCATTGTCATTGCCATTCTAGATAATAATATAGCTCCTGATTAATTATCATTGGCCTGTTAGAACTTAATTGATCTCACATATTGATCTTGCACCCAGCAACCCTGATAAACATTTTTGTTTTTTATCAATTTGTTTGTAGAAGCTCTTGCATTTTCTAGGTAAATGTCTATATTCTCTGCACATGATGATAATTTTTAATTTTTCAAATTTTAAAGATGATTTATTCACTAATGTATGTGAGCACACACATGAAAACAAATAAAGCTGCTTGTTAAAGAATATCAAAGCTCATCAGAGTGTGATTTTTTTTTTTTTTTTGGAGAGAGACACAGAGAGAGACAGAGAGAGAGGGAGAGGAAGACAGATAGAGAATGGGTGTGCCAGCAGCCTGTCAGCTGCTGTGAACGAAATCCAGATGCATGCCTCCCCTTGTGATCAAGTGTGGCATTGCGCCCTTGCGTCACTTTGCATCTGGCTAAACATGGGACCTGGAGATCGGAACTGGCATTCTTAGGCTTAGGAGGCAGGCGCCTTAACCGCTAAGGCATCGCTCCAGCCCCAAAGTGTGTTATTTTTAATTGAGAGTTTTAATCTATGAATGAACATACTACACTTTGCTCATAGTCCCAGTGGGTTCTCCTCTTATGTCCCCTCTTTTCAGCCTCTCAAGCCCCTTCTCAGTGTGGTGTCACTATCCCTGTGAGGTCATGGATGCGCCATCAGTTCCTGTCAGAAGAACAGTGCCTCACAGTGCATGCTCCCACCCTGTGGCTCTTTCACTCTTTCCACCTCCTCTTCTGCAGTGTCCCCCGAGCCTTTGGCAGGTGTGTTAGAAGTCTCCTTTAGTGTTGATCTCTCTGCACCCTCTGGATTTCTGCCTTGATGAGTTTTTTTTTTAATTTTTAAAATTTTTTTAAATTTATTTTTGGAGAGAGAGATAGAGAGAGAGGGAGACAGAAATGGGCGCGCCAGCAGTCACTCAGCTGCTGTGAATGAAATCCAGATGTGTGCGCCCCCTTGTGGTCAAGTGTGGCATTGCGCCCTTGCCTCACTTTGCATGTGGCTAAACGTGGGACCTGGAGATTGGAACCGCTGGACATTGGAACCAGTGTTCTTAGGCTTAGCCGCTAAGCCATCTCTCCAGCCCCCTTGATGAGTTTCCAGTCTCCTCAGTGTCTAACACCATCTCCCTGGAGGAGGTAGTCAGGCTGGCAGTGAGAGCAGTGCTCATATTTAATCTGACTCTTCCTCTGTAATGTTTCTTGGGCTCCAGCAGGTGTGAACAGAGATGACTCAGCTTTCTCTTCTTGTCACTTTGATGTGTCTTGGCTCTCCCTAGTATTTGCTGCCATCTGTAAAAAGCAGATTATCTAACCAAAAGTGAGAGCAGCATGTATCCAAGGGGATAAGCAGACATTTAGAAGACGTTTGATTAGCATAACTTCTCCTTTTAGCCAGAGAACAGTGGAAGCGTCCATCTAGGGTCTATGACCTGAAATTATTATGTTTTTGTGTTTTCTTCTTTCTAGACTCCTATGAACTGAGCTTCAACATGATCCCACTGTGTTTTCATATTATTATATTTTTGTGATTCCTTCTTTCCAGACTCCTATGAACCAAGCTTCAACACGATCACACTGCATTTTCACAGTTCATTTGTCAAGCAAGGAGCCAGGATCTGCCACCGTCCGGCATGCCAAGCTCCATTTGGTTGACCTGGCTGGTTCAGAGCGAGTTGCAAAGTCAGGTGTTGGGGGCCTGCTTCTGACAGAGGCCAAGTACATCAACTTGTCCCTGCACTACCTGGAGCAGGTAAGGTGGGCTGTGTGGGGGTAGTCATATCTGTATAAGTTGTCTGTGCTTTGCAGTGGGCAGTTCTTTTTTGTTGTTTGTTTGTTTTGGTTTTTCAAGGTAGGGTCTTGCTCTAGCTCAGACTGACCTGGAAGTCTCAGGGTGGCCTTGAACTCATGGTGATCCTTCTACCTCTGCCTCCTGAGTGCTGGGATTAAAGGTGTGTGCCACCACGCCCAGTATGCAGTGGACATTTCTAATAACATCTTTGTTATGTGTCTGTTTTTTAGTGTAGCAGAATATACATAATGTAAAATTGATAATTTTTAATTATTTTTAATATATTTATTTATTTGAGAGAGGGAGGCAGACAAAGACAGAGAGAAACTATGGGCATGTCAGGGCCTCCTGCCACTGCATAAAACTCCAGATGCATGCACTACTTTGTGCATCTGGCTTTTCATGAGTACTGGGCAATCAAATTTAAGCCTTTAGGCTTTGCAAGCAAGCTCCTTTAACCACTGAGCCATCCCTCTAGCTTCTTTAGTTTTTATAAGCAAACAGTTTCATGGCATTGAGTGTGTTCTCAATATGGCACAGGCATTGCTGCTGTCCATCTCTGGAAGTGTTTCATGACTCCAGACAGAAACTCTGAACCCAGTAACTAACTCTCTGTTCACTCAGATCTTCAGCCCAGGAATATCTAATTCCTGTTTGTATGATTTTTGTCCCCCAGTGGTAGGTGCCTCATATAAGCAGAATCATTCAAACCTGCCCTCCTGTAGCAGCCTTATGTCACTTAGCATTATGAGGTCACAGTTCATCTGTGCTATCACATGGACCAGAACTTTATTCTTTTTTTTTTCCCCTGAGTTGGGGTCTTACTCTTGTTCAAGCTGACTCAAATTCACTATATAGTCTCAGGGTGGCATTGAACTCATGGTGATCCTCCTACCTCTGCCCCCCAAGTGCTGAGATTAAAGGTGTGTACCTGCACTCCCGATGTCTCATTTCTTTCCTTTCTTGTTTTATTTATTTATTTTATTTATTTATTTTTTTGGTAAGCCAGTGAATTTATTGGATCCTTATAGGAATACGGGTGACACAAAGGTAGCTGTGCAAACATGAGAGGTGACTCATGAAAGCTACAGCTTCAGCGAAACTGCCTGCAGGTTGTGTTTCCTACTCTGCTTGCAGGCATTTCCACTGAAGTCTCCTTTCCAGCAACACTTGTCTTTTGATTGCTTTGCTTCTGAACAATGGTAGTGAGCCCAGGAATTCTTGTGTGCCTGCCTCCTCAGCGCTGGGATTCCAGGTGCAGGTCACCACGCTGGCTACCGGGGACTGAGCCTGGGTCTTCATGCTTGTAAGGCAAGCACTTTATCCAGTGAGCTTCACTCTGGCCCTTGAGCTTCCAGGAAATTCTTCTCTCTCTCTCTCTCTTTTTCTCTCATCTTTGCCATCCATATCAGCATGCTAGGATTCCAGAAGCCTGACACAACTTCTTGGCTTTCTCACATGGGGTAGACTCGGGGGGGAAGCTCCACGATGACAGGAGAAAACGATGGTGTGAGCAGAGGGTGGACATCACTTCCTGGGCAACATCATGTGGACAACAGCAACAGGAGAGTGTGCCCTGGTATCTCATTTCTTCTTGATATTCAGCTGTCTGTGCACTGCTGGTTTGGTTCATCCTCTGAGACACACTGGGGGTCCCTTGCATCACCTCTACCCATTTTGGCTTTTATACATAGCAGTGTGGTGAGCATTTGTGTATCTCCTAGCCTTTTGTCTGTGCCATTTCATTTAAACCACACAACTGCCTCACATGGAGTGTTATTTTCTCCATCTTACACATTGCAAAATTTTGTCAGCCCCCCAAGGCCCTCCTGAGGTCACCCAGCTGGTAGGAAGGTAAAGATTTGATCTGCGATGTACCTAAAACCCCAAAACATTAGCCTGTCTTTTTACTGTAAAATGAGTAGTGGATGTTAACGTAGGTTAAAGTGGTCTCCTGTTGCCCATTCTCTCAGGCTAGGAGATTAGCTGTGGGATAGAACTCAGAGGTGGCCAGTATTTTTCCATCATCTGCCGACGTCTTTGGGTCAGTAATTTTGCCCTGCAGTGACGGTTCTCTTAGCCTTGGCTTTCCCTCAGTACCCCTACCCCAAATTGACTACAATCCAACCCGCCACGCTCTATTTGTAACTTTCAAGTCTGACTCTGAGGGCAACAAAAACTCATGTGAATTTAGCTAAGTAAATTTTCCAAAAAAGAAAAAATATATTTTTCTTCATCCCTAAAATGAATGGCATTATTAGATGATTTCTCAAGATCCTTTCTTGTTCCTAAATGGTAGGGCTGAAAGATGTAAGGGGGGAAAACACACGCACGCACGCGCACGCACACACACACACACACGCACACTTTCATTGTACTGTCTAATGAATCCTTTTGAAACTGGTGTGCTGATGCTAAATACTTTGTAATGGTCATGTTGGCTGCAAAGCCAATTGAGAGGAGCCTTTCTGAACACAGTTTCTGAACACAGGAGCCCCAGTTGTGCACTACGAGAGATGAGGGCCTGCTGGCTTTCCCATCATCTTAGCGTTTTCTACAAGAGTCAGCAGTCCCGAGCACTTTCTTGCTCAACCGTCCTACGCCACTTATACTTGCAGAGCTTTTTGCTCAACGGGACACTTATAGAACAATGATGTGAAAACATAATGGACTGTGCCCAAAGTGCTTTATTTCAAAGATGCCTCCCCCCGTTCAGTGCCCTTTCAGTGGCACTATTTTAATTCCCATTATGTCCACCTGCTCATGCAAGATTACATATGACAGCTGAATCAGACATCCCACCAATTGCAATCACTCAAGAGGAAATTTCTGTCCCCAAATCCTGTCCCTTTCTTTCTTCTACCCAGTCTCTGTAAGTGAGCTGCCTGCCCCTCGTCGCTGACTATCCTCTCCTCACTTCTCTTCAAATTCCTCATAACATCACCTTGTGTGCATAGCATTGATGGCTATGTTGCATTTGATCTTCCACATCATAAATTCATTTATTCACTGAATATTGATAAGGATCAATATGGTGATGAGGGTTGTGCTGGGTCATAGTGGTGAAAAAAATAGGAATAGCAGGCTTGGAGAGATGGTTCAGCGGTTAAGGAGCTTGCCTGTGAAGCCTAAGAACCTAAGTTCAATTTTCCAGTTCCCACGTAAAGCCAGATGCACAAGATGGCATGTGTGTCTTGAGTTCGTTTGCAGTGGCTAGAGGCCCTGGCTCACCCATTCTCTCCTCTCTCTTCTCTCCTCCCAATACCTCTCTCTCTCTCTTTCTCTCTCTCTGTCCCTGTTTCCCTGTCTCTCAAATAAATAAAATATTTAAAAACAAAATAGAAATCACCCTCTCCCAAAGGACTTGTGGCCCAAAGCAGAGAGATACGCATGAAGTATGGCACTAATGAGGTTACATGCCAGGAGAGACCTGTGTAAAGAAAGCAAAGAGCTGAGGAAAACTTGCAGAGAGGAATCTGACAGAGACCGAGGAGGTGAGGACCTGACACTCCCCAGACAGAAAGAATGAGTGAGTGAGGCGAGCATAGGGCCAGAGCAGGTCAGGCCCTGGGAACTGGGAACCAGTCCACAACTCACCCCTGTCCAGGGGGACCATTCAGTTCATGTCAGTGTCATTCACATGTCACTGACCCTTAGCTCTTTCTGTAAAAGGATCTGTTTCTTTTCCACCCACTGCATCAGGACAGCTGTTAGCTATTTTCCCTGAGATCCAAGTGCATCTGCAGGCGAGAGGGAGGCTCGGCATAAGGTCATGGGGCCAGAAGCGATTCACAGGAGAGGAGAAGAGAACATAAGTGAAGGAAAATGGTAGCACGTGGATGTGATCTGTGGGGTGGAGTAAGACTACGTGGAACTGATGGAGAGCAAGAAGAAGAGAAACTGGAATGGCACTCGGACAGGGATGGCAAGAGCCTGCCAAGTAGCACATAGCCATTGAGAGTCATAGAAAGAGGGCTGGAGGGAGGGCTTAGCGGTTAAGGTGTTTGCCTGCAAAGCCAAAGGATCCTGGTTTGACTCTCCAGGACCCACATAAGCCAGACACACAAGGGGGCGCATGCGTGTGGAGTTCGTTTGCAGTTATTGGAAGCCCTGGCATGCCCATTCTCTCTCTATCTGTCTCTCTATCTCTCTTTCACTCTGCTTCTTTCTCTCAAATAAATAAATAAAATATTTTTTTAAAAAAGAGTGGGGAAATACTTAATGAAATAACTTAACTCATGGGCATTTATGATCATATTCTCTTTTTTGTGTTTTTGGAGAGAGTCAGAGAGAGAGAGAGAATGGGTGCTCCAGCAGCCTCTCAGCTGCTGTGCACAAACTCCAGACGTGTGCGCCCCCTTGTGGGCAAGTGCGGCATTACACCCTTGTGTCCCTGCATCTGACTAAACGTGAGACCTGGAGAATCAAACAGACGTTCTTAGGTTTAGCAGGCAGGTGCCTTAGCCACTAAGCCATCTCTCCAGCCCTGTGATCACATTCTTTTTATGCAGTATTTGACTGTGTGGCTGAGGAGACCAGGAGGGTAACACATTTTAGTGTAACTGGCTCATTCATTCACTCAGTAGCTAGTGTGTGGGTTGCATTAGGCAGTGGGGTAAATGCGTGATGGGAAGGAGGCCCCAAGTATGCCAGCAGCAGCAAAACAGCCGAGCCCAGGAGCCAGTACTCACGCTCCAGTCACATGTGCGCACACTGCAATAGAAAGCTGGGTGTGTGTTGGTAATCACACCCCTGTCGTCTTACAGACACCAAAGAGGCAGGAGCACACTGCCTTGTCTTGCACGGATCGTCCTTCATGGAGTTAGATATCCCGTGCCGAGTTCTAATTGCACTCCTGGCTCTAATCAGGACGCCTCACACCTGCTCCAAGGCCCAGCTCGTCCAAGCTCACCACGCCCCGCTACGCTCATCCTGAATAACTTTCTGTTTGCGGGAGTACTGTTGGTCTTGGAGTTCTCTTTGTGTATCTGGTACCTTTTCCAGAAAGTTTCCTCAAAAACATTTTAAGCCACAATCACAGGGTGCGATCTTGGCCCTAGAAATGGAGTTCGTGTGAGGCAAAGCGAGGGAGCGTGCCTGCCTGTGCTCACTGTAACCTTCACCAGTGCCCCTGGGGTGACCTGCTGCCTCCATCAGCCCGAGCATCAAGTGAGAAACCGCTGGGGAAGGGTGTCTGTGCCCCACCTCTTCAGAAGTCAGAGCAGGGCTGCCATCAGCCAGCTAGGCCTCTCACATGGGACTTCTTTGGGGATCCAATTTCCCTCTGGCTCCTGTTGGTTGTGTTGTATCCTGGAGAAGACCGATGGTCCAGTGCCAGTCATAACCACTCTGAATCTTTGTCGGTTTCCAGAGGATAATTTTCTGTGCCCTGCTGAGCTCTTTAGAAGAAAAATCTCTTTAAGCCATTAAATAGCAGGACTTTGATACCAGGCACAGCTTCTACTTCCTGGAAGATATTGTTGATATAATGTGAGTGCTTGTTCTTTGTCACGTAAAGAATATAGTAAGGGGGCTGGAGTGATGGCTTAGTGGTTAAAGCACTTGCCTGTAAAGCCTAAGGATCTAGGTTCAAATCCCCAGTACCCATGTAAAGACAGACACAAAAAGATGCGTCTGGAGTTCATCTGCAGTGGCTAGAGGCTCTGGTGTGCTCACTCTCTTCCTCCCCCCGTGTGTGTGTGTGTGTGTGTGTGTGTGTGTGTGTGTGTGCATGTGTGCATGCAGAGTATGGCAGTGCTTTTATTGGCAGCACTCAGGAGGCAGAGGTAGGGGGATCACTGTGAGTTCGAGGCCACCCTATGATTCTATAGTGAATTCGGGTCAGCCTGGGCTAGAGTGAAACCCCACCTCAAAAAAATCCCCCAAAAGAATGCAGTAAGGAATTTAATCATATTTGCCCAAGAAATCCAAATACAGCTGGGGGCCGGGAGGTGGGTAAAGTGCTTGCCCCACCGCATGAAGACACAAGTTCACATAGCCAGGCCCCAAGTAAACATGCTATGTGCCTGTGATTCCAGCACTGGGGAGGTGGAGATGGGAGAATCCCTGGGGCTCACTGGCCAGCCTGCCTCATCTAATTGGTGAGCTCCAAGCCAATAAGAGACCCTGTCTCTGAAAGGTGATCGGATTTCCTGAGGAATGCCACCAGAGCTTGTGCCCTGGCCGTCATACATGTGCACACACCCCCAACACGAATACGCAAACACACTTTTGTAAAAAACAGCCAAATACCAAGAGGCATTGCCCCCTCCCCCTGCTCTCACAACTCATAACCCATAACCCCATGGTGAAGACCAGCAATCCCATTAAGGAGGGCCCTCAGTGGAATGGGAGCAGGAGGAGGGAAATGATGGAACCAACACCCAATGTGCCCATACAAAATACCATTCATAATAATAACAATAAAAAAACAGCCAAGCTATGTGAACCCTCCCCATCTCCCCAACCCTGTGTCCTTCAAAAGATCTTTAGGTTCCTACCCAATTTGGAGAGCCCACAGAACCCCACAAAATACAATCTCCCTCAGCTTGTCCTCCAGCATCTGCCATCTGTGTCTGCTCTGGGTGGCCTGGGCTCGCTGTGGCACTCCCGGGGCTCGTCAGGAGCCGGCCCCGGCGCTGACCCAGGCCTGCCTCCACAGGGTGGAGACAAGTCTCCACAGGAGTGACCTTCTCCAGAGACCCCACAGCACTGAGCGCTGCTTGCTGTATTAACAAGTAAGGCTTTAGCTATCTCTCAGCCACCTCTCTGAGACAGACGGGCACCCTAGTCCCACCCTTACAGGTGAGGAAACTGAGGCTAATATAGTTGCAAGATTTCCTAAGATCACACAGGGGGGAGGCTGGATCTAATCACCCCACTCCCAAAGTTCAGGACTCCTTTTCCCATAATGCATTGCTTCCGTTTTAAAGACAACAACCTAATCTGTAGACCCACCTAAAATACTTTATATAGTTATTTATGAGAGAGAAAAAGAGACACAGACAGAGAGAGAGAAAGAAAGAGATAGACAATGGGCACACCAGGGCATCCTGCCACTATAAACAAACTCCAGACACATGCACCATTTTGCTCATCTGGCTTTATGTGGGTACTGGGGAATCAAACCAGGGCCATCAGGCTTTGTAAGCAAGTCCCATCCATAGCCCCACTTTGATATTTAAGTCTTCTCTTCAGTACTTTTAGAACCCTTCAGGAGAGGACATAAAGATCGTCTCTGCCATATCCACGCTAGTGGGGACCACCAAGAGCCCATCACAAGCTCTCAGGGTTCGATCCTCACTGCTCTAAGCAAATTGGAGCCTTTCTTCTCCTAGTCAGCATTGGGTCCGAGTGTGGTCTAGGGACCAAGAAGCTTGCTGGAGAAGCTCAGGACTTTCGTCTAATAAGTAAAGAAGAAAAGTCTGTCCTCCCCTAACTTATGAATAAATAAAAAAATTATATATATATCCTAAGCTGCAGTGTTCACAAACGTAACCTCTGGAAGTCAGAAATAGGGTTTGGACATTTTCCAGCAGGGAACAGAGCAGCCAGGAGACACACCTAACCACACCACGAGCCGCTCTGCAAAATGCTACTGCTATTCCTGCACAGTACTTAGGACAAAGTCCTGGATTCCAGAAAGTTCTCCACACTGCCTCAGAAGAATCAGCTGTCTCCACCGGCACACCCTCTCCCACAGAGCTGGGAAGGGGAGAGGAAACCTGGAAAAATCTCCTGTGGAGTCTTGGATCAAGTCCCTTTGTAAATTAGACATCCAATTAGAACGAGCCTCATTGCCAAGTCCACGTGTATATGAAGGATCTTGACTGGTTGCTGGGCCTGGGGGGGGGCTGACTCTGGAAGGGCCCTTCCCCCAAGGTTAGTGCAAGTCCCGGAAGAGCTAAGGAAGAACCAGGAAGCTGCTGCTGCTGTCTTTGCCACCCTCGCAAAGGAGACCCAATCAGACTGGAGTTGTAGTCTCGCCAATGAAGGGGTGACATCTATGTTCCTTTGGGCCTGTGTCTGTTAAGTGGCTGCCTTGTCCTACCTTGTGCCTAACCCACGTCAGTCTCCCTCCCTCACAAGAGGGAGTGCATCATCTTTTTTATTTTTATTTTTTGGTTTTTCAAAGTAGGGTCTCACTCTAACTCAGGCTGATCTGCAATTTACTATATAGTCTCAGGGTGGCCTCGAACTCACAGTGATCCTCCTACCTCTACCTCTTGAGTGCTGGGATTAAAGGCGTGCACCATCACGCCCGTCTCTTTATTATTTATTTACGTATGTGTGTATGTATAAGCAGTGTGTGTGTGTGTGTGTGTGTGTGTGTTTGTGTGTGTACTCATGTGCACGTGTGCATGGGTGCTTGCTGCTGCAGAGGAACTCTAGATGCATGGGCCACTTTGTGTATCTGGCTTTGCATGGGTACTGGGCAGACCAGCAGGCTTTGCAAGCAAGCACTTTTAATCCCTGAGCCATCTCCCCAGCCCTTGTCATTCATTTCGATACCAAGATTCTTGCAAAGACCACCCGCCCAGTGCCTGAGTTTTGGGGGTCACCTGCATTTGGTGGGTGTGTCTTTTTGCGTTTGTATTGCTGCTGGAACGCCTTGGTTGGTCAGGTGTGCCTTTCCTGCCGTGCTCATGCCACCGTCTTTCTACCTTACCACAGGTCATCATCGCCCTTTCGGAAAAGAACCGCATGCACATCCCTTACAGGAACTCCATGATGACCAGCGTGCTCAGGGACAGCTTGGGAGGGAACTGCATGACCACCATGATCGCCACGCTGTCGCTGGAGAAGAGGAATATTGGTGTACGTGCTTCCTCTCTGCGGAGTCCCTAGTCTGGGTTTCTGTGCTGCCTGGTGAGATGGAGTGGAGGGTCCTGGGTGAGTCTGCACATCTCCAGCAGACCAGAGACACACCCTCCATTTATGGCCACGGATTCATAGCTCTGGCTTACTTCCCAGTCAGTGTGATAACAACCCTAGATGAAAAGGTACCACACAGCGAGCGCATGGGATGACTTGAAGAGGCCCCAGTGTGCCAGCTTCAGATGGTCCCTTCTCAGCCACAGAAAGGAGACAGTCAGACCTCCACTTCCCTTGCTCAGGTTGTCACCTGACTGCTGAGGTCTGGAAATCTTGGAGGATTCCCAAGATCACTTCCTACACTGCCAGGGGCTCTGTCGATCGGCTTTCCCAAGTCTCAGGAACTCCAGTTTAACATTCAGAATCTAGACACTGTTCCCAAAAAGGGACACAAAAGCCAGCTGGATGGGCTGGAGAGGTAGCTCAGCAGTTAAGGCACTTGCCTGCAAAGCCTAATGTCCCGGGTTTCATTTCCCAATACCCACGTAAAACCTGATGCACAGGGTAACACATGCATCTGGAGTTCATTTGCAGCTGCTAGAGGCCCTGGCGCCCTCTCTCTCTCTCTCTCTCTCTCGCTTTTGCTCTCTCTCAGTTTCTCTGCCACTCTGTCTCTCTGTGTCCCTGTCCCCATCTCTCTCTGCTTGCAGATAAATAAATGAACCATTTAAAAAAAAAAAAAAGAAAAGAAACCAGTAGAACGCTCCGCAAACAAGGCCAAGTCACTGCTGGGGAGGGCTGTGGAAGGCCTCTCCTTCTGGGCCATTATGAATATTTAGTTTGTGGTCTTGCATGTTTGTGGGTTATGGTACCTGCTATGATTATGACTTAGATAGAAAGTTCTGGCTTAACAGATTCAAACTTGAAAACACATGCCAGTTCCCATCTAGGACCTCAGGATCGCCCATATTTTGGGCATTGCTCATTTTATTAAGCCAAACCCAATATTTTTTTCCCACAGAAAAAAATACTTTTCCTTAGAACAAAACTCCCTGATTTAGAAGTGTAGATCTTCACTGTGGTTATTGTTTTTGAGACACATCACCCATCAAATATGCATCGTTTTCTGTGGATAAAAATTGAGTTTCAGAGCCAGGCATGGTGGCGCACGCCTTTGATCCCAGCACTCGGGAGGCAGAGGTAGGAGGATCGCCATGAGTTCGAGGTCACCCTGAGACTACATAGTGAATTCCAGGTCAGCCTGCGCTAGAGGAAGACCCTACCTCATAAAACAAAACAAAACAAACACAAAAGCCAAAGGCATAAAAATTGCGTTTCATCTCCAAAGGCACAAAAACTGAGGAGTTCGTCTAGAAAGAAGTGGTTTTTTTTTTTTTTTTTTTTTGTCATTGTGTTCTGAGAAGCTGTTTGCTCTTTCAGGAGTCCATCTCTACCTGCAGATTTGCGCAGCGCGTGGCACTCATAAAAAATGAAGCCGTTCTTAATGAAGAAATTGATCCCAGACTGGTAAGCTGCTTTTAACCCCCTGCCTAAAACAGATGCATCAAAGATCAGCCAGAATGGGGTGAGGGCACACTCACTCTGTGCAACCTGAGAAAATGTTCTCCATTATTATGGAGAGTAAAATTGGGACAAAAACATGTGAAATAACTTGCACCATCTGATTAAGTAGTAGAGTCAGGACTTAAACTCTGTCTGTCCCAAGAATCTGCTCTGACTTCAAGTCCCTGTCTGCTTTGTGACACGGTGCAATCTGTCCTGACAACTCACCCGACCATTGTACTGAGGGCTGGCATGTGGCAGAGTGCTCGCTTAGCACATGCAAGGCCCTGGGTTCAATCCTCAGCAGCAGATACAATTATATCTATATTTAGCTTTTAGGCATTACGAAGTACCAGTTTAACTGTCTAGACACAGTAACATACAGTCTTTTATAAGAACTCATAAAGAAAGAGAACCTTGGGCTGGAGAAATGGCTCAGTTGTTAAAGGCACTTGCTTACAAAGCCTGAAAGCCTGATGGCCTGAGTTCGATTCCCCAACACCCACATAAAGCCAGAGGCAGAAAGCAGTGCATGTGTCTGGATCTGGAGTTCATTTGCAGTGGACCAAAGTTCCTGGTGCCCTCATACTCTCTTCTGGTCTGACTCTCTCTCTCAAATAAATAAAAAATAATAATTTTCAAGCCGGGCGTGGTGGCGCACGCCTTTAATCCCAACACTTGGGAGGCAGAGGTAGGAGGATTGCTGAGAGTTTGAGGCCACCCTGAGAACACAGAGTGAATTCCAGGTCAGCCTGGGCTAGAGTAAGACCCTACCTCGAAAAAACAAACAAAAAATAATAATAATAATTATTTTCAAAAAGGAAGAACATTCAGCGATTGGTAGATGGAAACATATTTTGTGTAACAACTATCCTGTTACCTTTTCTAGAAATTTTTTACAAAGCCAATTATAGTTTGATTCATGGAAAAAATGTCAGTTTTTTGGTTTGATAGAAATGAGTCCCACTTTATCAAAGCACCTCTGACTCAAATAGATTTTGAACTATATGATTCAACTGTTCGTTTTGAATATATATTTTTTTCTTTATTAGTTTTTAAAAATATTCTTATTCTGTGTGTGTGTGTGTGTGTGTGTAAACCAGAGGACAACCTTGGGTGTCACCCTCAGAAATACTGTCCACTTCCTTTGAGCAGGCCTCCTGTGGACCTCGAGCTTACTAATGGGTCTACACTAGCAAGCTCTGGAGCCCTGAGGACTCTCCTGTCTCTGCCATTCCCCACCCCCAGGGCTGGGATGACAGGTTCTCATCACACATGTGTACTGAGGAATCAAACTCAGGTTCCCATGATTGCAAAGCATGCAGTTTTCTGACTGAGCCATCTTCCCAGTCCCTATTTGCCAGTTTTCTTTAAAAGAAATGCAATATCAGATTGACTCACGGCAGCATTGGAAATGTTGAGATGAAAGATCTCAGTTTTGTCAAATTCCATAAGTAAGATCGGGTCATTTTCGAATTATTCAGCTTTTCTTATTTTTCTAGAAAAAAAAAAAAAAAAAATGAGCTGGCTTGGGCCTTGTAGTGCTCAGAGAGAGGTTAAGCAAGAGAAGTCTCACCAACAATGCTTGGTGTACAAATTGCTCAACTTCCAACTGCTGCCGAAGCAATGTTGCCCTTAAGAATTCTGTCCCCTCTCCATTATCTGCCCTTTCTCCTCAGCTGTCATTCTATTGACGGACAGAAGGAAAGGAAGAAAAAAAGTAGCAGGGCTCTTTTACCCTGCTCACTGCACCTGCCCCCAGTGGAACTCTCTTCTGAAGAAAGCAGTGGCCAAGGCAAGACCTGTTCCCAGCACTGGCCCTGGTCAGACATGGGCACCATGCAGAGCTCAGGCTGGAAAGAGGCTCCAGAACACACGAGTCAATCACAATCACCTTCCTGTGATTCTGGCATCCCAGAGCATTGCTGTGCAGCGTGAGGAATCCGAGCACTTTCTGCGTAAGCCCGAGGGCCTGAGGAAGCCACCGAGACCACTCAATGGGTCCTCAAGGACCACATAAACTGCTGGGTGTGGCTCAGTATTCGTGGCAGTATCAGCCTGAAGACAAAAATTAAGGAAAATTAACCAAAAAGACATTGAGGATTTTTTTTTTTTACCTTAAATTTTTCCAGGGATTTTTCTTTGAAGCAACTTGAGAGCTGTGAAGAAAGGTATGAATCTTCATGCATTTGATGTAGATCAATGAGGGACTGAAAGAAAAGAGAGATAGAGAGTGAAAAGCTAATAGCTGATAATTAAAGTAATTGCTGAGGTCTTCCCAGAACAGAATAACCTGGTAATTGACAAGTGTTGTTTTCTGGTCTCTTTAATAATCACATCCAAAAGTCTCACACGGACGCTTATTATTTTGAGTATGACACTGTCTGAAGCTCAAGTGACAATCACAAGTTTATCCTAAGATCTACCGACACACAAGTTGATGAGTGGGATTTCCTGTGCCATCCACACAACTTTTTGCTTGTGTATATGTGTGGAGTATGCACGTGAATGTGCCCATGTCTTCTGCCCAGTCTTATTTGAGCCAGCCTCTCTTACTGATCCCAGAGTTGGCTGTTTTCTCCCAAGCTCCACTAATTCTCAGGTCTCTCCACAGACATCCATGACCATACCCAGCTATTCATGTGGGTTCTGGGGGTTGGTCGAGCAGTCTTCCAGGCCTCCTCAGATGCTTATGCTTATACAAGAAGTGCTCTTAGCCATGGAGCCATCTCTCCAGCCCGTTCCTCGCAAATGTTCCTGACAAGCGTCGAGAACAGGACCACCAAGGACAAGCCTGCTGGGGGCTGTGAGCCAGGCCAAGTCTGTGGCGATTGAGCGTGGACCAGTATCTTCTAAGTCCAGAGTCCATGGAGTGATCTGAGGGGGGGAGGTTTGGCCATAGTCATCTCAAGCTATGAGAATTGAAATTTCTTTTTTTTTTAAAAAAAAAGATTTATTTATTTATTTTTTCATTTATTTATTTGAGAGAGAGAGAAAGAGGCAGAGAGAGAGAGAGAGAGGGAGGGAAGGAGGGGGGAAGAGAGGGAGAAAATGGGCATGCCAGAGCCTCCAGCCACTGCAAACGAAACTCCAAACACATGCGCCCCCTTGTGCATCTGACTTACGTGGGTCCTGGAGAATTGAACCCGGATCCTTTGGCTTTGCAGGCAGATATCTTAACCACTAAGCCATCTCTCCAGCCCTTTTCAATATTTTTAAATATTTATTTATTTATTTATTTATTTATTTAAGAGAGAGAAAGAGGCAGGAGGGACTGAAATTTCTATTTAATAAGACAAAAATCATTTGATATGGGGTTCGTCTTAAAAAGCCATGGAGGAAGAAAACATGGAATTGACGTTAATTTAGTGGAAGATGCAGACGGCACATGGATCCCTTTGTTCTCGTCTAAAGATTTTTGCCCACTGTAGCTTGATGGTTCTGACAGTGGTTTTTTTTGTTTTGTTTTGTTGTTGTTTTAGAGGCAGGATCTCTCTCTCTCTCTCTAGCCCAGACTGACCTGGAACTCACTCGCTTCAAGCAGGCCTTGAATTCATGGCTATCCTCCTACTTCTGCCTCCAGCATGCTGGGATTAAAGGCATGCACCACCACACTGGGCAAGGGAGGCTAATTTTGAGGGTTTCTTCTGTAATGCCTGGTCTGGCAGCACTTTTGAAAGGAAGCTAACAAAAGCCACGCCATCTTGAGCATTTAAATCAAACCCCGAGGGCCACCAGTGTGTCCAGAACACTCAGCACCATGAGTCTGTAGGCTCAGGTTAGCCTGACCAACAACCATGTAAGATTTTACAAGCATCTGTGAGATACAGCGCCTGAGGGTGACAGGAAGGGCCTTTTCCAGACCTCAGGGACAAGCCTGAGGCCACAATTGGCAATGAATGGGGGCAAAGAAGTGGAAAGCCCCAGGGAGCTGGGATTGAACCTAAAATGTCTTCTGCTCCCCTCCCTAACCTAACACCAGGGAAAGGAAGGGCCAGGCAGACAGTCTGTCCAACAGCAGAGGAGATCTCGCTGGGGTGGACATCCTGCCCTGCCCTGGAACCCGAGCAGAGTGAGGAGCGCGTGGTCTATGAGAACTCGAACCCCTAAGCTGTCCCTCGCACAGGCTTGATGTGCCCACGAGCACAGCTCTCTCAGCCTAGCGGTCCCCAAGCAAAGAGGCTAAGAAACCAGCAAAGCTACTGGAAACGGAATGGAAGCAAGGGGAGAAGGGAGATTTGATATTAATTAATTAATTTTCATTCATTCATTTATTTGTCTTAGTGACAGTTTTCAGTAGTATTTATTTCGGTAACATTTCAGTTTTCAAGGAAGGTGGATTCAGCCTGATAATGTTCTTTTTAGCAAAGTTGTACTATGACCACATAACCATTAACATGATGTGAGGTGTCCGACCTACTTGGGCTTATTCCAGGGATTTAAGGCTAATCTATCACCAGAAAATATATCAATGAACATGAAAAGAATAGAATGGGAAAACAGGAACCAAATTGAGGACAATGAGAGTGAGAATTTATCTAGGGATGAGTTAAGGAGTGAGAGCGGTACATGAGTTGGTACCACTTTCTTAAGAAGTCGCTTAAGCCAAATAGTGGGTCCAAGGTTCCTTTATACCTTCTTGTACATCTGAACTAGTCTGTACTTTCTTTTTTTAAATTATAGAAATTGATATTTTAGGTTTTTTAAATACATATTCTATTTATTTATTTTTAAGCAGAGTGAGACAGACAGAGAGAGGAGAGAGAGAGAGAAAATGGGTGGGCCAGAGTACACAAACTCCAGATACATGCACCACCATGTGTGTTTGGCTTACGTGGGTACTGGGAAATCGAACCTGGATCCTTAGGCTTCTTGGGCAAGCTCCTTAACCGCTAAGCCATCTCTCCAGCCCCACATGTACAATTTAAAAGAGAAAAGTTACGTGGTCACACCACCAGTTCTGGAAAAGTATTCGATAACACGAAGCATTCACCCATATGTTGAAAGGAATCATCACACTGTGAGTACACGTGAGTATCTTTAAACTGAGGAAGTGCACCAACAACAGCAGAGTCTCTGTACACATCATTTTTCAGGTGAGCTGTCAGAACGAATAGAAGTATGTCTGAAGGATCATACTTAGAAGTCCTTCTAGGACAGTGAGACAATAAAAAGAAAACTCCGAGAACTCAAAAAGAAGACAAACATCTGTCATGACTTGCAGACCATTCTGTTGTTTACATAGAACATCCGAGAGTCCTTGATGATAAACAGAACCAAAACTTGTTTAGAAAATTATTTGGTCCCTAATCCACATATAAAAATAAATCTCATCCCCTGTATACCAAGAGCCAACAATTGTGAAATGCAATTTTACCAGCTCGATTTATGATATCAACACGACCTTTGAACTTCTTGGCATGAGATGTGTTAATGGAAGTCTCAGAAATCCTTACTGGAAGGAGTCCTGGGCAGATTCACCATGTGTGAGATGGTCCAGTATTGTTAATTCGATATGCCTTCCTGAATTAGCCTTTTAAAAATATTTTATTTCTTTATTTGTAAGCAGAGAGACATAGGAGAGAGAAAAAGAGAGAGAGAGAGAGAGAGAGAATATGAATGAGCATGCCAGGGCCTCCAGCTGCTGAAAATGAACTCCAGATGTGTGCACCATTGTATGTCTGGCTTTATGTGGATGCTGGGGAATTGAGCTCAGGTCATTAGACTTTGCAGACAAGTGCCTTAACTGCTGAGCCATCTCAGCAACTCTGACTTAGCCTTTTGAGTCAATGTAAGTCCATTGAGGAGTGCCTTTGATACTATTGAGGAACTGGGTCTAAAATGTATATAGATTACCAAATGGCCAAGAATAGCCAGATGTAGTTTGGAGAAGCACAAGGTAGAAAGGGTTGCCTTATTTACATGCCAAAATTTTCTTAATGTGTGGTAGTTAAAAGTACATACAGTGAAATAGAAAAGTGTTTTCAGTGAAGAGTGGGGAAACAGATACATTTATATTTGGAAACATGCTATATAGTATAATTATAATAGAAAATCTTATATGGTTAGTCAAATAAAATACATAGTATTTACAAAATGAAATCCATTTAATGTGAAAAGTAAAATGTTAACTTGTTGTTGTTGTTGTTGTTGTTGTTTTTGGTTTCTCAAGGTAGGGTCTCCCTCTAGCCCAGGCTGGCCTGGAATTCACTATGTAGTCTCAGCGTGGCCTCGAACTCACAGAGATCCTCCCACCTCTGTAGCGCTAGGATTAAAGGTGCATGCCACCATGCCTTGGCTAAATGCTAACACTTTTAAAAGATGGTACATGAAAATATTTCTATGCTCTGCTTAGGGCAGATTTCTCCAAGAAGCTACAAAGTCATACCACACCCATAAAGGACGAGCTGCCAATTAGATTATATTGACATTTAGAGCTTTTAACAAAAACACATCCCACAAAGTGAGAACAGTGTGGCGTAAATATAAAGATCACACGTGAATTAATTGCATAAAACCGACCAACAATTCACATCCCGAAGAGCAGCCTAAAAATAGATAACACAAAACCAAGTCCACGGGCATGTGTGCAAGAAGGCTGATAAGTAATTCTGACACACGTGTGCAGGGTTATCCCCTTCGCTTGTGGTCAGGAAGACGCACTTTGAACTAAAGTGAGACCCAATGTCACCCCTACCTGACTGACAAAAGCCACCAGCCCACTAACAAGGAATGGGGAGACGGAACAGTGTGGCGGGGTGTGAATCCATCTAATACTCTGAAGGGCGGCTTAAGTGCATGGTCTCTGCTACCAAGGAATCGGACTTCCAGGTACACACCATAAACGCTCACACAGAGATTCCTAAAGGAAAACACAAATCCTGCATGCCCATGGGCAAGACTTGTCACAAACCGCTTTGGACAAGGTCTTTTATCCAAATAGTATATGTTTCATGGAAACGAGTGAAGGAGGGTCACGTGAAGTCATGGTAATAAGTTAGAGGACAAAACCAACATAAATACCTGTGACCATGCAGCATCTGCACAGCTTAAGGCACGCAAAATGGCACCGTCCATTATTTACAGGTATAGGCATGCATACGTGAGGAGGTGTGTGAAAATACACAGGGAATGTTCTGACTCCCCTAAATATCATGATCACCTCAGGAAGGAGGGAAGGAAGGGGAACAGAAATAGCCAGTTCCATTGACATCAATAACATATTCTTCATTAAAAAGTAATTCCAGGGGTCTGGGAAGATAGCTACACAGTTAAAGGCACTTGCTTGCAAAGCCTGCAGCCCAGGTTTAATTCCCCAGTGTCCACATAAAGCCAGATGCACAAAGTGGTACATGTATCTGGAATTATGGCCCTGGCATGCCCAGTCCCCATTTCTCCTTCTTTCTCTCTCTCTTTCTTTCCTTGCAAATAATTAAATAAAATGATTTTCAAAAGTATTTCTAGGGATGGAGAGCTGGCTCAGTGGTTAAGTCTGCTTCCTACACAATCAGAGGACCCAAACCACCAGAATTTGAATCTCCAGACCCCACATAAATAGTCTTTAACCCCAGTCCCACAGGGGAGTAGAGACCAGGGAATGGTCAGTGGTCCTCAAATTCTGGAATCAGTAAGAGACCCCCGCTCTCAAAACAAGACCAGGCGTACGCTTGATGGAGTGTGACGCTCGGCATTCCTCTCTAGCCACCACGGGCCAGCACCACGACACACACTCCAAATAAAAATAATAATAATTCCTTGAGGCTGGAGAGATTGTTTAGTGGTTAAGGTGTTTGCCTGCAAAGCCAAAGGACCCAGGTTTGATTCCCCAGGACCCACATAAGCCAGGTGCACAAGGTGACACATGCATTTGGAGTTCATTTGCAATTGCTAGATCCCTGGCATGCCTCTCTCTTTCTTTCTCTCTCCTTCTCTCCCTCTCTCTGCCTCTTTCTTTCAGATAAATGAATAAAAATAAAACATATAATAATCATAATAATTATATATTATTATTATTATTATTATTATTATTATTATTATTATTCCAGGCCTATTTTGACAAAACATTCATATGGGGACACAAGTACCTTTAAGATAATTTTCTATCCAGTTTTTAATATTTATTTATTTGAAAGCAGAGAGAGAGAAAAGAGAGAGATAGCAAATGGGCTCGCCAGGGCCTCCAGCCCCTGCAAACAAACTCCAGAAGCATGTGCCCCTTGTGCATCTGGTTTACGTGGGTCCTGGGGAATTGAAGCTGGATCCTTAGGCTTTACAGGCAAGCACCTTAACCACTGAGCCATCCCTCCAGTTTTGTATCTTAATATAATTTTAAGATGCATGTCCCCTACCACCAAGTCTGCCTTGATGAGACTTGTCCATTAACTCCCCTGCCCTTGCCTTCTCAGATGATCGTCCGCCTGCAGAAGGAAATCGCGGACCTGAGGGAGGAGCTGGCCATCGCCACCGGGGAGCAGAGGACAGAGGCGCTCACAGAAGCTGAGTTCCTTCAGTAAGCCCCAGGCCACCGGCCCTCTTCCCTCCTTCTGTAACAGTAGAAGTTTGTGTTAAGTTCTTGGTTGGTCTTTATGTTACGAATTCACCTCAAAGCATGCGGGTCGGAAATTGCACAAGGCGCCAATAAAGAGGGACAACCTTCCCTGAAACGCTGCGCAGGCTGCCAGCGTTCCTGCTGCCTCTGCCTCGCCTCGACGCTGGAATGACCCTCTCGGGCCAGCGGCAGAGCAGGGACTGCAGACGGTCATGCAATGTTACGCCCTGAGCTGTGCAGATCTGAGAGGAATTCAAGAAACTTCCTTTGGCTTAAGCCACAGCTTGCTGTAGGCACCGACATTTCCACGCCAGAGTGAGGGCTCTCCTTTCGTAAGCACATGGCCCGTATATTATGGTTCAAATGCTCAGATTTGGAATGAAAGTCAGTATTCAGGACTTTATCCAAGCACGGCATCTCTCAGAGCATTTGGATTTGCAGCCCCCGCGGCACGTTAGTGGCACACCGTGGCCCTCCGTCTTGCTCTGATCATGAGCCACGGTGGTGGGTTCTCTTTTCTGTCTGTGCATGAGTCAGCTCCGTGGTGCTAATGGTGGGCTGGGCTCACAAGGTGATGGTGTGCTTCATTTCCTACAAAAGTAGAGTTACACAGGCTTTTCTCTCTCTCTCTCTTTTTAAACTTTTATTGGTAGCTTCCATAAGTATAGACAACAAAATCATGATGATTCCCTCTCTCCACTCCTATCCTCCCTCTCAAATCCCCCTCCATTGAATCTCCCCCTTCCAATCAGGCTCTCTTTTAGTTTGATGTTAGCATCTTTTCCTCCTATCAGGAAGGTCTTACGTAGGTAGTTTCAGGCTCTGCTAGGTCATGAATATCAATGCCATCTTACACAAATCTTTTCTAAAGACATGCTCCAATCCAGCTAACTCTCCCTCAGTGGGGCAAACAGTAAATAAAAGAGACAATGGCTGCCTTTAGCCATTGTGCGTCTACCTGTGAGGTCTGGTTGAAGCATGAAAAGCCTTCGGCAAGTTTCCTGTTCCAGGCAAAGCTTTCCTGCCTTCAGGACAGGGGTTCCTAATTCCAGAATAATGTGATGGGCCCCAGAGGCATTCCTTATAGACTACTTTATGGTATATTTGCAATTAAAGGGGAATACATTGCCAGAATGGCACCCTTTAAGAAGTTCATGTCACTCTCTGAAATATCAGGATAGCTGCCATCTTGACTGCGCTTAGCTATCTCAGAAGCCAAGCAAGGCCGGTCTGATTGGTCGTTGGAAGGGAGAAGGCAAAGCTGAGAGCTCCTCACTGCAGTACTCCCGCTCCTCAAAGACAGCGTTTTGGTCTTCGAGTCAGGTCCAGGCCAGGCAAACAAAGCTGCTCTAACTAAGCCTTTGAACAGAAGGAATCTAACACGGAAAACTGAGTGCGCAAAGGGTTGCCAAGAAGCATGGCGCCCAGGGGAACCATAACATCAGGATCTCCTGTGCCGTGGAGCTGGCGGGACAGTGGAGCGAGGTGATTGGGTTAGACGTTTTGGGTTACTGGAACAAGTATTTGAAAGTCGACTCAGCGCTGTCCTTCAGAT
This sequence comes from Orientallactaga sibirica, assembly GCA_036365145.1. Classification (NCBI taxonomy): domain Eukaryota; kingdom Metazoa; phylum Chordata; class Mammalia; order Rodentia; family Dipodidae; genus Orientallactaga; species Orientallactaga sibirica. The sequence goes on along the minus strand of JAEOAD010000006.1, from coordinate 8,510,070 downwards.
GGCTCACTGTGGTCATATAATGGTCGATGGTTGCTAGTACTCTGCCTTGTGAAAATCAGCTGGGGTGGGGGGAGTTTTGTTTGGACTCATGGCTTCAAAATTTTCAGTCCCTGGTTGAATAGCCCTGTGTTTCTAGGCCTGAGGCAAGGCATATAATCATGTTAGAAGACCATGGAACACAGCTATTAGCTTCCTGGCTGCCTGGAAGTGGGGGAAGGAGCGGGTCCAGGGCAGGATACGTGGTAGTTTGAATGAAATGTCCTCCATAGCCTCCTGTGTTCAGAATACTTAGTCCTCTGTTGGTGGAGCCTTGCTGGAGGAGGTGTGTCTCTGGGGGCGGGCCTTGAGGTTTTGTTTGGTCCAGCCCTCTGGGTGATCAGAGTCAGCTCACTCTTGCTTGCCCCCTTCTCCACACTGGTGTGTGACGATGTGTGCCACCTTCACGCCCTGCCGGGCTGTGCTTTCCCTGACACGGTGAAACCTCTCTACACTGTAAGCTAAAGAAGCCCTTTCCTCCCATCAGCTGCTGCTTCTCAGGTGTTTTATCCCAGACATGAGAAAGTAACTGACACTTCAGCTACATTCCACCTCCTGGAGTTTCCAGCACCGCCCAAAATAACACCACCAGCTGGAGACGGGAGCCTGTGGGGGACATTTCACAGTCTAGCCATAGCAGTGATGTTCCCGAAACCCAAGAGCTAGAGCTGACCTGATGGAGCGAGATGGTGTTGGGTGCCCACCAGGCAGCAGTGGAGCCCTCTGAAGAGCCGTGGGTGCTTTTAGAATCACCATCCAAGAGCTGAGCCTTGGCTTGCTTTTGCCCTGCTCTGGTCTCCCACCGGTGCCTCCCATTGGCTGGACTTGCGCAGAAGTCACGGGTACAAGAGTCGGCGGATGTGGTTTCTTACGGTGCACAGCCAGGCAGGACAAGTGTGGGGTGGGGATCTTGGGGCAGCTTCCCTGTAAATACCAGGGTTTTCTGGAGTTCCCGTGGGTCCTGCCCGTGGTTGGGGCGGATCAGGTGAAGGATTCAGTTCGCACTGTGGTGGCCTGGATGTCACACTGAGTTCATTCGTGCTGTGACAAATCTAGAGAAGTATAGGACCAATGAAATCACCAGCCACACCTAAAATCAAGACGCTTATCAAGGACCCGGAGGCTTTAAGAGATTCCCAAGACGGTGAAAAGTAGGAGCTCAGATGAGCAAGAGAAAAGAGTTGACAAACACACGGACACAACACAGCGATGATGCTAGAGCGGGAGAGGCCTAGGAGAAGCCTGCAGCATTTGGGGAGGGCTGCAGTGGTGATTTGTCCTAATGTGGACCCCTGAACCTGTTTCTTCCCAGTGCCGTGAAGGGAGAAACAGCAAAGGACAGGTCGCTGTCATCAGTCCTGCCCGTCAGGAACACCCTTGCGCCGTCCGTACGTCATCAAGATGCCTGAGATGAGAAGGCAGGGAGGAGAAGAGATGAGCTGACCCTCAGAAGGACTAGAACGAAACACACCACACCAGCACTGTGGCCCGTCAGAACAAGAGTGCAGAGTGTGCAGAGGTGTAGAAGTAAGCTTCCCAGGAAGAGCAGTGCCTTCTAAAAGTAAAACTAGGGTTACGTCCGTGAAACAAGAGCAGGATGTTGATTTTTTTTAAGATTTACTTACTTTAATTTCTTTATTTGAGAGACAAAGAGGCAGACAGGAGAGAGAGATAGAGAGAGAATGGGCACATCAGGGCCTCTAGCCACTGCAGACAAACTCCAGACACATGTGCCACCTTGTGTATCTGGCTTTCAGTGGGTCCTGGGAAATCAAACCTGGGTCCCTTGGCTTTGCCGGCAAGCGCCTTAACCGCTAAGCCATCACTCGAGCTCAGGAAGTTGATTTTCTAATGTGGGGTCTCACTCTAGCCTAGGCTGACCTGGAAGTCACTCTGTAGTCTCAGGGTGGCCTTGAACTCATGGTGATCCTCCTACCTCTGCCTCCCGAGTGCTGGGATTAAAGGCATGCGCCACCACACCCGGCTTGGCTTGATTTTTAGAATCTATTTTTATTTATTGACTCGTAAGCAGAGAGAGAAAGAGAGGAGGAAGGGTGTGCCAAAGCCTCTTGCTGTGATAACTCTAGATGTATGCACCAGTTTTTACATCTGGCTTTATGTGGGTACTGGGGAATTGAACCCAGGCCAGCAGGCTTTGCAAACGAATGCCTTTAATTGCTGAGCCATCTCCTCAGCCCAGGAAGTTGATTTTCATGAAACAGAACCAAGAGGTGATTTTATAACTTAAAAAACCTAATTGTTGTCATTAATAACTTAGTAGATAACTCACTGGCAGAATGATAAAAAACATTAGTGCTCTAGAAGGCCAGGGCTAAGGAATTCTGGGATATAAAGGGATACAGAGAAAGTTTAAAAGAAAAGACTAGAGAGTCGCTCAACCTTTACAGAGATGAAAATAGCAATAATTCAGAGGAGCCAATAGTTGGTGAGATAATATCTCAAAACCGAGGAACAAAACAGAGACATAAGAATGAGTTATTAGCGCTAAGAAATAAAGTCATAATATAAAAATTATTGTAACCTCAAAAGATAGAAAATGTCAGAGTTACCAGGGAAGAAGAAGTTACTAAAAATCAAAGATCAAATTTAGCCCGGGTATCAAATTAGATTCTGGAGCCGGGCGTGGTGGCACAAGCTTTTAATCCCAGCACAGTGGAGGTAGAGGTAGGAGGATCGCTGTGAGTTTGAGGTCAGCTTGGGACTTCAGAGAGAGTTCCAGGACAGCCTGGGGTAGAGCGAGTCCCTACCAAAAAAACAAAAAAACAAACAAAAAAAAACAGGACAAAAAAAACCCCATTCAGACAGAAAGTTTACAGAAGCCTAGGTCCTTCTCCCAGAACTACAGATTGCACAGTAGCAAAAGGAAAAATGTGATCAAGTGTAAGAAGCTGAGCAAGATCTGTCACATCATCTTTGTGACAGTTGAGATTATAGGATATTTATGTCATTTATTAGCTTGTCATTCATTCTGCGAATGAAATTTTCTGTTGAAAAGTCACTGAATGAGGTGGGGGTAATGCCTCAACAGCTAAAGGCTCTTGCTCGCATGCTTGCTGACCTGAGGTCGGTCTTCTCAGGGCCCACCCACATCGGCCGACACAAAGTGGCTCACGCGTCTGTAATCCCAGTGTGCCTATGTCAATGGAAGAAGAACCCAAAAGCTCCCAAACAGCAGCAGCAAGAGAGACGGAGGCTAGGGAGACGGCTCAGAGGCTAAAGACACTTGCCTACAATGGCTTTTGGTCTGGTTACACTTCCCAGTACTCATGTAAAACTAGATACATAAGGTGGCCCATGCGTCTGGAATTTCTTTGCAGTGGCAAGAGGACCTGGCATGCCCATATTCATTCTCTCTCCCTCTCTGAAACTAATTAAGTTTTTTTAAAAGGAAGAAGAGGAGAAATACTCTGAGGCTGTGCTTGGGCCTCTGACATGAACTGTAGCATGTGTGTGCCCATATACACACATGTACATACATAAATAATACACATAGAAAAATAGATATTAAAGAATCACTAAAATCACCATCAAATGTCCATTTACAAGTGTTTGGGAGACAGAGTGAAGAGAAATGAAATTGTGGTTGAAATTTTAAATTAGGATGGAGTCATAAAATTAAAAGTTAGTTAAGGATTGAATTTAATCTTTCAGATTGAAATGCAGTGGAAACCAGGCATGGTGATGCATGCCTTTAGTCCCAGAACTTTGGAGGCTGAGGGTAGGAGGATCACCATGATTTCAAGGCTAACCTGGGGCTACAGAGTCCAAGTCTGCTTGGACCAGTGAGACCCTACCTTAAAAAAATAATCAAAACATAAATACAAAGGACTCATAGATCTCAAGAGAGTTATGCTGATCCACCGACAGCAAATATGTAGTTGTCCATCTGAACAGAGTTGACATATGCAGTCTTTAGAGTCAGCGTTGGTATGTGTGAGTGTGCATGTGTGTGTGTGTGTATGTGTGTGCATGTGTGTGTGTGTGCGTGTGTGTGTGTATGTGTGCGTACGCATGCGCACGCACAAATAGTTCATTCATTTATCTGGCATTCACAGAAGGACCATGGACCCTGAACAACGGAATAAAAAGATAAACCAAGCTTAGTTCCTGCTCTCAAGGGACTCACAACTCAGTGGTGGTGACAGACATGAGTGCAAGAGACGATGACACAGCCCAGAAGCATCATGAGAAAGTATAAACACTGCGCCCCGAGAATGCAGAGATAGTCAGGATGACCCCCGAGTCCAGGAGTCTAAAACTAGGTCAAGTGCTACCGAATAAACTTGAGCCATTCCCAGGGGAACAGTGGCTCTGTGGCTGGCAGGCACAGCGGCTCATGGTGACTTCTGATCAGCTTCTAGTGGGGACACACGTTACAAAACACATCTACCTGCAGAAGCAAGTAGATTCCCAGCAATCCAGTCCACCTGGTACTCGGCTTCACGGACACTAAGAAATATCCCAGTAAGGGGGCTGGAGAGTTAGCTCAGTGGTTAAGGTACTTGCGTGCAAAGTCTAACAACCCAGGTTCGATTCCCCAGTACCCACATAAAGCCAGCTGCACAAAGCGGCACGTACACCTTGAGTTCGTTTGCAGTGGCTAGAGGCTCTGGCACGCCCATTCTCTCCTCTCTCTTCTCTCTCTCTCAATAAGGGTTGTGCTCTTATTTTGTTATATCTTTGTTCCATTGTGTTTTGACATAATCGAGTAGTTCAAACCTTAGTGAAACTTGAATTCTAGCAGATTAGAGAGCCCTGTGTCATCGGAAAGTGAGACAGATGAACTAGAACTGGCACGTGTGCCTAGCAGGACACTGTTGTTTCACCCCCATCAGTGTGAGCTTTGCCTTCTGGGCTCTGCACATTTGCTCAGAACTGTGAATCAGCTTCAGTCCCCATGGCACCCAGGCGAGGGGGTGGGAGAGAGCTGATGTGAGGGGAAGAGTCCCACATCCTGGCAGGCGGGAGTGGCCAGCGGCCAGAGTGCTGTAGATCGCATCCGCTGGCTTCTCAGTCCTGCTGGCTCCTGGGTGTGTGGTGACTGGCGTGGCACAAGCACACCCCTGCCAAGGATTCCCTGCAGGAACTCAGTGGGTATTTCACAGATAGGGAGTTCTGGGTGGGGTCATTGGGGTTAGCTTGGAGTTGTCGGTTAGCATCCAGCCCTATCAGATTTTTGAGCCCTTGCCTGGCATTCCTGCCGTTAATGTAAATGTTTGCTACATCAGCTCAGATGCTTTGCCTGAAGAGGTCTTAGGATGTAATTATGATATTTTTAGTTTACATCTCTCTCTCTCTCTCTCTTTTTTTTTTTTTTTTAGTCCTGGCTAATTTTGAAAAGAGACAGCTGGATGAAGGCTATATAGCCAAGTTAATGTTTATACAGGACTCCTTGGTGGGAGGGTTTGATTGTGATCGACTCTCTAAACATGTACATCTTTGTTCTTCTGGTAAAATAACCCGGGAGATCTTGGGCTTTGATGGAAGCCTTATAGCCTGGTCCAAATCTGAGTGAGTGGAGTATTTTCTGGAGAGCAACATTTTACTTCTGAACTGAAATTAAACTGGGGCTTATGGGCTCAAGTTTGCCCGAGATGTTTGGCTATGTCCAGACCGTGGAGCCTTTTCTGAAAGGGAAAAAGAAGCTTTACTCAGACCAGTTAATCCTCAGCCTGCATTTACTGAGGATATAGTAAATGCTGGTCATTTTCATAGCTGGTTTGGGCTACGTGTTAGTACTATAAGATACAAAAGATAACTGCAAAAAAATTATTTTTTAGAGACGTCTTACACATACATATGCACATGTATGCACATATATACATGAATATTATATACACATATATATACACAAGAGAATATATTAGTGAAAAAGAATAAATGGATACTAAAATGTGTAAATTTTAATTATAGTTTACAGTTTTACCTGTATTCATTGTCTGTTGACCTATGTGTAAAATGAGAGCTGAACTGGATCATATCTATAAAGCCAGATGCACAAATTGGCACATGTATCTGGAATTCCTTTGCAGCAGCTGGAGGCCCTGGCATGCCTATTCTCTCTGTCTGTCTCTCTCCTCTCTCTGCTTGCAAATAAATAAATAAATAAACATTAAAAAAAATCCTGGCATGCCCCACACATACATGTGCAAATAATTTTTAAAAAAAAAAAAAAAAGGGGCTGGAGAGGTGGCTTAGCGGTTAAGGCATCTGCCTGCAAAGTCTAAGAACGCCCGTTTGAATCTCCAGGTCCCATGTTTAGCCAGATGCGAAAGTGATGCGAGCGCGCAATGTCGCACTGTGGTTAAGTAAGTACAGGAAAGATCCCTAACTTTTATTTCATATTGGAATAAAATCAAATTCTGAAGATTCCAAAATATCGTGTTCCCTCCAAAGAAGTAAGGTAAAAAAGATTGCCACCGTAGGATAGGAAAAGTCTAGAAAAGCTCGAAAATCATCCGTCTCCTATCTTATTTCCTTACCTATCTGGAAAGCTTTCCTAATTTCCAGAACCGCGGGGGCTGTGGCAGAGCACAGACCGCCAGCCAGCCGAGCTGGCCTGTGGTCTTTAGCACCTCTGCCATCCGGAGCTAGCGCTAACAATGCTCCATCTCAGCAAAGCTCATGCATAAGCTACTTTAACACCCCAGACGGAGAAACTTGAGAGGGATTTTCCTGGTTTATGGATGTGTAATTACACCCGGTAAGGTGCCTAGCTTCTGAAACCCCCTGTGCAGATCTGTGTGACCTCAAATAAATGATGACCTGGCCTGATTGCCTGGCCGTGGATGACCTTGACATGGTCTCCTCCAGACCCTTCCTGCACTGCTGACTGCACCTGTTGCTCCTTCCAGGTTGGAAGAGCTGGAGGATGCTAGAAAGTTCTGGAGTTGCCCATCAAACCATGTGCAAAAAGAGGGTTTTACTTGCTGTGAGTTTATGAACTATTATTTGATAGGATTTTTGTTTAAAAAGGAATTCTTTTTAAAAAATATTTTTTATTTATTTATTTATTTACAAGCATAAAGAGAATGAGAGAGAGGAAGAATGGGCACTCCAGGGCCTTTTGCTACTGCAAATGAACTCCAGATGCATGCACCGCTTTGCGCATCTGACTTTTCGTGGGGACAGGGGAATTGAACCCTGACCCTCAGGCTTTTTAAGCAAATGCCTTTAACCATTGAAATATCTCTCCAACCCTAAAAAGGAATTCTTTATAAAATTAAATAATTGAATATTAAACTAGCTGAGAACTGAAAAACATTATAAAACCCAAACACACAGAATTTGTTTCCAAACGACACAGTTACATCGAGAAAGCTTCACTTCTGTCCAAGCTTCTGAATAAATGTACCCGAAGGCAGAGTCTCAACTCTCTCTTTCTCTGTCTAGTAAATCTCACTTTGAAGTAAAAACAAATTTATGTCCATAGTCATTGTTTTAGGGGCTAACTAAAAACCGTGAACATGCACATCAATGAAACTAGTGCTACTGTTGGTCCCAGGTGGGGACACTGTTTGGACCTTGGGATCACTCATCCCAAAGGGTCGGTCCCCCAGGAGCCTGGCAGTGTAGGAGGGAGGAGCAGGTCGAGAGACACACATATCCATTGATGGCACTGATCTGCTGGACATACACCTGGGTGGAGATGGGCACAGTGTTTATAGAGGAAACAGCGTGCAAGAAAACCAGCCCATCAGTGCCTTGGGGCTCTTAAAGTATTTAAGGACATCTTCAGGAGAACTCATTTTCACCATATTCAACTTGAAGCTTAAATCTTTTATCAGCTAGTCTAGTAAAAGTTTAACTGGACCCAGTTCCTTGATTGCCTGCACTTGGTGGGAACCATAAACCGACTGTCACTGTCAGATGTAGTGGCTGTCATGAACCTTGTTCAAGAGAACTCATTCCAAAAAGCATGGTATAGAACCATTAATATGTAGACCATCTCTCTTAAGAGAGACATGTTGTCACCATGGTGAAAGGCTTGTAATGGGATTCTCAGGCCATTTTAGAAATGAAATGAAACAAATAACGATCCCGATGTGTTTGGTGTGACACGGTCTCCTTGAGAATTAGATGCCAATGCTGTTAAGAATCTTTTGTCTACACTTGATTCTGGATCAATAACACTTCATCCTTTCTATAGTCACTTTACTGTTACTGACCTCCAAGGTGGTTTTCATTGTGAACGAAATCTTTAAAATATGTTTCAAGGGCTGGAGAGATGGCTTGGTGGTTAAGGTGCTTGCCCACAAAGCCAAAAGACCCAGGTTCAATTCCCCAGGATCCACGTAAGCCAGATGTACAAGGAGGCGCATGTATCTGGAGCTCGTTTGCAGTGGCTGGAGGCCCTGGCATGTCCATTCTCTCTATCTGCCTCTCTCTCACATAAATAAAAATGAATAATATTTTTAAAGTCTTTAAAATATGTTTCAAGGCTGGAGATGGCTCGATGGATAAAAGCTCTCGCTACTCAAGCTGGAATACCTGGTTTGATGGCCAGGCCCCGTGGAAAAAGCTAGAAGCCATGGCAGGCTTCTGTGTGCAATCCCAGCATGCTGACATGGGTGGCGAGATGGGAAGTGGAGTCAGGAGACTGTCCTGAGCTCAGAGCAAGCACAGCAGATCACAGCAGAATGAAAGAGAGACCCTGCCTCAAACGAGATGGAAGGGCAAGGTCTGACCTGAAAGTGGTCCTCGGATTTCTACATGGTGCATGTTACACACACACACACACACACACACACACACACACACACACACACTAATAATATGGTTTAAAATCATGACATATGCCACACAAGTTTTATATGACAAACCTGAGCGAGTGAGAGACCCATGCAGGCACAAATTCTTTTAAATGATTGTAAACATAGCTTCATCTTACAACTTTCTTGTTAGAAAATGTAAAACTTGGGGCTGGAGAGATGGCTTAGTGGTTAAGGCGCTTGCCTGCAAAGCCAAAGGACCCAGGTTCAATTCCTCAAGACCCACATAAGCCAGATGCACAAGGGAGTGCATGCATCTGGAGTTTGTTTGCAGTGGCTGGAAGCCCTGGCAGGCCCATTCTCTCTCTGTCTATCTTCTCTCTAACTCTTTCTTTCTCTCTCTCTCTCTCTCTCTGCTTGCATTTAAATAAATAAAATAAATTTAGAAAATGTAGAACTTCAAGAAAGTATGTGCCTTATATCTTGTCATTATGGATTATATTTTTTCCCATAATATTGACCAGCCAACTTCTGAGAACCCATCACCCTGTGACCTACCAAGTGGCCCTGGTGTCATTCCTCCCGACTGCCCCCCACCCCCGCCCCCGGGTCTTGGGTCCACCTCTCACCTGAATCTGTCCGCCTTACTTCATTGCTGTCAATTGTCAGGAGCACTTTCAGGCCTGCCCTATCTCAGTATGCCTCCCCCATCAATCCTCATCCCTTTTGCTGAGTTTTCTCTCACGGCAACATCATGTTCTCTTCAATGTTCGATGGGCCACTGTCTGTCACCTCCCTCTCCTTTCTGAGTGAGCTCCATGAGGAATGGGGCTTTATCTGAGTCATTCTCATTCTACTCCTGGCACATGAAATAGGGCTCTGTACACATACCTGTTGAATACATTGCTAGACATTTCTTCAGCCACCCCCCCAACCCCCTGTCCCTCCCTGGTTTCTCCCATGAACCATTCATTGCCAAGGTCTGGAGCTGCTCCAGGCGGGGTTAGTATTAAGAAGAGTCTTCAGAACCAGTCTCTGCCGACAGAAAACTCTTCCCGGAAGTGGTCATCTGTGTGTATTGATAGGGTGTCCAGTGGGCGTTGGGTCTTGTGAACTTCATGAGTAAATGGCCTGAGAATGTTCTGAAATGTTTAGAAACACTTTTCTTTTTATCTGGTGTGTGTGTGTGTGTGTGTGTGTGTGTGTGTGTGTGTATCTGTGTATGCACATATACGTATCACTGCAGTGCCCCATCCACTTGTCTGCAGGCTGGAGCAGGGTATGGGGCATCCTGCTCCCTCACTGTTTTGCCAGTTCGTGGTTGAGCCAGAGTCTCTTATTGACACGACAGCTTGCTTGTTTTGGTGAGCCTTGGTGATCCCCTGGTCTCTGCTCCCTCGGTGGGACTGGGCTGACCAGCACGTGTAGCTTTGCCCAGCTGCTTTCGTGGGATCTGGAAATTCAAAGCTGGGCAGTTTCAGGCCACGTCAGGCCCTCATACTTTCTCAAGAAGTGTACTTAACCACAGAGCCATCTCTCGAGCCCCGCTGCTCTAAACTTTGCTTAGAGTCACTAAGTTGAGGCAGAGAAAACACATTGGATTGGGTGGCAGAGTTAGGAGGATCGTCATGAGTTCGAGACCACCCTGAGACTACATAGTGAATTCCAGGTCAGCCTGAGCTAGAGTGAGACCCTACCTCAAAAAACCAAAAAAAAAGAGAGAGAGTTGAATTCTAGTCTGGACTCTCTTTCGAGCCTGAGGGGATTAATGGTCCTAAAATAACCTCCTCCTCTGGTGGTCTTAATCATCTCATGAGGTGGGCATGCTGATAGATGTTGTGTGAGAGTCGTAAGGGTTCCTGCTTCGTAGTGCACTTGTGAGGATGGCCGAGGTCATTTATGTCACGTGCGGATTTCACTGTCTGACCGCGGCCTTCCTTCAGTGTTAGCTACAGTCATTATCATCTACTTAGGATTCTTGGATAGAATGTTTATGGTTAACCGGGGAATCTGCTTCGCTTGTGGATGTTTTGTCAGGTTTCTCTCCCGGAAACCAGGGAAATTCCCCTTCACCTCCTCACCATGCTTTTACGTCTTTCTGCAGAATACACTTAACTCGTGCATTCACACACACAAAGAAATACTAGAAGAAAACAAGTACTTGTCACTTGTGAGTGTTTTTTTTTTTCCTTATTTCTTTTATCCAAATTTCCACCAAGGGACTGGGGAGATGGCTCAGTGGTTTAGGTGCTTGCTTGTAAAACATAATGACCTGGGTTCAATTCCCCAGAACCCATGTAAAGCCAGATGCATAAGATGGCACATTCATCCAGAATTTGTTCGCAGTGGCTAGAGGCCCTGGTGTGCCTATACAGTCTTTTCTGGCTCTCCAAATAAGTAAATAAAATATATTTTTTCTACCAAAAAATAAAGGTTATCTTAAAAGAAATACTGTAATTTGCTGACTGTACACCTTGAAGTGACAAAATGAAATTGCTCTGTGTAATACATGAGCAGCAGAAGGAATATCCTTTTTTGTAAATTCAACCCTTACACTAGACTCCCCAGCTAACTTTAAAAGAAATGGTCTTCCGGCATAATCAGTGCACAACTTACATAGTTGTTTCTGAGATCCAAATGACACTGGCTTCTGGAATTTTAACCTGAAATGATTTTTGTGGTCAGTAGTTGCGACTTTACGTTGGGGCTGTAATGTTGCGTGTCCTTCACCAGTCATGTCAGGTCGTGTTGGCGCGTGTCTTGCAGAGTTGATACAAGGCTATATCTAAAAGGCTAAACAAACCCAAACCCATAAGATACCAGAATGGAATGTCCACAAAACGCTCTGCGTCTTACTCTCCCCTTCCTTAGCCATCGAAGAGTTCCACATAGTCCCCCAGGAAGGAGAATTTCCTGAGACCTGGAAGATACTTAGAAAACCCAGAATCAAGTGGCATCCTGAGTCATCAAGATAACTGATGCATGACGTTTATAGATCCATGTGAACCCCACATCCCAGTATTTATTCTGAAACAAAAACTTGACTAAATCTTTTCAAGTATGTCTACATATGTTTATACGATATAATCTCCATATGTACATAATGAATGTACTCGTTGTGGAAACTATAAAGTGTGCAGGCAGGCTTAAAGAAGAAGACTCACCGGGCGTGGTGGCGCACGCCTTTAATCCCAGCACTTGGGAGGCAGAGGTAGGAGGATCGCTGTGAGTTCAAGGCCACCCTGAGACTACATAGTGAATTCCAGGTCAGCCTGGACTAGAGTGAGACCCTCAAAAAACAGCAACAACAAAAACACTCTTATGAACATGTGCACACCATGGAAAGGAGTAACGGCAGAGGCGTGCTGTAGCCACTTTGTGCTAGCATGAAGTTGATGGTCTCCTTCCCCAGGTGACTTTGCAAGGGACTTGCAAATGTAATGACCAATCGCAAGATGTGGAGTGCAAACCTCTGTTCCATCTTCCGCCCTCTCCTCCAGGATCCGTGCCAGCTGGCCCTCTCCACGTCTCTCTGTGGAAGAAGTAGGGCATGAATAATTTTAGACCATAAGTCTCCTTTCAGGTGCTGCCCACTTGCTTTTATTTTGAACGCTCTGTTCTTTTCTTTCAAATGCCGGACATATCAACAAAACCTTCTGTTTCCCATTTTCTGAATGTAGCATTTCAACATCTGTATAATAGCTGTACTAAAAATACTCAGCACTAATATAAAATTGTTAGTGAGCGTCCCAGACGCGTATAAAAGGACAGGATGACTTGTGTTGAGATGGGTTGTTGATGTTGAAATGGAGTTTGTTTGCCCACTTGGGTTTTGAGAGGTGGGGGAGCCGGGGGTTTTTGTGCTCATAAGAAACCTAACCTTTGAGGGTTGCTCTCTCTGCTTACGACTCTGTGGGATAAGCAGAGTTTGGAGGGAACAGTTTGTCTTAGCCCCGTCCCCTGAGGCGTGTAGGAGGAGGCATTGACGTCTCTCCTGTTTGAGTCTATTTACTTCTTGTCCCTGAAAGTGGAGATTCGGGTATATCCCAGGCCCTTGGTCATCATTCCCTGAGTGACAGAGCCCCTCTCAGCACTGCCAAGGAAGCAGAAGAAATGTGGACTTGTGTACTAGGTGATGCCTAGACAGATGGCTCAGCAGTTAAGGTGCTTGCCTATAAAGCCTAAGGATCCATGTTCGATTCCCCAGGACCCATGTAAGACAGATGCACAAGGGGGCACGTGCATCTGGAGTTTGTTTTCAGTGGCTGGAAGCCCTGGCATGCCCTTCTCTCCTTCCCTCTCTCTCTCAAAAAATAAATAAAAATAAAATATTTAAAAAGATACTTTGTGGACTGGAGAGATGGCTTAGTGGTTAAGGCGCCTGCTTCCTAAGCTTAAGAATGCCGGTTCCAATCTCCAGGTCCCACGTTGAGCCAGATGTAAAGTGACGCAAGCGCGCAATGCCGCACTTGACCACAAGGGGGCGCACGCATCTGGATTTCGTTCGCAACAGCTGAGAGGCTGCTGGTGCGCCCGTCTCTCTGTCTTCCTCTCCCTCTCTCTCTGTCTCTCTCTGTGTCTCTCTCTCTCTCTCAAAAAAAATGTTTCGTGAGCACGTGTGGAATCAGCTAAAAAATATAGATAATTTAGATAAAGATTAAATAAAGAAAATAGCCATTTAGAAAATGGGTGCTAAAGACCAGAAGATGTGAAGGACTTCATTAAAAAAAAAAAAAAAAAAAAAACAGATTGACTAATTACTCAAACAACCAACTGAATATATCAAACTTAAAAAATAAAGTAATCTTACACACACATACACACATATATGATGCTGGGGCGCTAGCTCAGTCAGCAAAAGTGTTTATCACTCAAGCATGAGGACCCGCGTTCAATCCCCAGTACGTGACTGAAGATGCTGGTCATGGTGACACGTGCCTGCAACCCCAGCACTAGGGAGATGGACTCTGAGGGCGTCTGTGGTTCGCTGGCTAGCTGTCTAGCCTAATTCGTGAGCTCCAGGCCAGTGAGAGAGCCTGTTTCAAAGGAGGTGGATGGCATTCCTGAAGATGACATCTGAACGTGTCCTCTGATGCCACACGAATACACAATCTGCATGGACTCCAGGCAAAACGCAGGCACTTTGTTTATCTTAGGTTGGAACTCAGATCCACTAAGGGCTGGGACCCTAAGATCGGCCCACAGGGACACCTCCTTAGCCAGGTGGCTGCAGTTGTAAATTATAAACCTGCATAAAATCCTGAATATATTGGGGGCCATCCATTTAAATTACCACAGCTGGAGTATGGGTAGAGCTCTTTTCTGGATAGTAGAGTGGACAGGGCAGTGAGGGAGGTAGGTGACGAGGAACCCTGTTCCTCAGGCTTGGGGAAAAATCCCATTTAGGACTTTTAGACCACCCTCTTGCTGGGCAGTCCTGGAAAGCATTAGTACAGGCTCCTAGAATAAATGTTCTCTGAGGCCCAAGAGTTTTACATCTGCAACACTGGTCCTTTAGGGCTCATGGACAAAGATGCATGCAAAAAAGACATTTATCACAACATCAAGACCTGGAAACATGCCCAAACTATATTGTTGGCTTTGTAAAATGATGTTATAACAAGATCTCACTTTTTATTTCTAATTATATTTCTAATTATATTTCTAATTATATTTATTTATTTATTTATTTATTTATTTATTTATTTATTTATTTATTTGACAAAGAGAGAGACACACAGAGAGAGAGATGTGGCAGATAGAGAGGTTCTGGAACTGGCATGACTTTTCTGTGCTGATCAGTACCAGACAGCGAGGTCGAGGCAGATGTTCTGCTCACTCACTAGGTCTTGCGGAGATGGTCTTTTCTGGATGTCTGAGAGGTGACAAGGAGAGGGTTTGTCGGGTTCCCCCGGTGAAGAAAGGCATCACCTTTTCCTTTCAAGGACTGAAGCCTGAAGCAAGACAGAGGACAGGGCCAGCAAGTAGACAGCCACCCACCACATTGTCCTCAGCTAATGCTGGGGTGTTAGAAGTGCTTGGGGTTTTAAAAAATATTTTTTATCTATTGAAGAGAGAGAGAGAGAATGAGTATAGGCAGGTGAAGGCTTCCTGCCACTGCCAAGGAACTCTAGATACATGGCTTTACATGGGTACTGGGGAATTAAACTCTGGGCCATCAGGCTTTGCAAGCAAGCGCCTTTAATGGCTGAGCCATCTCTGCAGCCAAGTGCCGGGTTTTTTTGTCAGAGACCGCATGTGTAAAGCAGCCACAGCTGATCTAACTCAAAGGTTCATGGGAACAGTGGAATTCTGCACAGTTCGAGCAATCGTGGGGCCACTAACCTCTGAGGTATTTGTTTAAAAAAAATACAGACCATAATTTTTTCCTTTTAGCTGTCCTTTGGGTCAGAGGACTGACTTGGCCCAACTTTGTCCCTTTGTTCTTCAGCGTCAAGGCCAAAGACAAGCTGCAAACATGGAGGGCTTCTTGTCGCTTCAGCTCGTCTCGCTGATTTCCCAGAGCTGTGTTCTCATGTGGCTTTCATTGAACACGTCCCACAAGTACCCTCGCGTCACCTAAACACAGGGCATGGATTACTTTGGGAAGATTCTCTGGGTGACCTTGTTCTGCCCATGGCCTTCCCAGACCTTGCTCCAGGTGCTGAGCAAACTTTTGTCTTTCTTGAGTGAGCTGTGTGCTTTGGACCTCCAAAACATCATCTTTCTTCACTGAGTGAGAAAACAAAAGGTTACGTGATGTCAGTTTCTTAAAGGTTTCAGTTTAATATTCGTATTTTAGCGTTCTCTATGCTGTCTGCGCTTTTCACACAGAACACTTTGTAACTTGCACTCACTTTCATATCTATCCCTTGTAAACAATGTCTAGGTTTGTACCAAATGTAGAGGGCTACCAGGGAAGGCTTTATTTATTTACTTATTTATTTGAGAGAGGCACAGAGAGAGAGAGAGAGAATGGGTGTGCCAGGGCCTCTAGCCACTGTGAAAGAACTCCAGACTCAGGCACCACCTTGTGCATCTGGCTTACGTGGTCCTGGGGAATCGAACCTGGGTCCTTGGGCTTCGCAGACAAATGCCTTAACCACTAAGCCATCTCTCCAGCCCAGTACTTTTATTTGTTTACAAGGAGAGAGAGAGAGAGAGAATGGGTGCAGCAGGGCCTCTTCTAGCCACTGCAAACAATCTCCAGATGCATGCTACACTTTGTGCATATGGCTTTACATGGGTACTGGGGAATTGAACCTGGGTCGTTAGGCTCTGGAGATGAGCTCCTTAACCACTGAGCAATCTCTCCAGCCCTAAGATTTGCTTTTGAGCCTGGGATAGATGGTTTCTCCCATCCCCCCATGCGTGTGTGTGTGTGTGTGTGTGTGTGTGTGTGTGTGTGCAGGTACACACATACCATGGCACACGTGTGGAGGTCAGAGGACAACCTTGGGTGACAGTCCTCACCGTCCACATTGTTTGAGGCAGGGTCTCTTGTTCACCACTGCCCAGAACCATTTGGGATTCCCAGGTCTCTACCTCTGATCCCACGGATTACAGCTGCTCAAGCTCCTGCCTCCTGCATTTGCCTTTTGGTGGGTTCTGGGGATCCAGACCTGGCTACACATGCTTGCTTTGCAAGTGCTTTTACCACTGAGCCATCTCCCCAGCCCAAGGTGGTTTTCCTTTTGTGGCACATTTCTTCCACCCTCTGACTCAGGTGGACAGACACTGCGCACACTCACTGGCCATGCTTTGTAGTCTGAATGCTGATTTTGCTTTGACAGTGCAGGTGACTCCTTTGCTCGGTCCATCCATTTAAGCCCCGTTAGTCTGCCTTCCACAATGCTGGGGCTTCTGATGCAAGGGCAGGACGCTGGTATGCCCCTTGCTTTGGCTGTTCCTATGCCTGTGGTTCTGGCTCCCATCTGTGGGTGGCCAGATAAAAATGGAGGATAAGCAGGGATGGAGAGATGGCTAAGTGGTTAAGGCACTTGCCTGCAAAGCCTAACGCCCTGAGTTTGATTCCCCAGGACCCACATAAAGCCAAATACGCAAAGTAGGGCATGCATCTGGAGTTCGTTTGCGGTGGCTGGGTTGGACAAAGCAGGGATGGGCTTGAAGCAGAAGTTGCTCAGCCAGTGACTTCTGAAACATGCTCCTGAAAGAGTCTGCTTCTCAGATCACAGCATGGCCTTTAAGCAATGGCAGGATGGGGGAGGGGGAACAAAGGTAAGTCATTATTCTTTGGCTTCAAAGAGTATCAATTTTGGGAGAACAACAAATATGTGGCTGTCTAGAATATACAGTCAACATTCTACCTAAATTGAAGTGCTGGGGTAATTGGAAGAGGCAGAAATTTCATTGACTGAGTAAAACACACAGCTTTCAGCAGCCTGATAATCCAGAAAGATCTAGGAAAAGCAAAGTTGGCCAGGGGGAGCGTTTCAGACAGCCACGCCCCTGTAAGCAAGGCGACGGGTCCCATCCCCCTGTTACAAAGACACGGAAACAGATCCAAGGACTTGCACAGATTTCTACCAAGTTGGTTGTTTGCCTAAGAAAATCAGACTCCACAAATTCCGGCCCCCTAAGGGCTCTAAACAGTTTTATAGCTCTCTGAATTATTAGCTTCAAAATCAATCAAAACTGCAGTGCGTATTCCTGTGGAAACACTTAGATGCTGTAGGCAACACTCACACTGCCTTTTTTTTCGCTCAGAAGAGAACAGTAGCATTGGGCCTCCTTTCAAATGTGTCACGAGTGAACAAGTTATTAGCTAGCAGCAGTTGTCAAGGCCCTCCTCCTTGCCTGGGCCCTCACAGCCCAGCATTGAACAACCTCCAGGGCAGCTCAGAGCCCCCACTCTCTGTAACCCCTGCACTGAGTGGCCACGGGTTGGCCCAAAGCTGACAGGTCTGCTGGCTTTCTGGCTCTCATCTGAAGGTGGCCAGATGACAATGTGGAAGATGCCCAGGGCTTGAGAGATGGCTCAGCTGTTAAGTCACTTGCCTGCAAAACCTAATGACCTGAGTTTGATTCCCCCAAACCCACATAAAGCCAGATGTGCAAAGTGCTACATGCACCTAGAGTTTGTTTTCAGTGGCGGGAGGCCCTGGTGTACCCATTCTTGTTCTAATTCTCTCTCTCTCTTTGTCTCTCTCTCTCTCTCCTTGTAAATCGACAAAAATATTTTTTTAAAGGAGAGCTGGAAGTTGGACGTGGTGGCACACGCCTTTAATCCCAGCACTTGGGAGGAAGAGGTAGGAGGATCACCATGTGTTCAAGGCCAGCCTGAGATTGCATAGTGAATTCCAGGTCAACCTGGGCTAGAGTGAGACCCTATCTTAAAAAAAAAAAAAAAAAAAAAAAAAAAAAAAAAAAAAGGAAGGCTGGAGAGATGGCTTAATGGTTAAGGTGTTGCCCACAGAGCCAAAAGGTCAAGGTTTAATGACTCCCCAGGATCCGTGTAAGCCAGATGCACAAAGTAGCCCATGCCCCTGTAGTTTGTTTGCAGTAGCTGGAGGCCCTGGAGCACCCATTTATTCTCTCTCTCTCTCTCTCCCTCTTTCTCTCAAGTAAATAAATAAAAACCATAATAAAGTTTATTTATTTTTAAAAAAGGAATCGGACATGGTGGCTCACACCTTTAATCCCAGCATTGGGGAGGCTGAGGTAGGAGGATAATTGTGAGTTCAATGCCACCCTGAGATGAATTTCACAATTTTTAATTTAAGTATGTTTAATGTAGTATTTGCGACATTTCAGCTTTTTGTGTGTGACTAATTTTATTTTGATCTGCATCATTTCCATGAATATTTTTGACTTAAGATAATTTGGGTCAGGCTTGGTAGAGCATGCTTTTAATCCCAGCACTTGGGAGGCAGAGGTAGGAGGATCACCGTGAGTTTGAGGCCACCCTGAGACTACATCATGAATTCCAGGTCAGCCTGAGCTAGAGTGAGACTCTACCTTGAAAACCAAAAAAAAAAAAAAAAAAAAAAAAAAAAGGATAATTTGGTAATATTGGTAGCTATACATTTTTTTATGAGAGCGAGAGATAGAACACACAGGCACAAAAGAGAACTGGTGCACCAGGGCCTCCAGCCCCTGCAGTCACTCCAGATGCATGTGCCACCTTGTGCATCTGGCTTATGTGGGATCTGGGGAGTCAAACATGGATCCTTCGGCTTTGCAGGCAAGTACCTTAACTGCTAAGCCATCACTCCAGCCTGCTATACACTATTTTTTTTTTTTTTGAGAGAGAGACACAGAGAGAGACAGAGAGGGAGAGGAAGACAGATAGAGATGGGTGCGCCAGCAGCCTCTCAGCTGCTGAGAATGAAATCCAGGTGCATGCACCCCCTTGTGGTCAAGTGCAGCATTGCACCCTTGCATCACTTTTGCATCTGGCTAAACGTGGGACCTGGAGATTGGAACCAGTGTTCTTAGGCTTAGGAGGCAGGTGCCTTAACCGCTAAGCCATCTCACCAGCCCTATACACTATTTTTAAATGTACCTTTGAATACTACACCAAAGGTCTTTACATATTGCAATCCAGAGGAGGGGAAGGTAAATAGACTTGGCTATGTTTCATCCATCCTCAAGTCCCCAGCCCCTAGCTCATGTCAGTAGTCAAGAAATGCTCAGTGCAGGGCATAATGCACCCTTGTTTTATTTATACATGAGCGCATGTGAGAGTTTGGGTGTGTGCAGTGTAGGTGAATGTACCCTTGTGTGCACATAAGTGTGGAGATCAGGGGACAATCTAAGGTGTCACCCACAGAAATGCCATTCATCTATTTTTAATTAATTAACTAATACATTTATTTATTTATAAGCAGAGAGAGAAAGAGAGTATGTGTGTATATGAGAATGAGTGGGCACGCCAGGGCCTCTAGCTGCCACAAACAAACTCCAGAAGCATGTACTACTTTGTGCATCTGGCTTTATATGGGTCCTGGGGAATTGAACCTGGGTCATTAGGCTCTGCAGACAAGCACCTTAACCACTTAGCAATCTACCCAACCTCATTCATCTTTTTTTTTTTTTTTTTGAACCAGGATTTTTCACTGACCTGGAGCTCACCAGTTAGTCTCCACGGTCTGGACAGTCAGGCCCAGGGACATCTCTGCCTCCCCAGCGCTGGTATAAGCAGATAGACGTGCACCAGCAGGCCTGTCATTTGTACATGGGAACTGGAGATTATACTTAGCTCCTCATGTCCAATAGGCAGTGTGTGTGTGTGTGTGTGTGTGTGTGTGTGTGTGTGTGTGTCCGCGTGTGCAGGTGTATATATGCCATGGCACATGTGTAGAGGTCAGAGGACAATGTTGGAAGTCAGTCTTTGCCTTCCACTGTGTTTGTGGCGGGATTTGTCATCCGCTCTTCGCCAAGCTGGCCCATGAGCTTGCAGTGTCTCCACGTCCCTTCTCATGGCAGGCACACTGGGATTGCAGATGCTTACATCACGGCATCCAGCTTTATCAGAGTACTGGGGACTTGAACTCATGCTTGCATGGCAAGTGCTCTGTCCACTGAGCCGTCATCGCCCCAGACCCCTTTCTCAACTTTTTTTTTTTCCGAGGTAGGTCTCACTCTAGCCCAGACTCTATAGTCCCAGGCTGGCCTCGGATAAACAGGCACTTTCCTACCTCTACCTCCTGAGTGCTGGGATGAAAGATGTATGCTACCATGCCCAGCCTCCATCCTTAACTTTCACTCCCTGCCTTAGACGTTCCCTCACTGCAATGGCCAATTTAATCCCTTGTCCTACGTTTGGTTCTTTTCTAGAATGTCTTAGTGGCACAGAACTGAGAAATGTCTTGCAATATGATCAGTATTTATCAAACAGTTAATTCACACCACTTGAATGAGAGAAGCCAAGGTAATCAGGCATTCATTATGGAAGAAAAAAAGAAAGATGGATTATCTGCTAGCGTGGTCCTGGATTCACATCTCTTGGCCGCAGGTCAGCCTCCCTCCCGGCTTCTGATAATGACTGGCTACATAGCATCACCTAAACGTTGTGGATTTAAAAATCCCAGAGGTCATTAAGGCTAATATGCCTGTCTCTCACTTTATAAGAAATCAGATCTCTGAAGTCATTCAGGAGATATAATTCACTACAGATGACGTTTCCAAGCTTCAGTACAAAGTGTTTTGGGTCCTGACACTGCATTTTGAAGATATTAAAACTAAAACTATAAGCGTGGTCCACAGCCTGTATTAATTATACTTGGGTAGCCATGGAAGCACTTGGGTTCTTGAAAAATAGTTATCTAAAATGATTAAAAAGGCCTGTCTCCATCTCACGGCTGTTTCTGTACTTTGTTCTCCTAAAGTTTAACTATTTGGGGTTCTAATGGGCCAAACAAATGAACATGGAAGGCAGATAATAAAGGAAAGAAGGATGAGGTGTGAAGGGCAGGCATTTCCACTTACTGGATTACAGTTGGCACATTGGGTTTTTTCGGCCTAGACAGCTCTTTCATCAGAAGTCCAAGTAGTCGCTTCTAGACAGAAAGGCTGGCGTGTGAACACGTGCGCGCACTGACACTCTATGCATTCTCAGTGTTAAGGCTCACTGCCCATTGGCTCGTGTGAGCGTTAGGAAATTCTTTAAAGGAATGAATGAGAGTTGGCATCACATCCAAGAATGTTCGAGATTCTCTTGTGCGTGCCCCAGTGACCTTCTCACAGGAAAGGTTTGCACAGACAAGGAGCCGGGTATCTTTTAAGACTTCCTGAGAGAAAGGTGTGCTTTAGTCACAGTTTTACATGGGGCATGCCATTTAAAGAAAGCCTGCAGTGTGAAAATGTGCACTTGTGCAAATAATGAGTCATGTCCCTGCCTCACACCTGGTCCCCGAGATCTGCCTGAGGGGCGGACAAGTGAAGGCGGAACTAGCCACAGCCATAAAAGAAGTCATCCGGGCTTTTGGACAGATCAAAGCCGCCTGGAAGCTTTGGGTTTGTACTGTGGGTTTTATTGCAAGAGCCACAGGAAGCAAGCGAGGTGGGCCTCTCTCCCAGACAAGGGTCCTTAGGGAGAGGAGATGAATACCTGCCATTCACTGTGGCAGTTGTGCACCTTAAGAACTGGGAAGGTGTCTTGTTTCTCTTTCATGAGAATATATATTCACTGTGTAGGTGACAGTGGACGGAGACTAGGATAGCAATCATGAGTGGTTGCACCACTCAAAGATGGCAACGACTGGTTAGAAATTTCTCATAGTTTTCAGAGAATACATATCAGTATTTTGTTTTGTTTTGTTTTGTTTTGTTTGGGTTTTTTTGTTTTGGTTTGGTTTGGTTTGGTTTTTCAAGGTAGGGTTTCACTCTAGTCAGGGCTGACCTGGAATTCACTATGTAGTCTCAGGGTGGCCTTGAACTCAACTCATGGTGATCCTCCTACCTCTGCCTCCCAAGTGCTAGGATTAAAGCCATGCTCCACCACGCCTGGCTTACTTTGTATTTTTACATAACAAAATATTTTCAATATGTCTTTTAAAACTTCTATAAGCTTTCTGTCTAATTGCGTGTGTATGTGTGTGTGTGTGTGTGTGTGTGAGTGCGTGTGTGTGTGTGTGTATCACTTTAAAATATAAACCAAGGCTGTGATTTAAAATTTTTGTTAAAGAAATAAGCTGAGATGTATTTATTCAACATTTTAATGTTGTCAGCAAATGTAATTTATACATGACAAGACTATAGGAAAAGCGTTCGGAGAGCATGTAAAGAGTGGGTATAGTTTCCACTACACCGTGCAGATGAAGGAATTCTCTGGATGGTCAGGGGACCTTAACCACGGAGATGAATAGTTTTGGAGAATCAGCTTTTCCAATTGGCCTTTATTCTTGCAAATTTTCTAACCAGCTTTGTCTTGGACCTGCCCTCTGGTTTGGTCCCATGGCCTTTCTCTCTGTTCCTCACCCCCTTGTCCTCCCACAGCCCGTTCCTGGCCTCCATGTAGGCCTGTCCCCAGTGCTGTGCTGAAAGCGGCTCTCTGGGTGGCTGTTCCGCATCCTTGGGCCTTTTTCCCACGGGGGTTCGTCCCTGCTGCATTCTCTGCATGCTGGTTGTCACTTTAACCTCTCTGTCACCCCTTCCAGCCCCCATCTGCCTTGTTTCTGCCAAGCTGTCATCGCTCTCCGATGTGACTTGTCTTGTGTGCTTTCTTGTCGTCAGCACTCTCTGGCTGAATAGCTTCTCTCCCCATCATCCTGCCACAGCATTCTCTTTCCTGTACGTCAGCTCTTCACTTACTGTGGATTATGTAGTTAAGTGTACCCATGTTCAGACAGAGTTTGCCTATGGCAAACATGAGGTTCACAAGATGCATGCAAAACTTAAAGGAGTTACTGACCCCTATCAGTGAACTGATGCATATTATTTTATGTCTGTTTTTTTAGCCTTCAGCATAATCTTTATCCACATAGGCACTATAAATATTACAATGTATTATAATTACCTTTGACTGCAAAAGTATAAAAACAATCTTAAATTCATTCATTACTTCAGATCTTTCTAAATATCTATAAAAAGCTGTAAGGGTAAATGCATAAATAAGAATCAAGGGGAATCATGGGACGTTGGTCCAATCCTCAGGAACCCACTCAGGTGCCTAGCAAGGGATCTCTGTTCCTTTTTCTTTATTTTGTTTATTTATTTTGTTTTTGTTTTTGTTTTTAATTTTATTTTCTTATTGACAACTTCCATAATTATAGACAATAAAACATGGTAATCCCCTACTTTCCCCTTTGAAACTCCACTCTCCATCATATCCCTTCCCCCCTCAATTAGTCTCTCTTTTCATTTTGATGTCATCATCTTTTCCTCCTATTATGATGGTCTTGTGTAGGTAGTGTCAGGCACTGTGAGGTCATGGATATCCAGGCCATTTTGTGTCTGGAGGAGTACGTTGTAAGGAGTCCTACCCTTCCTTTGGCTCTTACATTCTTTCCACCACCTCTTCCACAATGGACCCTGAGCCTTGGAAGGTGTGTTAGAGATGTTTCAGTGCTGAACACTCCTCTGTCCCTTCTTCTCAGCACTATAGTGTTTTGTTTTGTTTTGTTTTTAAGGTAGGGTTTCACACTATCCCAGACTGACCTGGAATTTACTCTGTAGTCTCAGAATGGCCCTAAACTCACAGCGATCCTCGTACCTCTGCCTCCTGAGTGCTGGGATCAAAGGCGTGTGCCACCATGCCTGGCTCTGTGTTCCTTTCTTAGTACCCACCACCCCCACAGGAAACCAAAGCTAACAGCCCGCAGAGGGGTGCAACTGAAGGGCCCAGGCTGTAGGCTCAGGTAGGGAACAAGGGAGGAACCCGGAGTAGTGCTGGCCAACATCCAGCTCCAGTCCATCTTTCCCTCTGCATTGCGGGTGGGGCCAGGCAGCAAGATGGGATAAGATGGCCTAGGATGGTAATGGCAGATCCTTGCTGTATGCCACCTGGTGGCCACCAAATCTGGTCTCGGGAAGGACGTGAGGTGGGGAAGTTGCCAGAAAATGAGAGGCCCCTTCAGTGTGCTCCTGGGCACATTACAGGAGGCGGGGTCAGCATGGGGGTTATGGCCAGAATTGTAGGTGATGGTTTACATTGTTTATCAACTTGACAGGACCTAAACCATCTAGATTAGGTTAGCCTCTGGGCATGTCTGTAGGGACTATCTTGATTAGGTTACTTAAGGTGGGGATCCCTACCTTAACTGTAAACAGCACCATTCCGTGGCTGGGGTCCTGGAATATATAAAAAGAGAGAGGCTGGAGAGAGGCTGAGCAGTGAAAAGCACTTCTCTCATAAGCATGAGAGCCCAAGGAGGCCCGAGACTGCCTGAGTTCAATTCCCCGTCATCCATGTAAACAGCTGGGCCACACATGCCCGTAACCCCAGTCCCGTAGGAACAGACACGAAACAATCACCCGAGCTCACCAAAACGACCAGTTCTGGAGTCAGGGAGAGATTCTGTCTCAAGGAACCAGACAGATGAGTGATAAAGAAAGGACCCCCAATAATCTCCTCTAGACTCTGCATGCATGGACACAGGGCATGCACTCTTGCACACACATGTGCAGACACTACACACACCACCACCCTGCACATAGAATACACACATATGCCACACTGCACACAGCACACTGCACACTGCACACAGTATACACACATACACCACAGTACACACACACACACACACACACACGCACACATCACACTACACATACTATGCACACACACCATGCTACACATACACACACACTGTTATACATCACCATATACACACACAGCACACCACACACACATACCACACTCACACTATATATACACACACACTTAAGTAATAAAAAGGACACAGCTGATTGAGCACTAGTATTGATCACGCTCTGTCTCCTCACTGTAGGGTTTTTTTTTGTTGTTGTTTGTTTTAGTTTTGTGAGGTAGGGTCTCACTCTATCCCAGGCTAACCTGGAATTCACTCTGGAGTCTCAGGGTGGCCTCGAACTCACAGCGATCCTCCTACCTCTGCCTCCCATGCTGGGATTAAAGGTGTGTGCCACCACGCCCGGCTAACTGTAGGCTTAATATGATCAGTTGGCTCAAGCTCCTGCCACCATGCCTTCCCCACCATGCTGGATTGTAACCTTGAACTGTAAACTGAAATGACCACTATGGATGGGCTCAAAGGATATGATAGAAGGGCTAGGTCCCCATGAATTGCTGTTGCTCCTGCTGTTGTCCTGAAGAGGAGTTGCCTCCAGCTCCTGCCACTGTGCCTTTGCCCCCACGATGGACTGGAACCTGTTTGTATCTTTTTTACATTCGTTTGAAACAACTAAGCCGTCTTATGCTTACTGAAGTGAAAAATGTTTGCACATAGCAAGATATAATCACGTTAAAGTAAACTGGACATATGAACACCTGAATTAAAGACAACATGATTAAGTTTTTAAATTTGAGGGGGGAAAGAGAGAGAGAGAGAGGGGGGAAAGAATGGGTGCTCCAGGGCCTCCAGCCACTGCAAATGAACTCCAGACACATGCGCCCCCCTGTGCATCTGGCTTATGTGGGTCCTGGAGAGTCAAACCTAGGGTCCTTTGGCTTTGCAGGCAAACGCCTTAACCACTAAGCCATCATTCCAGCCCAAGCTTTTTTTTTTTTTTTTTGTTTTTTGCGAGGTAGGGTCTCACTGTGGTCTAGGCTGAAGAATATGTAGTCTCAGGGTGGCCTCGAACTCACAGTGATCCTCCTACCTCTGCCTCCCGGGTGCTGGGATTAAAGGTGTGCACCACCATGCCCAGCTCCAGCCCAAGTTTTATAACTTTCAAAAACCAGGGCCAGTTTTGGGGAATGGTCAGCTGGGGTCTCTTTGGTCAAGAGCTTGCTGAGGCAAAGCCAGAGCTGCCTTGGGTAAGACAGAGGGACAGAGACAGCAGGTGGAGGGCGGTGGCGTGTCTCAGGCAGCCTTACTCCTAGAGCATGCTGGGGACGGGTCAGTCTCTTCACCCAGGAGGCCTTTCAGGTGGACACCTGCAGGCCTAGATAAATGGCAAAGAACGTATCTCCAAGCAAATGTTCTCATGAGTCGCAAGCCAGATGCCCTGCCCTACCCACGCCATGGGCTGGTCCGGCTCTCGCCCCACTCCTGCATCTCTCAGCCTCTGCTGGCATTTAGTCTCCTAGACAGTGCAGCCAAGCTCCAGACCCTTCCACTGGACACTGTCGGAGGGGTTTTCATCCCCAGCCCAGTACCTTCTAGTGCAGTCATACTATTGTCTGCCATCCGGGAACTAACCGGGCCCAACCCTGCTTGGCTTCCCAGATCAGATGAAATCGGCCACCCTCAGGGCGGTATGGCCGTAGACACATCGGTAGTATGGTCAGTGTGCTGTTTTGGGCACACATACTGAATATTAACTGCCAAGTTGAGGTCAGGTACACTGGCCTCTACCTCTGCATAACTGACAGGAACGTGGCAGTGGGAAGTCCCAGGCTCTTCTCCTGCAGACCTTGGTGCCTGGGGCAGAAGTGCCTGTGGCGGATGTCCATCATCACACGCGTCTGCTGTGCGCTGGCTGTTTGTATCTTGTTTACATTCATTTGAAACAACTAAGCCTTCTTACGCCTATTGAAGTGAAAAATGTTTGATCACAGCAAGATATAAACACTTTAAGGTAAACTGGCCATATGAGTATCTGAATGAAACACAACACAATTAAGTTTTACAACTTTCGAAACCCTTTATCATTTTAAAACTGCTTGTAACCTAGCCAGGCTTGGTGGCGCACGCCTTTCATCCCAGCACTTGGGAGGCAGAGGTATCCGATTGCTTTGAATTTGAGGCCAGCCTGAGAATACATAGTGAATTCCAGGTCAGCCTGACCCTACCTTGAAAGAAAAATACATGTATTCATGTATGAAACTGTCACAAAATAAAATAATTATTCAATAGAACAGAGAACAAAAGAGACATATAGAGAAAGCTTGTAAAGTACATCTGTAGTGGCTTGGATGCTGTCTCATTTAAAGATTATTTCCAAAATGGATTTTTAAAGTCCACAACCAGAAGTATGTTGTTGCAGTCAGGTTCACATTGCTGGCAGAAATCACCCAACCAAGATCAGCTTGTGGAAAAAGAAGTTTATTTTGGCTTACAGACTCGAGGGGGAAGCTCCATGATGGCAGGGGAAAACGATGGCATGAGCAGAGGTGGGCATCACCCCCTGGCCAACATCAGGTGGACAACAGCAACAGGAGAGTGTGCCAAACACTGGCAAGGGGACACTGGCCATACCACCCATAAGCCCGCCCCCAATAACACACTTCCTCCAGAAGGCATTAATTCTCAAATCTCCATCAGCTGGGAACCTAGCATTCAGAACCCCTAAGTTTATGGGGGACACCTGAATCAAACCACCACACATGTCATCACAGACACATATTGCCATGAGAAGGCCATATCTTCAGCACAGAAGGGACAAACCAGTCTGCATTTTTCAATCTGGGTTTTTCACATGTAAAGTATTAAAAAGCTGGGGGTGTGCCTGGAGAGATGGTGTAGTGGTTAAGGCGCTTGCCTGCAAAGCCAAAGGACTTCGGTTCGATTCCCCAGGACCCATCTAAGCCAGATGCACAAGGTGGCACATACATCTGGAGTTTGTTTGCAGTGGCTGGAAGCCCTGGCAAGCCCATTTTTTTTCTCTCTCTCAGCCTCTTTTCCTCTCAAATAAATAAATAAAAATAAAAATATCTTTTTAAAAAAGCTGTGGGGGTTCTGCATTTGAGGCACTCTCTCCTGTTGCTCATGGAAATGAAGGAAATAAACATTACTGAGATCAATTTTTTAACATTTTTATTGAGAATGTAGATACATGGCCATATTATAATTTGATTGTGTTCTGATCCTATTACCCCCTTTTGTACCCCACTCTACTGAGCACTGTCCTCTTTCCAGGTAGTCCTTTTTCTGTTTTTATGTCTCATTCTTGTCACGCCCCCCACATCCTCTATGTCACAGTATTGATGGGTTTATATTTGTGCCGGTCTCATGGAGGAGCCTTGAAGGAAAACTTGGCGTAGGAATTTCTTCAACGTCACCAAAACCCTGAACTTCTGCCCGCTTCTGTTACTAAAAGGAGCTCATCCCAGTGCAGTGGTTGACATTAAATTCACTTTCTTGTACCCCAGGGTCCGTGTCTTTCAAACTGCTTAGGGTGCAGGTGGGGCACATGCAATATGTAGAGACCAAGGAGTCCTCAAAGAAAAACTTCTGGAGGCCATCATTCTTAGGCCAATTGGGAATGTTCCTTTCAGAAGAATGGAACAACAAAAAAAAAAAAAAATCAACATGAAGCTAATGACCCTGAGTGTTTGTATAGTCTCCCTCTTGTCCTTTTGGCACAAACTCAGCCTTGGGCTTTGCCTGTCCTGTGTGGGTGGTAGTTCATCACCATGGTGAATTTATTGTTGTCATCTGAACTTTTGTAATTCACATGATGTTCCAACACTGTGTGTTTTTAAGGGTCAGGTCCCACAGGAGAAACCCACCAGTTTGCAAAGTCAAAATAAGGTCCTGCTTTCACCCCGCTGCTGGGTTTTAGAACCCCCCCCCCATCCCATCATTATGATGTGTTGAAAACCGCTTTGAGATGGTAGTCACGCTTACATGGTGGACTCACAGCTCCCATTATGTGCATCTTTACTTAGTATCAGGAAAGTTCTGGACTGAAGATCCAAATGCGGTATGTCAGGGTTTATAGCAAGTTCTTGAGACTGACGGAGAGTCTCTGGAAAAAGTACCGATTGCTGACTCCAGAGACCTGCTTTCAATCCCCAGCGTTTCAGTTTCCAACCTTAGTCACCACGTGTGAGTTTTTCGGCTTGTCTGAGCCTTCCTGTCCACGTCTGTGAAAGAGGAATGACCATTTATAGGCTTATGATACAGATAAACGGCAAAAAATGTGTGATGAGTGGCATTTTAGAATGGATGCTCAGTGAAAAGCATGGGAAAATAGCTGGGAGAGGTAGCTCCAAAGAGAACCAGCAATGCCAGGGTCCAGCAGCAATATTTCCACTTAAGAAAACTTAGTGGCTAAAGTCACTAGCACAGTGCCCAGGGCACAGGGGACCACTGAAAGATTCCAGTTCTTCTTTATTTAACATTTCAAGTTATTTATCTGTTTGGCTTCTGGCATGAAAAAAAAAAAAAAATGAAAATGCTGTGTCAGCAGCCTGTTGCATCCATCCTCCACATCAGTGTGCACGTAGAGTCTGACTCAGCAGGTCTGGGGTGGGGCCTGAGAACCTTCATTTCTAGAAGGCTCCCAGGGAGAATATAGTTAATGGTGAGTAGGAGAAGCTGCTTCTAATGGTTAGTAGGTTAATGATGGTTAGCAACAGTTAATTGAAAATTCTAAAAATAGCAGACAAGACTTCAGATGTTCTCAACATAAAGACAACTATTTGGGGGCTGGAGTGATGGCTTAGCGGTTAAGGCACTTGCCTGCAAAGCCAAAGGATCCCCATTCGATTCTCCAGGACCCACATAAGCCGGATGCACAAGGCGATGCATGCATCTGGAGTTCGTTTGCAGTGGCTGGAGGCCCTGGTGCGCCCATCCTCCCTCTCTCTCTCTCTCTCTCTCTCTCTCTCTCTCTCTCTCTTTCCCTCTTTTTCTCAAATAAATAACTTTTTTTTTTTTTGGAGAGAGACACAGAGAGAGAGGGAGAGGAGGACAGATAGAGATGGGCGTGCCAGCAGTCTCTCAGCTGCTGTGAACGAAATCCAGATATGTGCGGCCCCTTGTGGGCAAGTGTGGCATTGCGCCCTTGCATCACTTTGCATCTGGCTAAATATGGGACCTGGAGATTGGAACCCAGTTCTCCGGCTTAGCAGGCAGGCACCTTAACCACTAAGCCATCTCTCCAGCCCTCAACTAAATAAATTTTTAAAAAGACAAATATTTGAAGTGATAGGGTGTGTCTTGCTCTGACCATACACATTGAAAAAATATATATAACTGATATATATATATATGTATATATATAATTGTTATGTTCCGCACTGCTTTATAAATATGTACAGTTGCTATGTGTGAATTGGGAATAAAAAATACATTTTACAAATAGGCAGATAGGTCTGGGGAGACAACCAGTAAAGCACATACCTTGCAAACACAAGGATCTGGGTCGGATCCCCATAACCCAGGTAAAATCGCCGAGTATGGTGACGTGTGCTTGTAACCTCAGCACTGAGGAGGCAAAAACAGTTGAGTCCCTGGAGCTCCCTGGCCAGCCAGTCCTGTCTAATTGGTGACTTCCTCATGAGTGAGAGACCCCCATCTCCAAAAAGGCAAATGGTACCTGAAGAACAACACTGAAATTGTCCTCTGACAGCCACACATACACATGTGCATGCACCGGTACATGTGTGCTTTCACATACTGGCGCATGCACACACATCTATACACACATGCACATATGGATATAGGTGTGACCATTAATAATAGTCAACATACAAAGCCCCAAATCATGCCTGTGGGAGTTATCTGTGGTTGCCACTTTGAAGAGCAAAGTGCTAATTGGCTAGACAATCTTTGTACATCCCCACATTATTTTGTTTCTTCAGGCTCATAGTTTAAAGATGGTATTCTCGCGCACATTTTGCAGGGAAGAACGTTGCAACCTGGCTGACAGAGGAAGAAGAGGAGAGCAATGGCAGAGCAGGCTGATCCGATGAGAGGCGCGGAAACAAATGCCTTGGCAGAATTAAAGCCCCATTAGAATGAAGCGTTGTGGCACCGTGTCAAGATGACACGGTGGTGTCCTGAAGGCGAGGGAAGGGCGGGGAGAGACAGAGACTGAGACGCAGAGAAAAATACCTGCAGGACAAAGGGAGCTTTTCGCTTTTATGAATTTCGGAGGGGAGGGGAGGGGCAGGTGTCACACCACGTGACTCAGCCTGCGTGCTAGGAGCGGAGGCGATGAGCAGAGGAAGATAATGAAGGCCTTCAGTCTCTAAGTGGGAGAAGCTGTTTTGCATTGTGTAGCATAGAGAGGACCCAAGGCCATCACTCAGGGGGCTTTGGGTCACCCTGGCAACAGCAGGCTCATCTAGTTTGCCTGCCTGGCCCTGGTCCCAGGCAGCAGAGCCCTCTATATTCTGGAACTAAGGAATTTGGTGAATTATCTAAGATGATTCTGTCTAATCATTTAGCCATTTTCCTCGTCCCATTTCTATCAGTTTTTAAAAATTATATAGCTACCCTTCCATCCTTTGTGTCTCACTTGATTCCTTGGTGCGAATAGTTATAGTTATCAACTGTGCCTTGTTGCCCTGTCACTGTGTTCCAGGGCTTTTTCAGATCTGGTCCCTAACAGTTCATTAGCATCCCCAGGGTCTGAGCCTGTCAGAGGCAGCCCCGTCTTTAACAGGCCTGAGGCCAACAAGTTTGGGAATTGCGTGGTGTTATTAACACCAGCTGGGTTCTTAAGTTGGATCTGCTTCCTAAGTCTTTCAAATGAGCTGTCTAAACTCCTGTCCCCAAACCAGTGAGGAGACAGGTGAGCTGAAAACCAGCCTGGGATTCTACAGTTCTGTCACATAGCAGCCCTACCCACCAATTGGGAGATTTTTTTTTTTTTTTCATCAACATCCCTCTCTCCAGTTTAATACCAAGAACGAAGCTCACAGGCTTGTACTCGCTGGGCTTGTCTTGGGTAACTTCTCTGAAATAATATTGTGAACACTCCCGTTCCCTTGTCCCAGCCTGCCTCCCCCTCCTGCAGTTGAAGCCCCCTCTGCTGTGCCCCTTGCCCAAACCCAGGCAGGGCTTCCCGGGCCAGGTTTGTTCTTCTTACGAAAGCTCTCCAGGGCCTTAGACAGGGTTTCTGTCCCTTTTCTAGGTGCTAACGCTGACAAGGACATGATCATAAAAATTTTACAGAGATTGTACGAGAATAAGGAGCACATCTGAAACACACTTGGTACATCAATGCTGGTTTTATTTTAATAAACACTGAAATGGAACAGAGTCAGAAAAATATTGCAGAAGCCCAAGTCCCTCAAATCACCAGCAGATGATAAAGGGTCTTGAGACAAAGGCAACTGCTTCAGGAATTTATTCACGCATGCACGTGCATGTGTGTATTGTATGTGTGCGCATGTGTGCTTGTCATGTTGTGCATGTGGAAGTCAGAGGACAGCTCTCAGCACAGTCCTCGCCATCCCACCTCGTTCATGGCAGAATCTTTCTCTGGCTCTCACTCTGCCCCTCCCGCCACGAGCTCGTGAGATCCTCTGTCTCCACATCCCGTCTTTCCATCATCGGGGCCTTGGGGCTTGAACGGCAAGTGCTTTATCCACGGGACCATCTCTCCATCCCATTCCTCCCTCCTTTCTTCTCTCCTATCCTTCTTTCATTCTCCTTCCCTTCTTTTTCTCTTCTCTCTTCTACATTTAAAGAGTGCGTATAGAATCCTTACAGGTGGTTTTGCCGCTGTCCTATCCATACATATCATTATCTTTAAATGTCCTTGAATACACCCCATCACCGTCCTTTTAAATGTATAGAACTATGGCATCAGTTAATCTCCTAATCTGGAAAATTCTGACTCTTTTCCATCTTTTTTTTTTTTTTTCTGTTAGAAATTATGCTGGTTGAATTGTGCAACTGCCACTCAAAACCCTTTGCTTCTTTTTAAGAGAACCTTTTTGAATGAACACATTGCATATGGTCACTTCTGTTCTCTCTCCTGCCTCCCTAACACTGAGGGCCCACCCCAGGGTGGGGTTATTGCCGTTCACTATGAGACCATGGCTACACCTGTCTGTTCCTGTGAGGAGAAAATGCCTCACACTACACCTTCCCACCCTGTGCTCTAACATTCTTTCTGCCCACCTCTTCTGCAATGTTCTGCAAACCTTGCAGGGCGTGTTATAAGTTCCTTTAGTGTTGAGCTCTCAGTAGCCTCTGATTTTCTGCCTTGATGAGTTTTGAGTCTCCTCAGTGTCTACGCCATCTCTGTGGAGGAGGTTGTCAGGTTAGCACTGAGAGCAGCGCTCATATTTTTCCATTTTTTCATCCACCTGTTTACCTCCTCAAAAAGGCATGGGATATTGTCTACAATTAAAGAAGTTGTCAATAAAATAAATAAATAAATAAAATCCTAGCTGAAGTACATCACCCATGTGACATTTAAATAAATTTAGGAACTTGTCTAATCTGGTCAGTAGTTGAGTCTAGACTTGGCTGGTAAAGTCAGCATACCAGGGCGTGAATGTCACTTCTGCTGTTTGCTTCCTATGTGACTTGGGAGAAGATTTTAGCCTCTACGTGTTCTTCATCTGTGATGTGGGGACCAGGTAGTACTCATCTCATAGGGCTATTATAGGGATTAAAGAAAATGATGCAGGGCTGGAGAGATTGCTAAGTGGTTAAGGCGCTTGCCTGCAAAGCCTAAGGACCCAAATTCATTTCTCCAGTGCTCATGTAAAGCCAAATGAATGAGGTGGTACATGCACCTGGAGTTCGTTTGCAGTGGCTAGAGGCCCTGGTGCACCCATTCTCTCCCACTTTCTCTCTGTCTCTCTCTCTTCTCTCTCTCACTCACTCTCAAATAAATAAATATTTGAAAAAGAAAATGATGTATGTGAACAGCACAGGACAGTATGAGCCAGGTGATGGCAAGACACTTTGCTGTGTTTTCTTTTAAATTTTATGTTTTCTTGTATTCGTATTGGAGTGTGCATGTGTTTGTATGCATGTGTGTGTTCAGGTGTGCATCTGCATGTGTGCACATGCATGTGTAGGCCAGAGGTCAATCTTGGGTGGTTTCCTCAATCACTTTCCACCTTATATATATATATTTTTTGAGACAGGATCTCTGAGCTTAGAGCTCACTAATTCAGCTAGACTAGCTAACCCCTCAGCCTCAGAGATTCTCTTCTCTCTGCCTCCCCAGTGCTGGGATTACCACCACACTCCTCCACACCTGGCTTTTACATGGGTGTGGGAGATATGAGCTCAGGTCCCTATGCTTACAGAGCAAGCACTTGAGATATGAGCTAAGGTCCTTATGCTTACAGAGCAAGCACTTGAGATATGAGCTCAGATCCCTATGCTTACAGAGCAAGCACTTGAGATATGAGCTAAGGTCCTTATGCTTACAGAGCAAGCACTTGAGATATGAGCTAAGGTCCTTATGCTTACAGAGCAAGCACTTGAGATATGAGCTCAGATCCCTATGCTTACAGAGCAAGCACTTGAGATATGAGCTCAGATCCCTATGCTTACAGAGCCAGCACTTTCTGCTTTAACTTTGTATTCATAGTCTTAGACCTGTGTCTCCATGCAGAACAATAGCTACAGACATGGTGGGCATTGCAAAGCATATAGGGTACAGACAAGGGGGTAAAGCACATAATAGGAAATAGGTCAGGTCTTATTATATGGCCAGCTATCAAATTTTATAACATCATGGGGTTGCTGGACCGGAATCCCTTATCAGCTGTCACTTAGGCACACCCAAGATGTCATCACATGTCTCACAGTCACTCACCTTTAGTCAGATCGTGTGTCCAGACACACCTGGGCCATCTGTGCTATTTTCCATCCTCACGGGCTAGAACTAGATGCAATACATTTGCTCCCTCTTGCCCCAAGAGTCCCTCCTGCTTTCTTCTTTTCTCCTATTAAAAGTAGAAAAGAGGGCTGGATAGTAGGCTTAGCGGTTAAGGCACCTGCCTGCCAAGCCTAAGAACACCTGTTTGATTTTCCAGATCCCATGTTTAGCCAGACGCAAAGTGATGCAAACACGCAATGTCACATTTTCCCACAAGGGGGCGCACGTGTCTGGAGTTCGTTCACAGTGGCTGAGAGGCTGCTCGCACGCCCATTCTCTATCTGTCTCCGCCCCCCCTCAAAAAAAACGTAGAAAAGAAGCAGAGCCTATGGGAGACATAGGCCCTTCCCAAAGGACAGGCTCTACGGGGCTGCTTTGGCCTTTGTGGAGAGCCTTCTCCAGTAACGTTCCCACTCACTGACCAGCAGGCTTCTAGTAACTGGAAGCCCCTTGCCAGCATCAGGCGTCTAGGTTTGATCTGGGGAACTATTTTGGGATCTGGTAAATGCAGGGAATCTGGGGTCATCAGTTCACTCTAACAACTAGAAGGGTAAGTGTGTCTGAGAAATTTGAAGGAAGCACGTTTCAGCATTTTAATTACTACACCAAATGCTTGATTGATAAGACAATAAGTTTAACAGTAAATCCAATGTATAAAGGAGAAAACAGGCACTTTCATCTGAAGAGGCTTTGCACAAGGTCACACATGCCCACTAGGTGGTGCAAGCGTCTGGAGTTTGATTGCAGTGGCTGAAGCCCTGGCATGCCAATTCTCTCTGTGTGTGTCTCTCTCACACTTTTTCTAACAATAAAAAGAAGGGAGGGCTGGAGAGATGGTTTAGCGGTTAAGGCACCTGCCAGCTAAGCCTAAGAATGCCAGTTCGAATCTCCAGGTCCCACGTTTAGCCAGATGCAAAGTGATGCAAGGGCACAATGCCACACTTGACCACAAGGGGCGCACACATCTGGACTGTGTTCACAGCAGCTGAGAGGCTGCTGGCACGCCAATTCTCTCTCTCTCTCTCTCTCTCCCTCCCTCTCCCTGTCCCTCTCCCTCTGTGTCTCCAAAAAAAAAAAAAGAAGGGAGGAGGTCTGATGAGTGGGGCAGGGCCATTGTGCCAGGAAGCAAAGAGGAAACTAAGGGAGGAAGTGATGCCAAGGTGACTTTTTGAGGCTGGTGTGAAGTGCTCTCTTGTGGAAGAGCCGTGGCAGACATGGGGGTTCTAGTTTGGAGGAGCCACTGTGGAGACCACAAGTCTATCAGGATGGAGTAAAAGCCCTGCAGAGCATCGGTAGGGTGTCCACTGAGGCTGCGTCACATAAAGGCTGACTGAGACAAATCAGAAAAATCAATTCTCATTTTATCTAGCAACGTGGCAGTCAGGCGCAGAGGCAGAGAAATCCAGCACAGCTAGAATGGGCCGATCCAGAAACCAGATGATCTTTCAATGGAAAACTGCATGTGGAAATTAGCCAAATACTCGCATCCTAATGTATTTGAGTTTATCAGCATGCTTCCCCTTCCTGTAATAGTTAAATCAGATAACTGCTCCTGTGAGGAGGCGGGAACAATACCACGCTCCAAATGTGAAACCAAGTCAAGTCTTCGGGGTTCTAGGGTTTCTAGCCCAGTGTTGCCTCTCACGTGTTATTTATTTTTAGGCTCGAAAAACTAATCACATCCTATTTGGAAGACCAGGACCCAGAGAGCAGACTGGAGGTTGGCGCCGATATGCGTAAAATCCATCACTGTTTTCATCATTTTAAGGTAAATTTAAATGTTCTCTCCAGTATAAACCATTTCCTGGCCACACTCAAAATACAATAAAAACAGTTCTAGTCGACCAACCCTCGAAAAGTTCGGACCCAGCTTCGCGATGCAGGAAGCAGTGAGATTTGAACCAATGCTGTGACTGGCTGCAGAGATTGTTTCGCAGGTGCCAACCAATGAACTCAGACCGTGGGCCTCGGGTTGTTGTGCCAGGAGTCTCTCCTGTGTGCACAGAACAGTTCCATACTTAAACGCACATACACCTATTTATTTTCAAATGCTATCAAAAAGATTGTGTTCTGCATTTTCTTCTTCAGCGTTTTGACTTACCTGCAAAATTCACCAGTTTTTCTCTGCCTCGGGTTTTAACGTTGATGGTGAACAGGCGGGATTACCAGTCTCTCTTACTTCCACAATAGGCGTAATTTTGCACACTTCGTGGGATGCCGGTCGTGTTGTGAGGCTGCTATGGGGAGACATAGGGAAGGCAGAGTTGATAAGGAAGTCATGGAGAAGACAGAGCTGCAAGGAATGATCATGCTGCCTGATTGATTAGTGCTGAGGCAGTGTGGGGATCAAATGCTGAGGCAGTGTGGGGATCAAATGCTGAGGCAGTGTGGGGATCAAATGCTGAGGCAGTGTGGGGATCAAATGCTATTGGTTTGTGGAGTGTTGTGTGACTTTCCTGGGGAGTTGTGAACAAATGTGTATTCACGCCACATAGGACACCGAAGACAAACCAAGGAATTGATTCCACCTAGGTCTAGGTTGGTGACACAGTGTGTCGGAGTGACTTGCAAGAGCAGAGATTCTGAGACCACAGGTGACACCTCACAGAAGCTACATCCGTGGAGCTAGCTAGCTCCCTGTCCACCTTACAGGCAGCTCTCCCAGCGCAAGTCTGTTCTCCTCAGCAGTCTTTATTCTCAGGGAGGGGCCTTATGAGTCTTGTAAGTGTCAAGAGCTTTCTCAGCTGCTACGTTTTCACTTCCTGGTTTACTTCCTAGTCCTGTGGACTTCCCTCCTTCTAGAAGGAAATGTTTCAGTTGGAAAGAAATAGGTCTACAACATGGAGAAAGGGGAGAGAACCCCAAAGGAGGTAATATTTGTGGAAGAATTTCTCAGTTTAGGGAAGGAGAGATAGAATAGGGAAAAGGGAACAAAGAAGGCAAGTAAAGGAGGAAGACAGCAAAAAAAAAAAAAAAAGTAGACTTGGAGGGATGGCTTAGCGGTTAAGGTGCTTGCCTGCAAAGCCAAAGGACCCAGGTTCAATTCCCCAGTACCCACATAAAGCCATATGCACAAGGTGACACATGCTTCTGGAGTTCATTTGCAAGGGCTAGAGACCCTAGCACACCTATAATCATTCTCTCTCTCTCTCTCTCTCTCTCTCTCTCACTCATCTCTATTTGCCTCTTTCTCTCAAATAACTGCATGAA
The DNA here is from genome assembly GCA_036365145.1 of Orientallactaga sibirica. Taxonomy (NCBI): domain Eukaryota; kingdom Metazoa; phylum Chordata; class Mammalia; order Rodentia; family Dipodidae; genus Orientallactaga; species Orientallactaga sibirica. The sequence continues at coordinate 8,471,962 of JAEOAD010000006.1, read as the reverse complement.
AGAGATAAAGGAAGGGTATACATGCCAGATATGTACAAGGAATTATCACAGGAACGAAGGGATTTGGGGTAGAGATATATGGGCATTAAGCTCTCATTTCTACTTCCAGAAACTGCTAAATGACCAGAAGGCCCTGGAAAAGAGTCCGGTCTCCTCTGAAATCAAAGACCAGGAGCGCCAAGAGCTACCTAAGGAGGAAGACTACCAAAAGCTCCGGGACCTTCTCGTGCAGAGGGACAATGAAATCAGTATCCTTGCTGGAGGGAGGAGGACCTGCTACCCTCCCGGCTGGGAAGAGGAGGGGACACAAGATGCCCCTCACCCCCACATCTCTCAGCATCCCACCCTGCTGCCCCCCACGATGCCCCTTCTCATGAGAAGAAAATGTGTCCCCCACCAAATTAAGTGCTGCAGGCAGCTGCTGTACAAGAAAAGATGTGATTTAATCACTGAAAGAGAAAGTGCCAGTCTACGGGGAATATGGGCTTCATCATGCCACCTCTTAAGATAGGGTCGCCCGGCGTGGTGGCGCATGCTTTAAATCCCAGCACTCGGGAGGCAAAGGTAGGAGGATTGCTGAGAGTTCAAGGCTACCCTGAGACTACATAGTTAATTCCAGGTCAGCCTGGACCGGAGTGAGACCCTACCTCGCAAAACCAAAAAAAAAAAAAGATAGGGTTTTAAAAAATATTTTATTTATCTATTTACTTGAGAGTGATAGAGGGAGGGAGAGGGAGAGAGAATGGATGCACCAGGGTCTGTAGCCACTGCAAACAAATTCCAGATGCATGCACCACCTTGTACATCTGGTGAACATGGGTACTGGGGAATCAAACTTGGGTCCTTAGGCTTTGCAGGTAAGTGCTTTAACCATTGAGCCATCTCTCCAGCCCCCAAGATAAAGTTTTTTAGAGAAGTTTTGTGAGGGCCCTGCGGTGCTCATCCTGGTTCAGTCCGGACACCAAGTTAGCTGGTTGTCCTTAGCTAGCTGACTGGACACCAGGCTGACCACAACCTCACTGCGGCCCAGAACTTGTGGCTCGTGTGTGGGTGAAATGCAAATGATGGCTAGGAAAAATGGCAAATGGAGGCAGGGCATGGTTGGTGCACACCTTTAATCCCAGCGCTTGGAAGAGAGAGATAGGAGGATCACCATGAGTTCAAGGCCACCCTGAGAATACAGAGTGAATTCCAGGTCAGCCTGGACTAGAGTGAGACCCTACCTCGAAAAACCAAATAGAAAAAAAAATAGCAAATGGTAGTCAGATTAAGAAGAGTTTAGGAAGGACGTGGTGACACCAGCCTTTAATCCTAGCACTTGGGAGGCAGTGGTAGAATTTGTCATGAGTTCAAGGCAAGTCTGAGACTATATAGTGAATTCCCGGTCAGCCTGGGCTAGAGCGAGACCCTACCTCGAAAATTAAAAAGAAGAAGATAACTAAAACTGTAACTGTGCGTTTACATAGCAGCTCCTCTGCTCTGGGTTCCACACGCTCCCAAATTGAAAGTGAGTAGAGATGAGGTAAATTGATCAAATTCTCCTTGGTTCTCCAAGGCTGTGTACCTTGGGTGCTGAAGGAGGTCGTGGCCCATGGGAGCCTGCACTGCCTCCACTTCCAGCGAGCTGATTATTTCTGAAAAGCCCCTCCCCGCCCCCCGGCCCCCCCAAGCTGGTGACCTCATGACTCTCCTGACATTTCTTCAATCCTGTTTCTCCTTCTTCCCTTTCAAGCTTCTTGTAAAAGATTTGACATTTTGGTGACATTTGCAGCCTTTAAACACACACACGGAATCATTCTGGCCCATTTCTTAACATATTTTTACTCTTAAAAAAAACATTACTGAAAGATACTTTTAACAACAGCTGTTGTGCAAAACACATAAAAATAGTCTATGCAAAGGAAATCCAGTAAGAAAGTGGAGAGGGAAAAAAATTCAAATGAAATACAAACTAGGCAGCTCGCCTGATTAGCTAGAGTCTCTAATTTTCTTTGAGTCCCAGCAGTGTGTCGGGTTCCCGTCAGTTTTACCTACTTTGTTATCCAGCCAGTAACAGTAAGTTCAAGTGCGAGTTCCGCCCCCACACATGCCCACGCTGTTGTCACCCCGGCATTCTTTTCCTCCCTTACCCCATCCATCTCCAGGGATGGCCTCAGCCCCGGTCTGCTTCCTTTCTTGGCCTTGATCCAAGTCTGGGATCTTCCCCCTCCATACTCCTACCAGCTTCTTAATCGCCGTCATGCCATATGAACGTCTGACATCCGGGAGGAAAGAAGTGAGAGGTGACAGAGAGGGGACCGTCCACGCTTGCTCATATGCGTCTATTTAAAAGCAAGAGGGAAAGAGAGAGAAAATGCTGTGCATCACTTCCTGCCTTCACTGTGGCAAATCCAAGTTCCACCATTTGCATGGGGCAACACTGGATGCTTCACAGACTGATCCCTACAAAGTTCCATCCCTCTGAGAGTCCAACTCAAAATGACCACGTGAAGAATCCGAGCGGGAGAGACACTGAAGCTGAATCCCTTACCTGGAGTGAAATCCTAGCTGGTCACCCTGTGCGTGTCACTCCGTGATCGTCAATGTTTCTCATTAACTTGACAGGATCTAGAATCACATAGGAGACAAATCCCTGGCCATGCCAGTAAGAGAGTTTCTAGGTTAGGTTAACTGAAGTGGAAAGACCCACTGTAACTATGAGGGGAATGATCCTGTGGACTGGAGTCCCAGGCCAAATGAAAAGGAGAAAGCTGGGCAGGAGGTGGTGGCACACACCTTTAATCTCAGCCCTTGGGAAGCAGAGGTAGGAGGCAAGAGTTTGAGGACACTCTGAGACTACTTAGTGAATTCTAGATCAGCCTGGGCTAGAGTGAGACCCTACCGTGAAAATCTGAAAACAAAAACGAACAAACAAACAAAAAGCAGAAGAAAATGAGCTGAGCATTCAGCATCCATCTCTGCTTCCTGAATGCAGATGCAGTGTGGCCGGCTGCTCCATGCTCCTGCCACCATGCCGTCCCTGCCACACGAGGCTGTACCCTCCCAAACTGTGAGCCGGCCTCAGCTCTTGTCCACAGAAAGTAACTAGTAGAGGGTCTGAAACCACTCAGAGAAGCCCTGGCCCACCCTTCAGGAGCAGAGGCCTGGGGAAGACCCACCCTTTCAAGGTCACTGTGCCCAGCAAAGCCCAGCAGTGAGCATGGAGATGCCCTTCCAAGGAGGACAGTGGGAAAGCTTGAGAAGGGAAACAGCCGCCGAGACTGCGTCGTCTGAAGCTCACTCTTCTCATGGGCTCGTGGCCACAAAGGCTCCCGGATGGTGCAGCTCCTTCAGGCAGACGGGGAGCTCTCTCAGGGCCCGCTGCTCACTGATCCAGCTAGACTGATTATCCAGCAAGCCCCAGGGATCCGCTCGTTCCTGCCTCTCTAGGTGCGTGTCGCCTGCACACACCTGGCTGTCATGTGGGTTCTGGGGATCTGAACTCGGGTCCCCATGCTTGTATGGCAAACACTTTGCACTCTGACCCAACTTGCCAGCCTCAAATTTAACTTTTCATTGTTCTATGCCCATGCCTGGAAGAGTGGCTGGCACACCACTCGGGCATCAACTGATGTCACTGAATGAAGGAGCAAATCGATGCCATCATTGCTGTGAACAGATGGAAATGTTTCACAGCGTGGCAAAGAAGAATGGAAGATCTGGGTAGACCCCGCTGTTCTTGGACGAGACACTGAGATGTTGTGCATGTCTCTGGCTAATACATATATTTTTATTTTGAGATAACAAAGAATGGAATCCACATTGGGTCTGGTGAGAGAAACATTGATTTTGCTTCCAGAGATCCTCAGCAGATGAGTGTTAGAGCTGAGGAGGACTCTGGGGGTCAAACTGTTTCCTTAGAGCTAGGGAGATGGCTCGGTGATTAAAAGCACTTTCTTGCAAAGTATTTCTGTCTACTCGCTTAAGAACACACTTAAGCCGGGCGTGGTGGCGCACGCCTTTAATCCCAGCACTGGGGAGGCAGAGGTAGGAGGATCACCATGAGTCTGAGGCCATCCTGAGACTACAGAGTGAATTCCAGGTCAGCCTGGGCTAGAGCGAGACCCTACCATGAAAAAAAAAAAAAGAAAAGAAAAGAAAACTCGTGTAGCCAGGGCATACCCGCTCCTTGCTGAGTAGCAGTCTTCTCTCCCATCCCATCCCCCACATTGGCTCAGACACGTATTTTAATAAAGCCCTTGGGGTGGTCTGAATGAGATGTCCCCCAGAGGCTCGTGTGTTTTAAATACTTGGTCCCCAACTAGTGGCAACTTGGGAAAGTTGTGGGGTCTTTGGGAGGTGAAACCGTGCTGGAGGAGGTGTGTCACTAGAGGCAGGTTTCAGGGTCATATGGCTTAACTTCAAGCCCAGTGCTCAAACTACTTCCAGTTTTTTAAATGTTAAAGTGACGCTTCCCGGCTGTCTGCTCTACCGTTTCCCCCCTCCCCCACACCCTGCCTTGATGAAACCTCCCCTCAAAACTGTGAGCTGAAATAAACCCTTTCCATGCAGAAGGTGCTTCTGGTTGGTGTTTTGTCCCAACCAGGAGAAGGTGACAGCAGGAGCCATTTCTAGAGGTGGTGAACACTGGTATATGTGGCAGCATTCTGGGATTCCAAAGCAGGGTTTGTAGGCTGTCCTGTGAATAAGCAACCCCCCCCATAGTGAAGCTGGATGCATGAAGTCGTTCTATCATCTGTCGTCGGTGCTCCTAGCATATTGAAACGGCCCATAGACTGTACATTTCTAAATTATCTAAGCTAAAAGTCCCCTTCTTTTCAGTTCTATTTGAAACCAAAAATTAAAGAATTAAACAAAAGTGACTTTCAGCCACCATCTGACAAAGTGTTGACCCGGAATGGGTAGGAGGGTGCCTTGCCTTCCCAGCGATCACCACATGGCCCCAAGTTTGATGTCACCTACTGCCAGCTGAGTGGGTTTCACTGTGCCCTTCTGTGCTCCCTCTGCTGTCTCCCAGGCACTTGCACTCAGCCAAGAGCCATGTTCCAACATAAGGGACTTCTCATACAGATATTACTCCACTGCCACTCAGTGTTCATTATGCTTTTCTTTCCGTCTATTTTTATTTGTTTATTTTTTTGAGACAGGGTCTCATGTAGCCCTGGCTGACCTCAAACTTACTATGTAGCCAAAGATGCCCTTGGACTTCTGATTTGTTCGCCTCTACCTCCCTAGTACTGAAATTGCAGGCGGGTGCTACCATGCCAGGCTTCTCTGGTGTGGGCTGGACCTCGGGGCTTCATGCCGTCCAGGCAAGCACTCTGCTAATGGAACTCCATCCTCAGCCTCTCATTATACTTCCTCTCAACCCTCCCATTAAAATGTTAGATTCGGGGCTGGAGAAATGGCTTGGCAGTTAAGGTGTTTGCCTGCAAAGTCTAACAACCTAGGTTTGATTCCCCATTACCCACATGCACAAAGTGTCACATGCATCTGGAGTTTGTTTGCAGTGATTGGAGGCCCTGGTGCACCCTTTTTCTCTGTCTGTCTCTCTTCCCTCTACCTCTTTTATTTTAAAAATTTTTTAAATTTTTTTAAATGTTAAGCTCAGAACATCTTAAAGATGTTTTTGTTTGCTAGTGTTTCCTGTAATGGTGCTGTGATGAAAGATGTGTAACCTCCTGAACTGTCTTCAACTGAACATAGGGCTCATAGAAGTCACTGTTTCTGAACCAGCCTTTATGGAAGTCACAAATATTACTAGGAATGTTAATTGTGTTCTGGGTAGCCGGGCGTGGCGGTGCACGCCTTTAATCCCAGCACTTGGGAGGCAGAGAAGAGATATATGTTTTTCGGGATATATAGATTTTTCTGGGCATCTGTGGTCTGATCATTAGAATATTGCATAAAGTCACTAAATCCTTAAGTCGGATTTCAGATATTCTGGTCAACATGTTGAAAAAGGAAAAGAAGAAAACTCAGGATGCCCTGCTCTTGTCTAGCATGGAGAGAAGGGAAGTCAGACAGCCCCAGAGCTCACCCTTCACGACCGGGAGCTCAGCAGATGGTCAGAAGACGGTGCGATCCTCAGCCTTGAGCCAGGCCCAGGACCTCGGCACTTGCGGGCACCGGTCCAGCTTGATCCACAAAAAAACAGGTCAGCTGACTGCATTGCCAGCATTCTTTTCATAGTCAGTAGTGGATATCTGTATAATTTAGAATGTGCAGGCCAGACAGTTCTTCCGACATGATTCCTATACAGCTGTACTAGGATCTGTTATGGACAACAGCTGGTTGGGATAAAACAGGGAAGACTGTCTGGATTAGCGAACGCTTTATTTCACCTATCCATTTATTCATTCCTCTTTCACTCAGCACGTACTGTAGGCACAATACTAATTGCTATCAGTATTCACGCAGCACTTGTATGTATGCCAGTTGCTATGCTAAGTTCTCATCTCGCATGAACTCCTCCGATCCTAACCCTCTGAGATAAGTTTTGGTTATGCCCCTTGTTTGGAGGAGGACATACATAAACCAACAAAAGCTGTGATGTCAGGGTATTCATAGACTCACAGAGAAAAAGAGTCACAGGACAACTGATTATCAAAGTGTATCTCTGTGTTCCTGAGGGACATATACCAGGAACCAGAGAAGGCCAGAAAGATCCAAAAAGTGTTGTGAGGGTCAAGTGTGGGCGGGAGGAACACTGCAAGCAGACGGTGTCAATTGTTTGAACAGTCTCCGAGTCCCGTTGGAAAAGGAGCATTTTAGGAAGCGAAGAGGCCACGTATGGTTGGCATCAGGGGAGAACCTGGGGAGGCAGGTCGGTTAGCCTGTGCGGGACAGACCGACAGTGGACACCTACACACACGTGGCCAGTGTAGAAGTGCAGGCTGGGGGTGGCAAAGAGGGAAGCGCATCAAAGCATTGAAGCGGTCACCCGGACAGGGCTCGGCGGCTCATGGGAAGCGGAGGATTGAGGTGAGGCCTCTGAGTGGCTGGTGTGGTAAGGACAGCGGCCTTGGACACAGCGTGGACATCCCATTCCTGATGTCAGAGCTCAGAAAACAAAACCCCAGTATCTGCTACTGTGGTATGCTCAGTATTCTGAGCCAAAGGACCTTTGAAAGCAAATTCTTTTCTAAGCCCCTCATATTCTTTTCTCTCCCTACTTCTTGTTCTCCCCAAGGTGAATTTAATATTTTATTTCTATTTATTTATTTGACAGTGGAAGAGGGAGAGAGAGGGGGACAGAATGGATGCGCCACTGCAAATGAACTCCAGATGCATGCGCCCCATATACATCTGGCTAATGTGGGTCCTGGGGAATTGAACCTGGGCCCTTTGGCTTTGCAGGCAAACGCCTTAACCATTAAGCCATCTCTCCATCCTCCCCCCCCCAAACAAGGTGAATTTAGACAGGTGTTGCTGTTTCCCTGCTTGGATCATTATGTCAGATCTCCCCTTTTGCCCAATCACGTTTATACCAGGTGCCAAGAACTTAGGCATAAAAAAAGAACCATTTTCTTGGGTCTTTGGGGTCCCATTCTGAAGGATCCTTTGTCATAAAAATTTGATTGAATACATCTGCTATCCTCTGTATACTCTGCTCTTAACAATTTGTCTTTTTGTTTTGTTTTGGTTTGGTTTTTAGAGGTAGGGTCTCGCTCTAGCCCAGGCTGACCTGGAATTCACTATGTAGCCTCAGGCTGGCCTTGAACTCACAGCGATCCTCCTATTCAGCCTCAGCCTCCCCAGTGCTGGGATTAAAGGCGTGCGCCACCACACCCAGCTTAATTTGTCTTTTGTTGCAAGAGAATCACCAGTGATCCTGCTGGTGGGTGAGGAAAGATGTCTCGCCTTCCACACACAGCTGAAACGAAAGGTCAGAACCAGTGCCTGTGTGACAACTCTGCTGCTCAGGGTGGCAGGAGATGTGTGCTCTGCACTGTGCGAAAAACCGTCCTCAGCTCTCACTGCCCAGCTTGTTGCGGGCCAGGCCTTGTCTGGTTCTTTTTCTTCTTGTCCACACCATCTATCTCCCTTCTCGTCATTCTTCTTGTCCACGGCACCCCCACGATCCTCTCCTCTCTCATAATTACAGTGAGTCTTCGGAGGAATGCTGTCCCTCCCCCGTAGGGCTCTTCAGATGGATCGTAGTTTTGTTTGGAGAATGAATCAAGTTTACTTGACTAGAAAATGGCTGGAAAAATAATGGAAATTATTTGTAAAGTCCAAGTACAAATGAGGTAAAAGTTTTGGAGACGAGCCTGAGATTTTTCTCTTCTTTTCTTTTCTTTTGAAAGGGTTTTTGAGCTGTGTCGACTGTCACTGGATCTAGTTGGAGCATAACTTTAAATAGGAGTGTGTTGACACATGTACTGATAGTAATCTAACCATTTGGAGAAGGATTTGAAGGGAGGGTCAGGAGCCTTTATCATCTGGCAAAACTACAAGTAGGAATGAAAATGGCTGTGGCGGAATCAGGGCTTCAGAACACCAGGTAATAGGGTCAGCGATTACAGTGTTTAAGATTCTGGGAGCCGATTAGAGTTTTACGACTACAATGTTTCATACATGAAAAGCTCACGTAAACTAAAGCAAATACAAAAATAATAATAATAAATTGTTTTGAAAGGGTTTTTTTTTTTTTTTTTTTTTTTTTTTTTTTTTTTTTGTCTTCCAACGGTGTTGACCTTCCCTGAGGCTGTTTCGAAACAGAAAGCAAGTTACTCTGAAGGTCTCTGAAACTGTCACTCCACCGTCTGCCAAGCGGAGCCTCTTCCAGTGAGAAAGTGAGGCTGGCTTTACAGCTCACTGGAGAGTACCTCAGCCGTCACCGGGCCAGGTGGAGGCCCATCAGGGATTTCTGTTTATTTTTTTGAAGGCTGAACATCTATTTAGGTCTCCTTGAAATGGAGAGAGGGATTGTTCAGACTCGCAGGTTGGAAAGAGACGGAGAGTTCTTTTGGGGGACTGGGAGTGTATGACTCAGTTGGTAGAGTGCTTGCCTGGCACCTACAAGACCATGGCTTTGGTCCCTGGCACCCACATGAGCATGGTAGTGCACTCCTGTAATCCCAGCACTCAGGTGGAGGCAGGAGGAACGGGAGTTTAAGGTCATCAGCTACAGAATGAATTTGAGGCCAGTGTGGGCTTTCTGAAACCCACTCTCAAAAAGTGAGAAGGGGCTGGAGAGATGTCTTAGTGGTTAAGGCGCTTGCCTGCAATGCCTAAGAACCCAAGTTCGATTCTCCAGGTCTCATGTAAGCCAGATGCACAAGGTGGTGCATGCATCTGGAGTTCATTCGCTGTAGTTGGAGGCCCTTGCACTCCATTCTCTCTCTTGCTATCTGCCTCATTCTCTCTCTCAAAATAAATAAAAAAATGAGAATTTCAGGGTGGTGGGACTGGCAAGATGGCTTGGTGGGTAAAGTGCTTGCCATGCAAGCACGAGGACCTGAGTTTGGATCCCTAGCACTCACGTGAAGAAGCTGGGAGTGGTGGCATGCATCTATGATCCTAACCCTGGGGAAGCCATGACAGGTCGATCACCAGGGCTCACTGGTTAGGGAGTCTGGACCAACTGGTGAGCTCTAGGTTCAGTGAGAGACCCCGTGTCAAAAAATAAGGTGGAAAGCCGGGCGTGGTGGCGCACGCCTTTAATCCCAGCACTCGGGAGGCAGAGGTAGGAGGATCGCCGAGAGTTCGAGGCCACCCTGAGAATACATAGTTAATTCCAGGTCAGCCTGGGCCAGAGTGAGACCCTACCTCGAAAAACCAAAAAAAGAAAAAAGAAAAATAAGGTGGAGAGGGCTGGAGAGATGGCTTAGCAGTTAAGGCACTTGCCTGCAAAGCCAAAGGATCCCGGTTTGATTCTCCATGTAAGCCAAATGTACAAAGGGCATGCATCTGGAGTTCACAGTTGCTGGAGCCCTGGAGCATCCATTCTCTCTCTCTCTCTTTCTCTTTCTCTCAAAAAAATAAATAAAATATATTTTAAAAAATAAGGTTGAGGGCTGGAGAGATGCCTTAGCGGTTAAGGCGCCTGCCTGCTAAGCCCAAGAACGCTGGTTCCAATCTCCAGGTCCCATGTTTAGCCAGATGCAGTGATGCAAGGGCGCAATGCCACACGTGACCACAAGGGGGCACACGCATCTGGATTTCATTCGCAGCAGCTGAGAGACTGCTGACATGCCCATCTCTGTCTTCCTCTTCCTCTTCCTCTCCCTCTCTCTCTGTCTTTCTCTGTGTCTCCCCCCACAACAAATAAGGTTGAGAGCCACAGAGGAAGATACGCGATAACAGCCTTTTCCTCCACACACAAGAACTTTCACTCGTGGATGGAAAAACCAATACAAAGCAGGTGAATGGGGTTGCATCTCAAAAAAGGGTAGAATTTCAACATTCTAAACGTAAGCATTTGTATATCTTCTTTCAAAAAACTGTCTGTGTTACTCTCTTGCCCTTCCCACCCCCACTTTTTGGGCATTGCTGGGAATTGAACAGCACTCTAACCACTGAGCTACACTCCCTGCCCTACCACCTTTCTCTCTCTGAAATAGGCTGAAAAGTTCCTGAAACTGTTGTAGCCCAGGATAGCCTCACGTGCATGGCAATCCTCCTGCCTCAGCCTTCTGAGCACTGGGATTATAGACCTGAGCCACTACTATTTTTGAATCAATCATTGGTTGTCTCAGTGTAGTTATCTGGGGTTCTTCATCAATTCTGGATAGTATCAGAAGTATTGCTTGCAAATTTCTCCACCCCGTCTATCCATTGTCTCTTCATATCACTCGCTTCTTTCATTTTATAGAAGCTTTTAATTTTAACCAGTGTCATGTTTTTCCACCCTCCCCATTATACTTTTTGTCTATTAGTTTTACAATTTCAGTCAATTCAACATAAATTACTAGTGTAATTCATTTGAGTTGATTTTTTTTTTTTTTTTTTTTTTTTTTTTTTTTTTGGTGGTAGGGTCTTGCTCTATAGCCCAGGTTGACCTGGAATTCACTATGTAGTCTCAGACTGGCCTCAGACTCACAGCAATTCTCCTGCCTTTGCCTCCCAAGTGCTGGGATTAAAGACGTGCACCACCATGCCCGGCTTGAGTTGACTTTGCATATATAGTGTGAGGGAAGGGGTCCAGACACCTTCTGTATATAATTCTCTAGTATGTATAGCACCATTCATGGAAGAACCATCCTTCCCTGTTAGGGGGTTCACTTATTTATTTATTTATTTCACAGAGAGAAAGAGGGAGAGAGAACAGGCTCACCAGGGCCTCCAGCCACTGCAAATGAACTCCAGACACATGTGCCACCTGTGCATCTGGCTAACGTGGGTCCTGGGAATTGAACCTGGGTCCTTTGGCTTTGCAGGCAAGCACCTTAACTGCTAAGCCATCTCTCCAGCCCCTGTTAAGGTTCTTGACATCGCTGGCGCGTACACGTGTGGATTCACTTTGTGATTCTCCACTCTGTCTTAGTGGTGGATGAATGAGTCTGTTTCCTATGCCAGTGTCACCATGCTGTTTGAATCAAGCATGATTTTCAGGTGTCGTTTTAAATCAGGCTGTGGATGCGTACAGCTCTGTTCTTTGGGGTTTGTGAATGCCTGTGCTATTCAAGGATAATTATATTCCATGTCAATTTGGGGTACAGTTTCTTTTCCTATGAAAACTGACTTGTAATTTTCATAGGAATTACATTATTTCTTAAATGAGTTTAAAAAATCAAGTTAGCTGGTTGTCCTTAGCTAGCTGACTGGACACCAGGCTGACCACAACCCCACTGCGGCCCAGAACTTGTGGCTCGTGTGTGTGTGAAATGCAAATGATGGCTAGGAAAAATGGCAAATGGAGGCAGGGCATGGTTGGTGCACACCTTTAATCCCAGCGCTTGGAAGAGAGAGGATAGGAGGATCACCATGAGTTCAAGGCCACCCTGAGAATACAGAGTGAATTCCAGGTCAGCCTGGACTAGAGTGAGACCCTACCTCGAAAACCAAATAGAAAAAAAATAGCAAATGGTAGTCAGATTAAGAAGAGTTTAGGAAGGACGTGGTGACACCAGCCTTTAATCCTAGCACTTGGGAGGCAGTGGTAGAATTTGTCATGAGTTCAAGGCAAGTCTGAGACTATATAGTGAATTCCCGGTCAGCCTGGGCTAGAGCGAGACCCTACCTCGAAAATTAAAAAGAAGAAGATAACTAAAACTGTAACTGTGCGTTTACATAGCAGCTCCTCTGCTCTGGGTTCCACACGCTCCCAAATTGAAAGTGAGTAGAGATGAGGTAAATTGATCAAATTCTCCTTGGTTCTCCAAGGCTGTGTACCTTTGGGTGCTGAAGGAGGTGGTGGCCCATGGGAGCCTGCACTGCCTCCACTTCCAGCGAGCTGATTATTTCTGAAAAGCCCTCCCCGCCCCCGGCCCCCAAGCTGGTGACCTCATGACTCTCCTGACATTTCTTCAATCCTGTTTCTCCTTCTTCCCTTTCAAGCTTCTTGTAAAAGATTTGACATTTTGGTGACATTTGCAGCCTTTAAACACACACACGGAATCATTCTGGCCCATTTCTTAACATATTTTTACTCTTAAAAAAACATTACTGAAAGATACTTTTAACAACAGCTGTTGTGCAAAACACATAAAATAGTCTATGCAAAGGAAATCCAGTAAGAAAGTGGAGAGGGAAAAAAATTCAAATGAAATACAAACTAGGCAGCTCGCCTGATTAGCTAGAGTCTCTAATTTTCTTTGAGTCCCAGCAGTGTGTCGGGTTCCCGTCAGTTTTACCTACTTTGTTATCCAGCCAGTAACAGTAAGTTCAAGTGCGAGTTCCACCCCACACATGCCCACGCTGTTGTCACCCCGGCATTCTTTTCCTCCCTTACCCCATCCATCTCCAGGGATGGCCTCAGCCCCGGTCTGCTTCCTTTCTTGGCCTTGATCCAAGTCTGGGATCTTCCCCTCCATACTCCTACCAGCTTCTTAATCGCCGTCATGCCATATGAACGTCTGACATCCGGGAGGAAAGAAGTGAGAGGTGACAGAGAGGGGACCGTCCACGCTTGCTCATATGTGTCTATTTAAAAGCAAGAGGGAAAGAGAGAGAAAATGCTGTGCATCACTTCCTGCCTCCACTGTGGCAAATCCAAGTTCCACCATTTGCATGGGGCAACACTGGATGCTTCACAGACTGATCCCTACAAAGTTCCATCCTCTGAGAGTCCAACTCAAAATGACCACGTGAAGAATCCGGCGGGAGAGACACTGAAGCTGAATCCCTTACCTGGAGTGAAATCCTAGCTGGTCACCCTGTGCGTGTCACTCCGTGATCGTCAATGTTTCTCGTAAACTTGACAGGATCTAGAATCACATAGGAGACAAATCCCTGGCCATGCCAGTAAGAGAGTTTCTAGGTTAGGTTAACTGAAGTGGAAAGACCCACTGTAACTATGAGGGGAATGATCCTGTGGACTGGAGTCCCAGGCCGAATGAAAAGGAGAAAGCTGGGCAGGAGGTGGTGGCACACACCTTTAATCTCAGCCCTTGGGAAGCAGAGGTAGGAGGCAAGAGTTTGAGGACACTCTGAGACTACTTAGTGAATTCTAGATCAGCCTGGGCTAGAGTGAGACCCTACCGTGAAAATCTGAAAACAAAAACGAACAAACAAACAAAAAGCAGAAGAAAATGGGCTGAGCATTCAGCATCCATCTCTCTCTGCTTCCTGACTGCAGATGCAGTGTGGCCGGCTGCTCCATGCTCCTGCCACCATGCCGTCCCCGCCACACGAGGCTGTACCCTCCCAAACTGTGAGCCGGCCTCAGCTCTTGTCCACAGAAAGTAACTAGTAGAGGGTCTGAAACCACTCAGAGAAGCTCTGGCCCACCCTTCAGGAGCAGAGGCCTGGGGAAGACCCACCCTTTCAAGCTCACTGTGCCCAGCAAAGCCCAGCAGTGAGCATGGAGATGCCCTTCCATGGAGGACAGTGGGAAAGCTTGAGAAGGGAAACAGCCGCCGAGACTGCGTCGTCTGAAGCTCACTGTTCTCATGGGCTCGTGGCCACAAAGGCTCCCGAATGGTGCAGCTCCTTCAGCCACACGGGGAGCTCTCTCAGAGCCCGCTGCTCACTGATCCAGCTAGACTGATTATCCAGCAAGCCCCAGGGATCAGCTCGTTCCTGCCTCTCTAGGTGCGTGTCACCTGCACACACCTGGCTGTCATGTGGGTTCTGGGGATCTGAACTCGGGTCCCCATGCTTGTATGGCAAACACTTTGCACTCTGACCCAACTTGCCAGCCTCAAATTTAACTTTTCATTGTTCTATGCCCATGCCTGGAAGAGTGGCTGGCACACCACTCAGGCATCAACTGATGTCACTGAATGAAGGAGCAAATCGATGCCATCATTGCTGTGAACAGATGGAAATGTTTCACAGCGTGGCAAAGAAGAATGGAAGATCTGGGTAGACCCCGCTGTTCTTGGACGAGACACTGAGGTGTTGCTCATGTCTCTGGCTAATACATATATTTTTATTTTGAGATAACAAAGAATGGAATCCACATTGGGTCTGGTGAGAGAAACATTGATTTTGCTTCCAGAGATCCCCAGCAGATGAGTGTTAGAGATGAGGAGGACTCTGGGGGTCAAACTGTTTCCTTAGAGCTAGGGAGATGGCTCGGTGATTAAAAGCACTTTCTTGCAAAGTATTTCTGTCTACTCGCTTAAGAACACACTTAAGCCGGGCGTGGTGGCGCACGCCTTTAATCCCAGCACTCGGGAGGCAGAGGTAGGAGGATCACCATGAGTCTGAGGCCATCCTGAGACTACAGAGTGAATTCCAGGTCAGCCTGGGCTAAAGCGAGACCCTACCATGAAAAAAAAAAAAAAAGAAAAGAAAAGAAAACTCGTGTAGCCAGGGCATACCCGCTCCTTGCTGAGTAGCAGTCTTCTCTCCCATCCCATCCCCCACATTGGCTCAGACACGTATTTTAATAAAGCCCTTGGGGTGGTCTGAATGAGATGTCCCCCAGAGGCTCGTGTGTTTTAAATACTTGGTCCCCAACTAGTGGCAACTTGGGAAAGTTGTGGGGTCTTTGGGAGGTGAAACCGTGCTGGAGGAGGTGTGTCACTAGAGGCAGGTTTCAGGGTCATATGGCTTAACTTCAAGCCCAGTGCTCAAACTACTTCCAGTTTTTTAAATGTTAAAGTGATGCTTCCCGGCTGTCTGCTCTACCGTTTCCCCCCTCCCCCACACCCTGCCTTGATGAAACCTCCCCTCAAAACTGTGAGCTGAAATAAACCCTTTCCATGCAGAAGGTGCTTCTGGTTGGTGTTTTGTCCCAACCAGGAGAAGGTGACAGCAGCAGCCATTTCTAGAGGTGGTGAACACTTGTATATGTGGCAGCATTCTGGGATTCCAAAGCAGGGTTTGTAGGCTGTCCTGTGAATAAGCAACCCCCCCCCCACCAGATAGTGAAGCTGGATACATGAAGTCGTTCTATCATCTGTCGTCGGTGCTCCCAGCATATTGAAATGGCCCGTAGACCATACATTTCTAAATTGTCTAAGCTAATAGTCCCCTTCTTTTCAGTTCTATTTGAAACCAAAAATTAAAGAATTAAACAAAAGTGACTTTCAGCCACCATCTGACAAAGTGTTGACCCAGAATGGGTAGGAGGGTGCCCTGCCTTCCCAGCGATCACCACATGGCCCCAAGTTTGATGTCACCTACTGCCAGCTGAGTGGGTTTCACTGTGCCCTTCTGTGCTCCCTCTGCTGTCTCCCAGGCACTTGCACTCAGCCAAGAGCCATGTTCCAACATAAGGGACTTCTCATACAGATATTACTCCACTGCCACTCAGTGTACATTATACTTTTCTTTCCTTCTATTTTTATTTATTTTTATTTTTTTGAGACAGGGTCTCATGTAGCCCTGGCGACCTCAAACTTACTATGTAGCCAAAGATGCCCTTGGATTTATGATTTGCTCGCCTCTACCTCCCTAGTACTGAAATTGCAGGCGGGTGCTACCATGCCAGGCTTCTGTGGTGTGGGCTGGACCTCAGGGCTTCATGCCGTCCAGGCAAGCACTCTGCTAATGGAACTCCATCCTCAGCCTCTCATTATACTTCCTCTCAACCCTCCCATTAAAATGTTAGATTCGGGGCTGGAGAAATGGCTTGGCAGTTAAGGTGTTTGCCTGCAAAGTCTAACAACCTAGGTTTGATTCCCCATTACCCACATGCACAAAGTGTCACATGCATCTGGAGTTTGTTTGCAGTGATTGGAGGCCCTGGTGCACCCTTTTTCTCTGTCTGTCTCTCTTCCCTCTACCTCTTTTATTTTAAAAAATTTTTTAATGTTTTAAATGTTAAGCTCAGAACATCTTAAAGATGTTTTTGTTTGCTAGTGTTTCCTGTAATGGTGCTGTGATGAAAGATGTGTAACCTCCTGAACTGTCTTCAACTGAACATAGGGCTCATAGAAGTCACTATGTTTCTGAACCAGCCTTTATGGAAGTCACAAATATTACTAGGAATGTTAATTGTGTTCTGGGTAGCCGGGCGTGGCGGTGCACGCCTTTAATCCCAGCACTTGGGAGTCAGAGAAGAGATATATGTTTTTCGGGATATATAGATTTTTCTGGGCATCTGTGGTCTGATCATTAGAATATTGCATAAAGTCACTAAATCCTTAAGTCGGATTTCAGATATTCTGGTCAACATGTTGAAAAAGGAAAAGAAGAAAACTCAGGATGCCCTGCTCTTGTCTAGCATGGAGAGAAGGGAAGTCAGACAGCCCCAGAGCTCACCCTTCACGACCGGGAGCTCAGCAGATGGTCAGAAGACGGTGCGATCCTCAGCCTTGAGCCAGGCCCAGGACCTCGGCACTTGCGGGCACCGGTCCAGCTTGATCCACAAAAAAACAGGTCAGTTGACTGCATTGCCAGCATTCTTTTCATAGTCAGTAGTGGATATCTGTATAATTTAGAATGTGCAGGCCAGACAGTTCTTCCGACATGATTCCTATACAGCTGTACTAGGATCTGTTATGGACAACAGCTGGTTGGGATAAAACAGGGAAGACTGTCTGGATTGGCGAACGCTTTATTTCACCTATCCATTTATTCATTCCTCTTTCACTCAGCACGTACTGTAGGCACAACACTAATTGCTATCAGTATTCACACAGCACTTGTATGTATGCCAGCTGCTATGCTAAGTTCTCATCTCGAATGAACTCCTCCGATCCTAACCCTCTGAGATAAGTTTTGGTTATGCCCCTTGTTTGGAGGAGGACATACATAAACCAACAAAAGCTGTGATGTCAGGGTATTCATAGACTCACAGAGAAAAAGAGTCACAGGACAACTGATTATCAAAGTGTATCTCTGTGTTCCTGAGGGACATATACCAGGAACCAGAGAAGGCCAGAAAGATCCAAAAAGTGTTGTGAGGGTCAAGTGTGGGCGGGAGGAACACTGCAAGCAGATGGTGTCAATTGTTTGAACAGTCTCCGAGTCCCGTTGGAAAAGGAGCATTTTAGGAAGCGAAGAGGCCACGTATGGTTGGCATCAGGGGAGAACCTGGGGAGGCAGGTCGGTTAGCCTGTGCGGGACAGACCGACAGTGGACACCTACACACGTGGCCAGTGTAGAAGTGCAGGCTGGGGGTGGCAAGAGAGGGAAGCGCATCCAAAGCATTGAAGCGGTCACCCGGACAGGGCTCGGCGGCTCATGGGAAGCGGAGGATTGAGGTGAGGCCTCTGAGTGGCTGGTGTGGTAAGGACAGCGGCCTTGGACACAGCGTGGACATCCCATTCCTGATGTCAGAGCTCAGAAAACAAAACCCCAGCATCTGCTACTGTGGTATGCTCAGTATTCTGAGCCAAAGGACCTTTGAAAGCAAATTCTTTTTCTAAGCCCCTCATATTCTTTTCTCTCCCCTACTTCTTGTTCTCCCCCAAGGTGAATTTAATATTTTATTTCTATTTATTTATTTGACAGTGGAAGAGGGAGAGAGAGGGGACAGAATGGATGCGCCACTGCAAATGAACTCCAGATGCATGCGCCCCATATACATCTGGCTAATGTGGGTCCTGGGGAATTGAACCTGGGCCCTTTGGCTTTGCAGGCAAACGCCTTAACCATTAAGCCATCTCTCCATCCTCCCCCCCCCAAACAAGGTGAATTTAGACAGGTGTTGCTGTTTCCCTGCTTGGATCATTATGTCAGATCTCCCCTTTTGCCCAATCACGTTTATACCAGGTGCCAAGAACTTAGGCATAAAAAAAGAACCATTTTCTTGGGTCTTTGGGGTCCCATTCTGAAGGATCCTTTGTCATAAAAATTTGATTGAATACATCTGCTATCCTCTGTATACTCTGCTCTTAACAATTTGTCTTTTTGTTTTGTTTTGGTTTGGTTTTTCGAGGTAGGGTCTCGCTCTAGCCCAGGCTGACCTGGAATTCACTATGTAGCCTCAGGCTGGCCTTGAACTCACAGCGATCCTCCTATTCAGCCTCAGCCTCCCCAGTGCTGGGATTAAAGGCGTGCGCCACCACACCCAGCTTAATTTGTCTTTTGTTGCAAGAGAATCACCAGTGATCCTGCTGGTGGGTGAGGAAAGATGTCTCGCCTTCCACACACAGCTGAAACGAAAGGTCAGAACCAGTGCCTGTGTGACAACTCTGCGGCTCAGGGTGGCAGGAGATGTGTGCTCTGCACTGTGCGAAAAGCCGTCCTCAGCTCTCACTGCCCAGCTTGTTGCGGGCCAGGCCTTGTCTGGTTCTTTTTCTTCTTGTCCACACCATCTATCTCCCTTCTCGTCATTCTTCTTGTCCACGGCACCCCCACAATCCTCTCCTCTCTCATAATTACAGTGAGTCTTCGGAGGAATGCTGTCCCTCCCCCGTAGGGCTCTTCAGATGGATGATAGTTTTGTTTGGAGAATGAATCAAGTTTACTTGACTAGAAAATGGCTGGAAAAATAATGGAAATTATTTGTAAAGTCCAAGTACAAATGAGGTAAAAGTTTTGGAGACGAGCCTGAGATTTTTCTCTTCTTTTCTTTTCTTTTGAGCTGTGTCGACTGTCACTGGATCTAGTTGGAGCATAACTTTAAATAGGAGTGTGTTGACACATGTACTGATAGTAATCTAACCATTTGGAGAAGGATTTGAAGGGAGGGTCAGGAGCCTTTATCATCTGGCAAAACTACAAGTAGGAATGAAAATGGCTGTGGCGGAATCAGGGCTTCAGAACACCAGGTAATAGGGTCAGCGATTACAGTGTTTAAGATTCTGGGAGCCGATTAGAGTTTTACGACTACAATGTTTCATACATGAAAAGCTCACGTAAACTAAAGCAAATACAAAAATAATAATAATAAATTGTTTTGAAAGGGTTTTTTTTTTTTTTTTTTTTTTTTTTTTTTTGTCTTCCAACGGTGTTGACCTTCCCTGAGGCTGTTTGAAACAGAAAGCAAGTTACTCTGAAGGTCTCTGAAACTGTCACTCCACCGTCTGCCAAGCGGAGCCTCTTCTAGTGAGAAAGTGAGGCTGGCTTTACAGCTCACTGGAGAGTACCCCAGCCATCAACGGGCCAGGTGGAGGCCCATCAGGGATTTCTGTTTATTTTTTTGAAGGCTGAACATCTATTTAGGTCTCCTTGAAATGGAGAGAGGGATTGTTCAGACTCGCAGGTTGGAAAGAGACGGAGAGTTCTTTTGGGGGACTGGGAGTGTATGACTCAGTTGGTAAAGTGCTTGCCTGGCACGTACAAGACCATGGCTTGGTCCCTGGCACCCACATGAGCATGGTAGTGCACTCCTGTAATCCCAGCACTCAGGTGGAGGCAGAAGGAACGGGAGTTTAAGGTCATCAGCTACAGAATGAATTTGAAGCCAGTGTGGGCTTCCTGAAACCCACTCTCAAAAAGTGAGAAGGGGCTGGAGAGATGGCTTAGTGGTTAAGGCGCTTGCCTGCAATGCCTAAGAACCCAAGTTCGATTCTCCAGGTCTCATGTAAGCCAGATGCACAAGGTGGTGCATGCATCTGGAGTTCATTCGCTGTAGTTGGAGGCCCTTGCGCACCCATTCTCTCTCTTGCTATCTGCCTCATTCTCTCTCTCAAAATAAATAAAAAAATGAGAATTTCAGGGTGGTGGGACTGGCAAGATGGCTTGGTGGGTAAAGTGCTTGCCATGCAAGCACGAGGACCTGAGTTTGGATCCCTAGCACTCACGTGAAGAAGCTGGGAGTGGTGGCATGCATCTATGATCCTAGCCCTGGGGAAGCCACGACAGGTCGATGACCAGGGCTCACTGGTTAGAGAGTCTGGACCAGCTGGTGAGCTCTAGGTTCAGTGAGAGACCCCGTGTCAAAAAATAAGGTGGAAAGCCGGGCGTGGTGGTGCACGCCTTTAATCCCAGCACTTGGGAGGCAGAGGTAGGAGGATCGCCTTGAGTTCGAGGCCACCCTGAGACTACATAGTTAATTCCAGGTCAGCCTGGACCAGAGTGAGACCCTACCTCGCAAAACCAAAAAAAAAAAGAAAGAAAGAAAAAGAAAAATAAGGTGGAGAGGGCTGGAGAGATGGCTTAGCAGTTAAGGCACTTGCCTGCAAAGCCAAAGGATCCCGGTTTGATTCTCCATGTAAGCCAAATGTACAAAGGGCATGCATCTGGAGTTCACAGTTGCTGGAGGCCCTGGAGCATCCATTCTCTCTCTCTCTTTCTCTTTCTCTCTCTTTCTCTCAAAAAATAAATAAAATATATTTTAAAAAATAAGGTTGAGGGCTGGAGAGATGCCTTAGCGGTTAAGGTGCCTGCCTGCTAAGCCCAAGAACACTGGTTCCAATCTCCAGTGGTTCCAATCTCCAGGTCCCATGTTTAGCCAGATGCAGTGATGCAAGGGCGCAATGCCACACTTGTCCACAAGGGGGCGCACGCACCTGGATTTCATTCGCAGCAGCTGAGAGACTGCTGACATGCCCATCTCTGTCTTCCTCTTCCTCTTCCTCTCCCTCTCTCTCTGTCTTTCTCTGTGTCTCCCCCCACAACAAATAAGGTTGAGAGCCACAGAGGAAGATACGTGATAACAGCCTTTTTCCTCCACACACAAGAACTTTCACTCGTGGATGGAAAAACCAATACAAAGCAGGTGAATGGGGTTGCATCTCAAAAAAGGGTAGAATTTCAACATTCTAAACGTAAGCATTTGTATATCTTCTTTCAAAAACTGTCTGTGTTACTCTCTTGCCCTTCCCACCCCCACTTTTTGGGCATTGCTGGGAATTGAACAAAGCACTCTAACCACTGAGCTACACTCCCTGCCCTACCACCTTTCTCTCTTGAAATAGGCTGAAAAGTTCCTGAAACTGTTGTAGCCCAGGATAGCCTCACGTGCATGGCAATCCTCCTGCCTCAGCCTTCTGAGCACTGGGATTATAGACCTGAGCCACTACTATTTTTGAATCCAATCATTGGTTGTCTCAGTGTAGTTATCTGGGGTTCTTCATCAATTCTGGATAGTATCAGAAGTATTGCTTGCAAATTTCTCCACCCCGTCTATCCATTGTCTCTTCATATCACTCGCTTCTTTCATTTTACAGAAGCTTTTAATTTTAACCAGTGTCATGTTTTTCCACCCCTCCCCATTATACTTTTGTCTATTAGTTTTACAATTTCAGTTAATTCAACATAAATTACTAGTGTAATTCATTTGAGTTGATTTTTTTTTTTTTTTTTTTTTTTTTTGGTTTTTCGTGGTAGGGTCTTGCTCTATAGCCCAGGTTGACCTGGAATTCACTATGTAGTCTCAGACTGGCCTCAGACTCACAGCAATTCTCCTGCCTTTGCCTCCCAAGTGCTGGGATTAAAGACGTGCACCACCATGCCCGGCTTGAGTTGACTTTGCATATAGTGTGAGGGAAGGGTCCAGACACCTTCTGTATATAATTCTCTAGTATGTATGGCACCATTCATGGAAGAACCATCCTTCCCTGTTAGGGGTTCACTTATTTATTTATTTATTTCACAGAGAGAAAGAGGGAGAGAGAACAGGCTCACCAGGGCCTCCAGCCACTGCAAATGAACTCCAGACGCATGTGCCACCTGTGCATCTGGCTAACGTGGGTCCTGGGGAATTGAACCTGGGTCCTTTGGCTTTGCAGGCAAGCACCTTAACTGCTAAGCCATCTCTCCAGCCCCTGTTAAGGTTCTTGACATCTCTGGCGTACACATGTGGATTCACTTTGATTCTCCACTCTGTCTTAGTGGTGGATGAATGAGTCTGTTTCCTATGCCAGTGTCACCATGCTGTTTGAATCGTTATGATTTTCAGGTGTCGTTTTAAATCAGGCTGTGGATGCGTACAGCTCTGTTCTTTGGGGTTTGTGAATGCCTGTGCTATTCAAGGATAATTATATTCCATGTCAATTTGGGGTACAGTTTCTTTTCCTATGAAAACTGACTTGTAATTTTCATAGGAATTACATTATTTCTTAAATGAGTTTAAAAAATTATTTATTTATTTGAGAGAGAGAAAGAAGCAGAGAGAGAGAGACATAGAGAATGGGTGTGCCAGGGCCTCCAGCCACTGCAAACAAGCTCCAGACGAATGCGCCACCTTGTACATCTGGCTTATGTGGGGTCCTGGGGAATCAAACCTGGGTCCTTTGGCTTTGCAGGCAAGTGCCTTAACCACTAAGCCATTTCTCCAGCCCCAGGAATTACATTATTGAATCTGTATACCAAGAGGAAATACTCACGAGTTGTATTTCTTACATGACCTGGGAACCTTCACAAGGGAGTGAAGGTCTAAAGAAATAGTCAAAGCAGAAAGCTTTTATTCTTCTTAGACAAAGAATGATAAATGTGTGTAGAAATGGCATGTCAAAGAGGTCTCTGGCTAGGGGTAGTAAATCCTCAGGAAGCCAGTAGGAGACCTGGGGTGAGGAGTCAAACTAGCGCAGGCCAAGGTTACTTCAGAGAGTTTATTTATTCGGGTTCAGTGCAGTGACATGCCCGGTCTTCCATGACAAGGTCTGTTTTCTTACCCTAGTTCAGGAAAGGAGCCCATCCCATGGAATCCCCGTGGCTGGCCACATTTAGACAGACTTCTCTGTGCCTGAAGTTTCCTGATGTGCTCAGCCTGAAAGACCCAGCCCACCAGTTCAGTGCATTTTGGGGTGGATCATCCTTAACTCACACAGTGCACCATGGTATGCTGGTCAGACATCAAAAGGGAAATACCTTTTAGCATTTGCAATGACACAGACAGGCGTGGAGAGCACTATGTAATAATATATCCCCAAACAAAAGAAAACATGGCCCTGCTGTCAGCGGGGCTTTGGACATCACGCTCCATGCTCCTGCCACAATTTCCAGCATCTACCATTGTACTTTCTGCTTCTCTGTGTTCCACTTGGTTTTTTGTTTTGTTCTGATTTTGATTTTCCATGGTAGGATCTTGCTCTAGCCTAGGCTGGCTTTGAACTCATAGCGATCCTCCTACCTCAGCCTCCCGAGTGCCAGGATTAAAAACATGCACCACCACGCCCAGCTTATGTATTTCCTTATTTTAGGAAATCCCATGTATGAGTGAGAATCCCACAGTGCTGGTCTCTCTGTGCCTTTCCAGTGGCCAAGTTCTCACCTCAAAAATCATGATGTGTATTTAAGGTGATGGCTACATTCATGAAATTTTTCTCCACTGTGTTCATAAACCACAGCATCACTTTGTAGCTTAGGAATATATACAACTACAATTTGTCAGTTGTAGTTTAAAATAAAAGTTGAAGGGCTGGAGAGATGGTTTAGTGGTTAAGGTACTTGCCCACAAAGCCTAAAGTCCCAGGTTTGATTCCCCAGTACCCACATAAAGCCAGATGCACAAGGTAGCGCATGTGTCTGGAGTTTGTTTGCAGTGGCTAAAGGCCCTGGCATGCCCATTCTCTCTCTTTCTCTCTGCTTCTTTCTCTTTCTTTATATATATATATATATCATATATATATATATATATATATATGTATGTATATGTATATGTATATATATATATGTATATGTATATGTATATGTATATCAATCACAATGAAAGTTGAAAACAGGGCTGGCGAGATGGCTTAGTAGTTAAGGCGCTTGCCTGCAAAGCCAAAGGCCCTAAGTTCTATTCTGCAGGACTTATGTAGAGCCAAATGCACAAGGTGGCACATGTGTCTGGAGTTCATTTGCAGCATTCGGAAGTCCTGGTGTGCCCAATCTCTCCCTCTCCCCCTCCATAAATAAATAAATAATAAGATATTTAAAACGTAGAAAATAATCAAAGCAGGCTGGAGAGATGGCTTAGCAGTTAAGGCACCTGCCTCCTAAGCCTAAGAACGCTGGTTCCAATCTCCAGTGGTTCCAATCTCCAGGTCCCACGTTTAACCAGATGCAAAGTGACGCAAGGGCTCAATGCCACACTTGACCCCAAGGGGGCGCACACATCTGGATTTCATTCTCAGTGGCTGAGAGGCTGCTGGCCCACCCATCTCTGTCTTCCTCTCCCTCTCTCTCTGTGTCTCTCCAAAAAAAAAGAAAGAAAAGAAAAAGAAAAATAAAGCAAAGTCTCGGGGATGAGACAGCAAAGAGATGTATGTAAGGGTGACAGGTTCTTTCTTACACTGGGGCTTTGGAGATACAGGATGTCAGAAAAAAACTGAGTGGGGTGGGCGGTTGTTTGGATGGCAAATTCAGGGAGAGGGAACAGATGAGTTGAAGGAACGTCTCCTTTTACCTTGGTGTGCTTGTGTGATGTTTTAATTTCTTACATTTCTTTGCTGAAAAACAACCTCCATGGTATAGAAGTCCTTGAATGCTATATGCCAGGCAGTGCTCTGCATCTGGCTATAAGGGGAGCGGGCACCCAAAGCAGAAGGGGCTGTGGTGACGGGTGAGGTCTGGGGAGGTGTTTTGGAAAGAACTTGTTCAGATGTGGTGGAGAGGAGGTGGCTGGAGACCACGTATGTGGTCTGGGAAACAGAGGAGGAGTCGTGGGGACAAACATTAAAAGTGAAGAGACGTTATGGCAGGGAGCCCCTGCAGCTTTGTGTGGCATATTGCACAGCTCTCCTTTAGTCCCTCTTCCCAGAATTCATAGTGCTTGGAGCACGAATGAGCCAAGGGGCACCCAAGGATGCTGTTTCCAACCTGAAGTCAGTTTCCCTTCTCCGCTTCCTTCCCTGGCACTCAGAAGATTGATGGGCCGGAGAGGTGACTCAGCAGTTGAATAGGCTTCCTGCACTGACTGCCCAAGTTCAAATCTCCACACTCCACATAAACAGCTGGGTATGGTGTCCGGTGCCCGTAACCTCAGTTATTCAAAGACCAGAGGCCATGGAATTCCCTGGGCTCGTGGAGAAAAAGCAAGTTCCCGAATGAGGGAGAGACTCTGACTCGAGCATGAACTGATGGAAGAGCAATGGAACAGGACACGTATTGTTCCAGCCACCACAGGTGCTGCAAGAGCGCAGACACGACCACACGCCACACATACACATAAGCAAAAGAAACGCTCTAGAGACCAAAGCTACTGTTCATAAGCCTTATCATACCCACTTCCTCCACTAAGTTGCAAAGAAAAGTTCAAGGTCTCTAGGTGTGGTGGTACACACCTTTAATCCCAGCACTCGGGAGGCAGAAGTAGGAGGATCACTGTGAGTTTGAGGCCACCCTGAGACTACATGGTGAATTCCAGGTTAGCCTGGACCAGTGTGAAACCTTCCCTTGGAAAAAGGAAGGAAAGAAGGAAGGAAGAAAGGGAGGGAGGGAGGGAGGGAGGGAGGAAGGGAGGGAGGAAGGAAGGAAGGAAGGAAGGAAGGAAGGAAGGAAGGAAGGAAGGAAGGAAGGAAGGAAGGAAGGAAGGAAGGAAGGAAGGAAGGAGGAGAAAAGATCAATACCTGGTCATGGCAGTGCACACCTACAATCTCAGAACTCAGGACCCTGTAGCAAGGGGATGAGGAGTTGGAGGCTCTCCTCGCTCATAGGGATTTTGAAGCCATTCTGGCCCACATGAGACTCTGTCTCGGGAAATGCTCCAGCGCCCTCTCCACGGCTCTGTGCCAGTCGACCCTCTGTGGAGCGCAGTCCTGCAGTCAGTCAGGGTTTTCCTCCACACACGTCCATAGAGACATGCATGTTTTACATGCTGCATGTTTGAAAGGTGTATCTATTCGATGAAATAAATAAGCAACATCTTAACATGAAAGGAGGGTGGGAAAGAGAAGAGATGCCGGAGTGTTTAAGCATGCCCATCTGTTTACAATCCAAGATCACGGCTCCTGCCCATCCCCAAATGTTTGCTTAATCTAGTAGTCGTTGTGACCCCCATTAAAGTCCTCAAGCCTAAAACATGAACAGATAATGCATCTCTCCAGGGAAAGCAGCTTGGCGTTTGATGGCACACAACTGCTGGCATTCTAGGGCTTGGCTAGATAATAGCAGATGCCATGAGCACTTAGGCTTTCCTGTCTGTCCATCCGGCTGTCCATCTGCCTGCCTATCTATCTATCTATCTATCTATCTATCTATCTATCTATCTATCTATCCTCTATCTGTCTATCTTTCTATCATCTTTCTTTCTTTCTTTCTTTCTTTCTTTCTTTCTTTCTTTCTTTCTTTCCTACCATTTTAATGGTTTTTTTAATGAGAGAGAGAGAATTGGTGTGCCAGGGCCTCTAGCTTCTGCAGCTGAACTCCAGATGCGTGTGCCACCTGAGAGCATGCACGACTTTGCCCTTGTGTCACCTGGCATTTCTGGCTCACATGGGATCTGCAGAGTTAAACATGGGACCTTAGGCTTCACAGGAGAGCGCCTTAACCACTAAGCCATCTCTCCAGCCCCTTCTTATTTTTCAGTCACCATCTATGAGCACCTCTGGCATCTTGGTCACATACATCTTAAGTGGGTGTGTGTAGGTGTGTTCACATGCATATGGGTGCACATGTGTGTGTGTGTGTGCAAGGTACAAATGCACATGTGTGCACATTCTTGTAGAGGGCCAGAAGTTGCCATAAGGTGTCTCCTTCAGTCACTTTTCCACTATTAATTAATTAATTAATTTCTTTATTCATTTATTTTGGTTTCACTCTAGCCCAGGCTGACCTGGAATTCACTATGTAGTCTCAGGGTGGCCTTGAACTCATGGTGATCCTCCTACCTCTGCCTCCTGAGTGCTGGGATTAAAGGTGTGCGCCACCACGCCCGGCTCCACCTTTTATTTTTTTGAGTCAGGATCTCTCCCTGAACCTGAGATGGAGGTGGCCTAGCTGGGAATATTTAAACCTCCTATCTACCAGTTCACCCTGCTACTTCCCGCTGACCATAAGGTCCTCAGCGTTTATCCAGGGCTGAGAGACAGCAGATACACGGAGCACCCCCAGCAGTGACACAAAGCACTCCACCCACCCCTGCCTCCACCCTGGAGCTTGAGAATTGCATCAGCGCTCCCTTCAGCAGATAGGATATTCTGGGACTTGGACCAGCTGAGATGTAAATGGTTTCTGTCAGCATGCTCAGCAGTATTGTGTTTTGGATCCTAACTTTATTTGTAGCGTGTGACATGGTTTTGATAAAACATCCTGACAACCCAAACCAGAATTCACCACTCTGCTCCCAAACGGTTAGGTCTGCTGTCTTCCCTGCTTATTTCTACATTACTATTTACCACACGGATAAAGTGGGCCTGAGGGGGCATGAGGGTGACAGAAAAGCCACCTGGGAGACAGCCATTCTCCACCCAGCACATGCAGTCACTGTTTTGAAAGTCCTCTGCCTGTATTCCACTGCCTTTTCACTTTCTGAGAGAAGTGGACATCCAGGGCCTCCTGCCACCGTAAACAAACTCCAGACGCACGCACCATTTTGTGCATGTCTTTACATGCGTACTGGGGACTTGATCCCAGGCTTAGGCCATCAGGCTTTGTAAGCAAGCGCCTTAACCACTGAGCCATCTCTCCAGCCCCCTCTATCAAGTTCTTTGCTTTTGGGGAGTCTACATCATTTGATGAATGGGAATTTCCTAGTTGTTTGTCAGACTATTAAATGAAAATATGAAGCAGTTAAATTTGAATTTCAGGTATGTGGCTGTTTGTTTTTTAATAAGATCCATGCTATATTTGAGGGCATACTTGGACTAAAAAAAAAAAAAAGAAAAAGACAGAACCCTATTTGTGAAATTCTAATTTAACTGGGAATCTTTTATCCATCAATCATAACCCTGGTTCTAACCTTACGGTGTTGTCTTGTTGCCAGAATATTCAGGTGTCCCATGCTAACTGGCTACGTGAGCTAGAGTATAGCTCAGCGTCAGAGTGCTTGCCTCCCACGTAGGAAGCCCCGAGTTCAATCCCCAGTGCTATACAAAGAACCCATTCTAGAAGAAGACTAGGGAGTTTCGTGTAGGTGAATTAGAGTGCTCAACCTGCCTGGGACCCTCTTTTTGTTTGGGGGGAGGTTTTCGGAGGGGTGGATCTTTCTTTATGCCATATTAATACCAAAGACTTTTAGTGTGTCATCTCTCATCTGCTTCCTCTTACTCTAGCAGAATTCCAGCTGCCTGAAACTAGGAGGGGATGGGAATTTTCAAGTACACAGCATTTCTCAAAGATTTGCCTCTGGGTATCTCGAAACTTTGTGTGTGTGTATGTGTGTGTGTGTGTTGTGTGTTGCATGCATGTGTGTATATGTGTTCATATGTGTGTGTGCAAGTGTGTGCATAGATCCATGTGTGCATATAGAAGCCAGAGATAAATGTCAGGAGGAGTCTTCAATCGCTGTCCACCTTATTTTTTTATTATCTAATTATTTATTTATTTGAGAGAGAAACAGGCAGAGAGAGAGAAAGAGCACACCAGGGCCTCTATCCTCTGCAAACTCCAAACACATGCACCACCTTGTGCTTTACATTATACTGGGGAATCGAATCTGGGTCCTTGGCATTGCCGGCAAGCGCCTTAACCTCCAAGCCATCTCTCCAGCCTCCCACCTTATGTTTTGACAGGATCTCTTACTGAACCTGGAGGTTACCAATTCAGCTGTATTAGCCAGCTAGCAAACCGCGGGGATTCCCTGTCTCTGCCTCCCCAGTGCTAAAGTTATGAGCATGCCTCAAGCCGCCTGGCATTTTTATGTGAGGTTTGGGGATGCATCTCGGGTCTCTATGCCAGTAAGAGAAACCCTTTACTAACTGAGACATCCCCTCCCCCAGTCCCTGGAAACCTCTTACAAGATACCCGTGCTCTGGAGAACACTGGGGAAATGTGGCATGCAGTATTCCCCATGAATGCTTGCCGCTACCTGTAGGATTTCCTGGTGCCACTGTGTGTCCCTGTTTATTCTTTGTATTCATGATCTAAATGTTAGCGACCAGTAGTGTATAGACCTGATGGAACCAGCACCCAAACTAGCCAATCCTAGTCGGAGCCTGGCTCAAACCATAACATGGTGAACTTCCTACCTTGTCCGTATGCCCCTAGAACCAGCCATTTTTTCTAGTCATTGCTAGTTATTTAGTTATTTATTTTTATTTTATATTTTTAGAGGGAGACAGAAGAGAGGGAGCAACAGAGAGATAGAGAGCCACTGAAATTGAACTCCAGACGCTTGCGCCACCTAGTGGGCATGTGCGATCTTGCACTTGCCTCACCTTTGTGCATCTGGCTAATGTGGGATCTGGAGAGTCGAACATGGGTCCTTAGGCTCGCAGGCAAGCGCCTTAACTGCTAAGCCATCTTTCCAGCCATTTTTATATGGTCATTTTTTGGAAGTGAGTTTTATAAACAAGACTTCCACTGATGACATGGCCTGTTCATTGGAAGTTCTCTAACTGTTCAGAAATACACTGAAGTTTCTGGTGCTGACGACAGAACTACAAGTAGTGTTTATATTGTTTTATTCACTAAAATATCCTCGGTGTGAATGAGTTGGCGTGCAATCAGAGTAGAAAGTGTGCATGCTCTTCTCAAGGCTGCCACTGTTCTTAGCTCCTAGAGCTGAGTTCTGGGCTTGATGTTGATGCCTCTGTGAAGTGAACAGGTGCAACAAAATGATAATTCACATGTAATCAGTGGTTTGTCCACCTTCACCCCACCATCAAAACCAGCTCAAGGCTATCCTGAGCCTTCAGGGCATGGGTTCCACATGACTACAGTGCCACTGAGGTGTCTGTATATCTCTCTTTAGAAGTCTCATTGCTCTAGAACCCAGCGTTTATTTGAAGGGTTTGAGTGACATTTTTCAGCACATAAATGCCTTCAGCCACAAGTTTAAGCAGGTGTTAGGCAATGGTCATTCCAAGAAGCACCTTGTAATGCTCAGCCAACTGGTCAGAGTTCATTACCAAGCAGTGGCATAACTGAGGTGGACTCGCTGTTCAGACTGTGAGTGTGCGCATGTTATCTTTCTGTATTTCACACAAATGTATGTTTGTGGTCACAGTAAACACCTGGCACCTTCTTTTTAGAAGGCCATAGTCCATTACTTCATATTTCAAATCCTCTGTCTCTCAATCGCCTCTTCCCACATTACAGCAAGACTTAATTGAAATATGCCACTTCAGTATTTTATGATCCATTGATACACACGAGCAAAAACAATTGAGCCTTTTTAGCCACTAGCCTGCAATATCATCACTTAGCTGAGACAACAGTGTGATGGAGTCATTTCATTCACAGCTGTGCAAGCACACAACAGATACACAACACACATAGTGCCCAGCAAAAGGCACACAGTACACATAGCGCCCTGCAAGCAACACACAACACACAGCACCCTCCACAGACACACAGTATACACAGTGCCCTGCAACCAACACACAATAGACACAGCATCCTGCAACAGACACACAGTACACACAGCGCCCTCCAGACACACGGTACACAGCGCCCTGCACAGACCCACGGTACACACAGCGCCCTGCACAGACACACAGTACACACAGCGCCCTGCACAGACACACAGTACACACAGCGCCCTGCACAGACCCACAGTACACACAGCGCCCTCCACAGACACACAGTACACAGACCCACAGTACACACAGCGCCCTCCACAGACACACAGTACACACAGCGCCCTGCACAGACCCACGGTACACACAGCGCCCTGCAGCACACAGTACACACAGCGCCCTGCATAGACACACGGTACACACAGCGCCCTGCACAGACACACGGTACACACAGCGCCCTGCACAGACACACGGTACGCACAGCGCCCTGCAACAGACACACGGTACACACAGCGCCCTGCAACAGACACACGGTACGCAGAGCGCCCTGCACAGACACACACGGTGCGCCCACCCCTGCACAGACACGCCCGGTACACACAGCGCCCTGCACAGACACACGGTGCACACACCACCAGACACGGTACACAGCGCCCTGCACAGACACATGGTGCGCTGGCGCCCTGCACAGACACACACGCGCTGGCGCCAGCACCTGCAGACACACGGGCACGCTGGCGCCCTGCACAGACACACACGCTGGCGCCTGCAACAGACACACGCGCTGGCGCCTGCACAGACACACACGGTACGCAGCGCCCTGCACAGACACGGTACACACAGCGCCCTGCACAGACACACGGTACTCACAGCGCCCTGCACAGACACACGGTACACACAGCACCCTGCACAGACACACGGTACACACAGCACCCTGCACAGACACACGGTACGCACAGCGCACAGACACGGTACGCAGCACCTGCACAGACACACGGTACACACAGCACCCTGCACAGACACACGATGCACAGCGCCCTCCAGACACACACGCACAGCGCCACACGGTGCACAGACACACGGTACGCACAGCGCCACAGACACACGGTGCACAGACACCGCACGCGCTGGCGCCCTGCAGACACAGACACCCTGCGGACGCACAGCGCCCTGCACAGACACCGCGATGCGCTGGCGCCCTGCACAGACACCCGCTGGCAGCCCTGCACAGACACAGCGCACACAGACACACGGTGCGCTGGCGCCCTGCACAGACACACGGTATGCGCTGGCGCCCTGCACAGACACACGATGCGCGCCCTGCAGACACACGGTACGCTCGCCCTGCACAGACACACGATACGCTGGCGCCCTGCACAGACACCGCGTGCGCTGGCGCCCTGCACAGACACGATGCGCACAGCGCCCTGCACAGACACACGGTACGCACAGCGCCCTGCACAGACACACGGTACACACAGCGCCCTGCACAGACACACGGTACACACAGCGCCCTGCACAGACACACGCGCCAGCGCCTGCACAGACACACGGTGCGCACAGCGCCCTGCACAGACACACGGTGCACGGCGCCCCACACGGTGCGCTGGCGCCCTCCAGACACCGCGGTGCGCACAGCGCCCTGCACAGACACACGCACAGCGCCCTGCAGACACACGCGCGCTGGCAGCACTCCAGACACACGGTACGCTGGCGCCCTGCCAGACACACGCGCACAGCGCCCTGCACAGACACACGGTATGCACAGCGCCCCCTCACAGACACAGACACACGACACGCACAGCGCCTGCCAGACACACGGTGAGCGCCTGCTGCAGACACGGTACGCACAGCGCCCTCCACAGACACACGGTACGCACAGCGCCCTGCACAGACACACGGTACGCACAGCGCCCTGCACAGACACACGGTACGCACAGCGCCCTCCACAGACACACGGTACACACAGCGCCCTCCACAGACACACGGTACACACAGCACACCACAGACACACCCTCACACAGCGCCGCCTCCACAGACACACGGTACAGGCGCCCTGCACAGCGCCTCCACAGACACACGGCATGCCCTCCACAGAGCTCGCTGCACAGACACACGGTACACGCAGCGCCCTGCACAGACACACGGTACGCACAGCCCTGCCCAGACACACGCACAGACACAGACACGCACACAGCGCCCTCCACAGACACACGGTACGCACAGCGCCCTGCACAGACACACGGTGCGCTGGCGCGCACAGACACACGGCGCACAGCCTCCAGACACACGGTGCGCACAGCCCCCACAGACACACACGGTACGCACAGCGCCCTGCACAGACACACGGTACGCACAGCGCCCTGCACAGACACACGGTACACACAGCGCCCTGCACAGACACACGGTACGCACAGCGCCCTGCACACACGCGATGCGCGCCCTGCACAGACACACGGTACGCACAGCGCCCTGCACAGACACACGGTGCGCTGCGCCCTGCACAGCACACCCAGACACACGGTACGCACAGCACGCTGGCGCAGCGCACAGACAGCTGCGCCCTGCACAGACGCCCAGACACACGACAGCCCTGCACAGACACACGGTACGCACAGCGCCCTCCAGACACACGGTACACACAGCGCCCTCCAGACACGCACACGCCCTGCACAGACGCCCTCCCCTGCAGACACACGGTACGCGCGCGCCTGCACAGACACAGCGCCCCTGCACAGACACAGACACACGGTACGCACAGCGCCCTCCACAGACACACGGTACACACAGCGCCCTGCACAGACACACGCGACACAGACACACGCGCCCGCCCACAGACACACGGTACACACAGCGCCCTGACACAGACACACAGCGCCCTCCAGAGACACACACGTGCGCACAGCACAGCTCCACAGACACCCTCCAGACACACGTACACACAGCGCCCTGCACAGACACACGGCGCACAGCACCCACAGACACCCTGCACAGACACGCCCTGCACAGACACAGCGCCCTCCAGACACACACGGTACGCACAGCGCCCTCCACAGCACACTCACTACACCTTTCCTCCACATCCTATCCTGTGCTAATCTTTGCGGTCTGTACTAAATAAACCAAGTGTCCTGGCATTCTTGCAGTTCAGAGCTATCTTAAAAAAAAAAGTACATTTTTCTAATTCCTAGGTTAAATTTCAGTTCTCTCTAGGGTTAGCAGCTACTAGACACATGAGAACTTTTTTACCCTTTATGGTCTTAAGGAATGCCTTTGACCCACTGTGTTCTAAGCCTGTGGGACGTATGAGATAATGGAAAGAAATGGTCTGCCTACCGTTCCTCCCCACCAAGGCCCAGGATGGTTTTCTGATGAAGTCCTAGAGGGCAATAGATGGGACTTAGCAGTCTTTCTCCCTCACTCTCTCTTTCTCTCTCTCTCTCCATCAAGCTCTGGTCAACTAATTGTGTCAGCTTGGATCCACAGAAGACAGGCTCTTTTCAAATCTTTTGAAGCAGAAGTAAAGAGCTAATTGATTATTGTATTGGTTTCATATGTTCGCCGCTCATTACCTCTCCCCACTTTAATTACACGTGCCCTGTGAGGTAATCAGTTCTTGCCATTAGCAGATAGAAGCCGCAGGACCTCCTGACCCCACACTCATCGCTCCGATGCTCAGCTAGCCGTTTCTGTGGGATGGCTTTGCTTTATAGAAGGTTGCCACTGGGTCTGAAGCCCCATCCTTCACCTCGAGAAGGCAGGTGATGATACTGTTAATGGCATAAGGAGAAGAATTCTCCTCAGCCTGTCTTGCTCAGTGGTGGCAAACCTACCCATGTTAAAAATGGATGATAGTCATGTAGCCCTGTTTCAACCCACGCTGGATTTCTCACCACGACCCCTCTTTCCCCAATCCCCTCCCAGCAAAAACCAGTTGCAAAGACCACTCACACTCTGTCCAAAATAGCCCACATCTCCCCTAAGGCTGAAATCTCCTCGGTCATGTCTCCTGCAGGTACATGAAATAGACACCTGAATAAAACTAAGCTGGAACCAGGTGTGCTAGCTCACGCCTGTAATCACAGGACTCACGAAACTGAGGCAGGGGGATTGCTGCGTGCTTGAAGATAGCCTGGTCTATCTTGTCAGTTCCAGGCCAGCCTGGGCGACAGGATGAGACCTTGTGTA
The DNA here is from genome assembly GCA_036365145.1 of Orientallactaga sibirica. Classification (NCBI taxonomy): domain Eukaryota; kingdom Metazoa; phylum Chordata; class Mammalia; order Rodentia; family Dipodidae; genus Orientallactaga; species Orientallactaga sibirica. The sequence goes on along the minus strand of JAEOAD010000006.1, from coordinate 8,436,998 downwards.
CAAAGCATAAGGAAAGGAAGGAGGCTGAGAAGCAGCCGTCATCCACCCTAGGGTGATTTCTATGGCCGGCTCCATTCTCAGCTGTTGAAAGCAGAAGTCCTGGGAGGAGAGGTGCATGGGCTGGGTTTCATGGTGGAGAATGTTTTCTTGTCACCTGGCAAGCAGGTATGCCAGCCAGTGACCCAAGGAAGATGGTATGTGCTCTCTCCTTCCTCAGGAGATCCCCAGACACCTCCAAGTCAGGTAAACACTGCCAGTGTTCAAGTAGATGGGAACGCCTGGGGTCACAGAGGCCAGGGCAGAGCAGGGAGCAACCCCAGACAGGCTCACCATTTCTCCTCTTGGGGTGCGCACTGTGTCCCCTCTTCTTGTGTGTGCTCCCTCCCTTTTATTGAAAAAAGCAAAAGGGGTTTGAGAGACGGCTCAGTGGTTAACGCACTTGCTTACAAAGCTTGATGGCCAGGGTTCAGTTCACCAGTACCCACACAAACCCAGATTCTCAGAGTGGCGCATGTATCTGGAAGTTGTTCACAGCGGCAGGAGGACCTAGTGTGCTCCCATTTCTCTCTCTCTCTCTCTCTCTCTCTTTCTCTCTCTCCCAAATAAATAAATATTTAAAAAAGATTAAAATGGGCTAATTGTTCTTTCCTCCTTTAAGACCCTGTCTGTGTGACCACCCCCAGTCAGCCTTCCCCTCCAGGATTGGAAAGGCCATTCTCTGCCTGTTTTTGCTATCTGCCCCTGAGTAGTTGTGACCGTCCAGCAGGGTCCATGGCCCATGGACTTGGGTCTCAGCCCTCGCTACCCGCTACCCGCGCTGTTCCTCACAGCGCTCAGCCTGCCATCAGCGCTCAAAGCGCATAAGGGGTTTAGGAAAAGCCTTTTGGCTCCAGGCCCTTTCTTTCTGCAGCCTCTCTGTGCTGTGGTCTCTGCAGACCTAGGTCATGAGTCACTGTTTCCAGAGAATTGATCAACTGGTGTTTTTAATTAATATTTCTTTCTCTACTTTCTATTGGATTCCCCTTCTGTGGGCCCACCGAAATGACACAGGGATTGAATGTGCAGTAAGTTTCATCTAAAAAGGGGAAACCCCACCTTCGGAGCAGAAGCTAGGCAACGTTCCCGTGTGTGTGTGTGTGTGTGTGTGTGTGTGTGTGTGTGTGTGTTCTTAAGTGTTTGCACTGTGTATACACATGTATGTGGAGGCATCTTTCTCCACCACTCTCTATTTTTTTGAGACACAATCTCTCAGTAAAAGTGGAGCTCGCCAATTTGGCTAGACAAGCCAGCCAGCAAGTCCTGGAGATCCTCCTGTCTCCACCGTCCCACCCCACCCCCACCCCCAGTGCTTAGATTACAGGCACATGCCACCACAACTGGCTTTTTTTTTTTTTTGTAATTTTTTTTTATGAGAGACAGAGAGAATTAGCACGCCAGAGCCTCCAGCCACTGCAATCAAACTCCAGACACGTGCACCACCACCTTGTGTCCATGTGTGACCTTGTGTGCTTACGTCACCTTGTGCATCTGGCTTACGTGGGGCCTGGAGAGTCGAACATGGGTCCTTAGGCTATGTAGGCAAGTGCCTTAACCTCTAAGCCATCTCTCCAGCCCAGCTGGATTGTTTTTTTAAATATTTTATTTATTTATTTGAGAGAGAGAGAAAGAGGCAGAGATTGAGAGAGAAAAAATGGGCAGGCCAGGGCCTCTAGCCACTGCAAATGAACTCCAGATGCATGCACTACCTTGTGAATCTGGCTTACATGGGTACTGGGGAATCGAATCTAATGCAAGCAAATGCCTTAACCACTAAGCCACCCCTCTAGACCCTACTCGCTTTTTTTAATGTGACCATTGGGAATCTGAACTCGGGCCTCCATCCTTATGTGGCAAGCACTTCACTGACCGAGCCATCTCTTCAGCTCCCTAACTGCAGTTAGCAGTCAACACCCTACCATGTTGAAAGATATTTATTATTTGGACTGTGCAGCAGCCCTGGGAAAACCGTGGCCCCCAGCCTGGGTGTGTGTCCTTTTTATAAATAAAGTTTTATTGGAATGCCGCCACGCTTGTGCATTTGCATTTTGACAGTAGCTGCTTCCACGTCACAGCAACAGACTAAGTAGACGGAACAGAGACCATTGGATCCACAAAGGGAAAGTATTTACTTCCTGGCCCTTTGCCCCCTGCCTTCCCAAAAAGCATATTTTAGAAAAATATAGTAAAGCGGTCAAAATTTGTCTGTGGTCATCCAATCTTCTCTTGCCTGGCACAACCTCAGTAGCTTCAATGCGTGCTGTCCTGTCCCTCCCTTGCCTCCTGAGTGGCCAGCTCTCCCCACCTCTCCCTTTATACTGCTGAGGGAGGGGAAGGAACTGGAAGCCAGTACTTCGCTCCGTCCGAGTCTTGGCAGGAGGCATTGCACGTGGAGACCAGTGGGACCAGGAAACCGGGCGGGAGGAAGGTCTTGGTCTCTGTAACGACCAGTGCTTCTCAAAGTGCCAAACCTTGAGCTTGTGCTGGCTGTTCGTGAACACAGCTCCGCCACTTACAAGTCCTTTATGTGATCCTCACGCGCCCCCAAGCTTAATGACACCGCCATGACACCCCACTTCCCTGGTTCAGGAGGTAGAATCTGCCCTTCAGGGCGAACAACCAAGGCTATGTCTCCCTAACAACTTGGCTGACTTTGTAGCAGTGAACAGTTTCTCCTGCGACTCACGGGCCAGAAAATCTACCCCATCTGGAGAGTTTAAGACTGATGAGAGATATCTTGTCTAAAAATAAAAAGAGGTGATGACATTCCTGTGGATGACACTTGGTCCTCTGGCCTACACACACACACACACACACACACACACACACACACACACACACAAATGTGTGAGTATACATGCGTACATATATACACATACATAACATACATTACCATATATGTATGTCTGTATATGTGCACATACACATCAGGACATAATGTATACCCCCCACACATACATGCAAATTTTACAAAAGAGGACAAGGGGGCTGGAGAAATGACTCAGCAGTTAAGGCACTTGCCTGCAAAGCCTAACAACCCAAGTTCGATTCCCCAGGACCCACGTAAAGGCAGATGCATAAAGTGGAACATGTATCTGGGGTTTGTTTGCAGTGGCTAGAGGCCCTGGTGCTCCCATTCTCTTCTCTCTCTTTCTCTCTCTCCTTTCAAAAGAAATTTAAAAAAATTTTTTTTCAAAAAAGGGGAGAGGGAGATGGAAAGTACACGTGGACCGTTGTGGGAAAGGCAGGAAGCTTGACGGCATGGCGGCAGGAAGAGGAGGAGAAGGGCAGCAGGGACTAGTCCGAGATGACTCGGGTATTGTCTCTGTCGGCAAGCCTGGGCCCTGTTGGATCCCAGGGAACGGTCGCTAGGGGTTGTGTTTCTCCCTACATGTCTGGAATGAGTTAGGGTTCCTAGCAGCCTTAACGAGTGGTCAAGAGCCCTGAACGCTGCGCTAGAATTGACTGATTGGTAAATGGATCAAATCAGCATTTACACAGAGACCATCTGTGTGGGATTCTGGGGAGTTAACAAGGCGGTGGTCTGTGAGCCAGGCCAGGGGTCTGTCAGAAGCCTGCCATTCCCCTGGTCGTCCTCAGAATCGGCTAATGACAATGGACTTAGGTGGCGTTGACGTCTCTATTTTACAGCTATCCTAACCTTGGTGCTGACAGACCTGCTTTTCTTGGACGTTGAAAACCATCTTTGAGCAGGGAGGTGTGTAGCAGAGTAGCTCTAATTCAGAGTGCTGGCTACGCAATGGGGGATGTTTGTGTTGGACCCGATCCTGTGGCTGAGATTTTGGCAGGCTGGCTTCTGTCACTGAGGAACTTATAGAAATTGCAATGGGGAGGTGGTATAGAATGAGCAGTTTTCCATTTTGGGCATAGTCCAGCTGCTGCCTGTGAAGGGGTTGAAGGCAGGCGGTCGCGGAGCCTCAGCAATCAAATACACTGCACAGGCATCCGGGCACCTAAAGTTGTCAAACACCAGTTTGAAACCTTTATTTGGTGACCCTTGCAATTAATCTAGCATGGTGACAGTCTTGTAAACATGGTGCAGGTTTTAGACTTTTTTAAAAGTAATTTGATTAAGCACGATAAATCAAAGTAGAGTTCCTAAATTTCCTGATTTTCAAAAGGGTCTCAGAAATACACAGATGAGCTCCTGGCACAGTGAGCTTCACTGTTGCTGGGATAAACTTCCAAACCAGGCACAAGTTATGGGAGGAAGGAATGTATTTGAAGCTTCCATATTCAGGGGAAGTTCCATGATGGCACAAGAAACTGGCCCCATTTCACAGGTCCACAGAGAGAAATACCATCACCAGCACAAGCCTCCTCTAAGAACCCCAGGCAGAGCTCAGACACTCTACCCGTCTTAGTCTGGAAACCAGCTCCACCCCACACACCCTCAGGGCCAGGCCCTAGGGTCTGCCCATAGTGACACCTCCGAGGAGGCTGAAGATCTAAAGCTTTAATAAACTTCTGGATCTATTGGGGGACATCCATTCAAACTGCCAGAGTTCCCAAAGAAAACCTGTATGTACCCAGGCTTTGACTCATTTTATTTTTTAATATTATTATTTATCTGCGTGTGTGTGTGTGTGTGTGTGTGTGTGTGTGTGTGCGCGCGCGCCCCAGGGCCTCTTGCCACTGCAAATGAACACCAGGTTCATATGCCTTTTTTGCATCTGGGGATGCATGTGCATTGGGGATATGAACCCGGGCCAGCAAGCTATGCAAGCAAGAGTCTTCAACTGCTGAGCCATCTCCCCAGTACAGATTCATTTTAGTCATTTAATAACATAACTAGATCCATACACATCTGTGTGTATTCAAGATGAAATGTTAGTAATTTATTATTATTCAGTGACTTTTTTTAAGTTAGACACTGAACATAGTAGAGTAGTTTTGTCATAAAGAAGATTTCCCTACCCCCCTACCCCCCAAAAAAGTGGATTTTCTTACGCTAGCATCATCTCCAACTTTCAAATGGAGACTTGCTTTTCTGTCAGCTTCATTCCACGGAGGATGCCGAGCAGGCGGACCAGCCCAGGTCTGGGCTCTGCCCTTCACAAACAAGACAAAAGTCATTCATCTCCTGTCCAGTTACTTGTGAATCACAAAGACGAGTTAGTGTGAAGTGCTTAAAATAGTGGCTGAGCAGAGAAGGCGGTCGAGAAATGTTAGCATTAATCTCAGATCTACTGTGCTGTAGTCTAGATCCTTGGACTCTGAGGGTCCTTGCTGTTCCCGGGGGTCGTTGGCCACCAACGTCCCGGGCGCAGGAGGAGTTGGGGGAAGCAGGGACCTGGAGCAGCGGGTGAGTGTGACGGGCAAGGAACCACCCAGGAGGCAGTCTGATGGATAGCGTGCTCTTGTTTCTTCACCAGGGGAGTGGATTTATAAACACATGAGAAAGGTTGAGAAGGCACAAACAGACTATATGGCGATTGGATACATAGTTTATAGGTTGCTGTCTAATTGGTTGAAAGGCAGAAGTGCAAGGGAGATAGTGGCGGGAAAAGCTATGCGACTTCAGCCACATAAGGGTCTCTTGGGCAGCTAGCCACAAGGTCAGGAACTGTGGCGGGCAGGCAAAGCCTGACTATGGAATGGTCAGATGCTTTTGGGATCAAAGTAGGAGGGCCTCGCCAGTTCTGCCCACTCTGGGCAGTGACAAGGCACACTACAACCTTGCCCGAGGGCAGGGAGGGCCAGTCACCATCACCAGGGTGGGTTTCTGACGATAAGGCCAGCTGCAACCCCCACAGCCCAAGGTCCCTGGCCATGTCCAACAGCCCAGGCCAGCTTCCTCACGGTCTCAGACCATGTTTAGCAATGCCCAACAGGACCCCAGGGTGTAGATGTGGCAGGCTGTGCCTTCCCCTCGGACTCCACCCATCCTGTGGTCAGGTGGCAAATGAAGTGTGATATGACCAAAAAATCGGAGTGATCTGAGGCAAAGCTCCTTCGGTACGTGATGGGCACAGGTACCAAAATGTAACAAGATACGCATTATGTGAGATCTGAAGAAGCCCAGCAGACCGTCTAGGCATTTCATTTTAAAGGAAAGAAGAAAAGTGGGCTGAGAGTTTGAGGGAAAGAGAGAATTGAAGAAATACTTAGGCAAGGGAGACTCTTGCAGATAAAACTCATGTTCCCTCACACCAAAGCAGCCTGGGGTGCATGGCTCTCAGTCGTATCTCTCCTTGGGGAGGCCATTGATTGTAAGAGCGCCCGGAGAACACGCCACATGACTGTGGGCTTCCCCAGCCCCACTTTCCATCCCTCCTATCCAGTCATCTGTTGCCCTCCCCTTCATAAAGTGCTGGAGACAGTCACAAGTGGGATTTGAAAGACGCAGAGGGATAGGCCCTCCCCTCTTCAAAAGCTCTATCATTAATTAAATATAGAAGTCTAGAAAATCTCTTTAGAACAGCTACTTATTTTGTTGAAACTATCTTTTTTGTTTGTTTGTTTGCTTGCTTGTTTGTTTTTGTTTTTGTTTTTCGAGGTAGGGTCTCACTCTAGTTCAGGCTGACCTGGAATTAACTATGTAGTCTCAGGGTGGCCTTGAACTCACGGCAATCCTCCTACCTCTGCCTCCCCTCCCAAGTGCTGGGATTAAAGGTGTGCGCCACCACGCCCGGCCTTAAACTATCATTTTTTTCAGACTGATCTGATTCCAGTACTTCCCACTCCCTTTATTTACAAAACCTTTCATCTGAACCTCCCAACATACTATATAAAGAAGACTGCTAAGGAAAGGGGTGCAGGGTGCAAAGATGGCTGCCAGCTCTCTTGCCCTCCATCCTGGGCTACGGCAGGGCTGGGAGAACAGAGACCTGGAGGGAGGACCCCACCCTGCTCCGTGAGCCCATGCCTGCCTCTTCCTCATTTATACCAACTCTTTTCTTCCACTGGACTCACGGCCAGCGGATGACTTTCTTGCTCCTACGTGAGCTCCCGTGTAAGTGTGCCACATTCCAGCCTCCCTTCGGGATGGGGGTGCGGTGATCAGAGCCATGCTGGGCCTCCACTGCTGTCCTCTGCTTCCTTCAGAGAACAAGGACTCTGTGGAAATGGAAACCATATTCCGCTTACAGTCTTGTGTTCATTTGTGGCTCCTTGGGGAATGCAGTTACCTCATCTGCCGAAAATGTTGTTGGTGACCGGTTAATTCTGGAGTGACCGCCAGTGTGGGGCGTGGGAGTTGCGGACGCACTTTTTTCCCCCACCTTTATTTCCTTTCCCTGAATAGATCTGGCCCTTCTGAAGTCTCTTGTGTCCCCAACTCCACTTCCCCCATGAACTTCCTTGATGTGAAAAGCATGTTTGGAAGCTGATTAAAGAGGAACCTGGCAAGTGCCTGCGCTGTTTAGCAACCTTCGGAGGACTCGCACACCCATAACCCTTGCTTGCTCTTCAAAGTCACAAGAACCATTTCTTGTAAATTTTAACTATTTTCTTTTGGGAATACTTAAGGATGCTTCATCTTAATTGTTTTTTTTCCTACAAGAAAAAAAATTTAAATCACAATAGATTTTCTAAAATTTTTCTCCGTAAATCTGAGCATTAGATTTCCTTTAAATGTTCTAGATTCTATTAAAGGCACTATACTTTTTTGTTATAAGAGTTAATGTGCTTTTGTCAAATGATGACGTCTCTATCTTTCTGTTTTTTAAAAAAGGATGATTTGGGGCTAGAGAGATGACTGAGCAGTTAATGCACTTGTCAGCAATGCTCAACGACCCAGGTTCAATTCCCCAGTACCCATGTAAAGCCAGATGCACCAAGTGATGCATGCTTCTGGAGTTTGTTTGCAGTGGCTAGAGTCCCTGGTGCATCCATTCTCTCTCTCCCCCCCTCTTTCCTTGTAATTAAATAAAATATTTTTAAAGTATGCTTTGGAGGACTACCTCTTTCTTAATGCACCCCAAGTGCCCAGGATGGCTTAAAAGTTTGCTCTGGTTTGCATGGTATATAAGTTTCTCTCAAAGGTTTCATCCAAGCTGGCGAGATGGCTTCTTTGCAAGGCTGTCGCCCAGGTTTGATTCCCCAGTACTCACATAAAGCCAGGTGCTCAGAGTGGCACACGCATCTGGAGTTCAATTGCAGTGGCAAAAGCCCTGATCTCGGTCTCTCTCTTTTTCTCTCTCTCTTCTTCCTTGCAAATAAAGAAATTATTTTTTCATAAACCAGGTTTGTGACCAGGGTGGCACTTCTGGGAGATGAGAAAACCCTAAGCAGTTAGGGTTTGGCAGGAAGGCTTGGGGGTATTGGAAACAAGTCCTCAGGGAAGGTTTTGGACTTTGGCACCCCTTCCTCATGCTGCCTCCTTCCAGGTCACAAGGTGGGCAGTTTGCCCCACCACACCACACCACACCATCTAGCATCCCATAAGAGGCCCTAAAATTGCAATGGCTCCTTCCAGTCTTGGCCTCCAGAACCTCCAAAACTGCGCCAAAATAAACTTTTTCTCCTTATGTGTTATTTCAGATATGTCATTACAATAACAGAAAGCTGACTAATACACCTCTAAAATATATTTTCCTATTATTACCTTCTTTTTAAAAAAATGTTTTATTTATTTATTCATTTGAGAGAGAGGGAGAGAGAGAGGGGAAGAGGCAGATAGAGAGAATGGGTGTGTCAGTGCCTCCAGCCACTGCAAACGAACTCCAGATGCATGCACCACCTTGTGCATCTGGCTTACATGGATCACAGAACCCAGGTCCTTAGGCTTCACAGGCAAATGCATTAACCACTAAGCCACCTCTCCAGCCCCTTGAGTATTAACTTCCATCAACTTGTCACTTACCTGACTAGTGAAGGTTTTCTTGGAGTGGAAGACACCATACTTCTTCTCAATATATAAACATCCCAACGACAAAGACTGCTGACCACATTCCTGGGACTGAGCTGATGGAATATGTATGCAATTTTGTACTCAAAGGATATTCGTTTGTGAGCAGGATAAGAGTAGGAGTGGCCCAGATACACTGGTCACATAGAACCTTTCCTGAGCTATATATCATGTCAGTAAACATTAGTCAAAAAGGGGGGGGGCTGGAGAGATGGCTTAGTGGTTAAGGCGCCTGCCTGCTAAGCCTAAGAACGCTGGTTCCAATCTCCAGTGGTTCCAATCTCCAGGTCCCACGTTTAGCCAGATGCAAAGTGCTGCAAGGGTGCAATGCCACACTTGACCACAAGGGGGTGCACGCATCTGGAGTTCGTTCACATCGGCTGAGAGGCTGCTGGAGTGCCCATTCTCTCTCTGCCTCTCCCTCTCTCTATCTCTCTGTATGTCTTTCTCCAAAAAAAAAAAAAAAAAAAGCCAGGCGTGGTGGCACACGCCTATAATCCCAGCACTTGGGAGGCAGAGGTAAGAGGATTGCCATGAGTTCAAGGCCACACTGAAACTACATAGTAAATTCCAAATCAGCCTGAGCTAGAATGAGACCCTACCTCGAAAAACCAAAAAAAAAGGGGGGGGTTGCTGGAGAGATGGCTCAGTAATTAAGGCATTTGCCTGCAAAGCCAAAGGGCCCCAGTTAGATTCTCCAAGATCCACATAAGCCAGATGCACAAGGTAGCACATGCATCTGGAGTTCATCTACGGTGACTGGAGGCCCTGGCGCACCTGTTCTCTCTCTCTCTCTGTCCTCTCTCGCTCTCTCTCTCTCCTCTTCCTCTCTCTCAAATAAATAATAAAAATCCTTCCTTTAAAAAAAAAGAAAGAAAAAGACAAGGGTAGAAGAATCTACACCTCCATAATAATAGTCCCTGAAGGATCAAAGAGGAAGTGGGTCTCTTGGTGAGATTCCCCCCTCGCAATAATGCCAGGAAAGTTCTTCATGTCCTTGGAGATAGAGGCAGTCCCTCTTGTAGAAGGTTGTACAGCAGAAAGTGTAGAACCAGGAGCAGGGAAGTGGTTGGTGAAAGATGCCAGTGCCTCAGCAGGCTCTGCGCAGGGACCCAAGACAACTCTGGATGCCAGGAAGAGCTCCATCTTCCTGAGTAGAGCGGCAGAGGATGAGGAAGATCCAGAACGGGCCAAAGCAACTGGCAAGAAACTTTGTATACAACGGAGTATGTCCAGTTCAAAGACAGTCACGTGCTGTTGTTGGAATGTCCCTACCAGCAAGAAGACTTGCACTAGATGGGGACCTCCACCTGGTGCCTCGCAGCCTCCAAGATCACAAGTTTAATAAAAGTTCATTTGCCGGGCGTGGTGGCACACGCCTTTAATCCCAGCACTTGGCAGGCAGAGGTAGGAGGATCGCCATGAGTTCAAGGCCACCCTGAGACTACATAGTGAATCCCAGGTCAGCCTGGAGTAGAGTGAGACCCTACCTTGAAAAACCAAAATAAATAAATAAATAAAAATAAAATAAAATAAATGTTCATTCAGTGGTGATTCAGTTAAAGCATCAGAAAACAGATTAAGACCATATAAACAAGAAAATCATTTATTTGAGGGGGAGAAAAAACCAGTTTACCAGATTCTTGATTATTTGTGATATGGTAATGCAAGTTCTCTGTCCTAAATTGTCCAAACTTGAAGACAACACTTTAACAACAGCAAAGAATCATTTTTTTAAGTGGCTTTTTAAATTTATTTATTATTTTTGGTTTTTCGAGGTACGGTCTCACTCTAGCCCAGGCTAACCTGGAACTCACTGTGTAGTCTCAGGGTGGCCTTGAACTTACGGCGATCCTCCTACTTCTGCCTCCTGAGTGCTGGGATTAAAGACATGCACCACCACACCTGGCATATAATATGGCCACATTTTCTAAACTGCTAAGAGGAGATTGGGTAGACTGGCTTGAATGTCCATGTCCTGATTCTGTGGAACACCATCTAGGGAGTGTCAAAAGAAAACAGAGCAGGAAAGATTGCACCACACATCCAAAAAGCAGGCACTCAGAAGTTTGTTGAGCAAAGGAATGGAATGACGGGAGGAATTTCTCCTCTTGGCTCTGTCGTTAATTACACAACCTTGGGCAGGTCACATAACCACTTTATCATCGTCCTTCTGGACCATGAAAACCTCAGTATCCTCATCTGTAAACTGAGGAGGGTGAACTCTTGGTCCGCTAAGTCCTTTCCAACTCTAAATTCCAGCATGGACATGATTTATCTTGTATGAAATAGTTGGTGAGTCGTTCAGGATTGACAGTGTTGAAAGGAAGGACTCGGCCACAAGGAGGAATATGTTCCCCGAGGTTCTGCCAGACAAGGAAGAAGGGCCCAGAGCTTCCTGCACCATTTTCGCTTCAACAACCATGTGACATATGCCTAATCAATGTTAGAGCATGGGCCACATGCCGGGCCGATAGACGCTTCATTCCTACCCTGAACCAGCTTATTTTCAGTCATGAAGCAGTCAGCTTCCTAGAGGAAGTGAGGTCTCGTTTAATGGGTTGGATGTCAAAGAGAAAAGAAAATCGCATCAAATACAGCAGGGTCTAGGCTTCAGGCTGTACTTTTTCATGTAAAAAAATCAAAGGCCTGCAGAAAACATCAGAATCTAAGTCAGGTCTGGGCACTGTCCCCTGGGCACTTCACCTTGGGTACTGTATTTCACCTGGAGGGTGGCATCCCACACACATACAGCATGCAGTAAACATGCTGAACTTTGTTCCAAATTTAGTCCATTGCATACCCATTCAAGAGGGGGAGATGCGGGGCTGGAGAGATGGCTTAGCTGTTAAGGCACTTTCCTGCAAAGCCAAAGGACCCAGGTTGGATTTCCCAGGACCCACGTAAAGCAGATGTACAAGGAGACAACATATGCATCTGGAGTTCATTTGCAGCAGCCAAAGGCACTGGTGCACCCATTGTCTGTCCTCTCTCTCATAAATAAATAAAGAAATAAAATATTTTTTTAAAAAAGAGGGGGATATGGGAGGCAGTCATCAGACACTGGGTCAGAACAGGTAGAAAACCCTATCCAGTGGCTGGAGAGATGGCTTAGCAGTTAAGTGCCTGCTTGTGAAGCCTAAGGACCCTTGTTTGAGGTTCAGTTCCCCAGTACCCATGTAAGCTGGATGCACAAGGTGGTGCATGCATCTGGAGTTCGTTTGCAGTAGCTGGAGGCCCTGGTGCATCCATTCTCTCCCTCTCCCTCTTCCCCCCCCACTCTCTCTCTCTCTCTCTCTCTCTGCCTCTTTCTCTGTTGGTCTGTCTGTTGCTAATAAATAAAGAAAAAAATATTTTAGAAAAAGAAAAGAAAACCCTATCCAGGCAGGCACAAGGCTCAGGTCCTTCGTGAGAGCTCAGGCCTACTGTCCAAGACCTGTTTGGTGTGGCTCTTGGGCTCTGCTCTCTGGGTCATTTCAGTGCCATTCTGGGTCATTCCTCTCGTCCCCTGACAGGTGGCTCAGCTCATGTTCACAACTGAGTGTCCTTCTCAGCATACACCCTCTCTGAGAAGGTTGGGGTCTGAAGCCTTATTTACATGTTGCCCTGCCTCTGTCTCCTTGAGCCTAAACTAATATAATTTCCTTCAAAACAATGTATTAGCTTCCTGCATATCAACTCATCATCCACTCTGAAGGACAAAACCACGCCCATGAATCACCTCCAGATAGCCCTTCTCCTTAGCTCCCTGTGAGGCTGCTGTGGGGCAGCGCTCTTAGCATCGTACGAAGTCTGACTACCTGATTTTTTGGAGAACCTTTGTCTGTCTGAAATGCCTTCACAAGGTCTTAACAAGGGACCTTATAGTCCTACCTCGGAGGCCATTCCTTCCAGGAAGCCATGACTTAACTGGAGACGGTTCTGGGGGCTTTAAAATATTCTTCCACCGTCCCCTGTGTTACAGTTGTCATCTCCTAACTGGGACATCCTGTCACATCAGCGGGGAGGTAGCAGCAAGAGGAAGCTAGCTCTGAACACCCAGTGGGCCTGGGACTGATAAACCCCAGGGTCCTTCCCAAGTGACACACCTCCTCCAGTCAGGCTCCACCAGCCGGGGCCCAAGAACAAGGTGCAGTCACAAACACGTGAGGTGATGGGGAACACCACGCCCCCAAAATCTCAATGATTTGTTCCAGAAGTCATCTCCTCTCTCATTTTAATGCAGGCATCACGAGAAAGCCTAGATAAGCCTGTCGAGCTCCGGAAATTTCCAGGAAGAGAATCAAAGGTTGCCCAGAGCTCATTAGCACAACCTCTGTTGTCCAAATAATTACTGGTGACAATTTTGCTGGCTTTCCCTCTAGTACACAAGAAGTGGCTCCTTTCCCCAACTCAGGTGAAATTTCCCTTCACTTTCCTTAAGCCCTCCCCCAGAGCCTCCTGGTGGCTTTGGCAGTACTCGCCAAGACCCTTTAAGGGCTGAAAGGATGGCTCGGTAACTAACGTACTTGCTGAACAAGCTTAAGGACCTGAGTTCTGATCCCCAGTACCCACTGGCCTGCTGGTGGGCACCTATAATCCCAGCACCAGGGAAGCAGAGACAGGAGGATCCCTAGGGCTTGCTGGTCAGCTTGTCTGCACGAAGTAGTGAACTCTAGGTTTGGTGAGAGACCTTTGCTTCAATAAAATAAGATGGCAAGTGACTCCCGAAGTTGACCTCTGGCCTCCACATACACATGTGTGGTACATATGCAATCACACACACATGCGCGCGCGCACACACACACACACACACACACACACACACGTACATGCCGATAACAAACTTGGCTTCCTACTCGGTGGAACATAGTATAAACTTTATTTATAGGAATCCCCCAATTGCAGCTATCAAAAGTACCAAAATCTTCTCATTAGCTGTTGCTAAGTAACAAATCTCTCCAAATCTAATGGCTTAAAATAACAATAATCGCCGGGTGTGGTGGCGCACGCCTTTAATCCCAGCACTCGGGAGGCAGAGGTAGGAGGATTGCCGTGAGTTCACCACCCTGAGACTACATAGTTAATTCCAGGTCAGCTTGGACCAGAGTGAGACCCTACCTTGCAAAACCAAAATAAATAAATAAATAAATAACAATAATCTTCTCTCTCTCTCTCTCTCTCTCTCTTTCTCTCTCTCTCCCTCCTTCCCTCTTCATGGTTTCCCTGAATGGGGAATTTGGAGAGGGCTTAGCTGGAGTTCTGGCTTGTGGTCCTCATGTTTTTGCAATCCAATGGGAACTGGAGCCGGGACAGTGGGGAGAGAATACGCTGGAGGAGGTGGTCTCACATCGTCTCCAGCCCCTCCATGTAGTCTCAGTATGGACTTCCTCACCTCACGGGAGCCCCCCCACGTAGTCTCGGTATGGACTTCCTCACTTCACGGCAGCCCCCAACAGCAAGCGAGCCAGATCGCTTACTTCGCAACCAAAGGCCTCCAGGGCAAGTAAGGCTCCAGCTAACAGGCAGAAACTGTGTTGCCCTTTAGGACCTAGCATCGGGGGCCCTGCAGAGGTACTTCTGCCACATACTGCAGGTCACAAATGAGTCACCAAGGCCCTCAGTTGCAAAGGGAAGGAAATCAGACACCACCCTTCGGTGGTGATGGCACAGGGTTCTTAAAAGAATTGTGGACTGGCAGATATTGTCATAGCCATCTTTGGAGGAAAAAAAAAGTCAACAAACATCTAAGATGCAAACTGTACAGAGGGGTTCATACATGTGAGGTGTCTGCAACCCCGCCTGACATTTACATGACATCTGCTAAATCAGTTATTGTTAATATCATTCTTTTTTTTTCCTTTTAAACTTTTGAGAGAGACAGAGAGAGAAAGAGAGAGAATGGGCACACCAGGGCCTCTCAGCCACTGTAAACGAACTCCAGATGTGTGTGCCCCCTTGTGCGCATGTGCGACATTGCGCGCCTGCATCACTTTTGCGTCTGGCAATGATATTGAACTGGAGAGATGGCTCAGCGGTTAAAGCGCCTGGAGATTCCAACTGGTGTCCTTCAGCTTTGCAGGCAGGCGCTTTAACCGCTGAGCCATCTCTCCAGTTCAATATCATTGTTATTAGTAGTGCCTTTACCCTTTGCTCTTCTGAGCACTGTCAGAAGCTCCTCAGATGAAATATTTGGTTTTCCCTTCTCTTTATAAATGATCATTGCCTATCACTACTAGTAGATCACCTTTATAATTTTAGATTTCATAAAATCCCAGCACATTAGAATTAGTCTCCACCATTTTATCCACCATCAGTCAACCATTTTATTTTGGAGATATCAAACCCAGCATTTAGCGCCTCAGGATCACATGGTACATGCACCAAGTCACGTACAGTACTGGCAACAGGCACGCCAGGACAAAAATCACTTGTTTTATTTCCAACACGGCCCTTTTTGCTGTGCAATATCACGACCCCTCTCTTCCTTAAAGACGTGAGACAGAATTTGTTTTTGGTTTTTTCTTTTTTTTTCTTTCTTTCTTTCTTTTCTTTACTTTTTTTTTTTTTTTTTTTTTTGCCTTTGGGGTAAACGTTTCTGTTTCCTCTTATTGGATGTTTTCCCAATCCATTCTCCTTTTCCCACTTGTCTTGGAGCCCTCTGCCACAGGACAGGCTGTCCAGGGAGTACAACATGCCTCTGTGGCATATGTCAGAGTCAGTGTAAACATGCTGAGGTTAGGGAGCACAAAGATGGAAACTCTCCAAGGAGAAAATAATCTCTCTGTGTCTTTCCTTTCTCCCTCTCCGTTTCTCCTCCCTTCTTCCCTCTATCTCTCTCAGCATTTCTCATCTGAAACAAGAATGTTGATGGCCTCGCAAGCATTTCTACTTCTGTCGCTTTATTAATATCCTTGGAAAGATACTAGGGGCCAGATTTGTCCTTTGGGCGTGCATACTTCACTTCCATTCAATTTAGTCAGAACTTTTACATCTATCCAAGGGTGAAACTTGGCCAGAGAAAAAGAAGAACAAAAATGTCACGGGTCAAAGCCGCCAGTAGCTCATTTCTGGATGGATTTTCTGCCTCCTGCTTTCTGTCAGTCCCCACATCCTGTGTGGGGAAGAAAACTGTTCTGAAGAAAACCTTAATTTTTCTTCCTGAAATGACTGATAACAACATAAAGTTGTGGCAGCCCCTAGGCCTGCAGTAAGTAGTTTCGTGAGCTGTGGTTTGCTCATTTCTAAGTTCCTTATCCTCCTGTCTGGACGGGGGCTCTCCCTACCAGCTATTTTCTTGGTTCTATTAAACCAGCCACTGAGGTCTGTCCTGAAGTCTGTTGCCACGTGAAGGCATTGACATACTGCTCTTGTCACAACTGTCACCTTGTTCCGGTCTTCCTGTTTCTTGTTTCAGGCATGTGCTTGAGGCCTAGGATTCGCCCCCTTCCATCCTAGTTGGCTTCTGGGATCGTCACTCCCATCACAAGTAAGAAATAAACAACCCAAGGTTCCTTATTAGTGACACTAATTACATGGGGCCAGGCAGACCTACATTCCAGCTGGGCTGGCTTTCAAGTCCATTGCCATGACCATCCTTGAGTTTTCAATGGACAGAATGCATCCTTGAAGCACCTGTTGATGTGCGTGAGACCGAGGCAATTTGGAAAATTGCTCATGGCTTTCCTATGCTTCACAAAGGGAGAAGTGAATCCCATAACAGACATCCAAACCATCAAAGGCAATTTAGAAAATAGACTTTATATGCAATCAAGCAAAAGTAGAAAAGAATTTCAGAACCCTCCCCCTTTCTATAGCTGTTGTCACTTTAATTCCGATGATACTATGGTGGACAGCTATATTCTAAAGAACCTGAAGTGTCCAATGATGTCCATGACCTTGGCAAGGCAGGGGGATCAGAGTCAGACATCAGGTAGCTGCTGTCAGGATATTAGAAGGTAACATTAACTTGGTGAAAATACTGGCTCCGCCATTCTAGAAAATAAGTGTTTTGATCCCTCCCAGAGCTGATGAAATTAATGGATGGGGCCTGGCTCATGCGAGCTAAACCCCCAGGGCTCTAAATCACAAAGTAACATTTGACTACAATTTACGACAATGCGGATGTTTGCCGAGCAAGCTAGCATTCTAACGTTTGGTAGGAGACAGCTTTTCTCTAGCAGGACTATGTATAAGGAATATGAATATGCAGACTTATATTTGCATATTCAGGAGACATTGAGTGGATTCTGAGCACTAACCAGGGCGTCGGGTACAGGGAGTGACAGATAAACACGACGCTGTCCCTGCGGTACCTGAGAAATAGGCAAGAATAGTCGTAAGGAAACCTAGTCTAGTCATAGAGAGTCAAGGAGGCTTCTGGGAGAAAAGTGCATCTCAGAGCACACGGAAGAGTCAATAGTGATAAGACAGGGCAACAGGAGCAAAATAGGCAGGTAGGTAGATGGATGGATGGAGAGATAGGAAAGTGGATGGATGGATGAAGAGATAGCAAGTGGATGGATGGATGGATAGATAGATAGATAGGCTGGAGAGATAGCTTAGCTGTTAAGGCATTTGCATGCAAAGCTAAAGGACCCAGGTTTGATTCCCCAGTACCCATGTAAAGCTAGATGCACAAAATGGTGCATGTGTCTGGAGTTCGTTTGCAGTGGGTAGAGGCCCTGCATGCCCATTCTCTCTCTCTAAATAAATAAATAAATAAATAAATAAATAAATAAATAAAATGATAAAATGTTTTTAAAGCTAGATAGGTAATAGATGAATGGATACATACATGCATATACACCTAATAGATAGATAGGCAACTGTATATTAGAGGCTTTCTGATTCTCTTAATGCATATGAGCCAAACGCCAAATAGTGAGGTGTGAAGGGTTAATATTCACTGGAAGATAAAGCCGAACTCTCATAAGCCCACAATGAAATCAATATCTGGAACATGGGAATTAATCTGAAATTTTATGAAACATTAATATTATGATTTTGTTCTTCAAATTACTTCTTCTATTTTTAGAAGTTTGACATTAAAAGGCAGAAGCCACCGCATATCAGACTGTCAGCCACAAGAGTGTTTCCAGAGCCATTAGCTGCCCATTTGCAAAAATCAAGTAGGCACCTGTGTTCAGTGGTGGATTGAGACATTTTCTGAGTCCCCTTCTCTCTAACAGTTTCATTTCTTAGTACTCCATTTCTCATGCTGTCTGGACCAAAGCTGATCACTGCAGGGAGTGACCATGGCATTGACTCCAGTGGTGGAAGGGATAAGGCAGGGCTGGGCAGAGAAGCTGTCCCAACAAGGGCCCAGTGGGCCACTCAGGGAGCTCAAAAGCTGAATGGCAGACCTCTGAGAAGGTCCCACACTGGGCTGCACTGGTCAGTGTTTGCATGCTGACTGCCCACAGGGAAGAAGCCTGAGATTGTGGGACATGACACTCTTCACTAAAGGCTGTACCCAGAGAAGGTGGACCTCAGTAATCTACAAGTCTGCCACCCTTCCACCTTCCAGAGACTAAGGTTCTTACCCGTCCTTCCTGAAGAGGGATGTAAGGGTCACAGCAGCGTCCACTACGGTGGCCTAGTGTGGACCCAGATCTCAGAATTTCCCCTTCTAAAGAAAACGTAAGAGCTGGAGAGATGGCTCAGCCATTAAGGTGCTTGCCTGCAAAACCTGATGACCCAGTACCCACATAAAGCCAGATG
The DNA here is from genome assembly GCA_036365145.1 of Orientallactaga sibirica. Taxonomy (NCBI): domain Eukaryota; kingdom Metazoa; phylum Chordata; class Mammalia; order Rodentia; family Dipodidae; genus Orientallactaga; species Orientallactaga sibirica. Next base: position 8,418,388 of record JAEOAD010000006.1, on the reverse strand, counting down.
CACAGTGGTACATTCATCTGGAGTTCATCTGCATTGGCTAGAGGCCCTGGCGCACCCATTCTCTCTCTCTCTCTCATCTCTCTCTGCTTGCAAATAAATAAACTTTAAAAAAAAAAAAAGAGAGAGAGAGAGAAAGCTTAAGGGGTTTGGGAGATGTCTCAGTGGTTCACGGTGCTTGCTTGCAAAGCCTGACAACCCATGTTCTGTCCTCTACCGCCCATGTAAAGCTGGACACAAAGCAATGCATGTGTCTGCAATCCCAATGCACCTTCAACAAGGGGAGGCAGAATTAGGCAAAGTGGAAGCTCACAGGCCAATTAGACTGGCATTAGCAGCAGCAAGAGACCCTGTCTCAAGGTAGAAGAAGAGTAGAGACACCTGGAGATTGTCCTCTGCCCTCCACATGCACTCTGTGACATGCATGTGCAGAAATAAAAGAAAAAGAGAAAGAGAGAGAGAAAGAAAGAGAAAGAAGAAAAAAAGAAAGAGAAAGAAAGGAAGGAAGGAAGGAAAGAAAGAAAGAAAGAAAGAGAAAGAAGAAAGAGAAGGAAGGAAGGAAAGAAAGAAAGAAAGAAAGAAAGAAAGAAAGAAAGAAAGAAAGAAAGAAAGAAAGAAAGAAAGAAAGAAAGCAGGCAGGCAGGCAGGCAAGCATGCAAGCAAGCAAGCAGAGTTAATGCTGCTTTTAATTCACCCTTATGTGATAAGAATATTGGGGGCTGGAAAGATGGCTTGACAATTAAAATGCTTGCCTCTAATGCCTAACAACCCAGGTTTGATTCCCCAATCCCCATGTAAAAGCCAGATGCCTCTGGAGTTCGTTTGCAGCAGCTAGAGGCCCTGGCACACCTATTCTCAATTCTCTCTCTCTCTCCTTGCAAATAAATAAATAAAATTTTAAATAATTGGAAAAAGTAGGTAAGAATATTGGCGAGCAGTTTTTTGTTCCTTACAGCTCCATTTGAATTAAGTTAAACAAATGTAGTCTTCAATAAAAGTTACACTATAATCAGATTTATATTATGACATGTTTCTGTTTTAAAACCTTCAAACTTTGTTGGCTCAGAAAGGACAAAATGCTGTTCTTGCAGTAATCTGATATACTGTTATTTACAGTACAGTGTTGAAGTCTTGAATTGCTTTGCCTATCCTAGTTATCGCTCCATGAGCTCATCTTACGATAGTGAACACAGATACTGATCACACCGAGGGATTTTTCACCCTGGCTACCTCTAGAATGCTTTGCGTGTATTTCAAAGTGAACATTCAGATGTCAACAATTAATCCAAATGATGCCCCTTGTTTCCCTTCTTTTTAGACAATTTGTATACCACCCACTCGGTAAATATTTGTGGGTATAATTATTTGTGAGCCATCTGCCACGGAGCAGGCCCTGCGAAGTAAACAGGTCGACAGACATTGTGGTCCCTGAAACATAATAGCTAGACGTGCCCATGGTACAGGGATGATGTATATTAAATACACAATGAATGACGGCCGCAGCCAAGTCCCTTCACTATCACTTGTCACTCTGTACTGAAGTCACCGGCTCACACGTATGCCTCCCCTCCAGGTCTCTCAGTGAAGTCTACGTTATATGGCTGATTCGTTTTTGTTTTTCCTTTAATCCCCGGTTCCTGGCTCTCAGTCAGAACTCAGTAAATGTTTTTGGAATGAACAGAGCAGCCAGTCACTGAGAAATGTCACTTTTAGACTCTTGCTCTTCCATCAGAGCCTGTCTCATTTCATTGACTGATCCTGAAAGGCCTGTGGGCTTTTCTCCACTTTTCTTTGCTCTTAGAGCTTATATCCTGCATATTGCAGTAACGGACCTTGAGTTTCACCTCTGAATCCCCCAAGAAGGGCTGGAAGTGGAGCTCATTGTTCTTAAGTGCCCGCCCCTTCCCGGTTAAGGTCAGACTTCAGACCTCTTTCACGTGCTTGAAGCGTCCTCGTGTAAAAACCCCCACTCTCATCAGCCGATCTTACATTGCCATGGTGAGGGAGAGACCGCCTTTTACAGTGCTCCCAGGGAAGACCTGGCAGGTCAGACGTAGGTACGCACAGCCCAATGACTCATAATACGATGTGTCAGGTGGGAAATCTTTAAAAAAAAAAAAATCACTACTTCCTCATAAAACCAGCTGCAGAAATCAGAGGTGGACCTGAGTGGGGGCTGCGTGCACCGGAGAAGGAAAAGGAGCTCAGGGAAATGGCAGTGGGGGGAGGAAAGGTGCAGGCAAAGTTTACAGGCGACAAGAGCTTTATGCATTTTTCTAGTCACTTCTTCAGCTTGCCTATGTGGTTCTCTTTGTTCCTTCCCCAAATGCACAGGTCATGAGCCAGAGAAAGGAGGAATATATCTCAAATCTGCTCAGCATTTTATTAAAAAGAAACAGAATTTTTTATTTAGAAGGAAAGAGAATAGATGGGATTTAGAGGAGACAAGATTTAAAAAAAACTGACTGAAATCAAGGTTTGGCATGATTTGTTATTTTTGCAATTACTTTCCCATTTACCTCTAAAACCACCTGAAAACAAAATGGAGAAGACAGGCACTGGCTCTGGTGTGGGAAGGAGACCTTGATCAAGTCACTCCTTGGCCTTGCCTAGGACTCAGTTTCCGGGTCTGAAATAATAAAAAAAATAATGACAGTGGCAAACCTACAGCAAATGGCCCACCCACTCTAAGCAGGAGTAGACATATGTGTCGGGTTCTGGCACTCTGTCCCATGAGCCAAAGTGGACTTCACATCCAGTCTTTTCAGGAAGCCCTCCCGAGTAAAGGGAAAGGAGTCCGCCCCCACCTCCATTCCTGGACTTGCTTGGTGATTCTGCCACTGGCATCTGCGTCAGTGAGGAGGTCGGGAACCCCTTCTGCAGGAGGAGCTTGCTAATGAACGGCCTTCAAAACTTCCTCTTGTTCTGAATGTGGCTGACATTCCCACCAACAGAATGGCTCTCACCGTTATCCACCTGCTTCCATCCTCAGACTCGTGTAGAACCCCGACCTGCCCCCATACCCCAAAGCCCACGTGTCTGAAGGTCCCTTTGTCTTTATGTCTGAGGCCCTTCCCGTCTCATGACAGAGTCATTTAAATATGGACTATTGACAGTGTCGTGAAGGTCACATCAGAGATAGGTCAGCATGGGCTCAGAGTACTGTCCGCAGGGAAGGGAGCAGCCTGAGAGACCGTGGGGCTCAGGTCAAGCAGCGAGAAGAGTCGAGGGCATCCTCTCACACATGGAAGTAATCCAAGATGGAAAAAAATACAAGCGGAAGAACAGGGCTGAGAGCTGCGAGGAATTGTCCATTTGCCTGGACTTGGAATCACCTAGGAGACACACCTCTGAGTGTGACTGTCAGGGTGTTTCTAGTCTGGTTTAACTCAAGAAAGCAGACCCCTGCTGAATGTGGGCAGCACCACCCAATGGGCTGTGGTCCTGACCTGAATAAAAAAGGAGAAAGTGAGGGCTGGAGAGATGGCTTGGCGGTTAAGGCGTTCGCCTGCAAAGCCATCCCGGTTTGACTCTCCAGGACCCACGAAAGCCAGATGCACAAGGGGGTGCATGTGTCTGGAGTTCATTTGCAGTGGCTGGAAGCCCTGGCATGCCCATTCTTTCCCTCCCTCCCCCCTCCCTCTCTCCCCCCCCCTTCTTGAGTGAGGATGCAATGGGACCAGCCATCTCATCCTCTTGCCACCATGCCTTCCCCTCCATGGTAGACTTTATGTCCTCAGTCCTCAAACTGTGAGCCCAAATAACCCCTCCCTTCCTTAAGGTGCTTTTCTCGGACCCTTTATGACAGCCATGAGAAATGTTGCATACAGGAACAGCAATGGCAAGCCCAGCCAGTGGGAGCAGAAGGGGCTTACTGGGGACTTCACAGGGTGGACATTAAATGACATCGGTTGGAATGGGTTGAGTTTGCAGAGAGCCCTAAAAGACAAACAGAGATGTTTGAATTTGTTGCAGGGACCATAAGGAATCATTTCTGGCAAGCTGTCCAGAGGTTTCTTGGGGAAAATTAATCTGGCAAGGGTTTATAGGAGAAATTGGAGAAGGACAAGCTGTCTGAGAGATTAGTTCAAAGGCTTTTATGCAGTTTATCCCTCGAGAAGTTTTCAGTTGAATTAGAAAATAAGGCCGTGTGTGTATTGTACAAATTATTGGCACATGTGTACATTGTCCCTTGAAAATATTTTAAAAATATATTTCAAAGAGGTCATACCTCCACAGGGCTCTTAAAACAGTACAAAGGTGTACAGTAAAGGGTTTGTTCATCTCTTCCTCACTGTCCCACCCCTACCTGGAACTGTGTCCCTGCCCCCATCACGACTAAACATTGTTATTATTTCCTTATGTGTGCTTTCAGAAGTTTACTTACATAAATTCAAGAAAATGTTAACTGATATTCTTCTCCTCTTTTAATAAAAAAAAAGGGGGGCAGGGGCTAAAGAGATGCCTTAGTGGTTAAGGCACTTGCCTGCAAAGCCTAAGCACCCAGATTTGATTCCCTAGAACCCACATAAGCAGCTACACATGGTGGTGCATGCGTCTGGAGTTTGTTTGCAGTGGCTACAGGCCCTGGTGTGCCCATTTTCTCCCCCCCCCTTTCTCTCTCTCTCTTTCTCTTTCCTTCTCATAAATAAATAAAAATAAAAAAAAAAGATAGGACAACATACTATTCAAAGGTTCTGGGAACTTTAGTTTTTCTCATTAAAAAAAAATCTTATATATCTTTTCTCACATTTTTTTGTCAGCTGCAAAGTATCTCATTACATGAAGAAACAACTCCTTCTCAGAAGATGTGGTTTTTAGCAATTTTTTGCTGTCATAGATGCTACTGAAAAAAAAATCACTCGTCGATATAATTGTGTAGGTACTGTGTATCATTTTATCTTTTGCTACACGTCTATAGAAAAAGTAGACGCTTTGGGCAAAGTCTTCGAGCACTTATCTTGATAGAGTTCTGAGCCTCCCTCTTTGGAGATCCTTCCATGCTACTTTGCATTCCCACCTGCAGTGGCTGGGATTGCCTGCCTCCCCCGATGGCCTTGGCCTCCACGTTGGTTATCCCTTTGATGGATTTTCTAGTCTGTTAGGTGAAATCTTTGCACCACTCTAATTGGCTTTGCTCTCATTAGAAGTGAAAATTGCATGGGTTTTTTTTTTCTTCATATGTTTATGAGCCCAGTGAATTTTAATCTCCGTAACTTTGGGATTTGACTTCATTTCTGCATCCCTCCCAAAGCCTTCCCAAACGTCATGCTGCGAAGAAGATTTACAGTCCAGATTCGTAAATCCTGTAAATGTTGGTGGGAATAGGTAGATAAATGAGTGAATGAATGCTCATTTTATTGGAATTATAAATCTTAAATTAGATGCGATCCTCCCCTCAGGAGGTATACACAAATGGTAAGCTGTGGCAGTTATGAAATCAACATGCATGTGTCCAGAGGGTGCATACTTCATTCTAAGCATGGCAAGATTGTCTGTCATAAGGTAAAAAAAACATGAAGCGTCTGACACAAATGCACCATTCATCTCTAGGAATGGAGCTGGGAAAGTGGGACCTCAGAGCCCTTTTGCATGGGTTCCTGCTTGTGTAAGGAACGGTCTGGAGGAGCTGAGGAGATGCCTCAGCAAGTTAGAGTGTTCACTGCGCCAGGCATGGGTCTTCCAACCTCAGCTAACCTAACCTAGAAGGTCTCTCACAGGCATGGCCAGAGGTATATCTCCATGGCGATTCTAAGTCCCGTCTAATTGACAACAGAGATGAACCCTCACACCACCCATTTTGTTGACAAGGAGGAACGAGGTTTAGAGAGGTTGAGAGACCTGCCCGAGGTCACTCCACTCGTAAAAAGGAACCAGGCCTTTGACTCAGGCTTTCTGAGTTTCCAAGGTTTTTCTCGACGTGTCAGAAAACCTGCTTCATGGCAGGGATGCTGGCATTGAGACGTGCAGCAATGTGCTCCTCACTCGTAGCAGCAGAAACCCACCGTGGAATGATTCTCATGGCCCTATGAGGTCAGCGCAGGTCTTCTGGTCCCCTTGCCAGGGATCAGTGATTGATGTGTGACTCTGGGTGGCCCTGCTGATCACCCCACACAGGCAGGTTGGAGCGGAGCCACTCTGGAAGGCTCCTTGGGCCACAGATCCTCCCGGGACCATGTGTCCTCTGAATGTGTACACAAGTGTGAGACCACAGACCCTCCTGGGACCATGCGTCCTCTGAATGTGTACACAAGTGTGAGACCACAGACCCTCCCGGGACCATGCGTCCTCTGAATGTGTACACAAGTGTGAGACCACAGACCCTCCCGGGACCATATCTGAATGTGTAGTGTGAGACCACAGACCCTCCTGGGACCATGTGTCCTCTGAATGTGTGTGTACACAGACCCTCCTGGGACCATGAATGTGTACACCACAGACCCTCCTGGGACCATGCGTCCTCTGAATGTGTACACAAGTGTGAGACCACAGACCCTCCTGGGACCATGCCCTCTGAATGTGTACACAAGTGAGACCACAGACCCTCCCGGGACCATGTGTCCTCTGAATGTGTACACAAGTGTGAGACCACAGACCCTCCTGGGACCATGCGTCCTCTGAATGTGTACACAAGTGTGAGACCACAGACCCTCCCGGGACCATGCGTCCTCTGAATGTGTACACAAGTGTGAGACCACAGACCCTCCTGGGACCATGCGTCCTCTGAATGTGTACACAAGTGTGAGACCACAGACCCTCCCGGGACCATGCGTCCTCTGAATGTGTACACAAGTGTGAGACCACAGACCCTCCTGGGACCATGCGTCCTCTGAATGTGTACACAAGTATGAGGCCACAGACCCTCCTGGGACCATGAATGTGTACACAAGTGTGAGACCACAGACCCTCCTGGGACCATGCGTCCTCTGAATGTGTACACAAGTCCACAGACCCTCCCGGGACCATGCGTCCTCTGAATGTGTACACAAGTGTGAGACCACAGACCCCCGGGACCATCCCTCTGAATGTGTACACAAGTGTGAGGCCACAGACCCTCCTGGGACCATGCGTCCTCTGAATGTGTGTGACACAAGTGTGAGACCACAGACCCTCCCCCATGCGGAATGACCATGCCACAGACCCTCCCGGGACCATGTGTGTACACAAGTGTGAGACCACAGACCCTCCCGGGACCATGCGTCCTCTGAATGTGTACACAAGTGTGAGACCACAGACCCTCCCGGGACCATGCGTCCTCTGAATGTGTACACAAGTGTGAGACCACAGACCCTCCCGGGACCATGCGTCCTCTGAATGTGTACACAAGTGTGAGACCACAGACCCTCCTGGGACCATGCGTCCTCTGAATGTGAATGTGTACACAAGTGTGAGACCACAGACCCTCCCGGGACCATGCGTCCTCTGAATGTGTACACAAGTGTGAGACCACAGACCCTCCCGGGACCATGCGTCCTCTGAATGTGTACACAAGTGTGAGACCACAGACCCTCCTGGGACCATGCGTCCTCTGAATGTGTACACAAGTGTGTGAGACCACAGACCCTCCCGGGACCATGTGTGTACACAAGTGTGAGACCACAGACCCTCCTGGGACCATGCGTCCTCTGAATGTGTACACAAGTGTGAGACCACAGACCCTCCTGGGACCATGCGTCCTCTGAATGTGTACACAAGTGTGAGACCACAGACCCTCCCGGGACCATGCGTCCTCTGAATGTGTACACAAGTGTGAGACCACAGACCCTCCTGGGACCATGCGTCCTCTGAATGTGTACACAAGTGTGAGACCACAGACCCTCCCGGGACCATGCGTCCTCTGAATGTGTACACAAGTGTGAGACCACAGACCCTCCCGGGACCATGCGTCCTCTGAATGTGTACACAAGTGTGAGACCACAGACCCTCCCGGGACCATGCGTCCTCTGAATGTGTACACAAGTGTGAGACCACAGACCCTCCCGGGACCATGCGTCCTCTGAATGTGTACACAAGTGTGAGACCACAGACCCTCCCGGGACCATGTCCTCTGAATGAGACACAAGTGTGAGACCACAGACCCTCCTGGGACCATGCGTCCTCTGAATGTGTACACAAGTGTGAGACCACAGACCCCTGGGACCATGGGACCTGAATGTGTACACAAGTGTGAGGCCACAGACCCTCCTGGGACCATGTGTCTGAATGTGTACAAGTGTGAGACCACAGACCCTCCTGGGACCATGGGAATGTGTACCAAGTGTGAGACCACAGACCCTCCTGGGACCATGCGTCCTCTGAATGTGTACACAAGTATGAGACCACAGACCCTCCCGGGACCATGCGTCCTCTGAATGTGTACACAAGTGTGAGACCACAGACCCCCCCCGACCATGCGTCCTCTGAATGTGTACACAAGTGTGAGACCACAGACCCTCCCGGGACCATGCGTCCTCTGAATGTGTACACAAGTGTGAGACCACAGACCCTCCAGGGACCATGCGTCCTCTGAATGTGTACACAAGTGTGAGACCACAGACCCTCCTGGGACCATGCGTCCTCTGAATGTGTACACAAGTGTGAGGCCACAGACCCTCCCGGGACCATGCGTCCTCTGAATGTGTACACAAGTGTGAGACCACAGACCCTCCCGGGACCATGCGTCCTCTGAATGTGTACACAAGTGTGAGACCACAGACCCTCCCGGGACCATGCGTCCTCTGAATGTGTACACAAGTGTGAGACCACAGACCCTCCCGGGACCATGCGTCCTCTGAATGTGTACACAAGTGTGAGACCACAGACCCTCCTGGGACCATGCGTCCTCTGAATGTGTGTGAGACCACAGACCCTCCCGTGTCTGAATGTGTACCAAGTGTGAGACCACAGACCCTCCCGGGACCATGCGTCCTCTGAATGTGTACACAAGTGTGAGACCACAGACCCTCCCGGGACCATCGTCCTCTGAATGTGTACACAAGTGTGAGACCACAGACCCTCCTGGGACCATGCGTCCTCTGAATGTGTACACAAGTGTGAGGCCACAGACCCTCCTGGGACCATGAGACACAAGTGTGAGACCACAGACCCTCCTGGGACCACAGACCCTCCCGGGACCATCTGAATGTGTACACAAGTGTGAGACCACAGACCCTCCCGGGACCATGCGTCCTCTGAATGTGTACACAAGTGTGAGACCACAGACCCTCCTGGGACCATGTCCCTCTGAATGTGTACACATGTGTCCTGGGACCATGCAATGTGTACACAAGTATGAGGCCACAGACCCTCCTGGGACCATGCATCCTCTGAATGTGTACACAAGTGTGAGGCCACAGACCCTCCTGGGACCATGCGTCCTCTGAATGTGTACACAAGTGTGAGACCACAGACCCTCCTGGGACCATGCGTCCTCTGAATGTGTACACAAGTATGAGGCCACAGACCCTCCTGGGACCATGCGTCCTCTGAATGTGTACACAAGTATGAGGCCACAGACCCTCCTGGGACCATGTGTCCTCTGAATGTGTACACAAGTATGAGGCCACAGACCCTCCTGGGACCATGCATCCTCTGAATGTGTACACAAGTGTGAGACCACAGACCCTCCTGGGACCATGCGTCCTCTGAATCTGAATGTGGCCACAGACCCTCCTGGGACCATGCACTGAATGTGTGACAAGTATGAGACCACAGACCATCCCGTCCATGCGTCCTCTCTGAATGTGTACACAAGTATGAGGCCACAGACCCTCCTGGGACCATGCATCCTCTGAATGTGTACACAAGTGTGAGACCACAGACCCTCCTGGGACCATGCGTCCTCTGAATGTGTACACAAGTATGAGGCCACAGACCATCCCGGAACCATGCATCCTCTGAATGTGTACACAAGTGTGAGACCACAGACCCTCCTGGGACCATGCGTCCTCTGAATGTGTACACAAGTGTGAGACCACAGACCCTCCTGGGACCATGCGTCCTCTGAATGTGTACACAAGTATGAGGCCACAGACCCTCCTGGGACCATGCGTCCTCTGAATGTGTACACAAGTATGAGGCCACAGACCATCCTGGGAACCATGCGTCCTCTGAATGTGTACACAAGTGTGAGACCACAGACCCTCACAGGAGAAGCTGATAGCCTGACCTGTTCATTATGGCTTTTTGTGATCAGCTACTATGAGCACTGGAATATTCAGGAGTCTGGTTTTCTGCCTGGAAACGCGAGCTTTGTAAGAGATCCTTCAGTCATGTAAAGCAACAAGGAACACTTGCTGCGGGTGGTGGCTCACAGACCTGTAATCCAGCACTCAGGAGGCAGAGGTAGGAGGAGCATGGGTTCCTAGCCAGCCTGGGCTGTCATTCTGAGACCCTGTCTCATGGAGAACTAGGGGCGTTACTCAGTGGTAGAGTGCTTACCTGGCATGCTCAAAGGTCCTGGGTTGTGTCTTCAGCTCTGAAAATGAAAGACACACCCAGAGACAGAGAGAGAGAGAGAAGGAGGGAGGGAGGAGGGAAAGATAGAAGGAGGAAGGCAGGGAGGGAGGAAGGAAAGAAAGAAGGAATGAAGGAAAAGAAAAAAAAGATTTATTGAGATCTTATTATGTGCCAGTTACCTTAATTACTTGATGCCTGAAATTAAAAATACCTCTTGAGGGCTAGAGACATGGCTTAGCAGTTAAGGCGTTTGGCCTGCAAAGCCAAATGACCCAGGTTTGATTCCCTAGGACCCACATAAGCCATATGCCCAAGGTAGTGCATGTGTCTGGAGTTTGTTTGTAGTAGCTAGAGGCCCTGGCATGCCCATTCTTTCTCTCTTTCTCTCTCTGCCTTTCTCTCTCTTAAATAAATAAATATTAAAAAACCTCTTGAGAAGGAAAATTGTTTTGAGAATAAATATTATTAATCCCAAACTGATAATATATTTATTACTTATTTTCCACTCTTAGCAATGTAGTCATACATCATGACTTACATACAGCCAAAGATTTTTAAATATTTTAAACTCATTTTTATAATAGAATATTTTAATATTTTTTGAAATTGTCACATCTACTGATATATTTATGATTAATTCTCTTCAACAACCATTTATGATTTCCTGTGCTATTTTTCTTAAAAAGAATATTTCAAACTCTTAAAGATAACTTTTTTCTTTAAACACTCCCTTGTCAAAGATCCTCTCCTGGCTGTTACCTATTTTCAGATAATAGCTTCTCTACAGAGTCGCAGAGAAATAATATGAGGTCTCTAAAGAAGTATATATCTATTTTTTTTTTATTTTGAAAGATTGGATTTTCCAGGAGACCAAATAAAGTATATAAGTGGGTGGTCTTGTCATGATCACAACCAGAGTCCTGGATCAAAACTCAAATGAATTTTCCACAAAGAAAATTATTCATTGAAAAGTATATGCCCTGTGCTTTTGGCCATACTCGGGAGACCAAGTTAATCAGTGAAGCTTCTCAAAAGAGGAGACAATAAAGGTAGAAGTCAAGTCAGAAGTAAACAGACATGATGTTCAAACCCTGATTTCAATTTCATTTCCACTCATACATCAAGTGGTCGTTCATTTTGTACTGTCGGGAAATGAAGTGTTCCAAATAAAGTAAATTTGTCCCTGCAAAAAGGCCGAAGTTTATCTCTTTTCCATTTTAACCAGTTTTGATAAACCTTATTCTAAAAGTCTACTGCGTACTTTCAGGGCAAAGAGACCATAGTTGGTATTCAGCGCACTTAGGCTCTTCCTGATGGTGTTGGCTGAAACTTGATATTCACACGCAATCCCCAGGGAATCTGGAGGGCTTAAAGCCTCCCAGCAAACATGGAAGGTCACTTCCGGATGGATCCTAGGTTAAATGTTCGAACGTGTAGGGGAAGGTGTGACCCTTCTTGCTCCAGAGATTTCATCACACCTGTACAGGAATGCTAGCGAACGCAAGCTCCTCCAAGTCCACTTTGTATTGCCCTTGTTCGGTTTTTCTTTTTTGTGAGAATGCCTAAAATGTAGAAGTATTTTATGCTCAGTAAGTGATTAGAAAAGCACAACACAGGCCTGGAGAGATGGCTTAGTGGTTAAGGTGCATGCCTGAAAAGCCTAAGGACCCAGCTTCGATTCTCCAGGTCCCACGTAAGCCAGATGCACATGGTGGCACATGCATCTGGAGTTCGTTTGCACTGGCTAGAGGCCCTGGCATGCCCATTGTCACGCTTTCTCTCCCCTTCTCCCTGTCTCTGATAAATAAATAAATGAAAATTTAAAAAGATAAACCTTTAGAAAAGCCCAACCCTGTGACGGTCAGAGTATCTGTCAGCCTTACAGTTGAGGTAGCACCGAAAGAAAAGGCATAGTTATGATGCAGCCCGGAGCTCGTGAGTCCCTCCGGCCTGACTGGCCAGCGCTCACCAGGGAAAGCAGACAACCCAGGTATTGATTTCTTGGCACAGTCTCAGTGTGGGTGGTGACATTTTAAAGAAATTAAGAGTCACATTAGGGCTGGAGAGATGGCTTAGCGGTTAAGGCGCTTGCCTTCAAAGCCTAAGGACCCAGGTTCGGTTCCTCAGTACCCACATACGCCAGATGCATATAGTGGCACATACATCTGGAGTTTTTTGTGCAGTGGCTAGAGGCCGTGGTGTGCCCATTCTCTCTCTCCCCCAGATAATAAATTAAGAATCATGTTAGAGAGGGAGAAAGAGTGTGTGTGTGTGTGTGTGTGTGTGTGTGTGTGTGTGTGCATTTATGTGTGTGTGTTTGTGTGTGTGTGTGTGTGACTGTTAGTTGTTTGCGGTATCGTCTTTTGCCCTTGATTATCCAGAAACCCCACAGTCTGCTTGATTTCCTACAGAAGTTGGCCTGGACCATGAGTTGTGTTTATAACCTGCAGCTTTGTTCAGTTCCCCAGCAAACAAGTCACCGTTAGGGCTCATTTATCATTTGTCATCTTAAGAGTATAATTTTTAAATTTTTTTTTTTTTTTTTTTTTTTTTTTAGAGAAAGCGAGAGACAGAGATTTAGAGGGAGAGAGAGAGAATTGGCATGCCAGGGCATCAGCCACTGAAATTGAACTCCAGATGCTTGCTCCACCTAGTGGGCATGTGCGACCTTGCACTTGTCTCACCTTTGTGCATCTGGCTTACGTGGGACCTGGAGAGTTGAACATGGGTCCTTAGGCTTCCCAGGCAAGCGCCTTAACTGCTAGGCATTCTCTCCAGCCCAAGAGTATGATTTTTGAGTCACATTTCCACCCAGGGAGCTGAAGTTTTCTAGTGAGAGAAGGAAAAACAAAATGCCAACATTTCAGTAAAGGAGGGGCCTTTCACGGAAACGGAACAGGACAGACAAGGAGGAAAAAGGCCAGGTGTGGTGGCACGGGACTTTAATCCCAGCACTTGGGAGGCAGAGGTAGGAGAATTGTTCTGAATTTGAGGACAGTCTGGAGCTACAGAGTTCCAGGTCAGCCTGGGTTAGAATGAGACTTTTAAAAAGAGAGAGAGAGAGAAAGGGCTGGAGAGATGGCTTAGCAGTTAAAGCACATGCCTGTGAAGCCTAAGGACCCTGGTTCAATTCTCCAGGTCCCACGTTAGCCAGATGCACATGGTTGTGAGTGTGTCTGGAATTCATTTGCAGCATCTAGAGGCCCTGGCACACCCATTCTCATTCCTTCTCTCTCCCTCTCTGTGTCTATAAGAAATAAATAAATATAAAAATCTTTTTTAAAAAGGAGTAAAAAATAAAGAGGCAGAGGTGGCCTCAGAGAGAAGATCGGTGGGGAGGAGAGAAACCAGGCTACAGCTGGCTCAGGTGTGAAGAGCTGCCTAGGAAGTGGTGCCAGGGGAATGACTGAAAGCCTGGGCTCTGATGTGCATGCTAGGATTCCCCACTTTCAGGGCACAATTGGAATTCCTTTTTTTTTTTTTTTTTTTTTTTTTTATTTCTTTATTTGCAAGGAGACAGAGAGAGAGAGAGATGGAGAGAATGAATTGGCACACAGGGCCTCTTTCCAGTGCAGATGGACTCCAGATGCATGTGCCACTTTGTGCATCTGACTGGATACTAGGGACTAGAACCCAGGCTGTCAGGCTTTGCAAACACATGCCTTTAGCTGCTGAGCCACCTCTCCAGCCCTGGAATTCTTAGGCGCCTACAACATCAGAGGTTTCATATAAAGATGGAAGAAATGGAGGGACCCACAACTCACTCCATCCTCTGTGGCTTTATTTGATGCCTGTTCTTTCTCTAGAAAGGTTATACAACTCTCTATCAAGTATGAGGTTTATTTATGGGGGGACTCTCTTTCTCTCTCTCTCTCTCTTTCTTTCTTACCCTAGACTAAAGTAGTTCCACTGGGAGAATACACAGGTTTGAGTTTCTTAGATCTTTCCACCTTGCGCTGGTCCTCAGATGTGTCAAGAGGGAATGTGAACCGTCTCACCTCCTCCCAATGGCATTGAGGATTCGCCCCCCCCACACACACACACACAATGCCTTTTAAATGTTCTGTAGCCATCATGGATACACATTCGCTAAACACACATGAATTCATGGAGGGCCTGTGACACGAACACAGTCAGTAAAACCCGACACGTGGATGTGCTAGCCCTGGTCCCATGATCAGTGCCCTCACCCAGAGAAAGATTGTGGTCGATCTGCTTGGGCCGAGAATAGGAAGCACTCAGTCTCGTTGCCTGAGCAGAAGGCTGGGTATGGGCCTCAGAGGCTTAATGGAAAGAGAGGTCCAGAGGCAGAGAAGGGCTAGCCAGCGTGGACACACAGCACATGCAGCTGTGCTGCATCCAGCAGAATCCTTCCAGGAACGTGCTGAGGCCCCATGCTGCCAAGACTGCCTGGAGGAAGAAGTGTGGGGACTATGAAAGCTACCAGGGGACAAGAGGAACAGGAGAGAAGAAGTGAAGCCAGAACAGAGCCGTGTCACATTTCTCTTGGCATTTAAAACATTTCCACACTGCATCCTAAAATTTTGCTGGACCAAGGATTACAATCTTCTGGCAAGCTCAAGGCCTTCGCTTCATCATTCCTGACCCAGGAACATCATATCACAGATCCATGTTAAGTTTGAATATTCAACATGAGTGAAAGGGTCGGGGAGACCAGAGTGGTAGTGCACGCCTTTAATCCCAGCACTCACTCGGGAGACAGAGGTAGGAGGATTGCCTTGAGTTGGAGGCCACCCTGAGACTACATAGTGAATTCCAGGTCAGCCTGGGCTAGAGTGAAGCCCTACCTTGAAAAAAAAAAAAAAAAACAGCTCTGTGGTGTTCCATTAAAGGAAAAATCTGATTTTCTTAAAGAAATGTGATCTTAAGGAGCTCATGTTAAGAAGAGCAGGGGAAGTCAGCGTGGTGGTGCACGCCTTTAACCCCAGCACTTGGGAGGCAGAGGTAGGAGGATTGCCGAGAGTTCGAGGCCACCCTGAGACTACATAGTGAATTCCAGGTCAGCCTGGGCCAGAGTGAGACCCTACCTCAAAAAACAAACAACAACAACAACAAAAGAGCAGGGGATAAAGGTGATGAGGACAGGAAGTGGCTGCCAGGCCCTTGGCAGCACCATTTTTCTTTTTCAATCTTGAGACAGGGTCTCCCTATATAGCCAAGGCTGGCTTCAAATTTATCATCCTCCTGCCTCAGCCTCTCAAGCTGTGATGACAGGTGTGCACCGGCATGCCTGCTCAAGGACGTTGGCGTTCACACCCACAGGGGAGCTAGGAAGCAAGTTCTACGCGGTGGTCCTGTTCGGGTCTGGTGGCCTCTGCGTTTCTCTCCAAAGGTTCGAGTGAGTTGACGGCGATTGGCAGGAACGCCTGTCAATAGACAGTTTCCCACGTGGGTGAAAAATGATAGCTCACTCCTCCTCCCAGTCCTGTGGTCCGTCTCTCCTTCTTCAAGCATTGTTTCCTTTGGACAGGGGTGTCACAGCTGCTCAGTTGACACTGACATCCTCTGACGGACAGTGCTTCAAGTCCACTGTCTTCCTGTGTAGGGATCATACTTTGCTGCGTCTTTGCATTTCTCATAATTGTTTGTTGAAAGCTGGACATTTAGATAACATAGTGTGCTAACTCTGGCTACTAACCTTACTCCCCCCCCCCAAGCCTGCTAGCAAATGCTGGACCTTCTCACTACGTCTGTTTCTCCCCAGTGGGCAACCTCTGGTATGGGTATGAGAGGGGACAACGGGCAGAGTCGCCTTGGGATGGCAGGGCTTTTGAGCGAGGCTTTCTTTGACTCTCTTTTGTCCCCGATGTCCCTGCTAAAACTAGCTGGCTGTGCCTGCTGGTTTCACACCTAGCTGCTAGCCTACACTAATTGGCAGGCAATTACTTTATTGTTTTCAACAATGTCTAGCCATAAATTGCTCCATTAAATTCACCCTCTTTGCAGAAAGAGCTTTTCAGGCTTGTTTCAGCCCTAAAAAGGTTATTAGCTCCCCATCTCTGATGCTAAACTTAAGCTTGTCGCTGGGAAGTGTCCACTTCCTGATCATTTCTACCGCCAGGATCTCCACTGCTTCAGTGGCACCTTTACACGTGAATTTCCTCATGCACTCTCTGTTCCTGCTGCTGGGGTCCTCTGTGCTCTTCACACCACCATTTTGGAGATATCAACTCCTTTTTAAAAACATTTTACTTATTCATTTGAGAAAGAGAGAAGGGGGGCACTCCAGGACCGCCAGCCACTGCAAATGAACTCCAGAAAAGAGAGAAGGGGGGCACTGCAGGGCCGCCAGCCACTGCAAATGAACTTGTGCATCTGGTTTATATGGGTACTGGGGAATCGAACCTGGGTCCTTAGATTTCACAGACAAACGCCTTAATCACTGAGCCGTCTCTCCTGCCCTCTATTCTTTTTTTTCCTTTGATTCATAATTGAGGGACCATTATTATACATTGCCTCAGATAGTCCAATACCTCTAGAATCTGGTGTCTGATTAAAAACAAAAAACGGAGAGAAAGGAAGAGAAGAAAAACTAGCCTTATTATCATACAAACTGTTGATCAGACTAGCTTCCTGCATTTCCATGCTTATATTTTCAACAGACGTAAGTGAATACCTCACATATGAAGGTCTGTGTTAGGTCCTGGAGTACAAACTCCTGAGGTCACACAGCTCACAGAGAAGTTGAATATATGAACAAAAGTTTTTTTAAAAAGGTGGTTGCCAGGAACATGACAGGAGTGAAGTGTGCTGGGCCTTAGAGAGGAAGGGAGACTCTGCTTGGAGGAATAGCATGGGCTTTAGGGACATCACTGCTTCAGAGGGCTTTTGAAATAAAGTCGCTGAACAGAGGTAAGGAAGAGCATTTATGGAACAGGGACTCATCTGGGCACAAGAAAAGCAGTGTGGCAATGGATGATGAGAGTGCCACGTGGACGCGTGTAGGTAGGGTGCAAGGGGCCCAGTCTGGTGGAGTTGGGCGGGGGAAGCTTAGGACGGGGCTCATTGGTTAAATACATAAGGTTTGGATATGATATTATAAACACCAGGAAACCTCTGAAAATGTTTACGCATGAAAGTTCGGATGCGTTTTGGAAGGATATCCCTGACAAGCTCAGATTAAAGTCAGGGAAGGTATTATGTCAGCTGAGGTGTGGGGGTCTGAAGGAAGGCAGTTGTGCTGGGGACAAGAGGAGCTGGGCAGGAGGGATCCAGGGTAAGGGACATCAAAGGGTCTTTGTGGCCAGTTAAATACCAGTGATGAGGAAGAGGAAGAAGGCAGGCAAAGCCGAAGTTTCACATTTGACAGCTTCCTCAGTTACCTTTGATGACAACACCATCGCTTTCATTTTTTTAAGTTTTATTTATTTGTTTAAGAGAGACAGAGAGAGACAGACAGACAGACAGAATGGGCACACAAGGGCCTCCAGCCACTGCAAACGAGCCCCAGACGCATGCTCCACCTTGTGCGTCTGGCTTACGTGGGTCCTGGGGAATCATACCTGGGTGCTTTGGCTTTGCAGGCAAACGCCTTACCCACTAAGCTATCCCTCCCAGCCCTGATTTTTTTTAATAGATCTGTTGTCTGAAAGTCTTTATTTGCCATGTCACACTAGGTGATCCCATCTGCCTTTCTTCCTGGTCAGTGATGCTGACAACCCAGAATATGACATCCCTGCCCACCTCCTGAAGTAGCAGAGTGTGCCCATGTCCTGGCACCGAGAAATGTCCTTACAGTTGATGATGCCAAAAAATATTTGGAAAAGTAGACAACTGGGAAGCACATCCAAAGCCTGATTTCCATGTAAACGTTCCTTTGCTATAAGCTAGGACAACCATGTCAGTAATCCCCAACTGTATGTACGTAAGGGTAAAATGGTGAATCCGAAAAGGCAGGTTTTGGCTGGGGCTATTGCTCAGTGGAGGGCTTACCCAGCATGCTCAGGGGCCTGTGTTCAATCAAGCACTGTGGAAAAAAAAAAAAAGAAATTTTTTGTTTCTCTTTTTTAACAAAAAAACACAACGGCAGTTCTTGAAAGACCTTCATCTATCACGGATGTGTCACTGCACTGAACTTGGCAGGCTGCAACGTTCTCTCACAGTCAGGTGACCAGAGACTCTGGGGGATCTTGTTAACATGAGTCTCGCTCACCCGGGTGGAGCTTGTCAGCCTCCCACCTGGCCTGGCCTGGACATCTCAGCCCGCTTATGACTATGCAGGCCTTGTGGGATGAGTAGCCCCAGCCACACCCCACACCCCAGGCTGAGAAAGAAGAGGTATGGAACTGCTTGGTATTGCACCTTTCACTTCTTAAGAAAAAAAAAAAAGAAGAAGAAGAAAATACCCATGATTTTTTTTACCTTGCTATGAAAGATGAAGGAACATTCGGTCCAAAGTAAGGGTGTTTCCCCGGGACCCTGAAGTCAGTGCACAGGTCTATACCTAATTCGCTGGCTAATCCAAAGCAGCCATTGCATTGAATTGAGATCATTTTTTCCAAGAGGAGGGTCAGCCTCCCATGTGTGCAAGGTTCCCTCATCCTCCAGATAGTCTGCAGCCAAAATAAATATGTTTTCATTCAGGATGGAGCTGCAGCTGGTCTCCAAATGCCTGCTAGTCTGCCTTGTTAACCAGAGCCCTCTGCTGAGCACCAGAACAGCCCTGCCTCCGCCTCCCTTCCAAAGCCGAGCACCTCACCAAGTGTGACTGACCGGGTCAGCGGAAGGAACCCTCTCACCTGGCTGTGCTCCTCCTGCTCTTGGTCCCCTCATAATGGCCACTTCGGTGCTTTCAGACCCAAACATACATGTCATGGAGGCATTAATAGGGCCAACTCCAGGGTGCCAAGGCCATCCGTGCGCACTCCAAATAGACAAGCCATGTGAGGTTTTAGGAGATTGTGCAGGGACACCTGAGGCAGATCTTGAGGACAGCAATGATATGTCCGAGATATAGGGACGGAGGAGGAGATGACAGATGAAGGATGACTCAGAGGAAAGGCCTACGTGGGAAGCATGAAACACTTTATTTGGCTACAACATGAAACACCGGCGAGAGGCAGATGCAGCATGATAGACCCAACAGGGTCCAAGTTCTGGATTTTAAAAAATATTTTATTTTTATTTATTTATTTGAGAGAGAGAGAGAATGGGTATGCCAGTGCCTCTATCTACTTCAAAAGAACTTCAGATGCAGGCGACACTTTGTGCATCTGGCTTTACGTGGGTAGTGGGGAATCAAACCTGGGTCCTTAAACTTTGAAGGCAAGTACTTTAACCACTCGGCCCCAAGTTCTGGAATTTTTATTTAATTCAAAAGAACTGGTGGCCACCGTGAGGAATCTGAAAAGAGGCATTAACCTACAACTGTGGTGAAATGAGTGTCAGAATGACCAATGTGTGGAGAGCATGCAGTTGTTTTTAATACCTTTGAAGAATTTTTACGTACACAGGAAATGTTTCATGAGATGAGAAGCAAAAAGATTATGTTTATCACTTCCCTTGTGTTACATGGATCTGAACACCCATGGAAAATTGTCTGAGAGAAAATACATTCAAACATAATGGGTATTATCTCTTGGTAGGTTAGAAATTTTTTTTTCTTGTCTCTTTAAAAGTTAAAATAGCCAGGCATGGTGACACATGCATTTAATTACAGCACTGGGGAGGCTGAGGTGAGGATCTCCATGAGTTCAAGGCCACCCTGACACTACATAGTGAATTCCAGGTCAGCCTGAGCCAGAGTGAGAACCTACCTCCAAATGCTAAAGAAAAGAAAAGTTAAAATATTCCCAATAAAAAATTACATAAACATATATATAAATAAATATATAAAAAAAAAAACATAATAAAATATATTCCAAGAATTTCCAGATATGGTGGTGCATGCCTTTAATCCCAGCCCTCGGGAGGCAGAGGTAGGAGGATCGCCATGAGTTTGAGGTCACCCTGAGAATTACAGAGTGAATTCCAGGTCAGCTGGGCTACAGTGAGACCCTACCTCGAAAAACAAAAAAAAAAAAAAAAAGTTTTCCAAGAATTGCCAGGCATGGTGGTGCACACCTTTAATCCCAGCACTCGGGAGGCAGAGGTAGGAGGATTGCTGTGAGTTTGAAGCTATCCTGAGATAACATAGTTAATTCCAGGTCAGTCTGGACAAAGTAAGACCCTACCTCAAAAAACAAAAACAAATAATAATAATAATAATTCTAAGAATCTACACAGAATATATGTCTTGATAATGTTTTAAAAATACATATGATTGGGATGTGGAGATGGCTCAGTGGATAAAGTGCTTGCTTCCCTCTTACTGAAATTCGAAAAATTCAGAAAATTCAAACCTGAGTTTGAATTCCCAGAACGCACATGAAGCCAGATGCCACACATGGATACCTGTAATCCCAATCACCAATGGTGGTGAGAAGGGAGGCAGAGACATGAGAACCCCCTGCAAACTTATAGACCAGCCAGCCTGGAGAATGCAGCAGCAAACAACAAGAGACCCTGGCTCAGAACAAGGCAGAGACAGAAAATCAAGACCAAAAAATTGTCCCCTGACCCCCACACGCACACAATGGTGCACGTGTACCCTCACTCATACAGATGAACACACACATGTACAGAGAGTGACATCACGTACAAACACACAGACATCAGCCACACATTATTGAACTAACATTACCAGAGTGATTTGGTTGGGCAGTTGAGGTTGATGAGGCGAGAGAGCCGACGGAGGTCCACAGCATGTTCAAGCTGTTGAGTTGGAAACCTGGTCTCACACTGTGGAAGTGAGACAAAGAGGAGAAAACGGGGTTCTTGTTTAAGAAAAATAACATCAGGACCTCTTGGGGTTGCATGTTACCACCTTGCAAGGGATGAAAACAGGAATCAAGGTCACAGGACATATCATGGTGCCACCTATAGCTAGCTTGCAGGTGGAGGCCATTGGGCAAATTTTAATTCATGGAGGCCCTTTTCCTTGCAGGATATAAGCTTAGATCAAGGGCTTTCTATTTGACATATTAATATAGTGACCCTTGATAAGTCTTCTCAAAGGGTTTAGTTTGCTCATTTTACTTAATGCTAAATATTTGATCCATGCTAAAGACTCAGTCGTACATTGATACTCCCAGCTCCATCTTGTCGACAGCTAAGGAATATTTATTGAATCTTCCTCCATACAAGTTCTCATCCCTTAAAATCAAGTAGAAAAAAAAAAAAAGAAGAAGACATTTATATAAACTACTATTGAAAGGTGCTTGCTGGCAAAGCCAAAGGACCCAGGTTCTATTACCCAGTACCCACATAAAGCCAGATGTACAAGGTGATGCATGCATCTGGAGTTCATTTGCAATGGACAGAGACCCTGGTGCGCCCATTCTCTCTCTCTTTCTCTCTCTCTCTCTCTACCTTTGCCTCTTTCTCCCCAACCCCTAAGTAAGTAAATTAAATTAAATTTTAAAAAGCTACAGTAAGAGCTGAAGAAGGGGCTCATTGGTTAAGCGTGCTTCCTGCTTAAGCATGAAGGCCTAAGGGGGCTCAGACTGCCTGAATTCAAATCTCCAGATCCCGCGTAAAACAGCTGGGTGTGGTCATGCACACATATGTACCCCAGTTCCACAGGGGCACAGAGGCCAAGAAGCATCGGAGCTCCACAAGCCCCAGAATTAGTAAAAAGGAGACTCTGGCTCAAAACAAGACCAAGGAGAAGAGCAATGGAGCCTGACATGTCATGTTCCATTTCAGCCTCTGCAGGCAAGCTTAGGGGGCACTGCGAGGACACATACATATACCTATACCACACACACACATGCACACACAAGGAGAAAAGCTATAATGTGATACGGTCTGTAAGGCAGCAATAGGCACGTAACTTTGTCATACTTGGTTGGTCCTCCACTACCTGGCTCCGCCTCATCTCTAGGAACTTATTCATGGTAACCCTTCTATATACATCTCAGCCCTAACCAGGATGCCTGTTGGCTGTCTTCCCAGCTCAAAGGAATGAAGAATGATTTCAGCTACAACTGTTAATCTATACATGACTTACGTTACAAGGGCAGTCATTGTAGTTGATCTCAGAGTCAGTCCATGATCCTCAGAATTTCAGGGCCTCGCATCATCACCCTTAGCATATTGGTTTTTGTCCTCATTTGACTTGCCTCGCAGTGACAGCATGTCAGCTATGGCTCTGGACGTTGCATAATAATCACGTTCAAGGCAGGAAGGAAACAGAACAGTGCCAGCCAATCTCCTTCTCGTTTGTCCTTTCATCCAGAAAGCAGCCTTCCAAGGTCACATCCTTTCCCCCTCCTAAACTTTCTTGCGCGCTTTCTTAAACTAGAAGCTTCTGAGCTACCAAGAAGACTGGAAACATAGATATAAAGTTTCTCTTTCCTCTATAGACCAGCCATCCAGTACGACAGCCGTCCGCTCCGTCCGATGGATGAGTACTGACAAGCCAACACGGCAGTCACTCTGTCCGCTACTGCTGAGCCTTTACCGTGCAGCCGGCACAACCAAGGTTTCCAGTTTCTATGTTTAATCAATTTAATCTAAATGCAAAACTGGGAGCAATAAAACCTATTTATCCATTAGACACAGCTGTGTGTGTGTGTGTGTGTGTGTGTGTGTGTGTGTGTGTGTGTGTGTGTGTGTGTGTAGGGCTATGTCACTTTGACCATCAACTGGCGGATCACTGTTGTATTGTAGCACGTGTACTGGGTACATTCATTGCTCCTAACATGACACATAAACATGAAATTGGCCACTTTTGTCAAGATGGGTACATAAAGGGCAATATTTTTGGTGCTCAACTGTGTCACTGGAAGACACATATGTGTGTGTTTCACAACTGTAAATCTTAGCCAGGCATGGTGGCGCACACCTTTAATCCCAGCACTTGGGAAGATGAGGTAGGAGGATCACTGTGAGTTCAAGGCCAGCCTGGGACTAGAATGCTAGAATGATACTCTGCTTTTCAAAAATTGTAAAATTTATGAAAGAATCAATATATATCAAATACTTCTACAATAAACACTGAGGTGTTCTGAAGATATGAAATATACAAAAGAGCACAAATATTTAGTATAAGAAAACAATTGTAAAGTGCTTAAGTAATTTTAGAAACATTGAAATTTTTCTTTTTACACTTTAAACATTTACACTAGAAGACCTTAAATTATTTTTATGTCTTGCATTGTATTTATTTGTTTTGTCTTTTTTAAAATTTTTGTTTATTTTTATTTATTTATTTATTTGAGAGAGAGAGAGAAATAGGCAGAGAGAGAGAGAGAATGGGTGCATCAGGGCCTCCAGCCACTGCAAACGAATTCCAGATGCATGTGCCATCTTGTGCATCTGGCTTACATGGGTCCTGGGGAATCGAGCCTCAAACCGGGGGTCCTTAGGCTTCACAGGCAAGCGCTTAACTGCTTGTCTTTTTTTTTTTTTTTGAGGTAGGGTCTCACTCTACCCCTGGCTGACCTAGAACTCATGCTTTGGTCCCAGGCTGACCCCAACCTCATGACAATCCTCCTACCTTAACCTCATAAGTGCTGAGATTAAAGCACCACGCCCAGCTTACATTGTATTATTATTGCACAGAATGACTTTAGAGTGTGCTAAAGGTGAAGGTCAAGAACTTGGTGGTGATGCATAAGCCAGCCAGCCAGCCGACAGCTCCTGTCTGGTTCACACGGCTTGTGCCATCCTCTGATGTGAACCACATCCTCCCTCCTCCTCCATGCACTGGCACAAGAATCACTCCACGAACCCACTAGAGTTGACTGTTGAGGATTCTCCCACTATTAAATGATTTGCTGGGCTTTGAGGAAATCCTAATTCAAAGCTGACGTCTTCTACGGCTCTCCTTGGAGCACCCGCTTGGCACTGTTATGCACACTCATCTTCGTACAGCAACCACCTATTACCCACTGAAACGAATGGCAAGCGATGCAAGAGTGAGATGAGCACTTCTTCTAGGAGGAACCGTTTGAACTGAGATTAGAAGCAGGCATTGATGTCTGGCATGTGACTCAGGCTGTCCTGAGTCAGGGAGGAAGGACGGTGGAGGCAGGAAAAGACATTGCGTTCGAATACCGTGGAAGAGATTTGCAGTTGGGAAGCTGGCTTGGCATGGAGGCTAGGATCTGAACTTTGACTTTTTCACAAGGGTGGAGTGGAGAAGTAAGCGCTTTGTTGTCTGTAGTTGGAGACTACTGAGCTGGGCGGGGAATGCTTGATTGATCCATCTTTTCTCTCAATTCTTCAAAGCTACTGTCTTATAGACTTACTACTTCCATTGTTATTACTGGGACATGCGCCAATAGCATAATTACCACACCTTAATAGAGAGGACACATTCTCCCTGGCGGTCTTTAAGGACTCGTCTTTTTTATTGTTGTTATTGTTATTGTTTGTTTGTTTTTCGAGGTGGGGTCTCGCTCTAGCTCAGGCTGACCTGGAATTCACTATGTAGTCTCAGGCTGTCCTCAGACTCACAGTGATCCTCCTGCATCTGCCTTTAGTGCACTTATGTATAGGGGATGGATTTTGTTTTAATTTTCCCTGATCAAGATTTATTGTGCTCCTAGTTATAAAGATTCACATACTTATTATTTCTGGAAAACACAGACACATGATCTCGCTAGTATTTCCCAGTTCTTTCTGCCCACTTCTTCAGGAACTCCTGTTATCTGTGTGTATTGCATCAAACTTTCTCTGTCTCTCACATATCTGTCAACATTTTGAAAGATTTTTTTCTCAAACATGTCTTCCTTTTTTTTTTTATTTCTGAATCTTTATATCAAAAAGTATGTGAGGGGAGGACTGGAGAGATGGCTTAGTGGTTAAGGCGCCTGCCTCCTAAGCCTAAGAACGCCAGTTCCAATCTCCAGCGGTTCCAATCTCCAGGTCCCACGTTTAGCCAGATGCAAAGTGATGCAAGGGTGCAATGCCACACTTGACCACAAGAGGGTGCATGCATCTGGATTTCGTTCTCAGCAGCTGAGAGGCTGCTGGCACGCCCATCTCTATCTGTTTTCCTCTCTCTCTCTCTCTCTCTCTGTCTCTCTCTGTGTCTCTCTCCAAAAAAAAAAAAAAAGTATGTGAGGGGGCTCTGGAGAGATGGCTTAGCAGTTAAGGCACCTGCCTGCTAAGCCTAAGAATGCCTGTTCAATTCTCCAGGTCCCACGTTTAGCCAGACACAAAGTGACGCAGGCACGCAGTGCTGCACTTGCCCACAAGGGGGTGCACACGTCTGGAGTTCATTCACAGCAGCTGAGATGCTGCTGGCACGCCCATTCTCTCTCTCTCTCCCTCTCTCTCTGACTCTCTCCAAAAAAAAAAAAAAACTATCTGAGGGTTGGAGAGATGGATTAACCATTAAGGCACTTGCTTGCGAAGCCTAAGGACACAGGTTCAATTCCCCAGTATCCACATAAGCCAGATGCACAAGGTGGTGCATGCATCTGGAGTTCATTTGCAATGGCTGGAGGCTCTGGCGCATACTCTCTTTCTTTCTCTCTCTCAAATAATTAATATTTTTCCAAAAAGTATCTGATCAAAAAAACAAACAAACAAAAAAAGTATCTGAGAGCCCGGTTTGGTGGCCATGCCTAAAATCCCAGCATTCAAGAGGCTGCGGTAAAAGGATTCCAGTGAGTTTGAGCTATAGGTCAGCCTGGACTAGAGTGAGACCCTGCCTCAAAACAAAAAAATCTGAAGCCAGATACGTTTGCATTTTTTAGTTCTACTAATTGAAGTAATACACTCCTTTATCAAAAGCAAGCTTAAAGTTCAGTGTCCATGGACTTTATCCTGTTGTGCCACAGACAGGGGCTTTCAGTACTCCCCCTTCCTTCCTGATCTTAAGTTTGAGGCTTCTCAGTTCCCCCTCTTGCCTCCTTGGGCAAGAGCTCTGCGTGTCTTCCTTCTCTTTCTTCCCTCTCCTAAGTTTTATCTACAGTCTAATAAAACCTATAAGCTTTAAGAAGAGTGCTTCGTGTCCATCTTTGCAACAACAGTGAGAATCTGCCCTCCCAGCTAGCGGAGCGTCATGATCCATCCATAGAGTCTGCTCTCTACAGCCCTTCCAGCCCCCACTTCCCCATCCCTGTGTTACTTGTGCCCCTTAGATGGGCAGGCAGCATAGTGGTCAGTAAAGGAGGTTCAGAATGGACAGTTAGAGTCCTAGAAAGAGAATACAGACTGAAGTATACCAAAATTCCAGGACACGCGAGTGATTAAGGAATATTCAGATGTCACAGCAGCCAAGAGCTATGAAAACTGAAAAGTACAAAGTCCAGCGGCCAGTTAGGGGATGAGGGGAAACTGTTCCGTCCCAACTTTAGTTTGCCTAGCTTTTATTGATTCTTGATCAGCTCCAGGGATTAGCACGAGGCAGAGAGGATAAGTATTGAAAACCTATTGAGTGATTGACGAATGGACTTTATTTGGAAGGTTTAGGAAACACACAAAAGATGCCCTTCTGGTAAGCATTATGTGTAAGGAAGGAACAAAAGGTAATGGATTCAAGAAACGAGTTAAAGCAGTTTTTAAGTGGAAAATAATTTGGAAAGGATGTAAAATTTGGAAATCAAACAGTTTAGCCCAGAGCCAAGGTCCCCATGTAGCACCCGCTTTCATCTTTGGTGGTACAGCTCTTGAAAAGGGCTGGCCAGAAACCCCAAACCAATTCTTGCAACAACAACAAAAAAAATCACTTGAACTGTGTAGCCCATTGCTGCTTCTGGGCCTGTGTCTCCCTCCCTCTTGTGGTCCTGGCAGTGTTAATCATATGGAGACATTAGAGAAGAGCTGTCGTTTCAAATCACTCTTGGCAAGTGGAGAGATAATATCATTTTTTTCCTCAGCCAAAGACCACTCCTGTAGCGGATACCCTTGGGAGCAGGCTTGGTGATGGGAGACCTTGGACTTCTCCTCACTCCACCTACACACACACACACACACACACACACACACACACCCATCCATCACGCTCATTCCACGTGATTGCTATGTCTGTCAGTCCATCTGTCTGCATAATTAGCTTTGGGCAACTTCTTGACTCTTTTTCTAAAGCTGGGGGCTCAGTCAACCCAAAGGCAGATAATTCTTCCTTGACCTCAATTCCAGGAGTCCAAGTAAGCTGGAGGAGGCGGCGGAGGGGAGGGCGTCCAGGAATCATGTTGGAATCTTGGGCTGTTGGCTACAATGGCTGATTTCGCATCCATTCTCTAATGAGTTTTCCTGGTCCTCTGCCTTCTGCGCCATCCGTTTTTCACTGTGTGCTTGGTTGCTGGCCTTACTTCGTGGCTCGATCTTGACTTTGCTCCACGCGTCTGGAAAGCATAGAATGGTTTGCTCTCTTTCCACAACATCCCGCTCTCCTAAAAAAAGTGAAAAAAGTGTTCCTTCCTTGTCCTCTAATGCAGAATGGTTGATCACAGCCTTTGGTTTACAGGGCAAACGCTGATAATTTAGTTAAAATGAGTCACTTTTGCACCAGACTGGGACCCCCATGACTCATAATTACAAGTTCAAAGACGAGTTGTTTGTGACAAGAGGAAGCCTAGCCAGAGGGGCTTTCGGGCCTGCTCTCCGAATTCTTTATTCCCAGTGAGCCAATTACTGCCCCCGAGGCTCCCCAGAGCTCATTAGTGGGCCCAGTGAAGTGAGAGGTAGCTTCCAGAGCCAAGCACAAGAGGATAGTCCCCCTTCCAGACCACACCAGCCACCCACAGGCACTCCTTCCTGGAGCATCGCCAGCAAACGCTTTCTACTACAGATGGACGCCAAGCTGACTCCAATCTAGATGATTCTTCCTCACGCCACTTGAACTTCTAGCATTCTTTCTTTCCTCTTCCTCCCACTGCATGCAGCACATGGGGAAATCAGGGCCCCATACCCTGAGCATCCTTCCCCACAATCCAATGCCGTTTCTGGTTTAAAGAAAGAATGGGGGCCTGGAGAGATGGCTTAGTGGTTAAGGCGTTTGCCTGCAAAGCCAAAGGACCCAGGGTCGACCCCCAGGACCCACACAAGCCAGATGCACAAGGTGGCACATGCATCTGGAGTTCGTTTGCAGGGGCTGGAGGCCCTGGTACACCCATTCTCTCTCTCTCTCTCTCTCTCTCTCTCTCTCTGCCTCTTTCTCTGACTATCTGTTGCTAATAAATAAATAAAAGTAAACAAAATTTTTTTAAAAAAGAATAGGATTTTATTTTTGTCCATGTCTTTGTGTGTGTGTTAAATTTTTCATTATATGTATTCCTTAGTCATGGTACTGTGTTATATAATGGCACTTTTCATACAAACAAACATTATACACTGAGCATATATATCCCCCCCACCACAAACCTCCTTACAATCCCCCTTGTCTAGCCTCCCTCTCCTCTTCGTTGCCTTGGTTCCTCTAGTCAGTCAGTTTCATGTCTACTTTATTTTTTTTTAATTTATTTTCTTGGTTTTTCAAAGTAAGGTCTCACTCTAGCTCAGGCTGACCTGGAAGCCACTATGTAGCCTCAGGCTGGCCTTGAATTCACGGCGATTCTCCTTCCTCTGCCTCCCGGGTGCTGGGATTAAAGTGTACGCCACCAAGCACATGATTTTTATATATCTATACAAAATCTAGAAACCACATATAAGAGAACATTTTTCTCTCTGAGACTGGCTTAATTTGCTTACTAGGATAAGTTGCATCCATTTTCCTACAAGAAACATAACTTCATTCTTTTTTTATAGCTGAAAATTTCCCGTGCACACATTTTATCTATCCATTCCTCGGTCAGTGTCCAACTCAGAAAGGTAAGGGGATGCGATTGGAGCTGTGTCTTCCAAATCAGTCCTCTTTAAATGAAGAAAAGAGTGTTTAAGTGTAATGTCAGTTATGGGTGCCTGGGTCACCTTGCCAATTATTAAACATCTACGTGGGCTCCAAAACTCCTTTCTTAGAGTTTTTTTTTTTTTTTTTGTCAACATAAACAGGAATTATTTTAACTGCAGTCAAATAATTTTATTACTTCCCATCATAGAACTCCAACCCAAATGTTGGTATGTAAGCAGCTTTGGGGACTTTGAGACACAATTTACCTTGAACATTTTCAGTGCTAGACACCATGGCCCACGTATTACTAACCCAAATCTTTTTCTATTTAGTTATAAGAGAGAGAGAGAGAGAGAGAAAGAGAGAGAGAGAGAGATGCATTTACGCAGGGCCTCCTATGAACCAGGTCCAGGGTTCTCCAAACAGCCTGCAAAGCTGATTCTTAGAGTGGTTGCAGGTGTGGGGAAAGTGAGGGCGCCACCTATCGGTCAGATTTTGAATTGCAGGGCTTCCTTCATGTGCCTGGTTTCTCAGACCATGAGCCACAGTGTGAGCAGTCAGCCCAGAGCTTTGCCAGGGCCCCCAGTCTGCGCAAGCTCCTCTGGAAAGATGGAGCCCGTCCTCTCACCCACTATATATTACTGAAATAGGAAGTGGTTCTGCCGTACTTTCCAGAACCGTCTTTCAGTTAGGTTTTCTCCGTAGCCAGCCCCCTCCCACCCCACTATACCCATGCACACACATACACATGCAATCAGACCTACTTACTTCTACTTCCCATAAGAAGTCCAAGACCGGTGAAATCAAGTACCGAGCCCTCGAGCAACCGCTGGTAGGGTACACTTTTGTAACAGTTTTCTTTCCACGGGCTCTCAGAGTTGACTGTCTTCCTGGAATGCAAGAACGTTAGTTCTGAGGCTCCCTCCGGGAAGCCCACTTGCCCAAATAGTCCAGCATGCCTTTGGGCAGATGCACCTCCTGGGAGGCTTCCTCCAGTCTGGAGGTACAGGAGCCTCCCTCATCATTCTTCTCTTTCTAGTCTCTTACTCTTCTTCCTACCTCTTTAAGGACTTGATTCAAGGTGTGTGCTTATCTAATTCTGTTTTCCGTTGACCCCAGTACTATATAAGGTCTCTAATGAATATTCCTTAGTCATGGTACTGTGTTATATAATGGCACTTTTCATACAAACAAACATTATACACTGAGCATATATATCCCCCCCACCACAAACCTCCTTACAATCCCCCTTGTCTAGCCTCCCTCTCCTCTTCGTTGCCTTGGTTCCTCTAGTCAGTCAGTTTCATGTCTACTTTATTTTTTTTTAAATTTATTTTCTTGGTTTTTCAAAGTAAGGTCTCACTCTAGCTCAGGCTGACCTGGAAGCCACTATGTAGCCTCAGGCTGGCCTTGAATTCACGGCGATTCTCCTTCCTCTGCCTCCCGGGTGCTGGGATTAAAGGTGTACGCCACCAAGCACATGATTTTTATATATCTATACAAAATCTAGAAACCACATATAAGAGAACATTTTTCTCTCTGAGACTGGCTTAATTTGCTTACTAGGATAAGTTGCATCCATTTTCCTACAAGAAACATAACTTCATTCTTTTTTTATAGCTGAAAATTTCCCGTGCACACATTTTATCTATCCATTCCTCGGTCAGTGTCCAACTCAGAAAGGTAAGGGGATGCGATTGGAGCTGTGTCTTCCAAATCAGTCCTCTTTAAATGAAGAAAAGAGTGTTTAAGTGTAATGTCAGTTATGGGTGCCTGGGTCACCTTGCCAATTATTAAACATCTACGTGGGCTCCAAAACTCCTTTCTTAGAGTTTTGTTTTTTTTTTTGTCAACATAAACAGGAATTATTTTAACTGCAGTCAAATAATTTTATTACTTCCCATCATAGAACTCCAACCCAAATGTTGGTATGTAAGCAGCTTTGGGGACTTTGAGACACAATTTACCTTGAACATTTTCAGTGCTAGACACCATGGCCCACCTATTACTAACCCAAATCTTTTTCTATTTAGTTATAAGAGAGAGAGAGAGAAAGAGAGAGAGAGAGATGCATTTACGCAGGGCCTCCTGTGAACCAGGTCCAGGGTTCTCCAAACAGCCTGCAAAGCTGATTCTTAGAGTGGTTGCAGGTGTGGGGAAAGTGAGGGCGCCACCTATCGGTCAGATTTTGAATTGCAGGGCTTCCTTCATGTGCCTGGTTTCTCAGACCATGAGCCACAGTGTGAGCAGTCAGCCCAGAGCTTTGCCAGGGCCCCCAGTCTGCGCAAGCTCCTCTGGAAAGATGGAGCCCGTCCTCTCACCCACTATATATTACTGAAATAGGAAGTGGTTCTGCCGTACTTTCCAGAACCGTCTTTCAGTTAGGTTTTCTCCATAGCCAGCCCCCTCCCGCCCCACTATACCCATGCACACACATACACATGCAATCAGACCTACTTACTTCTACTTCCCATAAGAAGTCCAAGACCGGTGAAATCAAGTACCGAGCCCTCGAGCAACCGCTGGTAGGGTACAC
Source organism: Orientallactaga sibirica (assembly GCA_036365145.1). NCBI lineage: Eukaryota > Metazoa > Chordata > Mammalia > Rodentia > Dipodidae > Orientallactaga > Orientallactaga sibirica. The sequence goes on along the minus strand of JAEOAD010000006.1, from coordinate 8,386,571 downwards.
TTTTGTAACAGTTTTCTTTCCACGGGCTCTCAGAGTTGACTGTCTTCCTGGAATGCAAGAACGTTAGTTCTGAGGCTCCCTCCGGGAAGCCCACTTGCCCAAATAGTCCAGCATGCCTTTGGGCAGATGCACCTCCTGGGAGGCTTCCTCCAGTCTGGAGGTACAGGAGCCTCCCTCATCATTCTTCTCTTTCTAGTCTCTTACTCTTCTTCCTACCTCTTTAAGGACTTGATTCAAGGTGTGTGCTTATCTAATTCTGTTTTCCGTTGACCCCAGTACTATATAAGGTCTCTAATGAATGTAAGGGGCTCGGCACTTCTTGCAAAGCCTGGTGACCCAGGTTCAATTCCCAAGTACCCGTGTCCAAAGTGCTGCATGTGTCTGGAGTTTGTTTGTAGCAGCAGGAGATGGAGTATGCCCATTCTCTCTCTCTCTCTCTCTCTCTCTCTCTTATAAGCAACTAAATAAATACATTTTTAAATAAGGGTAGGCTGGAGAGATGGCTTAGTGGTTAAGGCACTTGCCTGCAAAGCCTAAGGACCCAGGTTTGATTCCCCAGGAGCCACATAAGTCAGATGCACAAGGTGGCACATGCATCTGGAGTTTCTTTGCAGTGGCTGGAGGCTCTTGTGCAGCCTTTCTTTCTTTCTTTCTTTCTTTCTCTCTCTTAAATAAATAAATAAATAATATTTTAAAAAATAAAGTAAATAAGCCCTTCTTACCACCATATTCCCAACTTCAAGAGCAGTAACTAACATGCAGTGGGCACTGTAAATACTTGTGGAAATGATGAAATATGCAGTGATATTTCCTGTGCCAACTAGTTTCTGCAGCCATGTTTATAGAGCATACATGTAGAACAATGTAAATGTCTAATGCTAGGGAGCAGACTTTAAGGGTCATATATTCTACAGCTACCAAAGAAGTTACTCGTAAGTCCTACAAAGGGACTATGAGGTAATGTCAAAATATTTTATTATTTATTTATTTATTTGAGAGAGAGAGAGGGTATGTGCACACCAAAGCTTCTTGCCACTGCAAATGAATTCCAGATGCATGCTCAATTTGTACATCTGGCTTTACATGGGCACTGGGGAATAGAACTCAGGCCGGCAGTTTTGTAAGCAAGTGCCTTTAACCTCGGTGCCATCTCCCGAGTCCAATTATGAGGTCATGTTCAATGACACAGACAGGCTGGCTGCAGAGTTATATGTCCATCCACAACATAAGTGTGCAGTAAAACAAAGCATGGGAGGAGTTGGGAGGAAAGTGTGATTTTTTTTCTTCTTCTTCTTCTTCTCAAAATAGTCTACAGCAGGCAAGCTCTACCGTGAGCATTAGAAAAAGTGAAACAGGGCCTGGAGAGATGGTTTAGCGGTTAAGCGCTTGCCTGTGAAGCCTAAGGACTGCAGCTCGAAGCTCAATTCCCCAGGACCCACATAAGCCAGATGCACAAGGTGGTGCGCGCATCTGGAGTCTGTTTGCAGTGGCTGGAGGCCCTGGCGTGCCCATTCTCTCTCTATCTGCCTCTTTCTCTCTCTCTGTCTGTTGCTCTCAAATAAATTAAAAATAAACAAAAAGAAAAGGTGAAGCAGAACCTTGGACAAGTTCTTCCCTTCTTCATGCTCTGCCTCGCGGGGAGCGGGGGAAAGGGTCTTAGGACGGGCCTCCCGGCTGACTGCACTCCACGTTGCACGCTGTAGACAGTGCACAGCCGCAGCGGAGGGTAGTTCCCTACAAACCTTCAGCATAAACGACGCAGGATGGCAACTTCTGCTGTCTGCCCTGCCTGCACAAGTGACCAGCCCAGATGCTCAGTACCAGCCGAGCCCAACGCCCTCTGATGGAACGCTAGACATCCTCCCGTGCCCTCACCTCAGAAGCAGAAAGTGCCAGGCCCGGGAAAGGGAGCCGATCCCATGATCATGCCCCTTGGCCTTTCCTCTGCACAGATGAGTTTGGATTATCTCCTTAGGGATAATTATGTGTAGGCTTAAAACAGCAGCAAACACAAATGAAACAGGTTCCAACCACAGACTGTGAGAGAGCTAGCAGAAGAGAGAAGCGATTGTACCCATCAGAACATATGGGTGAGCACGTGACCCCAGCCAGTTGCCCGGGACACCAGGGCTGTGGGGGGAGGGAGGTGGGCAATGAGAGAGGCTCAGAGATTTCACCAAGGAGTACCTGGGTATTGACAGGAGATGGTGGGAGCAAGATCCTCCTATCAGAGGACCTGTTTTTAATAGATCTGGGACTCCCCCTTCCTCCTTCCCTCAGTGGAGACATGGCCCACAGCCTAAGCGTGGTGGAGTGTTCACCCTGTACTGTACAGATGTGCATATACAAGCAGGTTTTTTTTTTTTTTTTTGGGAGAGAGTCAGAGAGAGAGAGAGACAGATAGAGAATGGGCATGCCAGCAGCTTCTCAGCCGCTGTGAACTCCAAGTGCGTGTACCCCCTTGTGGGCAAGTGTGGCATTGTGCCCTTACATCACTTTGCGTCTGGCTAAACGTGGGATCTAGAGATCGAAAGGGCATTCTTAGGCTTGGCAGGCAGGCGCCTTAACCACTAAGCCATTTCTCCAGCCCTATACAAGCAGTTTTAGATGGTGACAAATTCCAGGAAAGATGTCAAACAGAAAAGTGGCATGGAACATGACTGGGATGGGCTACCATTGAGCTAATGGTACTATTGACAGAGATGGCAACAGCTTAGAGGAGAGTTGGAGTATGAATGTGTTAAATGCCAATTAGACATTCAAGTAGATTTTGTTTTCTGAAATATTTTATTTATTTATTTGAGAGAAAGAATGAGAAAGAGGCAGATAGCGAGAGAGAGAGGGAGACAAGTGGTGTGCCAGGGCCTCCAGTTGCTGCAAATGAACTCCAGACGCATGTGCTACCTTGTGCATCTGGTTTACATGGGTACTGGGGAATTAAACCTACAAAGCCTAAGGATTGCAGGCAAGTGCCTTGACTGCTAAGCCATCTCTCCAGCCCTCAAGTACAGATTTCAAGAGGACATTTGTATGTCCCAACCTGGCCCCCAAAGGACAGGACAGGACCAAAGATCTAACATTTGGAGCAATTTGCCTGTACCTCATACTAAAGTTATATGACAAGATAGAATCATCTCATAAAGGCAGGTGTGGCCAGGGCTGAGCCCTACTGTATTATACCTGACATTAGAAAGACAAACCAGAGGCTTAGCGGTTAAGGCATTTGCCTGCAAACCAAAGGACTCAGGTTCGATGCCCCAGGACCCACATAAGCCCGATACACAAGGTAACACATGCATCTGGAGTTCATTTGCAGTGGCTGAAGGCCTTGGAACCCCCATTCTCTTTTTCTCTTTTTTTCTCTCTCTCAAATAAATAAAATAAACAGCGGAGATGGTGCAGGCAGTAAAGCGTTTGCCATGCAAGCACGAGGACCTGTGTTTGGTTCCCCTGTGCCCCATGACAGCCAAGCGTGGCAGTGTTCACCCATCATGCCAGTGCTGTGGATGTGGAGACAGGAGGAGGAGGAGGGTCCCTGGGACTTTTGGGCTAACTGGCCCAGTCAAATCAATGGACTGTAGGTTCAGTGACAGAAGTTGTCTCAAAAAATCAGAGCCGGGAGCCGGGTGTGGTGGCACACGCCTTTAATCCCAGCACTCGGGAGGCAGAGGTAGGAGGATCGCCGAGAGTTCAAGGCCATCCTGAGACTACATAGTGAATTCCAGGTCAGCCTGGACCAGAGTGAGACCCTACCTCGCAAAACCAAAAAAAAAAAAAAAAGAGCCGGGCGTGGTGGCGCACGCCTTTAATACCAGCACGTGGAAGGCAGGGGTAGGAGGATCACTGTGAGTTTGAGGCCAGCTCAGACTACAGAGTGAGTTCCAGGTCAGCCTGAGCCACAGTGAGACCCTACCTCGAGAAAACAACAACAACAAAATCAGGACGAGGGCTGGAGAGATGGCTCAATGGTTAAAGGTTCTTGATTACAAAGCCTGATAGCTCAGGTTCAATTCCCCAGTACCCATGTAAAGCCAGTTGCACAAAGTGATGCATGCATTTGGAGTTCATTTGCAGTGGCAGGAAGTCCTGGCATGCCCATATTCACTCTCTCTGTCTAAAAGTCTATCTCTCAAATAAATAAATATTTTAAGTGTTTTATTTATTTATTTGAGAGAGGGGGAGTGGAAGGAGAGAGTGAAAAAAAGAGGCAGATAAAGAGAAGGTGAATGGATACACCAGCCACTGCAAACAAACTCCAAATACATGTACCACCTTGTACATCTGGCTTATGTGGGTCCTGGAGAATCAAACCTGGGTCCTTAGGCTTCTCAGTCAAGCACCTTAATTCAACATGAAACCTCAGCAGCTTAACAACAAAATGTATCTCTCCCTCACTTTGGGTGCACCAGTCCACAGTTCCAGGGGTCCAGGATGATGGGGACCATGTTGAGGACCACTCCCATCACATCAGCACACTGAGGAAAGAGAGGGCGTGGAGCAGCTCACAGGGACCCCTGGATATTTTAGCCAGGAAGTAACGCCTATCACTGCCACATGGCCTACTCTGCCATTTACAGAATGTCACTAAAATCAGAGCAGATTCGCCACCTGCCGCTGCAGCTGAGAGTTCTTGTTGGCTGGTGCAATCCACTGGTGAGCTGACAGGAAGCCCCAGCTGTTAGGAACAGGCTTGTTCCTCATGTGGACGACTCTGGGCTGAAAGCACAGGAGCAGGCTGACATGGTCCGAGAGGACTGTTCTGTGATCTGATCCCAGACTGCTAAAGCCCACCGTTCCTTGCAGTTAAACACAGCAGCAATATTTCTTTCAATGAGATTGTCAACATTGCTCAACAGATCCGCCACTAGTCCCTTTGGCCAGAGAACTTTCTGGAACTATCAAAGACATCCCAGGCACTGCACAGTCTGTGGGGTGCAATGTGGATGGGCACCACCCACATGCTGTCGGAGATGATGTCAACAGTGGTGTGGTGGGATGCCCAGCTAGCTAAGAAGCCTAAGAAAGAAACCACTTGACCTTGAGGAAGAGGGTCAGTGGCCCGGATGGGAGGCAGCACCACTGACCGATTAAGGAGATGAAGGGTCGGGAAGCCACTGAGATGGTGAATTTTTTAAACAAGAAAAGAAAATTGTCATTTAATTATTTTGTTTTTTAGAAAAAGAAAAACAGAAACCCCAGATGAGGTGTTTTTGTGAAGAGTTCAGAGATGTAGAAATATAACTGTGGGGCTGGAGACATGGCTCAGTGGTTAAGGTGCTTGCCTGCAAAGTCTAAGGACTCATATTCAACTCTTCAGGTCCCAAGTAAGCCAGACACACAAATGCACATCTGCACTTCGACTGCAGTGGCTGAAGGCCCTGGTGTGCCAATTTTCTCTCCCTCTTTCTGTCTCTCCTCTTCCCTCTCTCTCTCTTTTTCTCTCTTTCTCCCTCACATAAAAAAGGCCAGTCTGTTGGGCTTGTCTCAAAACAATGTTTAAAAAGAAAGAAAGAAGCCGGGCGTGGTGGCACACCCCTTTATTCCCAGCACTCAGGAGGCAGAGGTAGGAGGATTGCCATGAGTTCAAGGCCACCCTGAGACTACATAGTGAATTCCAGGTCAGCCTGAGCAAGAGTGAGACCCTACCTTGAAAAGAAAGAAAGAAAGAAAGAAAGAAAGAAAGAAAGAAAGAAAGAAAGAAAGAAAGAAAGAAAGAAAGAGAGAGAGAGAGAAAGAGAGAAAGAGAGAAAGGAAGAGAGAGAGAGAGAAAGAAAGAAAGAAGAAAGGAAGAAGGAAAGAAAGAAAGAAAGAAAGAAAGAAAGAAAGAAAGAAAAAAAAGAAAGAAGAAAGGAAGAAGGAAAGAAAGAAAAAAAAAACAAGAAAGATAACTGTGTACTGAGTGGGGTGAAGGGAAATATTGCTAAGAGCATTTTCCCTGAGTACATAAAGTCCTGCTTGGCCCATCCCACATAAGTGCTGACCTTTCTTCTACTTCACTAGTGGATGCAAGGCCACTCTCTACCTCTCTACCACGTCTAACCATAACCAGCTCACCAAGGGCTTCAAACATGGTTTTGTGAGGATGGACATCATTCCAAGGAAGAGAAGAAAATGTCTTAAGAAGAGAAGAAGGGGGCTGAAGAGATGGCTTAGTGGTTAAGGAACTTGTCTGCAAAGCCAAAGACCCAGGTTTGATTCCCCAGGACCCACGTACGCCAGACACACAAGGTGGCGCATGCATCTGGAGTGTATTTGCAGTGGCTAAAGGTCCTGGCACACTCATTCTCTCTCTGTGTGTGTCTGTCTGCCTCTCTCTCTCTCTCAAATAAATAAATAACTTTTTATAAAAACAAATGAAGAAGAGAAGAAGGGAGGTGAGGAGAGGCATCAGGGAACCATAAGCAGGCCTTTGGACTACATGATGGGCGCTTGTCCCATCCTGACCAGAAGGAGAGCCTGGGCTCTGGGGATCCCTAAAAGCCCACAGCTAGGCATGGTAGAGAGAAGATGAGGAAGCCCCTGTCTAGTCTGGCGTGCTTTCTCAAGGAGATGAGGTTGCTACTGTAGAATGAGCAGGGGTGGCGTGGTCGGGAAGCCGAGGATGTAGAAACAGCGGAGCCAGCTTCATCATTTCAGCCTCTCTCTCTCTTTCCCTATATAACCCATAATTTGCAGCTCCCGTCAGAATTCTCCTGCTGTGTTAGAGGGACTTCTCGGGCTCTGAACAGCGTGTGTGTGGGTTGTCAGGTGACTCACTATTACTGATGGTGATAATTATAACTCATTTTTACACTTCCACTTCCTAGAGCATATTTCATATTTATTCATCCATCAGAGGCAACTTTTAAACAAATGATTCACAGCTGCCATTTTGCTGTTTGCTTTATTGTAAAATACAGACACAGAAAATGCGTCAGCACTATAGACACAGTTTAACAAGTACCACTTTTAAGAAAAGGAGTTTCTTAGCCGGGCGTGGTGGCGCATGCCTTTAATCCCAGCACTCGGGAGGCAGAGATAGGAGGATTGCTGAGAGTTTGAGGCCACCCTGAGACTACATAGTTAACTCCAGGTCAGCCTGGGCCAGCGTGAGAGCCTACCTCGCAAAACCAAAAAAAAAAAAAAAAGGAGTTTCTGGTTGTAGAAATTGCTCAGTGGTTAAGGTGCTTGCCTGCAGAGCCTAAGGACCCAGGTTCAATTCCCCAGTACCCATGTAAGCCAGATGCACAAGGTGATACATGCATCTGTAGTTCATTTGCAGTGGCTGGAGGCCCTGGTGCACCCATTCACTCATTCTATCTGCCTCTCTCTATCTCTTAAATAAATAAAATTTTAAAAAACTAACTAACACTGACAAGCTAGGGGCTAATAAACCTCAAATTCCACCCTCAGCAACACACCTCCTGCAGCAAGGCTCCACCTCCCAAATTGCCATCAGCTGGGCATCAAGCATCCAGAACACCAGTTGATAGAGGACACCTGATTCTACCCATTGCAGGCCCTTTGCCCCAGAGGATCATACTCATCACAGAAAACGTCTAGAGAGAAGGCTGGGAGAGAGAAAAGCGTATTTTCCATAGACGACCTTGAGGAAGACCAGTGCTTGGAAATCTTGACATTACCGTGCACGAGGGACTTCCCTTCCTGCAGAGGCCAGAGGCTCGCTGTCCTCTCGCTCAGCATGCTAGGCCTGTCTTCACCTGCTCTGGAGCAAAGTCCAAGACATGGCCACGGTAGCCAGAGGATGAATCAGACCCAGTTACCAAGACAAAAGGAAAACACCAGCAGCCCTGAGGGCTGGCCCCTTAATCCCACCCAGCCCTCCAGCCCAGCACTTCAGGGCCTGTGTGGGATGCCAGGGCCATGTGTGATTTCTGGCACCGGGAATCCGTTTGATTTATTTAGATGTGGTGCCACCATTGGGTGGGTCCCCTAAGGTTTATGTGGCTTTCCACTTCACATTTTCCCTTCGCTCTCCTCCCTAGAGCCCTCGCCAAGCCTGCCATGCTTCAGCCTGGGCCAAGCCCGCTCTGAGAATCTTCTAATTACACATTCTCCTCCGACAGCTTTCATGTGGCAGCCCAGGAAAGTCCACAGCACATCCTAACCTGAGGACCGTCACCCAGGTGATAGGTAGGAAGGGTTCAACCCGGGGCCTTCAACCTGCAAAGCCTACAAGGTGCTGGCCCGTTTCGGAAGCTGTGGGTCAAAAGCAGGAAGTCGGTTAGATGAGCATCCTTGGTCCCGCCGGGAGATCTGCTCTCTGTTCCTCACATCTGCTGTCACTTTGGCTGTGGCTAAGTGGTTTTCTCTTCGCCTCATCCTCAGATTCCATATCCTGCTGGACCCACCCAGAGACACCATAAATTGTAGCTGGGCTGCTCATGGCCCTTTCAAGTAAACAGAACCCCATGGCAAATGGCACCGTTTTCTGTGGTGACCTCCGTCACCCTGGTGGTGGAGGACATGGACGGGAGGACTCCTGGGTGTCTCATCACCATCCCCTTCACGATCCAGGCACACAAAGGCAAGAAGGGTGGGGACCATCTGCCTGTCAGCTCCTAAGGTGATGGGACAGATGGCACAGAGACGATGAAAGTGACAGCAGGAACTGTTACTAAATGCCAGTTGCTGTTTAATTGGTTAGTAATCTGGAAGCCATCTATTAAAGGAAAGGTTTCTATGCCAGAGATGATTGACTGAGCAGCCTGCCCGAAGAGCTGTGCTGAAAACCCCAGTGCTATAATTAGCTTCCCTGGCAGAGAATGCTATGAGTGGTTAGCAGTGTCTTCCATGGGTGTGAGGAGGGAAAGTGGTAGAGCAGAGCCTGTGGCTTTGCCCCATTCCTGCCTTTCATGTGCCTCCCAAAAAAACACAAATAAATAAAACTCCTCCTTCCTTAAATGACCAGCGACATCCCCACAGCAGAGGGAGGAAGGGAAGACCAGGGACACAGATGTCCCTTGTACACGTTGGAGATGGTCTCTGTCCTCTTTAAAGATCCTTCAGCCCTCCCTACCCGGGGCATCTATTCGGGCTAGCGCCCATGGGTCCTTTGCTGTCATACTAGAAACTGATGCCTCGTCCTTTGTCCCAGAGATACTGTTAAAGTCATCACTTGCTCCTTCTAACTAAGGACATCCTTGTCCCATACACAGTTCCTGAGAGTATTGGATCTCTGACCTTTCTGTCTGAGCCTCAGATCCCCCCTGACCTTTGTGTTTCATGCTCAGCCTCAGTAGACTTTGTCTCTCCCCCCAGCTCTGCTTCATCTCTCATTTAAATCTTCTTCTTGGGCTGGAGAGATGGTTCACCAGTTAAGGCACTTGTCCGCAAAGCCTAAAGACCCGAGTTTAATCCCCTGGTACCCAAGTAAAGCCAGATGCACACAGTGGCACATGCATCTGGAATTCCTTTGCAGAGGCTGAAGGACCTGATGTGCTTGTGTCTATTCCCACCCACCCCGCCATCTTCTCCTGTCTCCTCTCTCTCTCTCTCTCTCTCTCTCTCTGCTTGCAAATAAATAAAAATATTTCAAATCCTCTTCTGCCCATTGGTCCATTCATTCTGACTTCCACACACTCATGAGGATGGGAGTCTCTTACTTATTGATGGATGTTCTTGTATATTTCACAAAGGCCAGCGCCTGCGGAGAAGTTTTCTTGCATATGAAACCTTCTATCAGGCTGGGAGTAAGGCTCAGTCAGTGAAATGCTTGCCACACTAGCATAAGAACCTGAGTTCAAACCCCAGAACCCATGTTAAAAATATATACATTGGGGCTGGAGAGATGGCTTAGCGGTTAAACGCTTGCCTATGAAGCCTAAGGACCCTGGTTCGAGGCTTGATTCTCCAGGACCCACGTAAGCCAGATGCACAAGGGGGTGCATGCATCTGGAGTTCCTTTGCAGTGGCTGGAGGCCCTGGTGCACCCATTCTCTCCCTCTCTCTCCCTGCCTATTTCTGTATCTCTCTCTCTCAAATAAATAAATAAATAATAAAATATTATATACAATATATATATATATATACATGTATATATATCAGGTGTGGTGATGGTGAGTGAGTGAGCATCTGTGATGCCCAGGCTCACTGGCCAGCCAGGCTAGCCTAATTGGTAAGCTCCAGCCCGGTGACAGACTTTGCCTCAGAAAAAAAAAAAAAAAAAAGTGAATAGCACCAAAGAAATAACCCGGAGGTTGTCCTCGGGCCTTCACACACACGTGCACATCCATACGCACACGCACATCCTTCGATAGCATACAGAAGTGTCCGCTCTGCTTTCTTGTTGCTTCTCTTCCCGGTATGCTCTTCCGTGTTGCACATGGAGTAGGTATTGGTCTCATACTGTGTCCGAGCCATTCGTTCTCTTCCATTCCAAAAGTTGACCTCCTCAAGTCACTGAGGCTGTAACCTTCCCCATATCCAGTTTCCTCCCTGCCTTAGCACCAAACTGAGTGTTCCGAACCTCTCTCCCATTGGAAGGCCCCCTCTCTCCCTTTGGAAGCCCCCCCTCACTTTTCAGCACCCCTGTCTCCTCCCTCCTCTTAGTCAGAACGAAGCAAAGCTCAGCGTGAATCAATGTCTCCCAAAGAAAACGTATTTTTGGCTCTGACCACGAAATCATTTTTCAACATGAATAATACAACCTCGCATCATTTTACTTGTGTCCATTTTTAATCAATAGCTTAAGCAGCAGTAGGTTGTTTAAGAACAGCCAGGAAAATAAGCTCTGGTCCACGTGCCCTAAACTCAAGGAAGGCAGACAGCTGGCCCCAAACAGGAGCATAAACTCTCCACGTCCCTTGTTTATTCCTTCCATTCGGTTTCCATGGGACTCTGTGCTGGGGTGGTGAGAGCTTCCAAAAGTACTGAATTATATTCTTTAGCAAAAGAGGGAACCAAACCAGGCTTGTTGGCGCAGGCCTCTAATTCCAGCACTCAGGAGGCACAAGTAGGAGGATTGCCTTGAGTTTGAGGCCACCCTGAGACCACATAGTGAATTCCAGGTCAGCCTGGGCTACAGTGAGACCCTACCTCGAAAAACCGAAACCAAACAAATAGAAAAAGAAGGAACTGAGTGTGTGTTGTCCTGAGGACAACCTGGAGTGTCATTGTTCAGGTGCCATTCACCCGTCTTTGAGAGTGTCTCTCATTCGCTCACCTGTTAGCCCAGACTGGCCAGCGAACCTCGGGGATCTCCCTGCTCTGCCTCGCCAGTATTGGCATTCAAATTACAAGTACAGTTTCATGTGCGTCCTGGGCATCAAAATTGGGTCCTCATGCTTGTGAAGCAAGGTAGTTGCTTTTTTTTTTTTTGGAGAGAGTGAGAGAGAGACAGATAGAGAATGGGCATGCCAGCAGCCTCTGTGAACAAAATCCAGATGATCACGCCCTCTTGTGGGCAAGTGCAGCATTGTGTGCTTGTGTCACTTTGTGTCTGGCTAAACGTGGGACCTGGAGAATCGAACAGGTGTTCTTAAGCTTAGCAGGCAGGCGCCTTAACCGCTAAGCCATCTCTCCAGCCCGGTAGTTGCATTTTTATAAAGGCTCCTTAGAGTTGGAATTCATTCCTGATGGGTTAGCCATAGCATGGGGTGACTTTATTCTAGGAGAAGATGGTGTTGAAGTTCTAGACTCACGGCATGCAGAATACGACCTTACTCAGTAGCACGATTCTGAGGGAAGAGAGTGGGAACCCGTGCTTCACGTCTCCCATAGGGTCACAGTGTCTCCTTCTTTCTAAAGGAGAAGCACAGGCTGGGCACAGTGATACACACCTGTCATCTCAGCCTGCGGGAAGCTGAGACACAAGGATCATAAATTCGAGATCAACACATCTGATCAACTTCCCCTTGTGTGGCAGGTACTATTCAAGTCCTGGGAGTGTGGCCGTACACAACACTGATTTTAAAAAGAATCCACATACCTGGGCTAGAGAGATGGCTCAGCACTTAAGGTGCTTGCCAGCAAAGCCTAAGGACTGGAGTGGATTCCCCAGGACCCACATAAGCCAGATGCAGAGGGTGGCGCATGTGTCTGGACTACGTTTGCAGGGGCTGGAGGCCCTGGTGCATCCATTCTCTCTTGCTCTCTATCTGCCTCTTTCTCTCTCTCTCTCTCTCAAATAAATAAAAGAGAAATCTCAGTTTTTTCTTTAAAATAAATCCACGCCCTTGTGGAACTTTCAAGTTCTGAAAATAGTAAAAGGGCTTATTAGCATATCGAGGCATCCATAAATAGGTCAGCAAACTTTAGGGTCCTGTTTTTTCGGGATTGTGTAGGAAAGAATTCAAGGCTTTGGAGGCGACAGGCTTGAGAAGAACACAGTCCATGCATTTGTTCCCTTCCGGGTCATTTTCAGTGTCATCCCCGGCCCTGTCTATCAGGCACACTTTCCCTAGTACAAACAACGTAAGAGCTGGACTGGTTATCTCTAAAAGCTAGGTAATGGTCACCTCATTAAAACTATTTCTTTAACTGGGCACCAGTCACCTCATCTATCTACAAAATGAAATTATCAGCAGAGAACATGGAGAAATTTAACAGAAAAGTAGGAGAGCACTTGGCCCATACTTACAATAGTTTGTAAGAAATTATCTTAATCTAGCCAGCATGGTGGCACATGCCTTCAATCCCAGCACTTGGGAGGTAGGAGGTAGGGTTGCTCTAAGTTCCAGGCCAGCTTAAGACCACATAGTCCAGGTCAGCCTGGGCTACAGTGAGACTGTAACTCAAAAAAAAAAAAAAGGTTGTAGCTAGAGAGATGCCTTAGCAGTTAAGGTGCATGCCTGCAAAACCTAAGGACCTCATTTGGATTCTCCAGGTCCCACGTAAGCTAGATGCACAAGGGGGTGCGCATGTGTCTGGAGTTCGTTTGTAGTGGCTAGAGGCCCTTGAACACCCGTTCTCTCTCTCACTTTCTCTCTTTCCCTTTCTCTGTCTCTAAAAATAAAAAAAGATGCTGGGTGTGGTGGCGCATGCCTTTAATCCCAGCACTTGGGAGGCAGAGGTAGGAGGATCACTGTGAGTTCGAGGCCACCCTGAGACTACATAGTGAATTCCAGGTCAGCCTGGGCTAATGTGAAACCCTACCTCAGAAAACCAAAAATAAATAAATAAATAAAAATAAATAAATAAATAAATAAAAATAAAAATAATAAAATCTTTTAAAGAAAGAAATATCTTAATCAGTCAAAAGCCATTGCTGTCGAGTGATGGGAGCACCCACACTGGCCAGCTGTCCTGTTAACCCACACTTCTTTGCCTTTCCACGTGGGGTCTAGCACGTCCCCTCCACCAGGCAGACACTGCTCCATGCTTCAGAGTGCTTCCAGTTGAGGTCAAGGTGTCCTTCCTCCTCCCTGTAGCCCATGCTTCCAGTAGAGATGCCTTTTCCTGCCTCCTTCCCTGCCTCTCTTCTGGTGCTAAGCAAACATCAGAAGACTTTGAACTCTTTAAACCAGTGATCAAAGCTTTAAACTTCTTGTCCACTTTTGTCTCTCTGTTGCGTGCCTAGCATGATGCCCAAGATAAATAAACACCTCTTGAGGGAAAAAAAATCAGTAGATGATTGTCTCCTTAGCAAGGTGAACTTTCAAACACTCTTGTGTTTCTCAACTCTTTTTCTCTTTCTTCATTTTCTACTGTTGTTTCTTGTTCATTATTTTTATTTTATTTTATTTTATTTTATTTTATTTTATTTTATTTTATTTTATAGAGAGAGAATTGGCATGCCAGGGCCTCAGCCACTGAAATCAAACCCCAGATGCTTGCGCCACCTAGTGGGCATGTGCGACCTTGTGCTTGCCTCATCTTTATGCATCTGGCTTACGTGGGATCTGTAGAGTAGAACATGGGTCCATAGGCTTCGCAGGCAAGTGTTTTAACCACTAAGCCATCCCTCCAGCCCCTGTTTCTGTTCTTATGTGTACAGTGTTCAAAGATGTGAGCTGCTTATTTTGTAAAAGAAAAAAGCTTATTTTGTAAATCTGAAGAGGGCAAAGGGAGTGGATGGAGATATCTTTCAAGAAATAAAAAAGCTGGGGCTGGAAGGATGGCTTAGCGGTTAAGTCACTTGCCTGCAAAGCCCAAGGACCCAGGTTCATTTCCCCAGTACCCATATAAGCCAGAAGCACAAGGTCCATTTGCAGTGGCTGGAGGCCTTGGTGCACCCATTCTATCTGTCTCTCTCTCTCAAATAATTAAATAATTTTTTAAATATTTTATTTTTATTTATTTATTTGAGAGAGGAAAACAAAGAGGCAGAGAGAGATAGAGAGAGAGAATGGACACACCAGGGCTTCCAGCCCTGCAAACGAACTCCAGATGCATACACCACCTTGTGCATCGGCTTACGTGGGTCCTAGGGAATTGAACCAAGGTCCTTTGGCTTTGCAGGCAAGTGCCTTAACCGCTAAGCCATCTCTCCAGCCCTAAATAAAAATTTTAAGGAACAGTTTTTAAAAAGATGTTTCTTAATTTTGTGGATGACTCCACTTTGGGTAAGAACCAGTATATTTGTATAATCTGAAAGCAAGCAGAATGGGGTGTCCGGGAGCAGAGCTAAGATGAAGAGGACTCTGTAACATGGCCGCCACTTGGGGTGCCCTCACTTTGGGTGTCTCGGCAGACCCTCAGTCTGCTCCACACAGCAGCCTTCCAGGAGGTATCTTCTGGCAGCTGAATTCCACTTGGCCTCTTAGCCTTCAGGCAGCAGCTGAGGTGGGCCAGCCCCAGCGTGGCTTCCCTGGGTAGACCCTCAGACAGCCAGCTCCTGACTACAGCCATCGTCTCCACCACTTCCATCACCTGTATCCAGACAACCCCAATTGCACACTGCATTCTCTGGACAGCAGGAGGGACACTGGTGCCATCTTCCTGGCAGTGTGCCCATGACAGAGCACAATGTTGAGATGACTTTTTGTTTGTCAAAAAAAAAAAAAAAAAAAAAAGGTGACTTTGCCACAATGTGAATTTTAGAAACTGGTGATGACTCATTTGTAATATGTTAGGCTGCTGTCTTCAAGATTCTTTGGTATTATATCATTTCTTGACAGTTTTTTATACACGTACATAATGTATGTTGATCACAGTCCCCTTCCATTACCTTCTGTCGTCCCCTCTTATCCCCCTTCCATAGAACCCAATTAGTTTCCTCTTCAACTTTGATGTCTTTCTTTTCCCCTGTGTGTGTGTGTGTGTGTGTGTGTGTGTGTGTGTGTGTGTGTGTGTGTGTCGTCCCTCTGGGCTTAATTAGGGTGACATGTATGAGCTTGGGTGGGAGATTATTTAACAGAGCGCATGCGACTTACCAGTGGCTACATCACTGAGGCAAAGGTCTCTGAGCACTCTCCCAGCAACGCTGAACTGCCTCTCAGTCCTCGGGGAGGGATGGGGGCCTCATCCCTCTCCCATCGTCCATGATAGAATGTTGGTGGGTCCAGTATGGTGCTAAGGCCCCAAGTTTCTTAAGCAGAACCTTTAAGATTCTCTAAAGAGTGAGCAAGGGCTGGGGAGATTGCTCAGTCAAACGTTTGCCTCACCAGCATGAGAACCGTAGTTCAATTCCCAGCACCCATCTAAAAACACCAGAGGTGGTGGTGAGCACTTGTAAAGCCACTCCTGGGGAGGTGGAGACAGGAGGAGCCCTGGAATTCAATGGCCAGCCAGGCTAGCCTAATTGGCAGGTTCAAGGCCAATGAGAGAGACCCTGTCTCGAAGGAAGTAGATGGCCTACCTGCAGCTGATAACCAAGCTTGTCCTATGGCCTCCACATGGACATGAACACATGTGCACGCACACACACACTTGCATTTAACCAAAGGGAAAAAAAGGGATTGAAACTATCTTCTTGGGCCTACTCACCTCCTCTGCAGCGTCCGCATCCCTTCTCCTCCCTCAGAAGCCCTCGGGGATGCCCCCAAAGGCTGTTCAGTGGATTGCAGGCTTTCTCTTGTAGGACTTTAATGCCACAAGTGCACAGGCATTGGGAACCCTTCGTGTAGGCCTTGCCACCCAATGTCCACATAACAAAGAGCGCAAGGGCTGGGGGAGGAAAGGCCACACCACAGCTCCCCCTCTGTAGCTCTGTGACCAACCTTCAGCCACAACTCCCCGCCCTGTTCCCACCTGGCTGATAGAACCCTCCTCTGGGGGAGGCAGCTTGGGGACCCTCCCCGGCAGCTCCTCTTCCCTAACTCTACTCCACACAGACCTGTGCCCTTCACTAACTCTGGCTATTTCATTGTATTCACTGACACCCACCATTACCAACCGACATGGCCTGGGGACAAGGGAGAGAGAGTGAACGTGTCCCTTGGCTCCTGTTGATCTGCCCTGGGGCAAATGTCTCTCTTGCGAAGGTCGCTTTATACACCGGAGTTCATCTTTCTGAGTGGCATACTGCCCAGTTGCCAGGCTCAGCAATTCCACAGCGTGCAGGACAGATGTAGACAGAAATGAGCCTTGATTGGAAAAGGGTGGGGTGGCCACGGTCCCATCACCACTCAGACATTCCTCATGGCTATTTTTATCACAGCAATCATGAAATTGGTGTCAGATGGGCTGGTCCAGTACCTCACCCTGAGGCTAGCAGCTAGGATTTGGCCTTTGTTGTTTTGTTTTGTTTTTCTTTCAGGGAAGAGATATTGATGTGGTTCATATGAACACATCTCTGTATTCTGTATTCCTCCTCCTTACCGTGAGCCTCGCCAGCACAGAACCATGTTCCTATGGCAATAAGAGCTCTGCTCATCGCCCTTCCCACTTCCTTCCTGGCCCTGTTCACTCACGAAACACGGACTCAGCAAACACGGACTGAGCAACTACTGTTTTGTTTGTTTTTTATGGTGCTGGAGGGATTGAACCAAGGTCTTATACATTCTAGGCAAGTGCTCTAACCCACTGAACCATCTCCTCAGCTTACTGACAACCATCTAAATGTCACACGTTAAAAAAAAAAAAAAAAAACTCTGGTGATGGTGCGCGCCTTTAATCCCAGCACTCGGGAGGCAGGGGTAGGAGGATCGCCGAGAGTTCGAGGCCACACTGAGACTACATAGTTAATTCCAGGTCAGCCTGGACCAGAGTGAGACCCTACCTCGAAAAAAAAAAAAAAAAAAAAAAAAAAAAAAAAACTCTGAGAACTCAGATGAAAATATTATTATTATCTTGGGCTGGGGAGATGGTCCAGCGGTTAAAGGTGCCTGCTTACAAATGCTTCAGCCCAGGTTCAATTCCCTAGTACGCATATAAAGCCAAATGCACAAAGTGGTGCATGTGTCTGGAGTTCCTTTATAGCAGCAAAAGATCCTGGCACACCATACTCTTATCTCTCTCTTTCTCTCTCACTCTCAAATAAATAAATAAATTTTAAATTATCTCTAAAATAATTTTTTTTAAAAAAAGAGCTAGAGAAATAGCTCAACAGTTAAGGCACTTGCCTGCAAAGCCTAAGGACCCAGGTTCGATTCCCCAGTACCCACATAAAGCCAGATGCACAGGTGGTGCAGGTGCATGTGTCTGGAGTTCTTTTGCAGCAGCACAAGGCCTTGGTGTGCTTTCTCTTTCTCTCTCTCTCTCTCTAATAAATAAATATGTGGAAAAAATTAGTTCTCTCTACCCTGGAAGAACTTGTAATTTCCTCGGAAAGGATCACCACGTAGGGTGACGGTCACCGCTACACTGTGTGTGTCACAGGTGCAGGGATTAGAATCATAATGGACAGAGGATTCATCCTGCTTGAGCTCAGGGAAAGCGACAACAGGGTGGCGGCAGTTAGCCAGGGCTGACATTTCCAGAATCTGTGGCACTGTGGGATAAGTGTGAAGAATGTCCAGGCAAAGAAACCAAGTGCAAAAATCATTTTAAAGGGGAGGAACTGTAGCTCTCGCTCAGTGGATAAAGTGCTTAGCATGTATGAGGCCCTCAGCTCCATTCCCAGCACTGCCTGAACTGGCTGTGACGGCAGGCACATCCCTGTAACCGCAGCACTTGGGAGGTGAAGGCAGGAAGAGCAGAAGTTCAAGGTCATCTTTGACTATATTTTGGGTTTGAGGAAGAGGAAGGAAGATGGATGGTTGATTCACCCCAAGCTGTGAATTCGGGTTTTATGGAGGGGGGGTCTCAGGCGCACAGCTACACTGACTCTTGCCCTTAGCGGCCGGGATTCGAGGAGATGCCACCTAGATGGTTTAAGGAAAGTGCCTGGCGTTCTGATGTTGGGCTCCAGAGTTGCCCCTGAGAACAGAGCCAAGCAGGAAGGGTTGCTGAGTATTAAATAAAAGTAAAGTAATAAAGTAGGTTCCTCTCACCATGGGCCTTGACATTGAGAAGGGAACTCATGGCCAAGAAAGACCCCTCACCAACTGTAGGAAGCAAGACTGAAGCAGTATGTAACAACTAAGAGCAGAATTTTCTGGATTCTTATAGCTTTCAGTCTGGATCCTAATCCTTGACTCCAAATGCCTGGAAATTCAGGAGAATTGACAGAAACCCAAAATGGGGCATAACAGGAAAACAGGAAGAAATGTGCCACCGAGGGATGGTAGAAAGGAGATTTACAGATGTTCTCAGCCATCCGGGGCCGGGCACTCTGGCTTGCATTTCCTCTGACCAGACATTCCGTGCCACCACCACCCCCGCCCTCCCCAGCAGTCACGTGGATGTGCAGGCGCAGGTCAGTCTGCCAGCAGCCAGCATTGCTGGAAAGGCCTCCTTACTGCGGGCCTGTCGGGGGCCAACTGGAAGAGCCCCCGGGCCACCTGTCTAGTCACAGCCTCTGCTATGGGCCTCTTCGGGGCCAGAGCCCAGTTCTGCGGTCTGAGTAAAGTGACAGTGAACTTAATAGGATCCTGATGCTGGGACTAAGGCCACTTCCCCATGTCTCCAAACAGGGATGAGAGAGCAGATGTCATTAGGGCGCCAGGAGGCTTTTGAAATCTTCAAGAGGGACCACGCAGACAGCATCACCATCGACGACAACAAGCAGATCCTGAGGCAGAGGTAAGGTTGTCTGGGTATGGCTGGCCCTCCGGGGCTCAGCTCAGCCAGCCTAGAGCAAGCCGGCTACTCCATCTTTCTAACGGGCCTTAGCGTTCCTGGACTTTCCCATTTGTTTACGTCCACCCATATGTGACTCTTTCACGCATGAACCCCATCGTCCCAGGACTGATGGATAAGCCACTCGCACAACATGGTCAGTGACTGACAGCAGTAACTGCATATGCAGTTCTCACTATGTCTGCTGAATCTCACCAGCCTAAGAGTTTATTCATGCCCTTCTTATTCGCTGGGGGGGAGGGGGCAGGGGAGGGGGCAGGGGAGGGGGCGGAGCTGTAGTAGGGAGATACTCAGTGGGTTAGTACTTACCTTAAAAACATGAGGAACTGAGTTCAGTCCCCAGAACCCATGTGAAAAATGCCAGGGTGCAGCAATGCCCTCCTGTAATCCGAGAGCTAGGGAGGCAGAGACAGGAGAATCCCTGGAGCTCACTGGCTAGCCATTGTAGCCTAACTGGTGTGCTCCAAGCCAATGAGAAAGCCCTGTCTCAAAAATAAATGGGGGCTGGAGGGATGGCTTAGTGGTTAAGGTACTTGCCTGTGAAGCCTAAGGACCCAGGTTTGATTCCCCAGAACCCATGTAAGCCAGATGCACATGGTGGCTCATGCAGTGGCTAGAAGCCCTGGCACACCCATTTTTTCTCTCTCTCTCACATAAATTAATTAATTTTTTTTTTGGTTTTTCAAGGTAGGGTCTCACTCTAGCTCAGGCTGACCTGGAATTCACTATGTAGTCTCAGGGTGGCCTTGAACTCATGGCGATCCTCCTACCTCTGCCTCCCGAGTGCTGGGATTAAAGGCGTGCACCACCATGCCCGGCTAATTAATTATTTTTAAGAAATAAAATAAATGTATGGTGGAGCTGAGGAACAACATTTAAAATTGTCCCCTGGCGCATGTGCACACATGCCTGCACATACATTTGCACCCATACACATATGAACATGCACACACACACCACACACATGCAGAAATTAAAATCTATCCCAGCACTCGGGAATCAGAGGTAGGAGGATTGCTGTGAGTTCGAGGCCACCCTGAGACTACATAGTGAATACCTTGAAAAAAAACTAAAAAAGGAAAAATAATGAAAAAAAAAATCTATGGACCAATTCCATTCTTGGTGCTCCAGGTCCTCATTGGGATGGTGGTGCAAACCCATAGTCTCAGCACTCAGGACACAGCCCCAGGGATATTGCTGCAAGCTCAAGGCTAGGCTGATCTACATAGTGAGTGGAATGCCGGGCCAGCTAGGGCCACACAGTGAGACAATGTCTCAAAAAAAGAACTCCATGCCGGGCGTGGTACCACATGGCTTTAATCCAGCACTTGGGAGGCAGAGGTAGGAGGATCGTTATGAGTTCGAGGCCAGCTGGAGACATCATAGTGAATTCCAGGTCAGCCTGGGCCAGACCAAGACCCTACTTCAAAAAAAAAATATATACTGGTCCCCCAGTCTTGTACTGGAAATCTACACTCACAGCCTATGGCCAGCAGCCTTTGGTGCATGTTCCAGGCCACCACAGGAGCAGGCAGGATCATCAGCTGATATACTGGCAAACAGGACAGATTCTGGACTCCTTACGGAAAACATGCGGAATTTGCCGCAGCGAGTCCGCGACTGAGACAGTCTACAGCAAACGGGGCTGCCAGGTGCTCAGTCTAGACCTCAAAACAAACAGTTCTAGACCAAACTCTCAAAAAACCCATGCCGCTCTGGATCTAGGCACAAGGAAAAATTTCCAAACCGATTTGCAGAATTCAAATGAGATCCAGATTTGAGCATCACGAGCTTGTTAATAACAGTCCAAGGATGTCTAAGGAGAAAGATGAGCCCTCACAAAAGCATGTTAACGTGCGGGGCCTAGGGCACAACCCTGGAGAGACGAAGGTAGAGGGAAGGAGAAGCAGAGAGTTGGGGGGAGTCACGGGGGGGGAGAGCCAGAGGAAAATCAGGTCCTGACTGTCCAGAAGAAGGCTGGCTCCAAGAAGTCTGTCGTTGGTCATGTTGGTGCTACAAAGAATGAGCAGGAGAGAGTGGGATGGCACTACAGATCAGGCAGCCAGACCATCAAGTTCAAGTGAGAAGAAATTGAAGGAGCAGAGAATGCGATGGGGCATGACTCAGTGGTAAAGCCCTTGCCTAGCACACTGAAGGTCCTGGGTTTGATCCCCAGTGTCATCACACACAGACACACACTCTTTCTCTCTCTCTCTTTCTCTATCCCTCAAGTTCAGAAAGAAAAAATAGTGGTAACATATGGAGAAAGGAAGTTAGTTGCAGAATGAGGTAAAATGAGTCAACACAGTAGGCCATGGAAACAAGCCAGAGGCAAGAGAGAGGAGGAGAGGGAAGAAGGGGGAAGATGAGACAGCATGGCATCCAGAAGTCAAGTAGGTCGCCCGTAGAAACCTCATGGGAAGCTTAGCCCTAGGAGGAAGTGAGATAGGGAACAAGAGTATTGCAGGGAAGGGAGGAGAAAAGGGAAGGGCTGGCAGCATTGAGGGCTGAGAGCAAGACTCAGACTGTGGTATGTATGGATTTATCTGATATCCAGTGAAAGAAATCCAGCCCTCTGGGGAACAGAGCATCTCCTCTCGGTCAAAGGTATACGCACCTCTGTGACCTAGTATTTCCACCTTGGGGTATACACACTTCTCAAGATGGCCCCACCTGAGTTCCCGAGGGGATACGTATGAACATGCTCATGGCGGCTTTGTTTGTGGGCTAGAGTTGGACACACAGCGGGTTACATGACTGCATCTCCACCCTTATGGATGTGCATGACACTAGACAGAGAGATTTGCTGTCTCAGCCAGCTTCACGCTGCTGAGATGAACCTCCAGACCACACACAGTTTATGGGAGGAACGGCATTCATTGAAGCGTACAGATCCAGGGGAAAGCCCCATGATGAAGAAAAAGAGAAAAGCCCTCTGCTCTCAGCACACCTTAGGCTGGAATTCCAGATCCGCCCCTAAACACACCTTAGGGCTGGACCCTAGATCTGCCTACAGTGATACCTCCTCCAGCCAGGGAGCTAAAATTCCAAGAAGCCATCAGAAAACTGCATCTACTAGGGGGCATCCATTCAAACTACCACAACCATGCCTATAAATTACAAATACATGGACCCAAAACAAACAGAATCATACATACAAAAAGGATGAAAGGGGCTGGAGAGATGGCTTAGCAGTTAAGGTGCCTGCCTGCAAAGCCTAAGGACCCATGTTTGACTCTCCAGATCCCACATAAGCCAGACACACAAAGGTGAGGCAAGCGCAAAGTTGCACATGCCCACTAGGTGGCGCAATCATCAGGAGTTCAATTACAGTGGCTGAGGCCCTGGTATACCAATTCACTCTCCCTCTCTCTCCCTTTCTATTTCTATCTCTGTCTCTCTCACTCTCTCTAAAATTAAAAAAAAAAAAAGGATGGAAATAGGGAAGGAGAATAAAAAGGAATCAAACCAGGGGACAGGGGAATAAAAGGAGTATAGTAAAAGCTGGGGACTCTCTCCCTAGGAATGTGGACACACACACGATGGTGTAAGTTTAGCGTGAGTCCAAGGGTTCCATGAACATGCTAATGCTTATCCCTGTGGTAGGCTGTGGGGCTTTGATATGGCCAGTTGGATGTGTTAGAGCCAGCTACCTTCCGTGGCTGGCTGAAGACATGTTGACTATATGGCTTGTGCTTCATCCTTAATAAAGACGTCCAGCGTACCCTCAGCTGTGTCAAGGCCCCGAGGCTTCTTAACTTACACCACTGGCTCATCGTCCCAGATTTTTATTAAAATGATCCAGGGAAATATTAAACCTTGCCAATCCTGGGCCTGACTCCCCAAATAGTCTAATTAAATAGATGAGTCCTCAACATTACTGTTTAAAAAAACTTTTTAAATATTTTATTTATTTATTTGAGAGAGGGAAGGAGGGGGAAAGAGAAAAAGAAAGAGAGAGAGAGAGAGAGAGAGGGATAGGGAAGGAGAGAATAGGCATGCCAGGGCCTCCAACCACTGCAAACAAACTCCAGATGCATGTGCCCCCTTGTGCATCTGGCTTACATGGGTCCTGAGGAATCAAACCAGAATTCTTTGGCTTTGCAGGCAAACGCCTTAACTGCTAAAGCCATCTCTCCAGCCCATAAACGTCGCTGTTTTAAAAAGTGGATTTCAGGCCTGGAGAGATGTCTCAGTTGTTAAGGCATTTACCAGCAAAAGCCTAAGGACCCAAATTCAGTTCCCCAGTACCCATGTAAAATGAGATGCACAAAGTGACACGTACACGTGGAGTCCGTTTGTAGAGGCTGGAGGCCCTGCCATGCCCATTCTCTCTATCCATCTCTCTTCTATCTCTCTCTCTGCTGGAAAATAAATAAATAAATAAATAAATAAATAAATAAATAAATAAATAAATAAATTTTTAAGTGGGTTCCAGGGGTGGGGAGGGATACCTCAATCAGCAATGTGCTTTCCTCGCAAGCATGAAGCTCTGAGTTTGAGTCCCAGGATCCATATGAAACTGCTGGACGTGGTAGTCTACACTGTCATCCCAGCACTAGGGAGGTGGAGACAGGAAGGTCCCTGGGGCTTGCTGACCAGCCAGTCTAGCCTAATTGGTGAGCTCCAGACCAACGAGAGAGCCTGTCTCAGAGGAGGTGGGTGGAGTTCCTGAGAATGACACCTGAGGTTGTCCTCTAACCTCCACATGCACGATCACGCGCGCACACACCTGTATCCATTAGCGCATATACATACACAAAAATAAATGAAAGAATAAATAAATAAACATGGATTCCAGGAGCACCCCTGTTTGCAAACCACTAGTATATACAGTGTGCAGTAACCTTGACATCCAGAGCCTCAGTAATAGAACACCCTAAACTCTAAAGATTACAAGCAATACCAACCTATTTTTAAAATATTTTTGTTATTTATTTGAGAGAGGGAGAAAGAGAGAGAGAGAGAGATTTGGCATCCCATGGCCTCCAACCACTGTAAACAAATTCCAGTTACATGTTTCCACCTTGTGCATCTGGCTCACGTGGATATCTGGCAATCAAACCTAGGTCCTTAGGCTTTGCAGGCAAGTGTCTTAACTGCTAAACCATCTCTCCAGCTCCTGACCTATTTTTAAAATATTTTTTATTTATTTTTTTGAGAGAGAAGAAGAGGCAGAAAGAAAGAGAGAATGGGTGCAAACAAACTCCAGCCACTGCAGACGAACTCCAGACGCATGCGCCCTCTTGTTTGTCTGGCTTACGTGGGTCCTGGGGAATTGAACCAGGGTCCTTATGCTTTGCAGGCAAACTCCCTAACCACTAATCCATTTCCCCAGCCCCTGACCTATTTTTATATGTCCTCAAATTTAAGAACCACCGACAGGGCAGGCATGCTTCATCCTTCCTTAAAATTGTCACAATTTTTTGGATTGGGTTTGTACCTGAGTTTGGGTCTGTTTCCAGTGGATGGATGGGTGGAGGCTGGGCAGGGTGAATCCTTCATGGTCTCTCAAAGGCTTCTTCATACACAGTCATCCCGTGACAACCTCTGCAACACATGTACCTTTGCTTCAAACATTTCTGGTTCACACGGGATGGGCGGTGGAGCTAGTGGGTCCCAACTTCCTTATGACAATGCTTCGTACAAGGGAATTCAGGACTCACACAAAGCTTCCCCCT
The DNA here is from genome assembly GCA_036365145.1 of Orientallactaga sibirica. NCBI lineage: Eukaryota > Metazoa > Chordata > Mammalia > Rodentia > Dipodidae > Orientallactaga > Orientallactaga sibirica. The sequence goes on along the minus strand of JAEOAD010000006.1, from coordinate 8,361,828 downwards.
CTGAAAAGAAATCTTCCCAGCAGTAAATCAGTCTTTTGAAATCCAGTGAAAAGTTAGTTACAAACACCAAAGTCGACATCTGTTAAATGTCACTCTAATCCCAGTCATTGAAAAACTACTCAGTACCCAGAGACAGTGGGTTGTCACCCAGAGCCAGTCATTTTCGTTCAGTTGTTAGATATTGCATGCTGAATTAGGCAGGATTCTCTAGAGGAACAGAACCATGGGATGGGGACGCACTATAAAAGGGGACTTATTAGATTGGCTTACACAATAGACAATGGCTGTCTGCACGCTGGAGTGGCTGAGAACCTGTTTGCTGCTCAGACCAACCCAACCTAATGTTAGAGACCCGGAGATCCCTAGAGAGTTGCTGGTTTTCGGCCCACACTGGAGGGCAGAAGAAACTGGAGCCTGATGCCAGGGAGGATGGTCATGGCGAGAGTACACACGTGATCAGGAAGAAGCACAGACAGGCACACGCTGTGTTTTCCTTAGACCAGTTTGTATCTAGGCCAGCTGCTGGGGCCCCATTTGAGGGGGCTGTCCCTTTACTTAATCCTCTCAGAAAATACCCACACAGACATGCTCCTGGATGTGTCTTCTAGATGATTCTAAGTCCCATGAAGTTGACAAGACCTTTCATCACACAGAGTCAGAGCTGCTTAAGGCAGGGGACTAAGAGAATTCATAGAAAACGTGGGCATGGTGGCGCATGCCTTTAATCCCAGCACTTGGCAGGCAGAGGTAGGAGGATAACTGTGAGTTCGAGTCCAGCCTGAGACTACATAGTGAATTCCAGGTCAGCCTGGGCTAGAGTGAGACCCTACCTCAAAAAAAAAAAAGAGAGAGAGAGAGAGAGAGAATTTATAGAAAAACCAACTACATGGGCTGGAGAGATGGCAGTTAAAGGCACTTGCTTGCAAAGCATGAGTTCGATTCCCCAGGACCCACGTAATGCTAGAAGCACAAGGTGGCACATGTGTCTGGAGTTCATTGGCAGTGGCAAGAGGCCTTGGCATGACCAAACTCACTTTATCTTCTCTCTCTCCTTCCCTGTCTCCTCAAATCAATAAATTTTAAAATAATACACACCCTGTGTTCTGACAGCATACACAAAGCAAGGCCCCAGATACTCAGAAGGGTGATTTCAGTACTGCCCTTATGTAGAAATATTCTTCCGGAAACCCTGACCTTTTCCACGGATTTGCTCTGGTTCCCCCTAGTGGCAGGGAGGACCCCCATGGACATCACCATGAGGACTGACCCATCCTAGGAATATGGATGGCTGGCACTCTCCCAGAAAGCTCACTTTTATAATAGCCCTCAGTGCCCAGGACTCCAACCCCAGGACTGGCCTCCTATTTTACTCTCTTCTCACATCTCATCGCTCTGGTCTGTCTGATGGTCCTGGCACGGTGCCATCTTGATAGCAAAGTGCGAGAGAAGGACTAGAACTCATTGCCCCCATACAAATCTTCTCCAGCCCATAGCAAGAGATTCAATCCCTCATGTAGGGACTGTTGAGTCCAGAATACCGCTATCTTCTCTACTCCCCCTGTCCCAGGGTAAAAGACTGATTTATTTTTTGATATTTATTTATTTATGAGAGAGAGAGCATGCCAGGGCCTCTAGCCACTGCAAATGAACTCTGGACACATGTGCCACCTTGTGCAACTGGCTTTATGTGAGTACAGGACAATCAAACCTGGGTCCTTAGGTTTTGCAGGCAAGTACCTTAACCTCTGATTCCTGTCTCCAGCCCTAAAGACCTAGTTTTGAATTGCAGGAAGGACCTGAATGGCCTTTATACCCATGATTCTTAGTAGAAAGTTTTTTTAATTTTCTTTTTTTTTTTTTTTTTTTTTTTTTGAGAGAGAGAGAATGGGCAGAATGGGCGGGACCTTCAGCCTGCTGCGCATGAACTCCAGACGCATGCGCCCCTTGTGGCACATGTGCAACATTGCCACACTTGCATCACTATGAGTCTGGCTACATGGGACCTGGAGAGTTCTTAGGCTTCACAGACAAGCACCATAACTGCTAAGCCATCTCTCCTACCCAATTTTTATTTAATTTTTTCACGTGTGTGTGCACGCACACACGCACACACAACGTGGCCTGTATGTTCATGGGTGTGTTGCATTTGTGAGTGTGGTGTCATGTGTCTTTTCAGTGCCACATGTGCTCACCCGCAGTTGGGGCATTTGCCTAAGGTGGCCCAAGCAGGTTGGGTGTCCCACTCCACTGTCCTCCTGCCTATTCTTTTTATTTTTATTTTTTAAATTTTATTTATTTTTGGAGAGAGACACAGAGAGAGACAGACAGAGAGTGAGAGGGAGACAGATAGAGATGGGCACGCCAGCAGTCTCTCAGCTGCTGTGAATGAAATCCAGATGCGTGCGCCCCCTTGTGGACAAGTGCGGCATTGCGCCCTTGCATCACTATGCATCTGGCTAAACATGGGACCTGGAGATTGGAACCGCTGGAGATTGGAACCAGTGTTCTTAGGCTTAGGAGGCAGGCGCCTTAACCACTAAGCCATCTCTCCAGACCCTCCTGCCCATTCTTATTTGAACCAGAGTCTTTTACTGATTCCAGAGCGTGATGTTTTTCCAAGTCGGCTGATTTCCTGGGCTCTTCTCCCCTTTACAGGCCTGGGCTTACAGGCACGCATGGCTGTGCCCAACTACTTGCGTGGCATCTGGAGATTCCAGAACATGGTGTTTCAAACCATCTCAGGTCTTCATGCTTACACTTCACGGCTGAGCCACCTCTCCAGCCCTAGAAACATTTTTACTCATTTTTCAACCACAAACGTCATTGCATGAAACCTCCATCGTGCCTGCATACTGGCCCTTGGTCTGAGGGAAGTTTTACTGCCCATCTGTGACAACAGAAATAAGATGTTGGCACGTTAATAGGATATTTACCCTTCATCAAGCTAGCCCATGTGAGCCAATTTCTGTGTGGGATTGTTCAGTGGGGGACAACGGCAATCCACAGTCACCCAATTGTACAGGCATGACTCACCCTGGGATGTATAATGCTATGAAGAGAGGCTGGGGGCCCCATGCTTTGTAAATACCAGTGCCCGGGCGATGCCCAGGGAACATTCTTTTGTGCCAGGGCCTTCATATGAACTGAACCCCTCAGGCACAGAGCCCCATTAAATAACAAAAGAGGAACCAGGCAGGGAGATGAACTGCCACTGGAAATCAAGGCATTAATAATAGGAGCTACACCAAGGAAAGCGCTCCTTCACTCAGCGGGGTCCTTCCAGCATAGAAGAGAACAGTGATCTAAACGCAGCAGGAAGAGTGGGCTGAGTGTGGAGGCAAACACTGGGCACCATCTGGGAATAACACCCATGCCAAAAAGGAGCTCCCGGGTCCTATCAGACTACACTTTTAACCTTCATTATTTTTCCATTTGTTTCTTATATTCACAGCTGCTCTGCCGGGCTGGAATTATAAACTCTGAGAGACGAGATTAGATTAGTATCTTCTCAGCACCCACCACTTTTAAACCGATGCTAGATAGAAAAAAAAAAATGGTACTCAGAATGGTGTTTTCTCTGAGAATGGCAACTTGAGTTTGAGGAGTCGTAGCAGCCAAGAGACTGCTTAAAAGCATGTGTGGCTTCCTAGAAACAGGAGGGAGCTGCTAGAGTCAGGGAAGGAACCCCTCAGCAGGAGGCCAGGGAGACCCCACATTCCAGGGGAAGGGACATACAGGAAGCAAACATTGGAACGTAAAAGAAGCAGGAGGGAGACAGGAATGCAGGCCAGGTCTTCGTCACAATAAAACAGAGGCTGCCACGGTCCACGTGCAGGTTTATAGAGGGAGGAAATGGCCCAATACAAGCCCCATCGTTGTCGCTGGTGGGGAAGAAAAACTCAGCATGTGAAGTGAGTTGATCGCAGTGCTGAAGGTGTGATGGGTTAGTGAAGTTCTAAAGCTGCTGAGACCAGCTGGCCCTAAGACAGAGTCTTGGGGATGAAGGTCAAATTCCTCGGTGATAACATTGTCCCAGACATTGGGTCTGAAACAGAAATGAACAACTGCTCGATGCAAGGCCACTGTTCACAGGTCTCTTTAGCAAGGAAAATGGCCTTGTTCCTCTCTTGTTTTCCCAACTCCCATCCTCGCTTACGTTCTTCTTGCCCCTCGTTTTGTATAAAAGTCTGCTCAGCTGTAAATACACCACTGCAGCCTCAAGCCCGGGAAGAGGTTGGCAGTGGCTTCGCTGCTTCACCCCGTCCCCCGCTTAGGGCTTCGGCCTCCATCCCGTGGGAAGGCTGCGGCCCCTCACTGTGTGATGGTATTTGCTTGCTACAGTTGTTTCTCTCTGCCTGGATGTATGGAAGCGGCTTCTTCCACCACTGAAGGAACGTCCCCTGGATCTGTAAGCTTAAAATGAATCCCTTCATCCCACAAACTGTGTCTGGTTGGATGTTCAGCCCAGCAATGTGGAGCTGACTTACAACACTGGGTACCTGATCCAAGCCTGCTGGCTCAGCCCAGACTCGCCCCATCGCACACAAGCCCTCTACACACATGCTTCCTCTCTGGCTCATGTCCCCTGAGAGTGCAGACCACTGGAGAATTCTCACGAGGTGCTCCAGGGATGTGAAAGGGAATGAAACAGACGTGGGCGCTATTCTCATGGGGTATCCAGTGTCGAAAGTGAAACAGAAAGAACAGACAGTTCCCAAACGGCAGCTCTTTTCCCATGGAGGCAGAAGTTTGGGGTGCCGTGGAGAAACAGGACCATCCCCCATTGCAGACTTATGTGACCTTATGAGCATCCTAGAGAAAGACATCAGAGGAAAACACTGGAGGGAGGCAGAATTCGGTCAGCTGAAGACAGCGGCTCTAAACACAAGGAATGACTCCAAGGAGAGAGAGAGGAGAAGGCAGTTCAGGCCAGCTTTGACAGTGGGTATAGGCAACCTGAGGACACAACAGGAGCCAGAACATGGAGACATGGAGATTCTGCTTCACGCTGCTGAGGGACTTGAACTTGATCCTGAGGTCACTGGAGAGCCTTTGAAGAATTTTACGCACGGGAGTAAGAGGACCAGGCGTTTGCACTTAAGAAAGATCTCTAGGGCTAGAGGGATGACTCGGTGGTTCTGTGCACTTCCTGTGTAAGCATGAGGCCTGGAAGACCACAGGAGTTCGGTTTGCAGGACCCCCATAATCCGCTGGGCATGGTTGTGCACATGTACGTCTCCAGTCTGGTAGAGGAACACAGACCCAAGGACCTCCAGAGTTTGTGAAAACACAGCAAGCTCCAGAACCAGCAAGAGACTCTGGCTCAGAGAAGAGAGATGGAGGGGGACAGCCAGTGTTCCACCACTGCGGGTGAACGCATCTCACGGCAACTGAGCATGTGGACACCAAATGGGCATCTCTCCCTCTCTCTCTCTCTCTCTCTCTCTCTCTCTCTTTCTCTCATACATACACACACACAGGAATAAAAAAGACAATAAAAAAGGGAATCTTTGATGGAGTCTACCTAGCTAGCAATAAGAAAGAATGCAGGGCTGGAGAGATGGCTTAGCGGCTAAGGCGCCTGCCTGCTAAGCCTAAGAACGCTGGTTCCAATGTCCAGTGGTTCCAATCTCCAGGTCCCACATTTAGCCAGACGCAAAGTGAGGCAAGGGCGCAATGCTGCACTTGACCACAAGGGGGCGCACACATCTGGATTTCGTTCACAGCAGCTGAGAGACTGCTGGCGCACCCATCTCTATCTGTCTCCCTCTCCCTCTCTGTCTCTCTCTCTCTCTGTCTCTCTCTCCAAAAATAAATAAAAAATAATAATTTTTTTTAAAATTAAAAAAAAAAGAATGCAGGCCTGGAGAGATGGCTTTGCAGTTAAGCACTTGCCTGTGAAGCCTAAGGACCCTGGTTCGAGGCTCGATTCCCCAGGACCTACGTAAGCCAGATGCACAAGGTGGCGCACGAATCTGGAGTTTGTTTGCAGTGGATGGAGGCCCTGGCACGCCTATTCTCTCTCTGTCTATCTGCCTCTTTCTCTCTCTGTCTGTCACTCTCAAATAAATAGTAAACAAAAGGAATTTTTTTAAAAGAATGCAGGAGTGGAGCCAGCAGTAGTTGAAGCATCTGAGAGAGAGGTGACCATCTGAGTTCTGCTCTTTGAAGCAGAAACAGCGCTGATGGAACACTTCCCTTCGCTGTCCATAATCTTGCCTCTTGCAGTTTGGATGAACAATTCCGCAGCTCTGTGCAGATAGTTTCCTCAGTCCACTCTGAAGCTTCCTGACCTCCACAGACCCAGCAATAAGAAATCAAATCCTATTAAGTCTATGTGATACACCAAGACCAAACACAACAGTGAGTGGTCAGTCGCAGACCCACCCGTAGCAGACACAGAAGAAGTGGGCTGGCCATGGAAGACCGTGGAGTCCAGCACCATGGCCCACACTCATGTGAATGTCTGATGAAATGAATCAGGCCTGCATTGCATCAGATGGACTGACACTCTCTCTGGAAAGAGACAGACCGTATATAAAAAGACATGTATAATCTACAATGAGCCTTAATTAGACAGCCAGGGGCAGAGTCCCTATAAACTTCCCTGGAACTTCTTGTCTGTCACCGCAGGCCAAGCAGACAGATTTGGGAAATAGCAATGATGCAATTCCCACTTCTTTTCCACCCAGCACATAGCAGTTGTGGCACTCCAGCCTTTGCTTGTGTTGGTCCCCTCCCTGGAGTGGCCTCCTGTCCCTACTTCCTCGAACACAGCCCTATGCAGATGAAGCATTTGTGGATAAGAAATAAAAATCCTGCGAGATTTGGGGAACTGGAAGAGGATGGATAAGGATGCATAGAAGAAAGAAAATTGAACACCTAGAAATATGACAGTAGATATGGGAGCTTTCATCCTTAGTTTGTTTTCTAGTTGTGTATGTTTAGAAACGTCCAGAATAACAAGTTTTCTGAAAACTTCTACGGATCCACAAAATGCAGATCAGCCCTAGCTTGGCAGGAAGCTTTCCTGACATGCAGATAGCCCCCTGTGGTAATTTGAATAGATGCCCCCCAATATATTCAGTGTTTTATTAGTTTGTAGTTTGCGTCTGCAGCCACCTGGCTGGAGGCAGTGTCACTGGGCAGATCTTCAGGTGCAGTGGTGGGTTTGGGATTTTAATCTAAAGATATGCCAAGTGTGCCCGGCTGGAGTTCCTGAGGTGGGCTGTGCTGTGTGGCTTTTGGGCTTATGGCTTTTGCTGTCTGTGTTTGGTCCTGTGAAGGCAGGTCAGCTTCTTCTGCCATTATAGAACTTCCCCTGGATCTGTAAGCATCAATAAATATCCCTTCCTCCATCACTGTGCCTGGTCTGGAAGTTCATCTCAGCGAACCTGAAGCTGTCTGCTACACCCCCCTTCCTAGGCAAAGGTTAATTGTATCACTGTTCTCATCCAAGATGGCGTAGTGACTCAGCATGGCCATGTTGCATGTATCCTGTCTCATAGACTTTGCTGATACTCATTTAATTTCATGGCAGAAAGGAGAAGAGGGGGAAGCCTCTAACATTTCATAAGGTCTCACAATATGGTGGTGAATCTTCATGGCCAACTGGGCTGGATTTGCAGTCACCTAGGAGACACACCTCTGGGCGTGTCTGTGAGGGGGTTTCCAGAGACACTGAACTGGGCGGATCTTCAGGCTCAACCTGAGCGTGGGTAATCCCATCCCCTGGACTGGGGATCGCACACTGAATAAGATGAGAAAGTTCACTGAGCACCAGGCATTCTTCTGTCTCTGCTTCCTGACCGTAGGTGCACAATGTGAACAGCTACACCACATTCCCACCACCGTCTTCCACCGCATCATGAGGAGCGTATCCCCTCAATAAACCCTCCCACAGCAAGTTAACCTGTGGTTTTGCTAGGTATTTTGTCACCACAGTGAGAGAAGCGACACATACAGTATGCACAGGAGACTGAGCCACCCGTTCCTCACAAAGTATGGATCTTACACCACGTCCCCAGTGCAAGGCTGGGTTCATTGTGGGTATCTCTTAAAGATGTGTTAGAAAACGTGGAGGATGCACCGCACAGCCTTCTTATGGACTAGCATTTGTCCACCAAAGGTAAAAGTGTGTGGAAACAGGGAAGAACTTGCAATAGCAAGTGAAAAAAATATATATATCAGGGCGAAAAATCATATGTGTGTGTGTGTGTGAATATAAATAAATAAATAGATAAAATATATTTTTAAAAAACTTTATTCATGGGCTGGGAAGATTGCATAGCAGTTAAGGCCCTTGCCTGCAAAGCCAAAGGACCGAGGTTCGATTCCCCAGGACCCACATAAGCCATATGCACAAGGTTACATATGTATCTAGAGTTCATTGCAGTGGCTGGAGGGCCTAGCACACCCATTCAGTCTCTCTCTCTCTCTCTCTCTCTGCTTCTCTCGTTCTCAAGTAAATAAATAAAACTAAATATTTTTAAAAAAAAAACTTTATTCACACAACCAGGCAGCAGGCTGGATTCATTTCATGACCTCATGGTCAGATAGTGTCTGTCAGTTTCTGATTTATATTACTTCAGGATCAGGAAAAAAGTTTTATTTAAGTATGTGTTCTTTGGCTGCAAGATCATGGTGTCCTGACTGATAGATCGCAGTAGAGAAGCCTTATAGGCATGCTTCATCATGGCATCTTTGCATCATGAAACATTGAAATCAAAAGTCTAGGGCTGGGGAGATGGCTCAGCTGTTAAAGGTGCCTGCTTGTAAACCTTGTTGGCCCCAGTTCTATTCCCCAGCACCGTCAATTCCCCAGCACCCACATAAAACAAGACATAAAGTGGTTGGTGTGCTCATTTACACATGCAGTGCAAATAAATAAATAAAATTAATACAAATTTTAAAGAATGAATAAAATCCCAAAAGCAAAATAATACAAAAAAATCAAAAATCATTGATTAGAAAATATAAGAATACATTTTTAAAGATATTTTATTATTTATTTGTAAGTAGAAAGAAAGAGAGTGGGTGCACCAGGGCCTCCTGCCATTGCAAATGAACTCCAGATGCATGTACCACTTTGTGCATCTAGCTTTACGTGGATGGGGGGAATTGAACCTGAGCCATCAAAGTTTGCAAGCAAGTGCCTTTAAGCACTGAGCCATCTCTCCAGCCCCAAGAATAAAAGTTTTATGCTGAGCTGGGTGTGGTGGCACACACCTTTAATCCCAGCACTCGGGAGGCAGAGGTAGGAGGATCACCGTGAGTTTGAGGTCACCCTGAGACTACATAGTGAATTCCAGGTCAGCCTGAGCTAAAGTGAAACCCTACCAAAAAAAAAAAAAAAAAAAAAAAAAAAAAAAAATGTCTTATGCTGAATAGGTCATAGTTTGACAATATGTATAATACAGTTTATCCCTATCTTTAGGCCTAGATCATTTATAATTTACTCTGTTAAATTTTCTTTAATGTCTTTTAATGAGCTTTTATAACATCTTAGAGACCTCTCAGAAATCTCTTACTTTAAAACATAATATTAGGGCTGGAGAGGTGACTTAGTAGTTCAGGTCCTTGCCTGTGAAGCCTAAGGACCCAGGTTTGATTCCCTAGGACCCATGTGAGCCAGATGCACAAGGTGGTAATGCATCTGGAGTTCGTTTGCAGTGTCTTGAGGCCCTGGAGCACCCATTCTCTTTCTCTCTCTCATAAATAAATAAATAAATAAATAAATAAATAAATAAATAAATAAACAAACAAACAAACAAACATTTAAAAGAAAAAGAAAGACAAAAAACAATATTAGATGAACAGAAAAAAAATAAAAATAAATAAACTTTCTTTTTGTCTTCCAGATTTTCTGAAGCAAAGGCTTTGGGAGAAAGTATAAACAAAACAAGAAGTAAAATCGGTGAGTTCATGCTATTCTGTGAGTTGCTTACACAATGTACTTTTTCGTGGTGGAAGTGAAGTGGTGAGGTGTTTAGTTTTAGGCATGTCCCTGCCCGGGAAGATGCCTGCCTTGGAAAGCGGCCTGGCAGGAAAAGCACTTTCTTTTTTATTCACTTTTTTTTTTTTCGGGGGGGGGGCTTTAGGTAGAGTCTCGCTCTAGCCCAGGCTGTCCTGGAACTCACTCTGTAGATCCAGGCTACCCTGGAACTCACAGCAATCCTCCCACCTCTGCCTCCCCAGTGCTGGGACCAAGGTGTGCACCACCATGCCGGGCAGGTGCTTTCTTCTGTCCAGAACCTGAACACGTGTCCTCACGCAGGCCTGAGTTCCAGCGCCCCAGGGACCACGTTTTGCCTCTCCCCTGATGTTTTCCCAGCAACAGCTCAACCTGTCATACCCGTGCAATTCCTGTGACATTGGTTCATATTTTCACAGGCTATGAAACACTTCCACACCTCCCAGAGCACATGCTTAGCATTTTTGGCACAGTTGTGCATTTTCGGCACCATTCACAAAGCCAGTGGGAAGATGGGAGGTAAAACGGAGCCAGTGCGTCTCCCTGCGGTGTTGGGTGCCAAGCAGGGCTTCCCACGTAGGTGAGGTGACCTGAAAGCAACAGACAAACTCACAGATATGTGTCCAGAGCGAGAGACAATGTCTCTCTTACCCTAAGCTAAAGCCACGGCTGAGACCCCAGGTCAGGGAAACTTCACACAAGGGTCCCTTGTACCTTCCAATCTGTGTTGGGAAAAGCAGCTGTTCACAGCTGGCCTGGCTCCCTCTTGCCCCCACCTCCTCCCTTCACACGTGAGGCCTGACAGACGCTACTGTTAGTGTCCCCTTTGGCTTCTCCTCGAGCGTAGGAAGTCTTGTTAGCCCCATGTTCCCCTCTGTGGCTGCGGCAGAAAGGGCGGAGGCGGCAGGGCTCCAGGCCATCCCCACGGCCACGCGGAGCGTCCTGACATCTCATCCTGGGCACTCATGAGCATCTTGGACGGTAAGTGTCCACTAACCCCAGGGGAAATTTAGCACCATGTCCTGACGGACACAAGCAGCAGATCCAGCAGAGCTGGCAGCACCCGCCGCTGAGAAGCCGCCTCATAGTGTGGCACGTTACAAAATACCTCTTTCGCGTGTCCTCACTCCAAAGTTACGGTGGTTATGACACTCGCCGTTGGCTCTTGTTATGAATGAATGTATGGAAACGTGCACAGATACTTCTATAGCAGAAACAGCTTAACGTTTTGGTAACTATGCCATTATAATTGGTTTCCTTTAACTGGTTTACATTGTGTACCAAAAAATATATATCATTCTTCTGAGAAAGGGTTCATCATTTCTCCAGATTGTCAGATCTCACACACTTGGGCATATGCACACACACACACACACACACACACACACACACACACACACATGTATTATTTTGGCCTGAGTCCCAAAACTTCAGAACAAAATCATGTGAAAACCTGTGAGTTAAGAGATGCCTGTTTGGGGAGGTAATCTTCACAGCTTGTGTGATTCTCACAAGGTTCAGCAACCCTAACTGATAAGGAAATGGATTCTCAGCTGATGGCCCAATCCCAGGGCCAGTCTCCAGGCAGGCAAGCAGACACCCTGTGAAGGAGCACCCAGACAGCAGGACTGTGGGTCTGACCATTCCTGAGCCACTAGGAAGAAAGTGGAAGCAGGGAGGAAGGAAAAGATGCACATTCCTAGCGGAGCGTAGTGGGCATGCCTTTAAATCCCAGCACTCGGGAGACAGAGGTAGGAGGACCGCTGTGAGTTCGAGGCCACCCTGAGACTACATAGTGAATTCCAGGTCAGCCTGAGCTAAAGCGAACCCTACCTCGAAAAACAAACAAACAAAAAAAGATACACATCCCAAGTGGTCTACTTGTCAGCATTGTTTGATCTCCTCACCTAATGACTGTTTTTCTCTTTGAGTGAATGAGACAGACTTTTCACAAAAGATTTCTTCCCTCCCCCCGAAAACAATAATAGTTCTGTTTTTAACAAATATCTACCGCGAGGGACTAGGGATGTGGCTCAGTGGTAAAAGGTGCTTGCTTGGAAAGCCTGCCAGCCTGGATTCAACTCCCCAGTACTCATGTGAAGCCAGATGTACAAAGTGGTGCCTGCGTCTAGATTTCATTTTTCAAATCTAGTGCTGGAGCTGGGGAGATGGCTCAGTGGGTTAGAGCACTTGTCATGCAAGCACAGGGGCCTGAGCAGGCCTGATTCCTCCCTGAGTTCGATTCTCCGGCACCCACGTGAACAGCTGGGTATGGCCAGGCGTGCCTGTAAACCCAGTCCTTTTGGGATCAGAGACAAGAGAATCACTGGGGCTCATGGGTTATCCAGTTGGACTGAAAAGCAGCTCTGGGTTCAGTGAAAGGTCCATCTCAAGGGGTTCATGACAGAAGACACCCACCATTCTCCTCCAGTCTCTGCTTGCATGGGAAACACATCTCCTCACACAAAAGTGCATCTACCACAGGTATATGTGCACACACACCACAGCACACTTACTACACACAGACACACACACACAAATGTAGGGCTGAGGCTGGGGCTTGGGGCAGAGCACTTTCCTATCAAGGTCCCAGCTCTAGATTCCATCTGCAACACCAAACAGCACAACCGAAATGAAACTGTCCCATCATTCAGGAAATAAACTAGCGATGGAAGGCATCGATTGCCTATACAAAAAGACTTGTTATTTTTCCCCTCTCTGTACAATGTGCTGTTGACTGCTAATAATGATAAACTATAACTTTAGTGCAGTGAACTCTGCTGGAGGACCCAGCGTGCAACCTTCTTAAGGTTAGGCAGGTCAGAAGGTGCCTAGAGCTACACAAGCTACACCAAGCCCAGGAGCCCAGGTCAGGGGAGTGAGGGTTGTACTTGGCCTGCCCTGACAACATATATGTTTGTGATCCATGCACAAAGGGTCACTATGCTAACAGAAGCCCTGGGCAAGTAAACCCTGGCTTGTTTTCCAGAAAATAAGAACGAGAGTTCACACCAATGTTGAGGTTCAAGTTTCCATGGCCGTCGGCAAAGCAGCTAAGTTCGGCAGAATAAAGCAGGCTACTGTCCTTCTTCACTCCCAGCCACTGTCTCTCAAGTTGTGTTCTTGATCCAAGGGGACCCAGTGCATGGACCTGGGAGATCTAGCTTGACTGGTGAATCAGCCCTCCCCCTACCCCCAGTGCCCACACACGGGGAGGAGCCCACATCACAGCTTCTCGGGCTAAGATTAAGGAAGCAGAAGGTGAAATTCCAGGAGGCGGTTAGTCTAGCACAAATGTACCATGACATGACCAGGGGGTGACTCAGCTCAGTTCCCTGCCTCTGGACCCAGCACGCTCAGGTGCCATGGAGTGCATGTGTAATTGAGCCGCGCATAACTGACCCGCAGAGAGGCAACGGAAATTTTGCCTGTGAACTACAGATCAAGCTACCCACGTCTTTAAAGTTTGAGTTCCTGCTGTCTTTCTGGACAGTTTGTTTTTCTCTGACTCTGTGACCGGCCAGCTGCCTCTTGAGTTTCATGCTCAGGGATTCCTAATGGCCTTGGATTCAGTCGTGACCGTGTAGTATCCAATTCTACGTGGTGCCTCAGTCAAGTCAAAACTTCCGTCTGCATCTGTGTGTGTGGTGTGCCTGTGTGTGTGTGTGGTATGCAATGTGTGTGTATATATATAAATATTTGCATGAATGTGGGTGGAGTGCATATGCATATACATGGGCATGTGTTACAGAGGTGCCCCTTTAAATCGCTCTCCACCTTGTTTTTTTAAGATTTATTTTATTTTATTTATTTGAGAGAGAGAAAGAGGTAGAGAAAGAGAGAGAGAAACGGGCTCACCAGGGCCTCTTATATGGGTACTGGGGAATTGAACCTGAGTCCTTAGGCTTTGTAGACAAACACCTTAACCACTAAGCCCTCCACCTTATTTTTTTTTTGGGGGGGGGGTTCAAGGTAGGGTCTCGCTCTAGCCCAGGCTGATCTGGAATTCACTAGGTCATCTCAGGGTGGCCTCGAACTCACAGTGATCCACCTCCCTCTGCCTCCCAAGTGCTAGGATTAAAGGCATGTGCCACCACGCCCAGCCCAACTTTATTTTTTTTTCTTATTTGAGAGAGAGAGGGGTGCACCAGGGACTCTAGCCACTGCATGTGCCACCTTGTGCATCTGGCTTACAAGGGTACTGGGGAATCGAACCTGGGTCCTTGAACTTTGCAGGCAAGGACCTTAACTGCTAAACTATCTCTCCAGCCCTCTACCTTATTTTTTGAGACAAGAGCGCTCTTCTTTTAAAAAAATGTTTTATTTATTTGCAAGCAGAGAAAAACAGAGAAGAGACACATACAGAGAGAGTAAGAATGGACACGCCAGGGCCTCTAGTTGCCACAAACGAATTCCAGATGCATGTGTCACTTTGTGCACCTGGCATTACGTGGGTACTGGGGAATCAAGCCCGGGTGTTAGGCTTTGCAGGCAATCGCCTTAACCACTGACCCATCTCTCCAGCCTCTTGTTTTTTTAACTGGGTGATAATGACCTGAACAGAGTCATTACTATTTGTTACTATTGTTCCCAGCTCCAATAGCAAGAGCAGACTATGTCATCTATGGTGCACTTGCTCCATAGCAGGTGAGAGCTTAACCTGCATTGTATCATTGAATCCTCACCTGAGAGGGACGTGATTTTTAATCCTCCAGCTACATTGGCCAGGAGGTTTAACTGAAACCATAAAAGGAAATGTGTCGTCTTACGTAACTGGGAGGTCTGGGGAATGCAGCTGGCTTCAATTGCGTACGTCTCTTTCCTCTCAGTTCCTTGTCACTAAGTTACCTGGTGGCCTCTTCCCATTTGGTGGCAGTGTGTATCCGGGAGCTCTGAGCATACACAGTCTGTAGAAGTCATGGTTTCCGTGGAAGGGCTGTTCCCCAGCAGCACGGGGAAGTCCCTTGATGGAAGAATGATCCACGGGGCTTAAGTCTTGCGACCCCCTCCCCTCGGAATCATCATCCTTCCAGGGGAACCAAGCACTGCCACTGACCAGCCTGGATCCTGTGCCCACACCTACATCTGGTTCCTAGCCCAGCTGCCTACATTCATTACACAAAGTCCCCAAGGAATCCGGCAGGCAGCCTCCTTCCTCCAAAGGGAACTTTTCTGAGCGTACACAAATCACATTCGGGCTAGAGAGACAGCTTAGCAGTTAAGGTGATTGCCTGAGAAGCCTAAGGACCCATATTCTACTCCCCAGATCCCACACAAGCCAGACGCACAGGATGACGCATGCGCACAAGGTCACACATGCGCATGAGATGGTGCATGCACCTGGAGTTCGATTGCAGTGGCCGGAGGCTCTAGGGCACCAATCCTCTCTCTCTCTCTTACACACACTCTCTCTTACTCTCTCTCTCATAAAAAATAATTAATAATAATAATAATAGATCACATTTACTACAGGCCTTAGCGAGTCTGCTCTATGCCTGGAACATTCTTCTGTAACGGAGTTAGCAGTCATTGCGATGAGAAAAGGTAACAAGCCCATCCATCCTGGGGGAAAAAGAAAGCTCTGCGTGGAAACTTGAAGCAGGGGCTTCTGCTAAAATGAAATAAACGCAAAGTATCACAGTCGAACCACAGCAGGGATTGCAGGGAAGTTAAGACTGGGGAAGAGCTCCCAACATCCTGCTGCTCTCTAACTAGAATCTAACAAGTCTGTCTGCTTTGATTCAGGCGTCCCCCATAAACTCAGGTGTTCTGAACGCTAGGTTCCCAGCTGATGGAGATTTGGGCATTAACGCCTCCTGGAGACAGTGTATTGTTGGGGGCGGGCTTATGGGTGTTATAACCAGTGTTCCCTTGCCAGTGTTTGGCACACTCTCCTGTTGCTATTGTCCACCTGATGTTGGCCAGGGGGTGATATCCACCCTCTGCTCATTCCATCATTTTCCTCTGCCATCATGGAGTTTCCCCTTGAGTTTGTAAGCCAAAATAAACCTCTTTTTTTTTTTTCCCACAAGCTGCTCTTGGTTGGGTGATTTCTACCAGCAATGCAAACCTAACTGCAACAAAGTCCAGTGACCATCCTAATAGTAACATGTTAGATTCCTAACACATAAGAAAGACAATACCAGGCTTGTTCCGGTGTGAGAGTGTCACGACAGAAGAGGGCATGAGGAAGTGTTGACGTGAAGAGCTGTGTGAAGATCGTTTTACTGGAATTATGACCGTTGCGACCACCATACTGGGCACAATCAGCGCCTCTAAGAGTGAGCACATGGCCACCCCAGGCCAGGAAGAGGAGTGTGGGGAGAAGGGTAGAGCGCAGTCCTGCACATCACAGCTTCTGGAACTTTCTACGCAGTGATGCACACCCTGCTAGGAGAAAAATCCTGTGTGAACCAGTGAGACTGGGCAGGTATACCAACATGATTTCCCTGCCAGCCAAGTGCACATGAGCCACTTTCTGTTTAAGAGACAGGTGTAGGGGACCTGCTGCATGTCCCCTCGTGTCATACAGAACGATGGATACACTTGATTCAAGGTTAAGCGACTGGAGAAGGAAGATCCTACCTTGAAAAAACAAAACACAAAGGGCTGGAGAGATGGTTTAGCATTTAAGTGCTTGCCTGTGAAGCCTAAGGACCCCGGTTTGAGGCTCGATTCCCCAGGACTCACATAAGCCAGATGCACAATGTAGTGCATGCATCTGGAGTTCGTTTGCAGTGGCTGGAGGCCCTGGTGTGCCTATTCTCTCTGTCTCTCTCTCTCTCTCTCTCTCTCACTCACTTGCTCTTGCTCTCAAATAAATAAAAATAAATTTTAAAAATTAAAAAATAAAAAAAAATTAAGGTGATTAAATGGATAGAGAGCCTGGGAATGTTGAAGCACGGGGTAGAAAGGTGTCCGTCTGAGAAGAGTCGGGGTGTGTCGAGACAAAATGAGCAAGACGGCTTCCTGCAGTCTGTCTGTGACAGCTGTGGTGTCAACGTCCAGCTTTCCAAGAGCAGTTACCTGAGAGGTGGCCCATCGCCACCGTGACTGAGGTCGTCACAAAACAGAGTGGATCCAACAAAAAGATGACCTGCTACAGGCTGGAGGACTGCCCAGAGCCCTCACTCCTGGTGTGATCCAGGCTGGAGGACTGCCCAGTGTCCTCACTCCTGGTGTGATCCAGGCTGGAGGACTGCCCAGTGCCCTCACTCCCGGTGTGATCCAGGCTGGAGGACTGCCCAGTGCCCTCACTCCCGGTGTGATCCAGGCTGGAGGACTGCCCAGTGCCCTCACTCCTGGTGTGATCCAGGCTGGAGGACTGCCCAGTGGCCTCACTCCTGGTGTGATCCAGGCTGGAGGACTGCACTGAGCACTCAGTGACAAGTGGTAGCACTCACAGTTACCATGTAGCTTGAAGGATGCCGTGACTTGGTGAGAGTGTCAGCCCCCTGCAAGTGCCAACACGATCATCTTACCTTAGTGAGTGAGCAGGGCCCAGGCCCAGCCCCAGCCCTCGTCCGGGTGGATGCAGGTTGGCTGATGTATGCCATTCACACACAGTAAGTGAGAAAGGCAACTTATTAATGTAACATGGTGAATTTTCTTTTTTTTTTTTTTTTTTTGTAGTCAGGAACTGTTAAATCAGCTCCATCCAGGGAACAAGCTGGATTCCTTATTGAAAGGCTGATAAAGGGGCACCTCCATAGGCAAAGGGAATGAAGGAATTAAGAGTTTGTAGAGGGGCTGGAGGGATGGCTCGGCAGTTGAGACACTTTCCTGCAAAGCCTAATGATCCAGGTTCAATTCCCCAGTACCCACGTAAAGCCTGATGTACAAAGCGGTACATGCATCTGGAGTTCATTTATAGTGGCTAGACACAATGATGTACCCATTATTTCTCTCCCTCCTTCCCTCCCTCCCTCACTCTTTTTCTCTCTCTCTCTCTCCTTTGCCCATTCTTTCATTCTTTTTCCTTTCTCCTACCTCTTCTTGCAAATAAATAATTAAAAATTTAGCCGGGCGTGGTGGCGCACGCCTTTAATCCCAGCACTCGGGAGGCAGAGGTAGGAGGATCGCCATGAGTTCAAGGCCACCCTGAGACTACATAGTGAATTCCAGGTCAGCCTGGGCCAGAGTGAGACCCTACCTCGAAACACCAAAAACAAATAAATAAATAATAAAAGAAGCCTAGAGAGACAGGGTCCCCAGTCATGAAGATTTTCAAGGCATCCAGTGCCCACTGGAGCAAACGCTCCTGCACCCAATCTAGACCTCTGTACAGCTTACCTTCCCGGAAAAGCACTCACTCGCCATTACCAACCTGACCCCTGCTCACCAGCGCCTTCTATGCATACTACACTCTGTCCAGACAAGACAAAATGCCACATGGTGGGTTTCCTCTCGCTATGCTATAATTACACCCCACCCCTGACTCTCAAAGATGAGCCCCAAGTTACTTTGTAGGGTCACAGAAATGATCGCCTTCAATTTGGCTCTGGGATTTCCTATTAGACACGCAGCTGAGCCAGCCTGGATGTAGGATGCACGCACGTGCTAACAAAAATCGCAAGACACAATAATGAGATTCGGTCCCTCCGAGCTGGGAAGAGTGCCATCAGGAAGGGGAGCCTGGTGTTCTGGAACCTCACTACCTCTTGCAATCTGCCTTTCTCACGACCACAGGTGGTGTTTTCTCTTGGCCTTGGTCTGTCTTGGCCTCCGCTGAAAACATCTTATGAAGGTTTATGAATCCCTTGGGTAACAAGCCCCTGGGCATGCCCATGAGGGATTATCTTGTTCAGATTAATTGGGGGGAAGATCCACCTTAACTATGGGCAGCACCACTGCATGGGCCTGGGACCCTGGACAGTATTCAAAGGAGAAAGCTGCCTAAGCAGCCGCATTCCTCACTCTCTGCTTCCTCGCTGTGGACTGAGTGTGATCAGCATCAAGGCTGAGGCCGCAAGCTCCTGCCTTACCCACCACGATGGACCGTAACTCTAGCTGTGAGCTGAAATAAACCCTTCCTTCCCTAAGCTGCTTTTCTCAGCAATGAGAAAATAACTAAAACAGGGCCCTTTGTCCTTCAAGGCCCAAAGCTCATGAGCTAATTATTTACACATGTCTTCGTTCAGAATTATGAGAAAGAGAAACTGGCCGAATTCGTGTTTTTCTAGGCCTTCGGGACAATAGCTGTTGGCTTCCTGTCACACTTCCACTGTTACCCTGTCCTGTCCTGTCTACTGCCACCCACCTATCTGACTGCTGCTTAGCAGTTTCAAAGCTGTGCGAGTAGAATGAAGAGCTGAGCTCACACCTGTGACCTCAGGTGAAGGTGGGGTGGGGAGGGATCATGAGTTAAAGGCCAGCCTTGGCTACACAGTCCCTGATCTGAACAAGTGCTTTCTGTGAGTCAGAAATCCACACCTAGTCCAGGCAGCTGTGGCCAGGGAGAAAGAGCAGATGTGTGTCACCAGGTGTCCCTGAGGGCGTCAAAGGGCTGTTTCTCACTTTAAAAAAAAAAAATTTATTTATTTATTTGCAAGCAGAGAGAGAAAGAGAGATAGACGAGAGGCAGACAGAGAGAGAATAGGTGCACCAGGGCCTCCAGCCACTGCAAAGGAACTCCAGATGCGTGTGCCCCTTGTTCATCTGGCTTACATGGGTCTTGGAGAATAAAAGTGGGATCCTTTGGCTTCGTAGGCAAATGCCTTAACCGCTAAGCCATTTCTCCAGTTCTCCTCCTCCCTCCCTCCCCACCCCGTTTCTCTTTTAAACAGTATGGGTGGAGCAGGCCCAATGACTGACAACTAAGACACTCCTGGTTTGATCTCACAGAGATCTTTTTTTTTTGCTTGTTAACTCTCATCAGGGGACATTAATTGTGCAATTTCCTGCTTCATGAAGCACCTTACCAGAGCACCTTTGTTTTGCCAATAATAACTGTGAGTGATCTTTGTGAAGGCATTTTAAGTTACAGGGTTTTTATTTTATTATTTGATAAAGCCATGTCCACTGATCTTTTACATCCTCCTCTGTGGAGTTTGTAGTCAGCAAGGTTCATTGTGACAGTGGTAGCAAGAGATGTTGTATTGCCAGGTGTCTCTTTGATACTTTCTTAAATATTATTATTATTATTTTTTTTTTTTTTTTTTTGGTTTTTACAAGGTAGGGTCTCACTCTGGTCCAAGCTGACCTGGAATTAACTATGTAGTCTCAGGGTGGCCTCGAACTCTCAGTGATCCTCCTACCTCTGCCTTCCGAGTGCTGGGACTAAAGGCGTGCGCCACCATGCCCGGCTCTTAAATATTCTTATTGTCCCATTTTTCTCATTCAGCTCACTTAGGATTTATTATGGAATAAGGCATAAGCTGAGGTGCTAAAGGAAATCTTTTTTCAAATGACTAATTTTCCCAGCACCTATTTCAGTTTAATGAAATGTCTTAAAATAAAATGTCTTCCCCTCCTAGGAAAGTCAGTTCTGTTTTCAGAAGGCAACAGCCGTGTTCTGCTTTCATCACAGAAGTAATGGGCGCCCTCGACATGATCACTTTCGTCCTGGTATTTCTCAAATAACTTTACTGGCAGATAGCATCAGCTAAGAGCAGAATGACCCCACAGAAAAGTGTCCCCTGTATGTAAATCCAACAGCTCATGGATGCCAAAAAGACGATGGCATAAATGAGTGAATGGTCTTTCAAGGCTGGGCATTCTCTTTCAGAAAAGTGACTACTTTAAACACACCAGCACACCTGGGCTCAACTTACTGATCTGTCCAGAAAGATAGCTGGTGAAATGTTTCATTTCTTCTTTGATATTTTTTATTGACTGCCTCCTTACATATACATAACATACCACAATTATAATCCTCTCCCATCACCTTCTTTTATTCCCCCACCCCCCACACACACTCACACTGAATCCCTTCTTTTCAACTAATCCCTGGTCTCTTTTGATGTCCTCATTTTCCCTCCTATTATGCAGATCTTATGTAGGCAATATCAGCCACTGTGAGGTCATGAATACCAAGGCCACTTTGTGTCTGGAAGAGAGTATTGTAAGCACTCCTCCCCTTCCTTGGGCTCTTATATTCTCTCCACCACCTCTTCTGCAACCCTTGGAGGGTGTGAGAGAGACGTCACACTTAGTGCTGACCACTCCACTGTCACATCTCAGCACTTAGGTGAGTTTTGAGTCATCCCAGTGGTCACCACCATCTGAAAAGAGAAGCTTCTCTAACCAAGCGTGAGAGTAGCGTTACTATAAGGAGCATAAACAGATGTATTTAGAGGGCAGTTTTGTGGGCATAATATGTCCATTTAGCCAGACAACAGTAATAGTCCCCCCAGGGCTTCTGACCTCCCCAGCCATGGGCTTTTGATGAGGTTTTCAGTTTCAGGCAAGAATTCCCTCCCATGGAGTAGGCCTCAAGTCCAATCAGAAGAAATACTTCATTTCTGTAGAGCAAAAGTGTATCTCACTGTCTCATATTGATTGGAGAATGATTACAGTGGAGGTAGGAATAGGGGAGGGGCTCCGTCAGTGCCACAAACAGCAGAGGGAACGCTGGCCATCTGGGACCGTATGCGCCCCTACGGAAAGACACCGACAACTTTCGAAACAAAGAATGGACAAAACCAAAGATGTCTCCCCTCCACTGTGGCCACTTCACTCAGGGAAGAAACAACCTGGCTTGCTACGGGCTTCACGTAGAAACATGACACCCCTGCCCTCTCACCCCTGCACCCTTCTAATCCAGGGTCTGTTTGGCAACTTGTTGAAGCTAGCTAAAAATATTCAAGTCGGGCTGGAGGGATGGCTTAGCCGTTAGGGCATTTGCCAGCAAAGCCAAAGGACCCAGGTTCGATTCCCCAGGACCCCCATAAGCCCATAAGCTCAAGGGGGCACACACGTCTGGAGTTCCTTTGCAGTGGCTGGAGGCCCTGGCGCGTCTATTCTCTCTCTAACTCTCTCTTTCCTTCCCTTTTTCTCTGTTAAATAAAGAAGTAAATAAAATATTCAAGTCACTCAACACTGCCCTTCCAGTTCTTGGACGCCATCTGAAAAGCACAGAAGCTGTAGAACACACGTAGCTAATCTGGCATCCCATGGACGAAAGCCCAGCCCGGGGCAGTATATGTGGGTAAAAAGTAACAACAGCGCCAGGCAGCTGCCTGCAGGTGATGACAACATGGCCAGCAGAAGACAGCTTAGGAACGCCACGGAGACCTCTCAACCTCTGGAACTGGTGTGTGGACAGAGCTGAACTTGGACTGAGAGTAAACGGGGAAGGACATCCCAGCCCCTGTGTGTCTTAGGACAGACCTCAGGCCAGCACTAGTCAAAGAGGCAGAGTCCCCACTTCCATAGCAATGGCTGACTTTAACAGTGGTAACAATTAGGATCCCCTGGGTGCACATGAGGAAACTGAGGCTCCAGAAGCATGTCCAGCAAGGTACAGCTGGCAGAGGGTGGAGCCTGTACTCAGATCCCATTGCTATTGAGTTGGTGTTGGTTAACCTTGTCAGCTTGACAGGATCTAGAGCCACGTAGGAGACAAATCCCTGCACATGGCTATGGGGGAGTTTGTAGATTAAGTTAACAGGGGAAGAGCCACTCTTAACGGTGGGGGGCACCATTCCACGGGATGGGTTCCTGGACTGTATAAAGAGGAGGAGGAGAGGGCAAGCTGAGCAGAAGCAGCTCTCTCTGCTTCCTGACTGTGGATTCAATGTGACCAGCTGCTTCATGCTCCTGCCGCCAGGCCTGCCCTGCCATGATGGACTGGCCCCTCAAACTATAAGCTGAATCCCCTGCCTCCCTTAGGTTGCTTCTTGACAGTTCTTTGGTCACAGCAATGAGAAAATGTTAACGAATACACACGGGATCCAAAACCAATGCCTCAGTCAGTGGTCAGGGAAAATTAGAAAACAGCTAAGAAGGGGACAGTCGGCCTCTACTGTTTAGATACCAGGAATGGTCATGAATTTTCTCCAAGTTCAAGTAGACAAGCAAAGGAAAAAAAAGGAAACAGTGACGGAAGAAATTCTCCATCTTTACTCCTAGGAAGATAATAAAGAAGAGAAGCAGAGAGCTTGATGGGAGGTGGAAAAGGCTGATGTCGGTCAAGGAGAGGAGAGCCCCTTCCAGTGCAGGGTCTGTCCTTTGATAGGGAGTTTAGACAATCATAAATTTATTGTATTTTATTTTTATTTACTTAACAGAGAAAGAGGGAGAGAGAGAGAATGGGCACGCCAAGGCCTCCAGCCACTGCAAATGCACTCCAGATGCATGCACCACCTTGTGCATCTGGCTTACATGGGTCCTGGGGAATTGAACCGAGGTCCTTAGACTTCGCAGGCAAGTGCTTAACCACTAAGCCATCTCTCCAGGCCCTGTTTGATTTTATTTCCTGGTACTAACCAGGTGCCCCCTCCAGACAGAGATAGCCACTTTCAACAATTCCATGTATCAAGCTCCATCTCTTCTGTGCAGTTATAGGTGGAAGATAGATGACTGGATAGCTGGATGGATGGATGGATGGATGGATGGATGCATGGATGGATGGGTAGATAGATGATAGATAGATAGATAGATAGATAGATAGATAGATAGATAGATAGATAGGGCCTAGATAAATAAGTAGATGGTAGTTAGGTAGATGAGGATAGATAGATGGATAGGTTATAATAATAGACAGCAGATAGGTAATAATAGGTAGATAGATGAATGATGCATGCTAGTCTTTTACAATAATACCTGCTTTTGTTGCACAAACAAGACCATAGTTTGCATGTTATTCTCCACCATGTTTTCTCATTTAATCATTCATTTTTGACAGTGAACAAACTGGAATCTATCAAACCACTCCTCCATAATAGACGTTCCACTTTTTTTTTCTCTATCATGAGCGATGCGTCCATCTTTGTGCACAAGTGTGAGTGGGAGCCAGGGAAGAGATGCAGGAAGTAGAAATGGGACAACAGTGTCTGGTCTGTGTTTAATTGTCACGAGCATCCTCCAGTTGTCTGCCCGAGGGGTTGCATTGGTTTATGTCCCCATCAGCGTGTGACAGTGCACATTGCTCTGTGTGTTTACTTGTATGTAATTTTATCAGCCAGTTTTAGTACGTGCCAGTTGGAGAGCAAAAGCGTGGTATTCTGTTATTGCTCCAATTTGCATTTCCCTAACAGCTGGCAAATCCAAGTGTTTTTGGTTTTTTCTTCATATATCTCATATTCTTTGCTGACTGGTTAGTTGGAGTTTTCTCTTTGATTTGTAGGAGTTCTTTGCGTCCCCTGGGTATTGGGCCTTTGTCTTTGGAATAATTAGCAGATGTTTTCTTCCAGTCTGTAACTTTCTGGAAGAATTCTATGACACGTGCTTTTCTCCTGTTAGCCTTTGGATAAGACTGGCTTGTCTGCTCCTCTTTTGATTTTTTTAACTTCTTCTGAATTGGGAGTTATTTACCCTCAACCTCACTACAACTCTACCCCAAGGAAGGTACCCAACATAACTTTGGTCCCATGGCAAAGACTGTCACTAAACCATGATATGATGTACCCT
Organism: Orientallactaga sibirica; assembly: GCA_036365145.1. Lineage (NCBI taxonomy): Eukaryota > Metazoa > Chordata > Mammalia > Rodentia > Dipodidae > Orientallactaga > Orientallactaga sibirica. The sequence continues at coordinate 8,337,284 of JAEOAD010000006.1, read as the reverse complement.
TGTAATCCCAGCGCATGGGGGAGGCAGAAATAGGTGGATCCTCGGAGCTCACTGACAACTCTACCCTAATTGGCAAGCTCCAGGCCAATGAGAAAGCCTGCCTCAAAGAAAGGTAATTGTTACTGAGCGTAACACCTGAGGTACATGCACATGCACACACATAAAAAATACTATGCATGTTTCTGCATATATGGATGTGTGCATGTGTGTGTTTTCCTCTAAATCAGCCAGTGTGTCTATAATTCATTCGTTTTAGTAGCTGTGGAAAGGGGAATAGAATGGGGTGTGCCACATATATCCCATCATTTTTCAGTAGACAGATATTTGCTTCATTCCCACTCTTTTGTTAAATAACACATGTTGCAGTAAGTACTGTCGTACATGTGCCCTGTTTTTGTTTGGTTTGGTTTGGTTTGGTTTGGTTTGATTTGGTTTGGTTTTCTCACTCTAGCCCAGGCTTGTTGGGGTCCCCCCAAGGCCAGCTCAGGAGGGACGATAGGGTCTCTGCCGAATTGGGGTGAGCAGCGCGGAGTCACGACACAGACTCCGGGAGTTGGGTGAAAGTGGGAGCGAGAACCCACAAACTCGTTTATTCAGGAAGTGTACATGGGTTTTAAGGGGCTGTTAATCTTTGCATGGGGCGGTCCCCTTTTGGTGACCAATGACAGCTTGTCTCTGGACAGGACATCTCGTAGTAGGCCTCTCGCGAGCATGGGGCTGTAACTCTTGTCACATCAAGCCTGCGCAAAACGCCATTTTTACAGAAGCCACTTCCTATTGTCTTTTGCCATGCGGTCTGGCTAGGACCAGGCCTGTATTGTACCATACACAGGCTGACCTTGAACTCACAGCTATCCTCCTACCTCTGCCTCCCAAACGCTGGGACTAAAGGCGTGGCCGGCACACGAGGCTCACATGTATGCTTATAATCAGTGCTTTTATTTCGATGAAAACCTGTTCTGTGGCGGACTGGATAGTAAATATTTTGGTCATTGTGGGCTTCATATAATCCCTTTTTTTTCTCCTCTTCCAACTCTATCTCACAGTCCACAGTCATACATATAAACAGGCCACAGGACAAACACAGTCCATCTACCCTAATTTGCCAGTCCTTGGAAGAGTTCTAGCTGTCCTGGGAATAAGATCAGTCCTAAATGTTATTATAATTTTTATGATTTTTGTAAATGTAGCATTCTTACATTTCCTGGGGTATAAAATCTGTTTGAAAAAGTAATATATTTTCCCTTTGCCTCTTCATATTACCCAACTCTCTCTAATTTTTTGGTTTTCGAGGTAGGGTCTCACTCCAGCCCAGGCTGACCTGGAACTCACTATGTAGTCTCAGGGTGGCCTCGAACTCACATCTCTCCTATCTCATATCCTCCTATCTCTGCCTCCTGAATGCTGGGATTAAAGGCATGCGCCACCACGCCTAGCTTAGATAGATTTTTTTTTTTTTTTGGCCAATTCTCTTTTTAGTAGGCTTTTGTTTTCCGTTGGTTTCTTGAGTTTTCTGGGAACCTAATGCTGTCTGATATGTATGTGCTGCAAAAGAAATTTTGTTCAATGTTCATCATTGTTGTTTTCTTTTCCTGTTTTTTTTTTCCATTCACTATATCTTCTGAATAACTACAGATTGATAAAAGTACCAGCCTCGCCTATCTGATTCTTGAGTTTAGCAAAAAATGCCTTTAAGGCCAATATTTTGGCCCCAGCTCCCAGGTCATGAGGCCACTGGAGATGATGGGACACATCTACACTGGCCCCTGGTAAGTCACCTGTCTTCCTGGTCAGGGAGGGTACGGAGACCCAGAAACAAACAAACAACAAAAAAATCAGTATACTGTCTGAAACAGGAGAGTTACAACTGAGGAGAAATCAGTCCTCCTGCCTTCCCAAAGAAGGGAGAACCACTTGGCCAGCACGGCGCTGACTCATCCTAACCGACACCACCATATCGGAGAAGCTAGAGGGCTACTCCCGGCTCCCTAAAGTCTCCTTTGGAGAGCCATAGTGACGCCCAAAATTCATCTGTGATTAACTGTTGGCTATCTGCTTGGTCTTAAACACTCAGGAAGAAATGCATAACCAAAGATAAAGGGCTACCTCAAATATATGAATGGCCTATTAAATAACAAACACAACAAGAGCTTTCCAATTCGATAATAAGGAAAACCAACCATCAATGTCAGAATGGTTATTTTCAAATCTAAAAAATATATGAATGACTTGGACCAAGGATCACTTAATTAAAAAAAGAACGCTTCCGTATACTGGGAAAAATGGTGAGTCCCTTCTAACTTGTGCCAGGGCATCATTAAATAAGTCCTGAGGCCAAAAAAATACACTGTACAGCTAGCTCCAACTCACACCTAATACAGTACCAACCTTTGGCCCTGGCTAACCCCAGGACAATTTTTTTGAAAAAAAAAAAAAAGGTACACTTGGGCTGGAGAGATGGCTTAACGGTTAAGGTGCTTGCCTGCAAAGCCAAAGGACCCAGGTTCTATTCCCCAGGACCCACGTAAGCCAGATACACAGGGTAGCGCATGCATCTGGAGTTTGTTTGCAGTGACTGGAGGACCTGGTGTGCCCATTCTCTCTATCTGCCTCTCTTTCTCTTGCTCTCTCATAAATAAATAAAAGAAAATATTTTAAAAGGGTGCACTCTGTAAGGCTATTATACAAAATATGGCATATTTGTCATTATCAAGATTAAATGTATATATATTCCTGATGACTCAGCTAATCTCTCTTCTGGTTTACCAGCCATACAGAAACAGATTCAGACCATGTCAGGCACTACTGTGCCATTCAATGAATAATTCTAGGAGAAAATGTCAACCAGTTCATGCTCCAGTGGTCCCCATCTACCTGGGTTCCCTCGAATGCTCTCCAAAGCATAGAAGCCTGCAAGAAGGGTACCCCTAGCCAGACGTGGTGGCACACGCCTTTAATCCTAACACTTGGGAGGCAGAGCTAGGAGGATTGCCGAGAGTTCGAGGCCACTCTGAGACTACATAGTGAATTCCAGGTCAGCCTGGGGTAGAGTGAGACCAAACCTTGAAAAACCAAAAAAAAAAAAAAAAAGAAGAAGGATAACCCTGAAGGCGACCAGATTGCTGCATGCTCATGTCTCATTGACTCCTTATTTTTATTCTTTCTTCCCAACATTCTCTTCCAAGATTATCTTCCTGCACTCCATCAATACACTTCCGGGGTCCTTTAGAGCAGTTGCCCTCCCTGGGAGACACTCTGTCACAACTCCATGCCTCGTTCAGCCGGAAACAGTTCACGATGACATCATCACCCCCTGCTCTCTAACAGCAGTTAAGAGTGCCTTCTCATGAGAGCAGGGAATGTCAGGAGGCTACAGTTAGGGTGACTGGACCCCTGAAGGTAAAAAAGGCAGGAAAGTTTGCACTTGCTAGAAATAAAAGATGATCAGATTTCTTTCTTATCTCTTGCCTACTTCCCTAGGCCTGCATGTGCCCCTTGTGCATCTGGCTTACGTAGGTCCTGGAGAATCTAACTGGAATCCTTTGGCTTCACAGGCAAACGCCTTAACCACTAAGCCATTTCTCTAGCCCTTTAGTTTTTGTTGTTGTTGTTTTATAAAAAAAAAAAAAAAAAAAAAAAAAAAGAAAGGGCCTGGAGAGATGGCTTAGTGGTTAAGCACTTGCCTGTGAAGCCTAAGGACCCCAGGATGCACATAAGCCAGATGCACAAGGTGGAGCATGCATCTGGAGTTCATTTGCAGTGGTTGGAGGCCCTGGTGCATGCGCATTCTCTATCTGTCTGTCTCTCTCTCTGCCTGACGCTCTCAAATAAGTAAAATAAAAAATTTAAAAAAAAAGAAAGAAAATCAATCAATATTATTCACTGTGTAGCAGACGAAGGAAGAAAACCCTCATGATCATATTAATTGATACAGGGAAATTTTTTTTTTTTTTTTTGAGGTAGGGTTTCACTATAGTCCAGGCTGACCTGGAATTCGCTATGTAGTCTCAGGGTGTCCTCGAACTCACGACGATCCTCCTATCTCTGCCTCTGAGTGCGGGATTAAAGGCGTGTGCCGCCATGCCCAGCTGAAATATTTTTTTAATGACAACTTCTATATTTACAGACCATAATATTTCCCTCCCCTCCCCCGTTCCCCTTCACAACTCCACTCTCCATCATATCCCCTGCCTCTCTCCATTAGTATCTCTTTTAATTTGATGTCATCATCTTTTTCTCCTATTATGAGGGTCTTGTGAAAGTATTGCTAGGCACTGCAAGGTCATGGATATTGAGGCCAGTTTCTGTCTGGACAGTTGCATTGTAAGGAGTCGTACCCTTCCTTTGGCTCTTACATTCTTTCTGCCCCTCTTCTACAATGGACCCTGAGCCTTGGAGGGTATGATAGAGATGTTTCAGTGCTGGACACTCCTCTGTCACTTCTTCTCACTGTGTTGCCTTTTGGGTCATCCCAGTGGTCATCTCCATCTGAAAAGAGAAGCTTCTCTAACCAGAAGTGAGAGTAGCATTAATATGTGAATAACATTAAGTGTAGTGCTTTCAGGGCAGTTTGGTGGGAATAATATATACATTTAGCCAGACAAGCACAGACTTTATACCCCTAAGGCTCATGACCTCACCTACCATAGACTTTTGATTAGGTTTTTCAGTACCAGGCATGTATTCCCTCCCATAGAGCGGGCCTTCAGTCCAATTAGGGAGCAGTTGGTTTCCTCAAGAGCAAACATGCCACTGTTGCACCCGTTCAGTCATTTGGCCTGTCTGGACAAACTTGAGGTTTCCAGTGTCCCCTGTTTTCACCGCTGATGACTTCTGTCTCCCATATGACTGCATGCAGTGCAGCTTTTTCCAGCTTTCTATTGGCTGGTCTACAGGGAGAAGGTTTTCTGCTCAGCACCAGCTTGCTTTCTCAGTGACCTTGCCACTCAGGCAAGTGAGGTCTTCAGCAATAGGGTCTTACTATCTGTTTCTCAAGGGAAACCAAGGGCCTTGGCAATAGCCTGTAATGTTTTAGAGGATACAGGGAAAGATTAATAGGAAATTTGACATTCATTTACAACTAAAGCTCTCCGCAGACTAGAAATAACCACCTACAAAAACTCAACAGTTGGCATTACAACTAGTGAATGAAGACTGCTTTTCCTAAGACTGACAAGACAAGCTTGTGAACTGTCATCACTCCTACTTAACACAACACTGAAAATCTCAGCGCAGTGCGGCAGAAATACATGTGAGCTACATAGAGTTCGAAAGGAAGGAGTAAGCTCTTTCTAGTCACATGATGCATTGTTTCCTTTGATAACTCCAGCCCACACAGAGCTCCCCAAACCATGAAGCAGTTTAGCAACATCAGAAGATACAAGGTCCGTGAACAAAAATGAATCATGTCTATCATATATATATATAATAAATGAAATATGTATTCTGTAGTTTTAAATACACTATACAATTGCCTAACTGATGCATATGTTAATTAAATATTAACACATATTTTACAAAATTCGAAAATAATTGGGAAAAAAATACTTGGGCTTAAAATCTAGCAGAACATATGGAAGATCTCTTTGTTGAAAACTACCAACTCAAAGGAGAGAATTTTTTTGCAAGGTAGGTGTGGTAGTTTGAATATATGTCCCCCAATATATTCAATGTTTTATTACTTTATAGTTTGCATCTGCAATCACCTTGCTAGAGGCAAGGTCACTGGGGGCCGGTCTTAAGGTGTGGTGATGGTTTGAGATTCCATTGTAAAGATATGCAAATGTGCCTAGCAGGAGTTCCTGCAGTGTGCTGTGTGACCTTTTGGCTGTAGTTTTGCTCTGTGTGCTGTGGTGGCTGGTTGGTTTCTCTCTCTCTCTGCTTGGTCCTGTGGAGAGCAGGCCGCTTCTTCTGCCATTATGGAACTTCCCCTAGATCTGTAAGCTTCAATAAATAATATCCCTTCCTCCATAACTGTGCCTGGTCTGGAAGTTCATCTCAGCGAACCTGAAGCTGTCTGCTACAGTAGGGTCTCACTCTAGCCCAGGCTGACCTAGAATTCACTTTGTAGTCTCAGGCTGGCCTCAAACTCACAGAAATCCTCCTACTTCTGCCTCTCAAGTGCCACTACATCCTGCTGGAAAGAAATATTTTCCTTGGGGGTTTTTTTGAGGTAGAGACTTGCTCTAGTCCAGGCAGATAGAGAATGAGAGAGAATGGGTCCACTAGGGCCTCAAGCTACTGCAAACGAACTCCAGACACATGCGCCACCTTGTGCATCTGACTTTACGTGGGTACTGGGGAATCAAACTCAGGTCCTTGGGCTTTGTAGGCAAGTGTCTTAACCACAGAGCCATATCTCCAATTCTTTCCTGATGTCTCACATCACCACAAGATTCTGCCAGCCGTGGTGCAGAGTGACTAAAATAGGCGGTGGCCCCAGGCCTGAAGAGATGCATTCTGTGAGACGATCTAGGCTGAGTGGTGGCAGGAGTGTTTAGCTTCCTAAGGACACGTAATCCCTGTGCCAGTTTAAAGTTATCACCATTTTATTTATGTATTTATTTATTATTTATTTATTTATTTATTTATGTATTCATTTATTTATTTGGTTTTGCAAGGTAGGGTTTCACTCTAGCTCAGGCTGACCTGAATTCACTATGGAGTCTCAGGGTGACCTCAAACTCAATACAACCCTCCTCCCTCTGCTTCCCAAGTGCTGGGATTAAAGGGGTGCGCCACCACACCCAGCAGTTAAAGGGCTGGGGAGATGGCTCAGGGGCTAAAGGTGCTTGCTTACAATGCCTGATGGCCTGGATTTGATTCTCCACTACCCACATAAAGCCAGATGCACAAAGTGGTGCATGCATCTGGAGTTTGTTTGCAGTGGCTGGAGGCCCTGGCGTGCTCATTCTTTCTCTCTCTCTTTCTTTTTCTCTCTCTGTCTCCTTACAAATAAATAAATATTTTTTTAGAAGAAAAGAGTTATAGAGCTTCTGGTATCAGAGCACCAAGATGTCACTCCAAATAGCAAACTGAGGCAGCAAGAGAGAGCAGTGCATCCTTGCATGTAGGCTACCAGGTCCAGGTAATGTGGTTTCCATTAAGATATGATCAGTCAGTGCAAAATAAGGGACTGCTCCAGCTACCCCGTCTGCTGAGCCAAAACTAAACCAGACCCCTAAAACACCAGTCGGACCTCTAAGGAAGTAAGCAGTAGGCTAGCTAGAATGTTTAATTTCCTCTGATTCTCTCTTCGCTAGCTTCAGTGCCAAAGAATTAGCTCTGTTTGCAAGAGACTATATTAACTATGGGCAGTGGTAATTTCTTTTTCTTTTTTCTTTTCTTTTCTTTTCTTTTTTTTTTTTTTTTTTTGAAACAAGAGGACAAGAAATACAGGTGTGTAAACATAGCACCTCCCACTCTCTCTGAGAAAATTCTCTGGCCTTCCAAGAGCTGTACATGGGTCTAGTTCTTGCCAGTGCCTCAACTAATGAGGCTGACCGTCAGTATATGCACACACCCCCATTCCCTCTCCCCTCAGGGAGACCACGGTGACCACTGTGAGCTATTTGCCCCTAGTAAGGTGGAGCTCCGTTGTGTGGGGGTGGTAGCTGGCTGGCTATTGGCTTCCGGGTTGGCTGTCTTCCCTTCCTGCTTCCCTCCCCTCTCATAGGCATTCCCAGGACCATGTCCCAGAGAAACTACCTGTAGTTACTTAATGGGGAAAGACCACACCAAGATCAAGGGTAACCAGATGGCATCTTACATTAGGCAGATGCCAGGGAGCAGATGTAAAAGGAAGATGGGAAGTTGGGGCCTAGATTATGCAGCCTAAATGTAAATTAAAGTGAGCAGAGGCCGGAGCATGGTGGTACATGCCTTTAATCCCAGCACTCAGGAGGCAGAGGTAGGAGGATCTCCATGAGTTCAAGGCCACCCTGATACTACAGAGTGAATTCCAGGTCAGCCTGAGCCAGAGTGAAACCCTACCTCAAAAAAAAAAAAAAAAAAAAAAAAAAAGCTGGGGAAATGGCTTAATAGTTAAGGCATTTGCCTGTGAAGCCTAAGAACCACGGTTCGATTCCCCAGGACCCACGTAAGCCAGATGCACAAGGGGGCGCACGTGTCTGGAGTTCATTTGCAGTGGCTAGAGGCCTGGTGTGCCTATTCTCTCCCTTTCTATATCTGCCTCTTCTCTCTCTCTCTTAAATAAATAAATAAATAAATAAATAAATAAATAAATAAATAAAAAGAATTTTAAAAACCCTTAAAGTGATTGGAGAAGCTTTCAGAAAGCCTGTGGCCCCTGTAACTGCTTCCTAGAAGGCCCTGTCCTTGTTAATAGTGTGATGCTAATATCATTAATTAATGTTATTAATGAGGGGTGTTCTGCCTGCTATCCATAGTCTTTCTTTCTTTTTTTTTTTTTTTTTTTTTTTTTTTTTTGCTGCTGATACAAGCTCTGAGCCCGTCTGTCTTCGGCCCTGGTATCAGAGGACTTAGTGGTTTCCTAAGAGCCAAGTAACAAACCCCAGTTCCACAAAACACCCCCACGTTGTTTGGATAACACTCCACGAAAATGGTTGACATTCGTGTCAACATGAATTGACATTCATGCGCTGATATGCAGCCTGTCCACGGCAAACACATTCCTGTAATTTCTGTGGGTGGGAAAAAAAAACTGAAAACATGATGTCAAGCATCCTCTCCAACAGGAGGTACCATAGGGTCCAGCACAAAGCTGTCACCGGGAACCGCACGTCACGCGCACTCCTCATTGCTGTCTCTAAACGTAAAAAGAAGTGATTACAAAGCCCCATCCCCTCCAAGGAGACAGGCCCGGTTCCCGTTTCCAGGGACAGTCAGATTCAAACCCCCTTGAGGAAGCTGGGGGGGGGGGAAACAGCAGGGGGAGAGTGGTGAGAGGGGGCTGCTCCTGACCACACGCTCCCAACCCCTCCAAAGGAAGAGCTGTCCCAAGTCGAGGCCCCTTTGGGATGGAGAACAATCCTCAGATTCTTCCATTAATTCCTTGGCCACTTAGTTGGCCTCCTGATGCTGACCAAAATCTAGATCAGGTGTGTTGGTTTTGGACCCCACGAGGCCTGGCCAGCATGGCCAGTAAAGAGCCGTCTGCAAAATATTAGCTTTTGATATTTTTAAGAAGGGTGAGAAAGAAAGAACACATTGAACCGGATTTCATTTCTTCAGCGGTTTGTGAGCTGGCATTGGCGTGGGTGAGGAACATAATCACGCAGGCCGCGCTTGAAAGAAGGTCATCTCTTTCCAGGCTGCATGGCCTCCTCCCCTCTCACCCACCCCTGTAAGCCACCTGATCCTAGGAGGTGACAGTGGAAGAGCAGATTGCTCCCATGAGTCCCCCATGTCTCCAGCATCACCAGCCTGCACCAGCCAGGGCTGTGCTCCCGTCTTATTCTAGAACTTTTCTGGCCAAAGTCCGCTCATCTCAAAAGGAGTCCCCAGGGGGTTCCCAGACGGATCTGCCTCTGCTCCAGAGACTGTGCCTGGGCTCCCTCCCCTCCAGTTTCCTTACCCCCTCCTTGCAGTAGGTGTTACCATCAACTGGGCATGCTGTCCTCCAGTGGTGTCATTGCTGATGGTCACTGCCAGGTCTCCAAGACCCTGCGTCCCTGGCCATGAGGATGCTCCTCGGAGAATAGCTTAAGGCTCCTTCTGTAAGTGGGGCTCAAGTGACAGAGGGGCTCCAGGGCCTTGTTCTCCAAAGTCCCCACCTCCACTCTGCTTGGTGTGGTCCATGCAACAGCCAGCATTGGACTTGGGGCACAAAGCACCTGTTAACAGAGCTCATTTTTTGTTGTTTTTTGTTTTTCGAGGTAGGGTCTCACTGACCTGGAATTAACTATGTAGTCTCAGGTTAGCCTCAAACTCATGGCAATCCTCCTACCTCTGCCTCCGGAGTGCTGGGATTAAAGGTGTGCACCACCACCCCTGGCTTTTACAACTGCTGTCTTTAGCACTATGTGGACTCCTTGTCCTGTTAAGATGGATTATAATGGTTTTTGTTCTCCAAAACAATGGCCTATTCAGTTTCAAATGACAGTACACCAGTCCAGGTGCAGCTGCTACCACAGAATGGCAGTTTATCCCACCCGCTGTCATTGCTGTTGTTGTGTGTGTGTGTGTGTGTGTGTGTGTGTGTGTGTGTGCATGTGTGTGCTTGTGTATGTGTAGGTGCACCTCGACATGCACATATGCATGTGGGCATGCATGTGGAGCCCTGAGGACAACCCCAAATGTTGTAGCCTCAGGAATGCCAGCCACCTCTTTTTGACATAGGGTTTCTCATTGGCCTGGAGCTCACTGACTGGCTACACTGGCTGAGCGGCAGGACCCTCCTGTCTCCTTCTCCCCAGCACTGGGGTTACAGGCATGCCCCACCACACCTAGCTCTTTTACATGGGCGCTGGAGATTGAACCCAGGTCCGCTTGTTTGCAAGGCAAGCACTTAGCTACAGAGCCATTGCGTCTTTCTTTCTTTTCTTTTTATTCCATTTTATTTTTTATTTTATTTATTTGTTTAGCTTTTTATTGACAACTTCCATAATTATAAACAATAAGCCATGATAATCCCCTCCCACTGCCATAGGTGCTGGGAGTACCCATGCATGTGCCACATTGTTGTTGTTGAAAATATTTTCTTTTCAAGGTAGGGTCTTGCTCTAGCTGAGGCTGACCTGGAATTCACTACGTAGTCTAAGGATGGCCTCGAACTCATGGTGATCCTCCTCCCTCTGCCTCCTGAGTGTTGGGATTAAAGGCAAGCGCCACCATGCCCAGCTATTTTGTTTTTTGGGTTTTTTTTTTGTTTTTTTTTGTTTTTTTTTTTTGGTTTTGTGAGGTAGGGTCTCACTCTGGTCCAGGCTGACCTGGAATTAACTAGTCTCAGAGTGCCCTCAGGGTGGCCCTCAAACTCTCCCGAGTGCTGGGATTAAAGGTCCTACCTCTCCCAGCTATTTTTTAAGCAGTGCTGGGAGAATAATATGGGTGCACCTGGGCCTCTAGCCACTGCAAACAAACTCCTCCACATGCTATTTTCTAAGCAGATGGGTCCTGGGGCATTGAACCTGGGTCTTTAGGCTTCACAGGCCAGTGCCTTAACCACTGAGCCATCATCTCTCCAGGCTGCATGTGCCACTTTTTGTGTCTGGTTTTACATGGGTGCTGGGGAATTGTATTCAGGCTAATAGCTAAATGCCTTTAATTGCTGAGCCATCTCCCCAGTCCCCAGAGTCTTTTATTGTTTGTGTTTGTTTCCAGGCTTGCATGATGTCTGTTTTTGTGTTCATGTGTTTGTGGGCTCACACATGCGATGCACACATGTAGAAATCAGAGAACAACTCTGAGGCCATCTTCACTTCACACCTCATTTGAGGCAGGGTCTCCTGTTCATTGCTCTATTCCACAGTGTCTGGAATTTTACCGTTTTCAACTCCCATCTTACAGTAGGCAGTGTAGGGTGCGGAACTCACTAAAGCTTCCAGCTTTTATGTGGAGGTCTGGGATTGGAACTCAGTTCCTCGGAGTTGCACAGCATTTTATCCACTGAGCTCTGACTCCCTAAATGCAAGGCTCAAACCTGGTACCATCAACCCCCTTCTTACACGATCATGTTTCCACACCCTCTTGGGCCTTTGATAGGTGAAGGGCGTGCAGTGCTCAGGCTGTGTGTGAGCAAGCTTCCCCCTTCACTTCCTCATCTCCCCACACCTGGGCAACAGAAACCCTCACCCGGGTGTGGCTCTACTCTGCCTCTTTCTTCTAGTTCCATCCGTCCCACCAGGGACCAGCTGAGAGTCAGCGGGACTGAAATCCCAGTGCAGCAGAGCCTCGTGTGCTAGAGCTGCATGGAGGCAGACGGGGAAAAGCGTGTGTTCCCTGTAATCTGTCATCCCAAAAAGCATCCCTGCAACATGGAGGCCAATCCCATCTCCTTCCCCCCATCCCCTGCTTCTTCAGTGAAAACATTCAGCTACAGAAGAAACAGGAAGAAAGAGTTCTAATGTTGTGTTCTGAAAGAAAATAACAGGCGGAGGTAGGAATCGTCCAAGATTCTGCAAATAGACCCATTACCACCAGCCTTTCAAGCAGGCTTATTAAAAAGCCATTTACTTCCAATTACAGACATCTATCATATTTGGCTGTACAAGACTATGAAAGTCCCCATTACCAATGAAAGCGATGGAGAAATGGAGGGTAACTTATCAGAAGGAAGGAGGCTTAACTATAAACTAGATTTGTTAAAAGTCCACAGAGCTGGGCTGGAGAGATGGCTTAGCGGTTAAGGCGTTTGCTTGCAAAGCCAAAGGACCTTGGTTCGATTCCCCAGGACCCACATAAGCCAGATGCACAAGGGGGCGCACACACCTGGAGTTTGTTGCAGTGGCTGGAAGCCCTGGCACGCCCATTCTCTCCCTCTCTCTGCCTCATTCCCTCTCTCAAATAAATAAAAAATTTAATTTAATTTAAAAAGTCACAGAGCTGTCAGCGACTGGCGAAGGGTCACAGCCCTGCTTCTGTGGCCCTGATCGGACCACTACAAGGACACCATGCCCACAACGAAGCCTGCAGGGCCCAAGGCAGCCTGCTCACACATGGAGGCCTGAGAGCTGCCTCCCTGGGCAAGGACGCAGGAAGATGCAAAGGTCGTGCCCTATGTCAATGACATCAATGGTTCAAAAACAGTGGTAGTGGGTCTTCAGTCTTCCCTGCATGTCACCTGTTATCTGAGCCATCCCTCCCCCTTGCAGTGACTCCTCTTATCATTGCCACCACTGTGGCCACCAGCACCCACTGTATACCTACAACCTTCGAGTGTGTGTTTTAAAATATATTTTTTTATTTACCTGCAAGCAGAGAGACAAAGAGAAAAAGAGACCAAGAGAGAATGGGTACACCAGGGCCTCTTGCCAACTGCAAATGAACTCCACACACACACGCTCCACTTTGCGCTTCTGACTTTACGTGGATACCAGGTATTTGAACCCCAGCAGTCAGGCTTGAAAGCAAGCGCCTTAACCACTAAGCCATCTCTTAATTAGATGCCCACACAATCAGAAGCCCTGAGCCCGCCCACATGTTTCATTTTGAACAAGCCACGCTGCTTACAGAGCTGAAAAGTTCCTTCTGCTGCCTACCGCTTGAGGTTTGGACCCCTGTACTTACTGACTTAATTCTCTGAATACGTTCACGAAATATGATTGCGTCCTGGGATAGCGGTATCGGTAAGCTCCTTAGCATAATTAAGCAGATACAAAAGCCAAGTGCCTAAGCTTCAGCCCAAGCGTCCTAATCTTGCGTGATAATTGCCTGAGTGAATATCCCTTAGGAAGAGAAATCAGGTCTCCCACACATGGCATAATTTGGTCTTTTTTTTTTTTTCTTCTTTATAAATGAGAGCATTCCCCAAAATGTGATCACAGAGTACTGTCCTGGTGATAAGAGAGGAGCCGTCATGCGCGCCCAGACTGCCGTCTGCTGTTTTCATCCCAAGCTGAAATGTCCATCAATAACTGTCTGGTCGTCCCCCACACGGCACGGCCAACATGCTTGGATGACTCCAGTAGGGGGGACTTGGCCATGTCCAGTGGCTTTTTTCTTTTTCTTAATTGTTAATATGTTTTAGAATGGGCTGATTTCCCTGCTCTCTGTGACTTAATTATGTTATCAGTGATAATGTTTAGCATACGGAATGGGAAAAGAATCTTGAATTCTGGAGAATTGAAATGTCATTTTGGAATGAGAAAGCTTAAAAACATTTGCCCAGCACTCAGACCCTTCCCGGTCTCCTAGCCTGTGTTCTGTCGCCGGCCCTTTCTCTGCCGGAAACCAGGGAAGGACCTCCCATCCTGACCCTGAGAAGAGGTGACAGCTTTCCGCCGGCCTCCCAGCCACCCACCCCTGGCCCACTGCTGGCCCACCTGGGCTCCTAACACTGATTCTGAGCGCATGCCCGGGTAGTTCCCTAGTCCCTGTTGTGCGAGGCAGGCCATGTGACGGACAGGTGACATCACATGTAAGGAGGATGTCCAAGCACACTTTCATTAACCTATAGTCACATCATGGCTTCCTGGCAAAGCTTTCAAATTTAAATTTCTTTGTACAAAGGTAAAGTACCAGGGTCTCATATAGCCCAGACTGGTCTTGAATGTGCTATGTAGCCAAAGATGACCTTGAACTTCTGATCCTCCTACTTCTACCTCCTGAATGCTGGGATTTTAGGTATATGTGCCACCACATCTGGTCTACGACTTGCCTGGCATGGAACCCAGGGCTTTATGCATATTGGGCAGACACTCTACCAACTGAGCTACAGCCCCAACCCCAAGGACATTTGTAAATAATCCGTAAATCCCACCATACACACTAAGCACATTTTTGTTTTTTTTAGATAGCATCTTTTCTAGCTAGCCCAGGCTACCCTGGAAATCTCTCTGGAGCTCAGGCTTATTTCATACTCACAGTGGTTTTCCAGTCACAGCCTCCTGAGCGCTGGGATTATAGGCAGGTTCCACCCCACTGCCTTATTTGTCTTTTAATTTTTTTTCTAGTAACCAGATTTATTTGTTGATTGGTTGATTGACTGATTTAAGAGAGAGAATGGGTGTGCCAGGGCTTCCAACTGCTGCAACTGAACTCCAGACACACGTGCCACCTTGTGCATCTGGCTTACATGGGTCCTGGGGAATCGAACCTGGGTCCTTTGGCTTTACAGCAACCGCCTTATCCACTAAGCCATCTCTCCAGCCCTGTTTGTCTTTTTAAGTGTTGCTGGGCTCCCACCTCTCCTACTCAATCCATTTCAGTTACCTACCATTGACATTTCCAAGGTACCTGTCCCCAGAACCCCCATGCTCAAATGACACATAATACATAAACATGTGCACATGAGGACACACAGTCAAACATGCACACATATATGTAAGGCTCTTGCCACCATTGGACCAACACAGAATTGTTTGTTCATTTTTTTTCCTACATTAATTTCCTTATTTCCTCTTTTCTCCTTTCTTACTCCTGATTACTTTTTATAAATTGGCATTCTCGGGGCTGGAGAGATGTTCAATGGTTAAGGCACCTGCCTGCAAACCAGGTTTGATTCCCCGACACTCACATAAAGCCAGATGCACAAAGAAGCGATGTGTCTGGAGTTCGTTTGCAATGGCTGAAGGCCCTGGAGCACCCATACTCTGTTTCTCTTCTCTATATCTCTCATAGATGTCAAATATATAATAATATTTTTTAAATTGGTATTCTTGGGCTGGAGAGGTGGCTTAGCGGTTAAGGCACTTCACTGCAAAGCCAAAGGACTCAGGTTCGGTTCCCCAGGACCCACATAAAGCCAAAAGCAAATGCATAAGGTGGCAGGCATGTCTGGAGTGACGCACCCATTCTCTCCTTCTATCTGCCTCTCTCTCTCTCTCTCAAATAAATAAATAAAACTTTAAAACATAAAAAAATGCTGTTCTTTCTCCACAACACCCATTCCTACACATTTTCTGAACTTACATTGATTTAGCTGCCATAGTGTGTAGTTTTCTTCTTCCAGACTGAGGCAGTAACCAACAATGTCCACAGTCATCCCCAACATACCTTCTTCCAGCCACAGCCAAGGTCATAGCTTCTTTTAACCCTCAGAATGTCCACCACTTGATCTTGTTATTATTGCTTAGTTTTAGTTTTCAGGTATACACACACAGACACACACACACACACACATACACATACACTGTTTCATGGTCAATGGGTAAAGCAGGCTGGCATTGCACTTGGGAATCCCCCTGCCTCAGCCTCCTAAGTAGCTGGAATGATAGGCCTAGGCTACCAAGCCCACCCTCGTGGTACTTTCATTGTTTAAAAATTACACAGAAAACTTTCAAACCAATTGTAAGAATATGTACAATAAAAGGATATCCATGCAACCTCTTAGACTAGTTACCTGCTGAAAGAAGGAGGGTAAGAAAGACTTGGGACTAAAAATCAAGTAGTGGGGCTGGAGGGATGGCTTAGCAGTTAAGGCATTTGCCTGCAAAGCCAAAGGACCCAGGTTCGATTCCCCAGGACCCACATTAGCCAGATGCACAAGGGGGCGAACACATCTGGAGTTCGTTCGCAGTGGCTGGAGGCCCTAACACGCCCATTCTCTCTCTCTCTCTCCCTCTCCCTCTTTCTCTGTCAAATAAATAAAAATAAAATATATATTTTTTTAATCAAGTAGTGGTGCATGCCTTCAGTCCTAGCACTGGAGAGGCAAAGGGAGGAGGATTGATGTCATTCATCCAAGACCAGGCTGGGACTACAGAGTGAGTTCCAGGTCAGCCCGGGCTTAGAGGGAGACCCTACCTTGAAAAAACAAACAAACAAAAAAAGTATACATACATAGGAATGAATATATACATACTTGCTTATATAAATCAGATACGCATGCATCATGTACATGTACTTGCATACAGGTGTGTACACATGCAAGCTTACATGTGTATATCACATGCATGCTTCTGTACCTGTGTGTATAGAAAAGAGTAAGATTAATGCCACTCTCTGTGCTTCTACCTTCATAAATGTCTTTCTCTTCCTCCATCCCTCATTTTAGATTCAACTCCTATCTTTCCTTAACATTGCATTTATTCACATGTGTTGGGCTTCTGGTGGGCCAGCCCCATTTTCATTGACACACTTGTTCATTCCTCTTTTTTGTTTTGTTTTGTTTTTTCGAGGTAGAATCTCACTCTCTTGTTGGATTCCTCTTTTTGTTTTATTTTGTTTTTGGATGAATGACAGTCTCACCTCCTCCAGGCTGACCTGGAATTCACTCTGTATTCTCAGGTTGGCCTTGAACTCACAGCCGTCCTCCTACCTCTGCCTCCCGAGTGCTGAGATTAAAGGCGTGTGTCACCATGTCCGGCTGTCCTTCCTCTTTTCCTTCAAGCTCATGCATCTCTGCTGACAGACCCTCGAGGCCCCAGTCCAGAAGCAGCCCCAGTAAAGAGCATCTGGAGGGCCTGGCTGTCCGCACGGTGGTACTGGGATGCAGCATGGCAGTTCCCACTGTCGTCAGCAAGCAGCTGGGGGAGGCTGGACTTGTACAATTCCTAATGCCTTGGCTTGTGGTGGGGTGGGAACCAGAGCCCCACACAGAACCAAAATGTCTTGTTTTCCTCAGCTCCTTTCACTTACAGGCTGGGTGGTGGGGAGCCTCAAGCCTCACCCCAGCCCACAAGCTCCCCGTGAACCTGGCTCTGAGTCCAAGTTACCTCCCTGCGTCAAGAGCCCAGCTCCAGGCTTCAGCACCATTCACCACTGTCTTATTTCTGCCAGACTTGAGAAACGTGCCCTGTGACCTAAACTAGAAAAACCTCCTTGCTATTCATTTTTTCTTTCTTTCTTTCTTTCTTTCTTTCTTTCTTTCTTTCTTTTTTTTTTTTTTTTTTTTTTTTTTTTTTTTTTTTTGCAATTTTTTATGAGAGAGAGAGAAGAGCAAGAGAAGAGAGAAGAGAGAATAGGCACACCAGGGCCTCCAGCCACTGCAATCGAACTCCACATGCCTGCACCACCTTATACACATATGCAACCTTGCATGCAACTTGTGCATCTGGCTTATGCAGGATCTGGAAAGTTGAACATGGGTCCTTAGGCTTTGCAGGCAAGTGCCTTAACCACTAAGCCATCTCTTCAGCCCTGCTATTCTTATTCTTTTTTTTTTTTTAAACCACCACGGCTGTAATGAGAAGATGGGCTGTACCCGCCTCAACAGCCTCAACAGACTTTCACATGATACCAACAAGGTTGCCCAATAAGGTATGTATTAGCAAAAGGATGAACTGTCTGATTTTAAACCTTCAAAGGACTTACATACTCCTATTTATTAGAAATCCATCTAAGGATTACATACCTAATTTATTCCAGGCCCATTATTTCTACAAACAGCCTCAAGGAGCTAATGTTTTGGTTATCACAGAGCCTCTGCGTTAGTACAGAGAGGCTGGCTTTCTGCATCACAGCTGCAATCAATACTCAGGATCCAGGACCTGGACCCAGACCTCCGACCTCCTGTTCCAGCAGTCCCTCAGGCAGGGCACAGGGTTGATGCGCTCTCCTTGCATGCCAGTGCTGAGTCCCCCTGCATCCCAGTGCTGAGTCTCCCTGTATCCCAGTGCTGAGTCCCCCTGCATCCCAGTGCTGAGTCCCCCTGCATCCCAGTGCTGAGTCTCCCTGTATCCCAGTGCTGAGTCCCCCTGCATCCCAGTGCTGAGTCTCCCTGTATCCCAGTGCTGAGTCCCCCTGCATCCCAGTGCTGAGTCCCCCTGCATCCCAGTGCTGAGTCTCCCTGTATCCCAGTGCTGAGTCCCCCTGCATCCCAGTGCTGAGTCCCCTGTATCCCAGTGCTGAGTCCCCCTGTATCCCAGTGCTGAGTCCTCCTGTAACCCAGTGCTGAGTCTCCCTGCATTTCAGTGCTGAGTCTCCCCTGTATCCCAGTGCTGAGTCCCCCTGTATCCCAGTGCTGAGTCTCCCTGCATCCCAGTGCTGAGTCTCCCTGCATCCCAGTGCTGAGTCTCCCTGTATCCCAGTGCTGAGTCCCCCTGCATCCCAGTGCTGAGTCCCCTGTATCCCAGTGCTGAGTCCCCTGTATCCCAGTGCTGAGTCCTCCTGTAACCCAGTGCTGAGTCTCCTGCATTTCAGTGCTGAGTCCCCTGCATCCCAGTGCTGAGTCTCCCCTGTATCCCAGTGCTGAGTCTCCCCTGCATCCCAGTGCTGAGTCTCCCTGCATCTCAGTGCTGAGTCTCCCCTGCATTTCAGTGCTGAGTCTCCCTGCATTTCAGTGCTGAGTCCCCCTGCATCCCAGTGCTGAGTCTCCCTGTATCCCAGTGCTGAGTCTCCCCTGCATCCCAGTGCTGAGTCTCCCTGCATCCCAGTGCTGAGTCTCCCCTGTATCCCAGTGCTGAGTCTCCCCTGCATCCCAGTGCTGAGTCTCCCTGCATCCCAGTGCTGAGTCTCCCTGTATCCCAGTGCTGAGTCCCCCTGCATCCCAGTGCTGAGTCCCCTGTATCCCAGTGCTGAGTCCCCCTGCATCCCAGTGCTGAGTCTCCCCTGCATCCCAGTGCTGAGTCTCCCTGCATCTCAGTGCTGAGTCTCCCCTGCATTTCAGTGCTGAGTCCCCCTGCATCCCAGTGCTGAGTCTCCCCTGTATCCCAGTGCTGAGTCTCCCTGCATCCCAGTGCTGAGTCTCCCCCTGCATCCCAGTGCTGAGTCTCCCTGCATCCCAGTGCTGAGTCTCCCCTGTATCCCAGTGCTGAGTCTCCCCTGCATCCCAGTGCTGAGTCCCCCTGCATCCCAGTGCTGAGTCCCCCTGTATCCCAGTGCTGAGTCCTCCTGTAACCCAGTGCTGAGTCCTCCTGTCTGCTGAGTCTCCTGCTGAGTCCCCTGCATCCCAGTGCTGAGTCCCCTGTATCCCAGTGCTGAGTCCTCCTGTAACCCAGTGCTGAGTCCCCCTGCATCCCAGTGCTGAGTCCCCCTGCATCCCAGTGCTGAGTCTCCCTGTATCCCAGTGCTGAGTCTCCCCTGCATCCCAGTGCTGAGTCTCCCCTGCATCCCAGTGCTGAGTCCCCTGCATCCCAGTGCTGAGTCTCCCCTGCATCCCAGTGCTGAGTCTCCCCTGCATCCCAGTGCTGAGTCTCCCTGTATCCCAGTGCTGAGTCTCCCCTGCATCCCAGTGCTGAGTCTCCCTGCATCCCAGTGCTGAGTCTCCCCCTGCATCCCAGTGCTGAGTCTCCCCTGTATCCCAGTGCTGAGTCTCCCTGCATCCCAGTGCTGAGTCTCCCCTGCATCCCAGTGCTGAGTCTCCCTGCATCCCAGTGCTGAGTCTCCCTGCATCCCAGTGCTGAGTCTCCCTGCATCTCAGTGCTGAGTCTCCCTGTATCCCAGTGCTGAGTCCTCCTGTATCCCAGTGCTGAGTGTCCCCTGCATCCCAGTGCTGAGTCTCCCCTGCATCCCAGTGCTGAGTCCCCTGTATCCCAGTGCTGAGTCTCCCCTGCATCCCAGTGCTGAGTCTCCCTGTATCCCAGTGCTGAGTCCTCCTGTAACCCAGTGCTGAGTCTCCCTGCATTTCAGTGCTGAGTCCCCCTGCATCCCAGTGCTGAGTCTCCCCTGTATCCCAGTGCTGAGTCTCCCTGCATCCCAGTGCTGAGTCTCCCCTGCATCCCAGTGCTGAGTCTCCCCTGCATCCCAGTGCTGAGTCCCCTGCATCCCAGTGCTGAGTCTCCCCTGCATCCCAGTGCTGAGTCTCCCTGTATCCCAGTGCTGAGTCTCCCCTGCATCCCAGTGCTGAGTCTCCCCTGCATCCCAGTGCTGAGTCTCCCCTGTATCCCAGTGCTGAGTCTCCCTGCATCCCAGTGCTGAGTCTCCCCTGCATCCCAGTGCTGAGTCTCCCTGCATCCCAGTGCTGAGTCTCCCCTGCATCCCAGTGCTGAGTCTCCCTGCATCTCAGTGCTGAGTCTCCCTGTATCCCAGTGCTGAGTCCTCCTGCATCCCAGTGCTGAGTCTCCCCTGTATCCCAGTGCTGAGTCTCCCTGCATCCCAGTGCTGAGTCCCCTGCATCCCAGTGCTGAGGCCGCTTCCATTAATGTGAGCGTGTGCGATATCACCATGGTATAGTCAAACAAAACCTGTTTGCTGATTCTTTTTTAAAAATATATATTTATTTAATTATCTATGAGGAGAAAGAGGCAGAGAGAGAGAGAGAATGGGCACACCAGGACCTCCATCCACTGCAAATGAACTCCAGACGCATGCGCCATGTAAGCCAGATGCACAAGGGAGCGCATGCGTCTGGAGTTCATTTGCAGTGGCTGGAGGTCCTGGCACACCCATTCTCTCTCTCTCTCTGCCTCTTTCTCTCTCTCCCCTCTTTCTGTCTGTTGCTCTCAAATAAATAAATAATAATAATTACATAAAAAAGAAAGATCATCAATTAGCAAGGTTCTCCTATAAGCAGAGCCTCTCCAACCCTGTCCCCTGCTCTTCTGTACCTCACCTCAATTTGGGCCCCCTGATTCACTCCCAGACTGTCTCCTGCCTCTGGTGGGGAGTTCTCTGTTTCTTTCTCATCTCTTCTATACCCCTGGATGGGGAATGTGTTGAGGAACCCCAGCCAAAACCCACAAATTTATCACCACGGTAATGACAGCCAGCCACATGCTGAGTGAATTCTGCAGCCCCCCAACTCCTTCTCATGCCAAAACCTGCAGAGCTGTAAGATCCTCAGATTCCAGAGACCCCGTTATCTTCTTGTGAAGGTTGGCTGCACTGGAAAGTGTCATTAGGGCCCAGCCATAAGGATATCTTTGGAAGCTTGCTTGGGGATACCTCCAAAGGAACAAAAAAAAATGCCGGAGGGCTGGAGAGATGGCTTAGGGGCTAAGGCGCCTGCCTCCTAAGCCTAAAAACACTGGTTCCAATCTCCAGTGGTTCCAATCTCCAGGTGCCATGTTTAGACAGATGCAAAGTGATGCAAGGGCTCAATGCTGCACTTGACCACAAAGGGGCGCACACATCTGTATTTCTTTCGCAGCAGCTGAGACACTGCTGGCGCGTCCATCTCTGTCTTCCGCTCTCTCTCTCTTTCTCTTTCTCTCTCTCTCTCTCTCTCTGTGTGTGTGTGTCTCTCTCTCCAAAAAAATAATAAAAAAATTTTTTAAAAAGTTTAAAAAAAAAATGCCGGATGATTGGAAGTGTCAGTCATGTCACCAAAAACGAGCATCACCAGCTGCCTTTGACAGCTGCCTTCCTCATCACGTGACATTATAAAGACTCACCTTCTGGGCTGGGGAAGTGGCTCACAGGTTAAGAGCACTTCCTGTGCAAGCTTGAGGGCCTGACACAGCCCAAGTTAGATTCCCCAGCACCCACCAAAAGAACTGGGTGTGACCACACATGCCTGCAATCTTTGTCCTGTGGAGGGAGGAGGCAGAGACCAGAGAATCTCTGGGGTTCCCTGAGTGGGAGGCACCAGCAACTCTGGGTTCTGCATCTCAAGGAAACAGGCGGATGGGCAAAAAGAGGACTTCAGTGTTCTGCCCCGACCTCTGCATCTGCACACTCATGCAAGCATGATACAAACATGCACAAGAAAGAAAGAAAGAAAGAAAGAAAGAAAGAAAGAAAGAAAGAAAGAAAGAAAGAAAGAAAGAAAGAAAGAAAGAAAGAGAGAGAAAAGAAAGAAAGAAAGAAAGAAAGAAAGAAAGAGGAAAAGAAAAGAAAAGAAAAGAAAAGAAAAGAAAAGAAAAGAAAAGAAAAGAAAAGAAAGAAAAAAACCAGGGCTAGGGAAATGGCTTAGTGGTTAAGGCATTTGCCTGTGAAGCCTAAGGACCCAGGTTTGATTCTGCAGGACCCATATAAGCCAGAAGCACAAGGTGGCACATGCATCTGGAGTTTGTTTGCAGTGGCTGGAGGCCCTGGCGTGCCCATTCTCTCTTTCTCTCTATCTGTGCCCCCCCCAAATAAATAAATAAAATATTTTTTTAAACTGCCTTTTGTCCTCAACCATGCCTCCTCATTATTCTCCCTGTACAAATGCTCTTTTGTCATTTGCATGAGCCAGCTCAGAGCTAGAGAACCCTTGATCTGCAGCTTCCACAAAAGTTCCCCGTGGTTTGGGAGAGGGTCATTCCAAAGACAGCAGGGGAGTTTTGATATACTACCCTGGACACCAGCTGCAGCAAGACATGAGGCCGGGAGGGGCATTATCATGGTCAGGCATATGGCCAGCGAGACCCATCTTCAAAGAGGTGGGTTTCCAGGAAGGAATGCAGTCCAGTGTATGTGCCACCAGCCGGGCTTCTTAAACACTTCCCACTTGTGACCCCTTTCCACCTGAGAAATTTTTATACAACTCTGAGTACACAGACCTATCCAAATATGTACATAAATCAAACGTTATTTTTTCAACAATTTGGAGGCTAGGAAGATGGTTCCGTGGATAAAGCACTTGATACACAAGTATGATAACCAGGGTGGGAATCCCCAGCACCCACATAAGTGCCAAGTGGGCATGGTGGCCCACCTGTAACCCCAGCAGGAGATGTCCTCGGAGCAATGTGGCTAGCTAGAATGGACCAAACATAAAGCCCTGGGTAAAATGGAGAGAAATTGAGGTGAACATATGACATTAACTTCTGGCCTCTACACATGTACAAGCCTAGATGTGCACCCATACACATGTGAACATATGTACACACATGCAAAATAAAACAATTGGGCTGGAGAGATGGCTTAGCGGTTAAGGTGCCTGCCTGCCAAGCCTAAGAACACCCGTTCAATCTCCAGGTCCCATGTTTAGCCAAACGCAAAAGTGACGCAAGTACACAATGCCACGCTTGCCCACAAGGGGGCGCACGTGTGTGGAGTTTGTTCATAGCTGCTGAGAGACTGCTGGCGTGCCCATTCTCTCCCTGCCTTTTCCTGTTTCTCTCTCTCTCACTCTTTCTCTCTCTTCCTCTCTCACATAAAAAAATAAAATAAAAATAAAAAAATGTGTGGCACTTGTACAATTCCACCATTGGTTAAAATCAACACCAAACTTGCATGCCAACGAGATGAATTAGCTTATTTATATTCTATGTAAAGAATTAAATCTTGTCCGAATATTCCTGTTTTTTCAGAGTTGATTAATATTTTGATTTTATATTTGTCAATGTTGAGAAGGCTACTTTGTATGAATACATAATACAAAAGGGCAGAAGCATTTTTAAGGGCACTTCAGAGGCTGGGCTTGGTGGCCCATGCCTTTAATCCCATCACTGAGGAGGATCGCCGTGAGTTTGAGGCCAGCCTGAGACAACATAGTGAATTCCAGGTCAGCCTGAGCTAGAGTGAGACCCTACCTCAAACCCTACCCTACCACACACACACACACACACACACACACACACACACAAAAAAAAAATGTTGGAAATTCTGTCCTAATCCTAAACCAAAATATATATAATAATGTTTTTATGAAATTCAATTCAGCAACACCCACACCAGTTTTTACAACCGAACATTCTAACACAATACAACCAAAACATACACTAATTTGATTCTTATATGTTGAGGAATGGTCGTGGGAAACTATTGAAAGTCTTCATTTCTCGGGCTGGGGAGATGGCTCAGCAGTTGAAGGCTCTTGCTTGCAATGTCTGCAGACCCAGGTTCAGTTCCCTAGTGCCCATGTAAAGCCACATGCGCAACGTGTCGCATGCATCTGGAGTTGTTTGCAGCGGTAAGTGGCCCTGGCATGGCTCATTCTCATCTTTTCTCACTCTCTCCCTCTCTCTCTTTCTCTCTCTCTCCTTGCAAAAAATTTAAAAAAAAATTGTAAAGTCTTCACTTCTGCAATTACCCCACGATGTTTCTTCTGTAAGAGCAGAAAACGTTGTATGTGCAGTCCAGACACTGCATTTCATAACATAGTCTTGAATCTGAGCAGAGGTGTTTCAGGCAGGTTCGTCTGACTGAGTGGCATGACAGCATGCGCAGTGCAAAGTGCACATGCTCTATGTTCAAAGCCAAGGCTGCATTGAAGTCACTCAGTGCAACACTGGATAGCACAGCCAGAAACACCTCGCATTCATAACACATTGGACCTTTTTTATTTTTTTATTTTTATTTATTAAAGAGTGACAGAGAGAGAGAAAGAGAATGGGCACACCAGGGCCTCCAGCCACTGCAAACGAACTCCAGATGCATGCACCCCCTTGTGCATCTAGCTTACGTGGGTCCTGGGGAATAAAGCCTCGAACTGGGGTCCTTAGGCTTCACAGGCAAGCGCTTAACGGCTAAGCCACCCATCTAGCCCCACACATTTGACTTTGAATTCATTTTAGATTTTTGCATGTTCAGAAACAATTTGCCAAATTTTTATGAACATTCCCCCCTTCACATTCACTTACACAACCCCATATGGGATTGCAACCCATAGTTTAAGACACTGGGTTCTACAGGAGCAGATCCCACCCAGAATCATTAGGGTGGAGTTCCAGGAAAGCAGGAGGCTCATGGTATAAGGCACTTGTGCCAGATGCCCAGAAAAGAAGCACCCGTGTGTCACTGGCTTCCCATACCGCCATGATGGAAAGCCTTTAATGACCTGCTGTGGACAGAGAGGAATTTCTTATTATAGTTATTTAAACGAGGGTCTTGCTGCGTAACCCAGGCTAACCGTAAAGTCATGATCCTCCTACCTCAGCCTCTTAAGAGGTGGTATTACAGGTGTGCATATACCACATCTGCCTGAGACATTTATCGCTTCATTATCTCCCATCATCTGAAGCATCAACATGCCGTGTGTGTGTGTGTGTGTGTGTGTGTGTGTGTGTGTGTGTGTGTGGTGTCACCAGTGGTCTCTGGGTGTTTTGGGGGTCTTGGTATCTTTCTCAAAGAATTGAAGAAAGGCACACGTAAGTGGTTATGCAGAAAGACACTTCATTCAGCACAAAATAATAGGGACGGTTTACATGCACTTTCAAAGAGGAAGTGGCCATCGAGTGGTAAGCATTCAAAAGCCCCAGGAAGTGCTCTGGAGCTTCTCTTGATATTTTTTTAAATATTTTGTTTGTTTATTTATTTATTTGAGAGAGTATGTGTGTGAATGGGCACGCCAGGTCCTCCAGCCACTGCGAACAAACTCCAGATGCATGCACCACCTTGTGCATCCGGCTTTATCCAGCAGTGGGGAATTGACCCAAGGTCATTAGGCTTTGCAGGCAAGCACCTTAAACCACTGAGCCATCTCTCTTTACATTCACTATTGGGTACAGTTCTATCTTTACAGGTTTTCATATTTGCCCCCTATATATACATGCTGATAGATATTACAGCTAGGACTCACATATCAGAGAGAACATGGTCTTTCTGAGTGGGAATCCCTTCACTTAGAATGATTCTTTCCAGATCCATCCATTTCCCGGCACATTTCATCTTTCCATACTGCTGAACAGAATTCTGTTGTGTATGCGTACATTTTCAGTATCCATTTATGTGTCGCAGGACATCAAGGCTGCCTCCAGTTCTTAGGCATTGTAAACAGAGCAGGGTGCAGTGATTGCTAAGGCCCATCCTTGCCTCCCTCTCTCAGAACCCTCTCCAGTGGGGACCCAGGCACTTCCCCTACAGGATGACTTCCCTGGAAGCTGAGGCCTCCGAGGGGTGCTTACTCCATACACGACATGGTGATGTCCTCCATAAACTCATGGGTTTGGGGTTTGGTCCCCAGCTGGTGGCAGTTTGGGAGGTGGAGCCTTGCTGAAAGGGGCGCGTCTGTAGGGGTGGATACTGAGGTGCATTAGCCCCCAGCTTGACTCACTCTCTGTGCATCTGGCTTTACATGGGTACTGGGGAATCAAACCGGAGTTGTTAGGCTTTGCAGGCAAGCTCCTTAACTGCTGAGCCATCCCTCCAGCCCTTGGCTCATTCGCTTACTGCTGTTTTCCACCTGTTGTGGCAGAAGTGATGTCCAGCCTCTGTTTAGGCCGTGCGTTCCCCGGCCACACGAAGCTCCCCTGGAGACCGTAGCCAACATAAAAGCTTTCCTCCCCTAAGCTGCTTTTGGTCAGATGTTTTGTGCCAGCAACGCGAAGGTAGCTATAACAGAGGGCAAGCCGCGGTGGAGGAAGGGCAGCACCCCCTGGTGTGTGAAGGGCTCTCCCTGAAGAGAGGCTCCGTGCTGGTCCAGGGAACAGAGAGGCCCGGTGACCAAAGGAAGTCAGGGGAAGCGGGCATCAGCTCCACGCGACCGTGCCTTCTGCACAGCTTCACCCTGCGGCAGGCTGCGCCCGTGCAAATCGGTGGGTGGTCTTTTTCATCCTGTGGGAGGGCTGCCTCAACTGGGTGGGAATCAAGCCAAGCAAGCTCCGCTATCTTTCCCAAATGTGACATTCCAGGGGTGCCCTGGAACCCCCATGAGGCGCCAGGTCTCCTGTGGCCACTTCAATTGTCTCCTTGCCTTTGCCTTGGAGCCACAGAATCCGCCTTATATGCAGAAAGAAATACGTGAGGCAACGGACTCAGGAAGTCTGCAGGCTTCCCGCGCCCCCCCCCCCGCCCGCCCGAGTTCCCCAATGGTGCAGTCACATTTCCCACACAGGACACACAACAGACAGCCCTGACTTTTTTTAATTAAGGATTTTATTTATTTATTTATTTATTTATTTATTTATTTATTTATTTAAGACAGAGAGAGGGAAAGTGAGAGAGAGTGAGAATGGGCGCACCAGGGCCTCCAGCCACTGCAAATGAACTCCAGACGCGTGCACCCCCTTGTGCATCTGGCTTACATGGATCCTGGAGGATCAAACTGGGGTCCTTAGGCTTGGCAGGCATGTGCCTTAACCGCTAAGCCCTCTCTCCAGCCCAGCCCTGACATTTTAACAAGTGTGCTGCACCCCGGCACACAAGCAGACCCCAGGGCTGCTGTTTCGCCCATGCCGCCAGGACGACATCCCGGGAAGCTGAGGGTCGCCGAATCCCAAATCCTACTAGGTCAGGAATCCTCACCCTCGCACGCAGGAGACTGAGTCGGTTTCTGACAACTAACAATCCATTTTGAGGTCCTGCATCTTGTGAGGTGTTTCTTCCTCCTACTGACCCGC
This sequence comes from Orientallactaga sibirica, assembly GCA_036365145.1. Classification (NCBI taxonomy): domain Eukaryota; kingdom Metazoa; phylum Chordata; class Mammalia; order Rodentia; family Dipodidae; genus Orientallactaga; species Orientallactaga sibirica. Next base: position 8,309,619 of record JAEOAD010000006.1, on the reverse strand, counting down.
TCCCCAAGTCACCTTCCTCCGACTTGACTTCCACCCTCCCAAGTTAGACAGAACCAGTCTGTTCTCTCGTCTACATGGCAGTGTTTGGATATCCAAGCAGCCACTACTTTTGTAAAAAAAATGTTTTTTATTTATTTATAAAGAGAGAGGGGGGCTGGAGAGATGGCTGAGTGGTTAAGGCGCTTGCCTGCTAAACTGCAAACAAATGCACTTGGCTTTATGTGGGTACTGGGGAATTGAACCTGGGTTGCTGGGTTTTATAGGCTAGCACCTTAACCACTAAGCTGTCTCTTGCCTGCAAAGCCTAACAACCCGGGTTCAGTTCCCCAGTACCCACATAAAGCCAGACGCATAAAGTAGTTGTGCATACATCTGGAGTTCTTTTACCATGACTGGAGGCCCATTCTCTCTGTCTCTTTTCTCTCTCTCTCTCGCCTTGCAAATAAACAAATAAATAAATATTTTTTAAAAACTAAGACAGTAGGACCTCAGCAAAGGTTATGAGCAACAGGCTTAAATCATTGAAGTGGAAGACGATTGAATCCCAAGGTGAAATATGTATTTTCATTGCTGTGCAACTCAGGACACAGGAGAGCTCTTCCCGGAAGCTGTGCCCACCTGTGTCTCCCTGACTCTGCATGTTTTAAATTTTTCTTAGCCTACCACATGCTTCTGAGGCAAGCCTGTTGGAAACTCACTGGTAGCTGTCTGTGTCTTTGGCAGGTCAGCTGAAGGAAGCCATCACGCAGCGACACTTACAGCAAGTAGCTCTAGGTGAGTACACTGCCAAGCCCGTGGGACTACGGTGATGGTCATAGGAACTGACCTAGCTAAAAGCACCCTGGGAAGCCAGGGGAGGCAGGGGTCGGGATCAGTGCAATCTGGGGGGGAAGCATCTCTACTGGGGGACCACTCTCCACACCAGTGCGCTTGCTTCTGGCTGGTCGGCACCTGGCACTCTGTCCTTCCAGCTGCTTCCTCACCCTGATGTGTCCCACCCCACCACAACCTAAACCCACACCCGAGGTCCCCATTCCTTGTGGTGCTGAGATTTCTAGAGCCACGACTGACCGATCCCAACCTAACGACTCAGATGAAAACAGTGACCCGTATCTGCGTGTGGCTTTACATGCACTGGGTAGGTCCCACCCATCCTGGCCACAGTAGTCCGAAGAGGTGGGTGCATTCACAAGATGGGGAGAGATTCGGTGGCCTGCCCGTGGTCATGTGACTGGTGTGTACTGGAAGGAGGTGCTGATCCAGACCTCTCTGGATCCCCATGTTATGCTGCTGTGTTGAGATTTCCTGGGACTATGCAAAGCAGATGGCTCTTTACCGCCAACTGGGTACATACAAATGACAGACCAAAGTACCGTCACACCAATGTTCACCTTGGTGAATTTATTGGGGTCACTTACAGAGCCTGGCAAGGGGTTACTTACGGGGGCACGGAGGACAAAAAGGCAGTGGCGGCATCACCAGATAGCCCACCCTGCGTGGGTGACAACTCGCAGGCGGTGACTGTTAAAAACCCCATCCCTGCCATTCACAGCACAGCTCGCAGACAGCGCGAATGGGAGCAGTCCCCACTGTAATTGTTGAGTTGTTACAGCAGCCTTGGAGAGGGGTCTTGTGACTCTTATAAGTTTCAGGAGCTTCTGGAAACTGTTGAGGTTTTAACATCCTGGGCCTCCTGAGCTCCCCTCGTCCCTCCTGGAGAGAACATTTCCAGTGGGAAGAACTGGAACTGTCTGTACAACAGCGCTCTTAGCTCTCTGGTCATATTCCAAGAGGGTCTTTCCACCCACCTCTCCCGTAGTGGACATCTGCAGCAAGTGTCCCCTTGTGTACGGCACTCAACAGTCACTTGCAGGACAGTGTAGGTCTGCCGAGCAGAACTGCCATGCTTCCTCTCTTGCCAGCCAAGAGCCAGAACTTGAATTCCAAGCCAAGGGCTCCCCTTGGCATTGCGCGAGGCCCAGTCATGATGAACATACAGTTAGAGGTCTACAGTTAGATCCCGGCACCCAGGACCTGAGGAAGGAAGGGGAGCAGAGTCCCTAATGTCAGGAGGACGGCCTGCTTGACTCCAGCCACTGGGCTTATTAGTCGTCCGTCTTAATGACGATCGCGTGAGATGCCAAGGGATTACGTCATCTCACAGGCTAAGCATGCCCAAGGCACCTCTCTGGAGCTCCCACGGCTGGCTGTGCTGGGAGGAGACACACTACTCTTTAAGTTAAGATATTTTTCTTTATTTATTTATAAGAGAAACAGGCAGAGAGAGAGAGAGAGAATGGGTGCACCAGGGCCTCTAGCCACTGCGAATGAACTCCAGACACGTGTGACCGTGTGCATCTGGCTTTATGTGGGTAATGGGAAATCAAACCCAGATCCTCAGCCTTTGCAGGCAAGTGCTTTAACTGCTGAGAGACACACTGCTGTTATCACACCCAGAGCTGAGACTGCCCCCCAGGCCTTGTCCAGCAGGAAGCCAGGGCTGCCCTGGACCCCCAACCCACTGAACTAGTCTCAGAAAGTCAGAGCGCCCTCTGCTGGGACGATGTGCTCCTTGGCATGTCTGCCTTTTTCTTAGCTTGGACAGGTCCCTGGATAAGGAGCCATGACGACCCTCCCTCATACATGGGGTATCTTCTCTGGGCTTCATGTTGCTGGCTCCTTAGAAACAGTAACGTGGAGATGTCATTCAGTCAGGGGCAGTCTTTGTTGTGGCCCGGGGGATTCCTGCTCATGGCTTCTGTCCTCTCAGCTCCGGGGGCTGGCCCACTCCACTGGGCAGACACTCCCTGGGCCTTAGGCAACCCACAGCATGTTCTAAGTTGCAGTCTTGCGCCTTCATTCTTCCACCTGTCTTCCTGGGAACGTTCTTCTGTTCTAGCAGCAGGTGTCAGGGTTAGCAGGGCCAGCTGGGCCGGAAGCAATCAGCAATCGAATGGAAAGGCCTTTGGCTAGAAGTCTAATTAAGAGCTTTGGAAATACCTATTTATTTTTAAAAGCACATTATTTCCGTTAGAGAAAGAAGTCTGTGAACAGCTCCCAGCTGCCATTGGGGAATTCAGTGCCAAGTGGCCATCCAGACAAATCAAGAGGTCATCTGGTGTCCGTGGCCCCAGGTGACCACAGTGCAGAAGGGCTTCTCACAGAGAGGAGTTCCCAGTGACACAGACTGCTTACGGAGCCCTGTCCCCTCCACCCTCGCCCTGCAGCTCTCATTCTGGCTGAAGGCCAGGACAGCAGCGTGTTGGCACTGCGTGGCACCCTGTCCTGTCACTCAAGAATAAGGAGGTGACTAGATATACCAAATACACTTTTATTCCTGTTCCCCCTTTTTTTGTATTTTTATGAGACAGAGCAAGAAAGAAATAGAAAGAGAGGGAGAGAAAATTGACACGTCAGAGCCTCCAGCACTGCAATCGAACTCCAGATGTGTGTTCCATCTTGCAAGCACGTGTGTCTTAACCTCTAAGCCATCTCTCCAGCCCCCATCCTAATTTCTGCCTCCCCTCCTCCCCCCCACAATGCTTTTTGTTGTATTTCACTTGCTAGTTCTTCTCAGTCACTTTCCCTCAACCTTCACATGAAGAATCCTCTCTGTTGGCCAGGCACAATAGTACACGCCTCTAATCCCAGAACTGTGATCCCAGATGGAAGTAGGAGAATGGCTGTGGGTTCAAAGCCATAGTGAATCCCAGGTCAGCCTGGGCTAGAGTGAGACCCTGCCTCAAAAAAACAAAAAAGAAGAAGGAGGAGGAAGAGGGTCCCCTGTTTGTCTTCCTTTCTATCGATATACTCCTGCCACTAGGTTTCACGTAGACATGGTTAGGTTACTGAAAGGGTGCTGTGAGGAAATGAGCGAGTCGGAGCCGAGAGCGACACCATGCATTTTGCATAAGAACACATCTCATATGTAGAACTAGATGGGTGCCCAATGAAATCTGCATAAAGAACAACCCCATGCCTCCCCTCCCCCCCCAAAAAAATACACAGATTGAGTGTTTGATGTGAGAAACAGCGTTTGGAAGAGATGATTGACATGAGGGGGGAGGCCAAGCCTAGGACTATGCTGAGGCTGCCTCATTCCATATCATGAGGGCTGCCCAGCAATGCATCAGTCATCTGAGAGCCATTATTCAACACAGCCGATATTGAAAGTCGAAGCCGGGCGTGGTGGTGCACGCCTTTAATCCCAGCACTCGGGAGGCAGAGGTAGGAGGATCACCATGAGTTTGAGGCCACCCTGAGACTCCATAGTGAATTCCAGGTCAGCCTGGGCTAGAGCAAGACCCTACCTTGAAGAAAAAAAAGAAAAGAAAAGAAAAGAAAAGAAAGTCAAATTATATAGCCTATAGTTTGATTATGTCGTTTATGCATGTGTATGTATGTGTGTGCATGTTCATCACGTGTGCATATCATATGAGGAGACCAGACTATAACCTCAAGTGTCTCCCTCAGAAACATGATCCACTTTTTCTTTTAGACGGCATTTCTCAATGGCCTGGACCTCACTGATTAGCTTAGAATGGCCCCATGGATCGTCCTGTGCCACCTCCCCAGTACTGGGATTGCTGGAATGTACCACAACACCCAGGATTTTGTGTCGTGGGCACTGGTGATCAAACTCAGCTCCTCATGCTTATGGGGCAAGTGCTTTCCCCACGGAGCCATCTCCCTAGACCTCAATCACATTCTAAAACCAAAGTAACAAACACTTGAAGTTCATTCCCTTGCTTGAAGTTGTCGACGCCCGCTGGGTCTGTCTCGCGGGAGTTGTGAACCTTGGTAAGCTGCTGTTGTGCGCATCCCTTCCCAAGGCCGCGTTTATTAACGCCATACAGGTGGTGTCGTAAACCCAGGCCAAGTTTTGCCAGAGAGCCACTGTTAAACATCTGTCACCACAATGCCAGCATACAGACAATCGCTGTACTGTCAGGCCACTTGTATGTGTTGTATGTTGATGTGCACACGTGCTCCCATGAGGTTTCACACTCCCTTTCCTGGCTGAAAATCCAGGTAGTGCCTCTCTTTGTTCAATATCTGCCTGAAGTGTATCAGGAAACGCAGCTTCCTCTGGGCCTGGGGCCTGTGGAAAACTCAGTGAACCTGAAGACTAACGACCACAGTGACAAGGCAGAAGCAGCCTTGTGTCCTATGGATGGTGTCTCGAGAGAGCAGCCTGAGCTGGGGGTGGCCTTGAAGAGAAACATCGGTGACCAGTTGTTAGAATGGCATCAGCAGCAGAGGTGACTGATCAGCTTAGAGGAGACTGAGTTCCACACACTGGTTCAGAAAACAGTACCACAATATCATCTTTTTTTTTTGGAGGCAGAGAGGAGGATAGCAGAGAGAGACAGAGAGAGAGAGTTAATTCCAGGTCAGTCTGGACCAGAGAGACCCTACCTCGGTGAAAACAGTACCAGCAGTCTCTCAGCTGCTGAGAGAGAGAGAGAGACAGAGAGAGACAGAGAGAGAGAGGGAGACAGATGAGATGGGTGCCCCAGTCTTGTGGTCAAATCCAGATGCATGCGCCCCCTTGTGGTCAAGTGCGGCACTGTGCCCTTGCGTCACTTTGCATCTGGCTAAATGTGGGACCTGGAGATTGGAACCAGCGTTCTTAGGGTTAGGAGGCAGGTGCCTTAATCGCTAAGCCATCTCTCCAGCCCCAATGTCATCTTTGTATTCATTTGTTTGTTTGTTTATGAGAGAGAGAGAAAGAGACAGAGAGAGAGAGAGAGGGAGAAGGGGGGAGGGAGGGAAGGAGGCAAACAGAACTAGAGACAGAGAGAATGGGCACACCAGGACCTCCAGCCACTGCAAACGAACTCCAGACACATGCTCCACCTTGTGCATCTGGTTTATGTGAGTCCTGGGGAACTGAACCTGGGTCCTTTGGCTTCTCAGGAAAATGCCTTAACCGCTAAGCCATCTCTCCAGCCCAGCCTTTTTTAAAATAAAATTTTCATTTGCAAGCAGAAAGAGAAAGAGAGAGAGAATGGGCATGTCAGGGCCTACTGCCATTGCAAACAAACTCCAGATGCATGTACCACCTTGTGCATCTGGCTTTATATGGGTCCTGGGGAATCAAACCTGGGTCCTTGGGTTTTTTGGACAAGCATCTTAGCCCCTGGTCCATCTCTTCACCCCCACAATGTCATCTTAACCACAAGCAACTCTTCAGCAAGGGTGCTATGTTGAACCCCACTTTACAGGTCTTCTGTCCTGGCTACCCAGATGACGTCAGTCAGCCACTGTCCCTGGAGAGTTTGACATCACATGAGGCAAGGGTCTAATGCTCTCAACATCCTCAGGAAGCAGACACCATTATTGTCCCCAACTTTACAGCTCAGGCCCAGAGGAGCTAAGCAAACCTACCTAACTTTGCTTAGCTGGGGCTGCAAAGCCGGGTGGTCTGGCTGGTCCAGGCTCTGCCAGCCACCACACTGCACTAGCCTGGACACTTTGCCTAGCGTCCTGGAGTCCACACAGGAGCACAGATCCATGCCAGCCCTCAGAGAGTTTCCAGTCACACTGAGATAAGAGGACACCTGCTCCAGAGTTCAGTTTTCAGATTCAGAACTGCACGTTCCTCTGTCCTCTTCCCTGGCAGCCCCCAAACCAACTCAGCCTTGACTCCTCCATGAAGCCTTCCCTGGTCCCTTCTCTGCAATTCTCACTTTTCCTCAACCTGGTGCACTTCTGAGCACACCGCCCACCTTGTTTTGTAATTGTTAATTTCCAAGCTATTCTCTGTGCTAAAGCGCAAGGTCCTCAAGAGCTGGGTGCAGGGGAATTCGGCTCATTCTCTCTAGCAGCCAGCACGAACAGTCAACAGGCCAGATCAACGGGCAGATGAATACTTCCCCAGATGGCTTCCAGACTCAGGCTCTTCGTGAAAGTACAATGAGACATTTGGGCATAAAATAAAATAAGTCCGTTTAAAAGAAGCAGAAGAAGTAAGTGCTTTTGGGCCTTACAGCTGAGCAAATTACACACGCAGGCAATAAATTTGGCTCTCCCCTGTCTAGCCACAAAGCAAAAAGAGAAGCACCCAGAGTTGTTACATCGTTTTCATTTTCTGACAGCAGGAAGCATGCTAACTAATTTATCTGCAGAAATAGAATTTCTTCCTGGAACTAAACACCAGCCAGAATTTATCATGTGGATCCTTGTATAAAGGACATTGAGTGACAGAGTGAATGATGTCTTCAACTTCAGTTTCACAGAAGACACCAAAATGTTGTTCTACCAGATGATCCCTGTATCGACCTTCTATGAAAGCGAGCGTGTTTATGTGAGCAGCCAAGATAATGGGATCCAGGTACCCTGCTTCCCGATGGTCACGCGGAGGAGGAATTAAAGTGGGAGAGTGTGTCCCCCAGACACACAGGCCCAGGCCTCCCTCTCCTACTCCATTTAGTCAAACCTCCAATTGACCGGGCATGGGGAGCAGAGGTAGGAGGATCACAGTGAGTTCGAGGCCACCCTAAGACTACATAGTGAATTCCAGGTCAGCCTGGGCTAGAGCAAGACCCTACCTCGAAAAAAAAAAAAAAAAAAACACTCCAATCAGATTTTGTGCTTAAAATTTAAAAGACATTACACTACCAAATGGCATGGGAGCTGTATCAGGGGAGAGGGATAGGACATTGATCTTGGGGAACATAGGATAAGGAATAGCCCCTAGAGCTGGTCCCCAAGACCTTCCAGGCTGGGCTGAGTTGTGTGCCAGGAATTCAGAACCACAGAGAATAGAAGAGAGGTTAGTTGAGGGGGTGGCATGTACACACTGCGTATGTGTGGTGTAGGCATGCTGTGTGTGTGTCTGTGTATGTTATGTATGTGGTATGTTTGTATGTGTATACACAATGAATTTTTTAAGGGAACGTGAATAAGTTGTGACATGCATATGTGGTATGTGTGTGTGTGTGCTTGTGGTTTGAAGGGTGATGTATGTGTGTGGAGTAGATATGTTGTATGTGTTTATTTATCTGTTTATGTGGTTTGTTTATATAGCTATGTGTTCTGTGTCTGTGTGTGTGTGTGTGTGTGTGTATTTTTAATATATTTTATTTGTTTATTTGAGAGCGTGTTTGGGGGTTCTAGCAGGGGAGCACAGCTATTCATAGACTTGACTGAAGACTGGTCCTCCTCTATTCAGGAAGGTCTTCCTCTTCGATGGAGCGCGCAGCTTTGGGAAAGATGCACATGGAGCAGTGAGGAAGGAGGGGGACACCCGCCTAGCCAGCCAGATCAGCTGAATCAACCCTGGTGATCAATGGGGTGACAGATGTCACAGCCAGATCACCCTCACATCCTTATTTATTTGAGAGAGAGAAAGAGGCCAAGAGAGTGGGCACTCCAGGACCTCCAGCCACTGCAAACGAACTCCAGATGCATGTGCCCCCTTGTGCATCTGGCTTATGTGTCCTAGAGAATCGAACAGGGATCCTTTGGCTTTGCAGGCAAATGCCTTAACCACTAAGCCATCCCTCCAGCCCAGTGTGTGTGTTTTAAGTGCATGGTGGAGAGAATGACTGTGAGAAGTTGGCTAGAAAGAGCTGTGGATGAGGACTGTGCCGTGGGTTGAGCCCACTGCCCATGACTTTGGGCTCAGGGCTCCTCTCACTAGCAGCTGAGCCACAGAGCATGTCCAAGGAAGGTAGCCACAGGCAGGGAAGCCATTTAGGCAAAGCAAACCTGACTGGAACCCGAGGTCCTCAGCACAGCCAACTGCTGACGAGCAAACAATCTGTTCCACCCATGCTCTTGGCCCCCACCTGACCCAGCTATCTTCCCTGCATTCACACTTCCTGCCTGAGCTCTGAGAGACCTTCCAGTTGCCCTGTCCCACCCGAGTGAGCCTGTTGGGAACATTACCCAGGAGGATCTAGGACTGCATGGGGGCAAAAAAAAAAATTGACCCCAGCCAGCAGAATTGGCCTGGCCCCCAAGGTAGGTGGCCAGTCAGTATATTATGACTACCCTGAGGAACTCACAGAGGTAGACCAAGGCAACCCATTAAAAATAGCACCCTTGGGCTGGGGAAATGACTTAGTGGTTAAGGCATTTGCCTGAGAAGCCTAAGGACCCCAGTTTGATTCCCCAGGACCCACGTAAGATGGACAAGGGGGCGCATGTGTCTGGAGTTTGTTTGCAGTGGCTGGAGGCCCTGGTGTGCCCATTCTCTCTCTCTCTCTCTCTCTCTCTCTCTCAAATAAATTAAGGAAGGAAGGAAGGAAGGAAGGAAGGAAGGAAGGAAGGAAGGAAGGAAGGAAGGAGGGAAGGAAGGATGGAAGGAAGGGCGAACGAACGAGCACCCTTGTCCTGGCATTCATCCACAGCCCAAGCCCTGTGAAAACACAGCTCACTATCAAGCCATTCCCTCTGCTCATGGGCATGCTAACCCACTGCTCCAGAAATACTTGTAGTGATAAATGAGTAAAAAATTATATATATATTTTTCACCAGCATCAGACTGGCAGATTCCCACAGGTATCTGGGAATTCTTCCATGTGGGTCCCTCTCCCCCTGCTCCATCTCTTCTCCCTACCTCACCCCCTCTCCCCGCCAGGAGCCCAGATTTCCTGGCACAAAATTAGCCCTCAACAAGTGGAGCCCTTGTATTACCCCAAGCCTGATGTGTACCATTGGTCCTGAAAGTGGGTAGTGACACCCCAAGGTCCTGCAGAGCCTTAAAGAAGTTGAAAGAGGCTGAGAGCTGGCTCCCTTCCTTCCTGCCTTGCTCCAAGGAGCCCTGTTCTCCCTCATGGAGCGCCTACAGTGACCTCTTGTGGCTCCCTGTTGTTCCTCAGGGGCCGCTGTTGCCACTTTGTCCATTCATTGAAAGATTAAATCACCTGAGATGTAAAGGACCAAACTAGGTCCACTTACTCCCCAGGGTTCACTGAGCACCCAGTGTGGTGCAAGGTATAGGACCAGGACCCTTAAGATGTGGAGAAGAACCGGTGGATGAGACCGCATTGAAGGGAACCCCACACAGGCACACCCAACGGTGTGCACAGAGGCCTCTGAGGGACCTAGGGGGTGTGTGGCTCCCTCAGGACCACAGAACCAGCATGCAAGCCACAGGGCCGGGCTGCTGCTTCTTCTTCTTCTTTTTTTTTTTTTTTGTTTTGTTTTTTGCAAGGTAGCATCTCATTCTGGTCCAGGCTGACCTGGAATTAACTATGTAGTCTCAGGGTGGCCTCGAACTCTCAGCAATCCTCCTACCTCTGCCTCCCGAGTGCTGGGATTAAAGGCGTGCGCCACCACGCCCAGCTCCAGCTTCTTTTAACATCTACAAAATGAAGTGCTTGGGCTAATTGATTTCCCCCTGTGAGTTAGCTCTACTTGCTGGTGGCTTGTTGAATGAATCGATGGCTTTCCGAGTCCTCGGGCACCACAGCATTAGCTCTGTGAATGCGGGCATCCTTTGGTCATACAGGAGACACGTGCCATCTCAGGGAAGAGGCATGTGAGGGCTTGGGTGGATTCAAGATAATCTATCCTGTCAGAAATGTGGACAAAAATGGGCTGACTCCTTGCCCTGTGATAGACAGTGAAAGGGCAGCTTCCCCAGAGGGATGAGATGACACCTCAGCCAGCTCCAAAGAACTCCGGGAATTCTGAAGAGCATGGGACAAAGCAGTCTCGCTACTTTGGTCAATTCGAATGTCCAGTTGTGTGTGACTGTAAAGTACAGTGACACGCGGTCCACAGTCCCTTCTCCAGGCTCAAGGCAGGAAGTACATAATTCTCATCTGCTCCACAGAAACAATGTAAGCTTCAAGCAGTAATATATATGTATTAATATATATACTCACTCTAGCTGCAGAGGAACAAATGAGCCAAATGCTTGGGCAGTGGACACAGCCCTCACCCACCACTGAGCCAACCAGCAAGGCTGGTGAGGATACCACCCTGCTCCAGTCACCACAAGAGAGTGCTCCCAGGCACCACCAATCACCTTTCCTTGCAGAAACACTATCAAGTCTCGGGCAGGGCCGTCTGTGCCTTTGAGCACTGCCTCCCCAGTGATCTCGGTCTTCCTGCCAATGCAGAAATCGCTGGAACAAATTGGGCATTAACCCAGCACACAGAAGACAAAAGCTAGCTTCTTGGCATCTTCTTCTAGGCTAGAATGGATTATACTGCCTGCTCCTTCCCTTGCATGTGATGAAAGAAAAAAAAAAATCACCATTTGTGGGTGAGGGAGATGGTTCAGTGGTTAAAAGCAATTGTTTACAAAGCCTACCAGCCCACATTCAAATCCGCAGTGCCATGTAAAACCAGATGCACAAAGTGGCACATGCATCTGGAATTTGTTTGCAGTGGCCCAAGGACCTGGCGTGCCCATTTCTCTCTCTCTCTCCTTGCAAATAATTTTTGTTTTGTTTTGTTTTTTGTTTTTCGTGGTAGGGTCTCACTCTAACTCAGGCTGACCTGGAATTCACTATGTAGTCTCAGAGTGGCCTCGAACTCACTGTGATCCTCCTACCAAATTTTTAAGGAGAAAAGATTTATTTACAAGAAAATGAATAGGCTGGGCATGGTGGTGGTGCATGCCTTTTATCTCAGCATTCGGGAGGCCAAGGTAGGAGGATCACTGTGAGTTCAAAGCCAACCTGAGACTACATAGTGAAAATCAGGTCATGCTGGGCTAGAGTGAAACCCTATCACAAAAATCCAACAAGAAAAGGAAAGAAATTACCATTTGCACCTGGCATTCCGAGAACGCTCTTGGCATTCCGTTGAAATGGCTCTGCTGTGTGGGCCGTGGAGCTGGGTTAGCCTTGACTCCTTCCCAGAGAAGTTGGTGATGTGTTTGATGAAGACCTGTTAGGTTCTTATGGAATGCCACGCTTGTTCTAAATGACCAACTAACGTCTTTAAATGGCATTCCCTAGATACAGATATCTGTTCTGGAAACCATGAGAAAACTGTTGTGAAAAGCCAGGAGCCCACCCAAGGGACACAGTGTAGAAGTTCAGAGCACAAGTGGGGCACAGAAGGGGCCATTCAGGGAAAAACAAAAGGCAAAGGCAAGTGGGGTCCTGTGTGAGCTGTATGGTTAAGGACCATGGCCACCAATTTAGAATGATCTGGAAGCATGTGGTAAAGGGAGGGCAAGGGCAGGACAGATGGCTCAGTGGCCAAACAACTCAGGTTCAATTCCCCATTACCCGCTCAAGGTGGCACATGCATCTGGAGTTTGCAGTGGCTTGTGCCCATTCTCCTCTCTCTCTCTGCTTGCAAATGAATAAGCAAAAAAGAAAAAGGGAAAAAAGAGGAAGGCACCAAACCCCACATCAAAGCAATCCTGTGAGCCATACTTTAGAGGGTCTCTCGGATGAGCCGGGAGATCCCCACCTCAGCATTGTTCTCACAGTACATACTTAAGCAAACAAACAAACGTGAAAACAGAGAGGGTCCCTTCGGAGGCAGGGCAGGGATGAGGGTAAGGATGGTGCCAACATGTGCTGTATACATACTGAGTATGTCCATAATTAATAAAATAAATAAATAAATAAATAGGGCTGGAGAGATGGCTTAGTGGTTAAGTGCTTGCTAGTGAAGCCTAAGGACCCCGGTTCGAGGCTCGATTCCCCAGTACCCACATAAGCCAGATGCACAAGGTGGTGCATGCATCTGGAGTTCATTTGCAATGGTTGGAGGCCCTGGTGCTCCCATCCTCTCTCTCTCTCTCTCAAACAAATAAAAATAAACAAAAACTTAAAAATAAATAAATAAATAAAATAGCAAAAACAAACAATGAAAACAGAGAGAATCCAGAGGTCCCAGGTCAGGAAGCAAAGGAACAGGCTAGGACTGCAGTGTGCTCGCACCGTGGACAACCACAAAGAACGGAAAACACGCACGGCAGATGGACCTGCAGCAATGTGGATGAATCTCAGCAATGCAACAGTGACTGGAAGAAAGAAGAGTGCTGAGGACAATCACTGTAAGCAGAGCTCACTTCCATTTAGGTAAATTCCTTTTTCTTTTTTTTTTTTTCAGTGCTATTCATTAGCGGGGAGCTTTTGTAGTGGCACATAATTAAAGATGCTTGAAACATATCCGTCCAGGTGTCCGGTCCAACAGTCGTTTCCACAGGGCACACCTGTGCATCTTCCTCTTAGGTCAGGAAATCACTGCGTGATGCTACGAGGAGAGGCTGAGCACTCCCGACGCCGTCATCTTTGGGGAGGAAGGATGGTGGATTGTGGAGGATGCCAAGAAGCTCCCACCAACTCTATAATATTACCAACAAACAAAGATGGAGGGTTGTGGAGGGCTGGAAAGATGGCTCAGTGGTTAAGGCACTTGTCTGCAAAGCCTAAGGACCCAGGTTCAATTCCCCAGGACCCACGTACACAAAGTGGCACATGCGTCTGGAATTCAATTGCAGTGGCTAGAGGACCTGATGTGCCCGTTCTCTCTCTCTCTCTCTCTCTCTCTCTATATATATATATATATATATATATATATATATCTGCCCCTCTCTCTCAAATAAATAAATATTTTTGAAAGAAAGAACGAACCCTGGCAAATTACTTAAATTGTTTTCAAACTCCAGAGGTAGAAAGGTTCTGAGCTGTCGGGAAATGGGTTATGATAATCCCCAGAACTCAATGAAGTATTAGATTCCAAGGGTTCAGAGATCAATTGCTGTTGTCTTAGCCTCACTGTGATAGTAGACAGGGCAGTAAAGTGAGAGTCCCTCTCCAGTTCTGATTAATCTTAATTCTCCCCACTACGAGTCTGTCAGGATCACTTTACTTAAAGGTGAAAACATAAAATTTACCACTTCTCATTTTCTCCTCCAGGTACATGGTAATGTCTAGTAGGGCTTAACAGCTGCAGATGGTGTGTCTGGCATGTTTTCCTGGTGCAGAGGAATGCCTGTGAATGTTGCCGCTTTGTTGTTCTCTCGCTGTCTCTAAATGCTGGCAGGAGGGCTTGTTCTTTCTCTCCCTGAGCCAGGAACCGAGCAACAATTGACCATTCATTGTTCATCACAAACAAAACAAGCAACAAGAAGGGATCGTTGTAGAGGTTGAGGAGGTGGCTCGGTCAGGAAAATGCCCTGGAAACACAAGGACCCGAATCCAATCCCCATGTACAAATGCCAGCATGGGGCTGGAGAGATGGCTCAGCAGCTAAGACTCTTGCCTAAACCTGGTTCAATGCCCCAGTACCCACATAAAGCCAGATGCACAAAGTGTTGCCTGCATCTGGAGTTTGTTTGCAGCCGCTGGAGGCCCTGGCACGCCCATTCTCTCTGTGTCCCTCTTCTATCTCTCTCTACTTACAAATAAATAAATAAAAATATCTTAGGACTGGATAGATGCCTTTGTGGTTAAGGTACTTACCTGCAAAGCTTAAGGAGCCACGTTTGATTCCCCAGAGCCTACTTAAAGCCAGATGCACAAGATGGCACATGTGTCGAGAATTTGTGGTGGCTGCAGGCCCTGGCATGCCCATTCTCTATCTCTCTCTCTCCCCATATATATATATATATACACACACACACATATACATATATACCTCTCTCTCAAAACTAAATTTTAAAAAATATCTTTTTAAAAAGTGCCAGGCATGATGGAATGTGCTTGTAATCCCAACAAAACTAGTGCTCACTGGCCAGCCGATCTGGCCTAATTGATGAGCTCCAAGCCAATCAGAAATTCTGTCTCAAAAAAATATGGACAGTGTTCCTGAGGAACAACATCTGAGGTTGTTCTCTGGCCTCCACACACACACACATAGGCACACACATGCATGCACACCTGAACATGTGTACTCCTTTGTGTATGTGTGTGCACACACACATACAGACACACAAGCATGCATATACATACACCTATTTTAAAATAATTATTGTATATTATAGATACGGTCTAAATAAATCAAATTTCTCTCAATGTAAGAATTCTCAGCCAGGCATGGTGACACACACTTTTAATCTCAGCACCTGGGAGGCTGAGACAGCAGGATCACTGTAAGTTCACGGCCAGCCTGTGCTCAGAGTGAGTTTCAGGTCAGTCTGGGGTAGGGTGAGACCCTGACTCCAAAAAAAAAAAAAAGAAAGAAAGAAAGGATTTCCCAGGTCAGAGAGATAGCTTGGTGGTTAAAGCACTTGCCTGCAAAGCCAAAGGATCCAGGTTCGATTCTCCAGGACCCACATAAGCCATATGCACAAGATGGCAGCTGCGTCTGGAGTTCGTTTGCAGTGTCTGAAAGCCCTGATGAGCCCATTCTCTCTCTTTCTCTCCCTCTCTCTCTCTCTCTCTCTCTCTCTCTCTCAGAAATAAACTTAAAAAGAAAGGATTTCTCTCTCACACCCCAGTGTCACCAGGAAAGGAGGGCAGCCACTTCCCTCATTCTGACTCATTTCCTCCCTCATCCTATGAAGGTCTAGTTCCCCAAGAAGGAGGTAGGCAGAAAGACAGTTGGTATGGATGTCTTTTGACTGGTATTGTTGTGTTGTGAGTGTGGCCCTCAGGGTATGACAAATGGCCAAAGATTATTTCCTCCCTTGGAATCTCACGGGTCTCTGAGGTCCCTCATCAGCATACCCCTTGACCCCAAGGCCATGCACTTACTCAGACCTACTTAACAGCAGGTGGCAGTAGTCACATTGGGCACTGGGAACAGAACTGAAAACAAGCCTGTTGATAAGGATGGGGGTGAGTGCAGGGAAGCCATGCGGGAGGACACAGCACCCCAGACATAGCAACAACAGCAAGGCAGGAAGCATGGTTGCCTCCAGGGAGACAGGGAGTGAGCCAACTGGAGTTTGAAGATAGATAGGGCTACACAGGGCTGGAGAGATGGCTTAGCGGTTAAGACACTTGCGTGCAAAGCTTAAGGACCCAGGTTCAATTCTTCAGGTCCCATGTAAGCCAGATACACATGGTGGCTCATGTGTCTGGAGTTTGTTTGCAGTGGCTAGAGGCCCTGGTGTTCTCTCTCTCTCTCTCAAATAAATGAATAAATTTCTAAAAATAAATCAATAAAAAAGAAATGGCTGCACAGAGGGCCCTGGCAGGAGCCTCAGCTTACACCTGAAGTCAAGTATGTCCCAGCATTCTGGCTTACAGAGTTGAGGAGGAGCTTCGTGACAGCAGGGGAAAGATGACGGAGCAAAGATGTCCCCTCTGCCAGCTTCTTTTTCCTCCCTTTCTCCAATCAGTTACTTGCTAATCTTCCCCATTAGCTGAGCCTCACCAAGACCCCAATGCTAAGGAATCCCCCTTTTACACCAGCCAGCCCACCAGAGGTGGAGGTCCAAAGGTGGACAGCCTGCGGTCCACCCCATATTCCTTTCTCCTGAGGTCCCACTACATTCAGCTGGCCCTATTATAAAGGGCCTTGCAGGCTGGAGAGATGACTTAGTGATTAAAACCTTGCCTGTGAAGTCTAAGAACTCATGTTCAACTCTCCGGATCCCACATAAGCCAGACACACAAAGATGAGGCAAGCACAAGGTCGCACATGCCACTAGGTGGCACAAGTGTCTGGAGTTTGATTGCAGTGGCTGAGGCCCTGGCATGCCAATTCTCTCTCTCTCTCTCTCTCTCTCTCTCTCTTACTCTCTCTCTCTAAAATAAAAGAAAAAGTCTTTTTAAAAAGGATCTTTGAGCCAGGCATGGTGGCACACACCTTTAATCTCAGCACTTGGGAAGCAGAGGTAGGAGGATCACTGTGAGTTCGAGGCCACCCTGAGACTACATAGTGAATTCCAGGTCAGCCTGAGCTAGAGTGAGACCCTACCTCGAAAAGGAAAAAAAAAAAAAAAAAAAAAAACTAAAAAACATAATGACAGATAATAAAACTCCCCTCCACACACAAACCAAAAAGCTGGTGGTTAAATGTTTACTGGCTGATTCCAAGTGGCCAGTGTACAACCCATGCTGGTCCACAGGTCCAGGTCTTCCCTTGTAGGTGGCCTGAAGGCCATGGGACATCGGTGCCCCATGAGCTCCTCTCACCAGCACACTTGGACCCCGGGGGGTTCTCGCTAAAATTTCCAAGCGGCCTCTTTCCAGCCCTCCTTACAGCCTCTGAGACAGGGGAACACATCTCCACACACTGCTCCCTGTGAGGGGGATGAGGTGGGCTGGAGGCAGCTGCTGGCTCTTTTTTAGACATTGCTCCTCAGGCATTTATTTTGGCCCTCGTCGGAGGTTACATGAGGATCTTGGTTGTTTGGCCAGCTCTCGCCATCTTTGAATATGTTCCGGTCCTACCATGCGCTCCATCCTGGAGCTCACTTGTGACTCCAGCGGATGATAAATCACTGCCCAGTCAACGGACTGATTTACAAATTGGCAAGTAGTCCACACATTTCTCCAAAGTAGCAGGAGACAGCTTTATTATTTATTCCTTAAGAGTCCTCAAATTTCCCTACTAATCTAGTCAAGGGAACCAGTCTGCCCCACCCGTCATCACGATGTGGGTCTTACAGGAGGAGAAAGGCTGAGTCATGCTCACTGGCACACAGGCAAACCACCCTCTCCAAAGGTCTGTGTTTCTTGAGAACACGCCAGCCACACTGGCTGGCTCCAGGTGGTAAAGATGTAATGGATTTTAGGGATGTCAAGATTCCTACTTAGGTCCTTCTGGGAAGCCACTGAGGCACAGGCATGTGGTTTCCATGGGTGAATGAGGGGGTGAAGGGATAGGCAAGAGCATTCTAAGGTGCCTAGGTTTTTAAGGGAGGTACCCCAGTCTCAAAATTACCAGCGTATTCGGACAAGGAAGTAAGGAAGCTGTGGTGGGCTGGAGAGTAGGAGAGAGCTGTCTGCATAGGCCTGATGCTAAAGGGTGGATGGGAGGGGAAGAGTCTGTGTAAGAGAGAGGTTTGGGGGACAGGAAAGCAAAAGATGGAGCTGAGGTACTGGGCCAAAGAGTTGTGATGCCATGCAGATTAAAAAGAGGATTATGGAGCTCTGTGAGGACAGAGGGATCATGAGTGATGTGAGGAGAGAAGAGATCACAAAGACCTGTGAGGAGAGAAGAGATCACAGAGAGCTGTAAGAAGAGAAGAGATCATGGAGAGCTGTGAGGAGAGAAGAGATCACAGAGAGCTATAAGAAGAGATCACGGGGAGCTATGAGGAGAGAAGTAATCATGGGGAGCTGTGAGGAGAGAAGTGATCACGGGGAGCTATGAGGAGAGAAGAGATCACTAGAGCTGTGAAGAGAGAAGAGATCACTAGAGCTGTGAGGAGAGAAGAGATCATGGGAAACTGTGAGGAGAGAAGAGATCACGGGGAGCTGTGAGGAGAGAAGAGATCACGGGGAGCTGTGAGGAGAGGAGAGATCATGGGGAGCTGTGAGGAGAGGAGAGATCACGGGGAGCTGTGAGGAGAGGAGAGATCATGGGGAGCTGTGAGGAGAGGAGAGATCACAGAGAGCTATAAGAAGAGAAGAGATCACGGGGAGCTGTGAGGAGAGAAGTGATCACGGGAGCTGTGAGGAGAGAAGAGATCACTAGAGCTGTGAGGAGAGAAGAGATCACGGGGAGCTGTGAGGAGAGGAGAGATCACGGGGAGCTGTGAGGAGAGAGAGAGAGCTGTGAGGAGAGGAGATCACGGGAGCTGTGAGGAGAGGGAGAGATCACGGGAGCTGTGAGGAGAGGAGAGATCACGGGAGCTGGAGCTGTGAGGAGAGTGGAGATCACGGGGAGCTGTGAGGAGAGGAGAGATCACGGGGAGCTGTGAGGAGAGGAGAGATCACGGGGAGCTGTGAGGAGAGGAGAGATCACGGGGAGCTGTGAGGAGAGGAGATCACGGGGAGCTGTGAGGAGAGGAGAGATCACGGGGAGCTGTGAGGAGAGGAGAGATCACGGGGAGCTGTGAGGAGAGGAGAGATCACGGGGAGCTGTGAGGAGAGGAGAGATCACGGGGAGCTGTGAGGAGAGGAGATCACGGGGAGCTGTGAGGAGAGGAGAGATCACGGGGAGCTGTGAGGAGAGAGGAGATCACGGGGAGCTGTGAGGAGAGGAGATCACGGGGAGCTGTGAGGAGAGGAGAGATCAGGGGAGCTGTGAGGAGAGGAGAGATCACGGGGAGCTGTGAGGGGAGCTGTGAGGAGAGAGATCACGGGGAGCTGTGAGGAGAGGAGATCACGGGGAGCTGTGAGGAGAGGAGAGATCAGGGGGAGCTGTGAGGAGAGGAGAGATCAAGGGGAGCTGTGAGGAGAGGAGATCACGGGGAGCTGTGAGGAGAGGAGAGATCACGGGGAGCCGTGAGGAGAGAAGAGATCATGGAGCAGAGGCAACCACAAAGCTGAGATCGAGAGTGGCATACTAGGAATCTCTTCAGTTCAAGGATCTGTCTGGTGTCACTGATCCCCAGTATACACCGATCCTCTGCGGTTTGGAACCTCTACAGTGAACAGGGTGAGGAAGGATAGAGGTGCCATGCCAGAGATGTGGCTCTGGACCAGGAGCCAGGGGAGAACAGAGGACGGTTATTCACAGGGAAGAAGAAGCGGAGGACAGTCACCTGCTAGGGGATGCCTGGCCTGTGCTTTGCACCAAGCCAGCTGGCAGTCCTTTCTGCTTCTGTTCCTGGAGAGGGGCCACTGGCCCTGAGGGACAGCCAGACATCCTGCACCGGGCACATGGGCAGCAATGAGTGTATCCCAGGACTTCCCAACCATAGCACACATCTGCAGGTTCCTTTGTCCCCCACTGAAGTTCAGGCACGCCATCTGCAGCCAAGATGCTCCACGGAGACAACACCAAGATGGATGATGTCACTGAGCCCCGACAGCCCATGATGACTCTGGCTGACAATAAGTTTGAGCCATTACACAGGAAACGGGCTGATGGGGAAGCCAGACAGTAGCCCCTGAGCTGTTGACCATTGTGGTAATTGAGCTACTGACACCATTTCTCTCATAAGTATAGACACTTAGACTCCTCAAACAAGGTGAGGCCGAATGATCTATAACTCTGAGAGGCACTTTAGCCCGAGGAGGCCCAGGGTGGGTGCTGAGCAAATAAATCATTCGCTGGATAGCTGTGGTATCCGTGGAAATGCCTCCCCAGCACTGATACCTCATCTGCCATGGAAAGACCACATTAACCCACTGTCTCCTTCCACCCCAGGCCCTCAACCATGTTAAGTCCTACAGCCTGCTCTCTATGGAAGCCCACAGGGCCCTTTTCAGCTTTACAACACAGTCAGAAATGTCAAAATTACGTTCCTGAGCATTCCCGGCCTGGTAGAAGAGAGGACAAGCTGAGCCTGGGGAGATCCTTCAGCCAACGTGGATTGGGCTAGGGGGGACCTCAGTAGCCACACGCACAGCCGCTCACAGCCAGCGAGTAAACCGCGAGTGTCCAGTGAGATCCAGGCGCAGGTTGTGGATCTGGCTTAGTGAAGGTCAGTCTTCACAAGCCAGCTCCCAGGGAGAGACTGAAGTCTTCTCTCGGGCCCTGCCGCAGATCTGAAAGGCATTCTACCAGCAGCTCCCTTCCCTTCATTGCCAGGATGGCTCACCAAGGGAAAAAAAAAATAAAACAGCTTTGGAGTTAGACAGGGCTGGGTTCTCAGCCTAGCTCACTCTGCTCGCCATGGCATGACCCAGGCAGACCACTTCCCCTCGGGGCCAGGTACCCTCTGGAGTGAGAGTTGTGATGACCACCTGCGATGGCCCGTGTGGTGCATATTATGCAGATTCTGCCAGGCACCTATGAGGCCAAGTGCAGGCAGTTCCATATTCACCGAGAATCAGGCTTGCTTACCACAAAATCCTGAGCCCCTTCCCCCCACCCTCATCACAGTGGCACCCTGAAGTCCACAAGGCAGGCAGGGAGGGGCCTTGTGAACATGTCAGGCCCCACATGCCATCCCATGTAAACGTGTGCCGGCCCCTGTCTCAGGAGCTCCTACTCGGGTTCAAAGTCTCCAGCAGATCCCTTAACAAGGGATGACATTGGAACCTCCAGGGGCCCCACCGACAAATCTGAACTCAGCAGGTCTGGAGTAGGGCCCAGCTGTCGCAGTGCTCTGACAAGCTCCTTAAGCGGTTCCGATGCGCACCCCCAGTTGAGAGCCACTGAACCAAAGAAAAGAGATTGTGCACATTTCAGCTATCGGGTAATTGTGTGGGAGAATGTGCGAGAGAGAACATGGGTTAGGAAGGAAGGGGGAGAGACAGAATCTGCACAGGTAGGAGGGGCCTACACCCTAGCAGATCCTCCCCGGTCAGGAAGGGGCTGTGTGCCCCACCCCCTGTCTGCCCGTCCTCCAGCTCAGGGTTTCCTGCTTGTATGACCTCAGGGTCCAGAACCCTTGCTGTGGAATCAAGCCCTTTCTTCTGGTTTGTGTGCTTTGGTGCCACCTGCTCTGGACTGTGACCTCACGGGCCACTCCAAGTTGTCACCTCCTCTGCAGCCATCCCAGCCAGAATCCCATCCTTGAAAACAGTGCTTGCTGGCCTGGAGAGATGGCTTAGTGGTTAAGCACTTGCCTGTGAAGCCTTAGGACCCCAGTTTGAGGCTTGATTCCCCAGGACCCACGTAAGCCAGATGCACAAGGTGGCGCATGCATCTGGAGTTCGTTGGCAGTGGCTGGAGGCCCTGGTGCGCCCATTCTCTCTCTCTATCTGCCTCTTTCTCTCTCTGTCTCTTACTCTCAAATAAATAAATATATTACCTTCTATTAAAAAAAAAAAAGAGAGAGAGAGAGAGTGCTCTCTGTAGTCTTTGTCTGGTGACTGCAGGTTCTGTCCCAGGCCAGGGTCCCAGTGGGGACAAAGACCTACAAGCTCAACTTCTCCCTCCCCTTCTGTTCGCATGCTACTGCTTTTGTTCCCCTTCCCTTTGAGTTCCCAGCCTGGACTCCTGGCGGGTTGTCTCCTGGCGGGCTCCAATGAGCTCCACTTTACAAACATCACCCTTGGCCCCAGGCCCATCCCGTTGTCATGACTCCATGGGTAGCTTGTGTCTTGGGGGTATAGTGTGCCCTCATCCGTACTATATCCAAGGTCCCTTGCCCCAGCCTTCTCTCCCAGGCCCTTTCACCAGGCTTACAGAATCCCGGCGCCACCACACATCACTGCTCTGCAGTGCGTAGAGTTCTGTCTTGTCAACTATAAAGGGATGCGGCAAGCCATCGCCCTCCTCAGAACCCCGCAGCCTCACGTCTCTCTCAAAGCCGGGTCCTTACAGGTCCTAGCAGACGCTGCCTCATTTCACCACTGACCTCATCTCCCACTGCTCTTTCCATTACCAGTTTGCTCCAGACACACCAGTCCTCACAGGCACCAAGCAGGTTCCTGCCTCAGGCCTTTCCCACAGGGTGCCATAGCCTGTCCCCTGATTGATGCACGCTTGTTCCATCCCTGCCCTTGGGTCTCTGTCCTATTGTCCCCTCCACCAAGAGGCCACCCCATGTAACATGGAGGCCCTCCTCCACCAGCTCCACATTTTTATGCTTTTTTACCTCGTGATTTTATTGTAGACATGATGTCTTGTTGGTTGAGGGTCCATCGTGGCCACTAGAATCCTCCTGGAACAGGGGGAGGCCCTCAACTGCTAACAGTCATTTGTGAAGTAAGTGAAAGAAGGAATGAGGGTGGAGGAGACGGCTCTATGGCTAAAGGCATGCTGGTTTGGGTACAATTCCCCAGTACCCACCTAAAGCAAGATTCACAAAGTGGCACATGAGTCTGGACTTTGTTTACAGTAGCAAGAGGCCTTAGTGTTCTCTCTCTCTCTCTCTCTCTTTCTCTCTCTTTCTCTCTTTCTCTCTCTCTCTCTTTCTCTCTGTCTTTCAAATAAATAAATAACTTTTTTTTTTAAAGGGACCATAGCCAGGCATGGTGACACATGCCTTTAATCCCAGCACTCGGGAGATAGAGGTAGGAGGATTGCCATGGGTTCAAGGCCACCCTGAGGTCAGCCTGAGCTAGAATGAGACCCTACCTCGAGAAATCACAAAATAAAAAAATAAAAAATAAAGAAAGGGATCCAAGGGCTGGAGAGATGGCTTAGTGGTTAAGGCACATGCCTGCGAAGCCTAAGGACCCAGGTTCAATTCTCCAGGTGCCATGTAAGTCAGATGCACATGGTGGCACATGTACCTGGAGTTCATTTGCAGTGGTTAGAGGACCTGGAGTGTCCATGCTCAACCTCCCGCACCCCATCTCTAATAAATAAAATAATGTCTGAAAAGGGACTGGAGAGCTGAAGAAATGATTCAACAGTTAAGGCACTTGCCTGTATACCCCAATGACCTGAGTTTGATTCCCCAGTACCTACATAAAGCCAGATGCACAAAATGGTACATACATGTGGAGTTTGTTTGCAGTGGCTGGAGGCTTTGGCATGCCCATTCTCTCTGTCTGTCTTCTGTCTCTCTCTGCTTGCAAACAAATCAACAAAAATTTTAAAGGGACGGGAGCTCTATGGTAACCCTGTACTAATGCACACATCCCCTAGCACGCTGAACTGCGGTGTACACATCCCCTAGCACGCTGAACTGCGGTGTACACATCCCCTAGCACGCTGAACTGCGGTGCACACATCCCCCAGCACGCTGAACTGTGGTCCGCTCTGCAGAACAGTGACCATACATTCCCACTGCAGTGACAAGGTGACACACAGTGGCAGGACCCAGAGACTCCACCAGCGAAAGCTGACATTGTCTTTCCATTCTATGTCAGCCACATTCAGAATTCTCCCTCCCTTGGAAGGCTCGCGAGCACCCACACTTCTAGAACACCTGCCAGGGAGCCTAGAGAGTGCCCACAGAAGCGCCCACAGGCATGGGCGAGGCAGGAGCCCGTCTCCGCCATGCGCGTTGGAGCTCAGTGGCCTTCACTGCCCTCCTACCTTCACCTTCATGCAGCCCTTGACTCTGGCCCCTGGAACTACAAGAGACACCCCCATGCAAAGCCAGAGCTATTCCTTCATGCTTCTCTGTGCACTGACACCAGAGCAGGACTTCACCTTGGTAGTGGAGTCAAAAATGTTAAAAGAATGAAGAGAGACAGTCCTGTTTTAGCAGGCTGCAGGATAGAGGGGTCTACTTCTGGAATTTTAGGCAAGTCCTCCTGTTACTGGTTCGATATTAATACATTACCTTCAGAGTTAGGCATCTGGCATTTTTCAAAGAAGACAAGGCCAGGAAATAAACGTGGCATCGAGTGTGTCCCGTACACCAAACGTCTAGACAAAGCTCTCAGGAAGATACAGAAAGCAGAAGGCCCTACATCCTGCCTCCAGGGCTTCCTGTGCTTGTGGTTCAGGGCACCCTGCATAATGCGGACAGGCAGGCCTGTCCAATCTTCCCCTGGGGTGAGAATGTCACATCTTCACTTGGGAAGTCTGAGGTCGCCACGTCTCCTTGCTGAGATGACAGAATTAGATACTTGTTCACTTAACATAAGGAAGAGAGACCTCAGAGATAAAAGACAGACTCATGACCACTTGCCACGCATGTCCATGACACGAAAAAGGCACGTGCAAGCTGGGTGTGGTGGCGCGTGTCTTTTAATCCCCTCACTGGGGAGACAGAGGGTAGGAGGATCGCTGTAAGTTCAAGGTCAGTCTGGGACTACAGTCTGGGACTCAGCCTGGGCTAGAGAGAAATCCTGACTCGAAACAAACAAACAAACAAACAAACAAACAAACAAAAGGCACAGTCAAGCTGGGCGTGGTGGCGCATGTCTTTAAACCCAGCACTTGTGAGGCAGAGGTAGGAGGAGCGCCATGAGTTCGAAGCCAGCCTGAATTGCAGGTCAGCCTGGTCTAGAGTGAGACCTCGAAAAACCAAGCAGAAAGGAAAAACATAAAGGTACAATGAACAAGTCCATAAGGAAGCCAAAGGGGAGAGAAGAACAGCCTGGCAGTGTGGGGATGTCTCTGCAGGCTAGGCCCCGTGGGAAGTGCTGCATGCAGGATCACAAGGACCGCCATCTGAGCAAGATGCAGCAGGAAACTTCATAAAAGCTGTGAAGGTTTTTAGACTGACCACAAGCTAAATAGGGGCTACACAGAACAGAACTGCTACCCAGCACAAAGCTGGGACCCGGAGGCCTGGCATAAACATCTGGAACCAGAAAAACAAAGAATGAGGTCACATGCCAGCTCTGCCCCTTCCTAGCTGTGTGGCCTTGGTTTTGTTTTGGTTTGGTTTGGTGTTTTTGGAGTTTTTTTTTGTTTTGTTTTGTTTTTTGTTTTGTTTTTTGTTTTTGGCGGGAGGGAGTTTTGAGGTAGGGTCTTGCTGTAGCTCAAGCTGACACGGAATTCACTATGTAGTCTCAGGCTGGCCTTGAACTCATGGCGATCCTCCTACCTCTGCCTCCTGAGTGCTGGGATTAAAAGCGTGCCCCACCATGCCCGGTTTGACCTTGGGTTTTTTGTGGTTCTGTCTAGACAAAGAATCTAGCTGCAAAGGGATGTGATGCCTTCCCTGCATGGTTGTTTTGAGAGCATGATGGTGCACAGAGAGCCCAGTCCAGTGCCTTGGGAACTTGGCAGGACCTGGCAGAGGGTGTTCAGTGAATGGTCATCATTATAATAGTAATTCACTTGGTATAGAAATATAGAATGTTCCAGATGTGGTGGCTCATGTGTATAATTCCAGTACTAGAGAAGCTGAGGTAAAAGGATTATCATGAGTTCAAGGACATCCAGGGCTACAGAGTGAATTCCAGGTCAGCCTGGACCACAGTGAGACCCTTCCTCAAAGAAAAGAAGAGAAGGAGGAAAGAAAAGAAAGAAAAAAGAGGGAGAGGAGGAAGGAAAGAAGGGAAGAAGGAAGGAAGAGAGAGAGAGAAAGAAAGCAAGCAAGCTGGGTGTTGTGGCACATGCCTTCAATCCCAGCACTTGGGAGTCAGAGGTAGGAGGATCACCGTGAGTCCAAGGCCAGCCTGAGACTACATAGTGAGTTCCAGGTCAGTCTGAGCTAGAGCAAGACCCTACCTTGAAAAAAAATCAAAAGAAAGAAAGAAAGACAAAGAGAAAGAGAGAAATAGAAAGAAAGAGAAATGAAGGAAGAAAAAGGGAAAGAAGGAAGGAAGGAAAAAATATAGAATGAGAATATTTGTTTGGGGCACAGGGTTGCTGTTTTATGCGTGTGTGCACATGTGTGCCTATATGCGTGCATGCGTGCACATGTGAGTACACATGCATGTGTGTGCTCATACATGTGGAGGCCAGAAGGCAACCTCAGGTGTCATCATCCACCACTTTTTGAGACAGCGTCTCTCAGTAGCCTGGAACTCGCCAAGTAGGTGAAACAGGCCGTCAGCAAACGTCACCCATCCTCCAGTCTGTGCTCCCCGGCACTGCGATGCCCAGCACACACTCCATACCCAGCATGTCTAACGGCTTACACGGAACCAAGTCAGCTTCTCGGCCTTGAGAGGCTTTGCCGACTGAGCCATCTCCTCAGCCCTTGTTTCTGTTCCCAGGAAGGCATTGTTGCCCCCGTTGCAAACAGAAGGCTCCTATTTCTGCTACCAGGGCTTCCTGTGCCTGTGGCTTGAGGGACCCTGCATAGTAGGTCCCTGGCAACCAGATAAACCCAGATCTGGGTTTTTGCAAGATCTGGACGCTTGTTCCAGAAGTGAGCCACAGGGCTTGGCTAACCTCCTTGAAACTCAGTGTCCTTATTGGTAAAATAGGCATGATCTCAGACAAGTACCATCAGGATGGAGTCTAATCCTGTCCAGAAAGCAGGCGGACCCTCCCGAGTTCCTTCTGCAGGACACTACAGCTCCTCCTTGGCGGGGCTAAGAAACCCAGCTTGGGGGCTGGAGAGATGGCTCAGCAGTTAAGGCACTTGCCTGCAAAGCCTAATGGCCAGGGTTCTATTCACCAGTACCCACATAAAGCCAGTTGCACAAGGTGGCACATGTATCTGGAGTTCATCTGCAGTGGGTATAGGCTCTGGTGCACCCGTTCTTTCTCTATTTTTCTTTCTTTCTTTCTTTCTTTCTTTCTTTCTTTCTTTCTTTCTTTCTTTCTTTTTTTCTCTCTCCCTATTCTCTCTCTGGTTGCAAATAAATAAATAATGTTCTAAAATAAAAATGAGGGCTGGAGAGATTGTGTAGCAGTTAAGCACTTGCCTGTGAAGCCTAAGAACCCCAGTTCGAGGTTTGATTCTCCAGTGCCCATGTAAGCCAGATGTACAAGGTGACGCATGCGTCTGGAGTTTGTTTACAGTAGCTGGAGGCCCTTGGCCCACCCATTCTTTCTCTCTCTCTCTCTCTCTCTCTCTCCCTCTCTCCCTTTCTCTGTCTCTAATAAGTAAATAAATAAATACATTAAAAACTTTAAAATAAAAATGAAACCCGAAAAGAGAGACTAATGGAGAGAGGGAGAGGATATGATGGAGACTGGAATTCTAAAGTGGAATGGGGGGAGGGGAGGGAAATATCAGGTGGGGTTTTTTTGTATGTAAATATAAAAGTTGTCAATAAAAAATAATAATTTAAGAAAATGAAACCTGGCATGACCACAGAGTGATTCCTCAGAGGATGAGAAGCTCCCACGCTGGTAGCTGGCAGCCACCATGGGGGGACAGCCAGAAGTCACCATGGGGGGACAGCCAGAAGTCAGCGTCAGTACACAGAATGCAACCACTTAGCCGCGGATCACCCTGAAGGGCTCAGGATTCCTCCAGGCCTTGCCATGACCCCATCTTCTGTCAGCGTTCATGCTACCTGGGTTGATCAGACCCAAGAACTCGCGCTTCAGAGGGACGTGGAGAATGGGCCCTGGTTCTTCGATCATTCAGAGCCTCAGCTGGTTTGGAAAAAGAAGCCACGAGGCAGTTTAGAGGCAGGCTGTCTGGGATGGGCTCTTTCTCTAACCAGGAAGTGCTGCCCGCATCTTCCACGGGTACTCCGGAGGACAGAGGTGGCTGACATCTTGACAGTACTAATGAAGATGGGCGAATCACTCCAGCGCCAGAGTGGAGTGGAGCAGGGGATGGCAGAGGGGGCTAATCCTGGAGTGCAGCTGCCACCCAGAGGCTCCAGGAGGAACTCGCAGGGTTGGTTTCATCTTGGGATGCCCTTGAGCTCTGTCATGGGCTCTAGCCATCCCCCTTTCCCTCTCACCTGTGTTGGTGTAACCCCCTGATGTCTTCCTCCTTCAGGAATCTCAGAGGACACGGCAGTGCCCTCCATACCCGACCCCCAGGAAGAACAGCTGCGAACACAGCTGGAGGAAGAAAAATGCAGGTGGGCTGCCTTTTTTTTTTTTTTTGCCACATGCAGCCTGACCCAGGCCACCGTGGGCCTCCAGGATTCCCTGGAATTAGGTCACTGAGTCTCAGTCAGCAAGAGGGGAGAAGCCGAGGGCTGTCTATGACCATGGCCTGGGCAGGAGGGGAGACGCAAACTGAACCAAGCCTGGCTCAGGAGGCAGCCAGCCTTGTGTGCTGCTGCCACCCAGAGAAAGCAAGAAGAATTCCTGCTGTGGTCTCTCTCGCCTCTTCCCTCCTAGATCTTGGGAAGTCACCTTAGCCACTGAGGGACCCAAAGTGATTTTGCTTGCTGAGTGAGGTGCTTCCATCATAAACAGGCATGTGGCACCCCAACCCAACATCTTAGCTCATCCAGTCACTTGCACATTCGGTGTCCTGGATAGCAGGGTTATTCCAACATCCCTCCCCACCCCGTTCCCCACCTGCACTCGGCTCGCTCAGCACCCTGCGCCCTTCCGGCACCCAGCAGCCCATCACCTCATAACCTCAAAGCAAAGTCACCCAGAGGCTGGTCTCAGGTCACTCCTGACAGCCACGCACTCTCTGCTCCCATAGTGTCCTACCTCTGCTCTCCGCCTCCTTGCTGGGTTCCTGGGTGTCCCTCCCTAGCTTTCCATATCATATCGTCCTCAGTTTCTTCCCACCCATGCTTCTGCACCTTCCCCTGCCCATCGCCTCCCCACAGTTTGCATTTCCAGCCGCAGCGTCGCCTCCCAAACCCCATGGTCTCCTCCGCTTGGCTCTTGGCCCATTCGCTGGATTTCTGATTCACGGGAGCATTCCAAAAACCAGTGTGCGCCACTGAGCGCATCGTCCCTTTAGTTCTCGGCAGGAAAATGAAGCACGGGAATGGTGAGGTAGTGAAGACTGCGTTTCTGGAGCCAGAATGCCTGGGTTCGAATCCTGGGTCCTCTGTCTCTGCTGTGTGTAGAGCACCCTTTGGTTTCTAATTTGTCCAATAGCGGTGAGAACAGTCCTATCTCCTTCATTGGACTGGAAAGGGGGTTAGAAGAAATTGTATATCTGGAACCCTAAGCCAGTGCCTTCTTATGTTAGTTATATTTTTCTTCCTGTCTCTTTTTGTTTGTTTGTTTTATTGTTGTTTTCTCAAGGCAGGGTCTCACTCTAGCCCAGACTGCCCTGGAATTCACTATGTAGTCTCAGTGGGCCTCGAACTCACAGCGATCCTCCTACCTCTGCCTCCCGAGTGCTGGGATTAAAGACGTGTGCCACCACGCCCAGCTTTGGAAAGGGTTTCTTGTAGCTCGCAGCCATGTTGGATTGGACTCTCAAACTGTGAGCATGAGGCAGCTGATCACATTCAGTCCACACTCAGGAAGCAGAGAACACTGGTGCTGGGCTCTCTTTCTCCTTTTTCACTCGGTCCAGGGCCCCAGCCCAATCATGCCACCCATAATTAAGGAAATACCCTTATAAAGACACACCCAGAGGTGTTTCCATGGTGATTGTACATCCAGTCAAGTTGCCAGCCAAAATTAACCATCACACTTCTCAATGCTCAATAAAAGGTAGTTCTTGTTCTTAGAAATGACCCCTGTGGGCCCCATAGATAAAAAAGCCTAACCCTGGCTAACAGAGAGAAGAAGGGGATATGATGGAGAGCAGATTTGGGAAGGGGAAAATGGGAGAGGGGAGGGAATTATGGTTTATTGTCTGTAAGTAAAGAAGCTGTCAATAAAAAAAAAAAGAAAGGAGGGGCCTGGAGAGATGGCTTAGCGGTTAAGCATTTGTCTGTGAAGCCTAAGGATCCCAGTTCGAGGCTCGATTCCCCGGGACCCACGTAAGCCAGATGCACAAGGTGACGCATGCATCTGGAGTTCGTTTGCAGTGGCTGGAGACCCTGACACACCCATTCTCTCTCTATCTGCCTCTTTCTTTCTCTCTCTGTCTGTCGCTCTCAAATAAATAAATAAAGAATTAAAAAAAAAAAAAAAAAAAGAAAATTTAAAACAAAAAAAAAGCCTCACTCTGTTTCTCTCTAATGGACTCAACACCCAGCGCCATGTCCTAGCCTTGGCGGGTCCTCTCAGGTCCCAGCCCCAGGGCAGCACTGCCAGGCTTCGGAGGCACAGGTTGCCATCCCTGTACAGCCGTCCTCCCTCCACGCAGCTGACCTTCAACACTGCCTCTGCTCTGATCTCACTGTAGGTACAAAACCATGTTCACGCACCTGAAAGCCCTGAAGGTGGAGATTGAGCACCTGCAGCTGCTCATGGACAGGGCCAAGGTGAAGCTGCAGAAGGAGTTCGAAGCCTGGTGGGCAGAGGAGGCCACCAGCCTGCAGGTAGTGTCTGGGCACCATCTGGGGGACTGTTGCGCACCCCAGGAGACGGGAAGAGTAAGGGGCTTTGAGTCTCTGGCTCCTGAGCTGTCCACCTTGACTGCAGAAACAAGCACTTACTTGAATAACAGGAACTCAGTCAGGGGTCCTGGGCTGGGGAGATGGCTCAGTGTTAAAGGTGCTTGCTTACAAAGCCTGATGGCCCCTGGTTCAATTCCCCATCCACCCACATGCAAAAAGTGGTGCAAACGTCTGGTGTTTGTGTGCAATGGCATGAGACTCTGACACACCCATACACACCCACACCCACACACACACACACACACACACACACGTGTGAACTCACACGTGCAAATAAACAAAAAAGCCAGAGGCTCATTGTTTCCCACCTGTGCTGTGGGAAGGTCACTTTGCTTGGGTTAGTGCAGGGGTTTCATACTCACACTTATTCTTTTTCTTATCACACAGTCCTGTGTATGTGCATATTAACTACAGAAATTTTGGAAAATCTAGAAAACGGCCAGAAGGAAGTAGAAATCACTTGAATCCTTCCACATAAGGAGATCCATGTTGGGTTCTGTCATTTGGTCTCTTTCTCTGTGTTTACATGAGAATGGGTTTTCATGGTGTGGGGACGGTTGGTTGTTTTAGGGACTTTCATTTGGTTTGTTTACAACGCCAGGGTTCAAGCTTCATTCGTACTAGGCAAGCATCCCACTTCTATACTGCACTCCCAAGCCCTCAATATGTTTTGGGGAAGGAGTTTCAAGGCAGGGTCTCTCTACAGCCCAGGCTGACCTGGAACTCATTCTGTAGCCCAGGCTCACCTTAAACTCATGTCGCAACGCTCCTACCTCAGCCTCTGTGTGCTAGGACTAAAGGCATGACCCACCATGCCCATCTCTGACCCCTCAAAATGTTTTCATACAAATAGAATCATAGGGCTGGAGAGATGCTTAGCAGTTAAAGCACTTGCCTGTAAAGCATTCAACTCTCCAAATCCCACGTTAGCCAGATGCACAAAGGTGAGGCAAACGCAAGGTCGCACATGCCCACTAGGTGGCTCAAGCGTCTGGAGTTCGATTTCAGTGACTGAGGCCCTGGGCCAATTCCATCTCTCTCTCTCTAAAAAATAAAAATAAAAGAATAAAATTTTTTAAAAACAGAATCATATTGATCTTCAAGTAACAAAGTGGCCTTGTCTTGATTATTTTGAATGACTATTCTCTTCATATTATAATTCTTTGGTGGCATTCTCAGCTCTTACTGTTGCCATCACATGAATTTCTTTTAATCAGTTTAACCAATTTGCTCTTGAATATTTGGGTTGCTCTTAGTTTTTCACTCAAATTATATTTGCAGATAAATGTTTTGCATATTTCCTAGACAAATTCCTAGAGAGACTCGATAACATTATGAAGGCAGAAGTAACCTGCTTAGGAAGTCTCAGCAAAGGGCCCAGTTTCATTCGTCCCCACATCACTTCTCGGCAGACGTTTGATGGAGGTGACCTAATACATAGCAACCGATCTCTTCTGTGGCTGGCAAGGCCTTTAGAGAGACTATCCTGGGCTATGCCTTCCCTTTGGGGACAAGGAAGCAGAGACCGCAATGATATTTGTCTGAGGGTCATGAGTTCAATACCAGCCTGTGCTAAATCACAAGAGCCTGTCCCAGATAGATAGATAGATAGATAGATAGATAGATAGATAGATAGATATGAATGATGATGATAGATAGATAGATAGATAGATAGATAATGTAAGTCAATATGATGGAGCCTTAAAAGACACCTTATGATCCAGCATGTTGTACTGTGTACCTGCAGGACGCCTGGGTCAGCATTCTGCAGAGACGTGCTTGTACATCCAAATCTATTGCTGCACTGTTCACAATGGCCAAGATATGGCTCCAACCTAAGTGTCCATTATAAATGATGACTGGGTAGAGCTGGAGAGATGGCTCAGTGGTTAAGGCACTGGCCTGCCAAGCCCAACAACCTAAGTTCAGTTCCCCAGTTCCCACATAGGGCCAGATGCACAAAGTGGCACATGCATCTGGAGTCCGTTCACAGTGGCTGGAGGCCCTGGTGTGCCCATTCTCTCTGTCTCTCTCTTCTCTTTCTCTCTCTCTCTCTCTCTCTCTCTCTCTCTGTTTGCAAATGAATTAATAAAAATATATTTTTTTAAAGATTTAGAATCAGAGCCAGTGGTGGTAGCACATGCCTTTAATCCCAGCACTCTGGAGGCAGGATCACCGTGAGTTCAAGGCCAGCCTGAGACAACATAGTGAATTCCAGGTCAGCCTGGTTTACAGCGAGACCCTACCTCGAAAAACAAAAACAAAAAAAAGAAAGATTTAGAATCAGAAAGCTACAATTTTAAAAAACAATGGCTAGACTAAGAAAGTATGATACATACACACCATGGAATTTTATGTAGCTGTCAAGAGGAAAGAAATTACATCAGCTTCAGAAAAACGTGGGCCCTGCAGATCAGCATATTAAGCTGCCTAAGCCAGACTCAGAAAGACAAATATTGTGTGCTTTCTCTCAGATGCGAGCCTAGACATGTGTGCATGGGACATGACATTAGAAGGGGGACTATGAAGTTAGAGGAAGGGGCCCAAGGGAGGAGGAGAAGCCAGAAAGAGAGAGTGACGGGAAAAGGAAACATTTCATGTGTTTTTTTCTCATATGTGTAACATGAAAGCAGATGGGGCTATTTGGAAGGAGGAAGACCAGAGGGAAGAGGTGGACAAGAGAAATAGGGTACACATATGAGCAAAGTACAAATCTCCCGCAGTTCCAATCTCCAGGTCCCACGTTTAGCCAGATGCAAAGCGACGCAAGGGCGCAATGCCGCACTTGACCACAAAGGGGTGCACACATCTGGATTTCGTTCACAGCAGCTGAGAGACTGCTGGCGGGCCCATTCTCTATCTTTCTCCCTCTCCCTCTCTCTCTGTCTGTCTCTCTCTCTAAAAATAAAAAAAATTTTTTAAAAACTTAAAAAAAATCAGCTGGGCATGGTGGTACATGCTTTTAATTCCAGCACACCAGAGGCCAAGCCGTCTCTCCAACCCCATATACCAGCTTTTATAGCTGGCTGCCCTCCCCATACCCTTCAGAATTTGATATCAAGGGCTCTGGGTTGCTCAGTGGTAGAGTGCTTGCCTAGTCCGCCTGAGGCCCTGTGGTACTTTGAAGGTGATAGTTTAGATGCGGGTGTTTTGTTAAAACCAAACTTCCTACTTGAGTCCCTAGCAGGGAGATTCCTGCTGGGGGGGGTCACTGGGGGGGATCTGGATTCAGCTTTACTAGGTGTGTTCAGAGAAGTTTGAGTTCTGATGGTTCATGCTTGGTGGTGTTGGTGTTTTATTTTTCTTTTTATTTATTAGAAAGGGAGGGGGGAATGGGTGCACCAGGGCCTCCAGCCACTGCAAACGAACTCCAGTTACATGTGCCACCTTGTACATCTGGTTTACGTGGGTCCTGGGGGGAATCGAGCCTCGAACCAGGGTCCTTAGGCTTCACAGGCAAGCGCTTAACCACTAAGCCATCGCTCCAGCCCATGGTGTTGGTGTTTTGCTTGCTATGGCTGTTTCTCTCTGCTTGGATCTATGGAAATAAACCGCTTCTCCCACCACTGATGGAACTTCTTCTGGATTTTATAAGCCTGAAATCAACCCCTTCCTCCCATAAACTGCCTGGCTGGATGTTCATCCCAGCAACGTGGAAGGACCAACTGCAACAGGCTCCAAGTTCCATCCCCAACACTGTGGGGAAAAGACCCAGAAACTATACCAAGACCACCCTCCCATGTCATTGAACGTAAGCTAACATTAAATCCTTCTTGGGCTCACAGGGAAACTCTCCAGCAGAGAGCTCTTCTGACCACCTGAAGCCGGCCACCCAGATGTCCCAATCCCAGCAGGACCGCTCCCAGCCTCGGCCCAATAGAAGGTCAGGAGAGAACCTCTGATGTCAAAGAACTGAGGCAAGGCCCCGCCTGTCTCGTGAGGCTGTGTGCTCTTGGAGAACGTTGCTTGCACTGTTAATTAGTTCTAATGCTCAGCCAGCACACCTACCACCAGCGCAACAAGAGAAAAGGGGGTTCAACAGTCCATGCTGCCTGAGTCGATGGAAGGGGTTGGACGAGGGGGAGGGAACACGGAGAGGGACAGCCGAGTCCAGTGGGAGAGGGCAGGAGACTGGAGCTGGGCTCAAGCTGGTTGTGGGACTCGGGAAGACCCTGGGCGGATGACACAGGCCCACAGAGAAAGCGCCTGCCACTCGGACTAGAATTCTGGTGCAGAGGGCAGTGTGACTTTTCCTAGTGAGACATGAACAGACACATCTTCACCCAGACAGGGGACTGACAACAGACCAAAGAAACCAGAAACCGTTCCCCCCAAGTCTGACTCACTGATCCAATAAGTGTCTTGGGCTTACAGAGCATGCACGGGGTGGGGGCACTGACTTACAGATGGCTACAGGGCCACTTACAGAAGCGTGGGTAATTCAAAGACAACTGCGTCACCGCAAAGCCCACGAAAGCTGCATGTGTGCCGAGAGCTCCTTTGCACGAGCGGCAGGCAGCAGTCTCCCTTCCCCAATTGTCACCTTGTGATTCTTGTGAGTCAGGAACTTCCAGAGGCTTCTGAGTGGTTTGCGTCCTGGCCTCCCTGCAAGAGCCACAGAGCTAGCAAGGGGATGGGGGACCCCTGTCCTGTCCTGAGGCATCATGGCACCTGACACCTCCTCTGTGAACAGCCCAGGGTGATCCTCGGTTCTCCAAAGACGCAGCATGGGCTTTCCTGTCTAACACGAACAAAGTTCCCAAGCATTTATCAAGGACCCTTCCTTACAGGCCAGGTGCCAAGCTCTGCACGATGGGAGTAATGGGAGTGTGTCATCCCGCCTTGCCCAAACCCCCAGGCACAGAGAGATTGTCGTGGGCTCAGGGTCACCTAGCTGATAAGTGGTGTGACCAAGCTTTTAACCAGGCTTGTCAGAGTCTTGTCACTGCCCTTATTCCTCACATCAAACCGGTCTTAAATCAGTGACGGCCTGTTATGGGCACATGAACATTACACAGCTTAGTTGGAGCTCGCATTTCTCAGCCCGTGTTCTGTAATATTTCACACAAATGGGCTTTATCATTCTCCCAACACCTAGTCCTCCTGCTCGGGCCTTGTATTAGGCAGGTCTCTCCTAGAGAAACAACCAATGGTGCACGTGTATGCGTGTTTGTGTGTGTGAACTGTGAACGGGATTTATTAGATGGGCTTACACAAGAGGGGTTTCGTGGTCCAACAATCTCTGCTTGCACGCTGGAGAGGTAGAGAGCCCGGTGGCTGCTCTGTCCATGAAGCCGGGTGCTCAGCAGTTCCAATCCAGTGCTGAAGGCCTGGCTCAGTGGGTAAAATCACTTGCTTGCAAAGCCTGCTGACCTGGTTTCAAATCCCCAGCAGCCACTTAAAGCCAGATGCACAAAGTGGTGCATGTGTCTGGAGTTAGTCTGTAGTAATAAGAGGCCTTGCACCTCCATTCTCATATTCTCTCTCTCTCTCTGTGTCTTCTCTCTCTCTTCACAAATAAATAATAATTTTTAAAAATGACAGAAGCTGAGCTGGGTGTGATGATGCACCAGCACTTAGGAGGCAGAGGTAGAAGGATTGCTGACAGATCCAGCCCACCCTGGGACTACATAGTGAATTCCAGGTCATCCTGGGCTAGGGTGGGACCCTACCTTGAAAAAACAAAAAAATTAAAATTAATTTTTAAAAAAAAGGCACGCCTTTAATCCCAGCACTCGGGAGGCAGAGGTAGGAGGATCACCATGAGTTCAAGGCCACCCTGAGACTACGTAGTGAATTCCAGGTCAAGTGACTCCCTACCTCGAAAAACCAAAAAAAAAAAAAAAAGGAAGAAGGAGGAAGAGAAATCAGACATGATGGCACATGTTTTTCCTATATAATTTTTTAATTAATTTTTTTAATTTATGAGATGGGGGAGGCAGATAGAGAGAAAATAGGTGCTCCAGGACCTTCAGCCACTGCAAACGAACTCCAGACACATGTGTTACCCTGTGCATCTGGCTTATGTGGGTCCTGGGAACTGAACCTGGGTCCTTAGGCTACAAAGGCAAGCGCCTTAACTGCTAAGCCATCTCTCCCGCCCAACCAATATAATTTTCAGATAATAAAGATTTGAAAGTGAAGAAAGAAAGAAAGAAAGAAAGAAAGAAAGAAAGAAAGAAAGAAAACCAACCAGATATGAGAGAGAGAGACTATGACTCTGACTCTGCACTTGGGAACCTGGGATTCAAAGGTGTGCAAGGGCGTCCTCATTTAGACTTTCACAAAGGGTGTGTCATGTGGTTCCAGCTGTGGCTCCTCCAGGCAGCACGGCTTTGAACAAGTCATCCCTCCATCACACTTTGGGGTTCCCTTACCTTATCTGTTTTGTTGTTGTTGTTGTTGTTTGGTTTTTTGAGGTAGGATCTCACTGTAGCCCAGGCTGACCTGGAATTCACTCTGTAATCTCAGGGTGGCCTTGAACTCACGGTGATCCTCTTACCTCTGCCTCCCGAATGCTGGGATTAAAGGCGTGCGCCACCACGCCTGGCTCCCTTACCTCATCTGTAAGGCACACCAGGTCTCTCAGACACTGCCATCACTCTCTGATCAGGCCATTCAAGAGCCCAGCCTTCTTTCCGCCTGTGCTCCAGGCAACCGCTCTGGCTACCGCGTTTCAGACTCCGGTTTGTCCTCTGAGGTCAAGCTCTGAAAGCCTGGTGCTTGAGTCCTGACGGTAACTCACACTAAACACTCATTGTTAATGCTACTTATCAATACTTATTAAGCAAGAGGTAATTCACTCTGTGTGTGTGTGTGTGTGTGTGTGTGTGTGTGTGTGTGTTTAAGAGTATACATGCCACAGCACACATGTGGAGGTCAGAGGACAACCAGGGTGTTCGTCTCTCCTTCCACCTTCCTTGAGACACAGCCTTTCATATTTGCTGCTCAGAAGGCCAGACTAGCTGGCCCATGAGCTTCTGCATACGGAATTTGGGATTCTCCTGACCTTTCATTGTTTGATTAACAGACATTTGCTCCACTTTGCATCTGCCTTTATGTGGGCGCTGACTGGTCTCAAACTCCATTCAGCGGGCTTGTGCAGCGAGCACCATTAACCACTGAGCCCTCTCCAGCCCGGAGAGGTCATTCATTCTAATTACTGCTATGATCCATTTTCACATAGTAACAGTTAGAAGTGAGCTCCATGCCAAAGGCTGGCTGGACAAAGAGGGGGCAAAACCCCAGCGGCTCACTCCCGAGGCTTCCAGAAACTGGGCGGCAGCATCCAGGGGTTCTCAAGCAACTCAGCTGACCAGAGGAGTCCTTTCTCGGGATCTCCCAAGCCTTCACCCTGTGCCATCTTCCTGCCTAAGTTGGGTGAGGCAATAGACCGGGCAGCTGGCTTCTGAAGGGCGCGCTGCTTTTCTACATCTGTCATGGTGTGTTGGCACTCTTCCGTCCCTCTCCTCCCACGCCTCTCTTCTGCTCTCCACTCCCATCCCCCAGCAGTTTGGCACCTGCTCTGCGAACTCCCCCAGGCACTAAAAGAAAGGCCCACGGGGAACCCATGAAGTTAATGAGCCATTTGTGTGCCAAAGACTTAGCCATGCAAATCTACTGCCTCCAAACTGCCCTTGACCTGCTATAAAGGAAACACCTGGAGGGGAAAAGGCGTCCTTCCCTTAGCCAGGCCTGCCCCAGGAACCACGGAGCCGGCTTGGCTCCAAGAGATGGCCACTGTCCTCTGAAGAACGTGCAGCGCCTGCCACCTAGTGGCTGCCTCTGGGCCTGCAGCAGCCTTCACCCAGACCCAGCGGAGAGGTGCCCCACTCTCAGGACACCGCAAAAGGAACCTGGGGCATGAGTGAGGAATGGGGAGGGGGCATGGGCTCCCAGTTCTCTTCCTTTTTTTTTTTTTTTTTTTTTTTTGGTCCACGGTCCTGAGCAGGCCCAGGGTAAGAGGCTCCCTATAGCCCACTGCAGTGGGAGAGGGCAGAAGAGCAGAGCTGGGCAAAGAGCAGGGCTTACAGCTGATTGTGGGCCTGTGGAAGACCCTGGGCAGATGATTCAGTCTTCCGAATCCAGCCCACCCGTGCATCACCCAGACCTGCCTCAGCCTGAGTGTCCCCAACCGGGAAAGGAAGGTTCCAACTACATTGACTTTTTTGGCCCCTGTCACCTCTGACCCCATGTCTCCGAGGCCATCTCAGCACATGGAAGAGGGCCCTCCCTTGCAGTCTAGCCTAGAGTAGGGTCAAATGGGAACAAACCTCACCCTTCTTCTTCTGCCAGGAGGGGTGTGGGCCCCCCTTGTCTGCAGCCAGGAGTCCAGGGTGTGCTCATCTCTCAGCCATGATAACGTATCTGATGAACTGCTGCATGCTCCCCTCCCCCTCCCCGCCCTTGGGAGCACAGAGCAGCACCAGAGGCCACCCAGGGGCCAGCGAGGTGTGGGCAGGGAGAAAGCAGAGTGTGCTCTTGGAGCCCCAGCCTGGAGCCAGTCAGTGGAGCGTGTAGGCTGAAAGTCATGGATCTGATACCTCACAGGCATTCAAGCCCCAGGTCCTGCCTCCTGCTAAGCCATCTTGACCCTCTCTCAGCCTCTATATGCATCCATAAAGTGAGGGCAGTGGCATCCCCATCTGAAGACTGAAAGGACTGTGTTACTTTTTTATTTTTATTTTTTTTCATTGCCATGAAATGTCAACAAAATGTCTGAGAAAAAAGCAACTTGAGGGCTGGAGGGATGGCTTAGTGGTTAAGGCGTTTGCCTGCAAAGCCAAAGGACCCAGGTTTGATTCCCCAGGACCCATGTTAGCTAGATGCACAAGGGGGCGCACGTGTCTGGAGTTGGTTTGCAGTCACTGGAGGCCCTGGCACTCCCATTTTCTCTCTCTCTCTCTCTCTCTCTTTCCCTCTTCCCTTTTTCTCCCTCTTTCTGTCAAATAAATAAAAATTAAACATAATTAAAAAAAAAAAAAAAAAAAGCAACTTGAGCCTGGGCGTGGTGGCGCACGCCTTTAATCCCAGCACTTGGGAGGCAGAGGTAGGAGGATTGCCGAGAGTTCAAGGCCACCCTGAGACTACATAGTTAATTCCAGGTCAGCCTGGACCAGAGTGAGACCCTACCTCGCAAAAAAAAAAAAAAAAAAAAAAGCAACTTGAAGGAAGGAAGGAAGGTTCATGTGGATTCACAGTTTCAGTCCACGGCCATTGCTTTTGGCCTGTGGTGAATCAGACCATCATAGTGGGAAAGGGGGTGATGAATCAAAGCTACTATCCCCATGGGAGCCAGGAAAGAAGGGAGGCAAATAGGAAGGGTCTGGGGACAAGAGATGCCCTTCGGGGCTGGAGAGATGGCTCAGCAATTATTAAGATGCTTGCCCGCAAAGCCTAATGACCTAGGTTCGATCCCCCAGTATCCACGTGGATAAAGCCAGATGCACAAAGTGGCACATGCGTCTAGAGTTTGTTTGCAGTGGCTGGGAGGCCCTGGTGCACCTATTCGCTCTATCTTTCTCTCTCTCTCTCTCTTTCTCTCTCTGCTTGCAAATAACTAAATAAAAATATTGGGCTGGAGAGATGGCTCAGCAGTTAAGTCACTTGTCTGCAAAGCCTAACGACTCATTTGATTGCCCAGTACCCACGTAAAGCCAGATTCACAAAGTGGCACATGCATCTGGAGTTTATGTCCTGCATCTGGAGGCCCTGGCGTGCCCATTTTCTCTGCCTGACTCTCTATCTCTCTCTGCTTACATAAATAAATAGAAGTATTTATTTTTTTAAAAAATAGTAAAAAAAAAAAAAAAAACAGAGTCTGGGCGGTTCATATTTGATTGGGTGATTGTTTGCTTCGGTTTGGTTTCCATTCTGGCTACCTCAGTGTAGGCAAGCCTTCAGCTTCTGAGCTGCATCCCTCACTTATATGGTTTTCAATATTTGTTGTCACAGTTCCCAAGGCCGGGAAGTCCAAGACCAAGGCACTGGCGGACTGACTGTGTGGTAAGGACCCCATCTGGCTGCCTCCTCCCACAGTACAGTGGCAGGGACAAGGGACAGCTCCGACGTTTCTTTTGTGAGATCTTGAGAGCTTTGTGCTCATGCCTTAACCACCTCCCGAGGGTCCCACCTCCTGTGGCATCACTGTGTGAGGAGGGGTGTGCGTACAACATGGATTCTAAAACGCATTTCCGGGTTCAGTTCCTGGTGTGGCTTCCCTTCTTGACACTTGTTTCTTACGGTGTCCAGAAAGACAGACAGACAGAGTGCCCTGGGTTCTCCCCCTCCTCATATAAGGATACCAATCCCATCATGAAGGTCCCACCCTCCATATTGCACCTAAGCCTAACCCTCCCCACCCACCAAAAGCCCATCTCCAAACACCAATTTCTCAGAGGTCAAGACTTAAACAATTTGAGTGGGACACTTCCACGTAAGAGCCCTGAATATAAACTCTGAAACAAGCCAACAAAAAGTAAAAGACATGGGTAGATGTGCCAGTTTATTTTTGTTTCATTTGGGTTTTTGTTGTTGTTGTTTGCAGTGATGTAAATGCCAGGAAAATCCTACCCTCACCTTGCCCCCAACGCAACATCAGCAACACCAGCACCCAGCTGCAAGGCAGGTCTGTATACTTCCCTCTCTCTCTCTCTCTCTCTCTCTCTCTAGTACTTGGGATAGTCCCTGAAGTAAGCAGACTGGGACCAAAAGCCCGCTTCCCCCACAACCCAAAAGGCACTTATCCAATAGCTGCAAACAAGCCCAATGCCAAACTCTGTCTTAGTCCCCTGAGAGCACCCCGGAAACTCTCATGCATCCAGACTCTCAGAACTACGGGTTTGGGCTGGAGGGGTGGCTCGGCAGTTAAGGCACTTGTCCTGCGATGCCTATGGACCTAGGTTCGACTCCCCAGAACCCACTTAAGCCAGCTACACAAAGTGGTGCATGCGTCATTTGCAGTGGCTGGAAGCTCTAGCATGCTCTCTCTCTCTCTCTCTCTCTCTCTCTCTTTCTCTCAAATAAATAAATAAAAAAAAAATGTAAAAAAAGAATTTTCTCCCAAAGTACTTGGAGCTTTGTCCAAAAGTCTTGTTTCCCATCTCCTGGTGGAGAACAGAAGGCATAAGAGGGAAGAGCAGGGGGAGGGCATTGCTCCCAGAGCCCACTGTGTCACTGAAGCAAGCTGGCAAGCCTGGCCTCGAGGCCAGCTCTGTTGCTCAGGGTGGACAAAGTCCTGAAGGCCCCTCACCAGTGAGAGCTGTTGGTGCCCCGTGACCAGCCCAGCCACTCACCAGGCAGAACCCTTCTCCAATAGCTGCCACAGGCTGAATCCCACTGACCACCATCTTCCCAGGCCCAGGGGCCAACCCACTCCCAGTGTGGCCCCTGACCCTCCGTGCAACTGGGCTACAGCTCAGGAGGAAGGGCTGGGACCCAACAAACCTGTCACCCCAGCCCCAGCTGTCTCCTAAGGAAATGCACTCTGCCAGCAGCTGTGTGGAGTGCTAGGCACAAAGCTGGCAGCCTGGCAAAGCCAGAGGAGTGTGTCATTCTGAGATTTCCTGAGCGGACTGCTGTCAAGCTTGGTGAAGAAAGATCTGGAGAAGGGCAGGCATCCCTTAATGAGGAGATGGCTTTGAAAGCCCCCACAACCACAAAGGAGGCTGGGAAGTGTAGTTTACTTCATTGTGGCACCTTTGCTGAATGGGGTTATGGTTTTAAAGAGACAGGTCAATAGCAGCCTCTGCTCTAAACTTTGATGTCACGTCTAAGTTGGGTGCCAAAGGAGAAATGAGTGAAAAACACGTGGCTGCTTTGGGTAAGACTGGGATGTGGAGGCGACAGGATGGAGCAAGTGTGAGAGAAAGCGTATTGAACTAGAAAAATGAAGCTGAAGAGGGATGGAGAGATGGCTCGGCAGTTAAGGCATTTGCCTGCAAAGCCTAATGATCCGGGTTCAATTCCCTAGTACCCATACAAAGCCAGATGTACAAAATGGTGCATGCATCTGGAGTTTGTAGCAACTGGAGGCCCTGGCATTCCCACTCGCTATCTCTCTGTATCTCTTCTATCTGTCTCTGCTTGCAAATAAATAAAAATATTTTATAAAAAAATAAAATAAAAACAATAAGAATGATGGGTTGGAGAGACAGCTTAGTGACTATGGCACTTGCCAAAGACAAAGGATCCAGGTTTGATTCCCCAGGACCCACGTAAGCCAGATGCACAAGAGGGCGCATGCATCTGGAGTTCTTTTGCAGTGACTGGAGGCCCTGGCATGCTCGCTCTCTCTCTCTCTCTCTCTCTCTCTAATAAATAAAATTTAAAAAATAAGAATGATGGGCTGGAGAGATGGCTTAGTGGCTAAGGCACTTGCCAGAACAGCCAGAGGACTCAGGTTCAATTCCCCAGGACCCACATGAAGCCAGATGCACAAGGTGGTGCATGCATCTGAAGTTCATCTGCAGTGGCTAGAAGTCCTGATGTGCCCATTCTCTTTCCCTCTATCTCTTTTCCTCTCTGTCTCTCTGTCTCTCTCTCTCTCTTTTCATAAATAAATAAAATATTTAAAAGTGAGAGTGAGGAAGCAGCAGGGACAGGAAACAGCTAGAGCAGAACCTGAGGCTAGGAGTGTAGTTGGTTGAAGTAGCAGAAAGAAGATACAGAAAGAGAGCTGGGCATGGTGGCACACACCTTTAATCCCAGCACTCGGGAGGCAGAGGTAGGAGGATCGCCATGAGTTCGAGGCCACCCTGAGACTACATAGTGAATTCCAGGTCAGCCTGGGCTACAGTGAGACCCTATCTTGAAAAACAAAAATAAAGAAGAAGATACAGAAAGAAGGCCGCTGTGGCCCTGAAGTAGTGAGGCAGGGTTAGAAGATACAGGATGTGGATGGTCACGGGACAGATTTGAAATGTTCTCCCAAGCACAATGACAGAGTGCAAGGCAGGGAAGATTGGTATCATAGCCTAAACACTGATGTGCCTTCCACACAGACGGAAGGGGGCTGAGAGGCTCTTTGGGAAGGTGAATGCGGAGTTCAGTTATAAGGCATAGTGAATTGTGCCATCTGATTGTCCCCAGTGCTCCCGAAAGACCGGTGTCATCTGTCCCTCTCACCGGAGACAGCCAGACAGACTCCGACATCCTGGCATTCATCAGAGCCAGACAGAACGTTCTGCAGAAGAAATGTAAGTGTGCATCCTGACTCTACTCTCCAGCACTTGGGGGGACAGCCAGAGCACGCAGGGTGCTGTGAGGAGGAAGCTTCCAGTATATTCTTACAGTCACACCTTTGTCACCTCCCATTAGCTGAACCTTGCTTCTGAAAGGCCAAAGGGGCAGGACCAGAGACCCCAGGACTGGCCCAAGTGGATGGACATTCTGGGGGCTTCTACTACACCTGGCCAGACCCCCCTCCCCTCTGCCAGACCTTCAGCTCTTTTTGTTGTTGTTGTTTGGTTTTTCGAGGTAGGGTCTCACTCTAGCCCAGGCTGACCTGGAATTCACTACATGGTCTCAGGGGGACCTTGAACTCACAGCGATTCACCTACCTCTGCCTCCCAAGTGCTAGGATTAAAGGCGTGCACCTCCACGCCCAGCTGTTGTTTGGTTTTTTGAGGTAGGGTCTCACTCTATCCCAGCTGACCTAGGATCCACTATGCAATCTCAGGATGGGCCTGGATCTCTAGGCGATCCTCCTACCACCGCTGGGATTAAAGGCGTGTACCACGACGCCCAGCCAGCTCTTTTTGTCCTCTGCCCCCAGAGGTAGCGTTCTCTTTTGCACAGTCTTCTCTAAACAGGAAGGGGCTGGGTGACGGTTTGGTAATGTGTTGAAGCCCTGCCTAGAAACCTAGCTCTGCTATTGGAGTATGGTTCTTGCCAAGGAGCCGTGGATGTAAACACCACTGGAAGGCCCGGGACTGAGGACTCTGAATCCATCACAGAGGAAGTACCCGTGAGACAACAGGAAGAAGGAGAGGCCGCTCCGGGCTGTCCTCACTGGTCATTCCTCTTGGTAGCTGACCCTCACCATCTGCTGTGGATAGGTCTCTTCCATCCCCCTGACGCCTGCAGAGTCATGGTCCTCACCCCCTACCCCAGACCTGAGTTTAGTCTGAGCCTCGTCCCAAGAATCCAAAGGATTCGCATTGCCTTGGCATGTCCAGACCTGCTTTTCTTGATGTGTCTGTCAAGCCATTTTGCTGTCATGAAATACTGAAGCAAACACTGGAGGTGAGTGACGTCATAGATCAAATGGACCTAATAAGACACGTAAGGACATTCCACCCAAACACT
This sequence comes from Orientallactaga sibirica, assembly GCA_036365145.1. Taxonomy (NCBI): domain Eukaryota; kingdom Metazoa; phylum Chordata; class Mammalia; order Rodentia; family Dipodidae; genus Orientallactaga; species Orientallactaga sibirica. The sequence goes on along the minus strand of JAEOAD010000006.1, from coordinate 8,264,671 downwards.
ACACGCCACACATTCTCCTCAAAGTCCCTGGAACTTTCTCTAAAACGGATTACAGATTAGGGCACAAAGCAAGTCTCAAATGAGGGCTGGAGAGATGGCTTAGTGGTTAAGGTGCCTGCCTCCTAAGCCTAAGAACGCCGGTTCCAATCTCCAGGTCCCACATTTAGCCAGATGCAAAGTGACACAAGGGCGCAATGCTGCACTTGACCACAAGGGGGCACACACATCTGGAGTTTGTTCACAGCAGCTGAGAGACTGCTGGCGCGCCCATCTCTGTCTTCCTCTCCCTCTCTCTCTCTGTCTCCAAAAAAAAATGAGGGCTGGAGAGATGGCTTAGCAATTTCAACTCCCCAGATCCCAAGTAAGCCAGACGCACAAGCACACAAGGTGGCACATGCATCTGGAGTTCAATTACAGTGGCTAGAGGCCCTGGTATGCCAATTCTCTCTCTCTTGTTCACTCTCACTCTCTCTCATAAAAAAGAATAGTATGTTGGGCTTGCCTCAAAAAAGCTGAAATAACTATTTATATTCTATTCAAGCACAAGGCAATAAGCTAGAAATCAACTGCAAGAGAAACTACAGAAAATATGCAAAGTTGGTGAACTTAAACAACACATACTATTGAGTGATGAATAGGTCATTGAAGACATCAAGACAGAAGTCAAAAAGCTCCTAAAACTGTTAAAAATAATAATAATAAGGTAGGGCCAGGCATGGTGGCACACACCTTTAATCCCAGCACTCAGGAGGCAGAGGTAGGGGGATCACCATGAGTTCGAAGCCACCCTGAGACTACAGAGTGAGTTCCAGGTCAGCCTGGGCTAGAGTGAGACCCTACCTTGAAAAATAAAAATAACTATAAGGGGGCTGTAGAGATGGCTTAGAGCTTAAGGCACTTGCCTGTGAAGCCTAAGGACTCATGTTTGACTCTCCAGGTCCCGTGTAAGGGACACACAAAGTGACACAAGTGCTAAAGATTATACATATGTGCAAGGGGGCACATGTGCCTAGAGTTTGATTGCAGTGGCTGGAGGCCCTAGCATGCCAATTCTCTCTCTCTCTCAGTCACACTCTCTCACATAAAAAAATGCCAGCCTGCGGCTAGACAGATGGCTTAGCAGTTAAGGCACATGCCTGCGAAGCCTAAGGACCGTGGTTTGATTCTCCAGGTCCCACATAAGCCAGATGCACAAGGGGGCGCACGCGTCTGGAGTTCATTTGCAGTGGCTAGAGGCCCTGGCATGCCCATTCTTACTCCCACCTCTCTCTTTCCCCTTCTCTCTGTCTCTAATAAATAAATAAGTAAATAAAAATAAAATCTTTTTAAAAACGCCAGTCTTTTGGGCATACTTCAGAAAAAATTAAAAAATAGTTATAAGGTAGGGCTGGGAGATGGCTCAGCAATAGCATGCACTTGCTTATAAAAGCCTTCCTGCCTGGGTTCAATTCCTCAGCCACCCATATAAAGCCAGACGCAAAAAGTGGCACAAGTGTCTGGTGTTTGTTTGCAGCAACAAAAGGCTTTGATGCAGTCATACACACACCCATACACACCCATACACACATACATACATACATACATACATAATTTTAAAATAAGGTAGAGCCAAGTGTGGTGGCACACATCTTTAATCCCAGCATTTGGGAGGCAGAAGTAGGAGGATTGCTCTGGATTCAAGGCCAGCCTTGAACTATAGAGTGAATTCCAGGTCAGCCTGGGCTAGAGCAAGACCTTACCTTGAAAAGAAATAAAAGTAAAACAGTCACTTCAAGCTCTAACCTCCATATGCACACTCATGCATGTGTAGGCACATACTTACAAGCATGCAGCTCACACATATGCATACCACATACACATACATACATAAAAGTAAGAAGATGAAGAGGAGACAGGGTCAATACCAGGATGGTGCCTCCCGCCAAATGCTGTCCCTGACAAGAAGCCAGGGTATATGGCATTGCTAAAAGTGTTCATTTCCAGCTGGGCATGGTGGTGCATGCCTTTAGTCCCAGAATTTGGGAGGCAGAGGTAGGGGATTGCATGAGTTCAAGGCCACCTCGAGACTACATAGTGAATTCCAAGTCAGCCTGGGCTACAGAGAGACCCTACCTCAAAAAAAAAAATAAATAAATAAACTGTTCTTTTCCATTACTTCATTTAATACCCTTAACATGCCCATAAGTACACAGAGGCAAGATGTTGGCTCCTCCTCCACTTCCACTTTTGACAGATAAAGAAACCGAGGCTTGTTACTGCTAAAGAAATTGCCCAAGGGCTGGAGAGATGTCTTAGTGGTTAAAGCACTTGCCTGCAAACCCTAAGGACCCAGGTTCAGTTCCCAATACTCATGTAAAACAGATGCACAAGGTGGTACATACATCTGGAGTTCATTTGCAGTAACTAGAGGCCCTGGAGTGCATCTCTCTCTCTTTCTCTCTCCCTCTCTCTCTCTCATAAATAAAACAATAAAATATTTTTTTAAAGAAATTGCCCAAGGCTACACAGCTAATAAAGCCAGAGCCAAGAGAACCCAGGTGTTCCACTCTCTCTCATGGGCCATACTGTCTTGAAAGTGACAGAAAATGTCACCAAGAGCCACCCACAGGGTCTCAGGAACAGGGACCAAGACAGGCAAGAGGGCAGAGCCAAGGACCTCCACCTGCTCTACAACCTGGGAGCTTTGTTCCCCAAGCAAACAGCTGGCTGGAAGTCATTCATCAAATCACAGACACTCCAAGGATCCAATTTGTATTCTCAAAGGAAAAACAAAACAAAAAAGTCCTGGTGACCGTGAGGACTCAAAGGAAGCCCCAGAGAGGAGGATGCGGGGTCTTTTTCCCGCCAGGTCAGGGCCAAAGGGTCCAATAGACAGGACTTCTCCAGACATAGACACAGGGCAGGTGGCCCAGGGCCCACCACGCGGCACTTTGTAGACGGCCCACTTATCAGGCAAACAGCAGCCAGGCACCATCCCAACCAAAGCAAACACCCAGCCTGGCCCTGCGCTGTGAGCTCTTGATTTAGCACGGGGCCCTGTCAAGGCTTCTTTGGAGCTCTCATTATTGGGAATTTGTGGCTACGGTGGGAACAGGAGCCCAGAGAGGGCGATTTAACATAAGACTCTCAGACTGCACCAAGAGCCCAGATTAATAGGTTTGATTTAGGACTCCCATGAATGCCCACGGAACATTTATATCCCTGTCAGGGACACCTGCAGACAGCTATATGTCCCCCACGTGGCATTAGTTATCCATGGAGCCAAACCCACCCCTCTTCCCACTGCCAAGTGTGGGTTTTACATCACCCCCTTTCTAGAAGCCCTCTTTGTTTGTATGGTTTTTGTTTTTGTTTTTGCTTTTGTTTTCCAAGGTAAGGTCTCGCTCTAGCCCAGGCTGACCTGGAATTCACTATGTAGTCTCAGGGTGGCCTCGAACTCTCAGCGATCCTCCTACCTCTGCCTCCCGAGTGCTGGGATTAAAGGCATGCACCACCACGCCTGGCAAACCCCTTTTTAAATAAAATCTCCCTCGACCCCTCTGTTTGGAATATCCCCATCCCAAAAGGACCCTAGGAGAGACCCCTATTACCACAGCCCCTGGCCTAAGACCTCCCAGGCCTTCGGGCAAACCTCGCACTCTGCCAACGGCGGCCCTTCCTCCCCGGGCTGAGAAAGAGCAGGGGCTGTGAGGGGCCAGACCTCAATTCAGGGTCTTGTCTGCTCTGCATGGGCTTGTGCAGGCTATGCCGTGAGCTCCTCTCTCAAAAATGTCATAGACAAAATCCAGCTTCACCTGGTCAGTGGGCCTCTCCAGAGATAATGTCCCTAAATGTTCCCAGTCGGGAAGGTGGCCTCTGAGGTGAGAATCGGCCCCGTGTTGTGAGGTCGGATATATTTTAGTGGTGTCTCTATGTCGGGACCTTCCATCCCACGACCATGTGGTCACCGAAGTTCCAGTGCACCCTGAATTCCATGACTCAACCGGGGTATAGACAGTGAATGCACCAGAAAAGGCATGTTGAGTGGTGGGCCCTGCATGCAAGGAGCGACATGCTGTCAGCCCTGTTCTGAAGCACGCCTTCCTCCCATCTGTGGCCTCAGAACTCTCAGGGTAGGAGTTGGTTCAGAACCCCTGCTCCCTTCCACCACCACGGGCGTCAACTAGCCCTGACCCAAGCTGCTCATTGACAATATAGAGGAGACCTCAGATCCGAGGCAGCCCCAGCTTTGCCCCCATCAGTTCTGGTCCTGGAGAGATGAACGCAGGACGTTTAATCCCTGGCTGTGTGCTGCCGTCACTGGGTCGCCCTCAGAGATCCTGATCCCAGGGTTTCTTAAGGCCTCAGGGAATTCCCAGTGTACCCCAGAGCCAAGATCCATGTGGGCTTCTTTCCCATCCTGAGGTTGGATTGGGATTTGATTGTTCATTAAAAATGAGGACATCAAAAGCCGGGCATGGTGGCGCACGCCTTTAATCCCAGGAGGCAGAGGTAGGAGGATCACTGTGAGTTTGAGGCCACCCTGAGATGACAGAGTAAATTCCAGGTCAGCCTGGGCCAGAGCAAGATCTTACCTCAAAAAATAAATAAGTAAATAAATAAATAAATAAATAAATAAATAAATAAATAAGGACAGCAGTGTAGAAAGGTGGCTCAGCGGTTAAGGCACTTGCCTGAAAAGCCTAAGGACCCAGTACCCACATAAAGCCAGATGCACAAAGTGGCACATGCATCTGGAGTTCATTTGCAGTGGCAAGAGGCCCTGGTGTGCCCATTCTCTCTGTTTCTGTATCTCTTCTCTCTACCTTGCCTTGTAAATAAATAAACAAACAAACAAATAAATAAATAAATAAATAAATAAATAAATAAAAATATAGTTTTTAAAGGACCGTGTCTGCTGAAATCCACGGGGAACTTACACACAGCTTGGGCCCTGGAGCACCATGGGCTCTCCGGGTTGTTTTCACCCTCCTCCCCATGTTCAGTGGACTGGGGGTGCCAGCAGTTTTTGCTCAGCAATACCACACACACTGCCCACCCTCCTCATTGGCTGCTGGGCCCCACGGGCCACCTGGATGGCTGTAGTCACCCCCTGCTCTTCCTCACCAGTCTCACCCCTCAGCTACAGCCTCCCTGCTCACTGCAGTTGTTCTGTTTTTTTTGTTGTTGTTGTTTTTAATGTTGTGTTCATCACTCCACCCAAGAATCTCAAAACTTCTCTTATTATTATTATACTGGCCAAGCTTTAAGCACATTGACTGTGTTCATACCAGTTCCCCCACCCCTTTTAAAAGCCATAAATCTGGGGATTTTATTAAAATGCAAGTTCTGATGCTACACGTCTAGGGTGGCGCTCAAATTCTGCACACTGCACTTGCATGTCTGTGTATACGATGTGCATGCATGTGACTATGCATGTCCCTATGTGTGTGGGTGCACGTGCATGTACATGTGTGGGTGCATGTCAATATCAGGGGCTTCCTCAGTCTCTCTCCACCTTATTTGTTTTGCGTGTGTGCTTGTTTATTCTTGTTTTTCGAGGCAGGCTCTCGCTCTAGTCCAGACTGACCTGAAATTCACTATGTCTCAGGCTGGCCCCAAAATCACAGGGATCCTCCTACCTTGGCCTTCCAAGTGCTGGGATTAAAGGTGTGTTCCACCACGCTTGGCACACCTTATTTTTGGAGAAAGGATCTTTCACTGAACCTGGATTTTCCCAGAACAGACAGCCAACAAGCCTCAGGGACCTTCCACCTCCCCAGCTCAAGGACTGCAGGCACACATCACCATGCCTAGAATTTTACAAGGGTTCTGGGGATCTGAACCCAGGACCTCACCGTTAAGAGACAGTGTTTTACCCACTGAACCATCTCCCCAATCCCAAGTCTGCATTTCTTTTTAAAAATATGTTATTTATTTATTGAAGAGAGAAGGAAAGAGGCAGATAAGAGGGAGAGAATGGTCATGCCAGGGCCTCCAGCCACTGAAAAAACTTCAGACACATGCGCCACCTTGTGCATCTGGCTTCTGGCATCTGGGTACTGGGAAATCAAACCTGCGTCCTTAGGCTTTGCAGGCAAGTTCCTTAACCACTAAGCCATCTTTCCAGCCCCCAACTCTCTACATTTCTTAACAAGTATCCAGGGAGTCCAGACCACACATTGAGAAGTAAGGCTCAGAGGTGGTCGCCTTGCTTTCCCCAGTTTATCCTATCAGCTTTGCAGATGTGAAATGAGAAATGTGAGGCCCAGACACTTGGAGTGGCCACAGGTTCAAGACTGTCCTGACAAAAAAATTCAGGGGACATGGTTCTCAATACAGAGACCCCTTCTCCATGCCCAGCCCTGGGAGGTAACAGAATGGGGGCCATAAGCCGGAAAGTGTCATCCTGAAATATAATGAACATTGACAGATGCTGGGGATGATTCATTCTGTAAAGTGATTTTAGCACAAGCATGAGAACTGAGTTCAGATTTCTAGCATCACATAAAATGCCAGGCATGGCCACCTGTAACCCAAGCACTGGGGAGGCAGAGGCAGGAGGATCCCAGGGAATTGCTAGCTAGTTGGTCTGGCTCAGTGCGTGAATTCCAGGTTCAGCAAAACACTGTCTCACGCCAGGCATGGTGGCACAAGACTTTAATCCCAGCACTCAGGAGGCAGAGGTAGGAGGATCGCCATGAGTTCGAGGCCACCCTGAGACTACATAGTGAATTCCAGGTCAGCCTGGGCTAGAGCGAGACCCTACCTCGGAAAACCAAAGAGAGAGAGAGAAAAAAAGAGAGACTCTGTCTCAAAATATAAGATGGGATGTGAGGGCAATCTGGCTGTGACATCAGTTACCCCATTGATCTCCAGGGTTGATGTGAGGGCTCATCTGGCTGGCTAGACGGGTGTCCCCCTCCTCCCTCACCACTCCACGTGTGTCCCTCCCGAAGCTATGTGCTCAGTTGAAGAGGATAACCTTCCCAAGTAGAGGAGGACCAGTTTTCGGTCAAGGGTCTATGGAGGGACTCTCTTGAGAATGAAGTAGGAACACCCTGGGGTTCTTAGAAATGAATGGGGGTGTCCGCTGAGAGATGAAACCTTAATGCAGGGTAAAGGAACCTCTTCTGTCAGAGCTTACAGGGTAAACTGAGCCTGATCAGCAAGACATAGGTGCGGGGGGGGGGGGTTGTGACCAGCAGCCTCCTCCCAGCCCCCTTCAGCCCTAGAAAAAGCTGGTGCCCACAGGCGCCGCCTAACCAATAGCATCCTGTCTCCTTTCAGGCATGGGAAGCAACTGACTTTCCAAGAAGAGGCCTGCGAGCCCGTCCCTACCCCCACCACCACGCTGCTGCAAAAACGACCTGCACACGAAGCCAGCGCCCCCACTTGCGGCCTCAGAAATGACCAACGGGTTCTTCGTAGCAGCTGGTGACTTAGAGGCCAGAGGACAGGAGCTGTGTTTCTGTGAGGGTGGTATCTGTGCCCCCAAGAAGCTAGGCAGGGTTGATGGTGATGTCCTGCTGGAGCTGCTGGCAGAGCGGGGCAATACCAGAGAGCTGGGGGCTTCAGCTCTGTCGCAGAGTGGTAACGCTTTGGGACCATGATCTAGCCCCATCGTGATGCAGACGGTGGGGAAGTTTCCACGGTGCAACACGGGAGAGCTAGTCGTAGCTATTTGACAGCCGACTTACTGCCAACAGCCTACCTTTGCCTTAGATGCTCAGTAATGACCAGACCATGGCAGACCAGATGGGACTTCAGAGCCCCAGACCACGTGGTGGAGTGCAGAGCACTTTGATGGCCAGCGCCCCAAACACAAACCCTCCACCCTCATCACCCTTACACCCTGGGTGACTGTAGACAGGGCCTAATCCTACAGTGTCTCCAGGGAACCATGTACCCTGCAGTCTAAGGACCTCACAGCACCAGAAAACAAAGGGGCAGCTCCCCAGAACTCTGCGGCCAACTGGAGGGGTACAGCACGGGCCTCACACCTCACCCAGCCACGTGTGGCTCTGTAGAATTTAGACCGAAACTCCCCACCCCCACAGGGACTACATAGCTGCCTGGTGGCCCTCTCGGCTCTCTGGACCCTGGATCGGCAACTCAGATGTGGGTCAAGCCTCCCCTAGCTGTTGCCTGTGTTGGAGTTCCCAGCCCAGTTGCACTGGTGGGGGAGCTGGGGAGGGAGGCGATGTGGTGCCTGGAAATGAGGCCAGCTGAATAAAAATGCCTTCCCCTGTTCCCGGTGTCTGTGACTCATAAATAAGGACCTCGTGACACTGGAGAGAGGGCAAAGAGATAAGAGTAAAATTGGCATTTTTAGGGGGTCTTTTTTTCTCCCCCTCTTTTTTCTAGGCTTGGGTAAAAGGGCGCAGGAGAAAATGATGTCATTGCATCTCAAAGCTAGACAGAGCAGCCGAGCTCTTCTTAGCCAAGGCTGGTTTATAACGGGAGCAAAGGGCAGACTGGGCTTGCCCTTACCCAGCTGGTTAGTGGTCTGTCCCTCCTCTGCCCAAGATGGAAAGCTCTGTGACAACAGGAATCTGTTTTCTTGCTCTTTGCTGTGTCTCCAGCCCATAAATAGTCCCTCAGTTTATGGGAGACAGAGCCAGAGCCAGAGCCCAGGCCTGCTTCCCAGACTGGTCTCACTCCCTCCACCTCCCGGTGGCTCAGCGATTGAATCCCTCTTAGGCAGGAACCACTCCTGGTCCCCTTGGTCATCACAGCACATAGTAAGGGCTCAGGGTAGAATTAGGTGAAGATCAAACGGCCCTTACAAACTGATTCTAGGAGGTTCCCCAGGAGTCCACATGGCGCATATATAAATGCACTCAAGCACACACCCAGGAGTCCCAGAAATGACATAGAACTTGCCCAGAGACCCTTGGGAATTGATACCTGGGCTCCTGGCACGCCTGGGTGTCTTCAGCCCTCCAGTGCTTGCTAGTTAGTGTCTGTTGAATTTTTCCTCTCCTGCTGAGAGGTAATCTCCTGGATCCTTTCAAAGGCCTTGTTGACAGAGGTGTGTGGTGTTTCCCCACAGAGGAGGAAACAGGGAGGAGAGAAACCCAGCCAGCCTGGGAACCCTGGGCCACTTGGGTAATATGGTCATATGGAAATGTAGGTGGCATCCAGCGAGGGAGCCTCCCGCCCAGTGGATGCTGGGCCTTTGATGCAGACCTGGGCTGGATCACAGTACACCTTTCCCAAACCTAAGGGTCTCTGCAAATGGGGGGAATGAAAGGACTGCCCAGCACCCCACCCAAGCCCAGCGGAGCAGAGGTAACAAGGAGTTCTGAAGCCCCTCCAGTCCTAAATGTGGACAGTAGCCTGACCAGGGACTAACTAGTCCCAGCAAGAACCCAGCTATCTCTGCCCTTCCCTCTGCAGGAGGAAGCTTTGTCACAGCTCCCTGGGGTGAGCTACATGTGGGCTTTGACCAATGAAAAATGACACAATGCACGACAAATCAGGGGGCTGGACATGGGCCTGCAGGGCCTGGGCTCCCCTCATTCACTCCACTGACATTTTGAGATGGACGTGGTAATCACTAGCCTTCACCCTGTATCCCAGAATGTACAGCGAGCACACTTGAGGCAGTCTCCAGACTGAAGCAGAGCTTCCCAGGCAAACCCAGCCCAGATGTCCCCAAGACCTATTGTCATGAGAATAATCCTTCTTGCCACAAACCAGTGATATCAGGGTGATTCATTACATGGCATCATTTGTAACAATAGCTGACTGATACTGAAATTAAAATACAGACACATTACACAGCTTGCTCAGAGAAGAGACTGCTGTGTGCCTCCAGGTTATCTGTTAAGAAGCACTTCAGAGGGCTGGAGAGATGGCTTAGTGGTTAAGGCGTTTGCCTGCAAAGCCAAAGGATCCCGGTTCAATTCTCCAGGACCCACATAAGCCAGATGCACAAGGGGGTGCACGCATCTGGAGTTCGTTTGCAGTGGCTGAAGGCCCTGGTGTGCCCATTCTTTCTCTCCCTTTCTCTCTATCAAATAAATAAAAATATAATTTTAAAAAAAAGAAGCACTTCAGAGTAGGGAGGTTCTGACACTGGCAGTCTTATGGGCAATGAATGATTTACTCTGCTGTTTTTCATGGCTAAACACTAGACAGAATACACAAAGCAACTACTTTAAACCCAGATGACAGGCAGTCCTGGACACTGATCTCTGGAGACAGGAGAGACAGGAGGAAAGCCCTCTGATGGCTCTAAGTGCTCCCTGTAGAGTGTCACCAGGCTACCGCACAGGATGGGAAAAGGAGGAGGAGCCTAGTGGCTTCCCTGAGCTAAGGAAACAGCTAGGAGGCCTGAAGGCCAAGGTCGTTTAAATTTGCAAGACATAGTACTCAGAGATGAGAGAGAGGGAGAAAGAGAGAGAGAGAGACAATGAGCCTCAGAGTCCTCACGCAACTACAGACCAACATGGGAGGGAGTGTGAGGAAATGATCCAAGGTAGGGGAAAAGCAACAAAAAAGAAAAAAGAAAAGAGCAGGTGGAATCGTTTCTGGAGCAGGTGGAATCGTTTCTGGAGCAGGTGGAATCGTTTCCGGAGCAGGTGGAATAGTTTCTGGTGATAACACAGGCTGGGAACAGCTCATAAAAATGGAGACACCTCCTCACCAAAGAGACACTGACTAGAGACACAGTAGACATCTTGCCTCAGAAACGTGGCTAAACGTGCCCTTGTGCCTGGTCACTTCTAACAAATGCCAGAAGACGCCTCAAGGGGGTCTCTGGTCACTTCTAACAAATTCAGGCTCAAAAAGTGAGCCTCAAGAGATGGCTCAGTGGTTAAATGTTGCCTTTCCTGTAATTTCCCAAACCCACGTAAGCCAGTGACTTCACTGACTAAACCCCAAATACCTGCCTATTTCTCAGGCTCAAAAATAATTAAAATTTTAAAAAAAAGAAAGAAAAAAAAAAAAAAAGAATTTCTTTTTGTACAGAAGCCTACACAATAGAATTCACAATGTCTTTGCACCTGTATGGGTAAAATGTGAAAGGAGGAACAGCGTGGCCTCTACGATGTGGTCCTGGAAATCAGCAGAAAAATATAGCTCAACAGGAGGATATAAAACAATCAATAGAAAGGAAACAGCTCCCAGGACCAGCCAAAGTCAGCAATGGAGCCCACTCCTAGCTCAGGATAGGCACCATTTCTCTCACTGCTTTTTAAATAAGCTCTGAAGCACATGTATGGGGTTGACCAGATGTCCCAACTGGATAAAGCCCCTTTTTATGAACTAATTAGTGAATAAATTTGTAAGTATTTCACCCTATTTATTCTTCTAAGTTTATACAAGTGAAGCACCAGCCCTCCCATGGGCTCATGAATTTGTACTACATTTTTGTCATCAAATTGTCAGTAGGTACAGACATCCCCAAAAGATTTTCCAAACAAGAAAATATAAGGAGAGCCATTAATGAAAAGGAGGAAGAGTGGAAGGAAGTAAGAGTATTGGGACGGTAGATATGATCAAAGTATATTATATACACTTTGGGCTGGAGAGATGGCTTACTGGTTAAGGTGCTTGTTGGCAAAACCAAAGGACCCAGGTTCAATCCCCAGTACGTACATAAGTCAGATGCACACAGTGGTACCTGCATCTAGAGTTCATTTGCAGTAGCTAGAGGCCCTGGTATCCTCTCTCTCTCTCAAATAATTTTTTTTTTTTGAGGTAGGGTCTCACTCTAATTCAGGCTGACCTGGAATTCACTATGTAGTCTCAGGGTGGCCTCAAACTCACAGCGATCTTCCTACCTCTGCCTCCTGAGTGCTGGGATTAAAGGCGTGTGCCACCACACCTGGCTCAAATAAATATTTTTTAAAAGCATGTTATATACATATATGGAAATGTCACATGAAACTCATTAGTCTATACAACTAACACACACACATGCTATAGATAAAGCTCAGTAAAGTGCTTGCCTTGTGTGGTGGTTTGATTCAGGTGTGCTCCATCAACTTAGGTTCTCCTAGAGGCAGTGTATTGTTGGGGGCAGGTTTATGGGTATTGTAGCCAGTGTCCCCTTGCCAGTGTTGGGCACACTGTCCTGTTGCTGTTGTCCACCTGATGTTGGCCAGGGGGTGATGTCCACCCTCTGCTCATGCCATCATTTCCCCTGCCATCATGGGGCTTCCCCTCAAATCTGTAAACCAAAATTAACCTTTTTTTCCCCACAAGCTGCTTTTGGTCAGGTGATTTCTGCAAACCTAACCATAACACCTTGCAACCATGAGGGTCAGAGTTTGAGCCCATGAATCCATGTACAAAGGGGGACATGGTGTCATGTACTTGTAATCCTAGTCCTGGGGAGACAGGAGGATCCCTGGAGCTCACTGGACGGCCAGTAGAGCTTAATCAGGTGAGTCACATGCCAATGAGAGACCCTGTCTCAAAACACGTGCATAGCCCCAGAGGAACAACAGCGGAGGCTCTCTTCCCCCTCAACTAAATCCCTGTCCATCTTAACTCAGTTCCTTTGCTTCTGATTTCACTTGCTCCTCCCTGGGGCCAAGATGACATCTGTCTTGGTCATGTCCCTCTTCCATCATGACCCAAGGCATGCCATGGGCTGTTTTAACCCTACTGTTTCTTGTGGATCTGAGTCTTCTCATGGTCTGAAGAGGTGAGGGGATGCACAAGGATTCTTTCACGTGGGGTGGTCAGGGACCCTGTAACCATCATTACACCTTCTTTATTCCACTCTTTTTAATTTAATTTATTTATTTGAGAGGGAGGCAGATAGAGAGAGAATTAGCATGCCAGGGCCATCAGCCACTGCAAACAAACTTCAGATGCATGTGCCAGCTTGTGCATCTGGCTTACATGAGTACTGGGGAATCGAACCTGGGTCCTCAGGCTTTGCAGGTGAGCTCCTTAACTGCTCAGCCATCTCTCCATCCCTAGTCCTCCCACTCTTTTTTTTTGTTTTTTTTTGTTTTTGAGGTAGGGTGTCACTCTGTCTCAGGCTGACCTGGAATTCACTATGCAGTCTCAGGGTGGCCTCTAACTCACGATGATCCTCCTACCTCTGCCTCCCGAGTGCTGGGATTAAAGGCATGTGCCACCACGCCTGGCTTAGTCCTCCCACTCTTGTCAAGCTTTAAAGGTATTGGGTCTTATGGACCAGGACATATTAACCGCTCCTCCATTAAGGTTTTACAGAGGAGCCATGATCTTGCAGTAGCTACAAACAACAGTGACCAGAAACAGAGGAGTCCGTGACAGATCCTGAAAGGGGAGCTCTCAGCCATGTGTTCACAGGGATTGCCTTCCCCTTGGCTTCCTCAGCTAGTGAGGGACAGGGCTCCCAGACCCGCTGGGGACAACACTACATGTCCTCTCCCGTCTCCCAGGTTACCCAGGGGTCCAGAGCCCCAGTGCCCACAGCAGTTCCCCCTGGTCCCTTCCCTGCCTTTCTCCCCACACCTCTTCCAGAGCTTCTGGGTCACTTCCCAGCTGAACACTGTCTTGTTAAATGTGTCTGCCCTGAGGAAACCCAAGGCATCTGCTTTAGACTCATGGGTGTTGGACTCTTCAAATCAAACTCTTGGGCTGGGGGGAGCCCCCCTCCCACCAGAGCACTGCTTAACCATGCTTCAGATTCCGATTTGAGAGAGAAAAGCACACCCTGCTCCCTCCCGAAGAGATGCCAGTTATGGTTGAACAAGATCAATACCAGGTGTGGCTGCTGGTTTGATTGGAGGCACCCCCCTTGGATCACCCCCTCAGCTTCTCACATCCTCCCTGCTGGTCATAGAAGGCTGGAGCCCCTCTGAGATCATGTCCTCTGGTCAACGAGGGTGGATAAAGCCCCACGCAAATCCGTGCCACCTGCCCCCCACAGAGGTCATCATCCCACGGCATCCGTGTAGGGACACCTCCAGGAGCCCTCAATGGCCATGTCAACCACAACACGGCTCTTCAGTGCTGTTAGGTGGCCATAAGGGTGGCCGCATCTTAAACCTTCCTCTACAAGGCACATACCTGGGACAGGTGGGCCTTATCGTCTCCTCTTGTCTCCGGTTGGGAAAGTGTCCTTTCGCTTCTGTGTGGACATGAGTCCATAAGTGAATACCCATGTCGGATGGGCAGGTGGGTGGCCTGTCCCTTTCCTTATCTCCCCGCTCACTCAGATGGAAGGAGGCCCAGGCCCCGCTGCTCTATTTACCCTGCATTCTCTGCCCATCGTACATGACATCGATCCCCGGCGTTTTGTTTTTCTTCTTTTTCCTCCAATCTCCCTATTAGTTCAGCTTCAGAAAGCCCCTTATCACCTCCGGATGTCAGGCCACGCTCTGCCATCAGGCCTGCCTGGCCAAGTTAGATTTGTCATTAATTGATTTTGCCCTCTCCCCCCACCCTTGGGAAGCACAAATTGGCTTTGCCCATTAGCAGCAATAATTCCCTGAAAGGGGTTATAAATCATGCCTGTGTCCAGCCCTTGCTCACAGCAGAGCAGTGCCCACATGCAAAGAAGCTTGCTGGGACGTGGGACATGTGTCAGGCAGGGGAAGACCCTGAGATCCCAATAGGATCTCTCCAAAACCCAATGAAAGACCGGGCGTGGTGGTGCACGCCTTTAATCCCAGCACTTGGGAGGCAAAGGTATGAGGATCACCCTGAGTTTGAGGCCACCCTGAGACTACATGGTGAATTCCAGGTCATCCTGGGCTAGTGTGTGACTCTACCTTAAAAAAATAATAATAAAAACAAACAAACAGAAAAAAGGAAGGGAGAGAAAGAGGAAAGAAAGAAGAGAGAGAGGATGGAAATGGAAGGGAGAATGAGAGGACTGGTTGTCTGACTCTTCCTATGAAGAAGTTAACAAATGTCTATTCATCTCAGCTATGGTACCAACAGCAGACCCAAGAAGCAATTCCACCCAAATGTAGCTTAGTGAGCAATGAGTCTCTTGGGGTGACTTACAGGAGCAGAAGTGAGGGGTTACTTATAACAACGTGGGTGACTCAAAGCTAGTTATATCACAGAAAGGCTCACCCCAGCATGGATGACAACTCATGAGAGCCATGTCCCTATGCAGCTTGCAGGCATCTCCACTGAAGAGTCCCCTGTCTCACTGCTTACATCTTTAGGGAAGGGTCATGTGAATTCTGTAACTTGCTGAGCATCCAGAGTCCTACGTTTCTGGAACTTCCTGAGCCTTATAAACTTCCTTCCCTGCTCTGGAGCTAAAACCACAAAAAGGAAGAGAAAGGGCCTCTTCAGTAATGGGGAGGGCTTCGACGACTTCGTGAGTCAGCATCTCCAGATTTCACCCTTGCATTGCAAGCCCTATGGTGGTCTTAGAGTTTCCAAAAGAAAGATGGGGCCGGTGAGATGGCTTGGTGGTTAAGTGTGCTTCCTGTACAAGCACGAAAGCCTGACAGGGCCTGAGACTGCACAAGTTCGATTCTCCCAGGACCCATGCAAACAGTTGGGTGTGGCCATGCACATCTGCAACCCCAGGCCTGTGGGGAGCAGAGACCAGAGAATCATATGGGCTCGCAAAAAAAAAAAATCAATAAATAACAGCAAGCTAAAGAATCTGTCTGAAGGTTGGAAAGATGGCTTAGAGGTTAAGGGGCTTACCTGCAAAGCCTAACAAGCTGGCTTCAATTCCCCAGTACCCACATAAAGCCAGATGCACAAAATGGCGCATGCATCTGGAGTTCATTTGCAACAGCTGGATGCCCTGACACACCCATTCTCTTCCCTTTCTCTCTCCTCTCTCTCCTTGCAAATAAATAAATACATATTTAAAAAAGAAAATAATCTGTCTCAAGTAAAATCAGGGGTTTGAGTAATGTGATGGAGGGGTGCACCCAATATTCTCCTCCGACCTTCACAGGGACACTGCATAAGCACATACGTGTGCTTGTACCACACACATACACGCCATACCACACCACATACTACGAATGTGCAAAACGAAAAAGAGGGACTGGAGAGATGGCTTTGCGGTTAAGGCACTTGCCTGCAAAGCCAAAGGACCCAGGTTCAGTTCCTCAGGACTCATGTAAGCCAGATGTACAACATGGTGCGTGCATCTGGAGTTTTTGCAGGGCTAGAGGCCTGGCACACCCATTCTCTGTCTCTGTCTCTGTCTCTCTTTTCTCTCTCTCTCTCTCTCTCTCTACTTCTTTCTCTCTCAAATAAATAAATAAAATAAGATATTTTTTAAAAAGGAAAAAGGAAGATTAACTAAAGTTGGTTCACAGAGAGAAACACTGAGATGGACTTCTTTGGGGGGAAAAGATTTATTAAATGGATTAGCTCACCATGGAAGGGGAGGGTGGGAACAGAGAAGCCAGAGGGAGGGGCTTCAGCTTCCAGAGGACAAACGGGGCATCTTGCCTTGTAGGGAGTTTTTGGTGGAGAGACATGACAGTTTCAAACCACATGATCCAGCCCATGTGCAAGGAGTGAAAATGGAGCAGGGAGTCGGGAAGTCACTAGATCAGATCCAAGGCCATAACTCGGATGGCCTCGGGTTTCCCTGGAAACAGGGCACCAGTCTGACTTTCTCATTTGCTCTTGAGCCCCAGGCAGCAGGGCCTCCTCAGGTGTTCTGACACAAGGCACTTCTGGCTCCATGCCCCTGCCTCAGCTCATGCCTGTGATCTGTTCTGTGGTGGTGTGTGTTGGGCCTCAGAGTAGATAAAGAAACCTCTGTTACTACAACTTCTCTCTTGATCTTTCTTTTTTATTATTATTATTATTGGTTTTTCGAGGCAGGGTCTCGCTCTAGCCCAGGCTGACCTGGAATTCACCATGTAGTCTCAGGGTGGCCTCAAACTCACGGGGATCCTCCTACCTCTGCCTCCCGAGTGCTGGGACTAAAGGCGTGCACCACCACGCCTGGTGATCATTCATTTTTAAAATAATAAAAATTTTCATATTCACTAAGTGGCACATGCGTCTGGAGTTCTCTTGGAGTGGCAAGGAAGCTCTGGCACGCCTATACTCACTCTCTCTGTCTACCTTTCTCTCTCTCTAATAAATGAATAAAATATTTTAAAAAGCACATTTCTTTAATCCCACCACTCAGGAGGCATAGGTAGGAGGATCATTTTGCATCTGAGGCCACCCTGAGACTACATGGTGAATTCCAGGTCAGCCTGGGCTAACGTGAAACCCTACCTCAAAAAAAAAAAATTCCCCTTGCCTAGGTTTTCTGTAAGTACCCCCACCATCAACACAAATGCTCTTTCACTCTTTCTTTTAAGATGTTTTATTTGGGCTGGAAAGATGGCTTAACAGTTAAGGCACTTGCCTGTGAAACATAAGGACCCAGGTTCGATTCTCCAGGTCCCAAGTAAGCCATATGCACATGGTGACGCATGTGTCTGGAGTTCATTTGCAGTGGCTGGAGGCCCTGCCGTGCCTATTCTCACTCACTCTCTTTCCTTCTCTCTGTTTCTAATAAATTAATAAAAGAAATCTTTTTTAAAAAATATTTTATTTATTTATTATTTGAGATAGAAATAGAGACAGAATGAATATGGGCATGCCAGGACCTCCTGCCACTGCAAACAAGCTCCAGACACAAGCACCATTTTGTGTGTCTAGCTTTACATGGGTACATGGGTACATGGGCTTTGCAAGCATCTTTAGCAACTGAGCCTTCTCTCCAGCCCTCTCCTTCTTATTACAGAAGCAATGGCTGTCATCCCGACAGGCTAGCCACAGTGCCTGCTCATGGTGCCTCATTGCAATGATGCCCACACACTCCCTTTGATAGAAGCAGCTCAGAGGATTGTGGCACTTGACCCAAAGATGGTCTGCCTGGTGCCAGACAACTGTGAAGTGGCCACCATGGGAGTGTTCTGCGGGCACTGCCTCTCTGTGTGGGATTGGAGCCAGCAAACATGAAGACAGAAGCAGAGAGTGGTGGAAGCTGGTGCCTGCCAGATGCCAGGAGGTGGAGCCTACTGCTGAGCCCAGCAGAGACTGGGATGGCGCAGAGGGGCATCAGAGGAAGATGGCCAGTTGATGCTAATTGTGGGAAGAAGCCAGCTATGAAAGGCTACATATTGCCTGATTTCTTCTTTATGAAATGTCCAGAACACAGAAACCCATGAAGACAGAACACAGATTCCAGGAGCTAAGGGGGGCAAGCTTGGGTGATGGGGAGCAATAGCTTAGGCACAGAGGGCTCTTCTGAGACAACATCCAACACTGGTGGTGGAGGCCCAGCTCTGGAGACACACTATAAGCCATGGGAATTTCCACTTTAAATGTGTGAGTGGCAGAAAAAGAAAAAAAATAAGTAAGCTACCACACTATCTACAAATAGCTAACACAAGGGACCAGCTAGACTAGACAAAGATGCCCATGAACTAATTCTATTCAACTGTGAAGGAAAATGAAATCAGATGGGGCGTGGAGGCGCATGCCTTTAATCTCAGTGCTCAGGAGGCAGAGGTAGGAGGATCGCCATGAGTTTGAGGCCACCCTGAGACTACATAGTGAATTCCAGGTCAGCCTGGGCTAGAGTGAAACCCTATCTCAGAAAAAAAAAAAAAGGAAAAGAAAAGAAAAATGAAATTAGTGCCTGTCAGGGAGATTGAAAGCAAGTGCATATCACCATGTTAAGTGAAATAACCCAGACTGAGAAGGAGTAATATCGAGTTTTCTCTCACAGGGATTCTAGATTTGAGTATGTGTGTGTGAAATAAAAGTAGAGAGGGGACATTGACAGAGAAGGGTGAGCTCTTAAAGGATTGCTGAACAGTAATGAGATTCATGTGCTGTGAAAGTTGAAGGAAGAACTATTTAGAGGGAGAAAGACCTCCAACAGGAGGTGGGCAGAGGATACATGGAAGGGCGGTGGAGAGGGAGATGAACAAGAATAAAATATAATGAGCCAGGCATGGTGGCGCATGCCTTTAATTCCAGCACTCAGGAGGCAGAGGTAGGAGGATTGCTATGAGTTCAAAGCCAGCCTAAGACTACATAGTGAATTCCAGGTCAGCCTGGGCTAGAGTGAGACCCTACCTCGAAAAACAAAAAAGAATAAAATATAATGAGATCTATGCATGAAAATACCATTTTTTTTTTTTTTAAGAGAGAGAAACAGAGAGGGACAGAGAGAGAGAGAATTGGCATGCCAGGGCCTCAGCCACTGTAATCGAACTCCAGATGCTTGTGGGCATGTGTGACCTTGCGCTTGCCTCAACTTTGTGCATCTGGCTAATGCGGAATCTGGAGAGTTTCTACAACATGGGTCCTTAGGCTTTGCAGACAAGCACCTTAATTATATGCTAACTTAAAAAAATAAATAATGGGGCTGGAGAGATGGCTTAGTAGTTAAGGCGCTTGTCTGCAAAGCCACAGGACCCAGGTTCGAGTCCCCAGGACCCACATAAGCCAGATGCACAAGGCGCACATGTGTCTGGAGTTCGTTTCCAGTGTGCCAGAGGCCCTGGCACGCCCATTCTCTCTCTGTCTCTCACTCTCTCTGCCTTCTTTCTCTCTCAAATTAATAAATAAAAATAACAAATATTTTAATAAATAAATAAATAAACTCACTGGGCATAGTGGCACAAGCCTTTAGTCCCAGCACTCAGGAGGCAGAAGTAGGAGGATCGCCAAGAGTTTGAGGCCACCCTGAGACTACATAGTGAATTCCAGGTCAGCCTGGGCAAGAAATAGGCAGATAGAGAGAGAATGGGCACACCAGGGCCTCCAGCCACTGCAAACGAACTCCAGATGCGTGCACCACCTTGTGCATCTGGCTTACGTGGGTCCTGGGGAATCAAGCCTCAAACTGGGGTCATTAGGCTTCACAGGTAAGCGATTAACCACTAAGCCATCTCTCCACGCCCCCCCCGCCCAGTGATTTTTTTTTTATTGCGTGTTTGTGTGGACGTGTACAGTGTATGTGTGCATGGGTGTGTATGTGCCCCAGCATGTGTGTGGAGGTCTGAGGACAGTCCTCTCCTGCCATCCTTCTGGAGTCAGGGTCTCCCTTGTTTCTGTTTTCCTCTTGCACACTTCGGGATTCTCCTCACTCCGCCTTCCATTGCCACAGGCTCTTACACGAGTGCTGGGGAATCAAACTGGGGCAGACATGCTTGCAAGCAAGCACTTTTAATCACTGAGCCATCTCCCCAGCCCTAGACATGAGGATTTTTGAAATTTTGTACTATTTTGTCTTTTTTTTTTTTTTCATGTGTGGTATGGTGTGGTGTGTGCATGTGTGTGTGCATGTGTGAATATCCGTGTCAGATGCATCCACGTGTTTCCTTGAAGAGAATATCCAGAGCTTGCTGTCCCCAGTCTCCTGTCATTCATCCACGTGTTTCCTTGGGACAGAGTCTCTTACTGAGTCCAGAGCTTGCTGTTTCCTCAAGCCCCAGTGCTCTCTGCTCTCTGTTCCCCCAGAGGACTGGGTTTATAGGCATGCACAGACACCTGTTTACAGATGTTGGTGTGGGCACTAGAGAATCAAACTCAGATGGTCTTGGCCCCTTGCGCAAGAAGCACATCTAACCCCTGAGCCATCTCTCCAGCCCCATGTTTTGTCTTTTATAATAAAATTGACTTACCTTTAAATATAAATAAACGTGTGAGTAGCTCATCACGTGAACTATATATCTCAATAAAACTGTGGCACACAGCAGAACAAAGAGAAAGGAAAGAAGGAGGCTGGATCCACACTGTCCCAGGGGCAGAGACACTAGCAGGGACACACTTCAGGTTCTGTTGTGTTCACACTCTCATCTCCCAGCCCAGCATCCTCCATCTGAGGGTTTCGAGAAAGAAGCGTTACCTCCAGGGCATTCCACGTATTGGCAGCATCAGCCCTGATACGGGTCCTGAGCCAGGCCAGGCTGTCATCTGCCTGTTTACTCTGTCCTGATTTGTCACCTGGCTTACCCATCCCAGGTTCCCCCAATAGGCAGGTCAGTCCTCTTTACCCCATTTTGTAGGCAAGGCAACTGAGTTAGAAGGCCAGGCCTCACCCTTCTGACACCTCCCCAGTCCCTGTGCTCAGGACCAGGAAACTCGGGCCGTTGAAAGAGCCCTGTAGGGAAGAGAAGAGCGGGAACACCTCTCCAATTTGGCCCAGAGTCATCCACCTAACTTGGAGGCAGAAGCGATATAATGAGCTCAAGAGAATCCAGTAGGTATCTGAGGGGCCCATGTCACTTCTTTCTTGCTGCTGTGCATGGAAAAAAAAAAAAAAAAAAAAAAAAAAGGCCGGATGGCAGGGGGTGGCAAGCCTGTTTGCACTCTGCACTTAGCACAGCCAGGCTGAACCACACTGTTCAAACAGAGTCCCAGCCACAGACACCTGTGCTGCGGAGGACAGGGCAGGCGGAGCAGGTGCAGTCCCTGGCACTCGCTCCTGACCTCTTCCCGTCTCTCCCCCAGTCACCCCCAGGATCCAGGCAGGGTCCTGGCCGCACCATGCCCGGAGCTGGGCTCCACAGTTGCTGGGGTGGTCGGGTCCTGCCCCTGCTGCTGGCCTACATCTGCTACCTTCTGCTGGGGGCTGCTGTCTTCCAGCTGCTGGAAAAGCAGGCAGAGGCTGAATCCAGGGACCAGTTTCAGCTGGAGAAGCTTCGTTTCCTGGAGAACTACACCTGCCTGGACCAGCAGGCCCTGGAACGGTTTGTGCAGGTGAGGGCGGGGGAGAGACGAGAGGAATGGGAAGATGTACAAGGGGTACAAGGGGCACCCCCAGGCAGGCGCGGTGCCACCACCCATGGGCTGAAACCTCGTCTGGAAGCAGAGTAAAGTGGGAAGGGCAGCCTGGTGAGACCAGGTCCTGGGTCCTGGCTCCAAGGGTACAACTGCATCACCGTGTACGTGCCCGTGAGTAAGTCACCTAACCTCTCTGGACCCCAAGATCCTCATCTGGAAGATGAAACGCGAAGATATGAGATATGTCTGTGCTATAGACGTGTGACATCAGGGCTAGCGATGGAGCTCAGTGGCTGCCTAGCATTGGGGACATCCTAGATTTGATCAGAAGAAAGAAAGAAAGAAAACGAAAGAGAGGGAGAGAGGGAAGGAGGGAGGAAGGAAGGAAGGAAGGAAGGAAGGAAGGAAGGAAGGAAGGAAGGAATAAAAGTGCTCTCTGGGCTGTGGCTTTCTGCAGTTATCAGCACACTGAATCCTTCTCCCACATGTCCCCACTTCCCAGGGCTGCATCTGCTGGCTCCCAACTCGTGTCCCTGAGTGGACACAGACAGATAAAGGTCAGGAGCGACTGCCATGCTGGCACCGTGCCCCCTCGCTCGACTGATGTGCTGTGGCCAGGGCGACCCAGTTCTCCCGGGAGCACGCCCCTGGGCACTGCCATCCCCTGCCTCCTCCTTTCCCCCAAAACAAAACAAAACCAGGTGTTGTGGAGAAAGGTGAATATACTGGGGGAGGGGGGTGAAGCAAGGGACAGCAGTCACTGCCAAGGTACAGACAGACAGACAGACCAAATGCATGATCGGCAAAGGGAAAGTTGCCATCCTTTGAGGGTCTCACTCTAGCTCAAGCTGACCTGGAATTCACTATGTAGTCTCAGGGTGGTCTTGAACTCCGTCAATCCTCCTACCTCAGCTTCCTGAGTGTTGGAGTTAAAGGCATGCACCACCATGCCCAGCTAAATTATTTTTATTTTATTTTAATTATTTGTTTGTTTTGTTTTACGAGGTAGGGTCTCACTCTAGCTTAGGCTGACCTGGAATTTACTATGTAGTCTCAGGGTGGCCTCAAACTCATGGTGATCCTCCTACCTCTGCCTCCCGAGTGCTGGGATTAAAGGTGCGTGCCACCACGCCCTGCTTTTTTTTTTTTTTTTTTTTTTTTTTTTTTTTTTTGCCCTCAGGGGTGAGGAGTAGGGCTCTGACTAGTCATGACCCATGGCTGGAGGCTGAGCGTCTTACAGGTGTTTTTCCTGTTGGTTGCTTCCTATTGTCCCTCTCTCCAGCTTGCAGGTGGGAACTGAGGCACAGAGAGGCGGAGGGTATTAGCCTAGGCTGCAGATACCAGATGAGGCAGTGTTCATGTCCACGCTGTGGCTGCGGAGCCCTTGTGTTTGTTCATATTGCTTAGCGCACATGCTGGGGGTAGGATACGGCCAAAAGCAAAGGTTCTCAAAGTGAGGCCCCAAAACGAATAGCAGCAGCAATACCCAGGCACTTGTTAGAAACAAAGGTATCAGGGCTGGAGAGATGGCTTAGTGGTTAAAGCAATTGCCTTTGAAGCCTAAGGACCAAGGGACCCAGGTTTGATTCCCCAATACCCATGTAAGCCAGATGCACATGGTGGTGCATGCATCTGGAATTTGTTTACAGTGGCTAGAGGCCCTGGTATGCCCATTCTCTCCCTCCCTTTCTCTCTCTCTCTCTTATAAATTAATCAATCATTTTTGTTTTTGTTTTTCAAGATAGGGTCTCACTCTAGCCCAGCAAGCCTCCTACTTCTGCCTCCCGAGTGTTGGGATTAAAGGCGTGTGCCACCATGCCCGGCTTAATCAAATTTTTTAATAAAAAAGAAATGCAGGTATTGCTGGGCATGGTAGAGCACACCTTTAATCCCAACACTCGGGAGGCAGAAGTAGGAGGCTCGCTGTGAGTTCGAGGCCAGCCTGAGACTACATAGTGAATTCCAGGCCAGCCTAGGCTACAGTGAGACCTTACCTTAGGAGAAAGAAAGAAGAAAAGGAAAGGAAAGACAAGAAAAGGAGATGAAAGTAAAGGAAAGGAGAAGAGAAGAGAAGAGAAAAGAAAAAAGAAAAGAAAAGAAAAGAGAAGAGAAGAGAAGAGAAGAGAAAAGAAAAGAAAAGAAAAGAAAAGAAAAGAAAAGAAAAGAAAAGAAAAGAAAAGAAAAGAAAAAGCAGGTGTCAGGCTCCGCTGACTCAGGATCCTTGAGTGACCACCACGTGACATGAAGGCACCCTCAGGACCTATGGCAGCTGCCCTCCAAGATGAGATGTGAGCTGGGTGAACAGAGGGTGTGCTCCTTGGCACACAGGGTTAGACAAGGATGGGGCCAAGGTTCCCATATCTGAGAAAGGCTCAGAAAGTTCCCAATATCCCAGGAGTAGGGTGGATCCAGGGACACCCCAAAATTCCTCAGCCCTAGACTAGAGGTGGAACCAGGAGCAGGCAGTGGTCAGTCTTGGGTCTCACTAAGGAAGAAAGGATATTCCTTGTCCCTGATAGTCCTCCATCTCAGGAAGGATCCTTACTTGCGAGGGTAAAGTGGAGCTGGGAGAAATGTGAATGCTGGGATGAGATTCCTGGAGAATCCCATCCCTGCTCCACTCACACACTAAGCCATAAATGGTATTAAGTATGGTTTCCATCCAGGCGTGGTGGCGCACGCCTTTCATCCCAGCACTGGGGAGGCTGAGGCAGGAGGATCTCTGTGACTTCGAGGCCAACCTGAGACTACATAGCGAATTCCAGGTCAGCCTGGGTTAGAGCGAGACCCCATCTCGAAAAACCAAACAAACAACAACAACAAAAAAAAGTAGTTTTGGGGCTGGAGAGATGGCTTAGCAGTGAAGACGCCTGCCTGCCAAGCCTAAGAACGCCTGTTCAAGTCTCCAGGTCCCACGTTTAGCCAGACGCAAGTGACGCAAGCGTGCAATGCCGCACTTGCCCACAAGGGGGCGCACGCATCTGGAGTTCGTTCACAGC